>OU342520.1:19546860-20811027 GCA_910589475.2 Bembecia ichneumoniformis | reverse complement strand
ATGTATTTAAAATAAAAAGTTATGTTCTCTTTTTAAAAAAAAGTGAAAATGGCCATATTTTCGCCGGTGTAGGTTAATATGGACATACAAATGGCCATATTTTCACTATTGATATTTTAGCGGTCGAATATGGCCATTTTTGTACTTTCTACAAAAATGGCCATATTTACTGTATGATGTATCGATGTAGTCAATATGGCAATTTTTATTTTTAAATAAAGAAGGCCAAATTCGCTGTATGATATTACTGATTTAAATAATAATAATAATATTGGTATTTTGTAAATATAGGAATAATGTGTCAGTTAAACCTGCAGGTAGTTATATCCACATTTTGGATTTCTTGTTAAGGAAACAATTAATGAAAAATATTTTTATTAATTTTTTATTCATAATAATGGTAATGGCACATTCTGAGGTCAACATTTGAAAGTCACTCATAGTAAGAAATGATAATAATGTAACAAAAAACGATCAAGTTTTCATGAAAAGGAAGCTGCGCATTAAATAAAAACATTAATAAGTACTAAAATAATGCACAATTAACAATATAACTAAAACGTTAATAGTAGGTACTTAATTTTTTGGAATATCTTGAGATCCAGATTCAGTCAAATCATAAGAAATTTACAACTAGTTTAAAATTATAGATATAAGTAATTTGTTGATTAGCCCCACTTGCATAGCAATTGCATGTGGACCTAAAGGAAAAAGACTAACACAAAATTAACAAATTTAGTAAGTAAATAGTACGATAATTATTAAAGTAACGAGGCATATTCTGAATTCTACAATTATAAGAAGTCTTAATAAGAAGTAACTGACAAAACATTTAAAGAAAAAACGTGAATTTTACAACTTGTCTTTTAACTTTTAAGTAAAGGAATGCTTTTAGATCAAATAAAGAGTTTTACACGCAATTAACAAAAAAGAATACACATGACACATTTTGAGATCCAAGTTAATTTCAGTCATAGTCATAAAGAATATTAATTAAACAAAATGCATACACATTATTCAATTCAATCATTACTGCATTTAGTGCATATAAACTGGTCTTTGTCTGCTGCAGTTAGTCCTACGCACTCTTCATGGACGTAAGTTGCACAGATAAAACACGGTCTCATATCTGCTACCCGGTCTTCGTCACAAACAAAGCAGTGCCATGATTCAGTACATTTTTTTGACTTCTTATGCTGTTTATCAACTTGCTTTTTTTTGGTTTTTTGTTTTAATTGCTTTCTTTTTTGTGGTCGTTTTGGATGACTGTTTAATGGTCCTGGAATATTTTTCTTTTCAGGAAAAATAGATTTTGTAAGTTCTTGAGCTAAACTATTAATCGCTTTTTTTCTAGGAGCGATTTCGACAGATTTCGCAATTTTTTTAGGCGTTTTCAACATTACATAGAAAGATTTTTTCGGTTCATTAGCAACGGTAATATTTTGACTCGAGGTAGTAGCAGAGTTTCCAATTTTTTGTTGAGATAACAATGATAGGGGGACGTCATCATCGCTGCAATGGTCAATGGACTCATTCTCCATGGCAACAGAATTGTCTGGCAAAGGCTGTTGAGCAAGTAAAACAGGACTTTGAATGGGCGGTGAATCTTTATGTATTGAACCATTTGAAGCAGTTGGGACAATGGACAGTGAGTTGTCATGAACATTTGAAGCAATCTGCTCTGTAGAAGCAGACGAATTAGAGTTATTATCGTTTAAAGCCAGTCGCTGTACATGTGGTGGAGTGTTAATGGCAGTTACAATAGAAGCAGCCTCATGAAGGAGACTTTCGCTAGCATCGCTTGCGTCAGTGTCTTTATTATCAGCAAGTGGCATGGGGTTATAAGTAGGAATACTTGGAGCATATGCTTCCTCTGGGATCCGATGTGGATTGAATGGGTAGATCCCTGTAGCCTCAAATCCAGCTTTGATGTTTGCTGGTGTTGCAGCTTTATCCCACACTTTACTAAATATGACTCCAAATCTTTGTTTGGTAATTTTTCTGTCATCATACAGAGACCAGTATCTAAGCACTTCCTCATCCCAGTAATACTCAAACGACCTAAATACACTTTTATCCATAGGCTGCAGCTCGTGGGTCGTATTACTGGGCAAGCAGAAAAGTTTGATTTCGTATTTTTCAGCTGTCTCTACAATAGAGTAATCCAAATGGCACTTTGCACCATCGAATAAGAGAAGCACAATTCCTGGTAATTTGAATTTTGAAAAGTGGTGTATCCAATTCACAAAAGCCTCGGTGGTCATACTTCCTTTGGGAGTCATCTGAGCTACAGCACTGGTAGGTAACGAATCGAGCCATTCTCCTTTCATCCTTATACCCTTGAATAAAATCATGGGCGGTATCGCGTGCCCTAATGCATTACCACAAGACACTACAGTCACTGACTCTCCATGTTCAGCTGCCACTATGTGTACTCTCTTTGTACCGCGTTCTGCTAGAACTTGTGGAGTTTTGTGTAAATTTAATTGACAACCTTTTTCATCGATATTATAAATTCGTTCTGGTTTCCTCATTAAATCATATTTATCCATTATATCCTTTAATTTCGCAAAGTAATCAGATACTACTGTCTTATTAAGCTTTTGAGCTCTGGCAGGATTTAGATTTTGCGCTTTACGTCGACTGATATTAGGGTGACGTCTTAAAAATCCTCTTAACCAATCTCGTCCAATCATTACTCCTTGACATTTTGTTAAAATGTTGTTTTCGTTACAAAACGTTTTAACACATGAACGTAATACACGCGGTGTTAGTGGGTAACCAACGCTGCAAAGCCGGATAATGCGGGATTTCAAATCATTTTCTTGAACCGCGTTTAACAATGGTTTTCTACCCAAGGTCGATTTAGTGATTATATTTTCTGCCAAATATCGTCTCAGAGTCCTCCTTGGTACATTAAATCTCTTTGCAGCTGTGTTCACTCTCATAACGCCTCTCTTTACAGCAGATATAGCAAACTTCATATCATCTTCCAACCAATTACCGCGAATACCTTTGCATTTGTAACGCCCCATCACCTGAAGCAAAAATAAGCGTGTAAGTACGTGTGGGTCCTAAGTATTTATCAGTGTATAAAAATATATACAGGAAATATGGCCAATCAGTGGCCATATTTTCAGTCACGCCACTGTTTCTTTCTATCCCAAGCTTGTAACAAACGCGTAAAATAATTGAATAATACCTTACCTGGATGTCAAATTCCTTTATTAAAATGCGTAATGTGACGATATAAACTTAGTTAAACTAAAAAAAACACTGAAATATAGTATAAAACTCGCAAGAAAAATTTAAAGCAGCGACACAAGCATCCGTTATTTCGTTTTTTTCGCGACTGGCGTTCGCGCGGGAGGCGCAAGCGGGTGCGCGTCTTAACATGAACCTCGGGTCCGAACTTTCCCGAACATAGCCTACTCTGTGTGTCGTGCGGTTTTGTATGTAGTGGTGTGTGGCCATATTTTCCGGCTGGCCATATTCGACCCATGTACCTTAGATAATGCTTGTATTTTCTGGCAATTGTTATTTAAAAGTTACTGTAATTTAAAACAAAACATTGTTTAAAACAACTGTTATTTAAAAGCTATTAGTGAAACGATTTCATCCAATTCCAATTAGCTAAAAGATCTATGATATTATTATACTATATTTGATATAGGCTATATTTATATGAGTGCTGGCGAGATGGTGTGTTCAATAATACAAGCACATTTTATAAGATTCACGCATAATTTTTTTTTCCCAAATATATATATTACTCTTAAAGCGGTCTTTACTCGGCCCTCACAAAGAGTAATTGTTCATCGACACATGCTTTTTTTTTAATTGGCTATAGTTGTTCGCTTTAATTAAACTTTTATAAAGCTCAAATTATATTGACGCTGACCGTCAAATACTTACCACTTACCAATCTCCCATTTAACACCAAATATATTACTTACATAACTTTATTTACATTTGGCATCAAAAGAAAGTTTTATATGCTATTAAAACACACTTGTTAATCAATTATTATTAATTTTAATGTTTAATTAAAAAAAAAAAAAGAAAATCTCAAGAAAAATACTCAACTGTGATATCACTTCAAAAAATTCTGCAATTTCCACGCAATTGACGAATCCTTTATTTGTTTTTATAATTTCAAGACATTTCCCGAGCCCCTTTAAAACTTTCTCGCTTTTGTGTCTTTGTCGTAGAAGCCATCTTGGCTTAGTTAGTTAATTAAAACTAATTTCCACTAATCATATACCAGCATTTACTGATTTAATAAATTGTCCTCCGCTGACTGCCTTTGTAAACATAAAGATCAAATTTTAATAGTTAAATATCATTAAATTAAATTGATACTAAACACTTAAATAAAGCCTTTTTAATTTTATAAAAGTTGACAATGCTCTGCGCGTCCCAGTAAAACAATGCATCCAGGATTCTGTTAAGGATTCCACGTTATATGCATCAGAAGACTTTTTACTATTAGAAGCAAGAGAAGGTGACAATGCGAGGTGACTCATGACCAACAGCATTCTGAAAGACAATCTAATTTAGTTAAATTAGGTAGGGTCACTTATAGAACGAAATAAAATTAGACAGGATTTTTTATTTGCAATTAGTATCTTTAAATTTAATGTAGATAAGTTTTAATTATTATTATGGATGTTGTGCGCTGTGAAAAATAATTATTAATCATATTTAATCGTTCAAATACTTATGAAAGTAAATATGATCAGGTTATGATTAATTATGGTTTTCAAAGAAAGCAGAGCAGAACATTAAATTTGTGCAATGCATAAAATATTTTAATATGGCAACTCTGGTATCTGCATGATAAACTAATAAAATTTTGCTATTAGAAAAGTTCACAGTAAAGAGAAGACTAAGAAACGATTATAGAGATAGAGCTAAACTAATAAAAATATTTTTGAAATTTGTTTTAATTTTAAAATCCCTTTATGTATTTGATCTTTATGTGGGCAACAAAGTCGTCTACTCTCAAAAGATGCTTGCGATCCGTCTGTTCTGTTAATTTCCTTCTAACCAAGTCTACTTACTCTCTACAATCGTTGATGCTAAGGTCAGAATGAAATATGTAGTTCTAAATATGTAGTTTTTTTCTTGTGTTATGTCGACAGACAGGCTGACAGTCCACTTGATGGTAGGTGGCTACCGTCGCCTATAACACAAGCAACGCCACAGCTGCTGCAAGTGCGCTGCCGACTACAGTAGGATTAGGATTGGATAAGGAATTAGGAGGGGGGAAATGGGCTCTAATTAGACCATTAAATGAAATTTTATTGTCAGCAAGATCAGAATGCTTGAATTTCTCTGTTATGTTGCAGACGGCATGTAATAATAAGTCTACGGATAAAATGTCTGCCCAACACCAATGGACATGAGAATCCGCGGCATGAATGAGAACAATAAACCAGACAGTATAGTCGTTAATCTGGTTTTAATGGACATAATGTCCATGATGTGCGTTGAGTTGGCTGTATACATTTTCATGGACTTTTACCTCTGGCAGACAAAAAGTCCGTCATCTGCGAGACAACTTCTTTCTATGCATATTGCAAAATTGGGAACACGCTTGTCTTGTTCAATTGATTATTGTTACTTGGCCAGTAAATAATCTGTTTCTAATATTAAAAAGGCTTATATGAGTTGTGGGTTTCCGGGATGATGGCCCAGGTCTGTTGGAAATTCTTCCAAACGTTTCGTCAACAACTGCGGTTGACATCCTCAGTGGTGTAGTCCGTGTTAGAAGAAAAAGTACATCACATCACTGCACTTCACTTCTGCACTTTTCGAGCGAGACTGATTTGTCGACTGGAATGTGTCTATATTTAAATTTATATCTCCACCCCGTGGTTGCATTGGTGGGGTTGAATTGGTGAATTGGAAAGGAAAAATCGGCAGTAGCTGAACACGCCTTTTCTGAAGGCAATCATAAAATCCTTTTCAAAAACACATTAGTTCTGTCATCCGAGGGACTCTATCACTCACGCCTTAATCGGGAAGCCATTGAAATTTTCAAGCATCCAAATAATTTCAACAGGAAGGAGGAAAATCTAAGGCTACACAACATTTGGTATCCGGCACTACGCAAGAATAATAATAATGAAAGAAAGAGATGGCATTATAATCCCTCTCCTAATGACCACACCCCACCAATTCAACCACGGGGTGGGGATATAAATTTAAATATAGATACATTCCAGTCGACAAATCAGTCTCGCTCGAGAAGTCGAAAAGTGCAGAAGTGAAGTGCAGTGATGTGATGTACTTTTTCTTCTAACACGGACTACACCACTGAGGATGTCAACCGCAGTCGTTGACGAAACGTTTGGAAGAATTTCCAACAGACCTGGGCCATCATCCCGGAAACCCACAACTCATATGGATACCGGCCGAAAAAACCTACATTCTACTATTAAAAAGGCTTATTTTAGATGAAAAAAGGATAGATACGAAGCGCTTGAATTTCGGTTAGGCTGCGCTCTATAAAACCATAATTCCTCAGAAGACTTTCAATGAATAGACTCCCAGCAGACGGTCGTATGCAACTTTTGTTTATGGACTCTCAGGGATTACCGCTTGGTGTAACAATGTCAAAAATTACTAGTGCCCAATCAATCTCTCCAATTTGAAATTGAAACTCTTGAGTGCATTGTACTTTTAAATATAAGTCTGCTTGAAGAAACATTTTTGACACAGATCATTAGTATTTGGGCACTAGCAGAGAATTGTTACTAGCTTATTGCATGACTGTAGCCATTTCCTGTCTTGAGCCTCGTCAATAACATGTAACAGCCAGCAAGCTAACCTGTCACTGTAATTGAAACATAGTGGTGACTGTGGGTGTTGATACAGAGTTCGGTGAGTGGATAAGCCGGGTCGCCGTGCCGGCTATAGTGCGCAAGCGAAGGAGTCAAAGCGAGCGACGTGCCAGGGCGGCGACGCTACGTGTCACCATGGAAGTAAGTACATTTATTACTACTACATTTATTATTCCATTTATTACATTTAACTGATAATGATATCAAAAAACTGGAAAATATTAAAAAAAAAACTTTCAATATTAATCTCTTGCCGTTGCGTGGCGTTAGGTGACGCCCAATTTAGCAATGGTGGCTTGTAAATTATTTACAACAATTTACCATTCACTTCTATTATTAAATGGCACTTGTTTTCATACTCAATTTAATAACAGCAAAATTGAGTTGATGGAGGGATAACAAATGCTTGGAAAAAAATATCTACACGTAGAAAGAAATTTTGATAGGAAACTTTAGTCCAAAGATTTAAAAATTGAATAGACACATGTAATCAATCGACTGCCGCCTCAATAGGCACCTTAAAGTAATGGGGCTCACTAGTACGGGAGAGAAACACCAATGCATATCCTGTGCGAGTGTGGTCCCCTGATGCACAAGCGCAGTCACATCCTAGGAAGCCACACGATGGCTTGTGAAGATGAGAAGAATGCCTCTATCAAAAAAGTACTACAGTTCCTTAACGTGGTAGGTTTAGCTCACGTGGCGATCACAATATTCCAGCAATGGACGAAGTGATACTGGTACTCTAGCAGACAGAAATAGCCACTAAGATAAGATAAGATAATCAATCGAGCCTTAAGTAGGTACGCTAGCCAAATATGGATTATCACCAATCAATAAATATAATATAATAAAATCGTAAATGAACCGTGTCTGTACATTACATATTAAAAAAAATGAAATAAAAAATTGTAAATGTTGTATATAGGCTTAATGTCCCAAAAACATCACATTTAAGCTTAAACAATACTATTTACAATTAACTACAGATAAATATAATTTTAACAACAATACAAAAATAGTTATAAAAAAGTAATACTAATTATTATTGTAAGATATTTCAATTCAGAATATGACACAAAATAATATATTAAAGTCTTAAAGTATCTTAAAGTAATTGAGGAGTCTGAAGTGTACGTTGGGCGTCAACTGAAGGTTCATTTAAATTTTCTGTAATCGGCACATGGTGTACGGTAAAACTCTAATGAGTTTTTGTTTACACCAATGTTAAGTCAAATGAAACACTATTGTATTAATAAATAATAAATAAAAAATAAAAGAAAGTGGATTTTTTTTTAAAATTTTTGTCTGTGCGTTTGTGCACGCTTATATTAGAAATAGTTGGTTCACTAATAAAGTAAAAAATAAATTTATAACTCGACAGTGTATTAAGAGAAGCGTGTTAAAACTAAGCGTGTAAAAATTTTGACGAGCCCATTGGATGAGTGGTTAGGGTGCTTGCCTTAACGCTCTGTTCTAGGGTTCCCGGGTTCGATTCCCGGCAGGGTCAACTTTAAAAAATGAACTTTTCAAATTTGTATCTGGTCTGGATCAGGAAAGTAGTGGCAGGGCACACTACGTTTCGCAGTCATTTGGGCAGCTCGTCTGGCGGCAGTAACCACCCCCTTACAGAAGACCACCGTGAAATAACAGCACGTGTGCTATTGTGTTTCGGTGAGTGAAGTAAGGGATGCCAGAGCCCATTTCCCTATCCCTTCCCAATCCCTCATCCTTAATCCTGTTGTATTCGGCATCGCACTTGCAGCAGCTTTGTCGTTGCTTGTGTTATAGGCGACGGTAGCCACCTACCATCAAGTGGACCGTCAGCTTGTCTGCCGATCTTAACATAAAAAAATAATGATACATAAGATAAATGACAATGGATAGAACAACACGATTCCGGGACCGAAAGTTTTAAATTTCCTAAAACTAAGCTTTTGAACTCTGTTTTTACAAGCTGCAATGAATATAAACCCAACTACACGAAGGTATGAGAAACAAACAACATTTTTTACAGAGTCCAGCAGAATACATAAAACTCAAATTACAATTAATTACCATCATTAATTAATTCTATCGAGGCAGATACAGACAGGTTGATGTCAACTAGATCAGCATTTAGTCATAGTAAATTAGCTAAAAAAAAACTAACATTAGTCTAAATTACTCTTTTATGAAGTCTAAATTTTAGCATTTTTAGGTCTATGTACACAGTGGATATGGAAAATATTTATCTGTGTTCGGGTTTATACAAGCAACAAGGACTAACCTCAGACCGAACACAATTTTTACCAAAATGAGCGCAACCTGATAACCTACTCGGAGATAACCGAATAAATTTAAAATTGAAAGGTTTTTCTTAAATATAGTGTAAAATATAAAAAAAGAAACAAAAGTAGCCTATTAAAACTTGTGTACTTACAGAACTTTAGTTAATTAACAAGCTTAAAAACAAATATAGTTGTAGCTAGACTGTTAGGGAAAGCTTTTTTGTGCAGTAATTTATTAATTTTTTTCTCAAAAAATATAATTTTTTGTATAATAAATAAAATAATAAATTAGACGACGAAAATAATGCTCTTCTACCAAGTCCTCGCCATAATTTTACCAGTTTTTAGTTTTTATCCACAGACCAAATGTATTGTATAAGTAGCTGACATCTGCCAAGAATCGAAAATGAGTACACGATTCATAAAGTTGGTTCATAAGCTCGTTTGGCACCCAAATATCGAGCTTTTTTGTGTACCCAACTTTTTTAAATGGGTCAAAACTGTTTTGTGATCAATTCCCAGTTCTTCAGCTATGTCGTAATTACTGATATACTTTTTTAATGTCGTCAAAACCAGCCAGATACAAATAGTAAAGCCAAGGAGATTTTAATATAAATTTATATATACTATTATGCGAAAAGACTTTTCCTTGATCTAATATTGCAACCAAAACATCCCTCAGTTTACTGAAATATCACAACATTGTAGCTACTATGTGAACATAAAAGTTTATTTAGGTTCGTAATTTATTTTAAACTACGCACTATAATGAACACAGTTTTATTGTTTGGTTTGCTTTAGTATACAATTCTCTTTCATGTGGATTTCTGAATGTAACAATTAAAGTTTAATTACTAGAGTAATATTCATTTTCTTATACTACCAACTCGTCTTTGGATAAGGCTGTCTGAGGATAATATATTTTATCTGCGTATATGACATATACAAGGACAATAAATATTATATAACGTTCCATTTGTGTAAAAAATATGTTCCAGCAGCATGGCTAACAATACAAACATAGCAATACCTTTTTTTTTTCGAGGAGAAATCCATTTACAGATTTCCTAGGCTAGGCGGTAGGGGTATGTGGGGGCACTGGCACTACCCACTAAAACTCCCCGGTGTCTCCTTGCCCTTCAAAAGGGATGGACCGGGCTCTGCCGAGGCAACAACTCCGATCCACATCAGGGCAGCCTAGCCATTGCTGGCTAGACTAACTCCAATGGGGCATTGCCCGGAGGCACCAGGGCAATCCCCAGACGGGGGGAACCTTGTGCAGGCACACACAGCTAGTCAGCCATGTGCGCAGGTGCCCGCCTTCTCCTGCCCAACCGCCTGCGTCTGAGGGAAGCTAGACCGGCCTCTTCCTCTCGCTCCCTCTCAGCTGCCTCCTTCTGTGACATGACATCTCCGCAGAAGGGGGCAACCGCTTTCCAGGTGGTCACACTCTCAATCATGGCTCTTACCATGATTGGCAGTGCTTTCAGCTTTTCACCTCCCACCACCATATGGAAGGTGAGGTCACCTCGCCGGCGCCTCATCCATTCCTCCAATACCGGACGAACCGCGAGGATCGTCCGGAAACATAGCAATACCTACAACATAATATCTATGGGATTTTCTTAAATGTGCCCGCTTGAATACGTGTTCCCATGGCGGTAACCAACTCCCTATACAAGAACAAATAACATTTGCTGTCACACTGGAACGACAGCCATAATCTATTCATATAAAACGTAACGATAAAATAAAACGTTCTCGTAAACGAGTTTTGCTTGTACATTAAATATTAAAATAAAAGCAATTCGTACACGTTGTACTTATGTTACCGAGGTTAAAAAAAATAGGCTTTAGAATTTTTGTCTATTTGTCTGTTTGTCTGTGCGTTTGTGTGCGCTAATTTCTGAAACAGATTAACCGATTTGAATGGTGTTTACACCATTGAGCTGTTTTACTACGTATATATGGTTTACACTGGTATATTTTAGCAAGCTTCCCGTAAAATTCAGTGCGCGTACGAAGTAGCGAGCTCAGATAGTTTATAATAAATTTTAAAGTAGGTAGTCGTAAAGAAATGAATCTTGTTCTCTTGAATAAGTAAATCATTAATATTACATGGCGTTGCTTGTGTTAATAGTACCTACTGTGTAACGTGTCCAATAGGCTGCTAAGCATTCGGAATTTGGATTTGCAAGGTATTTATTTATTTATATATGACGTTACACAAAACAGGATGCTGTCGTTGAAGATTAGTTGTAAAAAGTATTATTCATTGAGATGTAAGTACTAGACAGCATCAGCAACCTAAAACATGTGCACACAGCATGTCCAAATTAAACAGTGTTACAGTTAAAATAACAGAGGAGAGACGCGCTTACATCCAAAGACAAGCTTAGCCGTATTTTATAAAAAGTTACTTAAAGATGAAAGCACGACTCTACAAGGCTTCAATAATAATAGACATTGCAATATTACATAAACACAAAGAAATAATATGAATTAAGAATAATTGTATTATTGACAATTTTGATGACCACAATGACTTAATATGGTTAAGTAGTATTTTATCTATGATATGGCTCATCTTGTTTTTCTAATGACACGTTATATTGTTACGCTAGTAGGTACTCTTTATTATACTGTGCTATTGTGGTGCAACGTCAAGCGCAGTTACTATGGTCATGATGTTCTTTTTGAATTTAAGCTATTTACGAATATATCCTTACTGCTGTGCTTAGGGAGGAGATCGTTTTACTGTCGACACATCCTGACGGTGTGGTAGGATTCCACAATTCCGTAGGACGAAAATACGCCTAAGCAAATCAGTTGATTTCTATGGGAAAACTGTGTAATTTGTGAAATGTATACAAGTATCGGGAGTAATTTAAAATAGATTTGTTAATGAATAGCATTACCTATATATTTATTCGATTATTGACTTTTAACGTTGATGATTTATCAAAAATTTTAATGTAATTGTATGTGAGCGCCATCTTACGATTTCTTTATTTACTAAAAATCATGACATCCATCCGTCTTAGTTTATCTGAAGAATTGAAGATGGCGCTGTTTACGTTAATACTATTTTCAAAACTGTTGTGTCGATGTCGCTAGTGTAAAATATTTTGTACTGTTAATATTTGATTATTTTGTGTATTAAAGGTTTTATTAAACAACATTACGTACCGTTTGAATTCTTTGCAAAATAATAAAACAGTAATAATATTATGAATCACCATGAATTCATAATATAATTCATAATATAATTTAGTATTTACATAATTATTTAGTTTGTTTTTGTTTTTCCGAAGAAAAACCTAACAATTTTAAATCTTGTTATCCACCCTTTACTTACAGAAGCTATTTCTATGGCACAAAAACATTTTGTTATGTTTTTGTTTTCGAATTATGAATAAAATATTTATAAATATAAACTATATGTCACTCAAAGTTTTATGTGTTTTGACTTGATTAAATTGTTTAAAAAAGTGTAGCAAGCAAAACGCACTTGAGTGACGAAAATACAGTTTCTTGACACTTGAGGTTCTATTTCGGCGTCCAATCTATTTCTATGTGTGTCGTACACTCGACATAAAAAGCAAGACATATAACGCAGCGATCTATTTATAACGATAATAACACTTGTAAGTTCTTACATATATAGCTACCTACTTCAAACAGCTCTTTGGACTTGAATAAGTAAACAGAAAAAATAATACATATCTATATCCATTTTTACAAGTTATCAATATGTAGGTACCTAATATTAATTAATTTTTGCATGCCTTGTAAAACGGCGAAACATTTTGTTCCTTTTGTAACTCTTTTGCACCTTCTATACAATGTTTTAAGCAAATAAATAAAAATAGAAATAAAAATAAAATAAAGGAACACCAGAATTAATGAAAGTATGCTGCCTACCCAGAGACGATATAAAGGAAAAAGGGAGAATATTACTATTTATTACTATATACATATACTCCCTTGGTGAAACACAAGAATATACGTTTTTTATGTCAAATTCGGCAGGTACACTGACGATCCACTTCATGATAGGTGGCAGTTGCCGCCTATTACTTATCACAAGTAAGGCCACATTTTCTGCAAGTGCGTTGGGGACATTATAGTCTGGAAGAATTAGCTCAAAAACATGCCCGTTCCCCAAAAACATTATAACTGCAGTTTTATTGCGTTTTCAACTTAACAATTTAGTTGAAAACGCGATGGTCTATAACTTTATACTCTGCAATAAAGTACACACGATTGCGTGAAATTCGATTAAAACCTATACTTCATGTCGATTAGACGCACATTTTCGAAGCTATTGACAAAAAACTCAAAAAAAAAAAAACGATTTTTTTTAAAAAGATGTTCCCACGAGGGCACAATTTCAGCATTGTATTATTCACATTTTTTTTACTAACTTTTAAACAAAAAAAAAAAACCGCAGTTATAATGTTTTTGGGGAACAAATGCTAATTCACCCGGACTATTGGGATTGAGGATAAGGGATTAGGAGGCGATCTCTTATCCACTCATTGAAATGCAACATCGCATGCTGTTATTCCTCGGTTCCTGTAAGGGGTTAAATTCATCTACCTGAACAATCTGCAAGATGATATCACTTGCAACAATCGTTATTCGTTATTTCGTTATCGCCACCTTTTGCAACGTCCGACTGTACTACGTGTCATCAACCCACGACCACGTGATCACGTGACGGACGCGATGGAAATCTACCTACCTAATTATCGTCCTAGTGGAGGCACAGCTTATATATTTTTACCCTTACTGAACACTCATTATTACAAGGAGGGAATTTCCACGACTATTTTTAATGCAACTGCTCAAATTCGTGCTAAAGAAAGTCGAGTGCGCCAGTGAATGTTTCAGTTTTTTTTTATTTAATTTACATTGCCTATTAACAAACAATTTTATATTGTATTGTATACAAACGGAACTTAATAAATAATAATAATAATATTTATTAGTCCAAGTTACATAGACTCATTTTTTTAACTATCAAATTAATTTATTATACAAAAAAATATATATATTTCAAATTAAATTAAAAATTATTTGATTTGGCACAGCAGTGATTAATGTGCCTACAATCTACAATCCAGCCTACTTGCGACCACATTTATTTATTTATTTATTTTTTATGTTAAGGTCGGCAGACAGGCTGACGGTCCACTTGATGGTAGGTGGCTACCGTCGCCTATAACACAAGCAACGCCAAAGCTGCTGCAAGTGCGCCGCCGACTGCAGTAGGATTCAGGATAAAAGATTAGGAGGGGGATAGGAAAATGGGCTCTGGCATCCCTTACTCACTCACCGAAACACAACAGCAGGCGTGCTGTTATTTCACTGTGGTCTTCTGTAAGGGGGTGGTTACTGCCGCCAGACGGGCTGCCCAAATGACTGCGAAAACGCAGTGTGCCCTGCCACTACAAAATGATGTTGGTGCTTCCCCATACCCTACGCCTACGCACCAGGGACCTTTTGCATAAAAACAACCACGCGCCCACGCGATTCCTTACTTCGAAACCACGTCATATCCTCAAATTGTTACCGATATCTGCTAAGAAGTCACTCTCTTACATAGTAATATAAATGCCATGACAAGACATTACGTATTTTTTTGATAAGGTAAGAAAAAAAGCGTGCAATCATAATTGCCATACAGAATCAAGGCCCTCATGCGTTGCAAAATCGAAGTAATATTAATCCCAACACCACCCTAAAAGCGTTATTGTATTGTACCTTGAGATGCTTCATTTGTTTTTATTTTTATTTTCATTGTATTTATGTATGACATGAAAATTTAACAATTTTCGAAATTATTAACATTTGGTCAACAAGCGTAGGTAATCATTTTTTGAAGTCACTGGCTACAATAACTTAATAGTATACTATGAGTATTATACTAAATTACTATAATACTTATAGTAATTTAGTAATTATCTCCATAAAAATATAAATTATCAAATATTAAGTATAAGCCATAAAAAATGAGTTAATATAGCTTTTGCCAGAGAATTTGTTGGAGCCCTTTTTTCTTTGATGTTTTTCGTGGATGTGTTAAAACATTTATTAAATCTTTATTGCACAGATATTTTTGTCAGGCGTTGATTTTTTTTTTTATTTTTTTTTTTATGATGATCCCTCGGGAATAGTATTTTTTCTGCTAATAAGCCCATAGAGTATATGTTACAAAACCAGCCAGTAATAACAGCTTGGCTAATAATAAACTTGTTACAACACATTTTGATCTCCCGACGAAACAAAGGGTAATACCCTCGTTAAATTAAAATTGGGTCACCGCTAGTCACAGAACACAAAAATTACTTGTAAACAACGGTAGGTACATATTGATAGTGTATATTATTTAAAATAAGTACACTATAATTTTTCTAATTCTAGAATTGCCGGACTTACTTATGATGCAATGTAGACAAACATTGAACAATGCTTACGGTATTTACAAAATAAGTAGAGTAACTTCGGGTAATGTGGCATACAATTTTTTTTTTTTTTATGAAATCGAGGTAGCGCTTGACCACTATCTCACCTGATGTGAGGTGCAGATGTGGCCGAAGGTGGACCACGCTTACCTAGTAAATGCCCATTTACCCTAGTTTTGAAGACCCCGAGGTTGTAGTTCTGTGGGAACACAGACGCAGGCAATGAGTTCCACCCCTTAGCAGTTCGAACAAGGAAGGTGGAACTGAAACGCTTTGTTCGTGATCGAGGTACATCGACCACGAAGGGATGAAACCCCTGCCCACGTCTAGTGGTCCGCAAGTGGAACGGTTCCGGTTGGATTAAATCGTACAACATAGATGCACACTCTCCATAGTGTAGACGATAGAAAATCGATAGGCACGCCACTTTTTGGCGATGCTGCAGGCTTTGAAGTTGGGAATCCACAAGGGTGTCGTTGCCAATAAGCTTCTTCGCTCGCCTTTCAATCGAGTCCAGTGCGGCCAGTTGGTAACGGGCAACTGGTACATCTTTTATACATATAAGTATTTAATAAAATCGTAAACGAGCCGTGCCTGTACATTAAATATTTTTTCCAAAAATCAATTTGTACTACAGGTTGTAGGCACTTAAGTTAACGAGGTCAAAAAAGTAGTTTTTAGAATTTTTGTCTATTTATCTGTTTGTCTGTGCGTTTGTGCACGCTAATGCGGCATGGATGCAATTTTTTATGCACATTATGCAATTTATTGGAGGTATGGTTGAATAAGTGGCGCATAAAAGCGAAACAATCTAAGTCAGTTCATGTTACATCTGCACTCAGGAGACAAACATGCACACAGGTGACTCTGTATAATGAAGCAATTCCACAGGCTGATGATGCTAAGTATCTCGGTATACACCTTGACAGACGTCTGACTTGGCGCAAGCACATATGGACAAAAAGAAAACAACTTGATACCAAGCTAAGAAGCACTGGACAGTACTGGCTGACAGGGCGACAATCACAATTATCCCAAACTAGCAAACTGGCCATTTATTTACAAGCCTATTTGGACTTACGGTATAGAGCTTTGGGGTACTGCGTGTAACAGCAACGTGGAGATACTGGAAAGATTTCAGAGTAAAACCCTCTTTTTTTTTACTATAGATGGGTTTGCTCTTGACCAGCATCTATCCATGTAGGAAGGATGAGGCCGAAGATGGAGCGAGCTCACCTAGAAGATGTCTATTCACTCGAACCTTGAAAAGATTTGGGAATACAAATGAGCTCGGAAATACAGACGCCGGCAGGGAGTTCCAATCCTAAAACATCTTTTGTGCGCATCACAAAAGATGTTTTAAAGCGCTTGGTCCGAATTAGAGGGATTTCGACAAGGTGAGGACGGTAACCAGCCGTACGTAAAACCCTCAGAATCATGTTAAATATCCCATATTACATAAGTAATAAATACATCAATATGGATTTGAAAATAAAAACAGTAAAGGAAGAGATCGCAATCTATAGCAGGAAATATCAAAATAGACTTTTTAATCATGTTAATGAATTAGCGTGGGGGCTGAGGGGCGCAGGAAGCGTATTGTACACCCGACTAAAAAGGCAGTGTTCCTACATTGGGTACTAGGTTCACTACAGAGATGTAGGAATGAGAATAGCCGATGAACCTATTTTCATTCAAATAAAATCAACATAACATCGAAAGAAACCAACAGAGTGGCTTATTGTTGTTTCTGAAACAGATCGCAATGTTACAGAACAGAAAAGAAAAAAAAAATTATACAGGGCGGTAATTTGAGACGGGTCAGTAAGTGCAGCTACCTGCACTTAATTTAAGGAGACTATCCATAATTTTAATAGTTATTCCCATCAGCATTCAAAGAATTTGGAAAATATACGAAAATTGACCTTTTTCCCGCTGACTCTATCATTTTACCAAAATCTTTGAATTCCGATGGGAATAACTATTAAAGTTATGGATAGTCTCCTAAGAGTGTTTTGTTCTAGCTACAATGGTTCAGGTATTTGCCCTTACTGACTCTTCTCAAATTTAAACCTGCCTCGTTTATCGCTGCTTTCATTGGTGAAAACCGTATCAAATACGTTGGCTGATTTAGAAGAAGTTAGCGGAGAAACAGACATAGGCGAAAGACTTCGTACGTGTGGTATACGATATAAGGCGTAACTTTTTTGTTCGTAAACCGATTCGAATGAAACAAACATTAAATGTTACGGGAGGCTTGTTACAATAAATCAGTGAAAACCGCATTCAAATCGGTTAAGCCGTTTTAGAGATTAGCGTGCACAAACGCACAGACAAACAGATAAGCAGACAAAAATTCTAAATCCTATATTTTTTGACTTCGGTAACATGGTAGGTACAACGTGTGCAAATTGTTTTTTTTTTTTGAAAAATATTTAATGTAAATTCAGACACGGCTCGTTTGCGATTTTATTATATATGTTTTGATAAATATATATGGGTATGTATAGAACAAATAGATAGATGGATAAATATTCAACATTTTCAGGAACTTTCAATACTCCTAGTCAATAGTGTATACTGTAGACTTCTTTATAACGCGATAATTTAATAGACATAGTTTTTTTATACACTCTTAAATAAACCGCTCTGGAATGTGTTTCTTAAAATAAGAACTGTTGGGATTCGCAAATTGTTAATTCCGCCTACGTGTCAGACCACATCGAAATGTGGAAATCCATTATTTACCTTGGCACTATAGAATGTTACAAATACAGCCAATGGGATTCTAATGATTCGAGAAATGTACGCTATTGAATGTCACTTTATTAAACCGTTGAGTCTTTCTTTTGACCTTATTATATTAAACTAGCTTTCCGCCCCCGGCTTCGCCCGGGATGCAATTTTTATACCCTCGCTGACTTAAGAAGTTCTGTCATGTTGAAGTTTGAAAAATTTATTTTTCAAACTTGGCTCTGGTCTGGAGCTGGAAACTGGAAAGTAGTGGCAGGGCACACTGCGTTTCGCAGTCATTTGGGCAGTCCGTCTGGCGGTAGTAACCACCCCCTTACAGAAGACCACCGTGAAATAACAGCACGTGTGCTGTTGTGTTTCGGTAAGTGAGTAAGGGATGCCAGAGCTGATTTCCCTATCGCCTCCTAATCCCTTATCCTTAATCTTACTGTAGTCGGCAGCGCACTTGCAGCAGCTTTGGCGTTTCTTGTGTTACAGGCGACGGTAGCTACCTACCATCAAGTGGACCGTCAGCCTGTCTGCCGATCTTGACATAAAAAAAAACATAAATATTCATAATACTATTTATAAAGTTCATTTTTACATCGACAACTCCTCAATGGTTACAAAGGCTTGTTTATTATTACGTTAGACGTAAAAATCAACTCAGTTAAATCAGTTTTTAGCAACATTATTTATTAGTTTGTGACTCAGCACTTGCTAAGTACAGTACCTACTAGTGATGTCGTTTATTTCCTAACGTCTAAAATTACATTTAAAAAGTGTTGCAAATTTTTCCATTAGCCAGCCATCTAAACAGAAGACGTACCAAACGTTAGAACCGACGCGTTGTCAACAGCAAGCGAACGACAGAGTAAATCCACCTCCAGTTCCGAGAAAATATGATATTATTACATCTGGTTCAGATGTACGGCCCTGAACCAGTTTACTAATAATAAAGTGGCGACTTCGGGTCTGTTACGTCACGTCAATTCACAATTGAAAAACTCCCGCATCAAGTAATAGGGAATAGGGAGCAGTACTTCATGTAGCGATCAGATTCCAAAGTTAAATTTATAATTAAAAGGTTTAATTATAATTGAATTATTGAGCTTCCCAAGAATGCATTTTTTTTCTGTAAATTATATACATAAACGTCCTTGTTTGTCGCTCTTTCCATTAGTGAAAACCGTATCAAAATCCGTTGAGTTTTTAGAAGTCGGCTGAGATACAGACTGAAGCGAGGGGCTACTTTATTTTATATAATATGTATATGTTTGTATATATTGATTGACGACCCCGTTGGATGAGTGCTTGCCTTAACGCTCTGATCTAGGGTTCCCGGGTTCGATTCCCGGCTGAGTCAACTTTGAAAATGAACTTTGGAATAAGGGCAGGGCATACAGCCGGCCTGGTGGCAGTAATCACCCCCTTACAGAAGATCACCGTGAAATAAAAGCACCTGTGCTGTTGTGTTTCGATGAGCGAGTAAGGGATGCCAGAGCCCATTTCCCTATCCCTTCCCAATCCTTAATCCTACTGTAGTTAGGCAGCACACTTGCAGCACCTGTGGCATTGCTTCATGCTTGTGTTATAGGCGACGGTGGCCACTTACCATCAAGTGGACTGTTACCTTGTCTGTAGACCTTGACATAAGAAAAAAGATTAGCGTTTTTGGATTTTATGTAAAATTAAATATTATTTTATATACTCGTATATACTTATTTGCAATTTATTTTAAATACGCAATTTTGCTCATTTCCATAATCTCGAGAGGCCTCCAACTCGAGTTGTCCAGCCGCTTCGCCTGGAAACCTGCTCTTCAGTAGACGAAATTAATAATAGGTTAATAGACGCTGTCCGTGTCCAGTCGGTGGGTTCGAAGTTTTTCAAACCTATCCGTCAGAATAGACTACAAAAACTCTCTAACCAAACCAAACTCATCGCTGAACGACGCTCGCAGAGACTGAAATGTTCCAATGAAGCTGATATGTAAAGTCCTTACGACAGGATATTCGTGCTCTTAATACTAACAGTATTAAAAATACGATCGAACAGAATAATGCTCTAAAGTGTTCGCAGGTCTGTTGGGCAAAGCCAACTGACGAAGCTGAAAAGAGAAGACGACACTGTAATGTTATCTAGAGCGGATGCGCTGCAGGAGGTCGAGAAGTTCTATGGGCAGTTATATATCACAAAATCTGAGACCCTAAAGCCGAATTTACCCGACACTACACCGAAGATATCCCAGACATCAGTCTGTACGAGATAGCGATGGCTTTGAAACAACTGAAGAACAATAAAGCACTCGGTGGGGACGGAATCACATCGGAACTTCTGAAAGTATGTAAAAAATAGATACTTAAAATCCTTCAGCGTTTCTTCAATTCTGTCCTATTCGGTGGTATAACGCCAGAAGCATGGAACAGGGGCGTGGTGGTGCCGTTTTTAAAAAAAGGTGATAATATCCTATTAAAGAATTATAAACTCATCATCACTTGAACCATGTTCACAATTTGTTTGTCTGGAGCGCAGACTTGATGACTTCCATCCTCCCGAACAAGCTGCTTTTCGGAAAGGCAATAGTACCATAGACCACATCCTTACGCTACGGCAAGTTATACAGAAAACCGAGGAGTATAACTATCCACTATGTCTGGCGTTTATGGACTCTGATACGGCCTTCGATTCGATCGAAACATGGGCAGTGCTCGAGGCTGTGCAGCGATGTCACATTGACCATCGGTATATCAAAGTGTTGAAGGTTTGTAAGATCTGGAAGATGCAATGGTTTGTATCCGCTCTGGAAGATGCATTTAAGCTCCTGGAATGGCAAGGACTTGGCATCAACATTAACGGTGATTATATTATTCACCTTCGGTGTGCCGACGATATTGTGGTCTTGGCGAAGTCGATAAGAGAACTAAACACGATGCTCGATGCCCTCAACCGAGTTTCTCGAAGGGTGGGCCTTAAGATGAATATGGACAAGACAAAAGTTATCGTCTAATGGCTTATTAGCATAAGGGCAACTTCGCATTAAGGCATCTCCGCATAAGTGTCCATGTTGTGCCCAGTGGAACAACAGTGGAAATTCAACTCTCGTAGTTTTTGACGAGTACATCTACTTGGGACAAGCAGTCCAATTAGTTAGAGCCATTTTTAAAAAAGAAAATCTAGCTCGGATGGAAAGCGTTCGGAAAGCTCGGCAAAATCTTCTCGTCCAAAATTCCTCTGTGTCTTAAAACAAAAGTTTCCGACCAATGTGTGATGACATAATGTCGCTGAATCATGGAATCAGTCTCAGGCAGTGCCGGTTTTATACTTTTCTTGAGTATAGACCCCTTCACTTTGTGCCGCCTTTTCCTCGTGGCCTAGGTAGATACCTAGGCCTTTATCATGTAATTATTATTATTATTGCATTTATTATCGCACAAGAATTTGATGGCTTCCTATAGCGTGCTAAAACCGCTGCTCCTAGGCCGCTGCCGTCCATAGGCCGCGGCCTATATGGCCTATTGACAAATCCAGGGCTGGTCTCAGGTTGTTGACGAGTACATCTACTTGGTATAAGCAGTTAGGCAATTCGCTCAATTAGGCAGAGGCAACTTCGAGAAGGAGATCAGTGATCGAATCCATCTCGGATGGGCAACATTTGGATGGCTAATTGTGAATATAAACCACCCATTGGTAATTTTGTTTTAATTAATTATTAATTTTACAAGATTAATAATGCACTGCATTATGTTTATAATTGCTAGAGTTTTGCGGATTATTTCTCTGGTTTCGCAACGAATACCTTGAACGGGGACCATTCTTGTGCCAAAACGCTGAGAGATCACTATTAATCACCACTGAAAACCGACGAAGTAACGCGACACGACGTTGCGCAAAATGTCATTGTTAACGATATATTCTTTGATCGTAACATTAGGAACGACTGTTTCAATTAAAATTTAAAAAAAATCAGAACAAATCTTATTCTATTCTTGTAACATACCTAGACCTTAATCTAATCCATATCCATACTAATATTATAAAAGTGAAAGTAACTCTGTTTGTCTGTTACCTTTTCGCGCTTAAACAGCTGAACAATTATCATCATGAATTTTTTCATACACGGTGTAAAGGATGTAGGAGAGGATATAGGGTATCTTTCATCCAAAAAATGTACCGTTCCCGAGGGATCTTCTAACGCTTGGCAAAGCTATAACTGCAATAAAAATTTTGAAAATAAATAAATACAGAAATTAGTTTTCTACTTATAGATTATAGGAAAACCTACAAGAAGTCCATGAATCTTTTCTAACATAAGAAAAGGTTTAATCTTTTCTTATGTTTTATCTTAGGGTTTCAATTTTTACCTTATTTGTTCTCGTTCTCTTTCTGTTCCTTTGTTTGTTGTTGCTTTGAGCAACAACTCCGCAAGGTATTTTTCAGGCCTTGACTGAAAATCAGCGCTCGGCATAATGCGGTGGATGGGACCCACAGCGCTGATTTTCAGTTTTAGTATATATATATATATTCTCATATATATATATATATATATATATAAACATATACGTCACGAGTGACTGATCGTGAACGGAATCGTGTCGGTCGAGCAAGGGGCAGTCCTTTCGGAACAGTTGCGCGGCTCGGACGTCTAACACGAGACCGTTGGTTTGCTCGGTTCTGAAATAGAGGGCTCTGTAATTTATCAACTGTGGAATACACTCGTTTTACTTCACAACTCTTGAATTTGATTTGCCTGAGACCTACGCCATGAACCCCTCGCCAGAAAACACTAACTTTGGCAATGGTGTCGCTCAGCCATCCCTGGCGCCGACATCAGAAGTGGGATTCACTCAGGCATTCTGCAGCACCAAAACCATATATATACATTGGTCATACAAATATTTAGTTGGGCGTTATTTTTTATTTTCAACGCAGGCGAAGCCGCAGGCACCAGCTGGTTTTATAATATGCATAAAGATATAAGATATGTGTAGGTATAGAAGATACAGATGAACTACTTTCATAATATAAGCAACCTAAATAAAGAAAAACATTGTGCACGTTTCTGTTTTCTTTCGTGAATTTTTAAGGCCAACAAATGACTTTATGTGACAGCGGATTATAAATGTTGCCAGTCCAAAAGCGATGTTCTCATTTTTATTAATAAATAATGTTATTTTACTGTGAATTTTGTAATAACGAATAACTTTACTTTGCGTTTTATTTCCTTTCTTGCATGTTCTTAGCAGTTTTCGGTATGCACTCCCAATCATATTATCCGCGATGATTCAAAACGTAACCTTCAAAACGATTAGAGATCTTAAAATTTTCAGTCCTAATTAGCCTTTTCGATTTTAAAAATAATATAAAAAATATATTTTAGATAGAATGTGACACCTTGATTTATTCTTTATTGGTAATTATTTTATAGTTGTGACAGGGCACACTGCATTTCGGCACAATCATGAATGCAATCATGAATTCCTAAAGTCACTGTTCGCATCTGCCTGTTTTTTGCAAATTTCTTCTTAACCACCTAATGGATTTAGTATGCTTTTCACTATGGAAAGAGCGATAACCGATTAAGACCTTGCATCCGTGCAAAGACTGGGGCATGTCGCTAGTGTCAAAATCATGTGAAGTTTATCAATATGCGGTTGGCTTACCAGGTTGGATGAAAAATGATAAAATAATAATTTATCATTTTTCATTTCAAATGAAAATATACCTACCTATTTTGCTACTATGTGTCTTTAAGCGATTTGGTCCTATTACGAAGTAATTAATATGAGAAGTGATTTTTTGCGTGGTAGATATTCCGCTGGACCCGTCAAAAGTGTTAACCAAGCTGAAATAAGAATATTTTTTTATTAGACCTATTACAGCAAGGGATGTAGAAAAAAATGTTAATTTACATCTATATCTACATCTATCTATCCTCTATCTATTTCTATACAAATCGCTGCTCGGCTCTGTCTATTTCTCCGCTAACTCCTTCAAAACCACCCAACGGATATTGATACGGTTTTCACCAATGGAAAGAGCGATAAACGAGGAAGGTTTGTGTATATAATTTACAGAGAAATTGCATCCGTGCAAAGCCGGGGGCGGAACGCTGTCGTTAGTATAAAATAAAAAATAGCGGTTACAGATACCGCTACAAAAGCAACCTAATCAAGCGGGATTTAATTATAGATAATATCTCATGTATTTATTAATTTATGCAGTATAAAATGTAAGCTGAAAATGAAATAGGTAAAGTTTTCTTTTTAAATATACAAAATTGGAAGACATTGGTCTACCCTTCCCCGTATGCGCCGTGATCGGAGACCGAGCGAGTCCGCACGCCCTGATAGAGGAATTTACAAGGCATCCCATCAGAGCATTGGTCGTGCTAATCCGCCGGTTTGCGGTCGGACCCCTCGCCGAATCTTCAGATAAGTTCGAAACAAGACATAAATTTTTCTCTTACTTTTTTAATTATTTTACTTTATTACTTTTTTTATTACTTTTTTTTTCGGTCTTTCTATTCGGGTATTTTCACGTCGACAGCTCTCCTTCGGTGACAAGGTTTCTTTAACTCCAATTCTCCACAAGGCCCCTGGTATTTTTTTTATATTTGTATAATTTTTTTTGTTGTTAAATAAATATTTTGGTTTCTTTTACCAGAAGCTCTTTTTTATTTTATTTCCCCTTATTTTGTGTTGTCCGTCTGTCCGCGCCTCGCGCGGGAAAAAGGCGTAACAATATTGGCTACACAAGGCTTACACCCTTATCACAATGAGGTTTTTTCCCACCTTTACAAAAATTAATCAGTTTTTTGTATGGAGATCGGACCATCGTAGTATTTTAGTTTTAACGGTTGAACTTACACCATTAGGTAAGAAGAAATTATAGATTATATTGTGAAAAATATAGGTATCATAATTTGATAATGGGATTTCATAGATATTTAAGTTTGAAAGTATTAAAAAACCCAATTGTTCTAATCGAGTAGGTAATAACTTTTTAATTTTTGAATTAAAAAACTTTATAAAATCCAAAATTGTTCCAATGACGTAATAACTTTTTGAATTTTTGAATTAAAAAACTTTATAAATCTGAAATATTCACAGGAAATTACTGAAATTAAGAAAAACTTTTATTACCAAAATCTCCAAAGTGTAAGTTAAATTTAAAAAAAAATCCTGGTTTTGACCGATGTCCTTTCTCCTAAATCTGACATTAGGCCGCGCATATTGATTTATATGAAGACATGTGCATAAAGAGAACAAGCTTAATTTATTATTCGCTTCATTAACAATCCTTTCAGTATACATTAGCACCAATCAGTCGCACACGTCCACCGACTTCCTTTCCTTGTGACGTCCAAAATGAAATTAATGTTTCACGTTATCCGAACGGCCCTACTTAATATATGGGCTCAAGTCACAATTTACGATCTTATAATTATTTTGGATCCAACCCAATTCTCTGCGCCATTTTCCGCTTAATGCATCACCTTTACCTCATAATATATTATTTCTTTTATATTTGACTAGCAACCCGCCCCCGGCTTCTCGCGGATGCGAAATTTTTCTGCAAATTGTATACAGTAACGTTTCCTCGTTGAAACAAATAGTCCGATATTGTAAGTAGTTGTGAAAATTGCACGAAACAATAGCCCTAGTCACCGTCAATCGTCGCGCTATAAATAAAAAGTGTATTTAGACGCCACATGAACGCTCACCGGCGCTTTCGCGAGCCAACAATTTAAAAATCCAACACATTACTTACACACCACCGCAAACGCAGCGCGAAGACATTTGATTGAGAGTAGTAGAGTCCAGAACAGTGATGTATTCAAAATCACGTTTATGATTAATTAATCAAATTAACACAAAATATGCTGCAGTACGCCCACTGCTGGACAAAGGCCTCCCCCCCCCCCCTAATTTTCCAAAAGGACCGATCACAAGCAGCCTTTTTTTAGGAGGGGAAATTACATTTACGCACTATCCCTTGTCGACGGGGACGGTCAGCGAGGGGGTGTGTGGGACTCACCCGGCGGAACGAACCGCCCCGCCGATCCTACCCACTAAAACCCCTCCATGCTCCACCATCAGCAGTGATTATAGAACCCGGGAGCCAGGCCTTATCCCCGGGCCCACCCATAAAAGCACATCGCATGGAGTACATTTTTTTTTTTTTTTTTTAATTATAGATGGGTTTGCTCTTGACCAGCATCTATCCATGTAGGAAGGATGAGGCCGAAGATGGAGCGAGCTCACCCAGAAGATGCCTATTCACTCGAACCTTGAAAAGATTTGGGTTATATGAGCTCGGAAATACAGACGCCGGCAGGGAGTTCCAATCCTTAGCAGTGCGCATCACAAAACATCGCGGCAAACCGCAAAAAAAGTTGTGGTGACCTGCGGAACATCTGCACGCCAACCACACCTCTCATCTGTTAGGTTCCAGGCGCCAGATGCCTTCCTCCGACGTCCGAAATAGACAGCCCCGCCGCCTTATAAAGCGACGGACCCACCGTCTCTTCGGACACCTCTACGGAGCCAGCCACTAGTTTTTACCTACGGTCTGACAACCCAGAGGAGCTCAGAAACTCCCGGGAACCGTAGGCTGGACCTCTTCCTTGACCAAGGGCCTGTGTACCCTCCGGCGCCCAAGTGGGACAGCCGCAGACCCTCCTCCTCCCATGGAACCCCGACGCAAAATTGACGATATTGGATGGCCACGCCGAGAGTTACATCTAGATCGCCCTCTTCTGTTACGCTCCGCCGCGAGCTCCACTTGACGGAGCCCGCTCGGAGCCCACCTCGGTGTGTGCCTTTGTTGGTCCCCAAAACCAATCCGATCGGTCGAGCAAAGGCCGATGAGAGAAAAAGTACCGAACCCTGCAACCACCCGGATTGCCTAGGGTAAGCCCCCCCACCACGACAAGGTCCTGGCACACCTAGGGGGGATCACAAGCAGCCTGGATCCACCGTCGACCCGTGACCCTTATCAGGGCGTCTGTCCATCTTGTTATAATAGGTGTACGGTGTTGTTATATTAGCAGTAATAATATTATGTACGGTTACTGTAATTACTACTTATTTATAGGCCACCTTATAAGCGCCATTATTATTATTATTATTTACAGATAAGAGTTCAGCTGAAACCAAAATTAATATATAATACATAATATAATATAATGTCAACGAATTCAATAAATTTACAAAGAGACCTCTTGAATGTGTCACCAGAATATTAAAACTGAAATTAAGTGTGTCTTCAAATCAAGCCAAAAAGTTTTGCCAAATATATTTAGCTTTATTTTAGAGAGCTTGTGTATGAAATAGCCGTTCTTTTAAGACTACAAATGAATGGACAAGCTTGCCAGGTTTAGAATGTGGGACATAGCCGTGGTGACAGACAGACAATATGGCGACGGTTTTGTCACATTTCTGGTAAGTAATTAAGAATTAGTATTACTCCCAACAAGACGCAATCAAAATCAAATACCGCTCGAGCCTTTGCGGTTTTTCAATTTCATGAGCGATTTAGAAATAATAAAAATTATCATATAAGATAATTTTTACTATTTCAGCTTAGTGTGGGGGTCAACGATAACTTATGGTATTGTAATTTAACTGTTTGGAAATTAATTTAAATAAATAAATAAAAATAAATAAATAAAATAAAAGATATTATTAGGTTTCATCCGCCGTTTAATTTAAATCGACAAAAACATGCAGTTTCAGCTACATTCGGTCGATCTTCGGCTCCTAACTCAACGAGTTGCTTAGAGTTCTTTCTGATTTTTTTTTTCTTTTTATTCGACTTCCACTGATCATAGCGTGATGATAAATAGCCTATATAACCTTCACCATACACTATATCCGGTAGAATTTTATTCATGCTAATTTATGACGACAGAATTTTTGGTATCAGGATAAAGTAAAATTAAAGGGCTCCGCTTGGTTAAATTCCTGTGAAAGAAAAACAAAATAATAAAATGAGAATAAACACTCGGCATCTCTTTCTGAAGAAATAATAAAGCAGGTCAAAACACTTTGTTGATGCGGATCAAAGTAGTTCACTAGGAAGATGGTTTCCGCTGAGCGCAATAAGTTGTATGCAATTAATCACGACACATTTCCATGGCAAGTTTGCAAACAATTCCCACAAATACTCACACCTACATGCATGCAGCGACAGCGGACTCGGACTATTTTTTCTCAGAAACCTTTAAATAGGTGCACTAGATTTGTGTCCGTCTGGATTTGTCCTCAAAACTAGGTCTTCTCTTTGAATCCCATCCAAACGATAGATAGTTTTACACAAAGGCCATTTTTTTCTGTTCATTGTTTGACTAAAACAAAAGATCTCATTACGCCGCGTTCGTTTCGCGAACGACTATTCATCTTTTGCCAAAATGTCTACATATGATTTAAAAAAAGATTTTATAATGCCCCCGCTACACGTGCTGACAGAAAGACCTAAAATAATCGTTGGTTTAGATTTCTGAGGTATATTAAATACAGATCTTTGCGTATATGCGACACCTCATCATAAAAACTTTAAGATCTAGGCTACAATTTAGAAACATTAGCAAATAAAATTTGACGAGCCCGTTGGATGAGTGGTTAGGGTGCGTGCCTTAACGCTCTGTTCTAAGGTTCCCGGGTTCGATTCCCGGCAGGGTCAACTTTGAAAAATAAACTTTTCAAATTTGACTCTGGTCTGGAGCTGGAAAGTAGTGGCAGGGCACACTGCGTTTCGCAGTCATTTGTGCAGCCCGTCTGGCGGCAGTAACCACCCCCTTACAGAAGACCACCGTGAAATAACAGCACGTGTGCTGTTGTGTTTCGGTGAGCGAGTAAGGGATGTCATTTCCCTATCCCCTCGTAATCCCTTATCCTTAATCCTATTGTAGTAGGCAGCGCACTTGCAGCGGCTGTGGCGTTGCTTGTGTTATAGGCGACGGTAGCCACCTACCATCACGTCAGCCTGTCTACCGATCTTAACATTAAAAAAAAATACAACTTTTAATAATAAATCCTCTAACCAAGCAAGTTGTATTTCAAAGCGAACTCCTATTGTAGAATTCTAACTACTCTTTGTGCCTGTGCAGATGCTAAGTTGGCAATCGCGGAACAACCGGAAGTAGCATGCTGGAGAGTCTTTTCAGGATAGTGCCAGGATTGACGTTTGTTATTTATGCCATTGTTGCCCTGTATTTCCGAGTCCTAATCAACTGATGTTTCATCGCTCAGAGAAACGTTTTAAGGTTCGTGAAATTCTTAGTAAAATTCTATGTCTGTCTCTTTCTTCTTCGATACGGCCATCCTAGCAGAGGTGCTCGGTAGCGTCAGATCCGGCTATTGCTGATAGGCTACGGAGTACGAGAGAGAATCGCGCCACCCTAATAGGACAAGAAGAAATTTCCAGAGTCCAATACAAGATACCACCACACTTCCGCGGGATATCCTTCTATCAATGAGTTTATGTGGCGTATTCGCAGGACATCTATGTCCGTCTGAGACCATCTGAATATACCACACGTCTTTTTTTTTTTTATTATAGATGGGTTTGCTCTTGACCAGCATCTATCCATGTAGGAAGGATGAGGCCGAAGATGGAGCGAGCTCACCCAGAAGATGCCTATTCACTCGAACCTTGAAAAGATTTGGGTTATATGAGCTCGGAAATACAGACGCCGGCAGGGAGTTCCAATCCTTAGCAGTGCGCATCACAAAAGATGTTTTAAAGCGCTTGGTCCGAATTAGAGGGATTTCGACAAGGTGAGGATCGTAACCAGCCGTACGTCTGCATGTCCGATAGAAGAAAGGGGAAGGCGGTATGATCTCATGCAGCTCTCGAGCACACTCTCCGAAGTAAGTTCTTAAAGAGAACAGGCATGATGTAGCCATTAAATAATGTTACATATAATTTTTATTATATTATATTCATTCAAATGAAAGTGTAATGTGTGACCGGTAAAGTGTGCACAGCCCTTAATGCAAAGCATTTGACAACTGTATTTATTTAGGAAAATCAAATGAGTAATGAAATTGTTAACCGGTGAAATTTTTCCTGCCATTTTCTTCGTAATTTGATGTCAAGATAACGCGTTTTCCTGGATTTGTAAAGTAAATAGTCGTAAAACTTGTTTCATGGAAATTTGTGATCAGAACCTGCGAGAGGAAAATTTTTTGGTGACTTTTAAATTCCCGGAATTAGTACACAAGTTTTACCCCTATTGTAATAATATTGTTCCCATTTTTACAACCACTGATCTGGATAGAATATCGTTTGCTATAACTTGACTTACCTTCAACTCAAAACTTTATTTTGAAGTTATCGTATCGTGGATTTACTTAGAGCTTTACTTACATATGTAGTTTTGTTTTCTTTGCTTGTATTATTTAAATTAAAAAAAATGATAGATATTTCTTAAATTCAGTCCTAATAGTATAAATTAAGTATATACTATTAGGATACATAGTATAAATTGAAGTCGCTGCCCGCGTTTGTCTCTATATTCCTAAACCACGCAATGAATTTTGATGCGGTTTTCACCATCAGTTAGATTAATTTTTCACGGAAGCGGATCGCTATGTGATTATATAACTATTTTATGCAATTTATATAGTGCATATATAATGATATAACATTAAACAAAAAATATTTATTACACCAGACAAAAATACAAAGAAAAAACACCGACTATGAAAGCAGACAGTTTTGTCTATTGAAGATTACGAGTTGGCCCCTTTCAAGACAAATGGCCCATATTAGCAGGTGACGAGCATGAACTTGGTACCAGCAGCAATGTCACTGGTTCCATAAATAAATACATCAGCTCGACACCAGGCGCCGGAAGTTGTGTTGGACGGTCGCACGCGCAGGTGTCTCGTCTATTCTGCTTAAAATTTTCTCGACGTTTCCGTTTGCCTCTACTGAATGAATCATTGCTATCTAATTTTGTAGTTTTATGTAATTTTACTGCACCCGGTATACATACAAGATGCTGTCGGTGCCGTCATCATCATTGTCAACCGGTATTCCACATACTTTCTCCAGATGACACTTCTGTGAGTCACTTTGCGGTTGATAACTTTATTGGTTCATGATTAAAAATCTTTCCACTTCTTAAAATGAATTTGGACTCAGTGTATGAATAAATGCTACAAATACGAGCTAACAAAATACGTATTCAGTTATTCCGTTATTATTCAGTATCTGAAGATGACGCAAAATAACAGCACCCGCACTATTGCATACTGTCCCTTGTCTCCCATCCTATCAAGGCCAGCGGATCAATTCCATCCTCCTGGCGTTGCTGGTGTTTATAGTCACATACCATCAAATAGACTCTCACACTGATCTGTTAGTTGATTTTTAAATTTAAGGAAATGTTTGTATATTAGAATATTATATGAAAGTGAAAAAAAAAAAAATAAGTTCGCTAGATCGGTAAATTCCCTTGTTTTTTCTTTTTACACAAAAAACCAATAAATCGCGCTTTACGCGCCGCGATGTAGAAATAATACCAAATTCAAATAAGAGCTATTTACCGCCAATCAATTAACGACCAATCAAATAACGAATAAAAAGGCGACGGACATGACTCAATTCTGACGTCAATCCGCCAATCAATTTTTTTAGAAAGGATTTTTACAAAGGAAAATTGATGATCTATATTCCTATTTTATACTCTATGACCAACCATCCTAAAGTCTTTATTATTTATTTTCTTTAAGTATACCTTAATGTTGTATTTTAATAGCTATAGACTCAATAAAACTTTATAAAATATTCTCAAATGATTCTCATTCATTTTATTAAATTTTTGTTTTATTCTTTTTTGTATCCAAATACTATATCATCTAAATATGATAAATGTGACGTGGTACCATATCATATGAATACCGTTTTCTATTATTTTTCAGATAATTAAAACAAATATTAACCATTTAACAAAAAAACTTTAAAAAAAAAATTAAAAAAAATCGCAGACTTGAGTTATAATAAATGTGTGGAATTTTGTTAGAAACCTTGTTGACATGGTCCCATTGCTGTAGAAATTTTGGGATCTTTGATCAATAAATTGCGACAAATGTTTTGACAGTCCTCTGACAAATGTTTGACACAAAATGAGTGGAAATCTAATGGTACAAAGTTAAATCTATATGGTGAAACATTACCACTTAACTGTTTCTGTTTTTCAATTCCGATTGTTTAGACACCCAACTAATTCACTAACGCCACTTAGCGATTCACACGGTTCCTTACTTCGAAACCACGTCATATCTTCAAATTGTTACGATATCTGCTAAAAAGTCATTCTCTTACATATATATAAATGCCATGACAAAACATTACGTGTTTTGAAAGGTAAGACAAAAGCGTGAAATCATAATTGCCATACAGAACGAAGGTGCTTTATTCTCGTCTGGTAGAGATCAAAATCGATGGTTTTTGTCTTGAAGTAAAAGTTGATAAAAAACATGCCTTGCAATCTCACCATAAAATTTTCTAGATTGAAAAAGCTTCATGCTACTCTTACTGAAACCGTATTATGTCCAAGAAAATCACAATTACTATATTAAAAAAAAAACGGGACAAGTGCGAGTTGAACTCGCGTGAAGAGGGTTCCGTACGATGTTACCTATCCGCACAATATTGAGTGATTTACCATGTTATTTTAATATCATGCACTTCTTATAGGTTTTCCTATAATCTAGAAGTAGAAAACTAATTTCTGTATTTTTTCAAAATTTTAGGTTCAGTAGTTTCGGAAATGAGGGGGGGGAAATGGTCGGACAGACGGACACACGAATGATCCTATAAGGGTACCGTTTTTTTATTCGGACGTACGGAACTATTTGAACAAAATTAAAAATAAAACTGAAAGGTTGTCTTTTTTTTTAAAATAATCTTTTACAAAATACAAACTTTTTTTTTTACTTTTTCCCGCCTTATTATATTAATGATACTTATATATATGATACTGTTATTTAAATTTTTATTTAAGTGTCTTAAATTGGGGTGGATAGCTCAGTTAAGGATCGATGAGAACTTTCATATAGTTAGGTTACCTTTCTGTCATTTAGAGACTTAGGAAGGCGAAGCCGGTATTCTGGAAATACCTAATTTATGAACCACTTTAGGATACCGTGACCACCTCATATTAGAAGACATAGTTATCAGATGTAATATTTAAAAAAAATGCAGGTCTTCCTGTTGAAAATTGCAGACAGCTTGACTGTCCAGTTAGTCTATTGTTAGTAAATCCTCGTCACGACTCCCGAGTCCCGGTGCCGTGAAGGTCCTTACATTTATATTAAAATAAATGTTGTTTTTTCACCCAAGGTTATATGTTAACTCAGTTGTCGGATGACACGAATAAGAAAAATGAACGGTTGATGTTAATTTAAAAAAAATCGTATTAAGGTCAGGGAAATTAAATTATGTTTTGAGTTTCGATCTTTTCATTGTTTTTATATGAGAAATTTTATCGAGAAAATAGACACATTATAATTTTCATGAAAATTAGGAAATTAATGTAATTTTCAAAAAATGACTGGTCTGGATTTGAAAAGTAGTGGTAGGGCACACTGCGTTTCGCAGTCATTTGGGCAGCCCGCCTGGCGGCAGTGACCACCCCCTTACAGAAGACCACCGTGAAATAACAGGGGATGCCAGAGCCCATCTCCTTATCCCCTCCTAATCCCTTATCCTTAATCCTACTGTAGTCGGCAGCGCACTTGCAGCACCTGTAGCGTTGCTTGTGTTATAGGCGACGGTAACCACCTACCATCACCAGTGGACCGTCAGCCTGTCTGTCGACATAACATAAAACAAAAATTGTAGTCAACACAACTAAGACAAAATATTGAGTTAAATAAAAATTAAACTAAATTTGTCTTAGTTGTGTTTGTGTTGACTGATAAAATTGTTATATCGTTATTATATCTCGATTGTCTCACAAATCTTACATAAATAAAAGACAATTACCACATGTCATACCAACTAAAAAATTCAATTTAGGTACACTAAATTGGCACTACCGAATTTGCTGATTTTTAGTGTGTTCGTAATTGTCAGGGCAAGGTTTGTATGAAAGATTTTTTTTTTTTGTTTGGAAAATCCAGGGAGTAGTCGAAAATTTGGCAGATGTTTTTATATTAAATAGACAGGGGAACGTATGTCAGGTCAGCTAATCTATTATATAAAAATGAATCCCCATTTCTCCTGGTCACGGCATCACGCGTGAACGGGTAGACCGATTTTAATTCGGTTTTCGCTAATGGAAAGAGGGATAAACGGGGAATTTTTTAGGGTATATAAAAATTGCACGCCGGGCGAAGCCGGGGGCGGGCCGCTAGTCTTATATATAAAAATGAATCCCCATTTCTCCTGGTCACGGCATCACGCGTGAACGGGTAGATCGATTTTAATTCGGTTTTCGCTAATGGAAAGAGGGATGAGCGGAGAATGTTTTAGGGTATATAAAAATTGCACGCCGGGCGAAGCCGGGGGCGGGCCGGGCGAAGCAAAATCAGTACGGATATAAAAATGTTTTACGCTTGCATGTTTCTTTCTGTGAGGTTGTATATTATGTTTAAATATGTCTTTAATTGGTAAGCCTTTTAAATAAATAAATATTTCCTTATTAGGTTAGAACTATTTTTATTTATTTATGTATTTAATTTTTAACAATGAAGACCAATCACCTAACCTCAAAAACTACCTACAATTTTACTAGTTTAATAGTACAAACTAGCACAAAATAAGTAGTATAAATAATATTTTATTAGTCACCTTGTTAGAAGAGGATAATTGAAACGAATTACGGCATAATGAAGTTTATCAATAAAGCATTAAGAACATTATTTTGCTAGCATTTCTTTAATTTAATTTCTTTAATGAATAAAGGAATAAAAATGTTAACTGAAAAATAAATATATCTTTATGTACTCAGCATCTTTTATCTTTGCCGGACGGAACTTTTGGACCATCCAAAGTATGAGTGCCACTCTTTGATATTTTTCAGTTCCTTTGTTTATAACTGAAAACTGCAAATAGCGGAATAATTGACTCATAAATAATTTGCAACACAAAAATTTCACGCTTTCTGAGAACAATTTTAAGCTTCGTTATTTTAAAGTTGTTTTTTTATAGCGAACGTACAAAAGAAGTTTGACATAATTTTGATTATTGTTATTGTTTGTTTAGTCTCTTGGTCACGTATGACACGCAGGCCTACGTGTCATGAGATATATTTTATGAGAAATAGTTAAATAACACGACGAAAATAAATCTGTTTGACTACAACAACAAACCGACAAGCTAGTTTTAATCACTAATTTCGCATGTTGACCACAAAACTGTGTCATGTTAGCGTAAAGAATAAATTCATTTTTCTCCTATCTAAAAATAAACTGTATCCGGAACAAGCATACGGCACACCGTCTGCCTTCACGAAGGTGCAAATTCATGCGCGAGCGCACAGTTAAGTTCGAGCCTGAAGCGTTTTTCCCTCAGTCGCTCTGCAAATTCTGAACAGAGCACACGCGCCCAGCAGCGCACGCGTAACCAGTCGTCAAGTTCGTTCGCGATTACCAAACAATAGCCGCTAGCTTTAGACGAGGGTTTAAGCAAATATGACAGCGTGAAAAAAAAGTGAAAATGTCGTTCTGTAGAATCACAGGCCGCAGCAAGGGGCTGCCCAAGCCTAACTATTTCCCGCTCCTCGCGCCCATTTCTCCGGCAGACGCAAAGCGTTGTTGCAGGATTACGGGAAAGTCGTATGGACTTCCTTCGCATCATTACATTCCAGTACTACTCACCTCTCGCTCCACAAAAGCTAAATGTAAAATTACAAATGTAGCGGGTGAACTCGGACCGCATCATTACTCGCCTGAAATAAATTATGGCAATAGAAAACACGAAATTCTACCAGATTACAGATATATATTCCCAGTGTTGGATGGCTCCACGGAAGCTCAAAAAGGTTTGATGGAAATGCTATTGAAAAAACAAGTGACTGAAGAAAAACGCTATGTGTATACAGTTCAAGAAAGAAGATGCAGTTTAGTTTTTTCAGCTCAGATGGAGGCAGCTGTACGGGATGGTGACGTCAGAGACGTTATGTTGGCCAAAGACTCGGATACAGTGTTGATTAAAACAAAACAAGGTCGTAGTGTTTCTATGGATTTCAAAGACTTTACTGAAGACGTTGAAATGTTTGAAGGGGAGGGACCGAACGCGGAAGTATTGAAACAGAGAGAAATTGAAGAAAGAGAAGAGAAGAAAAAGAAAAGGAAGAGGGCCGCAGGTTTATCTTCGATGAAGAAAATATTTGAAAACAAAGAGAAGTTGGCAGAAGTTGAAGAGTTAGAAGAGCTCAAACTCCGTTCAGAGCGATTATCTAAAAAAGCGAAATTTGAAGAATTCAAACACGAGAAACATGACCTTAAGACTTTCTCAACTAACAGTTTTGATGTACATCATATGCAAAATAAAGAAAGTATTGTAATGTGTAGTGGGGAATGGCGTGATCACATGATACCATTAATTGAATCTTGGGATTGGGAGGCATTTGAAAAAGATGTAGCTGATGACCATGTAGACCCAATAGTGACTAAGTTACCGACGCCTGTAAAAATAACGCCATTTCACTGTGAAGCTGAAATATACGAAGTTGACCGTAATATTAGCGAAGTATCGGTGCCGTTAGATAACGTACCGTGTGTTAATCCATTAAAAACAATAAAAACACGACCGTCTGAACCTCTTTTAAAAGCTATCAAAGAACTTCCAGAAGAACGCTTGATAAAAACCATGAATATTGCCGAAAAATTGCTAGAAGATGACAACATTGATATGCTTCCTTCTGTAGAACACTTGCCAGACCTTATAAAAAATATAAAGAAAGGCAAGAAAGAGAAAATCGCTAAAATATCAGGTTTGACTTTAGATATAAACAAAGCAAAGAAATTCATTCCAGGTCAACATATCAACACACCTGATGGACCTGCTTTTGTTCCTGGTCAGACTGTTGAAACTCCCATAGGACCTATTTTTGTACCTGGCTTAAGTGTAAATACTCCCTCTGGTCCGGGTCTCATACCAGGTCACATCGTTACGAATGAACATACACATGAACCAGTTTTTCTTGCTGGTCAAGTTTTAAATACGTCAAATGGAGAAGAATTTATATGTGGACAGACTATAAAAAATAAAGATGACTCTTATCGTTTCATTGAAGGTCAGACTGTTGTTAGCGAGTTAGGATTAAAATTTATACCCGGAAAAGTCATACACAACGAACATCATTGTCATTATGGACAGGAAGAAGTTTTTGTGCCAGGTCAAACCATAATGACACCTGATGGCGTGCAGTTTATTCCTGGTCAAACTATTACTGAAAAATCTGGAAATATTTTTACTCCTGGACAAAACACAGTTATAAACAATGAATGGCAGTTTGTACCTGGTCAAGTTGTTCATCACGATGATGAACTGCAGTTTGTACCTGGTGCTACTCTTGCTACACCAAATGGCCTTAAATTTGTCCCTGGACAAACAATTTCCATGAATGGAGAAACACGCTTTGTACCTGGAATTTCCAAATCGACAAGCAGTGGAAGTCTTGAGTTTGTACCTGGCACAACTGTAGATACAATCGAAGGACCAAAATTCATTGAAGGCCAGATCGTACACACTGATTATGGAGAGAAATTTATGCCCGGTAAAAGTGCAATTAAGGGAGGTGGTCACGTAGAATTCTCAGTCGCCAAAACTATTGAAGATATTACATTTACAGAAAGTACACCTATGGGTTTACCGATAGATATTAAAACGTGTTCGCTCTCTGAAGATTCATTATATGTTTTTGGACACATGGTACAAACAACTAAAGGTATTGAGTTCTATCCTGGGTCCAAGATGCCAAAAATAGAAGGTAAAGTAGTACCTGGAAGACTAATTAAAAATGAAGCCAACGAATCTCGTTTTGTTCCTGGTATGATGGTTGAGGGCATTTTCGTACCCGGACAAATAGTTTTTACCGAAAACGGAGAGCAATTTGTTCCAGGTCAAGTAGTCGACACAGCGGATGGTCCTAAATTTGTTCCTGGGCAAGTTGTAAACACAAAGAACGGTCCTAAATTTGTTCCTGGCCAAACTATTCATACAATCGATGGTCCTCGGTTTGTTCCTGGTCAAATTATAGAAACAAAAGCTGGCCCTACATTTATACCCGGGCAAGTAATATCTACAGAAGATGAAGGTTCAAGGTTCGTGCCTGGCCAAGTTGTTGATACAGAAGAAGGCCCCAGATTTGTGCCGGGCAGAGTAATCGAAACCGATGATAATGGAGTCACTTTTGTGCCTGGTCAGATAGTACAAACTCCGGAAGGTTTAAAATTCGTTGCACCTGACCTTACTGAAGGCGAGGAAGGGCTTGAATTTTCAGTTCAAAGTTTTGTCGTTACACCAGAAGAACTAAAATTGCTAAAAGTGAAAACTAATCCAAATGATACTACTTCCACAAAAGGAGAACTAAGTATTGACACGAATATGTTAAGACAATTGTCTGAAGCAGGCATGTCTATAGGTAGACAAGTTCCTGCAGATTTGCCAGCAATTAATGTAATTTTAAACCACACGAGACACGCGGAAGCTTTGAAGGCTTTCGTTACAGACTATGGGCTTAAGGACGGTGTTGCAAATCAACTAATGGACGTAATAAAATCTATAATAGAAATGAGTGCACACTTAAAAACTGAAATACAAGAAAATCAAAAGGGTGGTAATGTTTTAAGTGATACAAGAAAGGAAAGATTAAATAAGAAACGCATGACAACTCAAGAGCAACCTGGATTCAACCTGCATAATGAACAAACTGCTCAACAAGAACATGTTAAGAATTCTATCGCCGCTGCTGTCTTAGCAGCTTTGGTTTCAGCGGAACAATTTGAAGAAGTTAATAACAATAACGGCAAAGAAAAATACCAGTTCATTCTTAAGTCTATTGATACAATACTAGGGAAGGCTATAGATGAAGATTTTGTCACAGCCATGTACAAGATTCTGCAAACAGAAGAGGACAAAGAAATTCTTTGTGATGAAATTTTGGAAAACTCCTCTCAACCAAAGGTTGAATTGATAAAAATCGCTTTAAACAACTCTTTGCACAAACATTCCTTTACCGAAGAGGACATAATTGAGAAATTTGGTGATTTTTTGAGCAGTGAACATGAAGTTTTGGGACCAGCTTTTAAAAACATTACTAAAAATGACCCCAGTCTGTTACATCATGTGCTAAGTCATATATCAGATTCGATTTCATTTGTCAAAACAGACACAGAAGCCGCTGAATCATTACAAAAAGCAATTGTGGCTGCTATACAAGAAACAAGCTGTAAAGAACTGGATGAAATTTTAAAGATAGAAAACAGGGAAGACTTCAATAAATTAATCGCTCAATCAGTCGGACTTGCTAAGATACTTGGAATGAGAGATGTTGCTACAAGTTTGCTGTCCTTTTCCAACGATGATGAATGTCTCTCAAAATTATCAAATGACACAACCTGTACAAATATTTTAAAACGTTTAACTGTTATGCGGAAACTCGCTAATAAAACACCGAATCTACATTCTGCTCTTCGTAAACTTGAAACAGATCCAGATTTGGCACGCACAGACCCTAAACTGAGGGATTTAGTTCGAGAGAGTGCAGCTCTTATGATCGTACCTGAAGAGCCACCATTAATGACATCGGAAGACGTCCCATTAAATTTACTGCACCCTGAAAATAGTTTAGCAATGGAAGATTTTCTTTTACAACGCAAAAAGCATCCTGGCGCTTTATTGATCATGAAGAAAGGTTTACAAGCGGTTGTTCCTCGGGAAGCCAGCCGAGCTGTCTTAACCGGACAAGTTGCATACACAGTCCTTGACGAAAATGGGATAAGACACTTTGAGCCGTTGCACGTGTTCTCAGCTCTAAATTTAAGTCAACCGACTGCACATCGTTTCTCAATGTACAGCTGTCCTGTTGTAGACGATCACGATGAAGACTTGCAAAGTTTTACTGGGTACTGCAATGTAAGCAATAATCAGAGAATCACAAGATTCGGGGGTTGGGCCCGAAGATACAGCGGCGTGTTACTGGACAGAGAAAACACTAGAAGCAGAATGAGTAGTTTGGAAAACACTCCCAGTTATAGGCGATATTCATCCCGATCGCTGTCTCGGTCTAGATCTAGTTGTAGCAGAAGCCCTCCAAAGGTAATCGCGAATTAACTTATTATATCGCATTTATTAAGACACACTAAACTTCAAATTACAGAGGACAGGATACTTTTTCTCTAAAATTAACGTTTCTCGTGTAAAATTAAGTTTGTTAAGAGTTTTATGGTTTAATTTTTTTTTTTTTTGTTATAGGTGGAAGATGTATTAGTTGCAAATACTGATTACATAGCACTGGCCGACGACGAAGTTTCCCTCAAAGCCGGCGATATCGTCGAAGTTCTCGACACGAAATCCGCCCTCGGATCCAAGTGAGTACCACCAATCATTTTATTATTGGCATGAGCTTTGCACAACCGTGCTCCCATTTATGTAGTTCGTAAATGTATAAATAACTGTACAGACATGTACGCCTTGCGAAACTGGAGTTATAACTTGATCTAACTCGGTTAATATCGCAACTAAATCACAGATATTATTACATTTTATACTGTTGTCATAAATCTCTTCATACATTCAAACAAAATTCACCCAACACGCTAACATCCCATCTTTACATAAAAATTAACGGTACAAGCATCCAACCTATTTTCGCCCCGGAAACTGGGATAAGCTGAGTACATGAGAACTGTTAAGAATGCGTTTTAATAGTTTAGATGCGCCGAACATTCCGCGTGGCACTCCGATACGGGATAAATTTAGTCCCCGGGGTCGATGCACCGCCGTTCACGTAACACTGCGATCTTTGTCTATTATTCACCAGTTTGTTTCACCCCATAACTGTTTGTTAATTAATATCCATCATGATCATGCATCCATCATCAGCCATCCGAGATCACCTGACGACGTAATGAGAAAAAAATATTTGATGCAGGTACAGAGGACGCGTGTATAGTTACGAGAACCATTTCTTCCAGTCGAGGGGTCCGTCTTTAGACTACGTCTTTAGCGTTCCCACATACAAAATGTATTATTATTAATAGATATTTGCGAAGAAGGAGGATGAACTTTGAAGATTTCGGAAGAGTATCACGTCATCATGGCAGAACTTTCATTGTAAATATCTCGCTTGTGATTACAAGATTTGGGAATATAATTATACTTACAAGTTCAATTTTAAATGTATAAATAGTTTAACTAAAAGCACAAGACTTAATGGTCGAGCCTTTCTTTAGAGGTAAGAGATACTCACTCAACACAGGAAACCAAATTCAGTTGAGATGACTTTTTTTAGAAGATTTTAAGCATTAAACCTTAAGTTTTTCAACCTTAAATGGTCATATTTACTTGAAATGTTTATGTTATGTTTAAATATGTATACATAAGTATAATTATTCTCATTCTGTGTCATTTAATTCGTGTTGTGATTCTACATTAAAATTATTGTGATAACTTTTGATCATTCATAATATTATTTTATAATACAATTTGTGTACTCCCAATCACTCCATTACTGGTCTGTTGTCCAGTTCTGTAGTATGTTTGTGTATTAATTAGGTGTATAAAATAAAGGTAATAAACGTTTGTGAGTTTCCTTTTATCTTACTTTTAAAATAGAATATTCCTTTTAGTTATTTTTTAACTATTACAAAAACACTTGTTATTTAATGTAGAGTAGTTAAATTTTATTGCTAAATTTAGTAGTTTCTGGCTTTAGGAATAGGTTAACGAAATTAATTTTAAAAACTAAAAATTGAAGAGCAGTGATAGGCGAGATAAACTAAAATACCTACAGCTATCACGAATAGTTGAAGATGAAATAGTTTTTCTTGTTTAAATATAAATCTAATGACTCACAAGGTTGACTCATGAATTATTTATTTAGAAAACTTTAAAGCTCTTGATTTTTTTGGCTACGTGCGATAGTGTCAACTAATAATAGAAAAAAGTAACGTCCGTCTGAACTATTTTAAAACTATTGTCTATACTATTATAAAATGCAATTTTCAACAGAGTAAATACTTAAATAAGTTCTAATATGCGAGTATCGGTAAGAACTGGAGTATTCTTCTACAAATTATACAGAGTTTTTTTGTATAAAAATCAAAGGCAGATGCAGCTTCATGGTCATAAAAATTATTATCAACTTTCTCGTTAAGAAATATTTGCAATGTGTGTAGTTATGAATTAATTTCGCAAATTGCCTCGTGGATCGCAGTAGTCTCAAGTAGTTTGCGTTGTAGTTGGCAGTTATATCTGGCTTTTATCCAAACACCACTCGTCCAGGTAAAACGTACCTCGTGTTGGTTAATTTAGTGGTACTTATTACTTTTGTCATCGTGAGGGCGTCATATGCGATAGTTTATTGGTCCACATTAATCAAAAACATATAAATAAGGATGGACGCACCCAAAGTATGTACTTTGGATACATACTAATGGTACCCCTCAAATACCTGTCAAAACATAACAGCACATGTGCTTTTATTTAACGCTCTTCTGTAAGAGGTAAGTCACTCTCGCCAGGGCACTGCAGAGCTCTTAAAGGGCGTCTTTACAGAAGATCACCACGAAATAATGTTCACCCTTCAGGGTTGGTAGCGTATCTCATGGAGTAGCTTCTTATCCACTTACCATCACTATACCCTGCGGCCGTTACAGAATTTCTAAACTAATTAAAAGCTGTTCTAATATCATTGGCGTAAAACCAACGAGAATAGGATATTTGGCGTGCTAGTGTCAAATAGTAGAAAGATTGTTAATAGAAAAACAAACAAACGACATACTCGAAAATATACAAACACTTATTAAACTATAGTTATTGTAAGAGATATATATATATATATATATATATATATATATATATATATATATATATATATATATATATATATATATATTCTTTTAAATCCGTATTTTATCTAAGGTATTATTTCTTCACACCCAGATTTTTCCCTGAAATCATGGTTTAGAATTCCTGAAGACATTCCATCCTAAATATAATTAAATTTAAAAATATTTTAAACATTATAGTTATTTAATTATTCCTTTTTTTTAAACATAATTAAAAATATATTGTTGGTGAATTACTACTGTAAGATATATAAAGTTCTAAAATTTCCTATTCGCATTCTTTCCATAAGTACCCACTGAAATTAAAGTAATTTTGTATTTAAAAATTATACTCACAAAATATTTACAATATGTTTTACTTATTTACTTATTACTTAAAATAATTATTTTTATTTTTATTTAACATTAAATAAATGGTTAAACAGTTGCCAAATAGTTGAAATTCAAAAGAGAAACAATAAACTAGAAATTTAACACTTTTTTATTTGATTTATAAACAAAGTGAATTAAACATAATCTTGCTTTACATAAAACGAGAGTAACGTAAAAAGGTTATTTGTTTACAAAAACCTCATAAAATGATCCAGTTATGTCAGTCATGAAATTGGGTAGGTAATTACAAAAATAAACAAGCCATATCGTAATTTCAAATGGTATTTTTATTGAAGAAAGAAATTTTAAATCATTTTAAGGTAGGACACTTCTATAATACCTTGCATACCTACTGACATTTATTTTAGTACTGACATTTATTTTACTCGGTGTTAACAGTAAATTAGACCACATTGGCAGTACTGGATGTAACATTTCTTTGGATCAAGAAGGATTCGTTCTATCACACTTTCTATTCTATAATGTATGCAGATCAACAATACAATCTATCGTCCTTCAAAACACAACTTTTCCGCTACAACAACCGTCCGATGGCTGCATTAGTTTTCAGTGTACAAATCAACGGGTTAGTATTGAGTAGCTTAGATTTATATTTCGATATGTTATGCAAAGAAAGCTTAGATATATATTTTGATATGTTACGAAAAGAAAGCTTAGATATGTATTTCGATATGTTACGCAAAGAAAGCTTAGATTTATATTTTGATATGTTACGCAAAGAAAGCTTAGATTTATATTTTGATATGTTACGCAAAGAAAGCTTAGATATATATTTTGATATGTTACGAAAAGAAAGCTTAGATATGTATTTCGATATGTTACGCAAAGAAAGCTTAGATATATATTTTGATATGTTACGAAAAGAAAGCTTAGATATGTATTTCGATATGTTACGCAAAGAAAGCTTAGATATATATTTTGATATGTTACGAAAAGAAAGCTTAGATATGTATTTCGATATGTTACGCAAAGAAAGCTTAGATATATATTTTGATATGTTACGCAAAGAAAGTTTAGATATATACTTTGATATGCTAGTAGTTTGTACTTCGTAGCATCTTAGCTCCATATATACTCCTCTCTCTCGTTGGAGTACCTTCAATCGTACCTATGCCACACCTAAGAGTTTTGTGTAATTATTTTGTAACTTAAGATAAAATTTAAACTGTATTTTGTAACAAAAAGCGCTAGGAAGCCATCCTATTCCAACCACCTGAGTTATGAGTGTCGACAGTGGTACTTAAGTGTAGCCACAAGATAAATGGAAGTCTGTCTGCCATCCGTTATCATATCTTTTATGTCACGTTATACAATTATGTGTGAAATCCCAGTACTTATACATGTATAAATGTATCGATATCTACGTATCAGTTGTTGGTGGAGCCATTCAGAGCGGGACGCCTGGAGACTTTGGAAGTAACCTGATTGAGAAGTGTGCCATGATTGACGTCATATAGATGTTTCTGGGCCATTCCGAAATAGCGACCGACGACGTCCAGCGGATATGGTGTATGAAGTGTTTTCCTTAAATTATTTTAATTACGCTCCTTACCTACATAGTGTTAATGTGGTTCATTTTTATTATTATTACAAATATCTTATATATAAAAATGAATCCCTATTTCCCCTGGTCACTGCATCACGCGTGAACGAGTAGACCGATTTTAATTCGGTTTTCGCTAATGGAAAGAGGGATAAACGGGGAATGTTTCAGGGTATATAAAAATTGCACGCCGGGCGAAGCCGGGGGCGGGCCGCTAGTATAATATAAAGTTAAAATAGTAAGTAAATATTTAGAAGCTAGGATGGCCTCCCAAAATCGAAGTTGATTGTTGTGGATTACACGCAAACATACAGAAGCGTTAAAAATCCCTTTGTTTCTAGATAAATCTTACATAGGTTAGGTACTACATAAATCTGAGAGGAAAGAGTCCTATGTACTCTTAATAACGACTAAAAACCCGTCCCCGGATATATACTTACAATTACTATCCTCTTTCATCCCTCTTTTCATTGGTGAGAACTGTATTAAAATGTGTCGAGTGTTTTAGAAGTTAGCGAAGAAACATACATATAGAATGTAGGACATATAGATATACATATAGAACTCATTAGACATAAAAAGCTACATATATGTTAGTTTTCCTCTTTCGGTGCCGGCTTGGCTTGCAAATAATATTCACATAGGATTAATAATAATAATAATAATATTTATTTATTTCGGATAATTTACAATCCATATACAAAAAGGGGAACTTAATTTAGAATTAATAACAAGAACAAAAATTAAAGTTAAAATTAAAGTGAAATATCTCTGGGCATCCCGACCCCAGGGCATCCATCCAGCAGCATGCAGCCGAATCCAACGCCCCAGTATGGGAGAGTCCCACCTATCAGTGAATACGTTCAGGATGGTATTGTTGGTAGCGCGCAAGCGTCTCAGGGCAGAAGCGCAACGCTTACGAATTATAGCTGCGAAGTCATCGACATGCGCTTCGGCAAATAAATTTTACAACAATTTATAAAAACTATAATAAAAAGTAATACATTTATGACGAAAACTGTTAAATATTTTCATAAATCTATGTGATTTTTTTTTCTATGTACGCAGCAACAGTATGACGAGCCATAGCATAGCCATTCACTTGCTCTTTCAACGAAGTCATTTAACAATTTAAAACCCGTCACTTTCGTTCGTCTATCGTTTTCTAGATTGAATGAAACTTCTAGAATGCTTTGATCATTAGATAACTGAACTCTAAGCAGTTTTAAATTTAATCCTTTGCAATAAAGAACACATTTTTTCCTATTTTTGTCAGTTTTATTTATCCGTCGAGTATACGAGATTGAAATATTTGATAGAGGCACAATCCAGGTTGGTCTACTTGTGGTTTAGACCTTGAGCATGGGTTCTAACCGATGTAAGCGTATTTCAAAGGGGATTTCACTTATACATATAGGAAAAACCAAGTATAAAGTAGGCTTTTACGCTTACATAAGAGCAAAAAGACAACCTTTTCACCAGATATACCCCAAGTCTCTTCTTCCGCCTTAGGTCAAGCTACAAAGATGAAGTGTCATTCGACCTCTAATTTTCTTCGAGTTTTCAATCCCTACAATTTCTTGACACCCACATGCTTAAACCGATAGTTTTAATTTTATAGGCAAAAAAACTAAATAATGAGCAATATATGAAACTATTCTCCAATCAATGGCGTAGCTGGTTTTCTTCTAACACTTTTTACATGAAAAAATCTCTTAGCTTGACCTAAGGCGGGAGAAAAGACTTGGAGTATACTTTTTACACAAAATGCTCACTCCAAATCTCTGTAGCTTGGCCTGCCTTACAATTAAGTTTCTCCATTCCTAATCAATAATCAATACGAAATTTCTAAATCTAATCTATTTCCAAATATTCCAAAAAGGAATAAATAAATAGATAGATAGGCAAACACAAGTGGGTTTTTCTGTCATCTCAAAAAACACTGCTTGCGTAGCTTGGAGGTACTTAAAAAATCCATGTGAATCCAATATGGAACACAGTTCATTTTTACATTGGACTAACTCGTATGTGTAGCGAACTATGGTTAACTAGCGGCCCGCCTCCGGCTTCGCGCGGATGCAATTAGGTTTTGTTATATATGCAATGTGTATAATGCAGGCATTCTATGCAATACCTAGGAAATGTATAGAATGCCGGGGTCGTTCAATGTTTAAACTATTTTACATTTTACCTAGGAAATGTTTAGAATAGCTAGGCATTGTATAGAATGCCGGTTGAAGCATAGATAATGTACCTAATCGATTTTTCTTCTCTATGATTTAGTTAGATAGGTACTGATCTTTTGAGAGCTAATCCTAATTTCAACTTCCACCAGCAGACAGCGTAAGCGTCTCCAAGAGTACTTGGAGAGCTGTTGTTTTTTTTATATTATTACTTTAAGTCATAACAATACATAGATTTGGAGGAAAAAAGTAAAACAGTTTTCGATTTAACTGGGTGTCGTAGCCTCCTGAGGGGTAGTGGGGGGCTGTAATTTTGTACATCATGTTATCTCTATATAAGGTATCATTTGGTCATAGTTTCGAACCCTAAGCTTTGGGGGAACTTTTCCCAAGGCTATCCTGCTATATCCTTTATGTATATTTTTTTTTCGAAAATTACTGTTTTTTGAAATTGCTTATCATTTTTTATGAGAAAGGGTCGCAAGCAAGACGACAATTCACCTGTTAGTAGGTGGCTATCGTCACCTAAATGACAAGGAACAAGCGGATATGGAGAATGAAATTTGCATCTCAAAGCAAAGACTCCTTGCTGTAAGAAGCTTGTATTCCAATTATTTTATAAATAAACTGTAGGTATATATGACCAACAAGAAATTACAACATGGATGCCATTCATACTCTTTTTCATACTATTTCATACTCTTTTTCTGGTGTATCTTGGTGACAGAAGAACGCAGCTTCGTCGGATGAAGTGGACTACAGGCCTGTCTGCCGTCCTTTACCTAATGTAAAAGACACAATACGTCATTATGCTCGTGATTTATGCTTTCACCGAAAAATATCTGTCGTAACTCTATTTACGAGAGCTAGCAAAATAGCACAAACAAAATAAATACAACAATCACATCACACGAAGTGAATTGAACGGATGGAACCCTTGACATTGAGTGAGCGGGACACTTGCCAGAGAAATATGACACTAAAGTTGATTGATGGAAAGAAAACAAATAAAAGTTGAATAAGCTTCTTTCTAAGATTAGGTTTTTATGCAGTTGCGGAATAGCCGTCCACTCAGCTACCAGTAGGTCATTGGGGTGGTCTACTGTAGGATTGCCAACACGAATTGTCTTGCATTTTTATCACTAATATAAGCTGGGTGAGTTGGGTTGCTAATTAAACACAATATCATAATATGTATTCTGTATGGTTTATACACATACTATGTGTATTATATTTAGCATATTAATTAATATGTTTCTGACAAAGAAAATAATTATATTGTTTAAGAAATAACTGGATATTTACTTAATTAATGAATATCTTACATTTTTAAAATATCTTCTAACGATTCACCTCCGGCTTCGAACAGATGCATTTATTTTTCTACAAATTAAATATTACACAAACCTTTTTTCCATTTGTGAAAGCCGTAACAAAACCGTTTGGTCGACTAGATGTTAGCACAGAAACAGACAAAGACAGATATAGATATTTTTGGGGCCTACTAGTGGCAAATCTCGACTTATGAAAAGAAAAAAGTGTGTGTGTGTTACTTCCGAAGCACAACTCCTTTAAACAGGTAACAAAATAAATGTATAAAAAAATTCTAGTGTTTTATTAGATAAAACTTGATACCTAGTTAATTTATATCATTTAGTTACATTCTACATGCTCAGATGTCACGTATTCCGACAAAAGTCATGCTAGTTACGTTCGGTACATACAGATGTCACTACATTTTATAAGTTCAAATAGTTCTTTTCTTCGACTACAGATGTCAATGCGGGTTATACTTTTCATACAAGATTTCGACGTTTGCTTGCTTGTTGTACTACAATAGAATTAGGGAATACATGCATCAGCTATCGCACAGAGCCACAGATGTCAAAGTGACAGATAACGCAACGCTTCCATACCGGAAGCCTTATATGAAAAATCGATTCTTAATTGCCAAAAGCTCCTTTAAGTTCATTCTAAACCATTTCACAGATTACTTACCCTTATTTCTATATTCTGTGGAAAAATATATAGAAATTATCATAATTTAAACTACAATACTTATGATGATTTATGAAATTACTTCCCCCAATTCATGTTAATTCCTATAATACCTACCCTGCAACATGTTCTAACCCCCTGCCCCTCTCCCAGGAAACCCCGGCTGGACCCCGACCTGGACATTGGCGATGCAGAACTGTTGGACACGTCCGCAGCCAAACACAAAATTGCCGTACGACCAAAGAAGAATTACCCGAAAGGAAAAACGAACAATACTCAGCGAACGACAGAGGAAAGGTAAAAAAAAATATAATTTTTAAAATGGCTTTTTAAATGAATGGTTTGTAGAATCTGTATATTCTACAAAAGCTTTATGGACAAATTCGGGACAAAATTAAAATTAATTACCGATGATCTACAAAAAGTATGTATATGCATAAATACTTTATGTAAAAAAGGTAATAGCGAAAAAATCTCAGTTGTAACAAGAATTTATAATTTAGTATAATCTAAATTATAGATAGATCCATTTTAAAATTAATATACTTAAGTGTGATATATATAATATATAATTTATATCCATACCTACTAATATAATAAATATGAAAGTAACTCTGTCTATCTGTTACTTTTTCGCGCCTTAACTACCTTTTTGCAAACACGTTGTCAGTCGTGGGCACCACCTAGTAATATAAATTTTTTATCGGCATTCTAAAAAAATACTTCGTATGTTTTTTCGTCCCTACGTTTTTTCGTTATATGGATAAATTAACATAATTATTGTTACGTGCGTGGTGAGTTAAAATGTAAGGGGCGAAACGAACGATTTATTTTCAAAAACCAAGATGACTGCCAAAATCACCAAACTTGTCCAATGAAACCTTCAAACTTGCCAAAAGTCGTCAATGATTCCATTAATGTGTCGCCGGTTCTCGTCATAGTTGCTGCAGCTCTCGCCCGCCTGCTCTCTTATTTATACTTGGCGCCAAACGCTTCGATGTATTTCGTATTTTCCAGAAAAAGTAAACAAGAGTGTAAACAAGTCATTGAAAATTCAGGAGTGTTGAAATGTAAACTCTATGTTATAAGCATAAGGACCAATTTTCTTTGACACTAGTCGGGCATTATTTTTTTCTTTTATAAATAGTTTGGTTAACGAGTCTTTAATCCGCTACAAAAGTTATAGCCACTAAATCGTTCTATGTTATGGCCATTTCATAAGAGTGTGTTAAAACAATATTAACTGCGCTTGTTTCAACAGATCATCTTTTTTTATTATTCATAAAAAAACCAATTAAAGTATCAGTTAGTACCAAAATGTAAATACAAATTTAATTACCTAAATTTTAACGTGAAACGTCTAGCTAGAATATTTAGAACCCCAAGGCCTAAAATCTATCAATAAAACGCCACTTACACGCCATTTAAAAAAAATGTTTATCATTACATTTTGAAAGCCTTCCAATTCTTTCCACAAATTACACCTTACTAGTATTTTTTCATCGGCATACGGTTCATTAGTAACAAAGAACAATGCGTTCCGCAGTCATAAAGTATAAGCACCCTCTTAAAAGTATAAGTCATAAATTATAAGCACAAGAGAACACTTAGAAATAACAGCACGTGTGCTTTTATGTTTCAGTGAGTAAGTAAGAGATTTAACATTGCTTGTGCATTCAAGTGATTTGACAGCATGCCTGTCTGTGTTTTACATAGAAAATTCAACATAATATGAAATTTAAACCGTTATAAATGAAATTTCATTAAATATCTGAATATAATAGGGGATCGGACAGTAATCAGATTAAAATCTAAAATGTACTTAGAAAGAAAATATATAATTTTTGACGGTTATTTATCCAATAATAATTTAATATAATTCATTTAAATATTTTTAAATGAAGAAATAAAATTTTATTATTCACAATATTTTTAATCTATACTGAAACACCAATAACAGTGCGTGACGTCATTTGTGGGCAATCATTGTTTTATACCAATGCAGCTGTTTTGTTATGATATGACCACAAATGACGTTACGCGCTCTCAGATGAACTATCGTGGCGTTTTGGCGGCATTTTCAAACAAACAATATTAAAACATCATTTTGAGTACCTAAAAGGCTATAAATAAATAAAATAGTATTTTTTATGGGAATAAATATTAATTTAAAACACTTTCTGAAAATTTGTTGAAAATTTGTTGCTGTTTTGATTTATATGTATCGCAGACTCATTTTCGTCTAATGATTCGGCTAACGCTTGAACTGTTATGATTATGTGTTAAAAACCACATAACTCTTATTAATGAAGCCTCTAATATTTTGTTTAGATTAATGCCTGTTGCAACTTTTTTTTTCTCTATTTAATCTGTTCCGTTTAAGCCTTACAATTTTTGCTATTAGAGTCCAGCAGCATTGCAGCGAGATCGTTAGGGTGTAAAAATTCAAAATGTTTTCAAAAATATAAATATTCATACATACATATAAATAGAATTGAAGTGTAGGTACTGTTATGTCAAAATAACTGTCTTTTTACTAAATGTAGGTATATCAAAGTAACAATAACAACAATAACAATAACAACAATAACAACAATAACAACAATAATAAGTACTTATAACAATTTTTGAAGTGAAGACTTCTTTAGCGGCGCTGTGCGTTTTTGCGATGAGGAAAAAATGTTAAACTCGCGATCTGATCGAAAATTCGTAAGACCAATCTCACCTAGACCCCGGACCCAGATATACGCCCGCCGCGGCGTATATCTGGGTCCAGGATCTAGTTGAGTTGGCTGAACGTAATGTAGTATATATATGGGTGTAGATAAAATGCAGTATATGGAGTAATGTCTCCGCAAGGTTGAAGTTTTGTGTTGCTAGGAGTGTTGGCGACCGTCGCCAGAGTAGCGTCCGGTAGCCACACAAGTGGTGACGTAGGTGGACGGTCGCCACTGAGTGGAGACCAGTCGCTATACTGATAATTAAAGCATTTCGTGCAAAATTATTCCCTAACCATTCCAAAATATCTAAAATGCACAATGTTAATATTCAAGTTTTCACTTCTGCCGGCACTCCCGGAGTGCAACCCGTATTTTTCTGTCTGAGGGGTCAGAGATAAACTGAGATTAGCCGGCTAATCTCCGAAACGGCTGGACCGATTTTGAGGGGACTTTCACTGGCAAATAGCTGATATTACAACGAGCAATTTAGGCTACTTTTATTTTGGAAAACGCGCAGCACACGCCTCACGCCTACGCTCCAGAGATGAGTGGCCGGGTTCAGAGGCTCTAGTATGAGTTTACGATACTACACCAATACTACACTCGCTAGCGAGAACGTAAAACTTTTGTATGGGAAATCGTGAACTGTCAATGTCAAATTATCAATTTTCCATATAAATGTTTTACGCTTTCGCTAGCGAGTGTAGTATCGTAAACTCATGCTAGAGCCACAGCTAGTAGACGAGTAGATTTAAAAGTAATAACACTAGTTAATTTAAGCAAACATTTTTCATGGCTGTCCCCCCTTGGTGATACAAGACTAAATAAGAGGGATGCAAGTGCGCTGTCCATGCTCATAAGATAAAAGATAAGACATTTGAAAAGATATATCGACTCTGGAATCGCTTGCTCTCGCACCTAATCACATTGTAAAAGCGTAGTTACAATTTTTTTTTACGTAAAATCGACAAGCAGGGTCCACTTGATAGTAGGTAGCTATTGTCGTCAATTAACACAAGCTACGTCGTAGTTGCTGCAACTACGCTGCTAACCTTAGTAGGTTAAAGGTTTAAGAACGATAAGTACATGGGCTCTAGCATCCAAAAAACAGCAGGTTTTACGGTGGTCTTCTGTAAGGGGGTAGTTACTGCCGACAAAGGGGCTGCCCAACTAATGACTGGAAACACAGCACGTTCTGCTTCTCTTTAACCACCGCTAAACTGTTACAACTAGCTTGTAGGATAGAGTTGCCAACCGTCCTGTTTTCTTAGGACATGTCCTAGTTTTTGTAATGTCTTGGGAAGTCCTGGATAATTTTTAAGCAGCGTCCTGAGTTTTTAAAGCGCGCTGACAAGGGGAATATTTTTTATGATTTTTTGTTAAATCAACTACAGATAGTGAAGGACTCTGGTGGGGTTAAAAAGTATAATAAAAATAAAAATATTACTGATTAGAATTGATATTAGATATTAGAATTGATTAGAAAATCGTTTGTTATTTTAGTTATTTAATTTAATAAATTACTTATTTTAATTAATTAATTAATTAAACTTTATTTTAATAATTCGTTTTCAATTAGGTAGTGTACATTTATTCAAATTCTTTTAATAAAAAAGTAAGTTTTTTATTACTTGAATTTCATTTTTTGTTTCTATATATTAATTGAAATATTGCTATTATATTATTGCGTCCTGTTTTTGAAACGCATTGTCCTCGCTTTTCCAACTGCAAATCCTAGTTTTTTGAAATTGTGGTTGGCAACCCTTCTGTAGGACTGCCCTGTTTATAATTATGGAGAAGTATGCCTACAGGTATATCATTGCCAGTTTTTTTCCTACACTACATAAAGCTTTTATCTCTACATATGTAGAGAGTTTTCATAGACATATAAATCTTTAAATGAAGATATTAACCTAATCCAATAAGGCTAATTTGCTCCTTTTATTATGTTGTTCGCAAGATTTACAGTTGATTCCGTTTGATGATGATTATATTGAGTTGGTTTCATTCGTTTTATTAGCTTCGCTAACCCTGTGCCATGAACTTTTATTAGATTGACCCATTTGGGACGCGTTCATTTGAGATTTTCTTTAGAACAGGCTAATGTAAAAAGAAAATTCAGATATTAATATTTACATATGAGTTGTGGGTTTCCGGGATGAAGGCCCAGGTCTGTTGGACACGGACTACACCACTGAGGATGTCAACCGCAGTTGTTGACGAAACGTTTGGAAGAATTTCCAACAGACCTGGGCCATCATCCCGGAAACCCACAACTCATATGGATACCGGCCGAGAAAACCTACATTCTACTATTAATATTTACAACCTAAAGCCATTTTCACAATGGATTGTTCTAATATAATAATTAATTCTAATTATATTACACTACAATTGTGTAATAAATTCCAATATCACTGGGTTTCATTGCAAGGCTTTTTTTAGCTTGCTATATTTAGCCTTCACTTGATGCTATAGGTACCTTCGCCTCGACTCTGACACAAACCTAGTGAGGACAAACAAGGTTCATCTTCATAAAATAAGTCATTCTCTTAAAGGTCTATGCACACAAGCCGTGCTGTTATGTTTGGCAACGTCCTCCTTATTGCGGGAGAATGTTAGCTTGTTATTAGTAGGAATCGAATCACTCAATTGCAGAGACAAATAAATTATAATTAATACTTATACGAATTTAAATTAAAGGATACCTCGGAAACAATTTAATATATACATCACTATAGTTTAGATTAGATAATGTTTACAAGTTAATTCTGCATAAAACATCATTTTAGTTAAAGCAGGTAAATAACGACATTCTATAGACCGCCAGAAGAAAATATTCCTTACTAGCGGCCCGCCCCCGGCTTCGCCCGTGGTGCAATTTTTATATACTAAAACATTCCCCGTTTATCCCTCTTTCCATTAGTGAAAACCGAATTAAAATCGGTCTACCCGTTCACGCGTGATGCCGTTACCAAGGAAAATGGGGATTTATTTATATATATAAGAAGATTTAAAACAAACGCGTATCACATTAAAAAGAGTGTAATATTTTAAAAATATATACTGCGGATTTTGGTATATTAAGAAAAGCAGGTCGCAGCGCTGAAACGGAGATTGCTAATGTTAAATCCAACTAATTCGCATGTTCTACATTTATAGTTATAATTGCCACTATTCAGGAAGTGTTAGAAATGTCAGCTAACTACCATTTACCAGCTGTTACCTGTCTAAAGTGACAGAGACATGAGTGACGCTTTTTTTTTTAATATTATTTGGGCGAATTTCGTTTGGAATTGTTTTTGTATTTATATTTTGAATGAATTATTATAGTTCATTCAAAGTACCAACACTATGATTATTATCTTTATTTACTTCTTATCTTTTAATATTTCCGTATTTATTTATCTTTTCTTTTTGTATTTTTATTTTTTTATTAAATCATGGTAGCGCTTGACCACTATCTCACCTGATGTGAGGTGCAGATGCGGCCGAAGGTGGACCACGCTTAACCAGTAAACCCTGGTTTTGAAGACCCCGAGGTTGTAGTCCTGTGGGAACACAGACGCAGGCAATGAGTTCCACTCCTTGGCAGTCCGAACAAGAAAGGTGGAACTGAAATGGCATATTTTTTTTTAATTTACTTTCATTTATTTGTTTTGAAATTACAATCTGAAGCATATTATTAGCAGTGTTATAGGTTCTACATTTATAAATTGGGCAACCCACATATAAACCATTTATAAATGGTAGTGCCATTTAATGGTATTGTTTCGGTAAGTGAGTAAGAGATGGCAACCCTTACACCTGACATCATGCCAGAGCCCATTTACCTATTCCCTCGTAACCATTTAACATTAATCCTACTAAGGTCGGCAGCTGTGTTTTTGCTTGGCGAAGGGAGCCATCTACCACCAAGTGAACTGTCAGCCTGTCTCCCGACGTTAACATTAAAATAAATCACAAATATTGTAAGAAATTTTTAAAGAAATATTCAGTTCAATGAGTGAAATTTTAGTCGAATCCGGCACCGGTTTGAGCTTAACCTGAATATCGACCGAGTGTTTGGACATTTCCAACAGTAAAATGAACATGTTTACAATTTATTCGCTTCGCTCTCAATTAATGTCCAACTTTTTCACTTTCGCGCATAACACTTGCTAAATTATTCTCCTTTGCTTGTACATTTAAATGCTCAAAAGTTACGAATTTTTTTAAAAGGAAATGTTAAACTGTATTGACGATGGTTTTAGAGGGTTCGATGTGTTTTTTTAACACATTGACTTCTCGCGGGGCTCAATCAAAAAGCTCTATTCCCGAAAAGGAACTTTTGTGGGCATTAGCATAAGATAAACGATTTTATTTATATAATCCATACTAATATTATAAAGAGAAAAGATTTGTATGTATGTATTTTTGTATGTTTGTAATGAATAAACTCAAAAACTATTGGACCGATTTTAAAAATTCTTTCAACTATAGATAGTAACATAGACTACTCACCCTCCCCCTATCTGCGCCCTTTACCCCCTCCATACAAAATTGCCGTTTACCACGAATGCGCGTGGTATTCGGTATAGTGCGTAACTTTTTTGTTTGTAAACAGATTGCAATGAGACAAACACTTAAATGTTACTGGAAGCTTGCTACAACACATCTGTGAAAACCACATTCAAATCGGTTCAGCCGTTTCTGAGATTAGTATGCACAAATGCACATACAAAACGAACAAAAATTCTAAAAAAATTTTTTTTTTAACTCTGGTTCTTTAATCTTTAAATTAACTTAACTTTGTAAATTACTTTGTAATTAAACTTGAAAATTAACTTTGTAAAATCAACTTTATTTTATTAAATTAATATAAGCGTGTTGAAAAGATTTATTAAACATTTGGGAACAAGAATTATTACAATAATTCCCGCGAATACGTTATGAGATGAGACACATTTTCTGGGGACATATATTTATCAAACGACACGGATTTTCGTAGAACGATTTGTTCAATACGGTCACCTGATTTTTTTCTGAAAAACAGGGGACAATATGTTTATTGTAACACTTATTTCAAGAAATTTTGTAGATTTTTCATATCTCTTTTTTCGTTAAAATATCAGTGTAACCCACAAGCCTAAACATAATTCTTGATTATAATTGATGGTGCAGGGCCAATGTGGCCTGTTTCTATTAAATAAGTACGAGTAAAGCCTTTACTTTATGCGTGTTCCTAACCAAAATAAGTATCTAAAAGGTTATCTTTTGAATTGACTAACAAAACTGACATTAGTACCCAATATTTATACTAGACTAGCGGCCCGCCCCCGGCTTCGCCCGTGGTGCAATTTTTATATATAAGAACATTCCCAGTTTATCCCTCTTTCCATTAGTAAAAACCGAATCAAAATCGGTCTACCCGTTCACGCGTGATGCCGTGACCATGGGAAATAGGGATTCATTTTTATATATAGAGATTATCTCTTATGTTTGTACTAGTCTAGTCATAGGACTCCAGGGTAATCAAAAGGGTACAGGCTGAAAATAGTTTCAGCCTGTACCCTTTTGATTACCCTGGAGTGATTAATATAGGTGAGGTGACATCTATCTAATTGTCTGGCCGTAACAAATTTAAAAAAAAACATTATTGTTTATTGTTATTAATATGGCAATGTTTATTCGCAATATTTAGGTTGGCTGCAATGCAAAGAATGAATATGTCAACGTTGGTATCATGTTTTTATTAACTTACAGTCTACTCTCTCTCTCTCTCTCTCAAAGGAATAACTGTTTAACTGTACACTTTGTATCACAGATTTGATAAAATAAAAAGACTAGTGTGTTTTTCATAAAAGCGCTGCCTTTTCATTATTTCAAAAGTCAGGTTATGCGCCCAGGCACATTATCAGCCTGATGTACATAGATTGACGTTAGTTACGACTGCAAAATCGGCGAGAAGGAAAAAGTGAGGTTAATTCACTACAGTTTGCGGCGTGGTGCTCGGGCTCGGGTACTGCGGAACATCGTCGAGAAGTACTTGTTCTTACAAGGTCAGAATGGAGGGGAATAACAACAACAACGTCAATAATGTGATCAAGTTAGAAGGAGCCAGAAATTGGAATATCTGGAAATTCCAAACAACAGTTCAGTTGAGGGGCAATGGGTGGTTAAACATTGTGGAGGGAAGACAGGTGAAGCCCGAAGTGGCCACTGAGATACCCGCATGGGAAGCTAAAGATGCCAAAGCGCAATCGTTGCTGGTTACACGAATGTCGGAAGAGGCAATGTTACATATTATTACATGTACGAGTTCTGCCGAGATGTGGCGAAAACTTCACAGTGTATATGAACAGAAAACTGAGACTAGTGTGCACATTATACAGCAGAGATTTTTTCAATACAAATTCGAAAGAGGCATCGACATGTCTGTTTTCTTATCTAAGATACAAGAAATACAAAACCAATTGAAACAGATGGGTGAAGAAATTTCAGATAAATTTGTAATCACGAAAGTATTAATGTCATTACCAGACGAATATAAACATTTCGTTTCGGCTTGGGAGTCGGCGCCTGACGACAAACAAACATTTGATAATCTAATGGCCAGACTACTAATTGAAGAAGAGCGAGTAAAAGAGAAGAACGAAGAAGCACAGCAAGCATCGCCTTCTGCATTCTTTGTGAAAAATAAAAGACCAATAAAAGGTTTCAAATGTAGTAAAAGTGGACATTATCAAACCGAGGGTAGAAGTAATAACAAAACTAATAGTGAAGGGAACGTGAATAATAATAACTGTTTCTATTGTGGGAAGTTTGGACATTTCAAGGCTCAGTGCCGTTTTCGAAAACAAAGAATGTCAAGAAATGAAAATAAAACAAATAGTAACGCGTTCGTGGTGTCTAATCCGTCGCATCAACTGCAAAAATCCAAGTGGCTAGTGGATTCTGGCGCTAGTGAACACATGTGCCGGGACCGTGCATTGTTTACATCATTCTCAAATACTTCGTCAAAGCCTGTAATCATCGGTAATGGGGCAGTGATAAATGCGCTCGGTTACGGAAAGATGGCAGTTCAAGTATCGAACGGAAACGAATGGATTGACACAGTCATAGACAACGTGTTGTACGTTCCTGAATTAAAAACGAATTTATTTTCGGTAAATCGCGCCACAGATAAAGGTTATGTCATGGTGACAGATGACAGCTCATGCAAATTTTTCAAGTCAAATAAAATTTGTGCGGTTGCGAAAAGAATTGGAAATTCGTTTTATTTGGATTTACGCTATAATAATAATGGTGAGATTGCGAGTACTGCAAAATTAGTGTCGAACGACCTAAATGAGTGGCACAGAAGATTGGCGCATCAAAACTTCTCGTACGTAAAAGATATCTTGCGGAAAAACAACATTGAAGTTAAACAAATATCCAACCCGGTTTGTGAGAGTTGCTTGGTTGGAAAAATACACAGATTGCCATTCAATAGAAGCGAATACAAGAGTACCAGGACATGCGAATTAATTCATGTTGATACGTGCGGTCCCATGGAAGAACCGTCAGTTGGTGAGTCAAGGTACTTCGTTGTGCTGAAAGATGACTATTCGAACTTCAGAAGTGTGTATTTTGTGAAAACAAAAGATAAGATCAAGTACATAATTGAGGATTTTATAAATAAGGCCGAGAATTATACTGGAAACAAGGTGAAGACATTCAGAAGTGATAACGGCCTGGAGTTTGTGAACAGGTATGTGAAGGAAATGTTTACAAGACGTGGAATAACACACCAAACCACAGTACCATACACCCCCGAACAGAATGGAAAGGCTGAGAGAGAAAATAGAACATTGGTGGAAGCGGCCAGGACAATGATACACGAGAGAAATTTACCAAAGAAACTATGGGCCGAAGCTATAAATACAGCAGTATTCGTGTTGAATAGGACTGGGAAGAGCCATGAGGATGGACGATCTCCATTTGAGGTATGGACTGGGAAAACATACAATATCCATGGATTAAGAGCCTTTGGTACACAAGTATATGTACACATTCCAAAGGAAAAGAGAATGAAATGGGATCCGAAAGGAGAGAAGGGATTGATGGTCGGATATGAGGAGGATGTGAAAGGATACCGTATTTATTACCCTAGGAAGAATGTGGTGGAAACAAAAAGGGACATTGTATTCTTACAGCAAGAAGAGAAGGAAGGACCTCAAGTGAAGAAAAGTGAAGGTCAAACTGTAGTGTCCTTAAACCTTGAAGAGGAGACAGAGCAAGAGAATAGTCCCGAGACAGATAGTGATGAGATAGCAACCTTTGACCCCAACGAGGTAGAGACAACCCACACAAGTAGTATTTTAGAAGACAACTCGGAAGGTGACAGCGACTACTTGCCATGCAGTGAAGAAGAAATTGGTTCACCCATAGGTGAAAAGAGTAAGCGTGAGCGTAAACAAACAGTTTTCTACAAGTGTAACAATGTGCAACTGGACCAAAGTGAGTGTGATCCCATCACATATGGTGATGCCATGAGCCGAAGTGATGCCGGTAAGTGGAGTGCAGCTATTGCTAGGGAACTTAAGACTCTGAGTGACAATAACACATGGAAATTTTGTGAATTACCTGTAAGTGCAAAGCCTATAAGTAGCAAATGGGTTTTTAAGATTAAAAATGTAAATAAGGTCAAACAGTATAAGGCTAGGCTTGTTGCTAGGGGGTTCGAACAGCAAGATATAATCAACTTAAGTGACATTTATGCCCCAGTGGCAAAGCTAGCAACTTTTAGGCTATTTATAATAATCGCAACTAAATATAACTTACCTATATACCAAATGGATGTCACGGGGGCCTTTTTATATGGTGATATCAAAGAAAACGTATATGTAAGTTTACCAGAAGGGGCCTACTCAGGAGATAATAATATTGTAAAATTAAATAAGTCATTGTACGGGTTAAAAAGCTCACCTAAATACTGGAATATTAAAGTTAATTCTGTAATAACTCGAGAAGGCTTTATAAGGTCTAAATCTGATCCATGCTTGTATAAAAAGTATAGTGGTAAAGATAAAATATTTTTGTTAATATATGTCGACGATTTGCTAATTTTTGGTACTAATGAAAATGAGGTAACTAACATAAAAACAATATTAAACAAAGAATTTAAAATGAAAGATTTAGGGCTAATTTCAGAATTTTTAGGAATAAATGTGAAACAAAACTTAGAAAAAGGCATAACTACATTATCACAAAGAAATTACTTAGAGAATGTACTAAAAAGATTTAATATGGAAAATTGCAAACCCATGTTGACGCCCCTGGATATAAACTTTAATACTAAAATATTTGATATAAATACTAATTGTGATAAAGACATTGAAGGAATATGTAGGCAAATTATTGGCTGCCTTATGTATGCCGTCTCAGGCACTAGGCCTGACCTGTGTTTTGCAGTCTCTTTACTAAGTAGGTATCAGAAATGTGCCAATAGTGCATTACTAAGTGCGCTTAAGAGAGTATTGCGCTATGTGAAGTATACTTTAGATTATAAAATAGTTTATAAGTGTAATGATAGTGCGTTGCAAGGCTACTGTGATGCCGATTGGGGAGGTGATCAGAGGGACAGAAAGTCCACATCTGGCTATTTGTTCACTTTTGCAAATTGCTTGATTATGTGGTGTTCAAAGAAGCAATCTTCTGTAAGCTTGTCTTCTACTGAGGCTGAATACGTTTCTATGAGTATGGCAGCAAGTGAAGCGTGCTGGCTTGTTAATTTGTTACATGATTTGGATGTTCAAAACGATAGCCCAGTTAAGTTGTATTGTGACAATCAGTCAGCTATTTTGAATGCAAGTACAGACTCAGTCAAACGTCTTAAGCATGTTGATATTAGATATCACTTCATTAAAGATTTAATTAAAAATAATAAAATTGATATTCAGTACATAAGTACCTGTGAACAACTGGCAGACATGCTAACAAAGTCATTGAGTAAGGATTTATTAATTAAGTCTTTAACACAGTGCAATGTTAGATTGTAAGCTAAGAGGTAGAGATGTTTAACCAAGTAATTTTTTTTCTCAGCCACATTATATAATTTAGATTAGTTTGTTTAAAATGTATAAACATTGAGAAGGGGTGTTATTAATATGGCAATGTTTATTCGCAATATTTAGGTTGGCTGCAATGCAAAGAATGAATATGTCAACGTTGGTATCATGTTTTTATTAACTTACAGTCTACTCTCTCTCTCTCTCTCTCTCAAAGGAATAACTGTTTAACTGTACACTTTGTATCACAGATTTGATAAAATAAAAAGACTAGTGTGTTTTTCATAAAAGCGCTGCCTTTTCATTATTTCAAAAGTCATTTATCTGCCAGACGTTTCTATCTATTCTGGAAACTAATTGGAATAACGCTGGAATTGAGGGATCATGCAACAGATAAAGATTGATATTTAGCACGACTACATAATGGAATATTATTCCAGACGTTCGAATTTGTTATTCAATTTAGATAAATTTTCTGTTATATTTTTTTCTGTTTATATCTAATTATATAAACAGATAAAATGTTTATTTAAAAAAAAAAGAAAATAAATAAACAAGATAATGTTATTCTAAGAGGAAACCCTTTAGGGCTTGAAGTTCTTCGTAAGGTACTAAATTTCCAGCCGCAAAACTCGTCCCGCACTAAATTGACGGGACTGCTGAGGGGGAGTGGCTACTTGCAAATCTCAGAAATATCCATTTAAAAATTAAATAAAGAATAATTCAAATTATTCTTTTGATGAGACTTCAGATAGTGGAAATTAAAAAATATTGATTATTAAGCAAATCGCACAATCACAACATCGATATTAGACCGCAAATTAGTATTTTTTTATATATATAATTAAAAATAATTTAAAAAATAATTATGATGATTCCCTTTCATATATCATGCAGATGATTTGAGTATTTTTTAAATTATAATTATTATGATAATTTAAAAGGAAAACTGTTACAAATAAGTGGATTTTTTTATCATTAGGGGATGGCGTCGCCTTAAGATTAATTTAATAAGACAGGAATTTTAATTACATTTTACAAAGTAGGTGCATAAAAACATTCGGATAAATAATTTTACATATAGAATCTCATATAAGGACATACAATCCTGACTAACTGCGCAATTAGCTTAACAAATTTCAATCAAAAGCTATGTTTTAGTTGTATGTTTCATTGGTAGGTATTATTTTATTTGAACTATTCAGAAATCGTTCAGATATCAGCAACCAAATCTTTCTGCCTGCCGGAGTTGACCTACCTTCGGGTCCAATGCTCTATATGATACACACTCTTGAAGGTCTTAGTTCACTTGAATCATTACTTCGCTTACTAAAAAGTTTATTAACACCGGTTATCGCGTACAGAGGAGGAAAATCGCCGAACAAGGACATACAGAGGAGATATTTTCCTTCTGACTAAATCTAGATTCCCGATGCATTTAGCACTCCTAATACTTAACTCTTAGCAATTTTAAGCAGTAATTTTGCATTTTAAATACACTTTCTGTTATAATAGAGGAATTTCTATGAACTTTTCTATCGCGCCTCCGCAAATGTTATGACGAAGCTAAATTTTTTTCTACCTTTGGAGGAGAACTGAAACATAACAGGTTTTGTTGTTCAAATAGAATTATGTATACAATGTTTTTGTAAAATATTTTTTTCAAAATCTTATCCGAAATAGCAGTCCTCTCTTTATAATTTCAAATTTGAAGGAGTACAAAAGATCGATCCTTCATATATCGGGAGTCAATAAAAGTATAATGCGGTACCATAAATAAATTTATTAGGTGGTTAAATCAACAATCTGTTTATTATGTTTAACTATTGTTCAAAGAAACTAGACTTCAGACGTAAGCTGATTTGTGGGTCGTTAAACTCTGGTTATTGATCTCGGACGGAGACGTCACTTTTGGACTTTTAAATAAAAGCTTCCGTCATCTGTGCTTTGAGAAAATCAATTTTTCCATACGTTACCTACTTTGTTAGTTTTGTAGACTATTTTGATAGAAATTATTTTTTCTTAACATTTAATTTTATTAAAATACTTGGGTACAACAAAACATGCAACGTTTTTAATTTTGTTAAAAACGTTACGCAGACACCAAGCGACATTAGTAAACAGTTTAATCCATATTAAAATTAGTTTTTAATGAGGTATTTAATTATATTACTTTTATATTTTAATATTACCTATGGTCACAAAAGTAATATATATATTTATTAAGCATACCGTAATATATAAAAACTTAATGTATTTATTATTATATACTAAAAAAAATATATAATTTTATATATAAGTTAATTGTAATTTTTTAATTGTATTTTTAATAAATTTTATTAGAGATCCGCCCCTGGCTTCGCACGTATGCAAATTTACTGTAAATCATATACACAAACTTTTCTCGTTTATTGCTCTATCCATTAGTGAAAACCGTAACAAAATCCATTAGGTTTAGAAGAAATTAGCGGAGAAATATGTGTACAGAGGCGGACATCGACTTTATGTATAGAGTATATAAAGATATAGATTATTATTTTATCTATTTTTGTATTATGAATACAGATTCAGTTCCTATTGTTCCTGCCAACTCTGCGTCTAATGACTCTAATGACAGGACATTTATTTTACTACTAATAGTAAATACGTATTACACACAAGTTACTAAAGTAAGTAAGTAATAATATTTATGCTAAACTGTTCAATAATTATACTGCATTTATTATGCGGATGATATCCGAAAGTAGGGTTGCCAAGCCTCAAAATCGAAAATCCGGACACAGACTCATATTTAGCCGGACATTTTGCCATTAAAGCCTGACACACTGGTTTTTAGAAGAAATAGTTCTTTTTATTTGTGCATTTATAATTGTAAGACTTGCTCTACTCTTTATTATGTATCATATACTGTTTTTTTAAAGTAATTTGTAAGATCGCGAATAATGCGTGTCCGCGTGATTCTGCCGCTGAGGGGTTGACCAAAAGCCTAACAAAAGCCGGACGGGCCGGACTTGTATATATTTGGCCAGACATGACTGTAAAAAGCCGGACATGTCCGGCTAAAGCCGGACGCCTGGCAACCCTACTCGAAAGGAATTTATATTAATCCATTCGATCCAGCAGTGATATTCAGTGAAACTGGATCGACTATGAAATAATATTCAAATCACAAACATTTTAACTCACAGTATTATTTGGAATTTTTTTAATTGTCACTATTTATGATTTTTTTGTAAATGTCTACCGATATATACAATTTATTTATATTCTAATATATTATGTACTCACAAATATGACTCATTTATTTGCCTTTTCCATAGAACTCTTAAGATTTTACAAATATATAATTTATGAATGTTCCTTTGTTTCCAGATGGCTGGTTCGCGTGTTGGAAGACGTAGAAGGCGGAGAGGTTCGAACTCGTCAGGGCTACGTGCCAGCCAAGGTGTTGCAGGTGGAGAAGGAAGCCGAAGAAGGAGAAATTGCCTTGGCCGCAAGGAGACAGTACGTTTCTGTTTTTAACACGTATTTCGGACAAAAAATAAAAACTCAATATTTTTTATGTTGCAGTATAGGAAAATTCGCTTAAAACCGTTTTTCATTACTTGGTAAAACTTATTACCATTACTAGTACTAGCTTAGTAAACGTTAAAAACGGTACAAACTACAATGTTATTACACGTATATAGCAGAAAACTAAAATATAGGCAATGGTAGTCTAGTACGAAAAAGGCAATATACAAAAAAATTAATGTATTTTTAGAAATCCATCTCTATATATAAAAATGAATCCCCATTTCCCTTGGTCACGGCATCACGCGTGAACGGGTAGACCGATTTTAATTCGGTTTTCACTAATGGAAAGAGGGATAAACGGGGAATGTTCATATATATATACAAAAATTGCACGCCGGGTGAAGCCGGGGGCGGGTCGCTAGTGATTTATAAGAATTGGGATACAATAGTTAGATTGTTTATCGTAAATTAGGATCTAATTAAATACACTTTTAATTTACGATAAACACAATCATATCATAATCATAATCCATTATTGGAAATGAAATTGAGCACCACCTAACTCGATTCTCCGTCCTCCTCATCCATTTATTGCCAGCCGTCCTCTTGGAGTCATCAGTCCAGCGAGCAGGTTGTCTCCACTCCAAGACTCGTCTCAACGGCCATCCTTTGCACAACAGATATCACAAATCATCATCATCATCATCATCATATTAGTCTGTGTCTCTCCACTGCTGGGTGTAGGGCTCTCTCAAGGCTCAGCACCACGACAGGTCCTATGCACTTCGCATCCAGTCGCTTCCTGCGATGTCCTTCAGATCGTCTGACCGTAGGGCTCTCCACTTTGCCTTTTCCAGTTCGTAGCTTCCATTCGAGAACTCGCTTACCCTATCGGTTATCCGCTCTGCGACAGATGTGCCAGCCCATTGCCACTTCAGCTTGCTGTTTCCCTCGGACACCACCGTGTGCTGTTGTGTTTCGGTGAGTGAATAAGGGATGCCAGAGCCCATTTCCCTATCCCCTCCCAATCCTTTATCCTTAAACCTACTGTAGTCGGCAGCGCACTTGCAGCACCTCTAGCGTTGTTTGTGTTATAGGCGACGGTAGCCACCTACCATCAAGTGGATCGTCAAACTCTGAGCATAGCCAGCTCAATAGCGCGCTGGGCGACTTTGAACTTGTACACCAGTTCTGCCATCAGAGGCCATGTTTCAGCACCATAAGTCATTACGCACCATACTTCATTACCGCCTTGATTTTCCCATCGATCTCCGTTTATTGCATCATATACCTCATATCATATCATATTAATTATTACGGTACAAAACATGAATTATATGTGTGAACCACATTTAAATATATTAATTAAATAGAAACAAATGAGCATTTTCTAAAGTCTAGCTTGAAAGCTGATTCACAGAGCACATAAGTTCAGCGAAGCCATAATTCAGAGCAGTTAAGAAACAACGCTTTTATTTTATAATTAATACAATTCACATTTGTATATACACTTGGCTTCAGAATACATTCATAGAAATAGCTGCGAGCCAATAACGGTTTTAATGAGACACACCTCTCACAGGAAAATGTACTCATCGCGTCCATCTTGCGCATGAAAACGCAAACTGCACGGTTTTAGAACGTTTTCCGTTGTGAACAATTTGTTGTGACATGCGAGAGAGTCGAGTTTATTTGCCAAACGACCCTCTTCTTGTTGATTGCTCAATAAAGACGTCCTGGATTCAAGATTAACTAAAAGGTTTGCGTTAACGGCATAACACATCCAGGTTCGAAACCCAGTAGAACAATATTTTTGTATTTTTATGATATGGGTTAATAATTAACACAGAATTTAAAAGTTTTTGCGATTTGAAGCAACGTCAACGAGCCCATTGATCGAGTGGTTAAGATGATTGCATTAATGCTCTGACTCCGGTTCGATTCGAGCGGCATTTAGGAGGGGAATGACGTTTACGCACTATCCCTCGCCGACGGGGACAGTCGACGAGGGGGAGTGTGGGATTCGCCCGGTGAAATGACTTGGAATACCCATGCCTCCCCGATTCCACCATCAGCGGTGATGTGCGGGTCCGAGTTCACAGCGAGACCTTATCCTCGGATCCCCACGCACCGCTATGTTAGGGCTCACCCAGCTTAGGGTGATGGCTTCGCCTCACTTTAAACTCGCGGCGCTCTGGGGTGCCCTGAGCCGCCACTCATCCTTATCGGGCAGCGCCAAAATAAACTTTTTAAACGTGACTTTGGTCTAGATATGGCATAGTTCGCTCCGTTTCGCGTCATTTTGGTAGCCCGTCTGCGACTAGTAACCACTCCTTACAAAATATTAGCCTATGATGAAAAAAAGCTCGATTTTTCATTGAAACAGCAATTAAATAATAAATTTAATGTTTATGTGGAGGTTAAACTCCTGGCGCTCAATAAAACAAAATAAAATACAAGGAATATTCGTGCGTAAACTTTAAACTTTTTAATATTAAAATTTAAAAAATAAGAAATATTCATAATCTCAACCATAAGTTGGTCCCTGCTGGATAAAGGCCTCCTCCATAATTTTGCAATAGGACCGGTCAGATTCTGACTCCGGATCTACCATCGATGGACCCATCCACGCCCCTTATCAGATCCTATGTCCACCTTGTGGGTGGACTTCCTACGCTGTGCTCGCCGGTCCGTGAACCTTCCGGCTCTAGCGGCCGTCAACTATCCATATTATGTGACCTGCCCACTGCCACTTGAACTAACTAATCCGACGCGTTATGTCGGTAACTTTAATTCGTCTACGGAACTCCTCATTCCTGGTTCGATCTCGCAGTGTAACCCAAGAAGAGATATGTAACGCAAATCGCGTGAATTTACCATGTTTTTTTAATATCACGGACTTCTTTATAGGTTTTCCTATAATCTGTAAATAAAAACTAATTTCTGTATTTTTTTTTTAAATTTTAGGTTCAGTAGATTTTTTTAGTAAAATTTTAGGAGATAAGGGACCATTCCCCCCGAATGGTCGGACAGACGGACAAAAGAGTGATCCTATAAGGGTTCCCTTTTTTTATTCGGACGTACGTAACCCTAATTAAGTAGGCGTAGACAAGCACGCATACAGCCTAACGTATTTTTGGCTTCATATGCAAACACGATTACACGTAGCTATAGGAATAAATAAATGAATACGAAACGGTATTTTCACAGTGCGTTTAGAGGACATAAATCAATTTCGTACCCAATTAGTCGCACACTTGTCTCGTTAAATTCGTTTTAAATGTTGCCAACGCCATATGGAAACTGCTAAAATATGTTACGATAATGATATTCACCTGTGGTGCTGATTGGAGTTTGGTTTAATTTTTTTTTAATGTTAAGGTCGGCAGACAACCTAACGGTCCACTTGATGGTAGATAGCTACCGTCGCCTATAACACAAGCAACGCCAAAGCTGCTGCAAGTGCGCTGCTGACTACAGTAGGATTAAGGATAAGGGATTAGGAGTGGATATGGAAATGGGCTCTGGCATCCCTAACTCACTCACCGAAACACAACAGCACACGTGCTGTTATTTCACGGTGGTCTTCTGTAAGGGGGTGGTTACTGCCGCCAGACGGGCTGCCCAAATGACTGCGAAAACGCAGTGTGCCCTGCCACTACTTTCCAAATCCAGACCAGAGCCAAATTTGAAAAGTTGATTTTTCAAAGTTGACACTGCCGGGAATCGAACCCGGGAACCCTAGAATAGAGCGTTATGGCAAGCACCCTAACCAACTCATCCAACGATTGTATTAGGACTTATACATATCGATCTAATTATTTTCAACTAGATTGGAGAAAATGGTTATGGATACTTTTTTATATGCTTACTTCTTGGAAGTATTGTATAGTATGATACAACCAGAGCTTACATATGTAACAAAACTAAAAGCTTCTTTTCCGTGAATAGGCTCATTTTAAAAGAACGAAGTTTGTAAAAAAATCTCGTTTCAACAGAATAAATTTTCATGTTGTGTTACGATGATTGAGTAGAGGACGACAGTAAGGGAGTAAGGGATCCCCTTTTTACCCTTAAACCTTTGTACTACGACGCGGACGGGTGCACTAAAAGTTTTCGGAATGAATAAGAAAAAGGCACTATGAATGGTCAAAAATTAATTTTTTGTTTCTCAAAATATTCCCATTTTGGAAACATTTATGCCACTCCTCTGTGGTGACCTCGGAAACATGTTTTCCATTCTCTTCGACAGCCTCTTCAGGTGATGAAAACCGTTGACCGCGTAACTGGTTCCTTATCTTCGCAAGGTGCCAGGGACCGTACGCAGGATGGGCTCATAAGTTCTACGTTTTTCAACTTCAAAAATTTGTTTATCTGGCCGTGTGAGAATTCGCATTATCATGGCGTTTAAAAATACGGCGTTTACGGTTATTTTTACGGAGTTCGTCAATAATTTCCGGCAAACAAATGATCGTGTACCAATCACTATTCATTCACGGTACGACGATTTTCCAAAGCAACAGTAGCCAGGTGGCCAGTTTTATTTATTTATTTATTTTATTTTAGGTAAATTTACAGGTACTAATATTACATAGTAACAATTCTAATAGAAGCATACACCAAATAAAAAATTTCCACTTATAGCATGAAAGAGTAATTACAACTAGCATTCACAGTAGGCAAGATACACTAAAATATGTATATGGAATTTATAGTTTACTGAAAGAATTTTTCGGTTAAAATATTTGCATGCGAGCTACTTTGATTGGTTTCGGCTCATATTGAAAGACCCATATGCTCGATTTGGGATTGTAGCAATAGATTCATATTTCGTCACGTGTTGCTATGTTCCACGCCAAATTTGATGTCCTTTCGTTGAATCTGGTAAGCATGGCATTGTACCAAGTGACGCGGTTCGTTTTTTGAGCCACAATCTCAACACAAAAATGTTCGGGCAGGATTGATTTGACTCATGCCTATGGATGACCGAATCTCATGGTAGGTTACGTGCCTGTCTGTTTCGTTACACGGCGTACAGCAACGATGTTTTTGTTGTGCGACTATCAAGAAATTCGTCACTGAGATTGACACGAACGCGTTTGAATTCTGCAAATCAGCTATAAAGTCTTGCAATTTGCTTCATCGCCAAAAGTAGCTTGAAGCCGAGCGAAACTCTGCTGGGCTGTTAAATTACACTTAAAATCGTTGAAAATCATACGACGAATATTCTCACGAGTTAAGTCCATGGTGATGTAAAGAAGCAATTTTTAAAATGACGCCACAATTTAAAAACAAGTAAGTCAGATGAAACAAACCGTATTCCACAGACAAAGAGTTCTGTCTTAAAATGTTGTAAATACTTTTTAAGTATTGTTTATGTTTTCCGGAAACATATTGTGGTAAGGTGCAACCTTTCTTGGCTTTACTTGTGTTAATAGACGACGATAATAACTTACCGTAAGGACCTTCAGGACCTATGCGTGCCGTTTTTTACGTAAAAATATAATAGAAAGTAGGACTTATAAATTTGATCCAAGAAGTGGGCTTCACCATAATACAGTACATAAATAGGAGCATAATGAGATTAAATAAAATGTGTACCCCCTTTTTTTTACAAGAGGAATCCCCTCAGGCCGGTGGGTTATGTCGGACTCCTGCCCCGAGATGGTAGTGGGGTAGACCTACCGACTAAACCTCTTGGCGTCCTCCTCATTCGCTATTGGTGAAGTTGCGAGGTCGAACTAACACTCTTCCGCAGAAAATGTGTACCCCCCTACCTGATTAAATCAATAACTGGATGTTAATATTACTTTTTGATACAACTATGTGAGAGGAAACGAAGGATGAAAATGCAGGAAACCGAAGGAGAGACTTTTATACAGAAAAATATTATCCTCATAAAATTAATAACGATCTAACTAGCTTTCAGATTAATGTTGCTCTCTTGGATGTATATAATAACATACTTTGGATATTACAGAATAATCGTCCCATTACTCATCATCGTCATTGTTGTACCGTCATAGATTCCCAAAGAGACAGTATATCAAAGCGAATAGCTTGCACTCCGTAAGGGCGCGTTCCCACTATGTCGTGACGACAGGTAGTCTTGCAGTTTAAAGCGTCGTCGTGGCTTGTATATTTAAATGGAGGTGTTCCCATATAAGACAACACGATTAACAGTCGTCTACGACTTTTTTTTCGTTGTGACGACAAATTATCAAGACAATATGAACGGCTAGTACGAAAGTCGTAAAACGATAAAAAATCGTGACGACACTATGTTATATCGTAGCCACGATAAAAAAATATCGTCTCTTTGTTTACACGTGTTTTCCTCTCCCCCTCTCGCCCCCGTGCCCATACTCGGCTCACGGCTCATCTTTTTCCATTCTACTCGGGAGCAAACACACACCACTGATCTCCAAAAGAACGTAGTGACTGAGGTGCAAACAACAAGGCGATTGTCGTGAACCGATAAAATGTCGTCCAGTGGCTCTAGCATGAGTTTACGATACTACACTCGCTAGCGAGAGCGTAAAACATTTATATTTAAAATTGATAATTTGACATTGACAGTTCACGATTTCCCATACAAAAGTTTTACGTTCTCGCTATACTACACCAATACTACACTCGCTAGCGAGAGCGTAAAACATTTATATTTTAAATTGATAATTTGACATTGACAGTTCACGATTTCCCATACAAAAGTTTTACGTTCTCGCTAGCGAGTGTAGAATTGGTGTAGTATCGTAAACTCATACTAGAGCCTCTGTTCAATGTTAACAATTATAGACACGACGGTCGTTCAACGATAACAAATTTCGACGACCCAATGACGACAAACAGTCGGTTATATGGGAGCAGCTAGAAACGACAGTCGTCCGTGTTACGACATAGTGGGTACGCGCCCTTATTGAGAGTCCAATAGGAGCAAAAGCGAAAAAAGTCCCAAATGTTTTTTTTTTAAATGTAATTTAGCTCTACAAGTTTTTCTCTTTTAAACAAATAGAACGATGATTCCATTCATTCACGAGTACGTGAGTAAGCCACACCTACGCTAGCGCTGCGCATGCCAGTCCAGCTTGGCATTTGTTACATACACAATCGTCGAGTTTGGGGCCCACGAAAATACTGGCATAAGAACATAATATTCAAAACATAATATTGTTTCGATGGGCACGTTTCATGAGCAATGATTAACGGGTTTCGGATACGGATTCCGAGTTCCTGTTGGCGTCATTTATCATAAGAAGTAACAATCGACGTCATATTTGTGCAATAAACTTGTAACAATCGAGCGCTCTTCAATGACAAATTGAGATTGGAACATTTCCACGCCTCAATGTTTTATTTACACCAATAGGACTATTCAATTCAAATCAAACTCTCTTAAAAACCGTTGATGTCGTTCTTTTATTTTTATGAAAATTAATTTTGTGAGCCCCCCTCCAGACCTGTTCTACTAGTTATGTTCAACAGACGTAACAGATACAGATCCATGACCTAGGTACAAATGGGCAGAAGGGCAGTGTTTGTCTGGTGAGTTCCAAGCTCCTAAGCTCTAATTCAATTAGAGGTTGTAAAGGGTGAGAAGAGAGCTCAAGTAATTTAAAATCGTCGAATCACAGTCAGTCATGACCGTTTTGATGGCCCGTTGGATGAGTGGCAAGGATGCTTGCCTAACGTCTCAGGGGCCCCGGGTTCGATTCCCGGCGGGGTCAACTTTGGAAATTTTAATGTAATTTTCAAAAAATGACTCTGATCTGGATTTGAAAAGTAGTGGTAGGGCACACTGCGTTTCGCAGTCATTTGGGCAGCCCGCCTGGCGGCAGTGACCACCCCCTTACAGAAGACCACATAAATAACATCATACACGTGCTGTTGTGTTTCGGAGAGTGAAGTAAGGGATGCCAGAGCCCATTTCCTTATCCCCTCCTAATCCCTTATCCAATCCTACTGTAGTCGGCAGCGCACTTGTAGTACCTATAGCGTTGCTTGTGTTACGGTAGCCACCTACCATCAAGTGGACCGTCAGCCTGTCTGTCGACATAACCTAAGGAAAAAAAAGTCATCGAAAGAGGAAGAAGGAAGAGCGCGTAAATAAATGATGCTTGCGAAGCCACCCCTCGGAACTTCCGCCCTAGACTCAAGTCTGAATAGCCTGTGGGTAAATCAGGTAAATCAAATTGACTGTCAATACATTCAGTTTCTAGGGCTTCTGTCTCGTGAACTTGTCTTCAATTAGTGCTCTATGAGTTAGTGTTTGTTTATACAATAACGAATGCAAAATATACAAATTTCCTATAAAATTACAAAATTTTTAAGAAATATGTACCTAAATGAAAAGATTAGCAAATCTAATTAAAAATTATAAACTTTTATTGTTCATAAGTATCCAATAGAAAATACATAATAATTATAACAAATAAATATACAAAGTTATCCAAAGGTATCCAAATTTAACGTATGTGAAGCTATGGGAAAATGCTAGTTGTATGTTGAGACTTGCAAAGGACGCTTTAGCTCTGAAAACTTGTTCCAATTGCCAAAAGCTACTAGAGGGGGCCTCTTTGCTAACCTGGGATGTGTTCCAGCACTTCTTCGGCCAAGGCTAATTTAGCTCTACTGTCATTTGATCATACCCAGATCTAATTATGCTCGAATAAAGTGCTGGAACGGCGTGTATCTGTGTAGAGCAAAATTAGCTTGGCCGGAGGAGTGCTGGAAGACACCCATTTGTTGATAGCCACAGAGATTAAGATTTTCAGAAATATAATCCCTATAAGTAACTAATTAATAACACTGTACTTTTCGAAACGAAATATTGAAAAGGTTAGCTTGGTACACATTTTAAAACATAGCAAGTTTATAAAAAATATACTTACCTTATTTTAAAAAATAAAAAATATGCCTATTAAAAAAACACTATAGATTTTATTTATTGAATATAATTTTTTTTTTTATAATTTAAATTTTATTTAAAACACAAACTTAAACAAATATTAACACAGCTTAAAACGAAACTTATAAACTAAATAACACTATATAAAGCTAAACATAAAAATACATGCTAAAATAAATAAAAAATCTGTTCGAGTCTGGTACCTTGGGGGATGGTACCCAGGAGGCTGGCGGCATTACCTCTTTGAATGGCCAGACTTAGGCGTTGCCCGAGGTAAGCGCCAGCCCTCCTGTCCCCCGTGGCCTCAATGAGACGCGAGGACAGCTCGTTAAACAGCTGCTTCGCCTCTGGGCCCCAGGGCCCCAAGGTTTCTACCCCAAAAGGAGAGAAAATATAGCCCTCCCCTAGGCCGGAGTATTTACGCATTTTGAGGCTCTCCGCGTTGGAGGCCGCCGCACCCGCCTTATTGGAAGTCGTTTGGATGTGGGACGGTGCCACTGTGTCAACACAGGTAACGTCCCACACCAGCGACCTGCCACGACTCCACGGGATTAGAGTTAAAAAACACTTAACTTCGGCAAAGGCAAATTAGCCTTTGCCGAAGGAGTGCTGGGACACACCCCAGGAGGTGCTAGTCTGATCAGGTATCAAAATTTTGTTTGCGTTACCCTGTCAGCAGCCAAGTGTAGGTATAAGACCCACAGGACTGTCACTCTAATTTGACTCAATTTACCAATCGTCTACTCTAATTTATTTACTTCTGATTTATTGAGTTTTGAGTAATTTAAACTGTAATTTTATTTGATTAAATTAATAATTTCATTTATTTCTTTTTGGTTAAATTTTAATTTCATTTTGTTTGGGTTAAATCTTCTCCTAGATTAGCGCACCCAACAGGGTCGCAATGTTGATTTTTAATTTTTTAAAGATGCCTTTTCTATTGTGATAAAAAATTATGATTAATTGATTTTGAAACCTGTGTTTTTGTTCTGTAGCTTCAAACGATTCTTTAGTTTTGCTGGACCTTAACTTCTTATTTTTGTACAGGGCCGTGGTGCGAGAATTAATAGAGACCGAGGAAGAATTCGGTCGGGACATGCAACAAGTAGTGGCGCGCTACATGAAGCCCATGGACAAAGCGACCACACCCAAGACTGTGTTCGACAACCGCGAATTACTTTTCTCAAATTTCAAACAAATCTGTGAATTTCATAACACGTAAGCTTTTTGTGATTAACAGAAAAAAACGTCGCTTTTAAACAACACCAGCATACAATAACACAGGGTTGGCAACAATGGCTATTCCCTTGATATTCTCGGCAATAAATCTTGTAATTTTTGTCCGTGCTTTTAGTAGGGGAAGGGCTTACTACTTTCTGCAATCAAACACTGGCAGTAATATCCACTCCCTTGTAGAAATAACCACTTGTATGTTCTTCTATTTCTGTGAGTGATTAAGGGATACCTACCAGAACCCATTCTCCTATCCTCTCTATATATGCTTTATCATTTATGCTATCAAAGTCGGCAGCGTTTTTGCAATGCCATAAAGAAATGCTTGCACTAGCAGTTGCTATTGTTTGTGTAAATACTGACGGTAGCCACCGTCAGCCTATCTGTCGAACTTACATTTAAAAAAGTCAGTTGGTTGTTTGTCTTTGAAATCTTTGAAAATTGCTAGTCTTGACAGCCAAGCAGATTTTTTATTTTTTTAATGTTAAGATCGGCAGACAGGCTGACGGTCCACTTGATGGTAGGTGGCTACCGTCGCCCATAACACAAGCAACGCCAAAGCTGCTGCAAGTGCGCTGCCGACTACAATAGGATTAAGGATAAGGGATTGAGAAGGAAAAGAGAAATGGGCTCTGGCATTCCTTACTGAAACACAACAGCACACGTGCTGTTATTTCACGGTGGTACTGCCGCCAGACGGGCTGCCAAAATGACTGCGAAACGCAGTGTGCCCTGCCACTACTTTCCAGATCCAGACCAGAGACAAATTTGAAAAGTTCATTTTTCAAACTTGACCCTGCCAGGAATCGAACCCGGGAACCCTAGAACAGAGAGTTAAGGCAAGCAACCTAACCACTCATCCAATGGGCTCGTCAATGTCAATTTCACTGTCACAGTGATTGTCGTCATCATCTTAGTCGTAAGACATCCACTGCCAGACAATAGGTCTTCCTCTCTAACAATTTTTCAGTATGACTGGTCAGCAGCAGCCTGGTCGTCAGTCCTTAATGTGGATGGACGACCATCCACATTAAGGATGCTTGCCCGTCCGTGGTCCCAACTCGAGAATCCGTTATCGTTATCTTTCGTTTATCTACTCCTTCCCGTTGTGGATCTCGTCACTTCTGATTTGATCTCGCGGAGTACCCCAGAGTTTCATGAAAATTGTCTTGTGATGATGAGCTACTAAGTTTATGTAAATGATCGTGTTTGTTGTCAGGGTGCTGCTGGAAGGTATAAAGTACTACTCGGGAGAGCCTCGAATGCTCGGACGAGCGCTTCTACGAATGGAGCGAGAATTCGACAAGCATGTTGCCTATTGTCGCGACGAACCCCGGGCGCAACATCTACTCAGCACAGACACTGTCGTCAACAAATACTTTCAGGTTTGTTTTTAAATTGCTTATTTTTTATTAATTTTAGACTGAGATTACGGTTGTAGACATAGAATAGTTAATCTATTTGAGATAAAAGGATGTTAGAGATATTAGAGATAAAAGGGGGCTATAAGGAAAATCTTGCTCCCTATAAGGAAAATAATTCATAAGAAAGATAACAGCGTAGATGAAAATTTAAAACAGGCTTACTAAGCGCCATCTAACGTATTGATCAATTATTAACTGAGCGCCATCTAATGAATTCTTTCGCCAACCGTTCTAGGGACTAAAATAATCGACAGAGAGATCTTATACGCGTAAAATAAATTCTTTGCAAATTTCGTTTCCTATGCAAGAGATGGCGCAGTCTGCAAAATTATTATTTGTATTTGCTACACAATAGGGGATCGGACAGTAATCAGATTAAAATCTAAAATGTACTTAGAAAGAAAATATATAATTTTTTACGATTATTTGTCGAATAATAATTTAATATAATTCATTTAAATTGTTTTAAATGAAGAAATAAAATTTTATTATTTACAATATTTTAAATCTATACTGAAACACCAATCACAGTGCGTGACGTCATTTGTGGGCAATCATTGTCTTATGCCAATGCAGCTGTTTTGTTATGATATGACCACAAATGACGTTACGCGCTCTCAGATGAACTATCGTGGCGTTTTGGCGGCATTTTCAAACAAACAATATTAAAACATGATTTTGAGTACCTAAAAGGCTATAAATAAATAAAATAGTATTTTTTATGGGAATAAATATCCATGAAGATTAATTTAAAACACTTTCTGAAAATTTGTCCGATCCCCTATTATACAAATTTTTACTTACATATTTATCCCAAGCCAAAATTCATTAAAACCTACGCGCTCTAAATACCTTTTCCAAAACAATGCCAAGGAATACAATTTATTTCCATTGTTATTTTGTTGATGTTTTCAACATATTTCTAAAATACTGTTTATTAAGAAAATGAAGGTACAAGTGGACAAGCTTCATGAGTATTTTATGTTTGTTTGTACTTACGTCATACATTTTTTTTACTCAGAAATATTACTTTCCTATATAATCATATTCTTTACTTAGGTAAACATTTAATAAACTGCAATATTCACCTTTCTATGATCTTTGCCTTTATAAAAGGTTGGTAATAAAATTTATTTAGCTTAAAACACAGCGATTTTAAAATCATCAGTGTTTTCCGTACAGTTAAAAAATTGAAGTGTATTGGGAAGACCAAATAACATGAAAACTAACTCTGAGTGGTTAGGGTGCTTGCCTTAACTCTCTGTTCTAAGGTTCCCGGGTTCGATTCCCGGCAGGCTCAACTTTGAAAAATGAACTTTTCAAATTTGGCTCTGGTCTGCATCTGAAAAGTAGTGGCAGACACTGCGTTTCGCCGTCATTTGGGCAGCCCGTCTGGCGGCATTAACCACCCTTTTACAGAAGACCATTGTGAAATAACACCACGTTTGCTGTTGTGTTTCGTTTAGTGAATAAGGGATGCCAGAGCTCATTTCCCTATCCCCTCTTAATCCCTTATCCTTAATGCTACCGTAGTCGGCAGCGCACTTGCAGCAGCTTTGGCGTTGCTTGTGTTATAGGCGACGGTAGCCACCTACCATCAAGTGGACCGTCAGCCTGTCTACCGATCTTAACATTAAAAAAAATTACATATAATTTAACAACAAGTTTAATAACAGTGTGATCAGTTGCGACGTTGGATATGTAAAAGAGCCCCCTGCGGCCTATTTGCAGAATAAACTTTGAATTTTTTGAATTTTTGGTGGTAAATAGATAATTGATTTGTTTGTCCAAAAACCCAATAATGCATACTATAATGAAATGTATAAGTAATCTAGATTTTACTAAAAATGGTCTAGCTAGATTATTTAAATTATGAAGGTTATCTAGATTATCCCTTACTTACACACCGATTTAAGGTCCGGAAAATTTTCCGTAAAAGTCAATGTGTGCAATGGAATGTGCAATGGAGAGTGATGGAATCGTTAATCGTTAGAATCGTTAACGAAACAGAAGAAATCGTTAAGTAAAGCAACTATAATATATATATAGTAATAATATAATATAATATAATATAATATAATATAATATAATATAATATAATATAATATAATATAATATAATATAATATAATATAATATAATATAATATAATATAATATAATATAATATAATATAATATAATATAACAACTATAATATAATATAAGTCTTCATTTCCACTAAGGCCGCGGACTCTACAATCGTCGCGATTGCAAAACGCGAGTCACGCGACTCAACATCTACGTAAAATTAATGCGCTATTTCACGTGCGGCTTACGACCGTCGGCGCTATTTGTTATATTTATATTGACTAATTTTATTAGCACGCAGCTTTTCGGGATTGAAAGAATACGTCCGAAGACGTGCTTTGTGCAAGACGACGTAGCGTCCCAAGACATAAATACGGAAGACTTAAGGGCTTCACTTAGGCAAACGACATTTACAATATAGTCGGAGTTTACCCGGATTCGACTGTCGACCTAGTTTGAGAGCGCAGAATCAGAGCGCCTGTACAGATACGTACAATAGCTTTATATTCTTCAATATTAACGACCTTTAGTCCTATGGTTTTTTAGTCTATCTTCAAAAAATTATCCATGTATTGATCCATAGGACTTTTATACGCCCGGCTCTCGGACTAATAGAACTCGCTGGCGGCGGAGACAATTCAACAGGCTTAGAAATGGTGTTTTTTTGTTTTTACCATTAGAAACAATACGCAAAAAAAAAATTATTAATACAATTTTTTAAACTGAAATTAACTTATTAATACGTACAGGATTCATATGCGCGTAATAAGCCGTTTTCGAAAGAATTTTCATTAAAAGTCAAATTCTTTTTGTATTCTAACTTTTTTTGTGGAGTTTCTGTTACTTCTAATTAATACAATTGGTTCTTCACATGTTTAAGTATAATATATATTTTTTTCAAAGCAATTGTCTTGTAACATCTTCATTTTAATGAAGATGTTACAAGAAATAGACAAGAGTACTATATAATTTATATTACTACTATATAAATTGCATCCGCGCAAAACCGGGAGCGTATCCTAGTTAATAATAAATATGTTTTGTTGTGGTTATTTTAGGATATGTTCGCTGCGTACGTCATATCTGTTTTTGCAAGGAATTTTTATCAATTAAACTTCTTAAAGCAAAAGAGGATTTTGTTTGTGAGTTTAATTCAATCCGAAATTATCCGATCATATAAAAGATATTGACCCTACATTTTGTCGTGTTACGTTGGAACGCGAATATCTACCGACACATCGGCTTGCCACCAGCTAGGCACACAGCCAATAACTAGAATAGTTCACGCGCTCGCACCGACAGTATGATCCTTGTCTATTCCACCCGTCATATCGGGGCCGATCGCGGGAAATGGCAGATTAATTCTCATTATATTTAACTCTTAATTCTTGAAACGTTGTAAATTAAAAGTTATAATAATAATAAGAGGCTCTCACCAACATCTCAAGAGTCAGGAGGTTTCTCACTCTGCAGCCCTAACGACCGGTAGCTTGGGCCTTGTCCCGCTATCCGTGGAATCCTAGTTTTAAGTTTTTTATAATATATATTGTTTTTTCGTTTTTTAATGTTTATATTGCGTAAAAAATTTAAAATTAAGAAAATAAATAAATAGACATGTGAATAATAATATCATAATAATTTTTGTTGGGTAATTTTTACAAATCTACTTCTATTTCTTCATAAGTCTGGGATCTGTTTATTCTTTTATAAATAAAATACTGTAATCTATCCATGATAGATTATACCCAAAGATGTTGTATTAGTCTGTACCTTGTCAAACATAACTTTCTTTTACGGTTTCACAATTCATTCTCATAATTTTATTTTTTACGTCAAATCAAAAACAACTTATCATTTTCCAATTCGATATTTTTGAAAATCAAATCTATTTATTTGCAGCCAGTATTTAAGTTCAAAAATTCATTAACAATAATAACAATAAAGCCTTAATTATTGTCAACAATATTTGAATCTTAAAAATATACGTATATTTACTTTTATCTAATTTACATTTCTCTTCGCAGTAACGTAGAAATCTTGTGTTCCTTTTTATTTTTATTTTTTTGTTAATAATTTGTCTTCCGACAAAGGCCTCTTCCAAGGCTTTTCCAATCTTCTCTGTTTCTTGCCACATAGTCCCATCTCATATTTTGTCTTCCCTTATTCCTTTTTTGGTCTCTGGGGTACCACTATGTGATGATTTTCATCAATTTAGGTAATTGTTCTCTGATAAGGTGCCCGCCCATCTCCATTTAAGGGTTCTTGTGGTTTTTTCTATGTCTTTGAATTTTGTTTTATATTTGATATCTACTAACTTTATCTTTCAGTTTAATTCCAATAACATTTCGTTCCATTGAATTTTGGGTGACTTTCAATTTCCTGATTAACTTCTCTCTAAGAGCTCAAATACTTTCTTTTTGTCCTTCAGAGGTAAATCTTTGTTTTTCATCACTTCTCTGAAAGTTGTAGTTGTAATTATTAATCGTTCATTTGTTTGAAAAATAATTATTAATTTTATTAAATTTGCTTGAATATCAGCGGCGTTAAACCTATATGTACATACCGATCACTTTAACCGAAAAGAAAATATTTTATTTATTTATTCAAGATCGTTCATTTTTTTTATTTCAAATACGTGTTCATATTTTTTAAAGTCCTAAAATATTCAATAGACTTAAAGAGAATAAAAAATTAGTAACTTTATGGTCGTAATAGAATTAAATCAGTTGTATTAAAAAATTAAGATGATAGTCAGAAATATGCTCTTTACTCTCTTCCTCGTCGGGATGGGACGATTCATCGCCGCCGATTCCTTATTAAATTAATTCATTAATGTGAATATTATTAATTTTATTAGATACTAGTTATGCTCGCGGCTTCGCCCGCGTGGAATTCAGATTGTTTCTCTATATCGACGGGCCTGCCCCACAGTCGTAGCATACGCGTCTTGACCGACCTGCACTGCCTCACAGCCGTGGCTTCACGGCGCGGTCGCGCTTTACATATATCGTATTAGCTCTTTAACCATACATCCAAAACATATGCAATAAATAATAAATCACGTGCATTGTACTCGTTACGGTAAACTCGTTGATTTCAATAAGGATTCTTAATTGTTGATAATATGGCCAATAAAGATCACCTAATTATTTTCATTATTTTTTTAATACAAAAAAGTAGTTTTTGTGGCTTAAATATAAAAGTTAGACATAATAATATGCTGTTGCTCACTTTTTTGTAGGCATCATCAAGCTATCAACTTTTCTGTAGAAATCAATTTTATATATCTCTCACTGTTAAAGCAGTGTTAGAAAGACCGTTTTTTCGACTTACTACGTTCGACTTACTTTGCAAATTCGATTACCACGAAAAAGCCTTTTTATTTTACAGGATAATCTCCATCCTGAAATTCTGTTCTAGCTATCGCAGAAATATTTTTTTAAAATTGAATGAGTAGTTTCGAAGATTACCCCTACATAAACATACAAACTTTGCCCATTTATAATATTAATATAGATTATAAATAAAATTTTAAAAAATTATCCAGTAAACCCTGAGGAAATCCAAATATAAACAACATTCATGTCTTTAGAATCTGACGTTTCCTCAAATAAAAGTAGCCTCGCACTCTTTGTGAATCACTGTTACGCCAACAATGTTAGACACAAGACGAAAGCATTTAAAAGAGAATAAATCCTACGCGTCCCTAATCCTCGTCACGTATGAGTCAAATCTAGAAATATGGATCGTTACTCTCGTCAACAATATCTTTAAACTTCTTTACGTTGTTTGCCCGGAAATTTTGTAGACTTGATACGACCCGTTGGATGGTGGTTAAGGTGCTTGTCTTAACGCTCTGTTCTAGGGTTTCCGGGTTCGATTCCCGGCAGGGTCAACTTTGAAAAATGAACTTTTCAAATTTGGCTCTGGTCTGTATATGGAAAGTAGTGGCAGCGGGCACAATGCGTTTCGCAGTCATTTGGGAAGCCCGTCTGGCGACCGTGAAATAAAAGCACGTGTGCTGTTGTGTTTCGGTAAGTGAGTAAGGGATGCCAAAGCCCATTTACCTATACCCTCCCAATCCCTTATCCTTAATCCTACTGTAGTCGGCAGCGCACTTGCAGCAGCTTTGGCGTTGCTTGTGTTATAGGCAATGATAGCCACCTACCAACAAGTGGACCGTCCGCCTGTCTGCCGATCTTAACATTAAAAAAAACCTACGATAACTTACAATGCATTTGCTTTTCAAAAATTGACAGAACTCAATTATTTGTTTTTATCAGAAACTCAGAAAAAATAATACTTTACTACTGTTTACGAATGGTCTACGTGGAGACAAGAATCTGGTTAGTTTTAACGCCACCAAAACGCTAGCGTGTTTGTTCTCTGCAAAAAGGAGTCCTTTCGACTTGCCTCCAACTTTCCGAGGTGCATCCGTACCTGTGGCCAATGATCTTGAGCTTCTTGGCATGAGGTTGTGCTCAAATCTCAACTTCGGTACTTCTATCGAGTCCAAAGCCCAAACAGCGGTCTTTAAAAAAATTATTGCACTGGTGAAAAATCGATTTTGCTTACTGTAATTATTTAAATATTCGTTTAAAACCTCCCCGTTACATTAGATTACAGTTGTACCCTTGTATTTCTGTGAGTAAGGGATGCTAGAGCTATTTCCTATCCCTTACTAATCCCTTATCATACTAAGGTCGACAGCGCATTTGCAGCACCTGTAGCATTGCTTGTGCTATTGGCGATGGTAGCCACCTACCATCAAGTAGACCGTGAGCCTATCTGACCACCTTTTCATAAAAAAATATTCATTTATCCTTACACTCGTGACCTTTTAATTTTTCTCCTCTAGCTGGTTGTTAAAACAAAAAAATGAAATGAACTTTCAGTGGAGAATAAGGATCACGGTTTTCAGAGAGCACCTTCATTTGGACGTATTGGAAAATTCAAAATTCTTTTAATATAATTTTTATGTTCGCGCGAAAATGCGCTTATTTACGTGGATGATATAATGATTAGTTACTCTAAGACTTTTACTGAACATTTTTTTACTTTTACTGAAGATCTGATTGTTAATTTTTATTGAATATCTTATGAAAGATCTTAAAATTGCAATGAAGCAATCAACAACGAGTAAAATATTCAAAATATCCATCACTAGGAATGAATCGATACATGATTTAAAAACACCCCAGTTTCAAGAAACCATTAAAATTAGCAGAACCAAAGACAACAAGGATAACCCAAGGTTTGTTTGGCGACCTTGTGATCATTTCTCTAGCGATAACATCCAAACGTCACCAGTGAAATGATGTTATCCTCTAAAAAGTCTCGGACGGGCTAAGATTAGCCGTGGTCCGAACCGAGCTAATAGGGGACCAGTCGACTGGACGCCGCGGACGCGACCACCTCGCACGCTCCAGCGAACTTCGACCACTCGGTCCGAGTGAAGTGTGTGTCTGTGCTTGTTTTCTTGTGTTTTCTGAGCAACCCTCACCGACCGCCTCATCTCCAGGTAAAAGCCACAGAGCAACGAGCGCTGAAAACAATCTTATAATAGACGGGCAGTTGATTGTGTGCGAAAATATAACGATTTTTTACCCCGTTTCAGTGTTACGCGCGGGTGTAGTGTTACAAGAAACGTCTGGTTTATTTTCAGCTTAGTGTGGGTGTATGGTTCAACATGAACATTATTATATTTTCCTTCGGATATCTGTACTAATTTGTGTGTAAATGCGGCGTTGGCCGTCTTTTTTAACTCCTATCGGATGACCTTGACCTAGATTCCGAATTAAATCATGAGGATTAGGGATCTAATTGTGTGCTTTATATTTATAATGTTTCATTTCATTTATTTGTTCGGCCTTTAATATCTTGTACATCCATTTAGCTTTTATATAAATGGTTCAAACAAAAAATATTAAAACATCAACACTTGTTACTTCTGAAACTTTGATGAAAACATCAAACGCAGCCAATGATGTATTACAAGTTAGAATATATTTAATCACAGTCATCTTCACTGCATAATTTCCATAAAATATGGAGTGATAAAACAGTCAAATAAAGTTGTGTCACTTGTATCATCAATGGTACAAGTCAGTGGTATACTGACAGTGTCTTCTCCCAAACTGAATTGGATTTGCAAGTTCGAAACTAAAATTAGTGGAAAATTTGTTTACTTCTATTAAAATGTCCATGCCAGTGACATGTGCCAAGACTTGCACTTTCTGAATATATATAATTTCTCGTTCTCTTTGAACTAATAATTTAATTTTTTTTCCAACTTGTAATCTATACATATAATAAAATCGTAAACGAGCCGTGTCTGTGCATTAAATATTTAAAAAAAAAAAAAACAATCTGTACACGTTGTACTTACCGAGGTCAAAAAATAGTTTTTAGAATTTTTGTATGTTTGTGCACGCTAATCTTAGAAGCGGCTTAACCGATTTGAATACGGTTTTCACTGGTGTATTGCAGCAAAACTCCCGTAACATCTAGTGTTTGTTTCATTCTAATTGGTTTACAAACAAAAAAGTTACACGCAATACCGAATACCACGCGTACGAAGTTGCGGGCTCAGCTAGTCCTAAATGTGATTAACAATCATAGCAGAGCGAATTCTTCTTTAACAACACGTGAATATGTCAAGGCGGTCTATATTTGTTCGCAACTCTAGTTTTAACATGTCCATGATCATTTTACTTTACGATCAATTTTCACTGGAATTAGAAGTCTCAGTAACTAGGGCATGTTTACAATGAACATCGATGATACTATCCAGCATCTAACTGTTAGGTACATCAGTACTTTTCTTAGCATTCATTTCAGAATACTATGTTTACGAGTAGTAGGTAACTTTTGTTTTAAGGCTCTGAGGAATTCTGGACGTGAAGATGTCTCGGAGTTTCCCGAACGCTGCTGGCTATATCAACTTAGAATATTGTAGCGTGAAATTTTATCCCGCTGGAACATATTAGGTACCAGGTTAAAATGTATCGATGAGGACTATCTTTGAATAGAGTTTCCTCAAATTCCGTCCAACAGTTTTTTTTTTATATTAAGATCGGCAGACAGGCTGACGGCCCACTTGATGGTAGGTGGCTACCGTCGCCTATGACACAAGCAGCGCCAAAGCTGCTGCAAGTGCGCTGCCGACTACAGTAGGATTAGGGATAAGGGATTAGGAGGGGATAGGGAAATGGGCTCTGGCATCCCTTACTCACTCACCGAAACACAACAGCACACGTGCTGTTATTTCACGGTGGTCTTCTGTAAGGGGGTGGTTACTGCCGCCAGACGGGCTACTCAAATAACTGCGAAATGCAGTGTGCCCTGCCACTACAACGTTACACTACAGTTTAAACGTTACGCTCATTATTCAATTATTTCAAAATGAAATGCCAAACATATTTACGATTTAGCGTTGCTAATATTAGTACGTAAGTTTACGGTTAAACAACAGCAAAACTAAAAAAATAGCACGACACCCTTTTTTATAAAATATATACATTAAAAAATACATCTCATAAATATGGCTGTTGAAGAAAAAGGTAAATGATATTAGATTTAGAATAATTTATATATTAGATTTAGATATTAATTTAGACAACAATTTAGAATATACTAATTTCTGTATGATTCAAATAGTACGCATATAAGTTATAGTAGGTATATGAATTAAAACAAAATCGGGAGTGTTACAACACAATTTCGTGTCAATAATCGTGTAGTTCGATCTTGGTGTAATGCCAACCAATTAGAATGGCACGCAGCGAAACAATCTTACGCAGCATTAGGCACAATAACGTTTCAAAGTAACGCTTTCCTATCAATTTTACCTATCTTTCATATTAATAATACGTTTATTACTGGGAATAATTGAGATTCATTATTATCTCATGTAGGTTTGCCAAAATTTATCTATACTAATATTATAAAGCTGAAGAGTTTGTTTGTTTGTTTGAACGCGCTAATCTCAGGAACTATTTGTTCGAATTGAAAAATTATTTTTGTGTTGAATAGTCTATTTATCGAGGAAGGCTATAGGCTATATAACATCACGCTTATATATAAGCAGTGTCCAGTACCGCGCGCCCCATGCGCACGCCGCCGCCCTATGGGCCGCAGCGAAGCGTGGCTTCAGCTAGTAATATAATGAATTCACTGAGTACTAGATTCCTGGCCCCATTGATCACACCACAGTGGTCCAGTCATCGAAGTGATCCATCCGCTGGGCTGGCAATAAAGTATGCGAGATCGATGGTAATAGTTCAGTGTCAACTCAAGACCGCAATTGATCATTACAGTAAGGAACTCAAGTAAAAATCGGGTCCATGTGTGTGTGTTGCAGTCTCCCAATATACCTAAACCAATTTTAAATTTGCTGGTTTTAATAACAGATATAATTTTCCTACACAATCAGTAGGCATGTTACACGCAGCACTAACAAAGAACGCACATCTTGCACTATTTTTATGGATACAATTCGACCAATTAGGTAATTACTGACACCGACGAGAACAGAGACTTACTCCACAATATTGCTTATCACTTTACCTTAACAAGGATAAATAAACATAATTCTAGATTTTATTTGAACGATCAGTGTATTGTACTTTCGTATTTATAAATCAGGTTTCGATTAGGGAATTTCGTCTCTAGTTCAGTAAGTGTTCAGTAGTGAATAATAGACACAAGAATAGTGATTTAGTTTATTATTATTTTTATTGAATTTTTGTTAATCTAGTTTCGGATACTCTTTTTAAACAGTGAAAAATATTTTCAACAGATCTTTTTGGTCCTTTATTAACAAAACAAAATTTGAGTCACTCGATTTCTTGAAATTTCTTGAAGATATGTAATATCTTAGGATTTACATATCAACCCTCATCTTCTAACATCCCTAAATTTAAGGAAAACAGTTGAATGAAATTTTTTATGTAAATTTTTTTATAATTTGGAAAAACTGCTGGTTTTATTTTATTTTTCACGCCTTCTACAGGATGGAATCAAACATTTTTTTTTCACCCATAAACATTACATGTTTCACCCATAACATCTGAAAGATTCAAACTTTGATTTGTTAGTAGACCCTGCGTCAGTCAGACATGTGTGAAAATTTATTTGAATGCTTTAAGTAAACGTTTACAATTTTATGTAACAAAACAGTTTCATATATTTGATGCCAAAACGTCAAATGTATTTCCATCGGCATTTATCTATATTTTATTATAGACAAGTAGTAAGCACACTGAACACATTCATTTGGCATTTTATTGGATCTTACCTACGCGTTTAAGCCTAGTTAAAAAGATTATTGGCTCTAGACTCGAGCGCAGTCACGTTGTTATTCGAAGGAGATCAGTTTTATGTGGAGATCTGTGGGGGCCTAGCCAAGATGCAAACTGTTGCAAACGCTTCCTTTGCGTACTTACGAAACGAAAGAAATAAAGCCCGGTGATTGGTTGTTGTGACAGTTGTAACTTCAACAACCAATCACCGGGCTTTATTTCTTTCGTTTCGTAAGTACGCAAAGGAAGCGTTTACATTTTGTGCATCTTGGCTAGGCCCCCAGGCCATCAGTTTAGTTTTATTTTCGTTTTAGCTGTTGAATTAGATAAGAAGAAATTATAAATGCTAGGAAAAATATCTTGTTATTGGTAATGGGGTTTCAAAGATATTCAAGTTTGCAAATATTAAAAATCTGTTTGTGTATCGGAGTTTGCACTTCGCGCTCAATGTGTTGATGTTCCATGTGTTGAATGTTATCCCCATTAACTAATTCTGAAATATTCAAAGAAAGACTTTTATTAACAAATTCTCCAAGGTGTTGGTTAAAAAAAACAATGACCTGGTTTTAATTGTTGTCCTTTAAAAAGGAAAAATTTAAGTAAGTTAGTATGTAATTTAATTTAACTAGTGGCAGCGCACACTGCGTTTCGCCCGTCAGGCGGCAGTAACCACCCTCTTACAGAAGACCACCGTGAAATAACAGCACGTGTGCTGTTGTGTTTCGGTGAGTGAGTAAGGGATGCCAGAGCCCATTTCCCTATCCCCTCCTAATCCCTTATCCTTAATTCTATTGTAGTCGGTAGCGCACTTGCAGCAGCTTTGGCGTTGCTTATATTATAGGCGACGGTAGACACCTCCCATTAAGTAGACCGTCAGCCTGTCTGCTGATCTTAACATTAAAAAAAATGACATGAACTATAAATTATTTTCAAACAATCCATTGACCTGTAAAAGCCAAAACTAAGGTTTGGCTTGTGTCGTTTGTACGCGGTTGAAGCCCATCCTTCAGCTGTAAAAGATTACAATCGCACACATTTTTGCCCGCGGTGAATCAGTAGTACTAATACTAAGATCTGATGGTACGAATGAAACAATTTTGTATCACTAGAACTACTACAAAATTATAAGGAAATCACCCCGGTTCTTTTATTAAAAAAGACACTTATTTTTAATCACTTATTTGGTCCTGCGGCTTTGTTCTGTATTCTGATACGAAAATGACACCAGATTTTGGCCAATTATTTTTATTTAATAATTTATTTCTTTTTAAATCTAATCTAATATTCTATATAAAGTCTTTAGGTTTTATTTGTATTTCAATTATTTTTATATTTCATTAATTCAGTTGATTTTTTTTTCCAGGACGTAGCAGACGATCTCGGCGACGACAAAGGTATAGCCGAGCATCTCAAACTACCCATACAAAGAATAAACGACTATCAACTTCTGCTTAAGGTAAATTTACTACATACATTTTAATCAAGTTTACATCAATTAAAATATTTTAGATTAGGCTATGTTAGAAACTGTTGTCTGATGAATGAAACCCTAGAGGAGTAGTCTGTTCTAATTGCATTTGGGTTGTGGTAACATGTCTATAGTATAGGTATAATGTATTATTCATTAGCTCTCCTCTAGATGTAAAGTATAAAGATAGCCAATGAGTGTGCGTACGTCCGGCGCCTTGTGACGTCACACATTGCGATATATTGATCAACATGACAATTAAATATATATTTGATTTGACATGTATTAATTGGAACCTGCACAGTTTTAAAAACGTTTCATGCGTTAATAGAAATTTCATTTTACGGTTTAAATTGATTCACTTAATATAAATATAAGTTTCGCAGAGAAATTCGTTCATAAATTTGGCCTTTTAAGGGCGAAACATAGAATAATTTTGAACCAATTTATACTCGCAGTCTCTCTCTAATGGATAATGTGAGTCATTTGACTAAATTTAGTGCAAAATTTGGCAACATACCTTTAAAAATACTTCTGACACACAAAAGCTGCTAGAGTTCCTATGTGTTCTGAATGGATATTTCAGAAATAAATACTTACTTATTTCAAATAAGAGTTTATATTTTTATTTTATTGGATCTTTATATATAATACATAAATAAATAAACTTATTGTAAAGCCTAATATTGAGAGTGCATTGAACGATATAGGAGAAATGAATCTATAATATACAGGCCTAATTAGGCCAGTCACTGAAAACATCGTAGGTCGCAAATAATTGCACTGTTCTGATTTTTTTGGATGTTGTTAGGGAAAGCACGCTACGGTTTCGCTCAAATTGTAGCAAATTTTGTCTTCTCTAAAAGTGTATAAGGTAACTTTCCCGTACAATGCACTTTTTAGAAGTTATAAGGCAAAAACTGGAAAAAGTCCGAAAATTTCGAGGTTTTCCGAGCACTATGCAGTTAGCACAGGTCTTTCGAAGCTGCAAATTTGGTTTTACACTATTGATATCTATCCTAACAACATCCAAAAAAATCAGAACAGTGCAATTATTTGCGACATAACGCGATTTTTGTGTCTGTGGTGACTGGCCTAAATGGATATATTTTCCATTAGGCGTTGTAGACAATTGCCTTAGGGTCCGCATCGGCTAGGGGCCCCCGAGCTCAGTGAAAAAAAAATAACATAAATATTTTGTCCTGTTTTTATACTACTTCGTCATAATTCAGTACATTTCGGAACCTATTTCAAGTTACGAGTATTGTACAATAATTTTACCCATAGGTACATATTTACCGCGACGATTTCAACAGATTAAAGACGCTTCAAAACTTTTTTAATAGGGCAATGGCCCTCTTGGTAGTGTGGTAAAAACAGTGTAATTATAAATGGAAGTGCATAGATGAAGAAGTTAGATGAAGAAGTTAGAAAATGGTTTAAGAATCCTGAGACAATTGCCTCTCACATGCTTAATCCGACCCTGATGGCATAAATATTGTAAAATATTTGACGAGCCCGTTGGATGAGTGGTTAGGGTGCTTGCCTTAACGCTCTCTTCTAGGGTTCTCGGGTTCGATTCCCGGCAAGATCAACTTTGAAAAATGAACTTTTCAAATTTGGCTCTAGTCTGGATCTGGAAAGTAGTGGCAGTGTTCACTGCGTTTCGCAGTCATTTGGGCAGCCCGTCTGGCGGCAGTAACCACCTTCTTACAGAAGACCACCGTGAAATAACAGCACGTGTGCTGTTGTGTTTCGGGTAGTGAGTAAGGGATGCCAGAGTCCATTTCCCTATCCCCTCCTAATCCCTAATCCTTAATCCTACTGTAGTCGACAGCGTACTTGCAGCAGCTTTGACGTTGCTTGTGTTATAGGCGACGGTAGCCACCTACCATCAAGTGGACCGTAGCCTGTCTGCCGATCTTAAAAAAGTCTGACTTTTTTTTTCTAAACCACGCAATGATACGGTTTTCACTAATGGAAAGAGCGATAAACGATTAAGGTTTGTAAATATAATTTGCATAAAATGCATCCGTGTATAGCCGGGGGCGTCGCTAAATTATTATAAAATTGTTCGCTTGAGTTGATTATTTACGAACATACAAATATTGAAAGAAAAATGTGATATAATTGAATTTGATTACCTAATACATAATTTTATACTTAGTTTACTGGTTGAAGTTTTATTTGCCAGACACTTATTAACAACCCACATAACCTGTCTTCAGGAACTGGTCAAGTACTCGAAGCGTCTAGGCGAAGATTGCACCGATCTGCAAAAGGCTTTAGAACTCTTCCTCGGAGTTCCAAACAGGGCGACCGATAACAAGTTCATAGCTAGCATCGAAGGCTACAGAGGGAACATATACAAGCTTGGACGTCTGTTGACCCACGACTGGTTTACTGTTACCGACAAAGAGGGGAAGTCCAAGGAACGTTACCTTTTCCTATTCAAGGCGAGGATCCTCATTTGCAAAGTCAAGAGGGTTTCAGACGATCGATCGGTGTTCGTCCTCAAGGATATTATAAAGGTATGTACAATTGTACATCTTACACATTCAGAACTGATCCAAGATTTTTCAGATAATTAAAAAGCTTGAATGTTATACTCGTATGAAAGTTAATTAGCTTTTCTCAAACATGCTCGGAAATGTAGGCATTCTTGTACTAAAAACAAGCCACGAAGTTTGTAATTCTTGGCTTATGCATTTCTTTATCGGCCTAGGCCAAGAATGTGCATTTCTTTATCATTCCTGGCCGCTGCTCAGCCCGATGAAACCCGAAGTTTCACGAGTCTTCACGAACGCGCCCGCCGCTGTCACAGGCGTAGTAGGAGGGGGCGTTTCCTTTGCACTCATTGATAATAAAAAATAAAAAAGGCGGGAAAGCAGACTTTTTTCAGTACCTACCTAAATATTTATTGCTTTAGTAAACATTTGCGTTTGTTTTATTCTAAATAAAACTGTATATATATAAATTAATTTTTTACTATTTTTTTCATATTATACTATTTTTTTTGCATTATCACGTGTTTCATTATTTCCTCACATTTATTGAGAAAAGCACTATACCAGCATCGACCGGAATGAGGATTGCCGGACTCAGATCTTTATCACTTCGTCCGGCAATCCTTCACTTCTTGGACTCTGCAGTAATGTACTATACCCATAAATAATTTGTAGAGATTTAACACAATCAAACGATAATCTTTTTACCATTATGATTTTAGTTCAGTTTTGACTTTGATACAAATATTTGTTTCTGTATATTTTCGTTTTTCAACGCGTACGAAGTCACGGGCACAACTTGTAATAAATATATCGTAAGGATCAAATTCCTATATCAAATTGTATTATAGTAACATTCTTTCAATAATATTTAGTTATTAAAGGACTCTTTTACATTTTTGATTTTAAAATCCAAATAAAGTATTTGTAAATAATATTTTAAAATTGAAAATATGTACAAATTGTATACCTACTTCATGTGGCCTCAGAGTAAAAATCGGTCCAGCTGTTCTCGAGTTATAAATGGTGTAATTAACACGACTTTCTTTTATAAATATATAGATTTAATAATTTAAAAAAGGATTGCCATTAATTAAAATGAAGAAAACTTCAGCGGCAAGTTCAATGATTGTCATAGGTATTACTATCGTTACATTAGGTAACGGTCATTAATTTCCATTAGATATTCACTAGGCCTATATAACACTGTATTGTGTTAAAACATAATATGTTTACAGTAGGAACTCTTCAGTAATAATAATAATAATAAATAAACTAAATTCATGTAAATTTTTAAATTTTGATTTGCCGATGCCTATAGATACTTACCTTAATTAACGAATCTAGTTAATTATAAGTTTCGAAATTAAAGGTAATAATGCATTTGCGTATTTAATTCCAGCTTCCCGAAGCAGAAGTAAAAGACCATTGGGACGAGCCATTGAAGTTTGAACTGCACCAGAAGTCCAGTTCTGTAACACTCACAGCTCATAAGGAACACGTCAAGTCCACTTGGTTGGCGGAGATCAAACAGCACATCAGTGACGCTGGTATGTAGTTAGGTCGGGATGATCGGGAGATCAAGCCAAAACTCCACCAATTTTTTTATTTTATTATTAAAAGACCCAATTCATATATTAAGACTAATGTTTTAATTAATTAAGACTCCTTAGATTATCTACCGCATTTAATTGCTATTTTTCATCAAACTGTCTAAGGGTTACTGTAAAAGTGTACACTTTAAACAGTGTATGCGTTATTGATTCACAAACATGTTTGAAGAACCAATTTTATATTTTTATGCGTTCTTTACTCATATTTTGATCGAAATTTCATTGTTTCTTTCAATTTATTTTCTTTTTAATCTCATGGACTTAATTTTTCACAATTTTGTGTCTTTTTCAGTTGCTTTAGCTGAGCACGCGGCCGATGATCTTCAAGTTCTATCGCAATCACCACCACAAGTAGTTTCTCCCGAACCGGAGGAAAAGAAAAAGAAAAGAGAACACGCCGAAGAACCGGTTGAAGCAGGACAAGAGTTACAAGAAAAGAAGAGAACCAAACTTGAACAAACTGAAGCCGAGGAGATTCTAACCAGAGAGGAATCCCTACAACAATTAAAGGCTAAGAGAAAAGCATCAGCAGACAGCGCGGTAGCTAAGAAGATCTCTAAGTCCGAAGTTACAGAGGTATCCACAAGCGAGGTTCAGGAGTCCAAAACCGAAGTCACATCTGATTTAGTTAGTAAATCGTCTGTGACTCAGAGCTCTTTAGTTGAAACTCAATCATCGGAGAAATTAAAGGTCGAAGAAAAGAAAGACAGCGAGTCTAAAGCAGAAGAATCTACAGAAGTCAAAACATCACAGACGCCTTCACAGAAAACTGAGTCATCTACAGTACAAGCTTCATCAATTGAGAAAGTAACGTCAGAGACGACACATATAGCTCAAGAGACGAAAACATCATCAGTACAAGAATCGTCGGTACAATCGTCGATTCAGTCAGCAGTCTCATCAGTTCAAGAGACTGCAATTCAAAAATCATCGATTCAAGAAACAACAGCAGTTCAACAAACGTCAGTCCAAGAGACTGCTGTTCAATCCTTTTCAGTTGAACAAAAGTCGAGTATACAAAGTTCTCAAGAGTCCGAAGCTAAAACTAAACAGGTCGCCAGTGCAACTGGCGTAGACTCAAAAGAAAAAGTTGAATCAAACAGTCAAGCTGTAGCAGAGGGAGAAACCGAAGACGAGATGACATCCAGGTACAGCCGCACTTCGCGGCTCTCTGGAGGTAATATTCGTTTCACGGATTATTATTATTATTTTATATACTAAGGGTATCACTAGAAGTTACATCCTTTTAGGACTCCAACTTAGTCTATTAAAACACTTTGTTTTTGTATCATAGGCATTCATAATTTACACTTCATACATAAACTCATTAACTAAATTAATATATTTGGCCTTACCATATTTGTGTGATACCTACATTAGAATATTTAACTTTCGTTAAATAATACAAAAGGGAACATTAGATACGATGTTGGCTATGGACTGATACAAAATCGCGTTCTTGCAGAAATCGAAAGGGACGTAAGGGACTAGAGGAATACTCTGTGGCATCCGTTATTACACGTACTGTTATTTCACTCTGCTCTTTTGTGAGAGGTCGGTTATGGCCACCAAACGAACTCCAGTTTATATCTAAGGAACATATCTACTTTTTTAAAAAGTTAAGCCAAATTAGACTGTTTTTATTTCAGATTACTCCAGCAGCAATCGGAAAGTTTCAAATAGCGGTCGGTACGATTCGTCCGCTTACGAAAGCACCGGCTCCTCGTACACTTCGCGGCGAGAAAGCGGCAAATATGAGACCGGAGGTGCCATAGAGGGTACTGCTACCTCACGGTACGAGTCTAAGTACTCTAGCTCCACTCTCGAGGGAGGGTCTAAATATGGGATTGAGTCTAGCTATGACTCTAAACTCGAGAGCTCGAAGTACGCTATCGAAGGTAACAACGATGCTCTCAGTAAGATTGACAGCATAGCGTCTAAATACGGAAGAAAAACATCCGATTACGCCATTGAATCTAATAGAGTTGAAGGCGGCTCGAAGACGGAATCGAGTTATGAGAGCAAATATTCGAATAACGCTTACGCTAACGGGTCGATTTCCACCGCTGAATTTTCAACTAAAGCTATTTACAAATCTGGGTCTTACGATGGGAAGCCGTCGTTCACTCACACCTTGGAAGGACAAGACATCGAGCGTAAGTACTGTATAGCAGGAGTATAAGTGACATTAGAAACGAACACACACGTAGTGCTTGTATATACGCTTGTAGACGATAACATACACAACACATGATTACCACACGCTTCATCCTACTCTTCTAGAACCCTAATCACTCTTTCGGTGCGGAAAATTACTTGGAAACACTAAAGTAAATTTCCGTACGAGGTATGAACCCCCAGTTGTACATCCCCAGCCGGTGAGAATGCCACCTTCGAATGCATGCTCCGCGAGTCGACGGAGTCTCTTAAAGTGACTTGGCTGAAGGACAACAAGCCACTGACGGATCGGCTGATGGACAGAGTGACTATCTCTTCGAAGAAGGACGGCACGCACAAGTTGGAGCTGAAACATTGCCGCGAGGATGACTCCGGCCTCTACACGGCCAGAGCCGAGAACACCAAGGGCAATGCGCACTGCACCGCTCAGTTAGTCGTCCACGAGCGTGAGTTGGCTTTAAGTTACGACTTCCGACCAAACTGATATACTTACAAAACGACAAAACTTTTAAATTATTTACGGGTTGATGGTGTATATTTAATTATATATCATATTAAATACTTACCCGATGATCCACTTTAGAAGCAAAGCATAGAAGCGGAGTTTGATTCTTGGAACTACAAACAGATATGTATGTTCCCTAGCTTTATATGCAATTTTCCAATATAAAACTAAAAATTTAGTTTTTTTTTTATTTCTTTGCACCAGTCTTCATAAAACCTTTTTAAAATTTTCTATACTTTATATGCTTAGTGCATGGATAAATTGACCTGACCATGGCGTTATCATCGATTAAGACATTGTAAAGCGGATAACAGCTTTAGAGGAATCAACATATTCTTTAATTATTCTCTAATTTTCCTGTATTTGGCAACTTATGAACGAGCTCAGTATTTAGAGAATAGCATGCACCTCCATTAATTTAGTTTTTTTTTTAATTCATTTACTTGTTTAGTAGTGTTTACTGTTAACTTGCATTACAATTGTAGCCAGAAATTTGTGTATCTAGATTTAATAAGGGATGTCAATATTTTTGATTGTTCGTAGAGAAAACTGCTCTCAAAATGGAGAAAGTGTGTTTATAAATGTTCTTTATTGAAACTAGAGACAAGGCTATTAAAATTGTTTCTAAAAATAATAATTATTGTAATAAAAATCGTCTTGCCAAATTTTCTAGTGACGGCCGAAGAGAGAAAGGAAAGAAACGCTCTGAAAGCTCCATACTTCATAGTGGCATTTAAGGATACTGAAATATTGGAGAACACTTATTTGCGTTTCATGGTTAAAGTGACTGGTGATCCTAACCCCGAAGTTAAATTGTAAGTAAATACGACGCAAAAAATGTAGTATTTCGCTATTTATATTTTCTAATATATAGCATATCAGACTGAAATAGACTGATTAAATTATAATACATGGGAGTATTATAATGTTACAAAAAAAACCTTAATTTCGATGGCCTGAAAGTTATTTGTCGAGGTTGGTTATCTGAAGTAGATGATACATCAAAATGTTGTTAGAGAAAACATGGGAGAAACAGTTAGGAAAAGTATTAGTATCTGAATATAAATTTTAAACAAGAATATCTTTACATTTTACATTTGACTAAAATGATTATCTCAATTTGTCTATTGCATCAAACGCGAATAGAAGTTCTTGAATGCATATTCTTGATGTTTTCAGTTGTATTTTTTTAAATCAGATTTAGCCAAACTTTAATTCATTCAAAAATCTAACTATTTCCAGCTACCGTAATGACAAGGAAATCGTGAGTACGTCCGACAATGATCGGGTGTCGATTGTACGCACCTTCGCCGATAGAGGATGCTACGAACTTGTAATAGCCGATGTAGTCCAATCCGACACAGCCGTGTACTCTTGCAAAGCCATGAACATATACGGAGATGTCGAAACTCAAGCCAAGGTCACAGTCGTTGGTAAGTTACCTCTCTTCAAATAGGCTAATGCGAACAAATGTAATACAAAATTGTGAATCTTATAATGAATGACGAGAATAGACTACTCTAAAAATAAATGAAGCAACGTTTTTTTATTAGGCTTGGAACATTTCCAGTATTTCTTTGAGTCGTAACTTATAAATGAATGCATCCAAGACACATATAGGTAAAACCTCGAAGATTATAAACTTAAAATAACCTTAGTTTATTCAAAATAGAAATTATGTATGTTATATAATTTCAAGCAGGGCCATAGGGTTTGAAGAGCATCGCCGACCTTGATAGGATAAAAGATAAGGAGGAGATAACGGAAAGAACTCTAGCATCCCTTACTTACTCACCGAAACACAAAAGCACAGATGGTCTACCCCTGCATATATATGTTAATGTTTTTATACTCCGGCCATTATAAGAGTGCTGTTCTGACAGGTGTCAATTCCACACATTTTCTGTATCGTTTATTCGGAAATGAACTTTATGCAATGGACATAAAGAAATGTCAAAAACGCATTCATAGAATGACCGTACTATAAAAATATATTCAGCAGGGAATGCCTGTTGCTTAATAATTAATAAATTACTCACCTAACCTCTTCTGCATTACAAATATTGCTTGTGAATCGCCGGCACACCTCCACAGACGAATACTATAATAACAAAGTATTATATGTAGACATTTATTTAACTTATTTTTCTGACCGCGGTTATTACTATGTTCGTTAGTCAAATGACATACACAAGAAGATATTATAGTTAAGTCTTCTTCTTCTTCTTTCTGTGCCTCTCCATTACTTAAGGTCGGCAGTCAATTTCATAAATCTCACATTGTCCTTCGCAAGTCGAAACAATTATTGATCCAAGGTTTTAATACCGATCCACTCCTCTGATGTTAGGTAGCCATGACAACTTTCTTCTTTCAACTTTATGCTTTCCTTACTACTGTTTTACTGTATGTAGCAGCCTTTATATCTCATGTAGTACGCAATATATGGCCCAAGTACGCGACTTTTCTCTGTTTAATGGTACGAACCAATTTTATCCTTTTGGCCATTCGTTTTAAAACCTCCTCATTTGAGACCTTATCTGTCCACTTAATGCGGAGCATAGGGCAATGTGCCCACATTTTGTTGGCTTCTATTCCTTTCTGGAGGTCCTCCCTTACTGTCCACACTTCGCACCCATAAAGTACGACGGGCCAATTATAACATTGCGAAAGTCTTATACGGAGTTTGAAAAAGTTGTGGACCACACAGTACTTTCTTCATCGTGAGAAATGAAGATCGGACATTTTCAAAACGTGTGCGAATTTCGGTATCGCTTTTCCATGTCTGTGTCGTCCACGATCCTAGGTATTTATATTTATTTACTCTCTCTAAGTTGTTGTTACCGACAGATATTGCAATCTGGGTTGACTGTTCACTAGAAATCACCATGTACTTGGTCTTGGTCACATTCATGTTAAGTCCAGCTCTTCCACCATAATTATGTAACATTAACTATATTGATTTGACTAATTAACAGAATGTTAATTAGGAATAGAGATAGGATAGGGAAATGAGCATCGCTTACTAAGTCACCGAAACACGACAACACAGAGCTATTACTCCACGATGGTTCTCTGCAAGGGTGTAGTTTTTGCGGCCAAACGTGCTGTCTTAAAACTGCGACACGCTTTGTACCCTGCCACTGTTGAATCCACTAATTGATACTAGAAGTTAAAGCCTGAACTCAAGGTTGACCGTTTAATGAGAAGAATAACAGGCAAATTTTCTGAAAACTTTACAGATGATAAAAACATCTTTGGTGAATTACCTCCTGGCGGTGAAGGTCTTCTGGCTAAAGGTGAGAAGCCAAGCTTCACATGGAAGCGAGATGGACAGCCCTTTAACCCTGAGGAAAGGTTCAAGGTAAACAACTGATCTGTTTTACTGTTCTGTCGTTTTATATTATTCAATTATTTTTTTAATACAACGAAATTAAAACGTTTGTTTAAAAAACTACTCTTTTCTGTAAAGGTGAAACAAATTGTTACAGGTGCTGCTGGGAGACGACGAGGACTCCTTAGCTCTTGTGTTCCAACACGTTCGACCCGAAGATGCTGGATTGTACACTTGTGTTGCTAAAACCAGCACCGGAAACATTTCTTGCTCAGCCGAACTTACTGTGCAAGGTAAACTTAAAAAGTTCTTTTTTTAAGTTAATGATGCACAACTTAGCATCATTTATGTGTTCGTTTGGCAATAACTGTTCACAAGGGCATTGCAATAGGGGATCGGACAAATTTTCAGAAAGTGTTTTAAATTAATCTTCATGGATATTTATTCCCATAAAAAATACTATTTTATTTATTTATAGCCTTTTATGTACTCAAAATCATGTTTTAATATTGTTTGTTTGAAAATGCCGCCAAAACGCCACGATAGTTCATCTGAGAGCGCGTAACGTCATTTGTGGTTATATCATAACAAAACAGCTGCATTGGCATAAGACAATGATTGCCCACAAATGACGTCACGCACTGTGATTGGTGTTTCAGTATAGATTAAAAATATTGTAAATAATAAAATTTTATTTCTTCATTTAAAAATATTTAAATGATTTAAAATTATTTAATCGTAAAAAATTATATATTTTCTTTTTAAGTACATTTTAGATTTTAATCTGATTACTGTCCAATCCCCTATTATAGTGAATCACATGTTTTCACATTTACGTTTGCAAAATAGCCTAGTAATGGGTCGAATGCTCGGCTTCCAAAAGGAGAACTCTGGTTCGAAACCCGTTATGCTTGTAATTTTGATTGTTTTTCAATTTGTGTATTAGAAATAATGATAATTTCATCTAACTGTAAAGGAAATCATTTTTGTCAAAACGCACTAACCTAGCGCGGTAGACTACAACCCGTTCTTCCTCACACTGAGAAGCCATGTGCCCAGCAGTGGGACATAACATTTATGTAAAATATGGAGTGATATGGATATTCTGATTTTACCTCATGGCCACGGTACACTGTGGCGGTTAATGTCTACCTACATCACTTGAGGTTGTTATGTGTATCGATCCAGTAGTTTTATTTCTTTTAAAAATCTTGTGTCTCTAAAGTTAGGGACAATGAACATGTGTGCGTGGCAGGTTGTATTTATGTAGGGATATTTGCGCAGGTGCTGTTCATGAACTCCATCGTGAACCTGAGAAGCCTCGGTTGATAATAGAGCACCGAGAAGCAATAGTGTCTGCTGGCGCTTCTGCCATGTTGGAACTGCAGTGCAAGGGATTCCCCAAACCCGAGATTGTGTTCAAACATGAGGGCAAGATTGTGGAGACTGATGCTAGACATAAGTAAGTCTTTACGGGTTTCGCGACGTTGTCCATTATTCGTTTTGCTGTTAAGGTATGCAGGGAAATTGGATTTTCCCTAGTATTGCTTGCTTTTATTTGCAACGGTAACTGCATATCATCTAGTAGGTATATATCAAAACTATTTTGGTACGTAGACACTTAAGACAAGCGAAGTACCTCGCCAAATACCTGGATTAAAATGTAGCTAAACTCTATATCTACTCTTATTGAAATAATTGCAATATTTTAGTCTCAAAATCAACTAGGTTTCCCAAATATCTATAAAAAGTTTGGTGTCCTTAACAACCGTTGACTTTGTTTCTTATTTAACTCCCATATGTCCACAGATTCTAATCACCTGTATGACATTGCAGATTCCTGTACGAAGACTCCGAGAGCATGTCGTTGGTGATAAAGAACGTGACCAGTTCTGATGCAGGAGTCTACCAGGTGACGGCCACCAACGAGCTGGGCGTTGACTCCTCCACGATGCAACTCATCGTTAAGGCCTCACCCAAGATCAAAAAGAAGATAGAAAATCAGACCTGCATGGTGAGAACAATGCACCTTTGTCCATTTATTTACGTCTTCCAGAAGGCTGGGGTTGAATGCCTATTGGCGGACATAAACTTATAAACTTTTGAAGTACATAACTGCTTTGCATTTATATTTTCAAATATAACTTCAAAAAGCTATGATAATGTTCTAATGATATTTTTTATTTTTTTATAACTTTAATTAAATATGTAGGTATAATTTTGTAACTTATCATTTGTTCAGGTTGGATCTACTCACACTGTCACCATTGAGATCGAAGGCGCCCCGACACCTGAAGTGCAATTTTATAAAGACGGCGTCGAGATTAAGAGTTCAGAGAGAATACAAATTGTTAAAGAAACAGAGCAGATCTACAAGATTATTATTAAAGACGCCAAGATTACCGATACTGGATCTTATTCAGTTGTCGCTAAGTATGATTTTCTTTCCTTTTGTTGTAGATCGTTTGCTTGAAATACATTATAAAACTTAAGAGAGAGAGAAAAAAATCTTTTGTATTCGTAACTATTGTACTACTTCTAAAAATCTAAAATTCCTGATTGAGATCAAGCCCGAAGGACCAAATTGTAATGTGCAATATTTAAATTAGGTCGTTCAACGAGCTAGGAGAGGGCTATGTTCGGGGTTTACGAGATCAAATCAGGATACCGTAAACCGGTGGTTCAGTATAATTAAAGTGGCAGTGGGCAGGACACTGCCAGGACTTAGTACGAAGAGCCGACGGCCTCTAGAGCCAGTAGGTTCTTGAGTGGAGACCCTGGACCGGCAAGCACAGCGCGAGTCGACGCTAGATCCGACGACCGCGAGTCGATGGACGATGATGTTTTTTAATGAATACTTTCGGATATTAAGACAACTATAGCTCACTAGTTTTACGGTATTTAATGGTTATATTTAATATTGCAGGAACGAAATAAACCAATGTTCAGACTTCTGGCAGTGGCACGTCACTTCTCCTCCCAAGATCACCAAGAAGCTGGGAGGCGAAAAGGTGTGTGACCAGAAAGATATGGTCTCCTTCGAGATCAAGACGGAGGCTGAACCGAGACCCACTGTCAAATGGTAAGTTACCATAGGCAAACTCTCATTACTAAGAAGATAAAATACCCAACGAACTGAAAACTGCTTATGGTCTGTCATGTAAAGTTTTATTTGGTCTCCGTTATTTTCCACTGCGTGAGGGGTCATGGCTGTACGGCTAGTCTATAAACGGAGTCTATGTTTTTCTTTGTGCTTAAATTAGCACTAATAAAAATGCTTTTTAGCCATTTTAATTTATATGATAAATCATGCACCAGATTTACCTTATACCTTACTCACAGAAGCCAAATTTAGACAAAACTGCTAGACGTGCACTGTGTCAAGAAATACACGAAGAGTATCGGATCATGTAAGGTTTGGGAAATTGCGCTGGCATCTCTTACTCACTGAAAGAAACAACACCATACAACGGTTATTTCGATAAGGTGGTAGTTGCTGCCGTCACACGGGCTGTCCAGTTTATGACTGCAGATCGTATTGTGTCTTACCACATTAGTCACAGAGTTTTATATTTATTACAGTCATTAACAAAACTATTTTGGTCCTTCGAGTCAGACTCTTATATTGTGATGTTTTGAAACAGGTTCAAAAACAAGACCGAGCTCACCGAGTCATCGTCCGTGAAGATATCTTCGACTGGCGAGTCGCATACGCTAATTATTTCTTCGGCTGAACTAGCCGATGCTGGAGAATACTCATGTGAGGTATGACTCAAAAATATTACCTAATACACTTACACTGACACTGACTCAAAAATATTACCTACTGACCACTGACTTACATTTACAAATTAACTAATGTGTATAATTGCCTTTAAACTTTTCATATTTATTCACAGTTTCGTTTCTTTGATTAAATGGTGAAAAACAACATTTTACAATATCTAAAATGCATCAAGCTAAATCAATCTGTTCATGTATTGCACGTGAGAAATGGACATTTGAAACCGAAATTTTTACCGACTTCTTTGACAAAAATGAAATAACTCGACAATAAGATGTTCATAAATTTTACACAGAAACCATTCTCAAAAAGACCTCTGTGTATCAATGTAAATGGGAACAAAATCCGTTCACAACATTCCGTGATTAGCGCATACATACAGAGAGTCAGAGAAAAGAGAGGTCTTTATTCTGTGTAGTGATAGCGTTTAGTGACCACTTCTAACAATGTGGTCATGTGGTCAACGTGGATTCCTAGTTTTCTTAGATGATTCGATCCTCATTCTAATTGAAAATACTGTAATGCAACCAGGTGAGCAACATTCACGGCAGCGCGAGCGACTCGAGTTGCCTGCGCTTACGCAGCGGCCCAGTGTTCACACAGCGATTGCGCGACATCACCGCCAACGAGGGCGACACCAATGTCGAATTCACCGTTGCCGTCGAAGCCTACCCCGAGCCTTCCGTCAAGTGGTCAGTTGCCTTCAACACTTGCTATCTCCTTTTCCTACCTACCACTACATTTTTTATCTGAATTTATGTTTTCTAAACTGATTTAGCCTTTAGAATGTACTATAAATATTATTTACTATATTACCTTTTGAATGCCCCATATCAGTTCCCATACTAAGAGATTAACTAGGTACATTTATTCAGCTCTATTCAGCTTTTGTCCATACAAAAACGGTATTTAGTTAGTCATGCTTGTGTCCAGAAAGTAGGTAATTACATCTATCTATCTATTTGTATAAATAAAAATCAATTGCCACGTGTGTGACGGAGCATCACTTGAGACTACCGATTTTTCTGAATTTTTGTTTTGTTATGTTCATAAGCTCTCATATAAACCTTGTCCTGAAAAGATTTTTTTTAAATCTACGAGAAAACACCCATTTTTTACGAGAAGCCCTTTTCTGTATGCAAGACTTTTTCGCTTCTGTCAGGTACCTTGGCGACGTGGAGATCACCGAGAAGAAGTCGGTGTTTAGCCGAGTGGACGAAGGCGCCACCCACAAGCTGATCCTCCGGGAGGTCTCGGCGGAGATGAGTGGCCGCTACACTTGCAAGGTCGCTAACGATCTAGGCGCCGACCAATGCGAAGCCACCTTCACAGTCAACAGTAAGTACACCTTCACTGCGTCCATAATATTACCATTTTGACACATTAGGTATCTATGCGATGTAAACTTTATTCTCATTGTATAAATCGTTAATAACTTATTAAATCTACATCGAAATTCATTACTTTTATTAAAGTACAAACTTATTTTTTATTGGTATATATGACCAATAATTTTTGTGGATTACTGACAAAGAATTGGGACTTATATTCCCATTGTAAATTAGCATATTATGTTGTTTAAGCAGGCTCATCTCAATTTAAACAAAGAATCTGATTTCGAAGATATATAAATAAAATAGACCCTGTGGACCAAACACAATCGTGTTATTATTTTAAAGTAAAACACTTGTAATTTCATGTAACACTCTCGCAACGTAAATCACAGTGAAACAACTAAAATGAGTCTAAAGAATTTATACCGGTTATTAAATTTATTTGTTGTGAGTTAATAAAACGTTTTTAATACACAAATAAAATTGTTAAATTATAAGTTGTTCTGTTTTGTATAAAACTTTTACAATTTGACTACAAAGTCAATGAAAAGCGTAACGTAATAAGTAACGCAAATATAATTCATTACCTCCTGGTGATCCACTATTCTCATTTATAGATTATCGAATCAAATTTATAGATTATAGATTTATCGAAATTATTCTTCGCCATAAAATGAACTGTACTTATAAAAAAAAAAAATTTTGTACCCTTTATTGTAACTGGAAAAAGAAAACTCATTTAAAGTTGGGCATTCGTATAAGGAGAGACCCACTCTTTCTACAATTATACATAATAATAATAATAATGACATACACGAACAAATTAATAGATAAATATTATATATACACAATTAGTATGATTTAGCAGTTATCAATCAAATGATATGTTTGTTTGCCTGATTACAGGAAAACCTCGCATCACCAAAAGCCTGGTCGACATGACAGTGGAACAAGGCCAAACTCTGAAATTAGACGTGGAAGTAGAAGGATGTCCGGAACCGAAGGTCAAGTGGTTCAAAGACGGAAAGGAGATCAATGTCGATGCCAGGATTAAGATCGAAAGAGACACACAAAGGTGATTTTAGTCGCATATTAAATGTAAAAAAAATTTAATTATGAAATAAATAATATATTTATGCAATAATTAGGTAAATATTATATTTTTCATTCGGATTCTTTATTCAAAAACGAGTGATAACTAATTAGATATCACAAGTTTTCGAAGACACTGTTGAACAATGCCTCACACAGAGGCAGCCCTGCAGTGGAGTGAGAGGAGCGGTCGCCCTAGGCGCCAAAAAGCCAAATTAAAAATGGGGATAGTTCCTACTGCTACATAATTTAATTAATTATATATCGGTAAGAACTTTATTAATTAGTGAACGGTTATTTATTTAACATAAAATTGAAGTACAATTCACGTGCAGTGAAAACCTCGACTAAAAGACGCTGAAAGACAAACTCGCTCTATCCTGATCAAGCCGGCGATGAAGCTCATACAAACCCTTTGTAAAAGAGCCCAGCAGTTGAAAATACTTTACCGAAGGCTACATTACAAATTATAAATTTAAAACCAGTAAATTAAACTTTGTAATAAGTGTAATTACCACCAACACATTTATTTCTTGTACCAACTTTTTTTTTGGACAAATTCAGAAATAAATGCTTCACTGCTGCACTCTGACTCTTTCAATGAAAGTTACCTTTAAAGTATATTTAGTAAAAGAGTATTGTTTATTTTTCAGATTGGAGAATTACCACCTCACTGTTACCCTTGTGAAAGAGGAAGATGGTGGTGAATACGAAGTGCGGGCCGAGAACGAAATGGGCAGTGTTTCGTCAAAGAGCACTGTCACTGTGCACAGTAAGTTTTTTTAATACTTTAACACTTTAGCCATAAGAATTAAATTCCTATACCATAAAATACGATACGATTTCGTATAATTTTGGCATAAGTACAAAGTAATAATTTTTTATCAAATATTAAATGCAGATGGTATAGAAATAGATTAATTATGTTCCCACATTTACTCAGACATACACCACATAACGTACATACAAGAACATACAACAACATCATAAAACATAAGGTAAACACTCTTGCAATCAATTATATCACAGTGATAAATTCACTTAGGAAATTGGCACTTCGATGGAATTCAACACAGTAATAAGTATAGTAGTATTAACTATTGTGTTGGCACGTTTAGTTTGACGCATTTTTTATCCACAAAAGCATTCATGAAACAAGAATGCTGTAGTATGCACTGTTGACCCGTCAATGCACTGCCCCACATTCCATAAACTCACTTGTGATGTCCGTCCTTAATGTTGGTCCGTCGTTTATTTTAATACACCATGTTTTACTTTAACCATTTTTCTGTCAGCGAGAGAAATACTTTCAAGATTCAAAAAAGAAACGATTGTCGAAAATGAAATCGAAGACGAAAGTAAATCGAAAAAACAGATTCAAGAAGACGACGTGGCCATTGGAGAGAAGCAGAAGGCAAAGAAAGATAAAACAGAACCAGAAGTTGCTGAAGAAAAATCCTTTTGGGACGATAACGATGACGACGCTTTACCAAAGAAAACAGTTGTTGAAGATATTGATCAACCAACTTCCAATAAAGCAAAAAAATCCATTACGGAGCCTGAGATAGCGGAGGAAAAGTCTATATGGGATGAAAATCATAATGAAAAAATAAAGAAACCACTTGTTGAAGAAGTGGAGCCTAAGCAGGACAAAGGCGAAAAAGGACGTACGGAACCAGAAGTCATCGAAGAAGTGCCACTAGACGAAGATTTGAAGTCATCAAAACGTAAATCTATCAAAAAAGAGACCGTTAAAGAAGAACCATTAAGTGCCGAAAGCGAAGGTATAAAACTGTCAGCTTCACGCTTTTCTCTTCAAATTAGTGAACAGCTTTGGCGAGAATTTCCCGCAGCGTTGCATGCTTTTAACCTGTGTTCCTTAACAAGCCAAGTGTGATTTTTTCTTTAGGACGAGTGTTCGAAACAGTAACTACCTTCAAGTCATCCGAGGACGGGTCTATTATTGTTTCTAAAGTTAGCAGCACTCGTTCCCACGGCGCGATAATTACAGGTCAGTATACAGCTTATACCTCTTTCCTTACCTTGGTATCATTCGTTCATACATAATCTAATCTCATTCCTAAATTGCTTACATAAAAAGATTCTTCTCAAGTAAAATAGTTTAATGCGTTGATTCTCATGGCATGCTATAATATTTGAAAACATTTATAACTTAAAATCAACTTATTTTAACTGTTAGGTCCAGCTGAAACGCGCACTTTACACAAAATGACATCCTCGTCCGTATTTTATGACGATGACTATGATGACGATAAATTGAGCAGAAAGATCCTGCATCCAAATAAACCACACAAAACCTCATTAGAAGTTGAAGAAATTGCTAGTCATAGCTACTTCTTGTCTGACTTGGGACAGTATACTATACCTGATCACATAAGAAGAGGCACTTATGGTATAATAGAAGAGCCAGCAACAGATTCTGAAGCAGAAAACAGTTCAAGGTGCGGCAAACGACATACGAATAGAAATGTATCTATTATGTCTGTATCAGAAGATGAAACAAGTTGGCAGAATGACTCTCTTTCACGAGAGATCTCCATCGAAGATCTCTCAAAGTCCATTTTTGACATCGACGATAACAGAAAAGTTTTTAGCAAAGATTCATATGTGCGTCAGTCTTCTTTTCATGAAGAATATAATACCGATGATGGAGAAGACACGTTTATTGTTAGAGAAAAATCCCAAAAAATTTTTGAGAACGATATTACAGAAAAACTCATTCACATATCGAAAGAATTTGACGAAAACGAATACAAATCCGATAAAAAAATTGAGGATGTCAAGAGTCGTATCATAGAGGAATTAGTACTTGGCCCGATGAAGAATTTTGATAACATTACAAAAAATACAACAGAGACTACAGTGGAAAGGAAAAAGAAACACATATCGAAATTATACAGCGTTGAAGAAGAGGTTGACGAAGGTATCGAAGCCCTGTTGAAACGAAGCCAAAGACAAAGGAGCATTCTAGACGATATACTTAGTCAGGAAGACGAGAAAGGTAATTTTCAGTAATTAAAGTTTTATGAGAAAGGGAGAAGTGACAAAGGCTGAGATATGATAACGAACGCTACGCAATGTCAAAGAATTGTAACATTTAAGAAGTACTGCTTTTTTGAATAAAATATTGCTATTGTCAATGCTTGTCTGTGACCTGCCGATTTCAACTTTTCATCCATTATATCAAATTATATTTTTCTGTTAGCCAAAACGTGTTTAGTTGAATATTTAACGAAAGCGGCAGCTCATTTTCACGTACCCTATCAATTTGCCATTGTACTTGACTAATTCTCTGTCGTATGTTTGTTTTAGCACGCATGCGTAATAACATTCCCTTCTGGCATACTAATTTCTGGAGCTCGTTGCGGCAGATATTTTAAAATAGTCCACACGAATTATCACATCATCAAGGTAAATCGAAAATTTTAATGCATGCTTTTGCGGAATAACACTTTTCGCTTTTAGAAAAAGACTCTCAACGACAAAAATATTTCTTGGTAAGTAAATACACAGACACTCAAAAACTCTTTCCTATCCATCACTTTTGTATAAGCAATCGGTAAGTAACACTTCGTTTTGGACATTAAATAATTTCTGCAATAACTGCTGTACATATCGCAAACTTTGTTTATTGGGGTTTTTTCAGTATTGTTTCTTGTAAATATGTGTTTTGACTTTTGTTTTAGGTGCTTCGATGGACATAGCTTATAAGTTTTAATTTTTCATTATTTTTTATTTAGTATTATCTAAGTTGCTAAAACTTAAACCAGTTGAATAATGATTTATATAACGGATTCTGACTTATCACATCCACAATTAATTTCAAAACATTACTTAAAGTTACTCAAATATTACTTAATACGAATTAATTTTCTTATGTAAAAAAATATTGTTTCTGAAAAAATCTAGGATTTCCACATCTAAAGATTCGATGCTATTTGTGTTTACATTATCATCAATATTATGAATTTTAAAATACCTATATTTGAATTTCAGCACCACCATCAATTAAAGACACCAATATGAAGGACGGTCACGTGTATGAGTCTCTACCGCTAGTTTATACTGTACAAGCAATGGGAGCTCCCAAACCAGTGGTTCGCTGGCTCCACGACGGCAAGGAGGTGAAGCCGACGTCAAGGGTACACATCACCGAAGACGGAGGACTGCACAAATTGGAAATTGATAGTGTCGAGATGGGAGATTCTGGAAAATGGCAGTGCGAAATCACCAACAATGTCGGAAAGAAAGTGCAAAATGCTGTTCTGGATGTTACTTGTAAGTTTTTTTTTAAACACCAACATAACAGTGGATGTCGATGGTTTGGGTCTGAAAAATTCTCGGGTGGTGTCCACGGACGGACAAGCGCATCGTAGGATGGCCACAACACAAGATATACAGACGACTTAATAACTTACTTAAAATTCTTACCGGTCCTACTTTGAAATTATGTGGGAGATCTATTTCCAACAGTGGACGTCTACGGCTAACATAATAGTGGTCTTGGATCCCAGCAGCGACTATTTGTTATTTTATAAACTTGATCTAGCTAAAAAATGGATAAAGCTTGAATCCAAAAATGGATAAAAAAAACAAAGCTTAATTATAGCTATGAATTTAACCTGTATAATGAGAAATTATGGTGGTTTTTAGCTGTAAATGAATTCCGCAAGCCAATATTTACGTCGCCTTTGGAGGCTCAAAGGGTGATGCAACGAGAGCCCGTGACAATGCGCGCCGTGTGCACAGCCGATCCATTGCCCCATGTTTCGTGGCTTCTGAATGGTATAGAGCTTACCCCTGACGCTACTCTCAAGACCACCGAGGACTTCAAGGAGATTGAGCACGGCCTTAAGGAGTGCACTTTCACTCTGCACATACCTACAGGTTCGTATTGGTCATTTATAACTATTCCATGACTTATCTCTCCCATATATTCCACTCTATAATAGGATTTACTAAGAAACTGAAATAATGCTTTTGCTATTATTTTGATTGATCGATGGCTACTATAAAAGATTAGTTCATTATTTCGCTCAATTTATAGCTAGACAATGAATGAAAATAATATAAATAATGTAAACCAAATAAAACCAAAGTACCAAATAGTTAAGCCTTTGTGTTACAAATTACAGCCAAAATTAGTTTACTGTCCCATCACTTTGCAAAACCAAAATAAATAAATAATCTATAAATGAATAACGTCTTGTAGTGGCCCCTTGTCGTGGGATGAATCAAGGCTCGAACACGCACTAAACGGACGGACTCCTGAAACGTCAACTCTCACGGTGGCTCACGTGGTGCACACGAGACAGTGTTGCCCGTGTGAGGAAGAGAGTAAAATAAACGCATACACTGCATGGTGGTACTGAAATTTTGAAAATAGCGCAATAGGCATGATGACGGTATTAAAGAATCAAAGAATAAATGGTTTTGGAGAAAATTATGTATATGTTGAAAGGAGTCTAAAACATTACTCATTTTTTGTAATAAAATTGAGATTAATAAGATTTTCAATAAAATAGAAGTATAAATAACTGCAATCGGCCATGTTAACCAATCAGAGCGGATGACGTCACGCCCAGGTAAGTGCCATCGTGTTGCTTAACTTTGCTTTGACAGAATGAAAAATCTGATGAGATGTCGGTGACGTCACGGTTCATCAGACGCGACGCCATGACACCTAAGAGCGTTTTCGCGCGTAATTCAAAATAGATTTAAAAACATTCAATAATTTGCGTTGAAATTTAGTTTTTTGCTGAAATATTGGTTTTTTCGGTTATGGTAGATGTGTATCTGCATTATGGAAGGGAATTTCAAAATCTGTCATCATGCCTATTGCACTAAATCAAGGAACAAAAATGATTTTAGCGAAAATCATATTGTACAAATACTAGATTTTTCTAATTGATATTTGGTATTTATTAAAGTAAATAAATATAGGTATGTTATTATAATTACAGGTCGTCACACGGACACAGGACTCTACACAATCCAGGCGAAAAACCAATACGGTTTCGGTGAAAGCTCAGCGCGGTTGGACATCCTGCTGCGGCCAGAGATCGAAGGCCTCAAGGATGTTACTGCAGTGCCTTTTGAGGAAACCACATTTATCGCCAACGTTCGCGCCAATCCTATCGCGGAAGTTCAGTGGTGAGCAAACCTAACGATTGCCTCTACCTAATAGATAACATTTAAATATGGTTTTTATTTTAGTTATAAATAGCCTTAAATTAACAGGAGGTATTATTCTATATTTGTTTGTACTATAGTGATACTAAAACGTGAACTGTATAGTGCTAATCAGGGCCATCAACGATATTTGTTAAGGCCTGTTTTATGCAAATAATTCATGAAAGGCAACAGGATTTAATAGAAATCTCGTCATCAACTTTTACCGCGATCAAGAACCATGATCGTTGCTGAAGGCAGAGAAATCATTTAGTTTTGTCCGCTGCAAGTTGCTAGTTAAGGTTTTAAGTTAAAAAAGGCTATAGGCGGAATTGATGATACATACACAAATAACATCAGGAGGATACAGTTTCTTTGACCAGTGTGTCAAAGATAAGGGTCAAAATGATGATTTAGGGAATGTGCTCCGATATCCTTCACTCGCGCAACAAAACACAGCAACACTCGTCTTGTTATTTCGCCTTCAGAGGAGTTCTTGGCTATTTTTACGGAACAATGTGTCATGTGCCCTACCAGTCACAAGGAGTGTGATGCAAGTGAATTTTTACAGGAGCAAAGACGGGATAGTGATAGTGCCGTCGTCGCGACATGACGTCGTCGAGGACAGGTCCTCTGAGACCTTCAAGCTGGTGGTGAAAAATGTGGGCGTCGAAGACCGCGGCGTTTACACCCTTACTGCCACCAACGAGATTGGAGAGACGGCTCAGCAGGCGCAGCTCACCATTCATAGTCAGTTCTTGTCTTTATTTGTTCTCAATGGACCAGAGGCTCTAGTATGAGTTTACGATACACTCGCTAGCGAGAACGTAAAACTTTTGTATGGGAAATCGTGAACTGTCAATGTCAAATTATCAATTTTCCATATAAATGTTTTATGCTCTCGCTAGCGAGTGTAGTATCGTAAACTCATGCTAGAGCCACTGAAAGAAAGAAAGTGACGTAAATTAGCACAGATTGAGAAAAATATCGTTGGCATTTTAAATGACTATTTTCTTTGATTGTAAATGAATAACTTATTTATGAAAAAGTATCACTTATTAACTTATACTTTATATTTTTTTATGAATAAAAATGACGCTTTAATAGTTAATAACAAAAAGATTACATTATTAAATATAAAATATATAGAGAGGGCATTGGGAAAAATTTCCTGATCCTGATCGCCGTAATCAGGATGGCCATGGCGTAGCTAAATAGCTTTGTAAAGTTGGTGATGGACTGAGCGATTTTGTACCACGTGGTTCTAAGTGTCATATTACGGATTCTTTCGTCTTGCCCGGTCTATACAATTGAAAATCTTTAGTTAATAATGAGATATCACACGCCTTAAGAGTAGCAATCTGCATTTTCGATAAAGGTTTTAGTACCGAAACGTAAAGGCAATAGTGAGTTTAAAATTTCGTTGCCTACATTTCAGCCTGTCAATAAAGTTTAATGGAAGATTTAGTCTTCCGGAAGACGAAAGCACAAGTGAAAAGACTCTTTATATTCTATATATTTATATATTTCTATATTAAATATTTCTAAATTCTATTAATTATACGTATTTATATATTTTTATTTTATTTTATTTTATTAGGAAGCCAACGCAGTATACAACCATCCTTAATACATAAACACATTTAAAAATTCATTTATAATATCGTATACTCCACTTATAGGCTAACTTGGCATGCATTAAGACGAAAACAAAAAAAAAAAAATAAAAAAAAAAAGAATAATAAACAAAAACTCAAAAAACGACAAACCATTATGCAGTACGCGATAAAAGAAATTTTACGATATATTACGTTCTATTTATATACTTAATATTAGCCGGTAATATTTAAAATGAAATTTTATATTTTATGTTTAATTTTTTTTTTATTTTTATCTAAACAATACTAAGCAATATTAAAGAACTAACAATACTTTAATAGTGCTTAAATTGCTTTACTTTTCATATTGAAGGGCACATGTCTCTGCAATGTATATAGTCTGTCCACTATTATAGAAAGAAATAGTTCTCATATCTTCCAAGATTTTTAATCTTCTCGAAAATTGATTCTTTCGCAATTTTTTTTCCTTCACAAGTGCTAGTGATTACAAATTTTAATCTACATATGGAAAACGTCAACAGAGATGTCGGTTGTAATACTATCGTTTCGTTCCTTTCCTATGGCAAAATTATCGCTGATTTCTATATGACATGTTTTACATGTATTTTTATATATTTTCACATCACAGAATTATGCAGTTGTCTTCTTTTTTTATTTTATTATTGACTTACCAACTATAAGCAGTGGAATATGATAAATTGATTAAAACAGAAATGCCATGAATAATGAATCCATATCAACTCCATCTTAAAGACCATAGCAGATATTAATTCAGATTAAATTAATTCTTAACACTAACTATAGTAATACACTCTAAAGACCATCCGTTACCGTTTCCTTAACAGCCGGCGAACCAGTATTCACAAAACCACTTCAGAAACAAACAGTGAAGGATTATGATGACTGTTCGCTGAAAGTTCGTTGCGACGGCATCCCCAAGCCTGAGGTCCACTGGTACAAAGACGGAAAAGAGATCACCAACGATGAACGACACATCATCACCACCGAAGTCGGCGGACAAGTCGACAGCGAACTGGAGATCAAGCACTTCAACGCTTCTGATGCCGGAAAGGTATTTTATCGTATTTTACTGATACCACCTCCCCATCACAATATTTAAGACCTAGTTTTGATTTGTTTCAGTTATCGTTTTATGGACAATTAATACATCATTTATAGATTAACACATAATTTTCATCATAAACGAAAAAAAACATTTGTCTGGTGCACTAGATGCTTTTAAGTCCTTTTACTAAAATTAATGGTCGCCAAGCGGACGAAATTCGAACGTAATTCTTTTAATTTTTAAGTACTAAGTATAAGAGTTTGACAATCTCTTCACAATTTAACCATAGACATAGTGTTAAATGTGTATCCGTGTGGCAAACACATGGTAGTGTGTATAATTTATATTTTAATTAATTAAATCTATTAAAAAAATTAGATTCCTCCAGTCCTTCTCCATATAAAATTTATGTGTACCAAATTTCGCACTCCTTCGTCCGCGCAATTTTCTTAAAAAGGTTTCCAAAGTTTTCGCTTCACGTATAATCCAGTGGTCCAAAAATGTTTCAGGATTATGACTACTTTGGTATTGAATACGTCAACTGGATCAGATGGGAATGTAATCACACATTAACAAATCTTAGCAAATTAAGTGAGAGCATAAAAGTTCGGATCGAGGACAATTCACAGCCGCCATTACATCGCCGGCCGATAAGACGGAGGCCATTTCATCGCCGTTTAGTTAAAACATCAGAATTCAGACATCAGCCTCACTTAAAAAAAATCAATGGCACATACATACATTTCCAGTACAATAAGTCTTGTAACACATTTTGTAATAGATAGTCTTTTTGCCAAAACCTGTATTCCGTTTATTCCGAAATCATATTTATTTTAATAATTGTGATTTAATTTTATTTAATTTTTATTATTTATTTAATTTAAGGTAAATGAAAATTCACGTCTTTTCTCACGATACTGCGCATGATAAACAACTGTGATTAAATGGCCGGCGATGAATCGTCGGCGATGAATCGTTTCATCCCGTAAAAGTTCAACACATTTTTGAGAAATTTTCTAGGCCTCTTGGAAACTTATATTTTATGCAATAAGTTTCACGCAGAAGCATTACTATTAGATGAGATGTTTTCTATAGACTTTTACAAGAATAGGAATTTGGCAGTACCTAGTGCCATCAATCTCACAAAAACAAAATAGAGGGAGAGACTCGAATGAGTACAGAATAATAAATTTTGGAAAGTTGTCTGCAGTTGTATAAAAAATATAATTTAAGTTAAACTTCGTTAGACTTCTTGTACATACAAAGCTATTTTAACAGTACAAGGTACGTGCTGCGAGTATGGCCGGGGAGGCGGTGTGTGAGGCTCCCGTGGCGTTAGCTCAAACTTCTCCCGGCTTCGCTCATCGCCTGGAACGCCAAAGGGACGTGGACGAAGGCGAACCTCTCGAGCTCAAGGCTAAGCTGGACGGCAGCCCCATGCCTACAGCTACCTGGTAATACCGACATTCCTTTCTTCATCCCAAGAGACAGGATGTCTCCACTGACTAATAAAATCAGACTTATGTCGTTCATAAGCAGTCATTCAGTAGAATACACTTCTGCCGCCACCGGGCCGGTAGTTGCCTTTAAATTGTCTCGATTTCATGTATGGATCAACAAAATACCTTGAAAACAATCTAGTATAACCCAGAAGACAAGTAATGATCGAAGACATTTGCAGTACTGCCATCGAGCAGAGCCATCCAGTTTTTTCACTATTATTAAAAGATCCTCGTAAAAAGTAAATTAGTAGTAAATTCATAGTATTTCTTAGTGGTTTTCTTGTTCAAAAAGTTTTCTTAAATAGTAAAATTTAAAAAAATGTAATTCAATAAAAAAGATTGTAACAAACATTACACTCTTTTTTATTGAGAATCATCTAGGATGAGCTACTTTCGGGAAGCTACGTCATGTGTTTTCGTCCAGTACCGCAATTTCTGAAGAGCAAGGCCTACAATTAGTGCGTCCTGCCAGTAATTACGTATGATGCCGAAACGTGGCCTCTCACGACAGGACTGGTCCACAAGATAAAATTCGATCAGCGGGCTATGCTCGGAGTTTCTTTGGTGAATAGAATCAGAAATTCTGAAATTCGCCGAAGAACCAAAGTTGTCAATTTTAACCGAAGGAATCAGCAAGCTGAAGGGGCAATGGGTATCTGTCGCAGAGCGTATAAACGATGGGGTAGACGCCCAGCGGCCAGACGATCTTAAAGACATCGCAGGAAGCGACCGGATTCGAAGTGCAGAGGACCGTGCGTGGTGGCGAACCTTGGGAGAGGCCTACATCCAACAGTGGAGGGGAACGGGCTGATGACGATGCTTAAACATTGCCCAAGATTGGTGATTAACAATTCTCAATTGGGGTTCTTCAGAGGAAAGATGTCTTACGTGTGAAATAGTAAATACGTCGCATGTAATAAAATCTTTTGAATTGTTTAAATAGTTAGAAAGAGTTCTTTGAAATTATGTGTAATAACAACTGTCATCAAGCAGAACACTGTGTTTTAACAGCAACTACGTGTGCTCCCCAGGGGAACAAAGTTGACATGAAATAGTAGGTTTGCATATTACCCCGTCAGGTTCAAGGACGGCGTTCCTCTGTCGCCGGATGACGAGCACGTGAAGCAAACGGCGTTGCCGGACGGCACCGTCAAGCTGAACATCGAGCGCGCCACGCCGGCAGACTGTGGCGCCTATAAACTTGTCATCTCGAACCCTAATGGGGAAAACTCTGCTCTGTGTGCGGTCGCCGTTAACCGTAAGTTTATGATACCATCAGTTTATTATGACTGATTGATCCAACATCCATCAGTCATAAACTGATAGCATTCTGGTCACTACCACTGTACAGAACACCATCGTGGATATTAGCATGTGTTCTATTCCAGTGCTGTATTTATCTTATTTGTATCTTCAGGGCACTTGAATCCTTTCTCATAAAAGAAAATAACTTTAATAAGCTACAGAGATCTCTATATCGTTAAAAGCGCAAAATAAAGTCGTTATCAGTGTATAGCGTAAATACCTGACACACTACTGAAAAAGAAAAACGTAAAAGACCTTGAACTGATCTAGCATATATCGACCTTTAGTTTAGTTTTTTTTTTTTTTCGAAATCGTGGCGCCCGGTGAAGGTGGTATGTATGTATGTATGTCCTCTACCTAGAGGACACACAGACGACAAAGTCATGTAATACGGTACCCCAAAGTGTCACGTTACCGAGATATTTCGACATAAAATATGAGTATAACGACAATCATTAAAAATAGATTTATTACGTGTCTATAGGCGTCAGATTGTATCCAAATAATCGTTCCCAGGTTGATTATTTATTATTACTGTTTATTGGAACTGTTATTATTACTGTTATTACTGTTATTATTACTATTTATTACTGTTTATGGTACATTACATACTAAAGCAATAATTATTATTATATCAAAATCAAATCAAAATATTTATTTATCAATTAGGTTTCTCCAAGAAACTCTTATGATCGTCATTTCGAATTACCAGTTAAATTTAAATTTACCAGGGTTTCGGAAAAAAAGCCAAGATGACGATCCTGAGAAGAAACCCCGAAAGAAACTCAGGAAGAAAGAAACTATAATAAATAAATAAATAAATAATAAAATAAAATAGCCTTTTATTGCTGTTTCTTTTTACAATAATTTGTTATATGATATATGCCTACTTGCTAAAAACTAAACTAAAACTAAATTTTAATTCTAATTTGTATTAAAGTGATCGGCAACTGGTTGCTTTATTGAACAGCTTGTCTGTCGACAAAGGCCTCCTCTAAAGATTTCCACCTATTCCTGCCTCTTGCTAATCGGCTCCATACTGGGCCAGCTATTTTCCGCATGTCATCTTCCCATCTTTTGCTTTGTCTGCCTCTACTTCTTTTTCCATCCCTTGGATACCATTCTGTTACTAACCTACTCCATTTTTCTATATTTTCTCTCAACATATGTCCCGTCCAACGCCATTTGAGTTGTCTGTAGGCTGTATGTGCGTTTTTAAATTTGGTCTTTTTCTTAATTGTTTGTAATTTTACTCTATCCCTCCTTTTTATACCCAAGATGCTTCTTTCTATTGAATTTTGGCAGACTTTTAATTTATTTTCTTATAACTCTGTTAACGCCCACGTCTGGCACCCGTATAGTAAGCATGGCATAATGCATATTTCGTATACTTTCTTCTTTGCTGACATTGGCATATCTTTATCCTTAAATATTTCCTTAAGAGACCAAAATTTTTTCCAAGTATTAGTTATTCTTCGTTCTATTTCTTTATTCATGCTGCCATCTGTAGATATGAGTTGGCCCAAGTATATATATTCGTTTACGTATTCTATTTGTTCGTTATTTACTATACAATAGAATTATTTACTATACACGTAATACTCGTTAATTTATTTTTAATGATTGTCGTTATACTCATAAAATATGTCAATTTTTACCTCCAAATATCTCGGTAACGTGACACTTTAGGATACTATGTTACTTGACTTTTTTGTTTGTTTATATGTCCTCTATATACGTACACGTTTCATCGTACACCGCGATTTCGAAAATAAATAAAAATGGCAGTGGGTCGATATGCCAGTTTCCATACAAAAAAGTTCGATACCTTTATGACGAAAAAAAAATTAACATAAAAACCAACATATAACAACACAGTTATTTTTATTTTATTTTATTTTTTTCATGAAAATCTCATTGAACAATAAAACATTGAAATGTGTTATTCGCAGCTACGCCTCGCAAACCGTCATTCAGTAAGGAACTGGAAGACGTGAAGGCTATGGTTGGTCAACCGTTGCTTCTGGAGGCTCGTGTTATGGCCTTCCCGGCACCAGAAATCAAGTGGTTCAAGGATGGTAAGATACTTTTAAAAATAATAAATGCCTTTAATAAATCCGGCGTTGTCTCGTGCGAATCTCACTTTAAATGTGTGCAATAGGACTTCCGCTCCGTCCGTCGCAAGCCATAAACTTTATCAACCAGCCTGGTGGAATAGTGGGCCTGAGCATAGAAAACTGCAAGCCGGAAGACGCCGGAGTCTACTCGCTCACCGTCACCAATAAATTAGGAGAAATCTCGTCGAAGGCCAATGTGGAAGTACAGCAGAAGGTAAGACTTGGCTTATTTCACTATATTAACGTGTTTTAATATCTGTACAAAAGTTATTTATTAAAAATTTGACATAATTGACAAAGATATTGACAATTTTAACAAAAATAATGACTTTTATTATCTAACCATGGTATGTGACCAATGCGCAACTACATAAAGACCTGAAAATGCTTACTTACTTACTTAGCATATAGGAAAAGGATTGCTACTCAAGCGCAAGATGGCCCAGGATTTGATAAGTTGAATATCACAATAATATTAGCAGGATTTGACACAGTTCGCACTCCGAACATGTCCACGTCTTTTACCAAGCATGCTGTTGATTTTCCGATCAACGAAACAGGTTGCAGTAAATAATAATAATAATCTAAACTTAAGGGCTTCACTTAGGCAAATGACATTTACAATAGAACTCGCTGGCGGCGGAGACAATTCAACAGGCCTAGAAATGGTGTTTTTTTTTTGTTTTTACCATTAGAACAATACGCAAAAAAAAATTATTAATACAATTTTTTAAACTGACATTAACTTATTAATAGGTACAGGATTAATATGCGCGCAATAAGCCGTTTTCGAGAGAATTTTCAATAAAAGTCAAATTTTTCTTGTGTTCTAACTTTTTTTGTGGAGTTTCTATTACTTTAACGAAAATTCTAATTAATACAATTGGTTCTTCACATGTTTAAGTATAACATATATTTTTTTCAAAGCAATTGTGTTGTTTATTTCTTGTAACATCTTCATTAAACAATGGATATTTTTAGTATTTAGCGTTTGTCTCCACCTTAAGAAATAAAGGTTATCGCGTTGTCCCTAGTTTCAGGTCTCATAAAGTAAGTAATCCTTTTTAAGCTCAAGTCAGTTGGATGAGTGGTTAGGGTGCTTGCCTTAACGCTCTATCACAGGGATCCCGGGTTCGATTCCCGCCGGGGTCAACAATAGAAATAAACTTTTCGAAATTGACTCTGGTCTGGGTTTGGAAAGTAGTGGCAAGACATACTGCGTTCCCCAGTCATTTGAGCAGCCCGTCTCGCGGCAGTAAAATTACGGCATATTGAGGTGTGTTTCTGTGAGAGACTAAGAGACTACTGTCAGTCTGTCTGTCGGTTTAACATAAAAAAATATACTTTACTGGAAATAAGTTACTAAACGATACACAACAACTAAGTATCTTTAACTATATTGTAATAAATGCTAAAAAAACGCGTATAAATGAAAAAGCTTGTCCAATAAAATATATTAGTATAAATACGATCAAAAAAATTTAATTAAATTTTAAATATCAACTGATGACGTGGTTTTCATTGAGTGAAACGATTAACTTCTTTTTCGCGATGGTACAATCATTACTATACATATTTATCTGCTTTCAGGAGAGGAAACCGGCATTTATAGCTGAATTACAGCCAACGAAGGTAATCGAAGGGTTCCCAGTAAGGATGGAAGTTAAGGTCCTTGGTCATCCACAACCTAAAGTCAAATGGTAAGTTTACCATCATCTTCAATACCTATATGTGTATAATACCTATGTAAACAAAACGCGAAGCAACGACGGGACTCGACACCCCGCCCGGGCTCCACCACCCGCTGTCGCCTACTGCTTAAATCTAAGAGTATGACTCTCATTTTCAACGCGGACGAAGTCGTGGGCGCCAACTAGTTTTCAATATTTACATATAATACGTATCTGTAAAGAGTAACGCATGTCACAATATAAGTATAATTCTTTTTTTTTAAATGATTGGAACCCTGCCGGCCTCTGTATTTCCGAGCTCATACAACCCAAATCTTTTCAAGGTTCGAGTGAATAGGCATCTTCTGGGTGAGCTCGCTCCATTGTCCGCATCATCCTTCCTACATGGATAGATGCTGGTCAAGAGAAAACCCATCTTTAAAAAAGAAATGAAACTTATAAAATTAAAAGATTTCATCTGTCATATAAGAAGGTGGTGTACATTCAAATCCTTAAATGTACTTAATGATAATAATTTTGTCGGACAGGATGCACAACGGTGTGGAAATAGTGCCAGACGGGTCCAGGGTTCGTGTTGTCTCTCAGCCGGACGGCACTCACGCGCTTCTCATAGACAAAGCGACGCCGGAAGACGCCGGAAAGTACTCTGTCGTCGCCATCAACGACAAGGGCGAGCAAAGCTGCTCTGCGGACCTCTCTGTGGCCAGTGAGTACTTAATATAGAAGTACCTACAAATCAGTACATAGTGTGTGTTTATTATAATTATTATCTATTTTATTCTATTTATCAGTAGTCCGATTTTCGACCAATGTGTATTACCAGAGATGACAGACTCTGTAACTTGTGCGTTATTCTACAATTTCAAATTAAGTTATACGTAGACAAACTTAGCAGATTAGTACTTAAGTTGAAGTGGCAATGGGCAGGACACATAGTACGACACATAGTACAAAAGACCACGGGGACTCACAAGAAGGACAAATGACTTTTTAAGTCATCGTAGGATCCAGGCTACGTCTGAAATGATTAAATGAAAATACATAAAATAATATTTTTCTAGAAGATTTATCCACATAATTAAAATCTTTGATTGAACATTCTCCAGGTCGCGAAGATGATTCCTCGCCACAGGAAAGACCTCAATTCATCCACGGCCTAAGGGACTTGACAGCTGAGGAGGGACAGCCTCTCTCCGTCACAGCTCCGTTCGTCGGGAATCCAGTACCTGACGTCGCCTGGTTTAAGGATGGACAACCTTTGAAGCCCAGCGAGAAGATACAGCTCACTTGCGACGGTAAACGGGTAAGTTTATCACAAAGAAAGATATATATGTACAATTTCATTCTTGTATATTTATGGTAAAAAGATTAGTATGTAAAAAAAATATTTTACTATTATTCAAACTGGAAATTGTAACAGATTTTTATGGATTTTTACTAATAAATCTTATTAGACATTATCTGCGCGCGACATAGTCTTAGTGGAATTATTACTTGCATATTATTTTCTCCAAGCTTTTATCAATCTCTATGTAATTAAATACTTAGTTAATAAATGCAATGGCTTCCTTTACTCACAATTCACAATACAAGTACATACCTTAATTGAGTAGGAAATTGATTTATTTTTTATTTATTAATTTTTTTATTATTATTTCTAACTATTTCGGCAGGTCGGTCTGGAGATCGCTGAAGTGGGAGTGCCAGACGCGGGAGTGTACAGCGTGAAGCTGGTCAGCCCTCTGGGAGTAGATGAGACTGAAGGCAAGATCGCGGTCCGCAAAGTGTACCAACCGCCGACCTTCTCGCAGAAATTCACCGACTTGCAGCAGGTGATGGATCATCTGATCAATTCAAATTGTCCACATCCGACGATTATTACGAAATTCATGCTTTTATTTTATTGATCAAAAAATTGTCGCTAGTTATTTATTTGTAATCAAAAACTTTATACCTATATCAGTTTTATCGCCTATAAAAGGAATAAAAATAGTATTATGTACTATCAATGGGGTGAACTAGCTCTCTAGGGTGGATTCAGATAGTGCATCGGTAGACGATTCTAAAAAGACCAGGACACAAATTTTTCTGGTCCCCTAGCGGTGTTGATGACTTAATCAAAATGATCGCCAATTTTTTGTGATGCGATTCTACATTGTTAGTGATTACTATACAGGAGAAAATCGCGCTTATATCGTTATATTTGACATTATCATTTAGGTACATGGTATCCAGAAATATTTGTAACTTTATTAAAATTATTGATTTTTATATTTATTTTTTGAGACAATTTGTTTCTCCTGAATAATAATCACTAACAATGTATAATGATATAGAATCGCATGTACAATTGCATCGCAAAAATTTGGCGGCCATATTGAGTCATCAAGAAAAAATTGTGTCCCAAGCTTTTTAGACTCGTCTGCCCATCTGAATCCAAAAGGGCGCATTGGTTGCCAGATCTGAAACTTTTTTCAGGTACCTAATCCCACTATATATTTTATTTTATTTTATTTTATTTTATTGTATTGTACTTCCTCCTTTTTAAAAATAATCTACACATTTCTATCTTTCAGAAATACCGTATTCAGTTTTAGCTCCTATTCTACCCCTACAAAGGTCTAATTTATAAAAGCCTTTTTCTTATTATTTCTAGTGAAAGTTTCTAGTGAAAGACTTAGTTAAGGCGACTCCAGCCGCAAAACTCGTCTTGTACTGAATTGACGGAACTGCTGAGGGGGAGTCGCTACTTGCAAATCTCGGAAATATCTATTTAAAAATTAAATAAAGTATAATTCAAATTTTTTTTTTGATGAGCCTTCAGTAGTGGATCTTAAAATTTATCTTAAGAATTAGCTATTTAAAATATTGATTATTAAGGAAATCACACGGTTACAACATCGATATTAGACCGCAAATTAGTAATTTTTTTATATATATAATTAAATAAAATTTAAAAAATAATAATGATGATCCCCTTTTATATATCCTGAAGATGATTTGAGTATTTTTTTTATGTCAGGTCGGCAGACAGGCTGACGGTCCACTTGATGGTAGGTGGCTACCGTCGCCTATAATACAAGCAACGCCAAAGCTGCTGCAAGTGCGCTGCCAACTGCAGTAGGATTAAGGATAGGGGATTAGGAGTGGATAGGGAAATGGGCCCTGGCATCCCTTACTCACTCACCGAAACACAACAGCACACGTGCTGTTATTTCACGGTGGTCTTCTGTAAGGGTGTGGTTACTTACTGCCGCCAGACGGGCTGCCCAAATGATTGCGAAACGCAGTGTGCCCTGCCACTACTTTCCAAATCCAGACCAGAGCCAAATTTGAAAAGTTGATTTTTCAAAGTTGACCCTGCCGGGAATCGAACCCGGGAACCCTAGAACAGAACGTTAAGGCACGCACCCTAACCACTCATCCAACGGGCTCCAAAAAGGTTTTTTAAATTTTAATTATTATGATAATTTAAAAGGAAAACGCTTACAAATAAGTGGATTTTTTTATCATTAGGGGCTGGCGTCGCCTTAATTAGAATGGAAAATGGGAGAAAGAAATTGAATCAATCTAATTATTTACAGTAGATGTTTGCAGTGAATATCATGTAGTTTTGACCCCATTTTCATCATCGGTTAAAGAAATTTAGCTTCAGCTTACAGTAGACCGTGCTCATCCTCGTCTCGTTACAGCTGCCTGGCTTCGACGCTAAGTTCCCGGCTCGGGTGCACGGCGTGCCTTGCCCGGAAGTGTCATGGCTGCGCGACGGTGTCCCTCTGCGATCGACGGACAAGTATCACATAAAACGCGACGGCGACGCTTGCTGCCTCTATGTACGCGACTGTACTCCCGAGGACGCCGCTACTTATACCTGCGTCGCCACCAACAGGGAGGGGGAAGCTCGCTGTGCGGCCCAGCTGCTAGTCGTCGAGCAGATGTAAGAGCATCACTCTGTTCAACGCAGTTTTACTTACTTGTTAAAGACACCTTTGTGGCTGTCGCCTTAAGGCGACTCCAGCCGCAAAACTCGTTCTGTGCTGAATTGACGGGACTGCTGAGGTGGAGTCGCTACTTGCAAATCTCGAAAATATCTATTTAAAAAATTAAATAAAGTATAATTCAAATTTTTCTTTTGATGAGCCTTCAGATAGTGGATCTTAAAATTTATCTTAAATTTAAAATATTGATTATTAAGCAAATCGCACGGTTACAACATGGATATTAGAACCCAACTTAGTAATTTTTTATATATATATAATTAAATATAATTTAAAAAATAATTATGATGATCCCCTTTCATATATCCTGCAGATGATTTGAGTATTTTTTAAATTATAATTATTATGATAATTTAAAAGGAAAACGGTTATAAATAAGTGGATTTTTTTATCATTTAACGATACTGTTCAATATGGGAAATTTAATTTACATTTTTTTGGGAAGTAAAGGCAAGGCAAGTGTCCCACGGTTTTAAACTCCCAGGAGTAGAAAGATTAATGGTAAAATGAAAAGAAATTATTCCTATTTAAATTTAAGTGTGAATATGGTTACAAAAATTCTCAAAACATTTTAAGTCGGGAGAAGTAAAAATACAACACGACTTTCGTAAAGGTATTATATCAGTCTAACCATACTTACGTCATACAGTCAGGCAACGATTGTACTTGCATAGAGCAACGTTCGGCGAACTCGCTTCAGTTTGCAGGCTCGAACATTGAGCGTTGCCCGACTGTATGACGTAAGTATGGTTAGACTGTGGTATTATGATGTATGTGACGTTATAAAAAGGTCGTGCAGATATATAGAAAACAATACTTGAGTTCCTTTCCAGGGTTTATAGGGAAAGGAACTTTTATGAAAGAAATTCTAAATTTATCAGAAAGATGACAAAAGTTTGATAGCATGGAGAGTTTTAGTTTGATATTTACTTTTAAGTTCAACCCAAATTATTATCACTCAAACATTTTTAAGTTCGCCTGGCTGGGAGGGTAAAATTTTAGTAACATTTTACTCTATTGTTAGATATTTATGATTATGCTGAGCCCGAAACTTCGTACGGGTGATATTCGGTATAGCGCGTAACTTTTTTATTTGTAAACCGATTGGAATGAAACAAACACTAAATGTTACGGGAAGCTTCCTAAAATATATCAGTGAAAACCGCATTCAAATCGGTTACGCCGTTTCTGAATTTAGCGTGCACAAACGCACAGACAAACAGGTAAACAGATAAAAATTCTAAAAACTAATTTTTTTTGACCTCGGGAACATAGATACAACGTGTACAAATTGTTTCTTTGAAAAAATATTTAATGTGCCGTACCGACACGGCTCGTTTACGATTTTATTATATACGTAGGTATAGTCAGGGAGGGCAGGTCAACTTATGTTAATTGGTTACCGTCGCCAGGCAACCTAAGCAATACCCCAGGCGACACTGCTACACTGGTAACCACAGGATTTCATAAAAGGACGTGTTTTACTAAAGTCAAGTGTGTCCACCTAAATTAATGATTGCGGAACGCATTGTGGTCTGTATGTACAAAGAAATTGTAAATGTTTTAGCGCCCGTCAACAGCGTATGGAACCGCCTTCCTTCTTGAAGAAGATCGGAGACATCGAAGTGTTCCGCGGGATGAGTGCCAAATTCACCGCCTGCGCCACTGGAGAACCAGAGCCTGATGTTGAATGGTAAGCTCCAACACTTTTTCTTACCAGTTCTCTCGAAACTTGACAACAGTATATGCTATAACCTCTCTCGAATAGGTATAGTATATCATATACCTATTCACCGATGCTCCCTTATTAGGATCGTCAGCACATAAGTATTTTTTTTATGTTAAGGCCTACAGACAGGCTGACGGTCCACTTGATGGTGGACCGTCAACCTTCTTCGCCTATAACGTGATGTTTTGTTATATCTGCTTACCATTTTGTTTCGAACCATGTTGAACAGTTTACGCGATGGAATAACAAAGTTGCATGTTTGTAATATATTTAACTTTTTTTATGTTAAGATGGGCAGACAGGCTAACGGTCTACTTGATGATAGGTGGCTATTGTCGCCTATAACACAAGCAACGCCACAGTTGCTGCAAGTACGCTGCCGACCATAGTGGGATTTAGAATAAGGGATTGGGAAGGAATAGGGAAATGAGCTTTATAATTTTGCAATTATAGCTAATTTCAAAAAATGTTATGCACTGTCAGTTACTGCAAAATTACTTCTAGGTGACTGAGTACATTTAAATCGATGGTTTAATGTGCAGGTTCCGCAACGATGAGAAGTTGTTCCCTTGCGAGCGGATCCGCATGGACAAGGAGACCACTGGATTACTGAGACTGACCATCAGCGGAGTGGACCCCAGCGATGTGGCCACTTACCGCTGCCGCATCTACAACCCTCACGGGGAAGAATCCTGCACCGCTCAACTCACCTATGACAGTCAGTAATCTCTTACCTTACGCGTAGAACATATCACTTAATACTTTTATTTACCGTGTTACCGTAGCTTTATATTAAACTTACTTCGTTTTATGTAGATTCACGTTTAACTTAGTGACCATTAGGCCCCGTTGATATCTAATCATAATATAATAAAATCGTAAACGAGTCCGTTCTGTACATTAAAAAAAATTTACACGTTGTACTTGTGTCAACAAAATTGTTTTTGAAATGTTTGTCTATATGTGCGTTTGTGTACGCTAATTTCAGAAATGGCTTAACCGATTTGAATTTGGTTTTCACTGATGTATTGTAGCAGCTTCCCGTAACATTTAGTGTTTGTTGCATTCCAATTTACAAACAAAAAATGTTATGAGCTATACCGAATACCAAGCGTACGAAGTTACGGACTCAGCTAGTACATAATATATCAGGAATAATGTACCTTAGAGTGAAGAATTTTTCAAATAGGTGCAGTGGTTTTGGTAATGCGGTCGTCGCATTTTATATGCGACCACTTTACTGAGAATGAGCCTAAGTTTATCCTATTATGTAGTACCTACTGTACTAGCAATTCCTGAATCCGCTACCGTCAACATTGTATATTACAGAATTCAACCAACCACCACAAAATTTTCTTTGTGAAATCACTTTATAAGCTTTTACACACCAACTCCAATGCATTGACTTGATTTTTTTTTGTACTGAATAGCTCTTGAGCCTCGCAAGGAGAAGCGTCCGATTGCAGACCAATACTCTGACTTCGACAAGATGAAGAAGACTGGAATACCTATGCCACTGGCCGATCGCCCTATTATCTCGCGTATGACTGACCGACACCTCACGCTCTCGTGGAAACCTTCCATCCCTCATGGACCTCGCTTCCCAGTCACTTACCAGGTAACCGCTTACTGTTACTTCTTATTACTCGATGAATCGAGTGGCTAAAAGTTATTCACGTCGGTTTTTTTTTTAAAGGGGTTGTCGTTGTTTTCGCGTTCTAGTAAAAATAACAAGAGTTAGAAAAAAATGATATGACACCATGCATGCAACTACATCAACGTGGTGTTCTATTTTTATGTAAAATTGTTAAAAAATTACATAAAGACGTGTTTTTTTTACGCCAAAGTAAAACATTTTTGTTAAAATCTATTATTTTTGTTAGGTGGAAATGTGCGAACTGCCCGATGGTGATTGGTTCACGGCCCGAACGGGATTGCGATCGTGCGTGTGCGACATCCGCAACTTGGAGCCCTTCCGGGACTACAAATTCCGCATCAGGGTTGAGAACAAATATGGCATCAGCGATCCGTCTCCGTTTGCCATCACTCACCGTTCCAAACTGGAGCCAGATCCTCCCAAATTTGTACCTTATCTCGAACCGGGTATAGACTTCAGACCAGAAACATCGCCGTACTTCCCCAAGGACTTCGACATTGAGAGGCCTCCGCACGACGGCTACGCGCAAGCGCCTCGCTTCTTACGCCAAGAACACGACTCCCAATACGGTGTCAAAGGCCACAACATCAATCTGTTCTGGTTCGTGTATGGATACCCTAAACCGAAAATGACTTATTACTTCAACGACGAACCCATAGAGATTGGAGGTAGATACGATTGGAGTTACACGAGGAACGGACAGGCGACCCTATTTATCAACAAGTAAGTGAGACATAGTATTCATTCCGAACTTTCTAGAAATATTTTCAAATGGCAAAAGAAATATTAAAACAAAAACGGGACCACCGTGAAATAACAGCATAGACGTGCTGTTGTGTTTCGGTGAGTGAGTAAGGGATGCCAGAGCCCATCTCCTTATTTCCCCCTCCTAATCCCTTATCCTTAATCCTACTGTAGTCGGCAGCGCACTTGCAGCACCTGTAGCGTTGCTTGTGTTATAGGCGACGGTAGCCACCTACCATCAAGTGGACCGTCAGCCTGTCTGTCGACATAACATAAAAAAAAAAAAAAAACAGTTATTAAGCTTCTAAGTTATACTATGTGTCCTGCTCACAGCCTCTTCAACTTACTAATCCGTCGGGTTATGTCGGTAACTTTCTTATGAGGACCACGTTTCAGCGCCATATGTCACCAACTGACAGTACACATTCGAGACACTGAGGAATTTTGTACGAGAAGATATCTCAGAGCTTCATGAATAACAAGGTATTTATGAATATTTTGTGACAGGATGTTGGAGCGAGACGTTGGCTGGTACGAGGCGGTGGCCACGAACGAGCACGGGCAGGCCCGGCAGCGCGTGAGGCTGGAGATAGCTGAATATCCCACATTCATTCGCCGCCCCGAAGAGACCGTCGTCTTGCAGCGTCGCTCAGCCCGCCTCGAGGCGAGGGTCACGGGTGTGCCCTATCCCGAGATCAAGTGGTACAAGGACTGGAAGCCGCTAGCACCCAGCGCCAGAATCAAGGTAAGAGTTACAGCACGTATTATATTGTTTACAATATAATAGTCGGGGTTTCGGGCGGCCCCTGATCTAACGCGTAGCATCTCATTACGAGTATTTCCTTTTGGCTTAGGCATTTTCTGACTGTTTTTGCTCGGCTTCTAAGGGCCAAACGTGATGATAAATAGACCATAACCTTCTTCAAGAAATGAGCTATCAAATGCAAAAAAATAAATAAACCCGCCTGTTAGTTCCAGATTTCCGTACGTTCAAACAAACAAACAAATTCTTCACCTTTGTTATATTATAGTATACATGCATAATCTTATTATTATATAGTATATTACTTATTATTATTATATAATATATATATAATAAATAATATACTATAGCATAATATACAGTTTGCCGAAACGAATTTCAAAAAATACTTAGGTACTTCACCGAAAGATAAAATAACGAAAGCTATGTTTTAATTTCGATAAAGTGTGTTTTCCAAGCACGTATACAGAGGGGGGGATAGTTGGGATTTATCCCCCCCCCCCCGAAATCTGACTGAAAAAAAAAACGTAAGAAAAAAAGACTGGTCGGCATGTGTCATGTGTGACTCTAGATTTATAGAACGTCACGACTCTATAAATGTATTTTGTGAGTTACTCAAACCTATTGTCATTACATTGAGAGAACTATCCTGCACAAACAGAACTGTTGCCCAAACTGCGTCTACATTCATAGCTGCGATGGAAAAGAGTAGTTTCTTGATTTCTCTAAAAACCTGTGAAAGATTTTTCAGAAAAATTAGAGTAAAGTACAGTTCACGATTTTTACACAGTTCACATGGTTGTTTCAATGTTTGTCCCCCCCCCCGAACTAAAAGTCTGGATACGTGCCTGGTGTTTTCTGTTCGAAATTTTAATATTTCTAAATCAAATCGAAAAAGTCTGCTTCAAAACCTGTGACTTAATAGTCACAGGTTAAGGTTAAGTCATAGGATAAGGTCAAATTATCCTCGGAGAGCTAAACGCACGATGGCATCCAAATATAAAGCGAGCGCAGCAGTGAGGCAGAGATCTTCTATATATAAAGTTTCAACCGACGAATCCCCTGCTTTTAAATCTGCCTAATTGTCATTTATCAATATTGGCGGACGGTGATATATCTACTGGCTCTGCGCCAGTTGTTTTAAAGTTAATACCACCGTTATCAGTAGAACAATTAAGGGCGCCTACATGTCTAGACAGAAACATCAAAATGGGAGGGTATTTGTCCAAGGGGGACCCCAAAAAATCCCCGCAACAAAACATCAGAAACCCTAGTGAAAGTTGTGATAAAAATCCTCAGATCCAGTTCATCGAGCCTGACACAACTGTGCTCATCATCAACGACACAATCCTGAAGGACGAAGGCTTATACTCGGTGTCCGCTAGGAACGTCGCTGGCTCTGTTAGCTCTTCGGCCATGCTGCATGTCGAAGAAGATGAAAGAGAGTATTCTGACAGGTACATAAATGCCTTATATTTTTTAAATATCATACATCATAACGTTTTTAATGCGGTGAATGAACGATTTCAATGAATTGTTATAATTACACGATTTATCAGTTGTTTAGTTATGAGGCGAATCAAATATAAACGAGACTTTTAAAAAAAGAATAACAATTTATTTTTGTATTTAATTTCCTTACTTAAAAATACATTTTTCTCGTGAAATGGCCCTCCTCGTAAAAAAAGTGGGTCCTGTCTCGAGCCAATAGGGGATCGGACAGTAATCAGATTAAAATGTAAAATGTACTTAGAAAGAAAATATATAATTTTTTACGATTATTTATCGAATAATAATTTAATATAATTCATTTAAATATTTTTAAATGAAGAAATAAAATTTTATTATTTACAATATTTTTAATCTATACTGAAACACCAATCACAATGCGTGACGTCATTTGTGGGCAATCATTGTCTTATGCCAATGCAGCTGTTTTGTTATGATATGACCACAGATGACGTTACGCGCTCTCAGATGAACTATCGTGGCGTTTTGGCGGCATTTTCAAACAAACAATATTAAAACATGATTTTGAGTACCTAAAAGGCTATAAATAAATAAAATGGTATTTTTTATGGGAATAAATATCCATGAAGATTAATTCATGAGCTGGTCTAGGCTCCCTAGGGCTTCCTTGAGAGGACCAAACAGTGAATTGTTTATTCCATGCCTTCGATCAACAATACATGATCGAAGTTCCATGCAAACACCCTAGCCCGTGAAAGAGTCTCACGAAGTAATAGTACAAGATCCCACTGCTTGATCCTGCAGGTATCTGTTTTTTTGATGAAATTAATTTTAAATGAATCTTGAGAAGGTATGCAAGGGATTAGTGATAGGTTGCCTTGTAAAAATTAGCCGCAATTACCTCTAATTAATTTTAATGTCATTAATTCAGTAATGTAATTTGCAGCTATATGTTTTTTTAGTCAATTTCACGTCATTTGCAAGAAAATGATGTAACGAATTGAAATAAAAATGGTTGCTAGCTCTCAGTCGGCCGCAACGTTAGGGTTGCCAGGTGTGAACAAGTATATTACAGTTGATTAACTGCACCCATCTGTTTTTTTTTAAATTCTAATACAAAGTAATTTATTTATTTGTATTTACCAACTTTTTAATTAATTCCTTATAAACATTAACATATTATAAATTATAAAGTTTCGGTCCCCTAGGCAGAGTCCCGAGCATGCTGGCTGCATTACCTCGTTGTATGGCAATGCTAATCTGTTGTCCGAGGTAATGGCCAGCTCTATAATCCCCGGTTATGTCGACCAAACGTTTTGACAAGTTGTTAAAAAATTAAATATTTATTTTTTGTATAAAAAAGTCGCTGACTTGTAGCCATGCTAATTAAACAATCAAATAATAGTATTCATTTAAGATTTAAATTGATCTCACAATAAATCTTTCAGAAAAAAAAAATGATCTTAAGCCAGTTATTCTTAAACGTCCTTCGTGAAAATAATAAGAAATTATGTTAGGAAATATCTATGTACTTTTTTCATTGTTAAGTGTACATGAAAATCATTGTTCAAAATGAATAGTCTGACTGAGTACATTTTATGTTTACTCACAAATAGCACAAGCATGCGAGTAAAATAATGATTTCATTATTGATTAAATTATATGTTATAAAAAACCTACATTTTGATGGAATTCACTTTAATAATAAATGGATGATCTATATCATAAGCATCAATATGAATAATATTATTAAAATTAATAATAAAAGCAAAAGTAGTTTTTAATAAAATAAAAACAAAAATATTACTATCCTTGAACATGGAAGAAACAAATGAAAAAACTCAAATTTTCTCTAAAGATCCCGTAGACAACTTTTCAAATAAAAAATGGGTCTTTCCTCATGCGATAAAAATTGTCATAATGCTCTAAAAAAATTATGTTTAATAAATAATAAATATAAAAAAAACTTCATTTACACATTATACTTTTGTTTACAGCACGTAACAATGCATCTTCTCTCTGGCGCTTCCACTTACCTGGAGCGAGAGTCGTTAACAAAAATCATGGCAACCTCTGTTTGCGGCCATTTTCAAACTGGCAACCATGGATTTTCGTGATTAATATAGATGAAACTTTAATTTTGTATTAATTTTTTTAAAAAAAAAAGATGGGTGCAGTTAATCAACAGAAATATACCTGTTCACACCTGGCAACCCTAATGTTGCGGCGGACTAAGAGCTGGCAACTATTTTTATTTCAATTCGTTACATCATTTTCTTCAAATGACGTGAAATTGACTAAAAAAACATATAGCTGCAAATTACATCAGTGAATTAATGACATTAAAATTAATTAGAGGTAATTGCGGCTAATTTTGACACGGCAACCTATCATTAATCCATTGCATACCTTCTTAAGATTCATTTAAAATTAATTTCATCAAAAAAACATATACCTGCAGGATCAAGCAGTGGGATCTTAGACCATAAAAAGTCTCGTTTATATTTGATTCACCTGTAAAATTTTGGAAAACCAAAAACGGAATTCTGTATATGCATACTACAATTATTTTATAGTGTATTAAGCTCTATTGCACAACATTCTATAGGTGAATCAAATATAGGTGAATAGGAATGACCTTTGCAATACGGCATAACTTTTGTGAATAGATCTTTTATTTATTTATTATTATTAACAAATAAAATCTACATCACCATCAATTTGGACAATATTTATAGGTACAATAAATAAAACAAAGTTAATTTATTTCAAGCATCTAAAATTGCCCCAGATTAAATTAGCTACATTGTTAAATTATATTACATTAAATTTATTATTGAATTGAATTTTTTTGATTGAACTGAATTGAAAAAAATAATTGAAAAACAAAAACAATGCAGCCTATTTATTTATTTGATTATTTTTTGAAAATATTTAGGCCAAGATTTTTTGGTACTTGGTCCTCCAAGAACGTTCACTTGTAATTGAACCAGAATGAAATTTAAAATCATTCAATCAATAATATTCTATAGCAGTTAATATTATTTTTTGTACTTAATTAATTACTTGACTAAGCAGGTTCGAAATACGAACCCCCCTCTTGCCTATTGCTCTGAGTGGTTTTTTGATTCCATGCGTGGTTTAAAAAGATTACTTGTCTAACGGCAAAGGAACGCCTTGAATGAAATACGCCAATTCCCAATGAGCACAGTGGAGAACTATAGCCTACTAACTAAACATTGGCTTCTTAGTTTTTTCATAGCGAACACCAGCACAAGTGCTGTTTATTTTACGATGGTCTTTTGTCAGACAAACGTGGCTCATTTTACACACCGGTTGTGAGACATTGTCTCCACATACGATGAGCCATACAGCAAATTTTGAATTATTTTGACTAAATATGACCAAATATATAGTTGAAGAAGTTTTTTCTTATTTTAACTAGTTAATAAACGGTAAAAAATAAGTCATTCCAACAAAGTTTTTGTGGCAATAGTGGTTAGGTAGGTAAGTATTTATAAAAAAATATCATGAATATTTTATACCTAAGGTTTCTTAGACATGAAACACGCCCTCGTAATTTGCTGTTCTAAATATATCTGACATATGTGGACCGTCAGCCTGTCTGCTGAATATGCTGAAAAACATGAATATTTATAATCGTTAATCGAAGCTTATGTGATTTACCTGGTCTAGTCATTTAGTCTAGCGAAGGTGTGTCTAGTCAGATGTGTCCCCTTATGTATGTATTCGTACATGTCCACGAATAAATTCGCGGTCAAAGACTAATTGAAGTAATTTTAATGTTACCAGAATCCGGGAGCATCCGCCCCGCATCAAGCCAAGCACGAAACCATTTGGAGATTTCTACGATTTGGGCGATGAGCTTGGACGCGGCGTCCAGGGAGTGGTCTACCACGCCGCCGAGAGGCTCACTGGTTTGTTCATTTACAATATTAATGATAATTAATGTGGTTTAATTAGTTTATATGATTAATTAAGTCTAATGTTTTAAGGTCCAGAATTTTCATCCCTTTCTTGAGTTCTACAAACCGTGTTATGCTATGGCAGGATTTAATGAATTATTAAAAGAGACATAAAGTCCATATTGTCTGAAAATGATATGTATTAGATTAAACTTTTTGATAAGTTTTCGTTGAATCGTTTAAATACCTATCAAAAACTTCAGGTCGCAATTACGCCGCGAAAATAATGCACGGTCACTCGGAACTGAAGCCGTTCATGAAGAACGAGCTGGAGATCATGAACATGCTGAACGACCGACATTTGGTGCGGCTTCATGACGCTTACGAGCACGACCACACCTTGGCCCTGGTGAGCGAGCTGGCGGGTGGAGGGGAGTTGGTGCGAGACCGTCTGCTACGCTCTAGTGGATATTCCGAGAGGGAGGTGGCTGGCTACATCCGCCAACTGCTACGCGGCCTCAAGCATATGCATGACAACAGCGTTGCCCACCTCGGACTCACGGTTGGACATTTTTTAATATTTATTTTGGATATTTTTGTCTTGCAAAGACATCACCAGAGCTTAATTAAACAAATGTCATATAAGACATTTGCCGCGTCGCAACGCGCTATAAGCGCCTATATTAAAGCTACTTAAATATATTGTAGTAGCGACTCGACACGGCTTCGCACTGAGGCAATTTCTTTCTGCAAATTATATGTAAAAACCTTCCACGTTCAAGGCCCTTTACTTTAGTCTAAACCGTATTAAAATATTTTGCGTGGCTTAAGAGGAGTTAGCAGATATACAGACGTCAATTTATACTTTAAGGATGCATCAATGTATCTCTCTCTCACTCTCTCTCTCTTTCTCTCTCTCGTACCTACCTGGCATATTCCATGAGCAAATGTTGGACATTCTATACTCCCGCATACACCGAAATTTGGACTTTCCCAGAGTGTCCAACTTCTTACATAGATACTGTCCTGACTATAGCCTAATAGCTATAGTAAGCCTAATTCTGTTAATAAAAAATTATGGAATCGGAGGAGCCTTTAACTTGATGGACTTGTACCAAATGGCCTTCCTTTTTTTTCATCGAAGTACTCTTTAAATTTATTTAAAAAAAACATACCGAAACTTTTCAAGTAAAAGTAGCATGTCCTAACATTTCTCTGCCATTTAATAGTGCTAATCTGTCAGCCTCCTCGTTACCTGTAAACCTACATAGGATGGAAATCGTTAAAAATTCAGTATTTTATGATTTCTACCAAAAGTAAAGCTTTTTTTTTTAATTTTGTTAACCTTACCTCCTAGGAAAACTTACCTTCCAAAGGAAAACTCAAGTGCTCCTTAAAAACAAAAAGTGGAAGAAAATTTCTTCAAGGGGTTTTGCTTGGCCGCATCGACACTGGTGTTGCTGGTCCTGTGTTGATACACTGTTAAAAATATATATTGTCGAATAAAATGTAAAGTGGAGCCACTAAAGAAACTGTTTAACATTCAATTAAACTTTAAATATTATTTAAATTTTATTACCTGGTTACGACACTATACTTAAGCCGAAAATAACGGCCTAAGTCTTATTAAAATAATTTAATTTGGACCAACCCTTACGTAGAATAGCTGACGATAGAAACAAATGTTACTTAAGTATATGAATTTGTTGCTTTCGTAACTGCAGATCGGCGAGCTGCTTCTGTCTCACGTCGGCAGCGACGACTTGAAGATCTGCGATTTCGGCCTCTCCCGCCGCATTCAGTTCGGCAAGCACGCATCTCTCGACTTCGGAATGCCCGAATTCGTCGCCCCTGAAGTCGCAAACGGCGAAGGTGTTTCCTTCTCTGCGGACTTGTGGAGCACCGGCATCATAACTTATATACTCCTCAGTGGCCATTCGCCATTCCGTGGGATCAACGACAGGGAGACTTTGACCAAGATTCGAGAAGGAAAGTGGGAGTGGCACGATGAAGAGTGGTGGAGTCGTCTCAGCAGGGAATCGAGGGATTTCATTTCCAAGCTCCTAGTTTACAAATGGAACGACCGTATGGACGTCGATGCGGCTCTCGCTCACCCTTGGCTTAACCTCGCGGACAAAATCTATCAAGACGAATACCTCATTACCACAGATCGGCTCAGGAACTATTACAATCTATACAGGTAAGTGTCAAGCAGATTAGCAAAATAGAATCCAGTCTATTTTGCTAGACTGAAGACATCTGCAGCGAAACATATAAATAATAATAATAATGTCCTTTATTTGCCATAATCTTAGATATGGTAAATACCTTGTGTTATTGCTCCGACATGACATACCGAACATTTGGTGTACAAATATATAAAAGATCTATTGAAATTGATGGCTCAGCAAAATATCTACTTGCCGCACTCGACTCGCTGGATCGTAGAGCTAGGAGGCTCATTGGCAGCGGCACGCTAATAAGAACTAAGATGCGGAGCCTGGCACATAAACGCAAATTTTCCGGTCTGTGTGTATTCTATAAGATGTACTTCGAGAGTATGCTCTGGAGCTGCATGAGATTATAAAGCCTTCCCCTTCCTTCTATCGGACATGCGGTTTACCGTCGAGGACGGCTTTTTACCGTCCTCGATTCCCTATCCCCTCCTAATCCCTTATCCTTAATCCTACTGCAGTCGGCAGCGCACTTGCAGCAGCTTAGGCGTTGCTTGTGTTATAGGCGACGGTAGCCACCTACCATCAAGTGGATCGTCAGCCTGTCTGCCGAACATAAAAAAAATAAAAAAACTTTTATAATGCGCACTGCTAAAGACTGGAACTCCCTGTCGGCGTCTGTATTTCCGAGCTCATACAAATCAAATCTTTTTAAGCTTCAAGTGAATAGGCATCTTCCGGATGAGCTTGCTCCATCGTCGGCCTCTTGGCCAGCAGCAGCAATAAATCAAGATGTTTTAGTCCCGTATTGGTTCTCGTTTTCCAAGAAAACAAATTTGACATTATTTTGTTTTCTTTGATAAAAATAATAATATTAGCACTCATATTTCTATCACTTCTCTCATTCCCCAATTAGGAAAAATTTCTTCTACATGTGTTCTGATGTCTTTTTGCATAAATCACTTTCCATTCAAATTTATGCATATTCAATATATTAAAAAAATTAACGTAAAACAATACTACTCCTAATTAAATTTGTTTGTTTTTTAATCAATCACGCAAAGAAATTAAAATTGTTTTTTAATCAAGCCCGTTGGATGAGTGGTTAGGGTGTTTGCCTTAACGCTCAGTTCTAGGGTTCCCGGTTTCGATTCCCGGCAGAGTTAACTTTGAAAAATGAACTTTTCAAATTTGGCTCAGGTCTGGATCTGGAAAGTAGTGGCAGGGTACACCTCGTTTCGCAGTCATTTAGGCAGCTCGTCTAGCCGCAGTAACCACCCCCTTACAGAAGACCACCGTGATATAAAAGCACGTGTGCTGTTGTGTTTCGGTGAGTGAGTAAGGGATGCCAGAGCCCATTTCCCTATCCCCTCCTAATCCCTTATCCTTAATCCTACTGTAGTCGGCAGCGCACTTGCAGCAGCTTTGGCGTTGCTTGTGTTATAGGCGACGGTAGCCACCTACCATCAAGTGGACCGTCAGCCTGTCTGTCGATCTTAACATAAAAAAAAAAACAAAAACACAAATTTGGCACACGATACTTTATTACCTAGATTAGGTAACATATAAGATACTTTTTGTCATCGAAAAATGTTTAGGTTCCTGTGGGATTTAAAAAAAAAACTAACTAAAGCGCGTACGAAATCGCGGGCACAGTGAGTTTATAATAATTGACTAATAAAAAAATTTGTACAGAGACTGGACAAGCAACGCCCAATGTCGCAACTGGTTCAGACGACGCCCACTTAGCGGTGCCTTCGATCATCCTTCCAAGATGGTGTATCCACCAGGCGAAACATACACACCGGAAGGTATGAATGAAGCCAAATATTAACAGAATAAATGTACCAATTTTTTTTTTGTTCTTTAGGAATGAATTTTTAAAATATATTCCGTGATCATCTGAAGTGATAAAATTTGGTGTTTTAGGTACTCCGGATAGATCATCAAGGGAACGACACCCGGCTCAATGGGATCTCAAATTCAAGCAGTGGGATCATCCCGACTGGGAGGTCTCCGCTAAGTCCGAAAGCCAGTTAGTATTCAGAGTGATTTACCGCAATTCTTCGCATTATTACTTCTCTATTAAAACTGTTTGCCATTACGCAGTTATCAAAACGGCCCGGACACATACCTGCTGCAGCTTCGAGACGTGGACTTCCCTGTGCGTCTCCGCGAGTACATGAAAGTGGCTTGTCATCGCTCGCCGGCCTATAACCTCAGTGTACTCGACGCCTATGACCCTCGGGTACTTATATTTATTTGTTTGTATAAGGGGGTAATGAAACAACTAAAAATTCTGTCGCCGATAGCTACAATCCCTAAGTAAAAGGCGTTACCTACATACTGTTTGTTATACATTTTCAGTTAAGCATTTTTCAGTTTGTAATATCAATGTTTTTAAAATTAAAACAGGTGGAAAAATTGAAAGGTACACTCTTTGAGACATAGTGAAACCGAACCGTTTTTGAAGACATTGATAACTGATGATGAAAAGTGGATCACGTACGACAAGGACGGTCAGGCTTCACAGACTGTGCCAAAACCGGGGTTAACTCGCAATAAGGTGATGTACATCACCTTATTGCGACCTTATTGTGTGTATGGTGGGATTGGAAGGGCATTGTTCATTATGAGCTTTTATCGCCGCCGGGCAGAACCATCGATTCGGATCTCTACTGCCAACAACTAATGAGATTAAAGCAAGAAGTTGAGACAGAACGGCAGGAATTGATCAATAGAAAGGGTGTGGTGTTTCATCACGACAACGCTAGACCACACACATCTTTAGCCACTCAGCAAAATTAAGAGTTTTGCTGAGAGGTGTTAATGCAGTTGCCATATAGCTCTAACCTTGCACCTTCAGATTTCCACCTGTTTCGGTCTCTTCAGAATTCTTTAGGCAGTGTCAGGTTAACATCAAGAGAGGGCTGCTAAAACTACTTGTCGCGTCTTTTTTGATCAGAAGCCCAAAAAGTCATCGAACAAAATGGCACATTAAGTGGCAATTAAATGTAAATAAACTTTGGAATAAAGGTCTTGAGTTTTCATATATATAACCTATAACAGCATATATATAAGCTACATATATAAACAAACATAAAAATAATTCGGCTAAACAACGTGTTTACTTAGGATTGGTGGCGAGCTACTCGGAAATAGAAATTACTGTCAATAGTTGGTACTTACTTTAATTTAAGTTTATAGAAAAAATTGTACAAATACAATCTTGTTTTCAGACTCCGATAATTCGTGAACGTCGTCGATTCACGGACATAATGGACGAAGAAATCGATGATGAAAGACGCGAGCGTATCTACAATTATGGCTCCGAATCATACACTATCCGTCGACTGCGACACGAACTGGGCACTAGGCTCGACAGCTACGCGGAGGCAGAGGCCCTCATGGCAGCCAAGAAGGACGGCCACATGCCATTCTTCCGGGAGAAACCGCAACTGCTGCCGGTGAGAGAGGGCGATCCTGCACAGCTCACCTGCTACGCAGTCGGTGACCCTAAGCCCATAATTCAGTGGTTCAAAAACGACATGGTCATCGCTGAAGGCCAACGCATCAAGATCCTGGAAGACGAAGAGGGACGGTCCACGCTTAAATTTGATCCAGCGATGCATCACGACATCGGGTTCTACAAGGTCGTGGCCAGGAATAAGGTCGGACAGACCGTCGCCCGTACCAGGATAGTAGAGGCGACTACCCCAGATGCTCCGGATAGTCCCACGGCCACTGAAGTCTCTGACACGGAGGTGTTGCTTCGGTGGAATCAGCCAAAGTACGACGGAAATTCGCCAGTTGTATGCTACAGCCTGCAATATAAGGCCGGCGACAGTGTTGAGTGGAAAGACGTCGCAGACAATATCGACCACGAATTTTTCGTTGTCAGGGAACTGCAACCGAATACTAGCTACCAGTTCAGACTGTCTTCCCGCAACAAGATCGGGTGGAGTGATAAGGGTATACCGACCAAGTTGGTGAAGACTATGGAATCCGGCGCGCCGAAGATCGAAGTCACGAAAGCTATGAGGCATCTGCAGCAGCTTACCGAGTCAGGCCACGAAATCGCGCTCGAGGAAGAGAGGCCCAACTTAAATTATTGCACGGAGGAAAGTCCAATAGACTGGGACTCTTCAGATAATTTCACAGAGAGATATAGCTTCATATCGGAGCTTTGGCGTGGTAAGTTCTCGGTCGTAGTGAAGGGTGTGGACAAGAGTAACGATAGCGTTGTGGCGGCGAAGATATTGGAGAACAGGCCAGAAACAGAGGTTGAAATCAAGAGGGAGTTCGAATGCTTGAGGCGACTGAGGCACGAGAGGATATCGAACTTACTAGCGGCGTACCAAGCTCCAGGATCGCCGGTGGCCGCTCTCATTTTGGAGAAACTACAAGGAGCCGACATCTTGACGTACTTATCGAGCCGACACGACTATACGGAGCAAATGGTAGCAACTATCGTGACTCAGATCCTCGACGCCTTACAGTATTTGCACTGGCGAGGCTACTGCCACCTAGACCTGCAACCGGACAACGTTGTGATGGCCTCCGTCAGATCCATTCAAGTTAAATTAGTCGACTTCGGATCAGCACATAAAGTTACTAAACTAGGAACCAGCGTGCCACAAGTCGGTGAATTAGAATACAAAGGTGAGAACAGTCATATTTTTCTAATATTTCATTCGCCTTTAATATGTAATAACGACTGAATACAAGAGGTAAATGTTATTAAAGTCTGTTCGCTCCTCAAATTGGTTTGGACAGCTAGCTTTAAGTGTGTGAAAGTGCGTAAACAAAAAATAAGTTGTCAGAAAAGTAATAATAATAATAATAATAATAATAATAATATAATATTATAATATAATAATAATTATAATAAATAATAATATAATAATTTATTTGCAATGATCATGGGTAACTGATACCAGAGATGAAATTTAGTTTTCTTGTTCCTTCATGACCAACCGCCGCTCGATGTGCAAATCTTGACATCTTGAAGCTCCAAATCTCGAATATTGAATTTTTGACTGATTAGTTCTCTTATAATACCATTCATTTATTGACATATCGAATTTACATTATTATTATTTTGACTTTCATAATTTCTTAAACTTCAAGTCATGCTTTGCTTCTCGCCCTTATCTGTACACTCATTTGTTTACTTATTGTTATAAAATTACTCACATTTTTTTTTCAATTACCAAGTATTTTTTAAATACTAACAACTAAAAATGATAAAATGTAATAGCTGCAGATACCAGTAATACTAGCATATAAATGTAAACATGTTTGTTTGTTTGTAACAGTGTGATCACCAAGATTTTGATGCCTTGATCACCAAATCACAGTTTGACGGTAGAATTACTGGGGAAGTGAATTTTTTATCAATGATGGTTTTCGATACTTTCTCTGCCACCAGGGGGCAGGGGGCGCTTCATAGGCGTCAGGTCTAAACATCTGTCAGATAGCACAGAGTCGTAGGTACTAAACATAAATTATTGAAATTATATTGTGTCGGTTTAATAATATATTAAAATAAATTATTAAACCAAAAAATACATAGAAAATTGCAATTCGCGTATGTATTTTGACAGTTCATTGGACCTGACGCTACAGTGCTGTCATCTCAATTAGACTGTTTCAGAAAACCCTCATTTGAGTGTTCGGCTCTAGACAATAGAGTTTAAATTTGCTGAAAATACTTTTTTAATACAGTTGCGCAAAAAGTGGCGTATATGCGTATGTATAGCGTTCGGGATGTGGGCTATTACATACTCGTGCTTTTTTTTACCTTTCCCGAACTCGTGCGTTCTCTTTCCCAACTGTCAAAATAATGTCTATTAAAAAGAAAAACCAACCATAAAGTTTATACTAAATAAAATTCATAGAAGTTTTTATGATTCATGCAAATACGTATATTTCTAAAAAGAAGCTACTAATTTGTTTCAATATCAGATTTAATGATTTGATTGAATGAGTTAGGTTAGGTTTCATTTCATTTCATATCAATAAAAAAATTCTACTGAAGACTTGGCTGTATGGGCATAGTTTCCTTTGCCTACCAGAATGGGTGAAGAACAAAAAAATCTCTGCTTATATTCTACGGTTGGCGCCATTTTCCAGAAATTTTCTTTGCGAGTTTAGTTGTTTGTTTTATTAAATTGCTTCATTTTTTCTCAACTGTATTAAAAATAGTCGTTCAGTACACGTGCGGAACCGTCATTGCAACTTGTTCCGACTGTCAACCCACGCCTTCGGCTGCGCTTCGGCTCGGGTAGACATTTGTCGGAACTCTTTGCAATGACAGCCTTTCCGCACTTGTAATGAAATATACTATTTTCGCGTACGTTAAGTGACGTCATCTTAAAAAACCCTCATTGCATTAGCCCTTTTATTTTAGTAAAGCCCATAATACCGGTATCACTAGTACTGCCATTTTTATAAATCGGAAGGAAACACAACTGTATCATGGTTCTAGATCATAATAGTGTTTCTTTCTTTTTTTTTTTGTCTACAGCACCAGAAATAGTCAACGATGAACCAGCGTTCCCGCAGACAGACGTATGGTCGGTAGGAGTGTTGGCGTACATCATGCTGTCTGGAGTTTCGCCCTTCCGCGGGAACGACGACGCAGAGACTAAGCAGAACATCTCCTTCGTTAGATATCGATTTGAGCACCTCTACAAGGAGATCACTCAGGTCACATTACTGCATTGCTTCTAGAACATTGACGAGCCCGTTGGATGAGTGGTTAGGGTGCTTGCCTTAACGCTCTGTTCTAGGCTTCCCGGGTTCGATTCCTGGCAGTGTCAACTTTGAAAAATGAACTTTTCAAATTTGGCTCTGCTCTGGGTTTGGAAAGTAGTGGCAGGGCACACTGCGTTTTCGCAGTCATTTGGGCAGCCCGTCTGGCGGCAGTGGCCACCCCCTTACAGAAGACCACCGTGAAATAACAACACGTGTGCTTTTGTGTTTCGGTGAGTGAGTAAGGGATGCCATAGCCCATTTCCCTATCTCCTAGTCTCTTATCCTTAATCCTACCGTAGTCGGCAGCGCACTTGCAGCAGCTTTGGCGTTGCTTGTGTTATAGGCGACGGTAGCCACAAAAAAAAGAACAGACGCCGAAACAATTTATGACCCATTATGACCATTTATGACAAATATGGCATAGAAAAAATCGTCTATTATTGGCATAATTTCCTTTTAACGATTCTATTCCATTAGGAATGTGCCTTTTTGTCTCATCCGGATTTAATTTCGAATGGGAGATTTTTTATTATATATTTATATTTTACTAGCTGCGAAACCCGGCTTTGCCCGGGTCAAAATGCATCACACATTTAATGCGGGATGGGACGATTCATCGCCGCCGAAGCCAAGCCATTCCATCGCCGTTTGTTGTGGTCTATTGTTTATCATGCGCAGTAATTTAGAAAGCCAAAGATTATTACTACCAGATGTATATCGTCAGAAAAGATGTAAATTTTCATAAAATCATGAAGTTTTTATTTTAGCAAATTACTTAATTAATTTAAAAACACATTAATTCTAATAAATGTTTTTTCGGAATTTGTTAGTTACTTATTTGACTTTGATTTTGAATGCGGATCTTTTTGATAATGTTGGTGTTGCTTTAGGAAGCGACCCGTTTCCTGATGTTCCTATTCAAGAAGACGCCCCTGAAGCGGCCCACGGCCGAGGAATGCTTCGAACACCGCTGGTTCGCTCACTCGGACTTCATGAATAAGAGACGAGAGAGAGCAGTTTTCTTGGGCAACAGACTGAAGGTATCAATTATAAGCTAACAATTAGTGGTCTTACAATGTCAACATTTTATTCTTATAGTTCATATTATTTTAAGCTGTAGTGGTAAGTATTCAATGAAACGCTTTGATTTATAACCCTAAAATTTTTAAAAACACGGAATTATGGTTAACTGATTGAAGTTTCGTCTAGCCTAGACTTATTTAAAAATTTCATGGAACTTTTTTAGTAATAAATATCGAGAAAAACTTAAATTCTATGTTAATACCCTAATATTACCTATCTAAGAATAGCAATATGAGCCTTTATGTAAACAGCTTACTCTGGATTTCCCAGTCGTAGAAAACCAGTTACACCGGTTTACATATAGGCAATCGTGTAGTGCACCCGTATCCTGCGCACCAGGAAAGCACATCTCTTACGCATTGTGTGGAAACAAACTACTTTAGCTTCCGCGAACAATATACATAATATAATATTGACGGGCAGTGGAGAGCAGAGAAATCTGAACCATAACCACTTTTTTTTATGTTAAGGTCGGCAGACAGGCTGACGGTCCACTTGATGGTAGGTGGCTACCGTCGCCTATAACACAAGCAACGCCAAAGTTGCTGCAAGTGCGCTGCCGACTGCAGCAGGATTAAGGATAAGGGATTAGGAGGGGGATAGGAAAATGGGCTCTGGCATCCCTTACTCACTCACCGAAACACAAAAGCACACGTGCTGTTATTTCACGGTTATGGTTAACCTTAACCATAATCTTTATGATTTTCAAATAATATCATAATCTACCTACAACGGATGGTATAGCTTCCTCCGATTTCATAATTCTCATTACATCAGTAAATAAATTAACTATTATCTGTACAGGGGCGTAATAACCGCCGTATCAATTTTATTATGAGGCAACAGGGTCCCGGCGTATGTAATCTCCCTTGAATTTACAAGCCGTTTAGCGTTTAATGATCGAGTCTAAACGCAGCGTTTAAGAACATGCGAGATTGGTTATTTTTATTAATTTTTTAATTCTCCATCCCCTGCAATTTTATAATCCCGTCAGGTGGAATGGGCTCTTGATAAAATTTGATAGAGGGCCCATCGAGGGTAAACTACGACACTGTCTCTATACTTATAATCTATGGTCAGGGTGAATCTGTTTTAAAGTATTGTAATGTTAGCATTGATATATTGTTAATATTGATATGTCTTAATAATGTCTTAGGGGATCTTGAGTTTAGATCGTATTGAAGCTGTAATGATAGCGTTGTGTTATTGAACAGGAATTCTCCGACGAGTACCACGAAAAGAAGTCGCGAGAGGCGTCCCAAGCAGACACACTGGGGTCCGCATTCGGTGGAGCCTCCGTACGACACTTGACGAGGTCCAACAGCATCCAGGACGAGCTTCTCACCAACACCACCTTCCACACACACTGAACACGCACCAACCCTCACTCACACACACAAACATACTGCGCCACTTGGAACATTTTTTGAGGATTCATTTGTAACTGAAATTCTATTTCAAATAGTTTTAAAGGAGTATTACTTATTACTAAACTTAAAGAAAAAATAAAATGCCAAATTTGGTATATGCATAATAAATTGTCTTTTGTTTTTTATTTAGGTATTATATTATTTTATATTTATTATATTATTATTTATTATATTATATTATTTAGGTATTATATTAGGTATTAGGTAGTTACTCAGAAAACTTTAAAGAATGTTCCAAATGCACACAGTTCAACATTACTATTCATGAACATTAGGCATCAATACTCGAAACTCTAGTCATAATTGAGAATTTTGTTACGAAAAACTTTGTTAATTGTTAAGTTATTTATTTATTGTATACAATTTTTACTATTTATATACTATTTGTACTGATCGGAATATTTAATGCTCCAGTATTAACGAAGTTAATAAAGAGCATTGAGTTTTAAAATTCGTTTTATTGCAGTAACCACTGATGGTCTTTCTGATATCAGGGGGGTTCCACTCCGCACTTTAGGTATAATCCGCCATCTGTCGGCGGGCTGTCGCTCGCTATGCTGCTGCGCGTAGCGTTGTGTTGTTTTGTTTAAATTATTTACCTATTTAACCAATAATTACACAAAATAAATAACTATTACTTAAATAATCAAATAGGTACAAAAAACTCTCCATACTCAAGTGACATGGCAACCCTAGTTAAGTTTTTCTTTGCAAGGGCCGGGCGCTTCTCGCCCCCCGACGACCGGTGACGGTTCCAAAGTCCCCCATGGACTAAAACCACACCCATCTCGAGGGGTGTTTTAGTGGGTAAAAATCCCACATAACCTAGTCCCACAAGACATTTGTTCATAAGGTTTCTTTTGAAGATTTCTCCCCTCGTAAAAAAAAATGATAAGTGCGCCGGCGCGGCCATAAAACTGCGACACGCTAAAGAGATTGAGCGTTCGTGCGCAATAAGTCTCAATTTTGCTTGCAGGCGGGTGGCCCTGGCGAGTGTTGGTAGGTATATTTTTATACCAAACCTGACTTTTGTTAGAGAATATTTCTTCTGTACAATCAATGGTTTATGGAACTAAAAACTGAAACTAATTAGTCGTTACTAAAATAAAGAATGTGACCTCGGTAACAAAAGTGTACAACGTGTATAAATTGCTTTTTTTGAAAAAATATTTAAGATACAGACAGGGCTCGTTTATGATTTTATTATATGTATATGAAGTCGAGGACATCAGCTAAGTTGTTCATAAATTTAATTCACCCTTTCATACATAGAGCGGATGAAATTTCCTAGCTAAATGAAATTTCCTAGCTAAATACTAGTGAAAACTGAATCCAGATCAATTGCGTTGTTTACATACTATTCAAATATTTTAGGAGGCTGTTACTATTTAGAAATTGACTTTTTTATTATATATTTGTATCTCAAAAAGTAATTAGAGTCCCATTTTTTTTATAAAACTATTAGATTTGTACGCTTGATACCCGTTATGGCTATGGATAAATTATAATAACAAGTTATTATGCAGTCTTATTTTTTATATGGTTATTTAGCCGGGATCCTTAGTACCCAAACTGGTCCAGGTGGACCCCAAGGGATCCACGGGAGGCTCGACGGGGGACTATGTTGGCGTGACAAAAAAAAACAATAAATTCTCACTTATTTCATTTAGGAAACTCCTCATTCGTGGTTGGAACTCAGTCACAACGCAAATTTCCATAGTTAGATCTAATCTTCACATTTTTTATCGAGTTTTGAGAATATGGAGAATATCGAGAGAGCTGCAAGGGGTCCATCAGAACCAGCTTAATTTTGAAAGTAATTTTGAAAAAGTCTGGGAATATCTGGCCTAGATAATTTAAGTCTGAAATCAGCTCCCCATAGACCGCCTCGATACTGAATGGGTTAACAATCTCCAATAATATAATAATATTTTGATTTGATTGTACCATTTAATTACATACATTTTACATTCAATTAAAACATTATCGGAAACGAAATAAAATAATTCGATTCAATCATAGTCACTAACAGTGGCTCTAGCATGAGTTTACGATACTACACTCGCTAGCGAGAGCATAAAACATTTATATGGAAAATTGATAATTTGACATTGACAGTTCACGATTTTCCATACAAAAGTTTTACGTTCTCGCTAGCGAGTGTAGTATTGGTGTAGTATCGTAAACTCATACTAGAGCCTCAGATGTTGATTTTACACATTTGAACATTCATTTACAGTAAAAATGGATTTATGTCAAAAGTATTCATGATCTAATAAAGAGAGATCTTTCAGCCGATTAAGAATAAGTGCCTCGACGTTATTAAAAATAGTTATTGAAGCTTGTTTTAAATAAATCTCTTGATTGTCTAATGACCTATTAACAATATAGTGAAGAATTGTTGAAACATTAATATTTACTCGGTTTTAGTGTATTAGAAAGAATAAACCCAAAAGTAAGCTGCAATATATTTAGCGCCATCGGTAAAGAAGTTTCATAAAACGTTAAGGAGAAAATTATTACGATAATTACTATATCATCCTTGTCAAACCAAAAATTGCTATAAGCAAAAAGTTTACTTTTGAGATATTGGCAAAAAAGCGTTTTCTTTAATAATTTTATATGAAGGTTTATTTTTTTTAAGTATTTTATTTGAAACTTAGGGTTGTTACGCTTAAACTTATTATTAACCTAATTAATATTTTATTTATTATATCGATAATAGAGTAAATTTTTTACATAAAAGATTCTAGCTGCTGCACGTAGCATGAGGTCGTATTTCGACAAATTGTGCTCATAAGTACTTGGCAATTTTTTTATACGATAGACAAGGCAGTGAACTATTCTCAAAGTTTGGAATTTCAAAAATGTGCACATGATAGATTTTGGTTTGACAACGACGATATGTAACTTGATAGCCTTTTGAGGTGGACTGTAGATCATTACTCCTCATATTGAATTTATTGACCAGCATTCAGACGTATATTTTTTTTTTTTTATAGAGAAAAGGCTTTTCGCATATAGTATGTATAAACTTTTATAAAATCTTTTTGGCTGTACTATTTGTATCTGGCTGGTTTCAAAGAAAGAAACAGAAAGAACAGAAGAAAAATTTTACATTTCAAAGAAAGAAACAAATTAGTAAAATGTTGTTTCCAGCTATTTTTCATTTTTTTTTCTTTCTGTCAAAACGAGTGAATCTAATGAAGAAGTTCATTAGAAGAACTTATTAACATCAAGAGAGGAGTGCCAAAACTACTTGTCGCGTTTTTTTGATCAGGTCGCGTTTTTTTGATCAGAAGTCCCAACATTTTTACAGCAAAGTGATCATGTCACTACCTACAAGATGGCAAAAAGTCATCAAACAAAATGGCAAAAAAAATGTCTTGAGTTTTCATATAAAATGCGAAGAAGCTTTTTCCCCAACCTATTATATACTAGCGACTCACATCCGGCTTCTCTTATTACTTCATTTAGTTTATTATAAACAGATCAATACGTTATCTGGTCACCTAATTCTCAATTCTTTAAATAGAACAAAATGTATAGATGTCGGTAAATGTTATGCCCTCAATAACGCTGCTTTCGACACTAAAATTTAGCAGATGCTTATTTTTACCTGCATTATTTATTATTGTTCATCACTCATCAAAAGTAAAAATTGTTTGAATGCAAATTATCTCGAAAAACACCTCTCACAAAATATCGTAACAATGGTGTTGTGACATTAAATATATTGTAACAAATTCAGCTTAAAATATATGTATTAAAAAGTGTTTTTCAAAACATAAATAATCTTCTAATTTGCTAAAAAATCATAAATATTTCAAGTCACAAAATAAGTATGCACCGAAAATTCTTTACACGATTTACCTAGTACATTGGATTTATTCATTTTAATTAAATTAAATTAAAAATTTACCTTCTAACTTTACAAAATTACTTAAAATTATGATATCACAAGTTTCACCTCTTGCCGTTGCCAATGTATTCCCGTACCTTTATTTGAAATTCACTTTTGTTCTTTTTGTACATTTCCGCTGCTTCTATGTTCAGGGGATCTTCAAAGTTCAGAAGGTCCTGGAAAAGGATGCATTTTTTTTTTTTATTTAAAAAATATTATTCTATAAAAAAAAACATAATCAAACCACAATAATATATGTATGAGTATAATTCGAGGGCTGTGGTCGAGGGAAAAGTTTCTTCGCATTTTATATGAAAACTCAGGACATTTTTTTTTTTTAAATATTTGAGTGAATAATTGAGAAACTAATGAGAAAGTAAATTTAAATTTGACATTCCAAAAGTATGTATAGGTAAGAAAGTCTTTTACAATGTATACCAAAAAATGACCTTACAATTCGTATAACGGATATGGAATATTAAAGTTACTTTTGCTATGCCACAGTTGATTGTAAAAAAACTTACTGTGAACAAGGAATTGAGGCCCCAAACGACATCTTTCAATCTTCTTGTTGGCGCCCAACCATGTTCGTCTATTGATGTTTGACGGAGCAGTGACAAGCAGATGTCACCATCCACATTTATATTTGGATGCCACAAACTTGTCAAACATTTTACTTTTGGTGGCTGGAAATCAATAACACAGTATATAAAATAAAAATTATTTCTAAACATTATGAAAAAATACTAAATTCAAAAACCACCTAAAAGACTAACTTTAAACTGAACATAGCTTTTCAAAACTTCAAATCATTTTAATAATTTATTTACAAGAATTGCTGCCAACTTTCGTAAGATAAAATTAAAAATAATAAATAAAAGATAAGGATTAGGGATTAAACATAACAATACAATGTGGTCTTGTATATTGTGTCTTGTCTTGTATTAAAAAAAATCAAATACATCAATTTTGTTAGCAAAAACACAAAAAATTATACTGTAAGACAAATAATAAGTTCTGTTTTAAATACAATAACACAATGCTTTAACTAATTACTACATTTAAAAAATTACAGTGTTATATACCTAAATGTGTTTCAGTCATTTGGGCAGCCCGTCTGGTGTCCTTCAGCCCCATACCTTACAGAAGACCAACGTGAAATAATAACATGTGTTTTGTGTTTCAGTGAGTGAGTAACGGATCCCGGAGCCCATTTCAAGATAATGCCTTATCCTTAAACCTACTATGGTTGACAGCGCACTTGCAACACCTTGTGGTGTTGCTTGTGTTATAGACGACAGTAGCCACCTACCATCAAGTGGACCATCAGTGTGTCTGTGGACCTTTACATTTAAAAAAAGTCATGTAGGTAGTTTCAACTTACGAATCAAGACTTGACTATAAATATGCCACTATTTGATTTTCAAAGAGTTTAATAATTGCATATGAAATATTTGTATTTTTAATTTTGATCATTATTTAAATCTACAAAAAAAATCAAGTGGTATTTTGTTTTGTTGATATTTCTTACTAGCTGAGCCTGCAACTTTGTATGCATAGTATTCGGCGTAACGTGTAACTTTTTTGGTTGTAAACCGATTGGAATGAAACAAACACTAAATGTTACAGGAAGCTTGCTACAACACATGAATGAAAACCGTATTCAAATCGGTTAATCTATTTCTGAGATTAGTGTGCACAAGCGCACAGACAGACAAGAATTCTAAAAACTATTTTTTTGACCTCAGTAACGTAAGTACAATGTGCACAAATTATTTTTTTGAAAAAATATTTAATGTACAGACATGGCTTGTTTACAATTTGCAATATGTAATAGATTACTGGTCGGTCATGACTACAATTTCTAGTAGTTATTTTAATGGTTGTTAGATTAAAAATAAAACGCCAAAAGTAATACTTACTGCCATATTGTATTCTTCTGTTACTACTACACTAAACTTGAACTTCCCTCCTTGCCAGTAGCCCTCATCAGGGGCAACGATTAATTCAAATTCACTCAATAAATTTGGGTCATTGAAAAGTATAGTACATGTAGTTGGCAGATTCTCGTTCATTTCTTGCACCTCTTTTACGAGTAACTTGTCTCTCACCGATATCCTTCTCGTTGCATCTTTCATCCCATTGCTAGGTTCTGTGTGGTCTTTTTTAAACTTTCTGTTAAGAGTAATCATTGTATTTATTTTTGAATAAATAAATGCGAATTATATTCACTTTGACATTATAATCGATGTATAAAAATAGTTTTATTCGCTTCTGAATTAAAAAAACACGAGACCTTTATTTTGGCAACCAATCCTGTATTTAGCAGTATGATACCTGCAGATGCAGTCAATTATGTTTTGATAATAAAATTTTCTAGATTTTTCTTTTGATATTTTATTTATTTCATTACTATCAGATATAAGAAAAAATATGAAATAAATTATCAAATCAAACTGTCGAAATGTCTTCCAGACTTCCAGTAAAAATATATAGTATATAATAAGTACTCTATGAGTCGACACTGGCACTGGAGTAATAATGTTCTGTGGTCGACACCAAGTTCTGGTTCTCTGTTTTGGTCATAAGATAAATAAAGTTTTAGTCATGAGCACAAACTAAATAGTAGATACTCATGCAGGAAAATAGCAAGGACTTAGAGCTGTTGAGGTTTTATCTTCAAGTTTTATTCATCGACCATAGAGATATTCACTGACACTCGTCTTATGTCTTATATGTTGAATGTAAAAGGAAAAAACATGTCGTAGTCTATTTGCTACAAATAAATTACTACATTTTACTACATTAAAAAGAGCAACGCGTTTGTCACGTTACAAGTTACGTTCGTTATTAAGTGTAATGATTATTTGCCATTTTTGCCAGAGGGGGTAATAACACACACATACTGACAATTTACTTACACCGGTATGTTGTTCACATTCACATACTGTACCTACATGACGATGACGAGAAAGACAGCGATATGCGATTACTGTATGTTTGAGCGAGTACTGAGACTGACAGATTTCATTTAGTGTTTGAAAACTTTCGATAAGTATAGAAAACTGTCGATAAGATTTGGGTGTGTATTTGTGCAGATAATAAATTAAAATATTAATTTATTTTATATTATTAAATTAGCAGTACTCTTAGTAGTAAAGCCGCGGTACCGGGCGAGACTATATAAGGAGCACGTTCACAGGCAGAGACACATTTTGCTGTACGGCGCTCGAACGGAAAGGGTCTCGGTCGGTACACGTGAGCCATTTTTGATTACTTACTTATCATTTGTAATGTTCCATAAAAATACTTGTTGTCTGATTCGTAATTGATGTTTAACTCGTATTTTATTGTTTGTCAATTGTTTTCTAAATAAGTAAATGTTAGTAGGTACTTCTGATATTTGTTTTTTTTTAATAAATTGTCTATAATCACGCTAATAATTACATTTCATTGTCATAAAGCCCATTAAGTTACAATAAGAATTTACATTAAATTATATAATATAACGTGAAATTTAACAAAAAGGTCTGTCGATATCGGTATCGATATTAAGTAGTGTTCGTAATCATAATTATTTATTATATGAGTGAAGTTTCTAAAAAAAACTGAAGTTCGTCGTATCGTATGTATGTTCATTAATAAAACTGAAGGCCAACTAGTTGAATTTAGATGCCTCGCTATTAGTAGATGTTGGAATGATTCACTCAATACACTTTTATTTGTTTGTTCTGTTGTATTCTATTTTTAAAGATTTGAATTATTAATTGTCTTACACAAAAATATAAAAATAAGTTAGTCTTTTGTTATGTGTCTAAGAAAAATTATCATCTCTGTTTCTTCATGTTATAATATACTTTCCTATAATAAAAACTTAAACGTCTTTTACTCTGCATTAAAAACTGAACCCATAACCAACAGTAGATACTTAAATAAATTTAAGTAATGAATGTAAGTTTGTAAATATTTGTTTCTTGCTGAGGATTTCGTCAATTAAGTTTACATTTAAAAATTCCTATTCCCACCTCCTACAAAATCGGTGGTATTAAATTCGAAGAAATTATTTCCTCGAACGGCCTACCATTATATTATTGTACTTTAATATGATGTAGACATGTGGCAAGCATATTTTTGTTTATTTATCATTATTATGATTATTTAAATTTTACGCCGATGGCCCTGAGCCATTTTCTGTGGTTGTATTGTTTATTTATTTGTCAGATTTGTAATTTGTCATTCTTATGTCAGCTGATGTAATGTCATTATTTTATTATGTCATGTCAATCAGTCATCAATCCGTTATGAATCAAAAATCCATTAATCCATCCATTCCAAAAAGCAAGTATCAAAGAAAATAGAATTTCAATTAAATCATATGTTTCATACAATTATATAATGAAACTTTAATTCGATACTAATAATAACATAAGTGCATTTTGTAATGGCAGACATATCGTGGCCTTGGCAGTATAATTTTCCTCCTTTTTTTACGTAAGTAAATTCTATATTTTTAATCGGCTTTTAAAACTTTATGTTTGTATTTTTAAAATGAATTTAACAAATAAACATTGGAATTACATCAACGAAGGGAACGTACATATTGTAATAAAGATATTGAACAGTAATTACGTCCTTCGTCTAATTAAAGAAGATATTAAAAGTATAAATTCAGGCAGCATGCTTTATTCGATTGACTTTGTCAATTCTTTGATGTTGCCAATGTTACATTACGATGATTATGAGCGCGAAGAAATAGTAGAATTATCCAATGAAGAAATTCAGCAATTGACGAAGGAACTTTTAAAATTTCGTCCAAAATTCAGAAATGCTACATGCTATTTAAGCAAATACGCTATCAAAGCCTTAAATCTTACAACACTAAGTTTGAAGTGCGAGACTAACTATTGCATTGAAATAAAGCCTAAAGAAGGCTTCCTGTCATCTGTCTTCAGAGAACTGAATAAATGCTATTATTGTTTGAAACAACTTTTAAAATTAGAAGAACGGACAATACAAGCCATAAGCGATTATTGTCCCTTGGATTTGTTTTCTGGTGATAAAGAGAGAATGAAATATGCATTGAGGAGTTTGATAGAGAATCCACAAAACAACTTCAAACTATTTATAAACGGTGACAATGTATTTTGTGATAATACTAGAGAAGAATGTTTGCATGATATTATAAAAGATATGAAAATTTTTGAAAGCTCAGAAATGTTTCTGTCGTTTATTATTGAGATATTACTCAATGAGAATCAAGCAAACATTATTTTAAACAAATGCAGCACTTCATTTTTGAAGACAAGATCGAAATGTGTCGAGGGAAAATTGAAACAAAATTCATTCCTAAACCGAATTTTACAATTGCAAAAACTTTCTGAACAATGCAGTGATGATACATTAAAGAACGAATCAGATTATGAATATGTACCAAAATTACTAGATCTTATAAAAACGCAAAACTTAGATTTAACATCTGAGGAAGGCAAAAGAACTTTATTCAGTATGGCTGATTCAAGACATTTAAAATTAATATCAGCCATAGTTAAGGATTGCTCTTTAATGATAAGCTTCTCTATAAACTGCGTGGAAAGTTTTCCTACTATACAAATTGGTGACAAGAAAATTCCATACAGAATATCTGTGACAGATTTAGAACCGAAACCATTTAAAACTTTGATTAAACGACGAAAAACTGAAGCAAAGCTATTGGAAATATATGACAAAAGCAAATACTAATTAATGGGTTAGGAAGAATTGTAAGTATTGTAGTTATGTATTGCTTGAGAACAGGCCATAACTCTTAGAACTGTTAACCATTGAAGAATAAAGGTTCTTGAGTGCTACACTACTTGACCCGCAGTAGGTGGGTCTGGATTGCAGGTAATTATGTGCTTTGGCAATCTATGGGAGCGGCAAATGTTCAGAAGTAGATGTATGTTGGCTGTAAATGACGATAATGATTGTTTGTTTCATTACTATGTACTATCTAAGTATAATGAAGTCTTTGATGTACATAGTAAGGTCTCCGTCCAAAATTTGGATTTCAAATAATAAGAATAAGAAGATTACAATTTTCTTCTACATATACATTGGTTATAAATTAAGAGTGTACTGTAATAATGTTCCTAGATTATGTGACATGAAGGTTATCAGATTATTGTCTAGAAAAGGCTCTAAAAGACTTCAAATTTTGACAACTTTATTTTTGAGCCATCCAATCAATATGTTTTTGTGTCATTTATTTGTTTTCCTATTGATGTCGCCTTTGTTTCATCTGTTACATATAAGTAGAGACAAATTATAGCAACATAAAAATTTTGAAATAAGTATGCAAAATTATAAAATAAGCAACATTAAATAAATAACATACAAACAAAATAAATTTTTCTTTTTTATTTTAAAATATCAAATACTATTAATAAGTTAGATAACATGTCATTATTTAAGAGTTGCTTAATTATATAATATGTAATTGCGGCCTACCGAGATTTTGCATGGGCTGCACTATATCTGACGTTTCTAGATTATATTCAAAATCAAAATGTGATTGCAGTGTAATTTTTTTCTCACACTTTTGTAAAATTTGTTAAGTCTCCTTGATACTGGCTGACACTCCGCTGACATTAGCAGTTACTGCAGACAGATGTGGCAAGGGACTTTATTTATACTACTAGCTGAACTCTGCCACGCTTCGCTGCGGCCCATACAGCGGTGGAGTGCGCGTGGGGCGCGCGGTACTGGACACTGCTTATATATTTATTTATTTATTATCTCATACTTGATTCAATACACAATGTTTACAATGTCTGTAAACCATTATTGGTTTGTCTAGACATTTACTTCACGCCAATACAACATTACACTATAAATCATATATACGAGAAATTACAATAACAACTCAATTTAAAAGATGCAAAACCGGCCGACCGAATCATCGGCACACAACTGCATAGTTTGGTGCATTGCGGTGCAGTGATGTGATGTACTTTCTCTTCTAATACGGACTACACCACTGAGGATGTCAACCGCAGTTGTTGACGAAACGTTTGGAAGAATTTCCAACAGACCTGGGCCATCATCCCGGAAACCTACAATTAGTGATTAAGCGTTACACATTATAGTCAATATAGTAATTTACAATCAAGAAGTAAACCTTATTCTTTTCTAGAATTCAACCTCACATTGAAACTAGAGCGAAGCAACTGGAAGCATGGCAACATTTAATAGCGCAGTATTTAAAAGCAACCAAACAATCCACAATAGACATAAGGGAATCTCAAAACAGTCCACTATTCAATAATGCATCAATAAACAGAAAATTGTCGCAGGAGGCGATTTTAACTATACTCGAGGACATGTCAAAGAGTGGTCGGGCGGCGCCAATAGATAAAAGTAAAAATGTTTGGGAGGTGTATTGGCATTCGTTGGACGAATGGGGTAACATGATTTATAACTGGGCTTGTATGAATGGCCTTAATAATTCTGTTTGTACATTATTTGAATTGCGTCAGGGAGAGAACACTGCAGATGAAGGTGAGTGAATTTCTTCATCCTTATGGTATAAAAATGTTACTGTTTTATTTAGCATTTTATTGGTGGCAGGGCATACAGCGTTTCGTAACCATCCCTTTACAGGAGACTACCGTGTAATAACAGCATGTATGCTGTTGTTTCAGTGAGTCAGTAAGGGATGTCAGAGCTCATTTCCTTGTTCCCTCCTAATTTCTTATCCTTCTTTCTGCTATCATCTGCAGCATATTATATGACGTTACTTGCAATAATAGGCAACGATAGCCATCCACCATCGAGTGGACCATTAGACTGTTGCCACCCCACCTATCTGTAGCCTCCCTAGAAACTCGTTGGGTTTTAGCCAGCAGGAGTCTGGCATGTCAGTCCAGCGTCTCCTGTGCTGCCGGCCATTGGCACATTTCATCATAAAAAATCCCTAAAATTAGCTAATGACAAATCACCTTAAAAATACCTCACAATAACACAGCTGACCTTCCTCCACCTAAGATTCTCTTCATAAAATTGCTTAATCTATTCAGAAAGTAAGCAACCAAGTTTCTATTGGATTATGTTTTAACTTAGTTTAATAAATAATCACACACACACACACACACACACACACACATACATGCACATCTTATATTTATTTATTTACTTATATGTCTATATTATATGTCTTATATTAATATATTATAGTAATCATTTAGATAATAACGCGAACAACAGCGCGGGGCTTCTGATCTCTAAAACACAGGCAATCCTAGCTTGGAGGTCAGGGGACAATTAACTTACGTAACAGTTAACAAAACAGATGAATAAATCTAAGAGTTACTGTTTCAGAGGACGTAATGTGCCTCAAGAGTCCGTGCTTGCATATTTTGATAAAATGATAGGAACACATTCCCTTTTACTTACTAGATTTCTCAGAGTGAACATGCAGAAATGACAAGTAATGTCTGGTCTCATCGGTGATCAAAATAAGTAAACAAAAGTCAACATTATGAGATTTCAAGATTTTGAGAAATTGATGTAATGTCAAATAAATAAAATCTTCATGTCTAAGAAATAAAAATAAAACGAACATATTAATCATCTTAGAAATTCAAACTATTCAATATTTCAACTTAATAGGAAATCAAAGTGTTGAACACTAGAAACCAAACAGCACACATGTCTTCTGTAAAGGAGTTCATGGTTTCCGGGGGTTACATGCTATAATAAATTAATAAGATCTGAATAAGTAGTGTTTTTTTTTCTTCTTAATCCTACTATGGTCGGCGTGTATTATAGGCGACGGTAGCCACTTACCATCAAGTGTATGGTCAACCTGTCTTAACATAATAAAAAAATGCATTCTTTTTAATTTTCAGAATTCCATGGTCTAGATATAAACGTTTTAATAAAAGCTCTGAAGAACTTGGAAATGAAGGGTAAATGTGAATTGATGGAATATGAGGACAATCAAGGTGTAAAATTCTTCTGACTGATGAATGAATGCTTACAATGTAATTAATCAAGTTATAAGTTAATATTGTTTAACTTAATGTTGAATGCATTTTGTTAAGTTGTAAATGTATTTTGTAATGTTGATATTATAAGTATATTATTTAATATTGCAGTTTTTCATATCATGAGTTTACTATCCCTAAGAAACTCTTGTAGGGCTGCCTCAAATCTTTTGTAGACCTATTATTTGAGATAACCATGATAAGTGTTTGATTCTTTTCTATTTTTAAAATATTATTTTTGTATTGACAAACTTCAGGATTACTATATCATGTCACAAGGTCACAAGGAAGCATAAACCCTATGATTACACTTATAAAATAAGCAAGCATGCATTCCCAAAAAATACGCGGTGAAGGACCTTGGCAATAACACTGGACGCAAAACTTACTTTTAATTCTCATCTGGATAATATTGTGGGCAGAGCTTTTAAGAATTTGGATTTTGTGTTTCGGATTAGTAAAGATCTTGCTGACTTGTCCTGCGTGAAGTTGCTAGGTATATAACCCTATGTGCGCAGTGTCCAGGAATTTGGTAGTCCGATTTGGAATCCACAGTATTTTATGTACAGGAATCACATAGAGGGCATATACATAGAAAAGGTTTGTGAGATGGCTTAATCGCCGTTCCCATTACATTCCCTTAAACTCTGATTATTCTTGCAAACGTCACGCATTGATAACCTTGGAGGACAGACGCACTGTTTCCGATATGTCATTCCTACACGACATGTGTTCTGGGACTCGTTAACGGTCCAAAACTGCTCTCTGTAATGTTGCGATTTCAGGCCGGGCCCAGGCGTGGAAGAAGGATAAAATTTTCCCATGTCCCGCTATCTAGAACTAATTACTAACTCAGTATACTACAGACTACTCACAATGACAAGTTTATGGATTTGGACATTTTCCACCTGCCGAGAGCATACTTCAAGCGCAGTGTCGTGAAACGCTGAAGGACAAATAGTCACACACACACATCCTAACTCTTTATCTAGATCCTCTTCCCCATCCTCTAAAATCACTTAACTTTACTTTTTAACTTTATTTTCAACATAATTTGGGTACATAATGAAGCTCTGTAAGTGGTAATGTGATTGGTGGTCCTGTCTCTCTTGTATATTATTTTCTGCTGTATTGCGGTTTTTGTTCAGAATAAAATGAAATAAAGTAGTCTTTGGGTCTAATAAGAAAACAATATATTTAATAATTTATTTTATTGAGACTTAATTATTTAATCAAAACTTGTAAAATTGTACAACGTCAAAATTGATTATCTTACATAATAATTTACATTATTATAATACAAATTTTATTAGAAAAGTGTAAAAAGTTTAAAAATCAGTTTAAATATTGTACTAAGATGCCAGAGTTCCATGTTGACCTTTAAAAACGATACTTGATTTAATAATAAAGAATATTTTAACTTGCTAAACTATAAACGATCAGTCTTCAACTAAAGTAAAATTTAAATTGCAAACGCAGTTACCTCAATATTTTCTTTTTAAAATGACGTCAAATCATTAAACTGTACAAAAATTTATGCAACAAAAGACATAGAAATTTCAAATTATGCAATTCAAAATTTAAACAATATTGTGTCATTATTGTATTTTAAAATATTTGATATTGTATCATAATACTGACAACAGTAACAGCGCTAATTACGGTCAAAACAAAAAAAATTAGCATGAAGTCATACAATACTATCAACGATCATTATTTTCTTATTAGCTATTTTTAACTTTGCCTATAACGGTGTATATAGGTACATATTAGGCTAGCATGTTGTATAAAAAGGGTGTGTGAAATGTTTTTCGAAAAAAAAAAAATTCTTAATATAAAATTAATAAACTAAATTTAATTTAATAATTGATATATTAATAATCTAAGATGTTTATTTGATACGTCACTGTTAATAATTAATAACTATTTTTTAATACAAAATTCAATAGCTTAACCTCAAACCAACCCTCTTACTTTATCGTTTTATCTATTTTATTATATATGTAATACTAGTGACCCGCCCCCGGTTTCGCTCTGTAGCTAGTAATTACAGTTATGATTGGATTTTTTAAATAAAAAAAATTAAAGCGGACATTTCCCTTTAATTTTTGTCAAATATCATCGAGGTAAATACATAATATGAAAAAATACCTAGTACAGGTATAAATACATAGTATTTGCATGTTCACAAAATTGGCGTGGAAGTACATACATCGTTTAAAGTTCGTAATTAACGCTATTAATTAATTTTTTTTCTATACAACATCACAGATATTTTACAAAATAATTATTTATCCTATGTATTATTATTTATTATTGTTTTAAATTATTTTACTACAAATACTGTTGAATGATGTGTTCCCAGTTTTGTTGTTGGTAGTAGAAATGGGATAAATAATCCCAATATTCTTATAACTGGTGGAACAACGCTACGTCGCGTCGCTTGACTTGTATTTTTCACACACAAGGACACAAAATATGGGAAAACTGTAAGCATTAGGCCCAGCTTATACAATATACATGATTTTTATATATATTAATATGACAAAATAGAAAAATATACAGTAGTAATGTGCCACACGCGGTGTATGATGCTAAAACATATACTTCACAGCATTGACAGCTGTTCCAAATTCCACTTATTTCTAGATTACTAACTATTTATATTATATCGTCGTTGTCAAACCAAAATATTCACCTTGTTTGAGATTCCTACATTTTGAACTTAGTTCACAATAAAAAAACTGCTAAGGACTTATGGGCATCATTTGTCGATCTAGGATCTCTTAAAAATATGCTATGTGCAGCAGCTAAAATCTGATATGTGCAACTAAATTTATGATGAGTGGTTAAGGTATTTGCCTTAACTTAACGCTCTGTTCTAGGGTTCCCGGGTTCGATTCCCGGCAGGTTCAACTTTGAACATGAACTTTTCAGATTTGGCTCTGGTCTGGATCTAGAAAGTAGTGGCCGGGCACACTGCGTTTCGCAGTCATTTGGGCAGCCCGTCTGGCGGCAGTAACCACCCTCTTACAGAAGACCACCGTGAAATAAAAGCACATGTGCTGTTGTGTTTCGGTGAGTAAGTAAGGGATGCCAGAGCTCATTTTCCTATCAAATCCCTTATCCTTAACTAACCCTACTGTAGTCGACAGCTCACTTGCAGCAGGTGTGACGCTGCTTGTGTTATAGGCGACGGTAGTCACCTACCATCAAGTGGACCGTCAGCTTGTTTGCCGATCTTAACATAATAAATAAACTATGAAATATTTTTTTTTGACGAGTAATCCGCTCACGTCAAAAATTTCCTGCCGCTGGCTAGACCGCTGGGGTATGTAGTGGTCGCCCAGCGCCTGATCATAGCGGCACTGGGAATACCCACTAAAACTCCCCGGTGTCTCCTTGCCCTTTGAGCGGGGTGGGCCGGGCTCTGCCGTTTAACAACCCTAAGTTTCAAATAAAATATATTTTTTTAAGTAAACCTTGTATAAATATTTTTCAGGAAATCTTTTTTGTCAATATCTCAGAAGTATTCTATTTGCACATAGCAGATTTTGGTTTGCCAACTACGATATACAATATAGGCGGACAACTCAAAAAAAATATAGAGTGTATCCCAACACTCAACGAAGCTGGGTCCAGGGTGGGGCAGTTTATGACAGACGCTTTACTCAAAAATATTTTTTATCTCTAAACTCTAGCCACGCATGGTTTTTATTGCACCTGTGGTTAATAGTAGAGTTATTGAGGAATATCTAAATTAAAACCGAGAAATTTAAAAATTTGTAGTCATACAAAATAATACCTAAAAATGTGGTCCAAGGTGTCGATTAACACGATTTTAAAATTTTTTTTTAAACTAACAGACCTTGAACTTTTTTATAAACTGGCTACACCTGTAGATACCCATAACAAGATAACATAAGATTATCGTTGAGTTTTGGGAAAGCCTGTTATTATAGTTGCGTGTGTGATGACTCAAAGAATATGTACTATAGAAAACATATAGTAACATATATGGCTATAATATACATATATTGAAGCCACGTCTGTGCCGGGCTTTTTTTATTCTGTATTTAATTTGAGTTCTATAAGTTCAAGGCTTGAGCATAGTTAATTATCACACCTAATCATTTGGTTTAGCTGTATACTCCAAAAAGTTACAAACCAGTTAAACAAACGCGACCCCTTTTTTTACTTATTTGTTATTACCTATAACTAACTAGTTTTATATTGTTTTCTGCTGCGCTTTAATAGGGAATATGCACATTTTTTTTTTAATATTTTCATACGATATAACCTATATCGTCATATAACCGTAAAAAATATTCAACGCCAAAAAACAGAAATTCAGTAGGTAACAAAAAAAAAGTTAACTAACAGCTAGGGGCAGTTTAAACACCCGCCCTTTTGGCGCGCTTGTCGTGACGTCACAGTCTACAATAACAATCAAATGTTAAAAAATCACAAGATCTACACGCTTGCTTATTGACATTTCATAGACTTAGACGTCACGTCACACACGAACTGACCATTTCAAGTATTTTTTTGTACTTTTTAGTAATTATTTTCTTAACGAAAAAGAAATAGGTAATATTAAAAAATGATTTAAATAGACATAATTGTAAAGCAAAAATGTTGATAAAAAACATATTTAAGTATTTTTTTAATTAGACGCATATTTCCTATTATGAAATTTAATTAAAAATTTCACGTGTCCTAAATGGTTTTTAAAGTGTTTTTTAACGTTTTACAGCAAACGTGGACATAATTAGTCTTAATAGGTACACACTGAGACAGGACTATGGAACTAATGACATCTAGAATTTCACTGGTTACTGGGTTTTGCTAATTGAGTCAGTCACTTGACATAGGTCGATTTTCTTATATAGTAACTTCACTAGATAAAATATCAGATAATTTATGATTACATTATGAAAGACGCATTTAAAAACAATACTCAATACAGGGTGAATATATTATTGTGTAGTTGAAATTATGTAAGAATTAGTTTGAAATTATGTAAGATATTATGAGATAGAGAAAGTTTCGAGTTAGCTACCTACAATTTGGATTTTAATCAAAATATTAATATTTGTAGCTACATAATTAATTTTTAATTAATAAATATTTAATTAAAAATTAATTAGATTAAAAAACACGAATGGTATCGAACGATAGTATTTTCTAGAAATACTGGGATAAATTTGAAAAAAATTGAACCAAGCTACTTACTTGTGTCGATGACGTATTAATTAAATTTTCATAATGACAATTGACAACTTTTATTTGAAAACATGAACTCTTTTTACACACAATTATATAATTATATATATAATTATATAATTTACACTGTCGGCTACAAAATGTCGGCTCCTCTATTTTTTTATCTGACAAATATTTCACTTGTTAAGGTTTCATAGCAAGTACTCGTTTTATAGTTAGTTTAACCTTTAGAACAAATTTCTTTATTTTCTCCTTATACCAAGATTCAGACTAGCCCACACTACCCTTTTGGCAATTTGCCTCATATCATCATATGTTGAAAATCTTTACATATGATCATTGCACTCCAAAGCTGCATTGCAATAACCATTGCCAATTCGTTCCGTGCCCCCGTTGGCTATATTTCCGACATTCCCATTGGTCTTCTCGCTGCAGACTACCAGGTCTACGGACGGTACTACCGCGTTCTGATTCGTGCCGCCTGGAGCACGGTAGAACCACCAGGCCAGGAAGAAGAACAGAAGAGAGCACAGCTTACCCAATAGTGCCAGAGCCAACATGTATCTGAAATATAATAGGGTTAAGTATTTATTTTCAAATCAGAATTTAGTAAAAAAAAGTAAGTCAGTACCTAACTAACTTCACAGTTTGGTGGATGATCAAGTAAGTAGAGTTAAGGATACAGCCTTATTTCCTTATTCCTACTTTGTCCCTTCCCTATCAGGGTCGATTGCGAACTTGAATGCTATCTGGCATTCATTGTGTTTCTAAGTAACGCATAAAGTTAGCTTTAAGTATCTCTAACACTTTAGTAAGTGATGGTAGGTACTTATTGAGAAAGCCACGCTAATGCTTTCGCGGCAACGATTAATGTCAAAGTGACATTATAATCACATCAGCTGCCAACTTCAGTGTCAACTGGCACATCAATGTCATCGTTAATGTTAAGCGTGTTATTTCCTCAACTCTGCGAAGCATTCCTTTTTAATAAGGATTACTTATAAATGATTAGTTTAACTTGTAAACACGTAAAGACATCGCTTAGTTGCCATTGTCAACCCGAGAATTCCTTCTGGGAAGTTTTTACGTAGGTATTACCGTTGCCTACCATCGAGTCAGTCAGCCTTATTAACGTCCTTTAGATAAAAAAAAAACAACTCTCATGCAATCGTTGGGCTTATCCCATTAAAATGCGAAATTTTGTCAGGATGAATTATTCTACTATATCACGTAAAAACTACTAAACGGATTATGATGACATTTGACACACAGATAGTTCATTACCTGGATAAACACATAGGATACTTTTTATGCTGAAAAAATGTTAGGTTGGGCGCCACCGTCGTAACAACTGACGAAGTCGCGGGCAGACGGCCCACTTGATGGTAGTTGGCTACCGTCGCCTATAAGACAAGCAACGCCACGCCGCTGCAAGTGCGCTGCCGGCTTCAATAGGATAAAGGATTGGATAGGAAAATGAGTTCTGGCATCCCTTTACTTGCTCACCGAAACAAAACAGCACACTTGCTGTTATTAAACGGCGGTCTTCTCTAAGGGGGTGGTTCCTGCCGCCAGACGTGCTGCTCAAATGACTGCAAAACACAGTGTCCTGCCACTGCTTTCCAGATCCAGACCAGATATGGAAAGTTTATTTTTCAAAGTTGACCCTGCCGGGAATTGAACCCAGGAACCCTAGAACACAACGTTAAGGCAAGCACCTTAACCACTCATCCAATAGGCTCGTTTACCTACATTGTTGCTTAGTTAAAAAGTCACCAAAAAAACCAGTCACCCGCAATTACAACCCAATAATAAGTATACTTACAACCTACTTAAAACACTAAAATTAATGTATTGGTTTTTTTTATTTTATTTTAAAGAAACCAACCAGTACTAGCTCTAAAAATATTTATTCTTCTGAATTTTTTTTAGATTTCTTTTGTAACATACGAGTAAAAGTCAAAACAATTGTTTTTGTAGTGGGAGGGCACACTGCATTCCGCAGTAACGAATTGGCCAAGCCCATCTGGCAGTAAGTAATCAGCTTTTCCCCTAGATCACTTGGAATTGACAGCACATAAGCTGTTGTGTTTTGGTAAGTCAGTAAGGGATGGATACTAGGGCCCATTCCCACAAGCGTTGCTTGTGCAAAAAGGCGACGACCATCAATTGGACCATCAGTCTGCCTTCCTGACCTTTATATAAATAAAAAATATAATGGCAAACCGTCTCCGACCTGCTCATGTTAACATTGTCGTATAGTAGACAGGCGCCGGTGGCAGACCCGTTGCAGGAGCGATCCCACAATGAGCACGACAGATCGATGAGGAACCCGAAAAGCAGTGGTGCGGGAATTGTGCCCAACAACCGCACTTTTATCCACTGGATTCCGAGCGCGAAGGAACGCTGGTCTTCACGCACGCATCTGCACAAATAATCAATAACGGTTGAGAATCTTTCTACGCGTAATACGATCTGTGAAGGTAACATATTTATTGTAATACTCAAATGTACCTATGGTCCATTCTCGCCAATTAAATTAGATTGAATAATGATTTATCTTACAAGTTTCTATCTTACGTCCCACACTGCTTTGGACGTTCGCTTGTTCGTCTTCTTGTAATGCAAATTTCCTCGCAATGGTTTCCTTAATAGTTATTCTAATTCATTTAGCTAATACACCCATAAACGCTTTATTCTATAGGGGGCAGTAACCACCTCCTAACAGTGTTTGTTGACTCCAATTGTAATTTAAATTGATAAATAATAGTTCGCTGTGGTATGTGCTGTCTCGCTTCCACTATATACCTATTCACTATCTGTCACTACCGCCGCACCGCAGGCCGTGCGACCGGTCATCTTTATAACACTGTGCCAGTCTGGAAAAAAACTTCGCAAAACACGCGCTACGTCGCCGATTTCGACTACGAGATTCGAATACTTATTTACATCCGCTTACGTTATCAGACAATTGTGCTTGTAATATTATCTACTTGGTCACGCCTCCCGCTCCGCGAGTGCAATCGTTAAAGTGGTGAAGTGCTGGAGCTTCTGGATACTGAGTGTGACGACTGAGGGCGAAGACTGCAACGGGCCCGTTACAATCTTCGCCGCTGGAGAACCAGGAAAGGAGGTAAGTGGCAGATTTCCTTTGTTTCCTCGTCCTTCGATTGCACGTACCACCAGCGAAATAAATACGGTCCACTTTTATAATTGCTTGGCGTGACCAGTGTTTCGGTGAGTGAGTAAAGGATGTCAGAGCTTCTTTTCCTATCTCCACCCCACCTCTATAGTAAACCGCAGACAACATTAAAAAAGGATAATTTCGTTAAATTCATCTCGGAAGGCGAAAAATGATATAAAAAGTTTCGCTTAAGAAAAACAATTATGGAGTCTGAATTAAGGTGGAAACAATTGTCATTGCATTTACAAAATTTCATTTTGAATATTTAAATAAGTATTTTTATCATCGTCATACAAGCGTCTCTTGTTTGAAATAGGCCTTTTTAACTGAACGCCACTACATTTTAGACTTTTTACTCTTGAGGTCATCGGCGCTTTTATACAATATTTATATTAATGTTGATATAAACGTGATATACATAAAACCATATATTTAGCAGAGTATATTAATATATTTACAAAGCACAATGAATCTACAAAAACCATGGAAGTAATAAGTACTATAAAAACAAACTTCCTTTCTTAATATATTTTTACTAACAACATTCCTTTTCTATGGTAACTGTATGTACGCAATATGATTACCGGCCAGTACTTATTTTCGTGTAAATACTATTTCCAATATATATACCTAAAGTACAATATTTATGTGTACAATACAATTTTCTTGTGCATGTTTTTGCATACCTGAGTGTAGCAGATAGGGCAGGCATAGTGGCGAGGAAGGTGAAGAGCATTACGCAAAACGAGAGGCACACGAAGAGCCACAGATACGGACAGTCCGAGCTGCATGTGCTGTTTATTGCCTCGTAACTCATCGACGAATTCGCCACTGAAAAAATAAAATAGATCACACCACTACTCTGTGTCTACGAGGCTGGTGGGGTCTACGGAGTAAATTTAAAAAAAAAACATGTTAAATTCTGCCGATGGAGCTGATGTGTTGGATTACTATAAGGGTAATACACAATCTTTGTACCATATTAATTTATCTATGGGTTTGAAAATATAAAATAGCTATTTCTGAAAGCTAAGGAAAGGCAAAGAACATTTTAATATTGTCTGGAAAATGGTTTATGACGTTTTTGTTAGGTGTCAAGCCATTCATTATTGCTCATATATTTTTTTCAGGCGTTGAATTTTTTATTTTCAGATAATCCCTTGGGATGATTTTTTTTAAGTTTAGTTTTTAGTGTAGTTAGGATAACATACATCTTATAAGGAATTATTTAAATCTCAAAACCGGACAATCCCATTTATCAAAAATTGTCCTCGTAATGAAGCAACCATTAGCACGCACCCTGTTCAGTGGAATTTTACGTCTGATTGCATAAGTCATCAATGCGCTCCACGGTCAACATCATCCTGAGGCATTAATGGACCCGGAAAGCATTGTAAGCTATAGAATATACCTACATATTTATTTTAATAATTTATTTATTAATTCATTAAAAATCCACAGCTTCAATTTACAGTTAAAAAAAATCCCAATTTACACCAAATCATGGATTTTAAATTTGTATAATGAAGGAACAATAAAAAGAACAAGCATGATATACAGTTGTTATACAGTTGACTATTATTATATATTACAATTGAATTACATACCACATACGTTCACATGCAACTATCACAATGCTATTACAATCCCTAGCCAGCTTGAACGTGAAACACTTAAAGTACCTCCTTCGATCTGATAGGTGGGTAGCGTGAGGTTGTCCTTGAGGATGCAATCGCAGTGATGGTAGAGTTGGGCTGCGCCAGCTAAGGATCTTGTAGTGCAGCCTGCGTGGCAAGGAGAGTAGTACACGAGTCCATCCGCACCGCACACCGGCGCGTAGGCAGCACCGGCGCACGCGCAGGCCTCGTTGCACGTCGCCGACAGCCGGTCCCCGCCGGGCACGGAAGGCGTGTTGTACCTATTAATATCTATATGTTCTCAACAATGTACGCATTCGTATTCAAATTTAAGGTCAGGTAGACTAAGTAATGGATGCCAATACTACCTATCGTAATAGGCCACGAACAGGTTAAATTACATAATAATTAATTTCTCCAATATAAGCATATTTCTTAAAGAAAATTGAAGAAACACAAAAAAAAAGAATCGCGATCCAAAGACCTTATCTGTTGAACTGAATCTTTATTATTATTATTATTTTATTGAATTCACTCAACAAACATAATATATTTATTTAAAACTAGCGACCGGCCCCCGGCTTCGCCCGGTGTGCAATTTTTATATATATATAAACATTCCCCGTTTATCCCTCTTTCCATTAGTGAAAACCGAATTAAAATCGGTCTACCCGTTCACGCGTAATGCCGTGACCAAGGGAAATGGGGATTCATTTTTATGTATAGAAAAAAGATTATTCTGCCCATGGTAGTAAAACTCATTTTGACAGATCTATTTTGTTAAGAGTCAATTGAACACACCGAACACAATGTTCGAAAAAACATTGTCATATGAAAATATGTATTTTTTTTTATGCAAAGGTCGGCAGGAAGGTCTAACTTTCCACTTGATGGTGGATGGATACAGTCTATTATTATCGAAAGCAACGTTACAAATGCGTTGCCTACATTTACAGGATAAAGAGTAACAGTCAAGTATGAGGGTGGTTACTGCATCAGAACAGGTAGCCCAGATTATGACTCACAACGCTGTATGCCCTGCCACTTCTCTAATGATTCAACAACTTAGAATAAATTCTAGCAACTTTAATAATAATTAATAATTTCCCTTAACGTGCTCCCTAACAATCAAGTTGTATTTTTGGTGTGACAATACCTATTAGTGCCTATTACTAATAAGTGAATATACCTAGCAGTGATTCCAGCGAAAGGGTAATCGTCACACGTAAGGACGAAGCTAAAGGTAAAAGCTGCCGCGAGCAGAGTAGCTCCCACGCACAGCTTGATGATTCCGGCGCAGGTGAGCTGCCAACGCTTGACCAGCCACCCACCCAGGAACGTTCCTCCGCCGCCCGCCGGCACCGTTATCACCCCTGAAAAGATTTGCACTGAAACGACACCAACTCTAATCTTTGTTCCTTTTATACCTTAACCCCTCGACCGACTGCCTCGGATGTGTGTAGTAGTTTATTTTCCACGTGCCTCCGTCCTTCAGTAGCTCCAGGATATCGAGTCGCTGAGGAGTCGACCACAATATCCAGTGCCAGTGAAAAATCATTCTGATCATTAGGGTTTCAGATTGCAATGCCAATAAAAACTTACTTATTTTTATTGTCTTAATTAAAGGGAAATCTTTTTTATTGATTATCCCATAATAAATAATCACACCAGTGAGCTAAAGACATTTGAGGTTATTAGTAGGTAACAAATAGCGATCAATTTATTTATTTAGAGTGCAGCATTGAAAAGAGCAGTACAAACACTTGTTACAAGCAAAATACAAAGCAAAAAAGCAAAAGAAAAATAGTCATTTCTTTTTGTCGTATTAAAGATAATGTGTAAATACCTAACAGCAATGCTGCCTCAGATGCACTGACCGCAAACTGATTTTCTATTAATTTGGGCAAAAACGCAGCAAATCCCGATATCAGCATGCCTTCGCTGGCTCCGGCCAAGTTCAAAAACATAAATGTAGGATTTCGTAGCAAGGCTGCAGCGGCTCGAGGTAGCTCGTGAAAAGCGCTGAACGCTGCTGACTTTGAAGCCGCCCCTTCGTGCGCTTCCGATACTTTTGACGCGCGAATTTCTTCAGCACCTATTTATGAGAAAATACATATTTTTAAATGCAGTGCCCAGTGTGAAAACGATTGGAAAAGCTGCTTTCAATTTATTGTAATTAATTTTTATTCTAATTAACGTCTAATTTTATTCTAAAGCAACTTAAATCTGAACATATTTGAACTTTGTTGGGCAAGATTAAAATCCCATAGAAGGCATTCATTTAAATATCTGAACAATTTTAAAATAAATAAATACTGGCGGGGCTCACTGCGTTTCGCAGTCACACAGTTTGGCGACAGGTGGCAGGGGTTGGCCCTTACAGTAAACCGCCGTGATATAAGAGCACGTGTGCTGTTGTGTTTCGGTGATGCTAGGGCCATTTCCCCTATTCCTCCTAACCCCTTTTCGTTTATCCTGCTAAGGTCACCTATGGCGTTGCTTGTGTTAAAAGGCGAAGATAGCCACCTGCCATCAAGAAGGCCGTCAGCCTGCCAGACGGCCTATAGGTTATGTACCTATACCTATAGGTTAAGTGGAATATTTGTGATGAAAATGTTAACGAACCTGGTAACTCGTACGGAAAAGCCAGCAGCGGAACAGCCACTATAAGACACAGCAGGGCTGAAAATATGAATCCAATCCACCAGGCTCCGATCCACATTGCACTCAATGATGTTACGCCAACCCTGAAAACCATAGACATTAGCTTAACAGCTTCATGAAAAGTCGACAGCCGAGGTAGAGCCAGCACCTTTGGTAGATGCTTTGCTTGAACTAGATAAACCCTCCTTTATTAATGCAAAGGTCCACAGGCTGGCTTACGGTAACAAAGCACCAAACACACCAATCATAGTATAGAAAAACAAAGGTAAATACTAAGACAAAAACACAACATCACAAATGCTATTATTACGCTTTGGTCTTCTATCTTCTCTTTTTTTTAATGTTAAGGTCGGCAGCCAGGCTGACGGTCCACTTGAAGCTAGGTGGCTACAGTCGCCTATAACACAAGCAACGCCTATAGCAAGTGCGCTGCAGACTGCAGTAGGAATTAGTAGTGGATAGAGAAATGGGCTCTGGCATCCCTTACTCACTCACCGAAACACAACAGCACATGTGATTTTATTTCACGATGGTCTTCTGTAAGGGAGTGGTTACTGCCGCCAGACGGGCTGCCCAAATGACTGCGAAACGCAGTGTGCCCTGCCACTACTTTCCAAATCCAGATCGGAGCCAAATTTGAAAAGTTGATTTTTCAAAGTTGACCCTGCCGGGAATCGAACCCAGAAACCCTAGAACAGAGCGATAAGGCAAGCACCCTGACCATACTCATCCTCCTTACATATGTCTGGCAGTAGCCGCCAGACAGGCTGCCAAACTTATGACTCCGAAATGCAGCGCGTTTTGCCGCTATTAGTGATATTTCGTATAATTAAACTAATATAAGTATATATATATCGACACTTCATAAGGAATTTCATCGCTATTAGAATTTTCGCAAGCGGTGATTTTTTTAAACAAATAGGAAACCCTCACAGGAAGGCTGCCGGTTGCAAGGAACACATTATTGTAATGCAATCGTATACATTCGAGTGTTTTCTTATGCTAATATCACAGTTTGCTCAACTTTAATATAGTCCAGGAGCGATGATAACTAAAAAAACCGTTACCATGACCATATTCACAATTCATCAATCTTTTGTTTGTGTATCTACTTAGTTTTTTTTTTTTTTTTTTCATAAAGATGGGTTTGCTCTTGACCAGCATCTATACATGTAGAAAGGATGAGGCCGAACAATTGGAGCGAGCTCACCCAAAAGATGCCTAGTCACTCGAACCTTGAAAAGATTTGGGTTGTATGAGCTCGGAAATACAGACGCCGCTGGAGTTCCAATCCTTAGCAGTGCGCATCACAGAAGATGTTCTGTCTGCATGTCCGATAGAAGAAAGAGGAAGGCGGTATGATCTCATGGTTACTTTTTTTAATTGATTTAAAGATAGCTTTAGGCAGAGTAAATTGCTATAAAAACCACATAGGGACACGCATCAACAACCTTGCTATAGGTCTTGGTGAATTCAGAGCAGACGACTCTGGCACATAATATGAAGGGAGTGACAGGATCTTCATTGGAAGGCAGTCCTCGCACATTAATGAAACTCACAAAGAGTAATGGCCTCAGGAGCCGAACGCGTGATGCAAAATTAGAAACAAAAATTAATATAAATAACTTTTTTTAAAACTTTATTATATTAAAGATGCTTAATTATTTATTGGTTAAAGTTTGTACAAAATTCAATAGTATTAGATAATAATACGGCCATGAAATTTTATCGGAAGCGGCCTATACACACAATGAGATACCAAATTTAAAACGGACTAAACCGCAGGTAGACTAGTTCAGTAAAAACCGCTCAGTAGTAAAAACAAGTATCTAGTAGTTTAGTATCAGTAACCAGTTAGTTTTATATACAATAAATATTTTAGGCGTTGGTCTCTCGGTCTACAAACGGCTCCACCCTCCGCGTCGTATTCAGTCGAATTTGCTTGGCCGGTCATTCGTCGGCTGTTGTTCTAACTACTTGCAACTTGAGGGCCCTTCACAAAATAAAGTGGACTCCGATGGACTCTCCTAATGAATTAAAATAATAGACTGATCCATTGTTTCCTTGATTGAATGGTTCAAGCACCTTTGTAATTAAAATGGTTCCATTAGCGGCCGTTGGCGGTGTATTTCAAATTTAGAAGGCAAACGTCAACGTCATGATTATTCGTCTTTAACATTATAGAAGCGAGAGATTGACATTATTCGTTTATTTATGACATGTATTTTATGACATTCAAAACATGTTAACTTTGCAAAATAGGTAACATACTTTGTGCTGAAACTGCTGCATATAAATAAGAACCTTTCAAAATGTGTTTATGCAAATAAAGATACATCTTTTCATTACAATTCATTCACACAAAACTGTGTGGCTTAAAACTAAGCAACGTAAATCGTTGATATTTTATAGGATATTTGACAGATTTTAGGAAAATATCTCAAATTGTTCATTATACCATAATGCACTTGCAATTTGATTCATTCTTTGTGAATTGCTTTATTTTCTTTGAAAATTACAGTCAAAGTTTAAATGATAAATAAAACCGCCAAAACGCTAAAGACGCCATACATGTGGGTCACGTGATATCAATACGTCACTTGCTTGCTAACAAACATTTAGCTGTCAAATCGTAGTACGCTTATGTACTGTACTAAGCAATAAGCATCGACTGTAAACAAAGCATATTACGCAACTCTATGTGCCACCAATCGCGTGCGTTTTTAATCACGTGGTCAAACATGAAAATTTAATTATTTTAATAATGATTTCTTATGAAAATCGTACATATTTTAAAATACTGTGTTAGTTGATTTGGTTTAAAAAAATATTTACAGTTAGTCTAGTAACAATTTGTTTCGTATTTTCATTATAGTCAAATACCTACTAATATTTTGCTCGTAACTTGAATAATAAAATTAAAAGTAAAGCCATATCGAGGTAAAAAGGTCCTTCAAAAGTCGTTGTACGAAAATCATATTTCGCTGCAGAAGCCATGGAAAGTATAAAACGGTGGAATTAATTTGGCTGAAAAGTTGCTTGAGCAACGCACAATGACATGAAAGCGAGAGGGCAACTTTGTCTGAATGAAGCCGTGTCGTTGCCGAGATGGGAATATTAAAAAAATATGAACAAGACGCGGGAAAACCGCGGTGCGCGTCCCCGTCCTCGACGAATCGCAAGTACCAATACTAAAACATAATATTTATTATAAACTTTATTTGGCTTGAAACAGAATTTAAATTGCAATAAAACCTCAACGAGTCCCGTGTACTTTGTACATTAGCAATAAATAAAATTGGTCTTATAACGCCATGTTTTAACAAAATTATATAATATTTTTAAAGGGATATTTTACTTTAAATAAGTATTGTAGGTTTAGAGTGGGAACGCGAAAAGAGCTTTTATTTGTATCTTACTTCGTTTAAGGATTTCATAAGAAATGTTTTTTTTTATGTTAAGGTCGGCTGACAGGCTGAATGACGGTCCACTTGATGGTAGGACGCTACCGTCGCCTATAACACAAGCAACGCCAAAGCTGCTGCAAGTGCGCTGCCGACTGCAGTAGGATTAAGGATAAGGGATTAGGAGTGGGATAGGATGTACTGAATCCCTTATCTTTAATAAGCAGCGCACTAGTAGAACCTGTGGACGTTGCTTACGGTAGCCAGTACCATCAAGTTACGGTAGTTACATAGCTGAAGAACTGAGAATTGACCACAAAACAGTTTTGACCCATTTGAAAAAAGCTGGGTACCTATACAAAAAAGCTCGATATTTAGGTTCCACACGAGCTCACTTAAAAGAAACCTTATGAATCGCGTACTCATTTGCGATTCTTTATTGAGATGTTTTATTTATTAGTATAGATTACAGATAGTTTATGCGTGCGACGAATTATTCAGTGCCCTTTGCACTAAATTAAACAGTAGGTAAAATTAAATTTAAAAAAAGGATTTTGGGCGTTTGTATGCGTGTGTGCACGTCTGCATGGGTGTGTTTGTATGCGCGATAGCAAAATTGGACGTATTAGATATCTTATATAAGCAGATAGTAAGTTCATTTATTTGTACGTCGCTTCGTGAATGTAATCCCCGAACACTTAGTAATTCACTTTCCATATGATTGGTGCAGTTGGATATCCGAACTTTCTAAGTTAAGTTACACTTATAGAAGAAAAAGATAAGCTTTGAAGAAGAAAAAAATAAGCTTTGTTACTTACGTCTCGGAGTCCACAGTGAGGAAATCTGTGTAAATGTTCAGCATCTGTCCACCGATCACATAGCCCAACGCAGGACCAACCACAGCCATCGTGTAATACACGCCTATAACAAGACATTTTTTGTTTATTTGTATTTCACTGCGATTTCTTAGCATTTAGATTAGCAAAATGTACAAAGAAAAAAAAAGATTAATCATATACATTTAAATATTAACTTAATACTACATACGGCTATCCTACTAATACTAGGTATTACCACAGTCTAACCATACTTACGTCATACAGTCGGTCAACGCTCAATGTTCGAGCCTGCAAACTGAAGCGAGTTCGCCGAACGTTGCTCTACGCAAGTACATTCGTTGCCTGACTGTATGGTTAAACTGTGATATTACTAACTACTAACAGTTTAAAAAGACAGCTCGACAATATTTAGAATTTAAGAATTTTCACCATGAAATCGAACTGCGACAGCGTTTATCCAATCATCATGAAAATGGTTTTTTTTTTTTTTTTTTTGAACGGAGAAGGTTTATATGTTGTCAAATTTTCAAGGCAGGCGTAGCCGCGGCGCACAGTTAGTGTGTACATAAAATTTTTGTATATTTGAAATCGCTAAACTCATTGACCGCTTTCTAATTGCGACGGTTTTTAAGCTGTCAAAATGCGAAAGTTTATGAGGACGAATTTTATATTGGATGTTTGTTACTCTCACGTAAAAACTACTGAATGGATTTGGATGAAATTTGGCAGAAAGAGAGTTTAATGCCTGGATTATCCTGGAAAAATGTTAAGTTCCCAAGGGATCGTCTAAAAATATAAAAAAATCGGCGCAACCGTCATCACAGCGATAAAAATGTCGCGGGCACCAGCTAATGTAAATATATTATATAGCTTGATGATTTTGTAGTAAATATTTTATTTGAAAAAAGTTACTAATGTGAAAAATCTATACTTATGGGGGTGTGCAGTTGTAAAACAACTAGTACTTCAAATTTGCATACAAGTAAGCACTATTATAACGACATTTATTTTACAGTCTTGAATAAAATCAGAAATAAATCCTTAATAAATAGCTTTTTTTTTTATAATTTTTTTTTTTTATGAAATCGAGGTAGCGCTTGACCACTATCTCACCTGATGTGAGGTGCAGATGTGGCCGAAGGTGGACCACGCTTACCTAGTAAATGCCCATTTACCCTAGTTTTGAAGAACCCGAGGTTGTAGTTCTGTGGGAACACAGACGCAGGCAATGAGTTCCACTCCTTAGCAGTTCGAACAAGGAAGGTGGAACTGAAACGCTTTGTTCGTGATCGTGGTACATCGACCACGAAGGGATGAAACCCCTGCCCACGTCTAGTGGTCCGCAAGTGGAACGGTTCCGGTTGGATTAAATCGTACAGTATAGATGCACACTCTCCATAGTGTAGACGATAGAAAATCGATAGGCACGCTACTTTTCGATAATCACTTAAATTTAAAAAGTACACAATTAGTGTAACACGTTACTTAAATATACATTCGTTCCCTGGCTTGGCATGGGTGCATTTTTTTTTCTGCAAATTACACATACACAAATCTTCCTCGTTTGAGGCTCATTCTATTAGTAAAAACCGCATCAAAATCCGATGGGTGGTTTAGAAAGAGTGAGCGGAGAAACAGTCCAAAGCGGACAGCGGACCTTATTTTATATATGTATAGATAGAAATTGATTATCAACGTAGTAATTATAATCTCCTATCATGCTAATAATGGTTTATTGTATAAAAAAAAGTTTAAGGGGAAAATGGTGTAGTCAACAAACTCAAGTTTGGGTATTGCATTTCTTAGAACCCCATAAGAGTGCCCCTCTATTTTCACAGCTAAAAGCCGCTATGGAGAAAATATAAAGCCTGTTGTACAGTGAAAGTTGGTTGCTATAGCTTATAAAATTTATCAAATGTTATAATTTATAAACAACTAGCGCTCCGCCCCCGGCTTCGCCCGTGGTTCAATTTTATATACTAAAACATTCCCCGTTTATCCCTCTTTCCATTACTGAAAACCGAATTAAAATCGGTCTACCCGTTCACGCGTGATGCCGTGACCAGGAGAAATGGGGATTCATTTTTATGTACCTATAAGATAATACATTCCAAAATTGTTTTTTCGGCAAACAACAAACTTCTGCTAGACATACTTCAATTTCACGTTTTGAAGATTGCTATAAAAAATAGTTTTACTTCACCATTAGATTAAAAAACCCGAAGAAAAATGGGAACTATTCGGCTCAAAGTCCAGTGAATAAAATTAACATATTTATTTTCTCATTAAAAAAAAACGTCAAGTGCATGCAATATGTCTTGCTAACTGATGAACAATATTATAGCTTTAAATGTGACCCAAGGTTAATGGACGTCTCTCGATACTCAAGGGGCCACACAGTGGCACCCGTATTCGCCTCCTGAATACGGTCTCCTTGTCCTACGAGTGGACGAGAGACTCTTCACCGCAATGGACGGAAGCTGGCGGAGTGATGCAGTCAGAGATTTACCATAAAACCCTTTACCGACTGGGGACTATTGTGCGTAGACGAACACATTAAACTCCTTTGATTTTCGAAAAAACATAACTTATCAGATTTACTATTTAAAACAAAAAAAAAATGAATATTTCACACTGCAAAATGACTACAGTGTGAAGTATTCATTATAGGGTCATACAGTATTTATATATCTATGTTACATTATTAATGTAACTATAGTTTATTTAATAGTATTAAAGATGTACTATAGGGACTTTTTTCCTTCCAGTAGTTAGTTACATTGGACATAAGATATGTTGTATGTTTGTTTGTAACTCCTTCACGTAAAAACTACTAAACGAATTTGGATGAAATTTGACACACAGATAATTTATTTCCCGGATTAACATATAGAATACTTTTTATCCTGTAAAGATGTTAGAATCCCGAGGGATTGTCTAAAAATATAAAAAAATCTGCGCTCGTCGCAGTGGCGGTAAAGCTATAAAGATGTCATATATTTCAACGCAGACGAAGCCGCGGGCATCAACTAGTAGGTAATATTGTAAATTTGAAAGTTTGTATGTTTGTTGGTTACTCAATCGCGCAAAAAACGGCTGAACTGATTTCGATGAAATTTGGCACACAGGTGGTTTATTACTCGGATTAACATATAAGATGCTTTTTATCTGAAAAAATTATACGTTTCTGTGAAATTTTCAAAAAACGAATTACAAGCGCAAACAAAATTGCGCGCACAGCTAGTAATAGGTATATTCGTATCTATACTAATATTATAAAGCTGAAGAGTTTGTTTGTTTGAACGCGCTAATCTCAGGAACTATTGGTTCCAATAGAAAAATTCTTTTTGTTTTGAATAGTCCATTTATCGAGGAAGGCTATAAACTATATAACATCACGCTACGATAAATAGTATTATATATAAGCAGTGTCCAGTACCGTGCGCCCCATGCGCACGCCGCCGCCATATGGGCCGCAAGTGGACGAGTTAAGCTAGTAAAGGATAAAGGTGGGAAAACATGAATGAGCTCTTGCATTTCTTACTGAACCGAAACACGACAGCACTTGTGCCGTTATTTTACAATGTTCTTCTATGTACGGTTAATTATTACTGACCCTTGATTTAATTTCAAAAGCTATAATTTAAATTAAACCAAGGAAAGTATTACAAAGATACACAAGAGCTGTACCACACCTGAGTCTTCGAACAAAGTGTTCTTTTTGCCCTATTTTAGCATTCCCATTTAGCCACAGCGGCGTGGCGTCATTTCCTTTGAAAAGAGGCTCTATTTCCTGTAGTCAAGGGTTACTTTACCAAAGCAATTGTGTCCGACCACTCTACACTAAATGCTTATTAAGATACAACCACCTATAATATTAAGCAAGTGGTTTTCCTTGTTTAATGGGCCTAGACACCGTTAGGTAAATAATAACACTCGGTTATTTCTCTTTGCACTTTGCTGGAAATAAAACCATAAGGCTCGTTTCAAGATAGAGCGAGTTACTTATCTAATAAAAACAATCTAATAGTAAATAAAATACACTCATTTATTTACTACTAGCTGTGCCGGCGACTTTGTACGCATGATATTAGGAATAGCGAGTAACTTTTTTGTTTGCAAGCTGATTGGAATGAAACAAAAACCAAATGTTGCTACGGGAAGCTTGCTACAATACATCAATGAAAACCGCATTCAAATTGGTTAAGCCGTTTCAGAGATTAGCGTGCACAAACGCACAGACAAACAACGATTTTATTATATTTATATATGACTAGCTGAGCCGGCAACTTCGTACGCGTGGTATTCGGTATAGCGTGTAACTTTTTTGTTTGTAAACCTATTTGAATGAAATAAACACTAAATGTTACGGGAAGCTTGCTTCAATTCATCAACGAAAACCGCATTCAAATCGGTTAAGCCATTTCTGAGATTAGAGTGCACAAACGCACAGACAAACAACGATTTTATTATATTTATATGACTAGTTGAGCCCGCAACTTCGTACGCGTGGTATTCGGTATAGCGTGTAACTTTTTTGTTTGTAAACCTATTTGAATGAAATAAACGCTAAATGTTACGGGAAGCTTGCTTCAATACATCAATGAAAACCGCATTCAAATCGGTTAAGCCGTTTCAGAGATTAGCGTGCACACACGCACAGACAAACACACAAACTGACAAAAAACCTAAAAACTATTTACTGACCTCAGTAACATAAGTACTCGTACAACGTGTACAAATTGTTTTTTTTTTTTGAAAGAATCGTTAATGAACAGATACGATTTTATTATATGTAGGTATAGATATTAGACTGACAAACAGACTAACTAACAGAAAAGGCTATTTACTTGTGAATAGAAGTAGGTATTATTGACGCTATTAACCGTTAATAATTAATTTAAAATTTATTAGAGGTTATTAGTGAACGAATTATGACAAAAGTGTTACGTCAAGTAATAAATCCTAGCATAAAGCATAATCTGAAGAATATTAAAGAACATCTCACCTAAGTAAACCGAAGACATTTTCTTGGAGACATTCTCGTCAATATAAGTAACGCCGAGGGTGAAAAGTGGTGTTGCGCCCGCGCCGTGCAACAGTTGAGCCAACACGAACACTGCAACTGCCCACGCGCCGCCTTCCGATGGGGCAGTGCCCTCACATCGATTGCTCTTAAACAAAAAAAACTTAACTTATTCTTAATCCTACTGTAGTCGGCAGCGCACTTGCAGCAGCTGTTGCATGTTATAGGCAACGGTAACCACCTACCATCAAGTGGATCGTCAGCTTGTCTGCCGATCTTAACATTAAAAAAAAACACTATCAGAATCCCCATTTTTAATATGTTTATCCCCCAATTATTATTATTATTTTCACATTTGACATTTTACCTGCAAACTTTTTAGTTACATTTCTTTATTAAATCAAATCAGTATTTTTTAAATTATTTTTTTAAATAATTCCTTAATTAGAACATTAGAAACTGTTTTGGCCATTTGTTTTATTTTTATTTTTTGCTATACCTTATCATATGTAATATTGTAGATGTTTGTTTCCTTTATTATTATATAAATAAAAATAAATCTTCGAAATGTATGTACGCCCATAACTTTCGAAAGGGTTGACCGATTTTAATTCGGTTTTGACTAATGCAAAGAGATCCCTCTTTCCCTCTTTATGTATATAAAAATTGCATCCCGGGCGAAGCCGGGGGCGGGCCGCTAGTTATAAATAAATATCTTCAAGAATATGGTTTTATTGGGTCTGTTTTTATTTTTGTTATCTGTAGGCCTTCACAGTAAGACTGTCAACAATTTATTTTTTATTATAAAAAGTGGCAGGCAGGCAGGCAGGACCAACAAAAGGCAGGATGGTCCACTAGATAGCTACTGTCGTATAAGGACACAAGCAACACCAGCAGAAATCTGGAACGCTGCCGACACTAAAAATAAAGTTAAGGGACATAAGTCCAGTTTAGATACTATAGAGTCTATTCTAGATACTAAGTGCAAATTAGAATTTAATCCGTTCATAAGACATCGTTTGATTATAATTTTGTAAAAATTAAATTCTTTATCTGTTAAGAAGAAATTCTTTTAATTGGCACATACCACAGTTTTGTTCAAGGAGCACAAGTCGTTTGGCTCATCCCCCGCTATCCTATAGGGTGAGACGAGGAAGTGTGGAAGAGCGAAGAGTAAGGAGCCGGTACCCATGAGCAGCACGCCCCAACCCAGCCACCGAGGCTTGGAAGAGCCGCTCCGACCGCCGAGATATGTCACGGGAGCCAAACATACGAACGAAGCCATGTCGTAACTGTACCGGAAACATAATTAATGTTATTGTGGATCATTTCCGTTGGATTCGCAACAGGATTTTCGTAAATAATAATTAAAGATTTTTTTTACATAGGTATATTGTGCTAGACAGGCACACCGTAGACATTATAGAAAAAAAAGATAAACACCAACACAAGTTTTTTTCTTTATCAACTTTTTCACCGAAAAGTAATTGTTCCATCACCTTTGTTTTAATAATATTAAAACAACTCTAAATATTATTATTTAGAGCCATGGTTCCAGTTAAAAATATTCTTCAAGATTCTCAAAACACTCACTCACACCGGCTTTAATCCCTTTTCCCTTTTCCTAATCCCTTTATCCTTGATAATGCGTCGTTTATGTTAATAGGCGACGGTAGCCACCTATACCATCAAGTGAACAGTCAGCCCGTCTAACGACCTTAAAATGCATTAAAAAAATTACATTTCGTTTAGAGCCTTAGTTCCAAAAGTGGTCCAGGTGGACCCCCAGGTATTCACATGAGACTCGACGGGGGTCTACGTTGGTATGACAAAAAATTCTCACTTTTGACACAGTATCACATCGACAAAAAAAAACAATCAATTCTCACTTATTTCTTTTAGAAAACTCCCCATTCGTAGTTGGAACTCAGCCGCAACGCAAATTACCATAGTTAGATCTAATCTTCACATTTTTTGTCGAGTTTTGGGAAAATGGTAGAAATGTTCCACCGGAACCAGCTAAATTTTGAAAGTGGTCTATGAGAAAAAAAGTCTGGGAACCTCTGTTTTAGAGAATCTGAAGGAAGCTTATTTCGGAGGACAGTTTTATCACGAAGGGATGAATGCTGAATTCTACAAATAAAATACGATATAAAGATTGTATATAAAGGTTCAAGGTGTTGTAGTAAACAAAGGCTATTTTTATTTGTTTTTCAAAACAGTCTTACGGAACCAAAACATGTTTTTTTCAGATTTGGAAAACGTCTTACGGAGCCAAATAAGATGTGTAAATGGCATAATATACAATTTTTATTGTTTGACCTTTTTGAAGGTATTCCACGAAACTAAATACCTTATTTATTGCTAACCAAATTGTTTTGACTCTTTTTGGAGTCAAAGAATTTGTTTTGACGTCGCGAGTAATCGAAATAAAAAATGTCGACCAGTTTTGAACGATTTCAAACAATGAGAATTTGTGTGTATTTAACTCAATCGAAAGCTTATTAGATTCTCATCACGCTGACAAATTACGAATGCCCAATTTTGTAACGTAAATTATGTTGTTTTTATTTTCGATTTTTTAATTACAATTTCCCATTTATTAGACCGCACATATTTGTTCTATCTGCAATTGTCGTTGTGGCCTGTCTATTCGTATGGTCTTTTCCAATATCCTCTCGCCTAAATTTTAATTTATAATACCAATTTTAAAGTATTCGAATGGGGTGGATGTGAACTCTTAAAAAAAATGCTTCTACAGCATCCATTTTTTTTTCTCAAAATCTTATGTTTTTCTCTATTTTTCATAGTTTTCGAAATATTTAAATTAATAAAAAAATTTTTAGATTGGTGAGACAAGTACTATTTCATTAGTGTTTGAAATCTTACCCTCCGGCGATAACTCCCGTCTGCATGGAACGAAGACCAAACCTTTTCTCTATGGTTGTGATGACCACATTCACAAATCCGTTGACTACCATTCCTGCAAAAAAAAAAATATCAATGAGTACAAGTAGAAAATTGAAGAAAATGAATAAGTACACATTGCGTCCCGCAGTCGTAAACCGGGCAGCCTTGCAGAAGACCACCTTTAAATAACGCAGCAATGAAATCAACAATTTTATGAGTCACAATAATTCTTTTCTGGGTCGATGTATACAGTTTTATAATAAACTTCCCGAGATAATAAGAGCCTTACCTATAAATAAATTTAAAAGTGTAATCAAAACCAAACTTTGTTCGAAAGGTTATTACAAAATCGCTAAATATTTAAGCGACAATGAAGCCTGGATTTAAACGCTTCTGAGCTCATACTATGTTTAGTATTGTATATACTGTGATTTGTGTATAATAATTGTAATTGTTATATATATATATAACAATTATATATATATAAATATATTTTTTATGTTAAGATCGGCAGACAGGCTGACGGTTCAGTTGATGGTAGGTGGCTACCGTCGCCTATAACACAAGCAACGCCAAAGCTACTACAAGTGCGCTGCTGCAATTATTTTAAAGATGACAAAAACAATGTTATCCTGAGATTCTTTCGGGGTTTTCAGAATCTTCATCATCTTGGCAATTTTTTTTTTCGGAAACCCTGATAAATATAGGTATAATCTACTTCAAAAAGTGATCTTGATATCCTATTTTTGAGAAAAAAAAATACACTTTTTTTGTCGATTGAAGATATGTCCGCAGCGTTACCCCAAATAAGAATCCCATAACGTATTGACGAACTCAGTAAAAATAACCGTAAAAGCCGTATAATATTGCACCACGATAATGCCAGTTCTAACACGGACAGAAAGACAAACCAATTTTTTAAGATGAAAAACGTAGATCTTATGAGCGATCCTGCATTCAGTCCCGACCTAGCACTTTTTCGTCCCAATAATTACGAACCAGTTACGCACTCAACGATTTTCATGACTAGAAGAAGCTGGTATGAAAAACATGTTTCCGAGGTCACCAAGAAAGAGCGCCATAATTGTTTTAAAAATTTGTTTATTCGTATGAAAAAGTGCATTTACGCTCTGAAGAATAACCATTCTTATAACTTATTTTTCTTATTCATATATAGTTATAGACGATAAAATATCTCTCAAGCCCTCAGATAATAATTTTAAGCGGCAATACTGCCTAAGATTGAAACTTGTAAGGACAATCACAAGTTCCATATTGATATTTCAATTTTATTTGATAAAATACGAATTTGTCCCTGACAGTAGCAGAATAAATAATAATAGGTACTAATGTATTACAGCGTTTTTATGTTTTTTAAAATTAAGGTCGTCAGACAGGCTGACGGTCCACTTGATGGTAAGTCGCTATACCGTCATCGATAACACAAAGGACGTCACAGGCGCTGCAAGTGCGTGGCGACCATAGTAGGATTAAGGATAAAGGATTAGGAAGTAATAGAGAAATGGGCTCTGGCATCCCTTACTTACTCGCGGAAACACAACAGCACACGTGCTTATAGTTCACTGTAGGGTGGTGATTATTGCCGTCAGCCGAGCTGCAAAAATGACTGCGAAACGCAATGTGCCCTGCCACTACTTGCCAGAGTATAAAAATACTTATTTAAAAAAATAAAAATATAAAAATAAAAAAAAGTATAAAAATACTTTAAAGTTGGCCCTGCCGGGAGTTGAACCTGGGTGAGATAGACAGTTAGAGTAATCACCTTAACCACTCAACCGAGGACCAACTTCGAAGAAAAAATAAATTATTTTTCTTTTAAAATTTTGTAAGAGAAGATCTTCAAACATTCTTTTCTAGGACAAAATTTTAAATTAATCTGGCGGAGTTGATAGAAATATACACTCGACAATTAATTGTTCTAGTAAATAGTCTAAATAAATGTGAAAAGTAAATCGCGTTATTTCAAATTCAAATTAAATTATTTAAATTAATTATTCAAATTTTTGTTGAATTATTATCATTAATCAAATAAATATGTGAAAATATTGTATAAACATACGGCTATCACTCTAGTTTTAATTTGCACAGTAGAATTCTGATATTTTTTCTTTGATTTTTGATTTTGATATATATATATTCCACTGTGTGTCCAACAATTGAATTATTGTTATGACGAAAAAAAACTAAATATAGAGATCGATCTAACAATTCAATTGTGATAGCAAATAAAGGATTCGTTCGGAGAGATTTCATTTCAGCACGAAAATAAACTGTGGACTATCGCTACCGGTTATTAAAGTTTCACTTCCCCGGTGGACATGGACAGACAAACGGACAGTCCAACCGAAATAGACTGGCACACGTCACGACCGTGCCATTACTTTTATCAATTTAAACAAAACAATTCAATGAACCGTTGCAATAATAATTGCAGGTTTGCACATTGTTCTGATGAAGTGAAAATAACATTATTTAAGACATATTGACAGTATTTTTATACATGTAACCTGTGGGTTAACTACACTCAAAAATCGTTTAATGCCCTGCGCGTCCAATACAACAATGCCTTCAGAGTGTTTCTGGGGATGCCGCGCTACTGTAGTGCATCGGGGATGTTTGCAAATGCAAGAGTTGCAGATTTTTACGCTATAATGCGAATGAGAATAGCATCTCTGATGACTAGAGTACGGGGCAGCCCCGACACGCTGTTGAAGGTAATTGCTGGGAAGATGGACTGCCCAATAATAAAACATTGGGTGATGTCACACATCACCCTTAATAGAAAATGATAGGTTCTATCATTTGCTATGATACTTGCACATTATGCATATTGTTAGTTTATATTTTAATTTTAATTTTCTACAATGTAATATAATTTAAAAAGCTATGGACACAATGAAGTCTGAAATAAAGTTATTATTATTCATACTTATTTATTTCTTTTCTTAATTCTAAATTTTTTACAATATGTATATAAAAACAATAAATATTATAAAAAACTTAAAATTAGATGTCTTCTCCACTAGAAGCGGGGCAAGGCCCGCTACTAGTGGATTATTATTATTATTAATATTTCTTTGACGTTCTAAGAAATTTGTATTTTTATATTCATATCACTAGTAGTGGCAGAAACTACCTCAGAAGACCACCGCGAAAAAATAACATGTGTTCTGTTGTGTTTAGACGAGAAGAGTACACTTCTCTATTATTATTTTATGTTAAGATCGACAGACAGGCTGACGGTCCACTTGATGGTAAGTAGCTACCGTCGCCTATAACACAAGCAACGCCACAGCCGCTGCAAGTGTGCTGCCTACATAGGAAAATGGGCTCTGGCATCCCTTACTTACTCACAGAAACACAACAGCACACGTGCTATGATATTTCACGGTGGTCTTCCGTAAAGGGGTGGTTAAATAATAATAATTATTATATATTGCCTACTAAAGTCACCAGTACAATGGCAGCCCCTAATATGGTGTTACTTGACAGGCTATGATATCGACATTTGTTTTCTTATTTTAAGGTCGACAGACAGGCTGGTGGTCCACTTGATGGTAGGTGGCTATACCGTCGCCTGTAACACAAACAACACCACGGGTGCTGCAAGTGCGCTGCCGACCATAGGTGGACTGAGGATAAAGAATTGGGATAGGGATATAGGCTTTTTCTCTGGCTGAAATGACTCCACATACGATCTAGTGAACCGTCAGACTGTCTGCCGATCTTTATAAAAAAAAACTTGATATCATGACTTTTTTGTAGGCAATCATCAATTAGATTATCTTTTTTATATAAAATAAAACCTTGAATCGTTAAAGCTATTTGCCTGATAATGGATCTATCGGGATATTAACCATTAAATAGTACCATTATGATATAACGATAACAATAAAAAAAAAACAAACAAACAAATTATATTGAAGTTTTTATAATGCATAATAATTATATCCGTTCTTTTGTGTAACAAAATTCTATTATATTCAAAAATACATAAATAAAAATGTAACAAAACTTGTTCTATACATCACACATTTAATAAATAAAAAAAATTGAAGCCAGCCATAATTAACTGAATAATATGATGAGCTCCTCAAGAAAAAATTTTTTAAATTCCAATCCCAATAACACTAATATTAAAAGTTATCACCTTTCATGTCTACCTCCACGTTTTTTCATGTTTTATTGCTCTCTGACATCTCTGGGGGCCTAGCCAAGACGCAAACTATTGCGCAACTGACATCTCTGGGGGCCTAGCCAGTTACAACTGTTACAACAACCAATCACCGGGCTTTATTTCTTTCGTTTTGTAAGTACGCAAAGGAAGCGTTTGCAACAGTTTGCATCTTGGCCAGGGCCCCTGGTTTATGCAAGATTTAAATCTTGGCTTTTATGTTAAAACTATTTCTGATTTACTCCGACGAACTTATTGTAATTGGGAACTGCATGAGATCATACCGCCTTCCCCTTTCTTCTATCGGACATGCAGACTGGTTACCATCCTCATCTTGTCGAAATCCCTCTAATTCGGACCAAGCGCTTTAAAACATCTTTTATAATGCGCACTGCTGAGGATTGGAACTCCCTGTTGGCGTCTGTATTTCCGAGCACATACAACTCAAATCTTTTCAATGTTCGGGTAAATAGGCATCTTCTGGGTGAGCTCGTTCCATCGTCGGCCTCATCTTTCTTAAACGAATAATATACTGGCCAAGAGCAAACTCATCGTTAATAAAAAAAAGACGGTATTATTTTCTGCAGCCAATTTTAAGGCTTTTACATGTGATAGTTAACAAAAATGCTATAAAAATTATCAATAATAATAATAATAATATTCTTTATTTGTATCATCTCTTATCATTTCTTAATGACATTCAACAACTTACCTAAAGATAAGTTAAATTAACTTAATCTTCATTATTATACGAATATAAAATTTTATAATATTAATAATAAATAATAAGTTTAATAATAAATATGCACACAATAATTTTGTTTGTCATTTAAATAACGGCCATTCCTTTGTGTGGGAAAAACAATATCGTTTGGAGGCTAAACGACGTAAACAAAAGTTCCCCCACACAAAATGTGCCGTAAAACACTTCTACGATACGAGAATATCATGCCTAGTCACGTACCGCCCAAATTGTTAGGCAAGTGACACACTGAGAGCATAGATCTTACTTATTTCCATTTTGAATGGCGGGCACACTGCGTTTGGCAACTATAAATTGGTCAGCCTGCTTGGTGGCAGTAATCATCTTCTTATAGTAGACCACCGTGAAATAACAGGGCAAACGCTATTTTGTATCGAAGTGTAAATAAGGGATGCCAGAGCCGAAGCTTCTTTATACTATCAAGGTTGGCAGCGCACTTACAGCACTTATGCCGTTGCTTGTATTAATAGAAGACTTCGTCAAGTCTTTTATATTTTCTTAGACGTTAGTGATACTAATCACTTTAAAGCTTCTTGCTAATTCACTGATGTAATACCTACACATTTTTTTTTTCTTGTCTTGTGCGTTATGTAATTTTTGCAACAAAAAACAAGATCGTTTTTAAAGAGATGTGGCATATGTTTTTTTAACATTTGTAAATTACTTTCAACGCTCGATTAATGCCTTTATTTATCAAATATCAATATGACTTGATATTTGATAAATAAAGTTTGATATTTGATAATAAATATTTGATAAACTCTATACATATTTATAATAAAATCGTAAACGAACCGTGTCTCTACATTAAATATTTTTTCAAAAAGAACAATTTGTACACGTTGTACTTATGTTACCGAGGTCAAAGAAATAGGTTTTAGAATTTTCGTTTGTTGTTGTGTGTGCATGCTAACTTCAGAAACGGCTTAACCGATTTGAATACGGTTTTCACTGATGTATGTAGCAAGCATTTAGTAACATCCCGTAACATTTAGTGTTTATCATTCCAATCGGTTTATAAACAAAAACGTTACGCGCTATACCGAATGCCACGCGTACGAAGTTGTGGGCTCAGCTAGTGTTAAATATATAAGTCCCTATACCATTTTTAAATATATTCTAAATGAGTTCAAATTCAAATAAACAAATTTATACAAAAAAAAAAAAAAAAAACAAGATTCGTGGAAAAAAAAACAGTTGCTGGTCACTTAAAATTAATTAAATCGTATTAAGCTAATATGTCGAGATATGACCTGTTTATAAGCCCCCAAAATGATGGCTATAAATTTTGAGACACATATTTTTACGAGTCCTGTATGCTCACAACCTATTATCTCTCTTTTATAAGATTTGCGAATTAATAAGCAAAGTGTTCGAATAAATGCTATACGCCTGTGAAATGATTAATTATGGACTGTTTTATTATATTTCGTGCGTAGTCATGGTGACCCCAGCGAAGAGTCTGTTCACCAAGTCGTATAAATCTGTGCAGAGATGACAACAAATTTTATTTTAAAGGAACGACAATTAAAAACATTTTCTCATTGAAGTTTGTTACTACTTATATTATTTAAATAACAGCTTCAAGTCATTTTTGTTCAAAGCACTTCAGTTCAATCATCTTCAAGCGACCACTTTCTCGTTGTGAAATTGGATGCGAAGAAGAGGGAGACACAGGTTAATGATGGTGAAATGATGCAGCTTTGGTATGAGAGTAACCGAGCTGATGCATTGAAACTTGTACCATTATGTGCGTGGAGCGCACTAAACGTTTCCGGAATGAATAAGAAAAAGTTCTATGAATGGAAATGAATGAATTTATTTAAATTTATCAAAAAATTATCAAATTTATTGTTTCTCAAAATATTCTCAATTTGTTTAGTTGTACGTAACGATAAAATTTGGCATACTGTATTTGGTTGTTGTTAGTTAAAATAAATAAATTAATTGACTATTATTAGGTCAATTAATTTATTTATTTATTAAATATTTATTAATTTATTACTATTTACTATATATATTTATTAATTATAAAATAAAAATCACTCTCGCAACAACGTTTACTTGTTTGGTTACTAGTAAGAATAAAAGTTGGTATACTGTATTTAGTCTTACTTTAGTTGTTGTTAGTTAAAATTAATTAATTAATCGACAGACGGTTTATTTGTTTTATGAAAATAACGACGTAATTTCTTTGCTATGGTTGGGTTTTGATATAGGTTGTTATTATTTGATTGAAAATAAATACATCGATTTTTGCCGGACTTTCTGAAAAGCGATTGTACTTGCTTGATTTTTATTTATTCTTATCGGTTGGAAATTAAATAGATTAATTGTTGCCATGCTTTCGTAAGAGCGATATTATAATGTAAGGCGCCTGGCGGACGTTCATTGGACACGAATTTGACTTTTTTTTAAATAAAATCGTGACTATTGAACAGAAGTGTAAAATTCTTGCAGTATGCTATTAAGTAATACGATGTTTTACTGTTTTTGGACAAATCACGAATATGAGTTATTTCAAAACTGAAATCGGTTGAATTTCGAAGTGAGTAATTAATACTTAATTTTGTTTTAAAGGAAGGAGGATATAATTACACGTTACAAGCAATACAATGTCTTACGTATTACATGCGAATGATAACTCATTGTCTATAGATATACAACCAAATTAAAAATTTAAATACAAGACCGTGAGGTCCCGTGCATGCTCAGGTGGCAGAAGCGTGGCGGAAGCTTATTGTGCCAAATAAGTTAACAATGATATTTAATTAGTGTAATTGTTATATATTATATAGTAATGATATGTACACAGTACAACCATAGAGTTTAAATTTAAAGTTTTTTAAATTCTAAACAGGAGAGATGCAGCTTGAATTCACTTAGTAAAAAGATCAAAGGTTGTACGTAATAGACCAAAATTTTGGTTACTGTTTTCGCTTTGTCGTGAAAAATTGTCTTGATAATTTGTACATAGTTGTTTTTCATTTATTTATTTATTGAGGAGGAAAATCTTCAAAAAGACACCTGTTTGACCGGGATTCTTACCCACTAAAAACCTTCCCTCTAATACCCAGCATCGCGGGACCGCGTTAGGATTTAAGGGGGAGACAAACGCTAAATACTAAAAATATCCATTGTTTAACGAAGATGTTACAAGAAATAGACAAGACAATTGCTTTGAAAAAAATATATATTATACTTAAACATGTGAAGAACCAATTGTATTAATTAGAATTTTCGTTAAAGTAATAGAAACTCCACAAAAAAAGTTAGAACACAAGAAGAATTTGACCTTTATTGAAAATTCTCTGGAAAACGGCTTATTGCACACATATGAATCCTGTACCTATTAATAAGTTAATATCAGATTAAAAAATTGTATTAATAAAAAATTTCTTTTTGTGTAATGTTCTAATGGTAAAAACAAAAAAAAAACACCATTTCTAGGCCTGTTGAATTGTCTCCGCCGCCAGCGAGTTCTATAGTAAATGTCATTCCCGAATTAGCATTACTTCGCAGGACTCCTTTTTGCCGCTGTCTGCAGCTACACCTCCATAGTAAGTCACTTATGTATTGTGCTAGTAAGGAAACATAAGTCATAAAAATAAGTATTATGACCTTACTAACACATTCCCTGATTTTTATGCCAATCGTGGCAGAACAGAGGTCTCCCCTGGCTTCTAATTCTAGGAAACGGTAAACACCTGTCATCATATGGATTGTTAACCTACCTCCTACGAAGACGAAGTGTATTCAGATACAAAATAATTAATTCTGATGTATGGCATAATACACTTTTGATTTATTGTGGATACAGAGAGCGCACCATATCATCCGATATAATCGGATCACAGTGGGATTACCGGACATTGAAAAAGTGCATTTTGGTATTGGTTCCGTGATGCAAAATATAATAAAGAACGTTTAAGCCCTTTCATGTTTCCGTTATGAAAATTCAATATCACTAATATTATATTTATTTACTAGCTGGGCCTGCAGCTTCGTCCGCGTGGTAACCATTTTTTGTTATTAGTAACCAAAATTTACTCTTCGAACGGAGATAATTTTGGTTCCGGAATTTAGAATTTTAGAAAAAATATTAGTAAAAGAATGCATTAACTTTAATACCCTTATTCAATGTCAATTGTTGTCATAGACATATTCAAAATCTTCCCTTATGTCCGTAAAGGTCTCAGACAGGCTGACAGTCCACTTGATGGTAGGTGGCTACCGTTGCCTATAACACAAGCAACGCCACAAGTGCTACTTTTAATAAGATAAAGGATAAGGGATTAGGAGTGGATAGGAAAATGGGCTCTGGCATCCCTTGCACAATCGCAAAATTTCATGATGATCGGTTGAGTAATTGTGAGCGTCGGTGGCGCAGTGGGAAAGACGCGGCCTATCGTGTCGAGAGGTCCCAGTTTGATCCCCGGTCATTCCACGTTACCAATGGTTTTTTTTATAAAAACTTAAGTGTATTTACTGACTGCTCTCAAACATGAAGGAAAACATCGCGAGGAAACCTGCATACGCCAAAGAAGAAACTCTAAGGCGCATGTAAAGTCCACCAACCTGCACTGGGGAGCGTGGTGGACCATATTATAGTCCATAAGCCCTTGTTGAGAGGGTAGGCCTATGCCCCTGCAACGGAGACATGTAATTGGTTGACAATGATGATGATTATGATGATGATGATGGTTGAGTGGTTAAGGCGCGAAACCGTGACAAACAAACTCTTCAGCTTCATTATGGATTAGTAAGGATAGTATTTAACAAAGACAAAGTCGGAAAGAAACAATAAAAGTCAGTGTAACACCGTAATATGTCCCGTACGGAAGCCAAACTAATGTGGAGTATTATAGGGTTCGCAGACAAATCCGGCAAATAAAGAGAGGGCTCGCATCGTATGAGACATCTTGATCTATGAACCTTGTTGTCTCTTCGGGTTAAATAATTTCTTTTTCACTTATTACGTTGTTAATAGTGCAGGGTAAAATTCCATATCATTTATTCGTCATCCCATTAGTTTTTTTCTTTATCCTGATGATGTTGGCCTTCTCACCATGGTAAGCTTCCTTCTCCGTCATTACCCGAAAAGGATAGCTATCATAAGGTTAGCCTTGGCAGGACTCTAAAGATTTTCTTGATGTTAATTACCACTTAATTAATATTTTTACTATTTAAGTGATTCTTTTTTATGTTGAGATCGCAGACAGCTTGACGCTCCACTTCATGGTAGGTGGCTACCGTCGCCTATAACACAAGCAACGCCAAAGCTGCTGCAAGCGCGCTGCTGACTACAGTAAGATTAAAAATAAGGGATTAGGAGGAGGATAGGGAAAATCATCCCTTTTTATCCATATAAGCATTGAAAAGACTAAAGGTGCAGGCCTCTTAGTCCCAGATAAGAACCTATGTAATATTTGTTATAGTATATAATTGTCATATATTGAGGTATTACTTGTGTTACAAAATGTGATATAACAATAGGGGATCGGACAAATTTTCAGAAAGTGTTTTAAATTAATCTTCATGGATATTTATTCCCATAAAAAATATTATTTTATTTATTTATAGCCTTTTAGGTACTCAAAATCAAGTTTTAATATTGTTTGTTTGAAAATGCCGCCAAAACGCCACGATAGTTCATCTGAGAGCGCGTAACGTCATTTGTGGTCATATCATAACAAAACAGCTGCATTGGCATAAGTTCGCAAGAAGTTTTGTTTCGTTGAGTAGATTCTTTATTTGTTATTATGGAACGAAAAAAATATCGTTGGTATTGATTCTAGAAAGTGAAATAACAGATGTAACAACTGATAGCCGTGCACTGCAGACAAGACAATGATTGTCCACAAATGACGCACTGTGATTGGTGTTTTAGTGTAGATTAAAAATATTGTAAATAATAAAATTTTATTTCTTAATTTAAAAATATTTAAATGAATTATATTAAATTATTATTCGATAAATAATCGTAAAAAAATATATATTTTCTTTCTAAGTACATTTTAGATTTTAATCTGATTACTGTCCGATCCCCTATTATAAAGCGTGGATGTGTCTTATAAAAGCTGTACTTGTAAAGATGATTGGCTCATAAAGTGAACACTATTTTCGTTATTTCTAGACTGTAAATTAGTAAAATTGTATTTTTAGGAAGAAACTCTAATGCACGGATAGATATTTTTATTATCATGCTCAAAGTGCAAAACATCCTGCTGAACCATACAATTTCGTCATATAAAGTTACTAGATTGTGCCCTCGGCTTCGCCCGGCTTGATATAATAATGCCTGACTAAATATATGAGCAATATAACGCCTAACATTTCTATTGCAGCTATAGCTTTGAAAGGCGTTAGATGATCCTTCGGGAACAGTACTTTTTTCTGGATGAAAGGTACCCTAATGTCCTTTCCTGTATCCCTGATAACGTGTATGCAAAATTTCTTGATAATCGGTTCAACGGTTTAGACGTGAAAAGGTAACAGACAGACAGAGTCACTTTCACATTTATAATATTAGTATGGATTTATTTTACTTTTTTATTATGGTTGGTCTTAATGTTAATTTTTTCATTTTTCTATTTTTATAATAAACTAGCGGCCCGCCCCCGGCTTCGCCCGGCGTGCAATTTTATATATAAGAACATTCCCCGTTTATCCCTCTTTCCATTAGTCAAAACCGAATTAAAATCGGTCTACCCGTTCGCGCGTGATAAGGAGATGGGCTCTGGCATCCCTTACTCACTCACCGAAACACAACAGCACGTATATGCTGTTATTTCACTGTGGTCTTCTGTAAGGGGGTGGTCACTGCCGCCAGGCGGGCTGCCCAAATGACTGCAAAACGCAGTGTGCCCTACCACTACAAAAGATTGCAGACTGGTGGGCGGAAGATTTGGGTATTGGTCATCGTTTATAAACCAGAAGTAACCCTAGACGGGATACAAGTGCGCTGCTAACCCCTTATTATAAAGGAAGAGGAACAAGTTCCAGACCTATCCAGAAAGGGGAATAGACGGTATCCCTAACTCAAAGTCAACAACTCAAGTCTTGTCATTTAAGGGATATTTACTTCTATCCCGTTTATTATTGTAAAATACCTTGTGCCCTTCCTCTATTAACGAGGCAGACCTTAAGAAGACACCGTATTAATTCAACATGAAAAAGTCGCCTTAACATTCCTACAAAGTTTAAGGTATTGTTAAACTTTCTTATATTATTTAGAAAAGTTTTACCACAAACTTCCATCGTCTTTAACGAATAGGCCAGCACTGTTGCGTCGCAATGTCCGGAGTTCGCCAAGATTACTTCACTTCGTAAGAATCATTTTGTGTGCAGACATTTCTTTTGTCGTCATGTTTATTCATACAAAACTTTTTTTCCTAATTTTCTTTTCTATTTATTCCTGTAAAATTCGAGGAGCCCATTGGTCGATTTGTTTCCTTAGAGATCAGAGTCAGTGGCCCCGGGTTCTATTCTATCTCTAAGTGGGCAGAGCCAACTTAAAAATGTACTTTTCAAATTAGATTCGGGTCTCAGTTGTACGTGGTTTCGCCCCCTGATTGTTTTATTTATACAAGCGAGCAAATCTTTTTAAGGGTTTTTATTTATTTATTTATTTTCAATGTTAAGATCGGCAGACAGGCTAACGGTCCACATGATGGTAGGTGGCTACCGTAGCCTATAACACGCCACGGCTGCTGCAAGTGCGCTGCCGACTACAGTAGGATTAAGGATAAGGGATTGGATGTAAAAATTAGCTCTGGCATCCCTTGCCCACTCACCGAAACACAACAGCACATGTGCTTTTATTTCATGGTGGTCTTCTGTAAGCGGGTGGTTACTGTCGCTAGACGGACTACCCAAATGACTGCGAAACGCAGTGTGCCGTGCCTCTACTATCTAGATCCAGACCAGAGCCAAATTTGAAAAGTTCATTATTCAAAGTTGACACTGCCGGAAATCGAACTCGGGAACCCTAGATCTAGGGTTCATACAAAATTTTCTTCGTAATTTTCTTTTCTGTTTATTCCTACAACATTCGACGAGCCCATTGGTCGAGTTGTTGCCTTAACGCTCAGAATCGGGGTCCCGTGTTCCATTCCCGGCAGAGCACAATTGGCAACTTACAAATATACTTTTCAAAGCAGATTCGGATCTCGGTTGTACAGGGTTTCGCCCCCTGTCCGTTTTTTTTATCCCATAACACAAGCCAGCAAATCTTTTTATGTTTTTTTTTTAAAGGTCTACTGATCTTTTTTTTTATAGACCACTTCATACGAGAAAGAATTATTCGATAGTAGTTACTTAGTGGCCGTCGGCCTAGATAGGATAAACTATAAGAAACTAGGGACCTGCTCCCGACTCCAGAGTTTAAATTTTCAAAAATCCTTCGGATGCTTATGTTCTAAAATAAACTTATATTCCAAATTCAACTTTCTAGACTTAGTAGTTTTGGCTGTGATGTCGATAGATCAAGTCAAAACAAAGGATTTTATAAGAATAAATTGGGAGACAATCCCTCCTTATTAACTCTTCGAAACACACCAGCGTACGCGCTGTTGATTCATGTTAGTTTTCTGTAAGGTGCTACTGCCCCAGACGGGCTGCCACAGTATGACTGCAGCATCCAGAATGCCCTGCCACTGGTAAATATCTACTAGTTTTGTTAACTAATTAATCTTATCAATTATTTTTTATTTGATTGTTTTAATTTAATTAAAAAATCTTGTTTTCATAGAATAATTTAATTATAATTTAGCCACCACAATTTTATTAATGCTCTCTCTCATGGCAATAAGTAATTTGAATTGGAGCATTTTATATGGCAACACTAAATTAATTTGACGTATGCACTGTGAAGGAGATGTTGCCAGTAATTAAACGTAACAGTCAATTGAGTTTGAAGTATTGCTGTAAGTATTTGTAATTACGTCCGCTTGGTTAGCCACCCTCTGTGGAAAGAGATTAACTTCGCAGTAAAACTGTACAAAGTTTAATAAGTAAAACTATATTATAATAATTATTTTTTCACTTCTCATGCTCTGAAAGTGCTTATTTGTGCAGGATATAGGCTGCAGAAAATCGAATTTTGTGCACAAGTGCGTTAACGTATCTACTCATAAATGTATCTATATTAAGGCAAAGAAAATGAGCCATACAGCCAAACACAATAAGAAGTTCATATATAGAATTTGTTATTTTATAATATTTGCTTAAATTAATTTGGCTTATGTGTTTTTTAAGACATAAAAGATATTAAAATTTAAATTCAACAGCGGTAGGTTATTTAATTAATTTAAGAAAATTATTATTACAAAATTAATTTAATAGTAGGCTGTATAGGTCTGCAGCCCAAGCCAATGTCATAAGATGTCAATGTCGTAAGATTAAAAAAAAAATAAAGCGGCGGGAAACAGCTCTTGTTTATTCGTGCGTTTAAAAAATGGTTCGTTTTCTGCACTTGTTGTAAAATCTACTATAGTTTGACTTTTTCATGAGAATCAAACATTTTTCTATGATATGTGACATTGTAACCAAACTGAATCAAAGTCGCAACAATTATTGTATAAATAAACTCTATGCAAGTAAAATAAAATCAAACCGGATAAGCACGATTTATGTAAGCCGAAGCCATTTTTAAAACAGTTTCATCTGAGATGTAAGCGCTTAGATAAGCGATATCCTATATTAAAAATGTCAACTGCAAAAGTTTGTGTTTGACACTCGGAAAAAATGTAGATAACTAATTTCATTTTTCACTATCCTGTAATACCTTTTGTATCTTCCAGGAAATCGCAGTTTTCTGGACGTCAGATTGTGGATATATATCGTCGCTTTGGTGGTGAAAAGAGCTTACCCACACTTTTGATCAAATTTAGTTGTGAACATCATCTTACTCAACGTTAAACGGAGATTCTAGTGGTGATTTCGATCAGACTATTGTGAGAATCTGGATACAAATAGAGAAGATGAAACAAAAAACATTTTTTGTGGGTGCTTATTTATTTCAATTGTCATTATCTTGGAACCAATTTAGTGCGGAATAGCTCACTTCACCACTAAGGCGACGAGATATGTATTTAGGTTGCGCAAAACGGAAAAATACTTGTAATGCAACATGCCTAAGTTTCTTGCAAATATGTATTAACACTATTTTGATCTCATTCGAAAATATTTATCCTTTTTTATTGACACTGCCGACAGTATTTTTCATCGAGATAAAAGAGCTATTGATCTTCGAGACATTACGTAAAATTAAAAAATTGTAGTGATAGGGACACACCTGTCCAGTTATAAACTGGCAGCGGCAGTGGCATTTGGTGGCAGTAACCACTCCTTACACCACGTGTGAGAGAGTATTCCTAACACGTGGTGTAATCCTATCAGGGTCGCAGAGAACCAGCAAATACCATCAAGTAGACCGCCTGCCATAGGTGCTGTAACTACGCTGCCGACCGTAGAGAACTAAGGATAAGGAATTAGGAACGGATAGGGAAATGGAATTACCTACTCACTCACCGAAACACAACAAAATGCACACTGTATTGCGCAGTCATAAATTGGGGAGCCTGGCAGGCGGTAGTAACCACCCTCTTACAGCAGACTACCGTGAAATAACAGCATGTGTGCTGTTGTGTTTCGGTGAGTGAATAAGGGATTCCAGAGCCCCATTTCCCTATCCCTTCCTAATCCCTTATCCTGCTATGGTCGAGCGCACCTTCAGCACGTATGACGTTATTTGTGTTAATAGGCGACGGTAGCCACTTACCATCAAGTGAACCTTCAGCCTGTCTGACGAACTTTAAATAAAAAAGCCTTCTTAAACTCATATGTAACCGCAATATTTTTTTATGTTATTGTTATTTTATTGTTTTTTTATTTTGATAATACCTATCGTCTTAGAATTGTCAAAAACGATGACGTTTAATTAATCGCTTGAACACTTGCACCTGAATTAATGAAGCTAATTACAGTTAAATGTAATTTATTATCCGGCAGGTGTTGGAAACTAATGTCCCGGTTAAGTTGCATCCGGATAACTTGGGTGTAACTTGGACTCGCTTTAGTGAATTATGCTTCCAATTAATTTGCATAAATGCGTATTAGTTCGTTGCAGTTTTCAAGTTTTCAAATTTAGCGTTTCATTTCATTTTTAATTTTGTATAACCTATTTATGCTACATATTGTAAAAAGTTAATATTATTGCGATATTATGTGAATATTTATATACTAGTCCTTATAACTGTAGAGAGCGTAAGCTATGTGTAAACTATTAAGTAGTGGCACACTGCGTTCCGCAGTCATTTGGGCAACCCGTCTGGCGGCAGTAACCACTCCCTTACAAAAGACCACCGTGATATAACAGCACGTGTGCTGTTGTGTTTCAGTGAGTGAGTAAGGGATGCCAGAGCTGATTTTCCTATCTAATTCTTTATTCTTAATCCTACTGTAGTCGGCAGCACACTTGCAGCACTTGTGACGTTGTTTGTCTTATAGGCGACGGTAGCCACCACGAAACCGTGGTAGCCACCTACCATCAAGTGGACCGTCAGTCTTTATGTCGACCTTAACATAAAAGTTTTTTTTTAATTAATTTAAAAAGCCATTTCACGTAGAGTGTTTCACAAAGTTAATAAATCTAGTATCTAATTGATAAAAATGACCAAGCACCTTTAAACGCAATACTTGTCAAATATTAAATGATTAATATCTATGAAAAAAGTTTTTTATTCGTGCCTACCAACAAGATGTCTGGCCGAATCCATAAATTTAATATAACACAAAAATCTGTTATCTCGCTTCTCCCCCACTTCGGTCATAGACAATGCCGTAACTTTTTTAATTAAACAAACCTGGCTACAGAGTAATTTACATGTGTAAATTAGGATGTGGAACTTTTGATTAAGATTTGAAATGTTGATGAGGTGTGGCCCGCGTCACTAATATGGTGATATCAGTGACACGGGTTTTCATGTAAAGGTAGTCAGACAGGGCTGACTATTCACTTTTTGACTTTTGATCCCTCGGGAACCTAACATTTTCCAGGATAAAAAGTATCTTATATGTTAATCCATTAAATTTTTTTCAAATCCGTTAAGCGCTTTAAAACATCTTTTTTAATGCGCACTGCTAAAGATTGGAACTGCCTGTCGGCGTCTGTATTTTCGAGTTCATACAACCCAAATCTTTTCAAGGTTGGAGTGAATAGGCATCTTGTGGGTGAGCTCGCTCCATCGTCGGCCTCATCCTTCTTACAAGGATAAATGCTGGTCAAGGGCAAACCTATTTTTAATTTCAAAAAAAGCCGTTTTTGTGTGAAAGAGTAACAAACATCCATCCATGCTCACAAACTTTCATATTTATAATATTAGTAGTAAGGATGGAGGATTATTCAACGCGGACGAACTCGCTGGCACCAGCTACTATGAGAATAAACTACCGAACTCATATTTTGGCTTTACCTATTTAAACAATAGGTAAAGCCAAAATTAACTTGTCCAGGGAGTGGACAAGTTAAAGACAACCCAGATAAAAATAACAAAAAACAAATCGAACTCTCTTTTTTTAAGTTTTTTTTTATTTTTATTAAAGATGGGTTTGCTCTTGACCAGCATCTATCCATGTAGGAAGGATGAGGCCGACGATGGAGCGAGCTCACCCAGAAGATGCCTATTCACTCGAACCTTGAAAAGATTTGGGTTATATGAGCTCGGAAATACAGACGCCGGCAGGGAGTTCCAATCCTTAGCAGTGCGCATCACAAAAGATGTTTTGAAGCGCTTGGTCCGAATTAGAGGGATTTCGACAAGGTGAGGATGGTAACCAGCCGTACGTCTGCATGTCCGATAGAAGAAAGGGGAAGGCGGTATGATCTCATGCAGCTCTCGAGCACACTCTCCGAAGTACATCTTATAGAAAACACAGAGACAGGCAACTTTGCGTCTATGTGCCAGTAAAATTTTTCTTAAAATTATGAAATTTGACTTGACACTCTTTACAATATTTTGGGTTACTATGACTACAATTTTGCCAGTGTCGCTATATTTTTAGGGTTCCGTACGTCCGAATAAAAAAACGGAACCCTTATAGGATCACTCGTGTGTCCGTCTGTCCGTCCGTCACAGTCAATTATCTCCGAATCTACTAGACCGATTAAGTTGAAATTTGGTACACATATCAATTTCTGTGACCCAAACGCAGAGGTGTGACGTGAATAGATGAAATGTGTATGTGGGAAGTCATTTTTGGGGAAATTTTTTTTTTGAAAACTGCATCGTGTGACATATCAAATGGAAGGTCTTGTGAAGATCTTAAATGTTTTTTTGTAATTTTAAAATAAATAGTTTCCAAGTTATTCAAGAAAATAGACGAAAATTGACCATCCCCCCCCCCCCCCTTATTCCGAAACTACTAAACCTAAAATTTTGAAGAAAAAAATAAAGAAATTAGTTTTCTCTTATAGATTATAGGAAAACCTATAAGAATAAGTCCACGATATTAAAATAACATGGTAAATCACTCAATATTATGCGGATAAGTAACATCGTACGGAACCCTCTTCACGCGAGTTCAACTCGCACTTATCCCGTTTTTTTTTTGTATTAGAAACCTAAGTAGCATTGCTTAATACAAAAATTAAATTAAGATAATTTTATTTTTTTGCAATTTTAGAACATTTTCACTTTTATTGAAATTTGACACGTCACAGTGTAAAAAATGTATCAACACTGCTGTGGAAAGTTATTATAAAGGTTAACACAATTAATCTAGATTCTAAAATGATATAATACTTCGGTGACACTAAGCACAAACAAATGATTTTTTTTCCTGAACAAGAGCCAAACAAAAATATTTAGTCATCATCCTTGAAAACGTTATTGCGTGCCCAAAAACAGGTTTTGAGTTACAGATTCAGGTAAACAAGCGTCGTCAATGTATTTACGAAATGCGAGTGAGATAGATAGTTAGTTAGTATATACTCATATTATATTCATGTAACGAGCGCATTGTTTATAGATAGAGTCGCTATTAAAATATGAGTAGTCTATGGAATATGTCTGAGATTTAAGTGCTTTATGTCATGTCTTTGCCAAAAACATGAAACGTTTACTTAATAAATTTAATTACCCTTTCCACTTAGGAAACCATACGCAGAAAATGTCAAATGGTGCTGACAATTTAATTAGTAATGAAATAGAAGAGTAACTGCGATGGTAGACGACAACAAAGAAATGTCTTATATTAAAATTAAACCTTCAGAAGACACCTATGGTTATTTATGCATTCTAAAAGTATAAGTATACAAAATAGACATCCTTAACAACCGATAAACGCCAATGTCCAAATAGGTTTTCAGCATGGACCGCCAAGGGGCTCTAGAGCCATAGCGGCTCTCTTTCCGCTATTTTATCACTTCACTGCTTCTCCCACTTCTGAGAGTGGGCGTCCAATATAGAGCTACCGATATATCACCATCACTCGAACAACTTACTTCCCTACAGCTCGACTATGTTGGTGATAGTACTTTTTACATAGTCCTCCAACAAATTTCTTCGCCACGGAATCTGTCTCGCAGGAACTAAGAGTTCTATACATAGTAATATGTACATTCTCAAATAATGTACCTTTCACATGGTGTAAGAATTTTTGAAATAGTTGCAGTCGAGCCCGTTGGATGAGTGGTTAGGGTGCTCTAAGGTTCCCGAGTTCGATTCCCGGCTGGGTCAACTTTGAAAAATGAACTTTTCAAGTTGGGCTCTGGTCTGAATATGGAAAGTAGTGGCAGGGCACACTGCGTTTCGCAGTCATTTGGGTAGTACGTCTGGCGGCAGTAACCACCCCATTACAGAAGACCATCGTGAAATAACAGCACGTGTGCTGTTGTGTTTCGATGAATGAGTAAGGGATGCCAAAACCCGTTTCCCTATACCTTCCTAATCCCTTATCCGTAATCCTATCATGATCGGCAGCGCACTTGCAGCACCTGTGGCGATATTATTATAGGCGACATTAGTCACCTACCGTCAAGTGGACCGTCAGCCTGTCTGTCGACCTTAACATAATTGAAAAAAATAAAAATAAAACACGAATGGTGTAATTTTGATAGTAAATTACGATTACTAATAATAATATGACAATAATAATTTAATTAATAAGGGAAGCACTTGCAATTTGCAATAAAGCAAAATAACTCACCCCAAACAACAAATCATGGTTTTAAGCAAGATACGAGAAACAGTAGCGTTTCTATGTTAATTTTAATAGCAGTTTATTGCTGGGGAGAGAATTAACTATATTATTTACTACACAATGTTACTTTAAAACAATATTATTAATGCGAAAGAAGTTTGTTTGTTTGTTACACTTTGACACTTTTTTTTTTTCAGAAAAAAGTAACTGTTCCCGAGAGACGCGAATGAATTCGTGTAGGTATGCTATTTGACAAGGCATTTCAACAATTGGAGTTTGTAAATCGTATCTTAAGCTTATAATATCTAATAATACTTACTTTAAGATTTTTAAAAAAGAATAAGTTTCTAAAATTACTGTACTGTAACTGCTGTATACAAATTAAAATCCTGTAAACTGTTCGCGCAAATAAAGATTTATTTTATTTTATTTTATTTTTATTTATTTTATTAACTTATTCAATACTAGTGACCCGCCCTCGGCTTCGCGCGTAGTTGAAATTTTCAAAAATCCTTTCATAGCGAATGCTTACGTTAATGTATTTTGTAGTTTTGGGTGTGCGTTGGTAGTCAGTCAGGACAAACGATTATACAAGTGTAGATTTTTTTAAATGAGAATAATATAAAAAATTGTTAGTTTTAAATAGGTTTCATCACAGGATCATAGATATTAGGAAAGAAAGAAAGAAAGCATCTTTTATTCCTCTAATAAACACAATATACGTATATGAACAAATAATAATTTCAAACCCATGTTTCAAACAAACAAATAAGTATATAAACACTTAAGAAGAGGAAAAGGAACCCTGGCTCAGTATACAGTTGTGGTGCGGACCACAACACTGATATTCTGCCAGGGACCAGAAATTCAAAGAAAAAGAAAACAAAAAAAAACATTTACGCGGGACAATTCATAATACGATTACAATCCATGGCTGAAATTATTGCAAATTTTCTTAAAAACTATTGAAGGCTTTCACTAGCTATAGTTATCTATATGGCAACGTCACTGTAAATATACAATAGCACACGAGAATGTATAAACTGTCATCACCCGTCCCCGTGAATCAAAGACTTAAGCGTTTCTTAAAATATCCCAGAGATGTAAGATCGCGTAGCGGGGGCGGAAGATTATTCCAGCATTTCGAGGCACGGTAACGAAAACAGCCTCTGAAGAAAGCGGAACGGAACCAGGGAATGGACAAAGGGTGACTAGATTTGCAAGCCCTATAGCGAATGTTAGTCTGTTCCCAGGTAAGTTTGTCAAATAGATACTTGGGCGTACCAGACTTAATCGTACCAAAGACAAACGCAGAATAATGCAACCGCATAAGTTATTTTTCCTCCAACAATGCATGTTACAATAACGCTGTGTTTGCATAAGAGCAGTAGATGCAGTGTGTCCATTAAGTCGCAATGGGTACACCTGTTGGCACAACGCTAGGTGGGGCGGAGGGGCTATAACTCCTCGCACGAGTCCGGCTCAAACTTAACGCAGATTTATGGGGAAATGAACTTTGAAACATAGACGCATTAACTTACTAGAACTGACATGCACAAAAAAGAAATAATCATAAAATAATAGGGGAGCGGACAAATTTTCAGAAAGTGTTTTAAATTAATCTTCATGGATATTTATTCCCATAAAAAATACTATTTTATTTATTTATAGCCTTTTAAGTACTCAAAATCATGTTTTAATATTGTTTGTTTGAAAATGCCGCCAAAACGCCACGATAGTTCATCTGAGAGCGCGTAACGTCATTTGTGGTCATATCATAACAAAACAGCTGCATTGGCATAAGACAATGATTGCCCACAAATGACGTCACGCACTGTGATTGGTGTTTCAGTATAGATTAAAAATATTGTAAATAATAAAATTTTATTTCTTCATTTAAAAATATTTAAATGAATTATATTAAATTATTATTCGATAAATAATCGTAAAAAATTATATATTTTCTTTCTAAGTACATTTTAGATTTTAATCTGATTACTGTCCGATCCCCTATTGATATCCTATATAACATACATCTAGTCTATCCTCACAAACAAATATTATATACTAATTGTAACTTCTAGGAAGTTTTTTGCAGTCACAGAATATTTCAACCCTATGTTTATCTCTACACACATGTATAATAAAATCGTAAACGAACCGTGTCATACATATACATTCAAAAAACGATATATTTTTTATATATATAAAAACGATAAAAATGATTATATATATATATATATCGAATCATTTATAATATACACGATCCAATGCTCACTCAGCAACGATTAGAACCATTTAATTTATGAAGAGTAGTAACTTCTACCGGCTGTACAATGATGAGTGCTCGGATGATTTGATCCAATTAATGCGTACCTCAAACTCATCCGCATTGCTTGGATAAGGTGCTGCTGCGCATAGTTCGGATGAGTTAAAACTTTATCCCATGGACTCGCGAACTTTGGGACAATCTCCCCTAAGGTAATTCCATCTAGCTACAATGGGCTTCTTCAAGCGAGCAGTAAACAAATTCCTGCAGGGTCGGCAGCGCACAAGTAAATGGTGTTGCTTGTGTCCTTTGGCTACGGTAGCCACCTACCATAAAGTGGACCGTCAGCCTGCCTGCCTACTTGATGGTAAAGGCGTCGGACGCTTATAAATACGAGCAACACCAAGAGTTTTCAAAGCCAGATACGGATCATTAGTAAATTTTATTTAAGCTTTCAAACTGTAACCAATTATTCAATATCGTAGCACGTGATTTCATTTAATTGTAAAGATTACAAATATCTAAAAGTAATTGCACTAAATGTAATTGATAAATGACATATCTAGTTGGTAATTTATTTTTAAATCTACGGTGAAATTTTGTAAGCTGCTGTTATTTCGTCCTGCACACGGTAGGTAATGGCTTTCGAATGATGGGTATAATGCTACTTTTTATACTCGTTGCAATGTACACCCAAAAGGGTTGACAAACAATGTTATTGTGTATACTTAAGCAAGCGGATGATTAATATTTGAAAAAGTAGCAGTTTAAGCTCGTGCACCTACAACAGTTTTGATACGCAGTCGCAGAGCAATGTTTAGTTTTTAATTGAAAATAATTTGAAGTTTAGTATCGTGCAGTTCGTCACATATAATAATTTTCTTCTTTAAACATATAAATTTCCGAAAATAGGAAAAAATTAAATATAATAAAATACCTATAATAATTAAGTAGCTTAAAATATAAAATATTCATCAGGTGATTCTCATTTTTTTATTTTTGATATTCTATATTATGGTTTTCATTAAAGGTTTATTGCTTGAGATAGCATTTTTTTATTCACAAATAGCGACCCGCCCCCGGCTTCGCCCGGCGTGCAATTTTTATATATATGAACATTCCCCGTTTCTCCCTCTTTCCATTAGCGAAAACCGAATTGAAATCGGTCTACCCGTTCGCGCATGATGCCGTGACCAGGAGAAATGGGGATTCATTTTTATATATAAGACTAGCGACCCGCCTCCGGCTTCGCCCGGGGTGCAATTTTTATATATAAGAACATTCCCCGTTTATCCCTCTTTCCATTAGTGAAAACCGAATTAAAATTGGTCTACCCGTTCACGCCTGATGCCGTGACCAAGGGAAATGGGGATTCATTTTTATATATAAGACTAGCGACCCGCCCCCTGCTTCGCCCGGGGTGCAATTTTTATATATAAGAACATTCCCCGTTTATCCCTCTTTCCATTAGTGAAAACCGAATTAAAATCGGTCTACCCGTTCACGCCTGATGCCGTGACCAAGGGAAATGGGGATTCATTTTTATATATAGAGACATATATGTATAGAAGAAGAATACAAATTAATTATCGGTCGTTTTTTTTGACATAGCACGTCTCTTATGTTAGTATGTTGAAATAGTATTTATTTATAGAATTACCTTATATAAACGTATAAATAGATAACAGAATACTTGCAAATACAGAATGGACCAGAACCAAATTCAATCAGATTGATCTGTTGCTCTCAGTGGAAACATAGAAATTTTTCTTACTTGATCAAAACCAACATATATGTCAAATATCTAGTAAATCAATGAAATTGCAAGAACGATTAATTTGTGTAATAAAAATGGTACCAACATTCAAATTGCGGGATGAGTTCGCGAGCTAACGGGATCCCGCGCGGGTCTATCCCTCGGGAAATTATAAGAAATACCCAGTTAATGCCCGGCATAAACTACCCACCGCTGTGTTACACAATTCACACGTATAATGGATCTATTTGAAAAGTAATAATCATTTTTGTTTTTATTATTCTTCTAACGTCGCCGCAAATGTGACCAAACAATGTTATGACAGCAATTATGTTCATCAACCCATTCATTAGTAACGACCAACAAGTAACGTAACGATCAATAGAACTGACCAACGTCAGTGAGTTGAAACAGTAACAAACAATATTTTGTAACTAACTGGCTCTGTCCCGCGGCTTGACCTGCCGTGGAAATTATAAAAACCTTATCCGTTTAAGGCGACAACGCGATAACCTTTATTTCTTAAGGTGGAGCCAAACGCTAAATACTAAAAATATCCATTGTTTAATGAAGATGTTACAAGAAATAGACAAGACAATTGCTTTGAAAAAAATATATACTATACTTAAACATGTGAAGAAGCAATTGTATTAATTAGAATTTTCGTTAAAGTAATAGAAACTCCACAAAAAAAGTTAGAACACAAGAAGAATTTGACTTTTATTGAAAATTCTCTCGAAAACTGCTTATTGCGCGCATATGAATCCTGTACCTATTAATAAGCTGTCAGTTTAAAAAATTGTATAAATGTTTTTTTTTGTTTATTGTTCTAAAAACAAAAAAAAACACAATTTCTAGGTCTGTTGAATTGTCTCCGCCGCCAGCGAGTTCTAATGTAAATGTCATTTGCCCAAGTATCCTAATACTATCTGGTTGAAAAGTCCTACTATTCTTCCTACAGATATTATAATTGCAAAAGTTTGTGAGAATGTATAGATTTTGTTACTCTTTCACGCAAAAACGGCTGAACGGATTTAGATGAAATTTTGCACACAGATAGTTTATTAACTGGACTAACAAATAGGGTAATTTTTATTGTGGAAAAAAAATGTTAGGTTCCCGAGGGATCGTCTAAAAATATAAAAAATTGGGCGGTGTATGCGAAATTTTATCCAAACCTGTTCAGCTGTTTTTGTGTTATTGAGACAAATATATGTACATAACATCCTCACAAACTTTCCCGTTCATATAATGCGTAGGATATTATTGTATCCTCATATATGACGGGGAATCCAGGCTGCTTCTGAATGGTCCTATTGGAAAATTATAGGGAAGACCTATGTGAGGCAGTGGACGTCCCACGACTGAGATGACTGAATATTGTTCAATCAACTTATATAATCTAATCCCTGAAACTGCTGAACCGAAATCATTTGAAAGATAAATTATTCCAAATAGAAGGCATAGGCAATATTTTATGTTATGTACTTATTACCTACTTAACGCAATTGCATTAGGGCGAAGTCAGGGCGGGTCGGTCTAGTCCTAATATTATAAATGCTAAAGTTAGTTTGTTTGTTTGTTAGGTACTTACGCTTTTAAGCCATTGAACCGATTATCGTGAAATGTTGTATCATCTGAGAATAAAAATTAAAATTCTACGCCTGACAAAATAATATATATTTTTTATGTTAAGATCGGCAGACAGGCTGACGGTCCACTTGATGGTAGGTGGCTACCGTCGTCGTACACAAGCAACGCCAAAAGTTGCTGCAAGTGCGCTGCCGACAACAGTAGGATTAAGGATAAGGAATTGGATAGGAAAATGGGCTCTGGCAATCCTTACTCACTCACCGAAATACAACAGCACACGTGCTGTTATTTCACGGTGGTCTTCTGTAATGGGGTGGTTACTGCCGGCATACGGGCTGTCCAAATGACTGCGAAACGCAATGTACCCTGCCACTATTTTCCAGATTCAGAGGAGAGTTCATTTTTCAGAGTTGATCCTCCCGGGAATCGAACCCGGGAACCTATAACAGAGAGTTAAGGTAAGCACCCTAACCACTCATTCAATGGACTCGTCAATAATGAGGGTTTTCTGCCACCAGGCGGCGCTTCGTAGGCGTCAGGTCTAAACAGATGTCAGATAGCACAGAGTCGTAGGTACTAAAATAAATTATTGAAGTTCTATTGTGTTGGTTTAATAATTTATTTTGCAATTCGCGTATGTATTTTGACAGTTCATTGGACCTGACGCTACAGTGCTGCCATCTCAATTAGACCGTTTCAGAAAACGCTCATTAATATACCCGCATTAAATTTAAATAATTAGGTTAAAATAGTGACAAAAAATCAATAAACCTAAGAACTAAAGTAATTTAAAGCAAAAGAGAAGCTCGATATCAAAAATTTATTGATTAAAGTAAGAACTTAAATTCAATTTCTCGATTCAAGTGATTAAAGATAAAGGTTTTTAAGAGAAAATAGTACTTACTGGAGACTTGGTAGCCCTTTTACAGAATATACCACCTCTTACAGAATACCGCTGTGAAATAACACCTACTACGTGTATTGAACGAATTGTAATTCTTCATGAATTCACTGAATATCAAGATCAATATCAAGATCAATATCAAGATCAATATCAAGATCAATATCAAGATCAATATCAAGATCACTGAATATCAAGATCCTAGATCCCCTCCCCTAGATATAAATTTTCAGTCAATTGTTTATGTACCCATTGCCATCCTACCATCATGTAATTTTTACAACTTCCTTGAAGAATATTGCGATCAATAATAAACTAAAATTGTCCACCGACGACCATTATGCAAATGTACCAATTGGCGTGTGCAAACTGTTCGATTGCGCATGAAACTGCGTCAAGGTGAAACGCAAATCCATTTAATACGGTAAAAATGTTCCGTACCACCGTGGCTATCGGTACAACCACTTTTTTAATGAGATCGATAGACGGACAGGCAGAGAGGCAGAGGTAGCTATTCGTGCTATCTATAAAATAGATCCCAGTGGAGTCGCACAACAGTAAATTTAATAGTAATTTTTTTCATAAACTTATTGTAGCTATTTCTTGAATAAACATTAAAAAAATAATAATGTGTGTGTGTCAGCTCCGACGCACGACTGGAATTTAAACGTATAAAATTATATATTTTTTTATATATTTTTATTATTATTATTATTTTTAATTAATTTTCCTCGTGTCAATAGATAACAGATTACTTTATATTATTTAGTTATGAAAACCCGGCTTCGCTCGGGTGTAATTTGACTCATAATATGTACACATGCAGGTACAAAATGTAGGTAGATATTTCTGTAGTTATCGGTTCTCAAGGAATATTAAAGGCAAAGCGGTATAGATTTCGCTCAATGTTTGCGGCAAGACGTTTCGTTTTACACAGTCACATGAGTCACAGTTCTTTGTAATGGACACTTTTTTTTAAATGAATGGTGCGACGACGTATTGAGTGGCGAGGCGTATGTGCGCTAGTATGAATGAACCGGAACGTTTATTAACCACTCAAGATGTCACAGGTGTCAGTGAGTGACGTTTGTCTGTCAGCACCATTAGAATTTAACAAAATACTTGATAATTCGAATTTTGCGGATATATGTTGTCGACTCGAAATCTTTATTTTTTTATGTTTTATTATTCAGGTAAGGTTTCAGTCGAGTCTACCGTACCCCTTGACGGAATTATTAATATAGATATGTATTACGCATACTCGGATGTCACGTGTTCCAACAAAAGTGATGCCAGTTACGTTCGGTATTGATTTTAATTGTCTTTATTGATGGTTTTGTTCTGTCATGGCTTTATAGATCAAAAACATAGATCAGTACACGTCATATGGTAATTCATTTGGTCATATGGTAAGTCATATGGTAATAGCATCCTTAGATCATCCAATAAGTGCAATACAAAGTGAGCTATCGAACAACCTCTGACATCATTTACTCGCACGGTGATTCAGTAAGACGGCAGCTTACTGCTGACCCTATCATATTGAACTTCCAGTGACCTAAGAAAGCACTCACCCTGTATAGCTCCTGCCCAGCACAGCCAGAACAAAGCCCACTTTGCTGTCCGAAAGCGCTGAAGCCACACTGGTCTGAACATACCCCAGCCGCATCGTAGTGCTGGGATGCCACTGGTTGCGTCGCGACATTCTTCTTGCTCTCTTTCTGACTGTAAACACACAAATATCGGTTAAAATCTTCAATAGTATACACATTTTAATTACAGAGAAAAACTTCTGTCACTGGTCTTTTTACTATCAGACAGGCTGCCCAGGTCATATCTGCTAAAAGAAGTTTTAATCAAACTATTCATTCTTTATTTGATTAATACAGTTAAAACTACATAATATAGACATATTAGGATACTAGCTGAGCCCGCAACTTCGTACGCGTGGTATTCGGTACAGCGCGTAACTTTTTTGCTTGTAAACCGTTTGGAATGAAACAAACACTAAATGTTACGGGAAGCTTGCCATAATACATCAGTGAAAACCGCATTCTAATCGGTTAAGCCGTTTCAGAGATGGCCGTTAAGCCATTTTTACAGTTTTTTTTTATAATGATAGTTTCATTCAACCAAACGCACAGACAAACAGAACTACATTTTTGACCTCGGTAACATAAGTACAACGTGTACTTTTTTTTAAATATTATTTAATGGACAGACAAGGCTCGTTTACGATTTTATTATATGTATAGATTTTAGGCTCCATTTCCCTCATGCTAAAGACAAGAGATTAAACAGAATAATAATAATAATTCGACTATCGAGACATTGTCTTGATAGTCATCTCGACGAACGATCTCATAGCGAAGAGTCTAGAGCAACACCTTAAATGGCTCTTGCTAGATTTCTGAATAAAGGTACATATACAGAAGGCAGTGCTTCTTGACACAGTAAAGGTATGTATTGACAGAAGGTTCTTCCATACAATGCAGCCCTAACCACACCGGTAACTTCGGCCTTGGTTCACTACTTACGGCACACCAGTATTAAGTTCATTATGATGTTTATTCTTACTTATATTCTTATCATATAAAAAAATAACATTAATATTAGTGAATGAAGTGAATACGTATACGTAACAATAAAAAAAAATTTTGCAGCTTACTCCTTTTATGAGAAGTAAAATTAATACAATTTTTAACTAAAAAGCGTTACATTATCTGTCAATTTGACATCTATGCGATAGCTGACGCGTGTATTTATGTTCACTAATTCTATTGTAGTATAAGAAGCAACACCGGAGGGTTTCTCTAGGCTTATAAAAACAAACGTTAAAATCTTGCATGAAAAGTGTATTCCGCGTTGAGGAACACAGCGACATCTGCCGTCGAAAAAAATGAACTATCTGAACTTATAAACTAGTGACATCTGTGTATACTGAACGTAACTAAAATAACTTTTGTTGAAACACGTGACGTTTGATTATGCAGAATGTAACTAAATAATATAAAGTATTGGGTATCCTTATCTATTGATACGAGGAAAATTTTATATACATTTAATTTTATACGTTTAAAATAGAAGTCTATTCGGATGTGCGTCGGAGCTGACATGCACACTTCTTTTTAGACTTACAGTTCTTAGACTTAGAGTTTCCTTTTAAGCTTAAACAGCTTAAAATCCTATTTTTTATAACTAAGCAATATTTTAGAGAACTTATACAGTGTGGTATCTTAATTAAGTTGTTGCTAATTTACTCTCTCTTACTTTACTGTGTCGATCATTAAATTAAATCTTTTCATGCAAGTACTAGAAGACACAAAGGTATTTGCAAGACAATAAGTATGGTTTAGCTCACCCATCCTACAATTATGTATATTGTAATGAAGGAAACGGATGAAATTATCTTACGAGTACCTGTGTGTGGACCGTTAATACCACCTTCTAACAAGCAATTATTATAGAGTTATCGCTATAACTGACTATTTCTCTATTTGAATTTTTATTAAACTACCTACTAACCGCAACCTTGGCTGTCTTAGATTTGGATTTCCCTTGCATGTACGATATTTTCATACAAAAATTTGGTATAAAGTTCAACCGCGTCCAATAAAATGGTATGTTTCTAAAAAAAGTCCTTTTTTAGCGGTCTACTTTTGGAGATATCATGATTTAAATGTATAAGTAGACAAAATTTCGCTGTTATGTGTATGTCGGCGGCCGATCGCATAATCCGGCTATTCGTGATGTGCCTAGGCAGATCGTTATATATGGCGCCGTTTCATAAAGTTTCTAATTAATACCCAGCCAATTCATGAAATGGCTAATTAAAATTCAGGCAGATTGATCAACGAATGACTTTTCACGATTTCCTAGTAGCCTAGTAATACAGTAAGTACTAATATTATAAGACTCGAATTATATGCATCCGCGTGACCATCGGTCGCCGGGCTGCTCCGCAATGAATTTGTACGAAAGTGTAGGTAAGTATCGCGCCAAGCGGCCACGCCGCTGCTCATCGAATTGTTTCATACAATCTCAATAAAAGAGCGGCCAGGACGCTCGGCCGCGCGGATGCATATGATCCGAGCCTAAAGATGAAAAATTAGAATTTTTGTATGTTTGTTTGTTATGGATGAACTCAAAAACCGTTTAACAAATTTAAAAAATTCTTTCACCTATAAAAAGCTACTTTATCAACAAGTAACGTAGGCTGTATTTTATTTTCAAAAAAAAAAAAAAATCAGAGATCCCTAGAAAAATTATAATAATAATATAAAACAAGGTATCCTAAACTAGGCAAGTTTAATATTTGGCATACCTAATGATGATTCATAAAATAATGTACAACATGTTTATAAATAGTACTCATCATTAGCAACAAAAAAGTTCGCTCAGCTATATTATTATGCCTTAATTATAGTTAGTCACAATAACCGGTTTTTTTTTAAATTAGTACAATCAAAACACGGGTAGAATCGAAAGACGATGACATTTTTATCATGTTACTAATTCTTGTCAAATTAAGTAGTTTCATAATCAAAGTCGATCATGTACTTACATGTAAATTCCTCTTTAAATTACTCGAAACGGACCTTTTGTTTAGAAATTATGACGGGTATAAAAATACCAAAATTTAAAAAAATGCCACGGTTTGAGAGAACAGCCCTACTTTAAATATCTAAATATATATATTACAAAATAGAGTCACTATTCGCTTCTAACTGTTTCTTGGCTAACTTCTTCTAAGCTAGCTAAGGGATTTTGATACGGTTTTCATCAATGGAAAGACCAATAAACGAGAAAGATTTGTGATGTGCAATGTGTAATTAGTTAAAAAATTAATACAGTTTTTACAGATCTTAAATGTATTAAATATATAAATCGTATTCTCAATTATTGTCGTTGATTAAAGTGAAGAGTCAAGACACCCCGGACATAGGTTTGCATGTTTCGTGCATACATATCCATCGCTCATTAAATAAGTATCAATTCTAAATATATAATAATATTCTATAACTATATAGGATTGTATACATTTGAAAAACATAATCGTTAGAGCTTTTACTGTTCGCGTATACTTGTTAACGACTTGACCCAGATTTAGGTCATATTTAGGTCATCGGAAACCTTCCCCTTTCGCCTATAGGACATGCAGACGTACGGCTGGGTACCATCCTCACCTTGTCGAAATCAAAATTCGGACCAAGCGATTTAAAAATGTGCACTGCTAAGGATTGGAACTCCTTGCCGGCGTCTGTATTTCCGAGCTCATACAACGGTACAACCCAAATATTTTCAAAGTTCGAGTGAATAGGCATCTTCTGGGTGAGCTCGCTCCATCGTCGGGCTCATCTTTCCTACACGGATAGGTACTGGCCAAGAAGCAAAGCCATCGTTAATAAAAAAAAAATCTACAATATATTCGTTTTGTCGAGACTATGGTTCATATGGCATGTTACCACTTTAAACCAATTAAACCCATGTCCGTCATTTCAAGGTATGACTTCTATTTACGCATTAAATAGGCGTTGTTTCAAACCTACGTTCCCCCTTTTGTTAGATAAACAACGCCCAAAAAAGACGAAAATTTTCTATGCTAATATTATAAAAAGAAAGAGAATGTTTGTTTATATATTCGAAGACATTGAAGATAATATTCGAAGACCCTTTCCCTATTAGATTTTTTTTAAATATTAAAAGGTCACATTACATACATTACTCCAGATTGATATAGACTATATAATTCCCCTAATCGCACCGACGAGGCCGGAGCCCGTCGGTGTAATTATAAATAGAATATCAGAGTGGCAGGCGCACTGCATTTCGCAATCATTTGGGCAGCCCATCTGCAGGCCCCACTTTTCCACTGGGCACTCTGGGCAAGTGCTCAGGGCCCCGTCATCAATGGTGCCCCCCTATTTCCCGCATAACTGCATCGAGGAACGCTCCTTTGTCGCTGAAGTGGATAGAATGTGATTAACTCAAAGACATAAATGAAGTGATTGCGTTTCTTAAAGCTTGAAGGCCATCTCTTCAATCATCATAGATCTTTAAGCATTAACTTGCATTAGTGAATGCTGATTATGTCATAATCATTTAATTCATTGTAAAATGTAAATTAATTTTTTAATTTTTAATTTTCTATTTAACTTTCAACATTTTTTTTTATTAAAGATGGGTTTGCTCTTGGCCAGCATCTATCCATGTAGGAAGGATGAGGCCGACGATGGAGCGAGCTCACCCAGAAGATGCCTATTCACTCGAACCTTGAAAAGATTTGGGTTGTATGAGCTCGGAAATACAGACGCCGGCAGGGAGTTCCAATCCTTAGCAGTGCGCATCACAAAAGATGTTTTAAAGCGCTTGATCCGAATTCGAGGGTTTTCGACAAGGTGAGGACATGTCCGATAGAAGAAAGGGGAAGGCGGTATGATCTCATGCAGCTCTCGAGATATTTGGGTACATAATGAAGCCCTGTAAGTAGGTATGTCCTTGGTGATGCTGTCTCTTTTGTATATTATTTCTGCTGTATTGCTGTGGGGTTTTTTGTTAAGATTAAAATAAAATAAATGTAAAATTTTACTTTTACATTCATTTTAAATTCATTTTGCCTATTTTAATAAAACAATCCTTTGTCATCCCACTATTCTAAAGTGCCCACAACCAATACTTTAAAGACAGCCCTGCCCATCTGGCGGCAGTATAACCGCCCCCTAACAAAAGACCACCCTGAAATAACAGCATATATATGTGCTGTTGTATTTCTGTAAGTCAGTAAGAGGTATTCCTACTCCTCCTAGAACCTAACTCCTACTAAATAGACCAACAGCCTGCCTGACGACCTTTGCAATAAAAATAGATGTATTTTTAGTTGAATTAAAACAAAACGTTGCGCACGATAAATTAGATCAAATTAAATGTTTAATTTAAAGGAAGCAATAAATTACTTAAACGGAAGGACTATAAATATTTGTCAGTTTAAGTTGAAATAAAGATTTAATGCGATGATCGTGTCGTGTGCGAGGATAAACGAGATTGTGGGCGTTTCCAATTGTTTGCTATTAAAACGAGTAGGTATGAATTTAGTGTTTATTTTTGACTCATAAGTCATTATTAGTCATTTTAAACTCATAAACTTACTTACCATTTATTTCTTATCTTTACCCTGTCAAGGTAGATAACGCACTTGCATTTCCACTTGGTGTCGTCTGTGTTTACAGGTGACGGTTTCCACATACAAACAAGTGAATCGTCAACCTTACATAAAAATAACTAAAGTGCATTGTTCGGTGTAAACAAACTGAAACTCCTGAAAATCTAAGAAACTTCTTAGTTTTTTTTATGTTAAGATCGACAGACAGGCTGACGGTCCACTTGGTGGTAGGTGGCTACCGTCGCCTATAACCCAAGCAACGCCAAAGCTGCTGCAAGTGCGCTACCGACTACAGTAGGATTAAGAATAAGGGTGTGGTTACTGCCGCCAGACGGGCTGCTCAAATGACTACGAAACGCAGTGAGTGAGCCCTGCCACTACTTTCCAGATCCAGACCAGAGCTAAATTCAATTTAATATTAATGAGAATAAGCTTAAGTAATTTTTTTTAAAACACAACCTTTCATTACTCATTTTAATTTAATCTAAAATTACAACTTTAGATTACGTTTGGATTACGTTAATTTTAGATTACGTTTTGTAATAAAAAAAGACGTATATTTTTAAATTGGTAATTAAAGAAATTCTTCGGAATATAATGTATATAAGGAACTATTTTTCCACAGAAAGCACACTCAAACACGCCTACAAGTGTATTAAAGTTGAATGTATTATACAAAAACAAGCGATCCGCTCTCGGCTAAGCACAGTTGCATTGTTTTTTGGTATAGGTATAGATAATTAAACCTAACATAGGCACATACGGGGCTACGCAGCTAAAAGGACACGATCGAACACACTTCGCTTTATAATAACATAAAGCACAGGAAATAAGTTGAATGGATATTGTGAGTTAGGAGTTAGCATTGTACAGCTTGAATGGACTAATATGTGTACAGTCGGATAGACAATTATTAAGCTAAGTGGGCCGATGCGATAGTATTATGACATGAGTGCTTACTGTGATGTGAAATATTTTATGTAAGTAATATTGTTTAAAAATATTTAAAGAAATAAATTTAAAGAATAAAATTCTTAAAATTTTAAGAATTTTAAGAAGGTAAAGACGCCTGTGCTTAGACGTAATAACCACCTGTCATCAACCGTCAGACTTACATAAAAAGATACCAGTGGCTCTAGTATGAGTTTACGATACTACACCAATACTACACTCGCAAGCTGGAACGTAAAACTTTTGTATGGGAAATCGTGAACTGTCAATGTCAAATTATCAATTTTCCATATAAATGTTTTACGCTCTCGCTAGCGTGTGTAGTATCGTAAACTCATGCTAGAGCCACTGTTAAAAATAGATCACCGAAATGCAATAGCTCACGTAAATACGTGTTTATAGGAAAGACCGTAAACTATACGTACTTTTTTTTGTTTATGTTAAGATCGGCAGACAGGCTGACGGTCCACTTGATGGTAGGCGGCTACCGTCGCCCATAACACAAGCAACGCCAAAGCTGCTGCAAGTCCGCTGCCGACCACAAAAGGATTAAGGATAAGGGATTGGGAAGGGATAGGGAAATGGGCTCTGACATCCCTTACTTCAATCACCGAAACACAACAGCACACGTGCTATTATTTCACGGTGGTCTTCTGTAAGGGGGTGGTTATTGCCGCCAGACGGGCTGCCCAAATGACTGCGAAACGCAGTGTGCCCTGCCACTACTTTCCAGATCCAGACCAGAGACAAATTTGAAAAGTTCATTTTTTCAAAGTTGACCCTGCCGGGAATCGAACCCGGGAACCCTAGAACAGAGCGTTAAAACCACTCATCCAATGGGCCCGTCAATTAAAGTGAATAGGTGCCGCTCCGTTTGACATACAAAATATCTAAACGACTGTACTTTTACGACCATTCTTTACTGTACGTGACTCCCAATAAAGGCTGACGGATAACAATTTAAAATTGTATATAGACTACTATTATGTGTGTAATCTGTCACGCTGACATTTTAAAGGTGACACAGTTTTGACGCAACATCTATACATATAAAAAAATCGTAAACGAACCGTGTCTGCATACATTAAATATTTTTTCAAAAAAAAAAAAAACAAACAACACAGTTGTACTTATGTTACGGAGGTCAAAAAAATAAAAAAGTTTTTTTTTTTAGAATTTTTGTCTGTTTGTCAGTTGGTCTCAGAAACGGCTTGACCGATTTGAATACGGTTTTCACTGATGTATTATAGCAACCTTCCCGTAACTTTTAGTGTTTTTTTCGTTCCAATCGGTTTACAAACAAAAAAAGTTACGCGCTATACCACGCGTACGAAGTTGCGGGCTCAGCTAGTTACAAAATAAAATTTTCGGTAAGTAAACTTTCTTTAATATAAAAAAAAAGAAGTAATATACGCTTCAAAGATATGAGGTCACTGAAAACTTATAACCTTTTCGTGTATAAAATGAAATGCGATAGATAGAAGACGACGCACAGTCTTCTACGCAGAAGGAATTATGTTAATGAATTATTATAAATGGCAACAAAATATGGCATTGTGTAATGTTATTGCAGAACTTGTTAAAAAAATTTCTAATATGACTGTCTAATTTTATTGCTTTGTGTGTGTGTGTGTGTTTATGCAAAAAGTATTTGTGTTATTTGTCTTGTTCTTCTGAAATAAAAATTTTTTTATGAAGAAATTTATTAAAAAAGTATTTGCCATGTTTTTCATGTGATACTCACAATCTTAGGTAATCGTCATAATTACAAAACAATATTTTATTAACACATAAAGAATGTATGAGCATACAAAGACACTATATGTTTGCTTCTAAAAGCCACACAGTCAAGAAGGCAAGAAAACAAAACAAAAAGCCTAGAAACGTTAAAAACGCGTCTAGATACAGTAGCAACTTCCGTACAATAAAAAAAAACGGGACAAGTTCGAATTGAACTCGCGTGAAGAGGGTTCCGTAATGTTTTTTTTAAATCTACCCACAATATGGACTTCTAATAGGTTTTCCTATAATCTATAAGTAGAAAACTAATTTCTGTATTTTTTTTTATTTTAGTCTCAGTAGTTTCGGAGATAAGGGGGGGAATGGTCAATTTTCGTCTATTTTCTCGAATAACTTGGAAACTATTTATTTTAAAATTACAAAAAAAAAATACATTTAAGATCTTCAATTCAGGACCTTCCATTTGATATGGCACACGATGCAGTTTTCAAAAAAAAATTTTTTTTTAATTTTTCACCTTCCCACCAAAAATGACCTCCCATATACAGATTTCATCTATTCACGTCACACCTCTGCGTTTGGGTCATAGAAATTGATATGTGTACCAAATTTCAACTTAATCGGTCTAGTAGATTCGGAGATAATTCACTGTTACCGACGGACAGACGGACACACGAGTGATCCTATAAGGGTCCCGTTTTTTTATTCTGACGTACGGAACCCTAAAAATAACTAAAGACTTAAATAAATTCTTGAAACAGACATAAAACAAATTAATATATTTAAGACATTACACAATTTGTAATTGTGACAATTTTTGATACCTATTTAAGATAAAAAGACAAACAAATAAATAATATACATTTTAGCATTAGAATAATCTAAGAAAACTAAGTACCTCTATTGCTAATCAATATTGGAAGTAATTTGATTTTTGTCGTGACATCACTTCTTGGAAACCTGGCTGCAGTACAACAAGGTACAATTTACAAGGTGGTCTACCTTAAAATAACAGCACGTGTGCTATTGTGTTTCGGTGGGTCAGTAAAGAGAGATGCACCTCCTCATTCCTTTTACTTACCTGTTGACCTTCATATAAAAAGAAAAATTCGGGCTCTGGGAGCTCTAATTTTTCTTTTTCTTTTGGATATACACATAAATTGGAAATTACAGTAGAGACATAAATTATCTTAAAGGTGTAGTTCTGCGGATTACGCCGTTAAGCAGATTAGCCTAAGATATCGATCGATAACAGCTTCAGTTACTTTCACAATATAATGTCTTGTGAGTTTCTTCTCTGGGGTTACACTGCGCACATAATATTCAACTTCCAAAAAAAGGTCATTTACCAACTTTATGATGAGCAGTTTTCTCTCCGAGAAAAATTTAAATAAATAAATATTTTATACGTATTTATGAAAAATTAATTTACATTTATAAATTTTTTTAATCAATTTTAGAGAAAAGAATGCTCAGAGAGCTCTACTTAGGGTAAATACCCTATTAAGCCTTTATAGAGAATGTGGGGTGTTAACTGTGAGATAACTGAATTTTCTTAAGAGTATTATCATTCAATTTTTGGTTCTATAGTTTTTAATTTTTATTTTTTTTCTTTTTCTTTAGTTGTATATTAATTAATTATGTCATGAATGGCTCTCACGATACAGTCTACAGATAAAGACCGTTTAAACGAGTCCTCGCTCGCGCAGTACAGATGAGGACCTACGAGTATACCACGCGGGCGAGGACTCATTTAAACGGTCTATCTATGGTGTCGGATTGGAAAATATATTTTCTGTCATATTGTAATCTCAAATAAATGCATTCTTTGTTTTTTTTTCTCCACAAAATACAAGGGGCACACTGAAATGATCGGGAATAGAATATTTCGGATTGAGTTACAATAAAACCTTTTTTAGAATTTGAATACTGGCCTCTTAGAATCTTAATGACATTCAAACAATTTTTTTTTTATTAAAAACAAAAACTATGTTGGTTTAAAGTTGACACGTCGTTAACAGAAATGGAGCTCACGCATGAACATTTCCGTGCCATAATTTATCACAATTTTCGTCGCGGCTTATCTCAAGATAAATGTCTCAGGGAACTTGTTTCGATTTATGATGTTGAAGCACAATATACCGCTGGTATTGTGTCAAACGACAATATACCGCTGGTATGCCGAGTTCCGACGCGGTCGTGTGTCGCTCAGCACTGTTTCTTCTGCAGGTCGATCAAGAACAGCGGTCACGCCTGAAAACATCGCAGCTGTGCGAATTATTATATTAGATGACCGTCATGTGACATACGAGCAGATTCGGGCTGTTATCAGTATCGGAATGACTGCAATTCAGTCGATATTACATAATGAGCTGTGTGTAAGAAGCTAGTTTCCCGCTGGGTTCACCACAATTTGTCCGAAGAGCAAAAGGCGGCTCGTGTAGATTGGTGCCGGAATACTCTGCAGCGCTTCAACGGAGGGAAGTCAAATGCCGTTTATAATATCGTCTCAGGTGACGAATCATGGATTTATTCATACGAACCTGAAAGAAAACATCAGTCAGCAGTTTGGGTCTTCGAAGACGAGGTCGAGCCAACGAAAGTGGTTCGCTCCCGCAGCGTGTCAAAGAAAATGGTCGCTACGTTTGTCTCGAAAAAGGGGCACGTTGCTACAATTCCTTTACAGGAAAGCAGAACGGTTACCGCCGAGTGGTATATCACGGTTTGTTTGCCAGAAATGATAGCCGAACTCCGAAAAAATAACCCGAAACGTCGCATCATCTTACATCACGATAATGCGAGCTCCCATACGGCTCGGAAGACAAATGATTTTTTGAAGCAGGAAAACGTCGAGCTGATGAGCCATCCTCCATACAGTCCTGACCTGAGCCCAAACGATTTCTTTACATTCCCTAGAATGAAAGATTTATTACGCGGTCAACGGTTTGAAGACCCCGAAGCAGCTGTGGAAGCGTACAAATCAGCCATTTTGTCAACATCAACTTCAGACTGGAATTACTGTTTTAATGATTGGTTTGCACGAATGGAAAAGTGCATTAAGTTGAACGGAGAATACTTCGAAAAACAATAAAATACAATTTAGCTATACCGTGCATGTCGTTTTTCTTATTCCCGATCATTTCAGTGTGCCCCTCGAAGTAATTCTTTTATATGTATGATCCAATAAAGTAAATATGAAAGTGAGTTAGTTTTAACTTCTTTAGAGCTTAGATATTCTTACTTATTTGTGGTATTATTTCTTGTGTTTACTAGTTGTAGGAAATGTGATTAAGTACCTATATATTAATTATTTTGCTTTAAATAAGTATAATAAAATATATTTATCAGGCGTTGAATTCTGATTTTTATTTTTAAGTGATCCCTCGTGAACAATATTTTTCTGGAACTATTTTCTGAATGATTTTTCTGACAAAAGATTATTCAAAATTCCATTATGATCGGTGGATAGTTAAGACAAACAAACTCACTTTCTTAATTATTCTTATTATTAGTTAGGATTGTTTCAGTGTTTCATTAAAAAATGAGGAATGAATAGGTTAGTTAATTAATACAGCTTTAAGAATTTATTCGATTAACACATTTTTTTTTGTTAATTTTGTCAATAATATTTTTAAAAAATGTCTAATACCGATTTTAATTAAATTTTAATTAAATTTTTGATAACTTTTATATGTAGACTACTTCATAGAACACGATTGGTACGAAATTACTTATTAAAATAGACAAAATATAGGCAATGATATACCGTGACTATAATTGTCGATTTTTTACAATAATACCTACCAGTCATTTTTTTTATGAAAGCAAAAAGAAAAGGTTACAATACTTAGAATTGTTACTTATGATCGATTTGGAACGAGATATTATAAATAATTAAAGTAGGGTATAGTTTGGTAGGCTCACAGTGCCTTGACCGTTGCGAAGGTAAAAAGGTAATGACCTTAAGAAGCTGGAAAGCGAATTCACAGCCTAATGTTGCTAGCGTGGTGTAATTTACTATACATCACGTTGTTCAGGGCTTAAATTAAGTTCCAATCAAAAAACAGTTAATAATCATTTGTTAATAAATAAAAAAAATGAGAATTAAAATAAAACTGCTAAACAAATATGTAATATGTTTGTAGAGTACTAAATTAAATGAAAAAAAATATTAAAAAAGCTTCGTCCTAGTTTTAAAAATAGGTTTTATTTTAAATAATAATTTTAAAACAATGTTACTAGCTAAAAACACATAAAATAAAAAATATAAGCGACTTGTGTAAATGTAAAAATTCTATAAATTAGGTTAAAAAACTACTGTCACTGAAAAAAAAATTACTGTCCACATTGAAAAAAAAAGAAATTAAATCAAATGTCATGCTGCCTATTTTAACTATATCTACAAATCAGACTATATGTAATATATCAGTTCTATAATTAAATATCATTAGCGAGTTAAGTTATATTAAAATAAATTAACAGTGTTCATAACTTGTCTTACTAAACAACGCGTATGTCATTTTAATTTTTTTAGGACTCTCAACTTAGGAGCTTGATAGAATTTAAAGGATTTATCCTAGAGAATTTAGTAGCTTTAGGACAGCCAATTTTTTTTTAGTATGTTTTATTTTAAAAGAAGCACTAACAAAAAAAAATCACATTTTAAAAACAGCAATTTAAATTGAATAAATTTTCAAAAGCAAAATAGTCTTTACCATTTTACACCATAAATAATGTCGTCCAAATTTTATAAGGTCCCTATATATTTAGTTTTCGTTGCCACGGTGTGTCCCGCGGGAATAATAAATAGAGATTTCAAACTTGGAACATAACTTAGATCGCGGGAAAAGTTTACGGCCGCAAAGCGTCCTATATCGCGCTACCGGACAGGGCGGCTGGGACTAGAGTTCACGGGTAACTGAGGGCTGGAACAACCCGCTACCGTATATAAACTACCGGGAACATAGTATATGCATAATTTACAGATACGACAAATGTAACTATCGCGAATAATCTCCTCAGATTGATTTAAAAATAATACCTACGCCCATTCACGTCTAACAATGGCTAGAGGTTGTTAAATATTTTTAAAAAAGTGTGAAAATATTTAACGAATTACCAGATAGTGTTTTTGCAAAAGAATTATTTGTTTCAAAAGAGTTTTTACGCTTTTACACTGAATGTACAGACGGTCATGTTGAAGCAGTATTATGTTATCTGGTATAGATTTTTACTCACAGTTCGCGTTTTGAAAAAAACAATCTCTAGTTGAAGCAATGGTAAATACATATTGAATTATTGAATTTATAGTCACCATAACTTCTTTAGTCATTAATTATTATATATCATTTAACTAAACCTATGTAATAGAAAATTTTGTTTAATGTATGTTAAGATCGGCAGACAGGCTGACGGTCCTCTTGATGGTAGGTGGCTACCGTCGCTATAACACAAGCAACGCCAAAGCTACTGCAAGTGCGTTATCGACTACAGTAGGATTAAGGATAAGGAATTAGGAGGGGATAGAGAAATGGGCTCTGGCATCCCTTACTCACGGAAACACAACAGCACGCGTGCTGTTATTTCACGGTGGTCTTTTGTAAGGGGGTAGTTACTGCCGTTAGAAGGGCTGCCCAAACGACTGCGAGACGCAGTGTGTCCTACCACTACTTTCCAGATCCAGACCAGAGCCAAATTTGAAAATTTCATTTTTCAAACCCTGCCGGGAATCGAACCCGAGAACCCTAGAACAGAGCGTTAAGGCAAGCACCTTAACCACTCATCCAACGGGCTCGAAAATTTTTATTAATTAAAATATATCTTCCCTGACCATTGTTTGCGGACGCCAGCAAGTACTTCCACGCCTCTAGGTCTGTATGCTCGTACCCAGCAAAAAACATTACCTACTACAGAAACAAATTATACTGTTTCTTTTTTTTAATTTTCACAAAACATTATGGTAAAATTGGTAAAATATGGTAAAATATGGTAAAATTTAAAAACTGAAGAAAGATAAAATTATGTTTAAACTTGATATATTTGTTTTGTAATACCAAACTACTTAATATGCCAGTATTTAGGAAATTCACCTTTTTCTGAATTACTGTTTTATTTTTTAAAGTTTTATTTTTAAAAGATGTTCGGTTTAAGCTATAGCTATTAATATTGATAACAAAATAAGACAAGTAAAAAAGTGAGTGAAAAGTTAAATTCTTATAAGTGACTTTATGTTCTTCTCAGTCGACACCAAGCCCTAAATGTCTTAGACGAAAGTTTAGAGAGTTTAAGTGTATGTAGTCTGTCACACAGACATTGTCACCCCAGACACCAATAAATACAGATGGAAATAATTTATACATATACAGAAGTGTTCAAAGTCAATAAAACTGTGAATTAAAATAATCTGAGTATTTCTATCAAAATCTCCTGCTCCCCAATAACTTTATCCCCCAATAAGTCTTTATGGCTGTGTGCACTGTTTCAGCTTCTCTCAGGGCCAGCCCTGGATTTGTCAATAGGCCGTATAGGCCGAGGCCTATGGGCGGCAGTGGCCTAGGGGCGGCGGATTTTAGATGGTTTTCGCACGCTTTCGGAAGCCATCAAATTCTTGTGTGATAATAAATGCAATAATTACATAATAAAGGCCTAGGTCTACCTAGGCCACGAGGAAGAGGCGGCACAAAGTGGAGGGGCCTATACTCAAGAAAAGTATAAATCCGGCACTGCTCAGGGCAAGTGTCATGGGAAGACCAGGGAGAGCAGTTACTTTGTCACACCCAAAATGGTACCCATTTTTATATATTTTTAGACGATCCCTCGAAAATCTAACGTTTTTCCAGGAAAAAAAGTATCCTATGTTTTAATCCAGGTAATAAACTATCTCTGTGCCGAATTTCATCCAAATCCGTTAAGCCGTTTTTGCGTGAAATAGTAGGAAAGTAGAATGTATGTTAATATTTTATATACACAAACAATTACTTAACAAATATGATACATACAATAAAATTGTATACGTTGTAATCATGTTACTGAGATCAAAAAGTAGTTTTTAGAATTTTTGTCTGTCCGTCTGTGCATTTGTGCACGATAAACTCAGAAACGGCTTAACCGATTTGAATGCGGTTTTTACTTATATATTTAATGCTTGTTTCATTCCAATCGGTTTATAAACAAAAAAGTTACGCGCTATACCGAATACCACGCGTATGAAGTTGTTTTAAATAAATTTTATATTAAACCACAAATTTAACAGGAATTAGTAACTTTGACATTAAATTTACTAAAAGAAATTTGAATTGAAAATGATGAAATATACTTAAATTTCTTCTAAGGTTAAGTGGATACTGCGCACGTGCGCGGCCAACTTGACGTGACTATAATTTGAATTTGGAACAAAATTAAATTCGCTCCATATTTATGGCTCTCTAAGGGAAATGGAGAGTGTCTTGAAAATTGTGCATTGTACACGCCAAATAGACTTGGGGAGTTATTTATTTATTTCGTAATTAATTTAAAAATCCATTTTATTAATAATAATAATCTAGTTTTTTTTTCTTTTTTAATTCTGTACATATTATAAAATAAATTATATATTCGCCTCTGTTTTTTCTTAAGTTCTTCCAAACCACCCAAGGGATTTTGATACGGTTTTCACTAATGAAAAGAGCGATAAGCGTGAAAGGTTTGGGTATATAATTTACAAAAAAAAAACTTGCATCCATATATACATCCAGTAATATAAAAAACAGACACTTTTTTTTAAATTTAAAAAGAATTATTAGTGACTAAAAACATTCGATTGGCGACTAAGGTAATTGAATTTCTTCAGTCGACTAATTAAAAATTAACTAATTAAAATATGCGTATGCAGAGATGGGTAATAAAATTGAACGCTCATTAACTGTGCTACGTTGTTTCTCGTATTAGCTTAATTTTAAAGTTTCTTTTAAAACTATCTACAGTATGATAGAAAATAATCTAATACGGAAAAGAATGCTGCAAGATACATTAATATCAACTAAACATTAATATCAACTAACTAATCTCTATATATAAAAATGAATACGCATTTCCCTTGTACCTATTTTAATTCGGTATTAAAATACGGAACGGGTAGACCTAAATACGGATTAAAATACAGAACGGGTAGACCTATTTTAATTCGGTATTCACTAATGGAAAGAGGGATAAACGGGGAATGTTCATATATATAAAAATTGCACCCCGGGCGAAGCCGAGGGCGGGTCGCTAGTCTAATATATAAAATTCTCGTGTCACAGTGTTTGTAACAAAACTCCTCCGAAACGGTTGCACTAATTTTTATGAAATTTTGTGTGTATCCTGAGGTCTGAGTAGGTCTGAGAATAGGTCGTAAAGTATTTTTCACCCTCCTACCCGCACCCCCCATTTTTTAATCGGGATATTAATATTTTCGTGTGATGAATATTCAAATAATTCGCATCACTTTGACATATGGTTTGAAAATAAAATTGGACAAGATAGGTGGCGCCACAATCGGGTTAGAAAATTATTTTCGGGTTCGGGCAGGACAACGCCTGCTGGGTCAACTAGTATAAAATATAAATAACTAACTATAATCTATTATATAAATTACTAGCTGTTGCGTCTCTTTATGAAATATCATTCGTGGACAACGGCAATTTGTATGGAGGGACGGGGGGGTAAAGGGGGGAGGGTGAGTTAGCCTATGTTACTCGCTGATAATGCAGTTTTCTATAGGTGAAACAATTTTTAAAATCGGTCCAGTAGTTTTTGAGTTTATTCATTACAAAAATATATACATACATTCAAATCATTTTCTTTATAATGTTATATAGATATAGAAATAAGTATAGATTAAATAAAGTTTAATAAGTTAGTAAAAAAAAGTTAGTAAATAAAGTTTAATAAAGTTAGTAAAAAAAAAGTTAGTCAAGAAGGATCAGAAGAACCTGCCTTTTTTCTCTAATGCTGTGATCGACAGTCTTGTGTCACAATAAAAAACAATACAGGTAGGTATGTGGCTTCGGCCCTAAAAATAAAAGACAATACCCACTTACTCTATGATTTTGTGCGTCATTATTCCGGCGACTTGTTCGAAGGTCTATAGTTTGGAAGCCGTCGTCAACCGCCTCGAAGCCTTTATTGTCGAGACCACCTGACTCCTGGGTTGACATTTCTGTTTTCTGAAACGATATTTATTACGTGTAGGTAATAAGCGATCATTTGAAAGTCAATCTGTTGACTGTGACCTGTATTCAAATTTAAGACGGGGTAAAGCCAAAATTCAGAACTAGTATAAAATAACGGGAACTATTTCATATAACTGATTTTTAAGAATCAAATTTATTCTATAAATTTTTTTTTTTTTTTTTTTTTATGAAATCGAGGTAGCGCTTGACCCTCTATCTCAGTGTAGACGACACTATTATTTTCTTTTTAAATTTTTCCCAATATATAGGGGGATTAGGTAATTCATGGGTAAATCCCTCGTTAGGATTTTTCACAAAATCAGTAATTATTATTTTTTAATTTTTAATAATAATTTCTTGTTATTATTATTATACGTATTTTTATCATAATAAAATATAATAATAATAACTTATTATAATGAATATCCATACATTTAATAAACTCGTAAACAAGCCGTGTCTGTACATTAAATATTTTTTCAAAAAACAATTTATACACGTTGTACTTATGTTACCAAAATAAAAAAAATAGTTTTTAGAATTTTTGTCTGTGCGTTTGTGTACGCTAATCTCTGAAACGGCTTAACCGATTTGAATGCGGTATTCACTGATGTATTGCAGCAAGTTTCCCGTGACATTTGGTGTTTGTTTCATTCTAATCGGTTTACAAAAAAAAAAGTTACGCGCTACAGCGAATCGTACGAAGTTGCGGGCTCAACTAGTAGTTAATAAGTTATTATAATAAGTTTAATTACATTATGTTGTATGTTTCAGTAAGCGAGTAAGAAATGCTAGAGCTTGTCCGCTATCCCCTCTCCCTTATAATTAATTCTGTAAAAGACGAAGTGCACTTGTAACCTTTATGACATTGCTTCAGTTTATAATCGACTAAACAATAGCGATAGTCTTATTCGTCGCTTATAGTGACTGAATGTTTTATATCAATTATATAAAAGAATACCGGAAATGGTTCCAAATTTTTTATATTTAATTTGCTTCCCCAATAGACAGTAAAAAATAGTTCAGTAGTAACAAGAGGCAACTTTTTATCGATGCAAAAACATTACTGTATTTTATTGGAAACTAGCAATCCGTTGGATGATTCATATTACACGGTGCCGCCATCGGGCCGTGCGCGAACCGTGTCATTTCCAAATACCATGTAACTATTTTATATTACCTACTATTACTATATATATTTATATAGAATTATATTACTATTATATTTCGCTATGCAGAATGCTCCGAGGCGAGCTTCGCGAGGCAGCCTCGCAGTTTTGGCTCGCACGAGACGCGTGGCAGCCCCGGGTAAATACTAAATAACCCCAGCGGGGCTCGCGAGGTAGCTTCGTGGTTCGCGAAGCTTCGCAAGGCTGACGCGACAGCTCCGGATAAATATTAATACTCTGAGGCGGGCTTCGCGAGGCTGCCTCGCGGTTTTGGCTTGCGAGCCATGGCTCACACGGCAGCCTCAGGTAAATACAATACCCCGAGGCGGGCCTCGCGAGCCACAGATCAGGCTACAGTCTCGGGTAAATACTAATACCCCAAGCGAGCCTCGCGAGGGTCCGAGCGCACGGTGAAAACAAATATATGTTACGACATCTCGCGATTGTGCGCAGTGCTCCGGACACGGCCCGGTGAAGTATGAATTGGTTCATACAAAAGCATCTTCATCGGGCCCCGGCCGGGGCACGGACGGGACAGGGCCTGGTGTAATATAAATTTTGCCTTAGTGTAAACCGTATCAAAATCCGTTAGGTGATTTAGAAGAAGTTAGGGAAGAAACAGACAAATTTGAGGGGGACTTTTAATTATATAGTTGTAGATACATATGTACTTATAATAATTAAATTACTCTGTTCCTTAAAGTTACCTTGTTGCGCGGCATCAAAAAGAGGCGGAAATAAAGATAGAAATGTGTCCAATTAAACACAAACAAAATAATAATATAGTCGTGTGAAAAAATGCAGACGCATTCATTTAGAAAAGCGCATTCAGTACGAATTCACAATATAAAACATCGAAAATTTCACATAATGTGAAAACACAATGACATAGTGGCATGAGATTGGGAACCAATGCGGTATAGTTTCCATTGCGCAAATACATACGCCTTATCGAAGGCTGTGTACACAAACACACAAAGATTTCATATGCTATTTAGATGATAAAAACCTACATTGTGTATTTAAAAAAAGAGTCTTTTTTGTGTTTCACTATTTACACATGTCGCAGTAAAAAAAATAACTTGATATAATTAACAATGTTCGCTCTATTATTTCTGACACGCTTTTGGATTATAGTATCCTATAATATGTCCTAAGTTATCCTAAGTTAAAAAGCAAATAAGTAGACAAAGTAATTTATAATGTATTTGTGAAAATAAAGGTTTTTTTTATTTATGGTTTTTTAAATAGTAGGTAAATGCAGCGAAATCTTTGTGTTTTTTTTCTTTTAAGTATAACTAAATTTATATTTTAAAATAATAAAGTCTAAAGTTAAATTGCAATGGAATAACCATTAAATTACACATTGAAAACATTGTTATATTTATATGAACAAAACTGGTAGAAAACAAGTATGTTTTGCAAATATTTTTTATATATTCTTTTTAAATTGACACTGATAGGTGGCTGCCATCGCCAGTAATCATAAAAGAGGCCAGAGAGGATACAAGTGAGTTGCCGGTATTGTGAGATCCTAATCCTACTTTCCTACTAATATTAACGTATAAATGCGAAAATTTTTGAGGATGGATGTTTGTTACTCTTTCACGTAAAAACTACTGAACGGATTTGAATTAAATTTGGCATACAGATAGTTTATTACCTGGATTAACACATAGAATACTTTTTATGCTGGAAGGATGTTAAGTTCCTGTGGGATTTTCAGAAAACGAACTATAGCGCGTATGAAGTCGCGAGCACAGACAGTAAAGAATAATGAACAAGTTGGGCATGTAAAAATAGACATTGCCTTCCTTATAACCCATATACCGAAACACACGCATTTTTATTCACGCAACCCATGACTGCGGAATCACACTGTGAAACCATTGTAAACCGGCCCTTATATTGTTGTGACGCAGTTAGTAGATTCCATCACTTAAGTTCCGTTTCATTGAGCAAATATAGAGGTTGTACAATAATGTCGGCACACCTGCAACCTGCTGTGCTTCTTTTATTTGTCAGACTGATAAGGCATTAGATTACTGTTTAAAAATTCTCGTTTTGAATTCAGAGGCTCTAGTATGAGTTTACGATACTACACTCGCTAGCGAGAACGTAAAACTTTTGCATGGAAAATCGTGAATTGTCAATGTCAAATTGTCAATTCTCCATATAAATTTTTTACGCTAGCGAGTGTACTATCGTAAACTCATGCTAGAGCCACAGATTTTACCCAAATTCATTAGTTTAGGGTCTTATCAATGGTCCTTGTTAAAAATTTCAACGTAGGTCAGCGATCTATGGAACGATTATGTTTGAGGTTACTAATAATTTGTGAAATTCAGCAGGTAGGCTGACGGTCGACTAGATTGTAAGTGGCTACGAAGGATGAGGGATTAGAGGGAAATAGAGCAGTGGGCTCTGTCATCCCTATTCACTCACAGAAACACAAAAATACACATTATTTCACGGTGGTCTTCTTCAGACCCTTAAAGGTTCTTAAGGTTTATTCACTTAAAGCGGCAGACGGGAATTTATAAAATGAGGTGATCTGTAAACAACCAAATGTCACCTAATAATAATAATTATAATTATAATTTATTTGCCATGACCATGGGTATCGATATACCAGAGAGATGACACTTAGCTTTTTTTGTTCCTACATGGTCAACCGATAGATATTCGGTGTGCAAATTTTGACATCATTAATAATCGATACGTAATTGATAGATAATTACTCAATTAACACCCCATTATCTATCACACATTAATGTCATTTTATTATTATAGTTTAAATTAGAAAAGACACATGACATACCTATATACAACTTTAGTTCTTTTTTAATGTTATTTTTAACTAGTCTTGCATAAATCTCAAATTTAAAAATTTAATAAGAAAAAACAAAAACAAAAAAAAAAAAAAAAAAAAAAATCAATAAATACAATAACCCCACGAATTAGTAAGTTAAAGAGGCAGTAAGCAGGACATATAGTACAGAGAGCCGACCTATTAAAGGCACTAAGTCTATATGGATTCAGGCTTTTTCTGACCGACCCTACGGGTAAATTATGAGGTGTGTCCAGCGTTGGAAATAGGCCCTCTTATGTCAAATGAATATCGAATGTTACGTTTAGGGTAACAATTCCCCTTTTTTCTGTTCCCCACAGTTTATCCGGTTTTGTATTATTTCGCTGAGATCCTGATACAAATTGATTGGATTAAACACTCTACATCGTTAGATAACCGGGTTGGGTCCGTAAACGGCTTACTTCCATCAAAGTGATTTTGAATCACAATTTATCCAGAATGATTGGAGTAGGTTTAGGAATTTGCTTTTGTATGAATTAACAATTTAGTGAAATGTCCCTTTATTTTTTTTATTTACTTATTTTTTAGTAAATAAAAAAAATTAAAACTTACTGATGGTCCACTTGAAGGTAGGTGGCCGCCTATACTATAACATAAGCAACGCCAAAGCTGCTGCGAGTGCGCTGCCGACTACAGTGGAGGGGATAGGGAAATGGGCTCTGGTATCCCTTACTCACTCACCAAAACATAACAGCTGTTATTTCACGGTGGTCTTTTGTAAGAGGATGTAAGAGGGTGGCCGCCATACGGGCCGCCCAAATGACCGCGAAATGCAGTGTGCCCTGCCACTACTTTCAGATCCAGACCAGAGCCAAATTTGTAAAGTTCATTTCCAAAGTTGACCCTGCCGGGAATCGAACCCGAGAACCCTAGAACAGGGCGTTAAGGCAAACATCCTAACCACTCATCCAACGGGCTCGTCAAATTAATAATAATAATAAGAAAATTCTAAAAAATTTAATGCCAAGGTGAGTTTGTTTGTTACGCTTTCACACCTCGACTACTGAACCGATCATCATGAAAATTACAAAAAGGTACAAAGCGTACCTTGTACCCTTTAAATCAAGGGTTCCTATAAATCAACACTTCGTAAGTGTACAATGAGTTATTTTTCCACCATAGCTACTGAATATCCAGCTATCTTCTCCTACCTAATACATGAAATAATTTTCCGGAGCAATGAACATAATGTGACGCGTTGCAGGTGCTGTATCTGGGCGGAAAATTGCCACTTACCTAACCTTTTAGGTCGTCACTATCTACATTGTGTGGGATGAATGTAAATATGCTCTAACCATACTTCCCTGTTAGTTTTATCACCACTATTATCATAGTCTTAAAGCCATGTACAGATATCTATATTAATAATTTCGTCAAGGGGTACGGTAGACTCGATTGAAACCCTACCTGAATAATAAAACATAAAAAAATAAAGATTTCGAGTCGACAACATATATCCGCAAAATTGGGATTGTCAAGTATTTTGTTAAATTCTAATGGTGCTGACAGACAAATCGCACTCGCCATATTGGCCACTCTAGCGAAACGTCACTCACTGACACCTGTGACATCTTGAGTGGTTAATAAACGTCCCGTTTCATTCATACTAGCGCACATACGCTTCGCCACTCAATACGTCGTCGTAAGTGTCCATTATAAAGAACTGTGACTCATGTGATTGTGTAAAACGAAACGTCTTGCCGCAAACGTTGAGCGAAATCTATGCCGCTTTGCCTTTAATATTCCTTGAGAACCGATAACTACAGAAATATCTAGGTACCTACATTTTTACATGTGTACATATTATGAGTCACATTACACCCGAGCGAAGCCGGGTTTTCATCTAGTCAACTATAAACAGCATAGGTACAAATTCTGTTAAGTATCTATAACAGACGAGAGATGGACTCATGCACTAACAATATGGAAAAGACCACAGGGAAAAAGACGCAGAGGTCGACCCACGGAGCATATACAAAGAGGAGATGTTGTTATTGAATTTTTCTATAGAGCGGCGCCGTGACTACTGCGCGGGGCAAGGAGGAAGTTAGACCCCGCCCAATTATACTTTTTCCATCTAGCGGTAAAAAGAAAACCTTCGTCTATCGACCTTTCACTACGTTGTTTAGCTATGTATTGCTAGATAGCACTAGTATCGAATACAGGGACGTACTGAATTTCAAAGAATTGTTTATTTTTCAACTAATTATTTATTTACTCAAATTGTACAGCTCCTATAACTTAATATACAGAAAAAAAACGTAACTAATAGCCAATTAATCCATTCCCGTTTTAAGTCATCTCTGGATGGAAATCTAAAACATAATTATTTACTGATTAATAATTAAATTTATAAAAACAATTTTAATTACGGCCCTGTATATACAATTATTGACTACTTCACGATAGATGGCAGGCGAGCTAAGTAAGGTTTAAATCAATGATTAAAATATAATAAGACGACATTTTTCTCAACAAAGAAGTCTTTAGTAAAATTATAGCCAACTTAAATACGTATAATTTTGAAGATATAAATGTTATTTACGTAGCTAAAAGCCGTTTATGTTATACAATATTGCGCCATCTTTAGTCAAGTAGCATAACTATGGCAATGCAAAGATATTTTTCTAGAATTCGTCTCGATAAAGTATGAATAAAATTACTCACAAGTGAAATGTGATGCCATCCATGGCATCGGAACGTCTATCCGAATAGTTTTTACACGATAGCACACAACACTTCATATTTTTTTACTTATTTTTAATTATAAAGTTAATAGAAAATTGCAAATGAATTTTGACTACAACAAACAAGCGCCACCACTCCGTGCCGATGTCGACAGCAGACTGACCAAGACCACGCCCACAAAAAATGACGTCAGGACCTAGTTTGAAATCAGTGCACAGTTGTTTAGGCCATCTCCTCTTTGTATATGCTCCGTGGGTCGACCATGTTCCAGGTGGCAAGACGAAATAGAAGCAGTTGCTGGCAGGGACTGGATTGAGAGAGCGAAAGACAAGGGTGTTTGGCATTCTATGGAGGAGGCTTTTACCCGAGAGGGGCCCATACAGAAAAAAAAAAATTAAATGTTAGACTCAAATGACTCAAAATCACTAATATTCAAAATACTAAAGAATAAATTTTATCATTATTATACTTGACTATCTGACTTTTTGACTATGTATGACTAATATTTCAATGAACGTTAACTTTGATTATTTCATTTGTAATTATTGTGATTATGTATGTATGGGATAAATAAAGCTTTATTATTATTATTATCTATAATAATCTATGTACTTGTATAAATAGAGTATAGGAATATTTTTACTTCTATAGTTACTTTTGTGACCCTTAGAAACCGAGCAAAAGGAGCAAAAATCTAAATTACCGAGAGAAAAAAAATAGAGAAAATCTGATTTGTTTTAAATGAAATGTCGGATGAAACCGCGATCCACTGTTAAATCTACACATTGTCTCGCATCGTCTTCGCATGATTGCAATAGGGGATCGGACAGTAATCAGATTAAAATCTAAAATGTACTTAGAAAGAAAATATATAATTTTTTACGATTATTTATCGAATAATAATTTAATATAATTCATTTAAATATTTTTAAATGAAGAAATAAAATTTTATTATTTACAATATTTTTAATCTATACTGAAACACCAATCACAGTGCGTGACGTCATTTGTGGGCAATAATTGTCTTTGCCAATGCAGATGTTTTGTTATGATATGACCACAAATGACGTTACGCGCTCTCAGATGAACTATCGTGGCGTTTTGGCGGCATTTTCAAACAAACAATATTAAAACATGATTTTGAGTACCTAAAGGGCTATAAATAAGTAAAATAGTATTTTCTATGGGAATAAATATCCATGAAGATTAATTTAAAACACTTTCTGAAAATTTGTCCGATCCCCTATTATTCTCTTTTGTTCTCTCTCTACTCTTTTTTTCTTCAAAAAGAAAGTTATAAAAATAATTGTGATTTTCTTCTCTCATTATGCAGTACTTGTTATTTACTTAGTTAATTGTGTTTCTTTGTTAATAATGATAATTGTAATCTCCCTACCATTCAAGTGGGTTTATGTGACAATTGAAGCAATAAATTTATAGCCGGTATCTTTATATGAAGAATATAAAGTTTTATAGAGAACATTTACACCTAGACAAAGCATGTATATAAATGAATCCCCATTTCCCTCGGTCACGGCATCACGCGTGAACGGGTAGACCGATTTTGATTCAGTTTTCACTAATGGAAAGAGGGATAAACGGGGAATGTTCATGTATATAAAAATTACACCCGGCGGGTCGCTAGTGTATATATAAATATATATATATGTAAATGTCTTTTGACAGTTTCATTGGAAAAATGACGTGATAAATCAGTTACTTACATAGAAAAGAGTTAGAAAAGAGTAAAATATGTTTGCAATCTAAATGGACCTGGACCTCTGCTGGGATAGAATCAGGCAGTGCAGGCAACTGCCGCGTGTATACGCATAAAATTTGAATATTTTATTGAACCTGTTGATGACATTCTTTCGTAATGTATTTACATATTATATAAAATTGCGTTGCTCTAGAAAAAAATATTTTTGGATGTTAATTCTGGTTAATTCGGCACTGAATGGAAATGAAACAAAATAAAAAATAAAGTAAGAAAGAAAAAATGACAAATGCCAAAAAAATATTTAATCTAACGGACATAGTTCAATTTTGCATTTTTTTTGCATCTTAATATTTTTTTGCAATTAATAAAATGTTTCTCCAAATAAAAGAATCCGTCTTGGCTGGACTGCATTCAGGAAGCTACGTTATCTGTTCTCGTCACCACTGTTGCAAAGAAGACCAAGTTATCAGTGATGACGTATGGTGTCGAAACGTGGCCTCTCATAGCAGGACTGATCCACAAGCTTAAAGTTGCTTAGCGAGCTATAGAGCGATCTATGCTTGGAGTTTCTTTGGATCAGTAATTCGCCGTAGAACCAAGGTTATCGACATAGCCAAGAGAATTAGCAAGTTGTAGTGGCAATGGGCCGGTCACATAACCGCGGATAACCGATGCGATGCGAAGCGCAGCTGGATGCGAAAGACAGAGGCGAGCGTTAGGAGACATCCTTACATCCTGCAGTGGAGAGGCTGATGATGATGATGATGATGAAAATGTTTCTAACTAATTCTAATATTTCATAAATTTTAATTTATTAAATATAAATAACAGTACAACAATTGCTAATTATATTATCAATTGCCAATTCTAATTAATAAATTATATTATCTAAGAAATTATTATAATAAGTATAATTAAGTTGTAAAAATTTGCTTAAAAATTAGTGTTAAAGTTAAAATGTTTTGATTTTATTCTATTTATTCATTTAAAAGTCAGCAGGCAGACTGACGATTTGTTTAATGGTAAATCTGTACTTGCGATTCTCGTCAATAAATACTAAATAACGCTGTTGGGGTTGTATATGCTCTGTTAATTTTGATAATATAAAAGATTACCGGCGGCTGCCCTGAGTGAGTGAGTCTCTAAACACTTTTGGGACAAAATAACTAAGTAAAACATGTTCTACTTAAATTGGGAGCAAACGGTTAGTGCTCCTATAGGATAGTCTTATGGCGTATCTTTAACCAGGAGTGGATATTTTAAGCATCATTATAATGACCATACAAATGGTGTAACTATTTGACAATTATCTTCATTAGGTTCATAATGTTCAGAATAACTTAAGACAAAATTTTATTTCTTCACATGTTACAATAGATTTTAAACAAAAACAAAATTTGAATATTCTATTTGTTTGCCGTCTTATGAAAAGGTTATGTACGCTAGTTTTGCATAAATTATTCATAGCACTAAGTATTTATAAATGTGTAATACACAAGTCCGACACGCAGTGAAGCGATTTGCCTAACAAACGTCTGCTTACGTACAATTCTGTGTGGTTGAAAAAGAATTCCAGCTTTTTCTTAGAAAGTCTATTACGTACTTAACCTATACTTAATAATATATGCATCTTCATCTATCTATATGAATACATATAATAAAATATAATAAAATAATACATATAATAAAATCGTAAACGAGCCGCGTCTTTACATTAAATATTAAAAAAAAAAAACGCAATTTGTACCCGTTGTACCTCCTTATGTTGCCGAGGTCAAAAAAATAGTTTTTGGAACATTTTTCTGTTTGTCTGTGCGTTTGTGTACACTAATCTCAGTAACAACTTCCATCGTTTTATAAACATTTGTTTCATTCCAATCGGTTTATAAACAAAAAAGTTACGCGCTGTACCGAATACGCGTACGAAGTTGCGGGCTCAACTACTCTATAAATATCTGTATCTACATCTACTAGTCTATCTATCTATCTAGTCTACTAGCTCAACTAGTAACTGAATTTACTATTACTAGCAACTGAATCTACAGGGTCGACTTTGAAAAATCAACTTTTAAAATTTGGCTCTGGTCTGGATTTTGAAAGTAGTGGCAGCTAGGACACACCGCGTTTTCGCAGTCATTTGGGCAGCCCGTCTGGCGGCAGTAACCACCGCCTTACAGAAGACCACCGTGAAATAACAGCACGAGTGCTGTTGTGTTTCGGTGAGTGAGTAAGGGATGCCAGAGCCCATTTCCCTATCCCCTCCTAATCCCTTATCCTTAATCCTATTGTAGTCGGTAGCGCATTTGCAGTAGCTTTGGCGTTGCTTGTGTTATAGGCGACGGTAGACACCTACCATCAAGTGGACCGTCTGCCTGTCTGCCGACCTTAACATAAAAATATATATATATCAATAAATAAAAGTATTAAGTGTCTTCGCTAACTTCTTCTAAATCATCAAACGGGTTTTGATGTGGTTTTCACTAATGGAAAGAGCGACAAAGAAGGAAAAGGTTTGTGTATTATAATTTGAAAAAATAAATAAATTGCATACTTGTGAAACTGGAGGCGGTCACTAGTAATAATAGGAGTTTTTATAAATAAAATACTTAACTTACTTAATTATGGCTTGTAATCACTTAATTTGAACCGCTGTTCACTTTATGGTTTTCCATTATTCACACACACAAACACAGCAGATACTTAATTAATTTTTTATTATTATTCAATCACAAACCACAGCAACAGACAAACAGACACATCAACCCAAGTGGTTACGAAATCGCGATGACGCAAGAAAGTAAAAGTAACGAAATCGGCGCATGCGATTTCGTGATTCGAATAATATATCGGACGAACGAAACGTGCGATTATTCACCTGTCGCACGGCAGACTGCGCGTGAGTCGCGCCCTGCGCCTGCGGCCTGGCGGTCATGGACCGTAGCGCAACCTGTTTGACCGGATGTGTGGAGTTGCCAACATTTGGGTACCTAAATTCAAATAAATTAATACTTCTGTCTGTCTGTTTGTCCGCTACTCTGTTAAAATACGCTATGCATTTCATAAAAAAATTAAAAAACACCCCCTTACAGAAGACCACCGTGAAATAACAGCACGTGTAAGGGGGAGTAAGGGAGTAAGTAAGTAAAGGATGCCAGAGCCCATTTTCCTATCCAATCCCTTATCCTTAATCCTACTGTAGTCAGCAGGGCACTTGCAGCAGCTGTGACGTTGTTTGTGTTATAGGCGACGGTAGCCACGTATCATCAAGTGGACCGTCAACCTGTCTGCCGATCTTAGGTATACAATAAACAAATATTCAGACATTAGTACCAAGCAGCCCAAACCCAGATATTTTTTATTTTTATAGAAAATATCTTTTTTTATGTTATAATGTTAGAGTTCGAAATCTAGGGTTTTTGGGTTCGATTCCTGGCAGGATTAGATGAATTGGTCCAGCCGTTCTCAAGTTTTGCGCTTATATTAACAACACATCGATTCATTGACACAAACAGAATGTTACGATATAGGTACCTACAAAAAATAAAATAAATAAATAAATAAAATAAAATAAATGAAAAAAATAAATAAATAAATAAATAATATAATAAATAAAATAAATAATGTATTCATTAAAATAAAATAAATAAATAAAATAAAATAAACACAATAAAAAATCAAGCCATGGAATCATGAATTATTATTGAGTAACGTAGGCAACAATAATATATAATATAATGATTATTATCATTTATTTTAAAAGCATTAAAAACAAAATAATTCTGTGTTATTTGACCAATAAAATGTATAAAAATAATAAAATAAATAAAATAAAATAAAATAAATCTTTATTTGCGCGAACACATGTTTACACGATTTTAATTTGTATACAGCAGTTACAGTACAAAGTATGTTTTACCCGCCAAGGGCATGCAAATATTTGTGTTTAATTGTTTGTAAACTAATATATTAATAAAGGAATTAATGTTTCTTATTATAAAATTCTTTAACATCATAATAACAACAATCTAATAACCATTTTATTATATTTAAAAGAGAAAATAAAAAATGTTGTCTGCAAATTTTAAACATGGCGAACGTACCGGAAATACCACGTCAATCTTGTTCAAGTTATTACCAAGAAATGAAACTCTGCATTTGAAAGGACGATCTCATAAAAGTCTCTTGTATACGACAACCACCATGATTAAAGGCTTCACGTTCGCTTGACATTTTTTTTAAGATAAAACAAAACTGACAGCAACTTCAATGGAACGACGAGAATTGCATTACTTACAAACATTTTTTATTTATTTAATCTCCATATATTAAAAATGAATCCCCATTTCCCTTGGTCACGGCATCACGCGTGAACGGGTAGATCGAATTTAATTCGGTTTTCACTAATGGAAAGAGGGATAAACGGGGAATGTTCATATATATAAAAATTGCACCCCGGGCGAAGCCGGGGGCGGGTCGCTAATTATTTATGAAACCATGATCATATAAAGATAGAAAGAGAATGAAGTGTGTTGTCAGTGAACATGCTGGCACACAGATTTGCTCGTTGCTCTATAAAAGTTAAAGCTCACCTTGTTCAGATAATTTTGCCCCGATTTCCGACGCAAAAGTGACATAGTATTTGTGTGTCTGGCATCATAGCTCCCAAATAGATGAAACGGTTTTAATCCTGTTTTTTTTTAAGATGACGTCATCAAAATGGTTTTTAGGCAAAATGGCAATCTATTATTTATGAAGATCTGTCCATTTCCTAGTTGACGAAGGCATGCTGCAGCATTAAGTAGTTTGCGGGATACCCATTGACGAGCCCATTCGATGAGTGGTTAGGGAGCTTGCCTTAACGCTTTGTTCTAGGGTTCCCGGGTTCGATTCCCGGCAGGGTCAACTTTGAAAAATGAACTATTTAAATTTGTCTAGATCTGAATCTGGAAAGTAGTGACAGGGCACACTGACCGAGCCCATTTTTCTATCTCCTTTCCCTTAATCCTACTGTAGTCGGCAGCGCACTTGCAGCAGCTTTGGCGTTGCTTGTGTTATAGGCGAAGTAGCCATCTACCATCAAGTGAACCGTCAGCCTGTCTGCCGACCTTAACATAAAAAAAAATTAAATCAAGAAACATCAGCACTCGGTCACTGTTCATTCGCTGAGTGCCAGTGAATGACGGGGTCACACGCACTACTACATAGTCTCCGTGAATTGGAACAAAGGGAGTCCGAAAGAGACACCACTATTCAAAATGTATTACATCTCCTTTTCGCGCTCAAACTAACAAGCAGCAGTGTGCTAACCAGAACGTAGACGCATTGAAAAGCTCATCTGCCAAAGCTCGCAAGCTCTTTTACCTCAACATTACTATGACATCTCACTGTGAATTAAACAATAAAATGCTTTTTTTTTCTCCATCACACAACGTAAAATAGCATAATCAACATGTATGAATTTTCAGTGTCATATGTCACTGCAGGCTAGTCATAGAGTTCCACTATGTCCGTCACAGAACACCCTTAATAGCCAAAGCCCATTTCCCTATCCCTTCGCAACTCCTTATCCTTAATCCTATTGAGTTCGACAGCATCTGTGGCGTTGTTTGTGTTATAGGTGACGGTAGCCACTTACCATCAAGTAGATCGTAGCTTGTCGGGCTTCCAACTAGCCCAGAACGCTTTAAACAGGAAAGGACATGCCTATGAGAAATGGCTTTTCTCTATACAAATAACATTTATGTCGGGGGTCCCTACTTCAAGAAAAAATCAATTGCTAAGTTGGTCTAACATGTCAAATTGACCAAATCCATCCAGCATGCAAATGTTTTAGATCCCATTACTCAAGACAACAAAGGAGTAAGTCTAAAATGGAAATATTTACAGATACAATAGCTTATTTCCTATGCCAATAGTCAGTGAGCTATTATGTACGTTACATAAAATTTTGTGTAGTCTTATAGAAAAAGTTTCTCTTGTGTAATAATAACAAGATACTCAACAGTGATTACTTATTGTTACCATCACAAATCTTACGCCTTGTTAATTTTATACATATACCTTAACTCTTAAAGATATTTTAACAAGAATTAGTCACCAAGAAAATTCTTGAAAATGACTCATTCCATAGAATGGCTAACATTAAAAGAACTGTAGAACTGTAAAAAAAGTGTTTAACCAAATTGCGCTAAAAAATTTATTCTAATAACTACCTGTGCCTGCGACTTCGTACGAGTGGTATTCGGAATAACGCGTAAGTTTTTTGATAGTAAACAGATTGGAATGAAATATACACTAAATATTACCGGAAACTTTTTACAATACATTTGTGGAAACTACATGAAGATCGATTAAGCCATTTCTGAGATTAGCGTGCACAAAGGCATAATAAGCAAACAACGATTTTATCATAGACAAGAGTTCCGCCCCCGGCTTCGCCCGGGATGCAATTTTTTTATATAAGAACATTCCCCGTTTATCCCTTTATCCATTAGTGAAAACCGAATTAAAATCGGTCTACCTGTTCACGCGTGATGCCGTGACCAAGGGAAATAGGGATTCATTTTTATATATATAGACTAGCGACCCGCCCCCGGCTTCGCCCGGGATGCAATTTTTATATATATGAACATTCCCCGTTTATCCCTCTTTCCATTAGCGAAAACCGAATTAAAATCGATCTACCCGTTCACGCGTGATGCCGTGACCAAGGGAAATGGGGATTAATTTTTATATATAGATAAATGATAGATAGATTAATGTGCATCAGTGTAAGCTGAATCCTACTTAGTATTGATCATATAGATCTGAGGTCAACTTACATTGAAACTTTTAAAATCACCTAAATTAACTTTATACAAAATTTCAATCATCGTCGTTTTACAGATGATAATATATAGTTAACTAAAGTTTCAGCCAATTGAACGGAAGAGTTATTTTATTGAATTTTTATCGAAAAACTACTCTGACAACGAGTATGCAAAATTACATGATGATCTGTTGAGTAGGTGTAAACATAACAACAAACTAATTGCAAGTGCTTCCCTTATTAATTAAATTGTTATTGTTGACAAATAGACAGCCAGAGGTACTTTCCCTTTTTTTATATTAGTATGGATTTGCTATTTTGTTAGTCAAGGGTTAGATAGCTCTGTCTGAGGTACCTATTAAAAAAACATTTCATTATAGAGAAATCGGAGTAGTGGTTCAAAACATCCATTTCCCTTATGTGTCGTACTCGTACAGATGATACGAACGACGTCACTAAACTGGGGCGTGTACTAATATGTGCTTTTTCTTTGAAGACATGTCGGCCAATATTCTCCACCAACAGTCTCGACATAGCTACCTATCTACTTTTGTCGTCTCAATATGTCGTCTCACCTATCATAGGTATATGTAAAATACTAATGCTTTAGAAACTACATAGATATACTGACTTCGTCTTTTATCGTTCTATTTATTTATTTATTTTTTATTTTTTTTATGTTAAGTTCGGCAGACAGGCTGACGGTCCACTTGATGGTAGGTGGCTATCGTCGCCTATAACACAAGCAACGCCAAAGCTGCTGCAAGTGCGCTGCCGGCTGCAGTAGGATTAAGGATAAGGGATTAGGAGTGGATAGGGAAATGGGCTCTGGCATCCCTTACTCACTCACCGAAACACAACAGCACACGTGCTGTTATTTCACCGTGGTCTTCTGTAAGGTGGTGGTTACTGCCGCCAGACGGGCCGCCCAAATGACCGCGAAAACGCAGTATGCCCTGCCACTACTTTCTAAATCCAGACCAGAAACAAATTTGAAAAGTTCATTTTCAAAGTTGACCCTGCCGGGAATCGAACCCGGAAACCCTAGAACAGAGCGTTAAGGCAAGCACCCTAACCACTCATCCAACGGGCTCGTTTATTTATTTACACACCAACAGCTTAACATAACTATAATTTCATAATTAACTTTAAAGTACTATTAGATTTATAATGTAAGCCAATTACAGGCATGAACAACATTTACAGTTTAAAGTTACATAAACACAAGGTGACACAAGTTACATACATTACATGCACAATATATAGAGAGTAATTATATTTTATTAGTAGTCGACTGACGAGTGAGTTTCAGCAATTTACTCTTAAAATCTTTAAATGCGTCACCAAAAATATCCAAATCGGGCAATTTGTAGCTCAATTTGTTGTAACCCAGGCAAAGTCTGGCAACTTCTTTTGAGGTTAGTTTATAAAGGATAAGTAAAGAAACGAAAAAGGCTTCTGGCATTCCTTACTCATTCACAAGAGACATATATATACCTACAAAATATACCTCTAATAAATCTATAGCCTACGTTCTATTATTTCGAAATAGGCTTTTTATGTATAGGTCGTCATACAAGCGGTCCATTTGGACAATGCCTATCGCCGCCTATAAACACAATAAGCAACGCCATAAGTGCTGAATGAACTCTGGCATCCCTTACTCACTCGCCGAAACACAATAATACACATGCTATTATTTCACGGTGGTCTTCTGTAAGGGGATGGTTACTGCCAAATGGGTTGCCAAATTACTGCGCAACGCCGTATGTAACTTTTAGAGTGAAAGATAACCTTGCTGTTTTTTTTATGTTAAGGTCGGCAGACAGGCTGACGGTCCACTTGATGGTAGGTGGCTACCGTCACCTATAACACAAGCACCGCCAAAGCTGCTGCAAGTGCGCTGCCGACTGCAGTAGGATTAAGGATAAGGGATTAGGAGTGGATATAGTGAAGTAGGTTTGTTCTTGGCTATCCATGTAGGAAAGATGAGGCCGTTGATGGAGCGAGCTCACCCAGAAATTACCTATTCACTTATTAAAAATTATAATTTACGAATATTATAAGTTAACATACTGTTTTACTGATTTAACTATACGAAGAGATAAAAATTAATGCTTAATTTTCATACTCGGGCATTTACATAATTACTGATCTACAAAACTGATCTTCTTTGGACACCGTCTAATTATTATTAATGTAGGTGTATTACGTTAGTAAATCTAACGGATCGGAAATGTTTACTCGTATTATCATTTTAATTGCTAGTATTTAAAAAAATACTTTGTAATTTAAAAAAAATTGTGAGTGATTACAACAATAAGTCAACAACTACAATTGAAAGTACAGATAAGGGCGAGAAGCAAAACATCACTTAAAATTTAAGAAATTATGAAAGTCATAATAATAATAATGAAATAATGTACCTAAATCAATAAGGAATGGTATTGTATGGTATTATCAGTAATAACTCAATAATCGAGATTTACAGCATCAAGATATCAAGATTTGCACACCGAATATCGGTTGGTCATGAAGGAACAAGAAAACTAAATGTTATTGTACTTATATTGAATTCTTGAAGCTGTACAACTTCTTTGATGTAAGTTAAAAGGAACCAATCTCTGTTGCCATGACAACAGCTTCTATTGACATAATTTTGACAACTCCTTGTCATCGTTCAATTTTTACAACATAAATATTTAGAAAATGTTCCTAAAAAAATATTATTAAAATGAAATTATTGCAATTCCACCTGAGGTATCACCCACCCGGACTCATATTGGAGTACACGCAGAAGGGTGCTATTAAAAATAAGGAGATCGACCTTCGTGACCTCAATTCCAAGTAAGTTGTCTACACACCTATAATTTTCAGTGTAGTTAGATTTTTTAATACTAATATATGGAAGAAATATAATTTTTAATATATATTTTTATTTATTTTATTTATTTAAATTAATTTTCCAGACAGTTAAATTACAATGCCATAAGTTATCATTGACCCCCACACTAAGCTGTGCTTGTATCGTGGGAGTCTACTGCAAATACATGAACACTGCATATGCTTACTTAATCTAAAATACCTAATATACAATAATATTAAATAAAAAATTATAGAATACTTAATAATAAATAGAAAGTAACATATTTTAGGGGACATATATAAAAACATAGAAAAAGTGCCTATATATAAACTTAAAATTAAAAAGGAAGAAAGCATTACGATATAAATATTAATCATGGTGTAAATCAGATAGAAAAGGATAGACCATAGCACACCACAGCCACGCTGGCACAACCCAAAAAATACACAGACTTACTCTAACAGAGCGAGCAAAGGATGCCCTCGGTGTCGGCATATGACAAACTCCGAAGCCAGCCCTTAACAATAAAAGAGACCCTTTTGCAATTCAAATTCCCAAAGTCGCAAAGATCAACCACCCTGTTATAGATTAACGGATGAAGGAATCGGCCAAATCGCCTTCCGAAACCAGAGGCCACCCGCGGAACAGGAATCCTGAAGTGCCTTTTGGAAAGCAATGACTTATAGGCGCTGCTCGAGATGGTCAAGCGGTGAGCGGAGAGTACAGCCTTCAAGATAAACAGTTGGCGCACCGTGAGAACCTTGCAGTCACTGAAAAGGGAGGTTGTGGGGTATCGATAAGGTTTTTTATACAGTACCTTAAGAGCAGATCGTTGCGCTCTTTCGAGTTGAATTAGTGCCGTTTTGTTCGATCCTCCCCAAACAGATATACAGTATGAAAGCAGGCTCTCGCATAGCGCAGTGTAAACCATTTTTTTAACTCCAGGCCACGCCACATCTCTCACATTTTTCATTGCATACAGTGTCTTCCTAATGCGCCCAGACAAAAGTTCTATGTGGTCTTTGAAAGAGAGGCGGTCGTAAATGATAATGCCAAGGTACTTTAGTGAGGAGGTGGCAAGAATAGAACCACAGTTGCAAGGCGACCGTGGAGAGGTGATTCCACATCTATGTATTTTAATGGGTGGAAGATTTTTTGGCATGGATGGTTTGGTTTTATAAAAAGTAATGTATTTTGTTTTGTCATTATTTAGTGTGAGGAGGTTCAAATCCAACCAATTCGCAATCCTAGTCAAACCCATCTCAGCCATAGAAAATACCGAATCCCATGTCCTATCCCGAAAGATGACAGCTGTATCATCGGCATAACAAACCAACTCGGCCTCACCGCCACAGCAGGTAACAATGTCATTTATATAAGCTATAAAAAGAGTAGGTCCAAGGACACTACCCTGAGGAACTCCGAAGTGAACAGTTTCCGAGCCACTCTGTACGGAGCCAATTTTAACACGCTGTCCTCGATTTGACAGGTAGCTTTGAAACCACTGCAGGGGGGTGCCTCTTACTCCAAATCGTTCCAGCTTCCGTAGCAACAGGGGAATTGACACAGTGTCGAAAGCCTTCGCAAGGTCTAAAAAGACGCCAATGCAGCACCAGCCACCGTCAAGATAATCCGAGATAAAGTCCGTGAGCATTCTGACAGCATCCTCCGTTGATCTGTTTCGTCGGAAACCGAATTGACGGTTGGATAGGAGAGAAAATGATTCCAAATATGATAAAAGGCGTTTGTTTACGATTTTTTCGAGTAGTTTAGCGAAGGTACTTAGAAGAGCAATAGGTCTGTAGTTGGCAGGGGAATCTTTACGGCCATTTTTATAAATCGGGGTAATAGAAGCCTGTTTCCAGATATCAGGAAAAATACCCTGGGACAGGCTAAGATTAAATATATATGTAAGAGGATATACAATATACTCCCTGACAGATTTGAGGACCGAGTTTTTGATTGAATCGGGACCAGGGGCAGAATTATTTTTAAGATTTGTTATTAGTTTATTAACCTCAGCAGGGTCGGTCGGCTGTAGAAAAAATGAGGAGGAGGCGATCGGTGTGTTTAACTTAAGCGCAAGGGAGCACTGATTTATTTGCAGATTAGCCATTGTCCTCTCCGCCAGAAGGCTACCTACACTTGAGAAATATTTATTACAATAATTAACAGAGTCTGATGGGTCACTTTTACAGTTTAAAAGTTCGGTGGGCTCAGAGTTTCTCCTCGACAGATCACAAATACTTTTGATGGTACCCCAGAGCCTTCTCGGATTTTTGGAGTTTTGGAGAAGTTCCTTATTGTAGTATTCCAACTTTAGTTTACGCAGAAGATTATTACAGAAATTTCGGTAGCGAGTGAATATATGTTTCAGCAGGTCATTGCCCGGTTCTCTTCTTGATCTTGAATGAAGTGAGTCTCTGTGCCTAATACACCTGAGTAAGCCAGCAGTAATCCACGGCTTAAGAATTACTCTAGACCTAGCGGTCTTAACATTCCGAGTATTGTTGGTGACGAGCGCCACAAAATGATTAGAAAATTGGGAGGCTGCTTCCGAGGCATTAGAGGAGGTTATTATTGACAACCAGTTAGACTTTGATAACTCGGTTCTTAACATTGGAATATCTGTCTTACCAGAATTGGGTTGTTTGATTTTTGCTGGTTTACTGTAACTCGCAGCTAAAACAACTAAATCGTGATCAGTTACCGGCATAGGGCATACCGCTGACAAACCAACAGTGTCCGACTTAACAAAAATGTGATCCAAGCAGGAAGTCCCCCTTGTCGGCCTATTTACAGCTGGTATGAGACCGTGTTCCGAGAGAAGACAGAGGTATGTGGATTTGACACTCGAAGTTTGGCTTGGAGAGATGTCTATGTTCATGTCGCCAGCCACCAGTAAGTTTCGTCCCTCGTGTGAGGCGAGTAACGTATCGAGTGAGGCAAAGAAGTTGTCCAAAACTTTGAAAGAAGGTGATCTGTAAATACCTATCAATACAATTGCGCTAGAAATCTCAACTACAAGGGAATCAGCATCACATAAGGCTGGCTCCATGATACTGACGGTCCAGTCATTCCTGACATAGACGACCACCCCCCCAGCCTGATTAATATGATTAGTTGTTTGAAAAGACCTATAACCATCAATCTCACCAACTGAAGTTGCATCTCTGAGCCAACACTCAGTCAAAACGCTTACATCAAATGTAGTGCCAGCGCAACTGAGATTCGTCAGGAAGTCATCCAAGTTCCTACCAATGCTTCTGATGTTGTAAGTCACTACCCTGAAGTTCAGTACCGGTGCAAGGATACTCTTAAAGTCACGAACGGAACCTAAACCGTGGCAGGCAAACTCCAAATTCTCGTCAATTACGTCTGAGATAGTATTTAAATTAAATGAGAAGACAGCAATTTATGTATATGGAATATTGTCTATTGTGAAGGAATTAAGATAAACAAAATATTGAATGATGAAAATTTAATTTGGAATATTATATTAACGATAAATAAATAAAAACAAGTACCTAATATTAAACTTCGAAAAAAAAAGTGGTCTGGGGGAGACGGCCAGTACTTTATTTACCTTTCCCTTTGCCCTTGAGAACATGTCTTCGAACTCGCTGCAATTCTCATGCAGCCAGAACATACAAACATTGTGTGTCAAGTCAACAAGTTGAGTCTTATGATAATTGTCACCTCAACCTCGGACTAGACCCCGGACCCAGATATACCCCCGCCGCGGCATATATCTGGGTCCGGGGTCTAGTTGAGTTGGCTGGACGTAATGTGGTATATATGTCGCAGTCATCTGTTTGAATCTGATATTTGATTGAATGACTAGCGCGTTCATTGAATGACGACATTTAATTGAATGACTAAAGGACAACTCGTCAAGTCGTTGAATGTAACGTTCAACGTCTTGACTGAACGTCATTTAGCGAAGTCGTTGAATGGGATATAGCCGACTTTGTAATGTTTGGTTAAGGTGCCCATGAGTTCGCAACTAACCTTACTTTAAATAAAAATAAATGAATTATAAAATGTTTCGTTAAATCAAATTGTAATATTTGATTAGGGTGAATTTTGGGACAATTAAAAAATTACTGATTTATAAACTGCTGAGTTTAAAATAATAAAAGATTGTAGCATGATTTCCAAACCTTTACTTAATCTCACATTTTTGCTTAGTATAAAAAAGTTAAAAAAAACCTAGAAAAAATTATCATATTATTTCAAAAGTTTGGTTTTGGTGACTACTAGCGCCGCAGTGGGAAAACAATGAACTAAATTTGAATTACCTGACTGATTTCATGTCCGCTATGTTCAAAGGGCTATGTTACAATCAGCTAACTAGTTGGACGTTTAGTGACGCTTGTTCAATCAACGTTCGGCCTAGTCATTCAATTAAATGTCGTCATTCAATGAACGCGCTAGTCATTCAATCAAATAGCAGATTCAACCAGATGACTGCGACATATATATGGAGTGTGATAAAATACAGTATATGGAGTAATGTCTCCGCAAGGTAGAAGTTTTGTGTTGCTAGGAGTGCTGGCGACCGTCGCCAGAGTGGCGTCCGGTAGCCACACAAGTGGTGACGTAGGTGGTCGGTCGCCACTGAGTGGAGACCAGTCGCTATACTGATAATTAAAGCAATTCGTGCAAAATGATTCCCTAACCATTCCAAAATATCTAAAATGCACAATGTTAATATTCAAGTTTTCACTTCTGCCGGCACACCCGGAGTGCAACCCGTATTTTTTTGTGTCGTTGTTTTCTTTTTAGTCTTCTTTCCAGCGTTTTACTAGGAATATGGTAGATAATAGATGCCCTGTAAACTGAAATCGTCCCTCTTTGCACTCCTTCCATAGCATTTTTTCAAATCATCTTCGCTCCAGGCACCTCGAACAGCAATAGCCTCCTGGTCGGCTTCTGTAAAAAATATTTAAGATAAAAAAATTCTTAAATAGCACATTCAATTTTATGGCCATCTCTCCCGGAAATTATGTGGCCATCTCCCCCGGACTATTACAATTAAAGCATGAAATTAGGTAATTGAAGCAGCGTTTTAGAGTTAATTTTGAGGTTTAATTTAGTTTAATTTAATTTAATTAATTTTGAAAATGATTATCTTTACAAAGAAAGTAAAAAAAAATAACAAAACCTTTTTGTGACGTTTGATTTATAGCAAACTTGTGTTAAAAAATCAAAGTGAAATCACTCACCTTTCCTCTCTTACTCTGACAGAACAGCTAGAGAATTAATGTTAGGTGAATATGTCTGGACATGAGTAATTCATAATAATTTATTTCAAATTTCTAGTTCAGATATAAAAGAAATAGCAAAAAAGCTAATTGAAGCTGAGGCGCTAATAACGGAAGAGGTGCGAAGCCAGTTAGAACAATGTTTGGACACTTTGAAAAAGAGGACGGAGCATGAAGGCCCGGCTGGGAAGAGATTTTATATTTATAAAACTCTAATGACGCATATCCTGCCGCTAACTAACGTGGCTTTTGATAAGACTGGAAAAAGGTTTGACGTTATTTTTAAAATTTGTGATGAAATTGAAACATTGTTTAATTTAATTCTTTATGCACAGCATTTTTTATTATAATTTTTTACTTTTCGTTATTGTAATTTATCCACTTTTCTTTTATTGATTAAAATTTTATTCATCAGACTTCTATCAATTTAAATTTAAATGTGATACTAAATAATTTTATTGATCTAAATAATTTCGTAATCTATTTCCTTTTTATTTTTGTTTGAATTTTTTTATATAGACAGGCTGTATTGATGGTCAAACTGACGGTAGGTGGTTACCGTCGCCTATTAACTTGAACGAGTCATAGAGATTGGAAATTCACTGCCGAATTTAATAGAATAAAGGATGTAGGAAATAGGTGAATGGTTCTGGAAATAAAGGATTTAGGTACTCACATACCAATACTCATTGGCACAAGTGCTGTTAATTGACGATAACAAAAAAAGCCAGTGAAGGAGAGTGTCCTATTAAAAATATCTTATTAATTTTTTTTAATGGAAATTACGTTTTCCTATCTTTTTAATATAATTTCAAAGCAAAATTAATGAATCGAGTGGTACATTTAGTGTACGTATGACAACTTATAACTACATATTATAATTTCTTAATATTGATTGAAATGCTGTAACTGTCAGGTGTCTGAGCGGCAGTTACGACAGAACGTGTAAGGTGTGGGACGTCGATTCTGGCAAAGAGTTGAGGTCCCTCAATGGACATCAGAATGTTGTTTACTCGGTCGCATACAATTTCCCAGCTTGGTGAGTTATCTAGTTTATACCTTTTTTGTTGAATACCTCGAAGAATATAAAAAAATCACATTTATTTCTTTAAGTACTAAAACAAAAAGGGAAAATTGTCCTAAATCTTCTTTCAACTTTATGAGAACACTTAGCTCATATTCCTTCAGAGGTAGTTTTCGATATTATGCCTCGAAGTGCTGAATTAATCTACAGGCATCGCTTCGTAATGTTATTTCTATAGTCAGACTTCTGGCTTGGATACCAGCGTTGTGCTTACCACACAGGTCACAAAATAATTCTGATCTAGGAGCTCTCGCTGGATTAAAATATAAAATATCTGTATTATGTTTCGAGAGATTTTTTTTTTAATAAAAGTCGAATAAATTAAAGTTTCGCGAGCTCAATGTATCGAGTTATGGGATCCTTCTTTGGGGTGGCGCTGCGGACATAAATACTATTTTCATTTTACAAAAAAGGGCCATTAGAGCCATCTATCAACTAGATCCGCAGTCTTCCCTCAGAGAAAAGTTCAAAGAAATTAAGATTTTAACTGTTACATGTCAGTATATTTATGAAAATTTAATTTACGTACATAAAAATATTAGTCAATTTAATAAAAAATGTGATGTACACAATATAGGTACTAGGTTTAAAAATAATTTAGATTTACATAAGACGCGACTCCACAAGATAAGTAATTCTTTTATGGGTCAGTGTATACGGTTTTATAATAAACTGCCTGAGATGATCAGAACCTTATCTATAAATAAATTTAAAGTTGTCATTAAAACCAAACTCCTCTCGAAAGGCTATTATAAGGTTACTGATTATTTAAGTGACAATGAAGCCTGGAATTAAAGCCTGGATTCGGAGCTCATACTATGCTTAGTATTGTATATTTACTTTAGGTATTAAGTGTATGATTATAATTATTGTAATTTTTTTATATTGTAAAGATGACAAAAAGAATAGTATCCTGAGTTTCTTTCGGCGTTTCTTCTCAGGATCGTCATCTTGGCTTTTTTCCGAAACCCTGGTAAATTTAAATTTAACTGGTAATTCTAAATGACGAACATAAGAGTTTCTTGGAGAAACCTAATTGATAAATAAATATTTTGATTTTGATTTTTGATTTGATCCCATTCGCAAAATGTCCCATACGCAAAATTTTTAAGTTGATGTCCATATAATACTTATTTTAATATAACAATTATTTGTACTCTCCATAATTGTGACGATCGTTTAATTTAATTTAAAAATATAAATATTTATTAAATAATTTTATAATTATTCTTTAAGTAATACTTTGTAGTTAAAAATAGTAAAAGTGATTAAAATTCATTCTTATAATATCATATCCTCTTCATATAATTTTTTTTTTGTTGCAAACAATTGGCTTAATTGAGAGCATGATTGTTATTAAAACACTAACAATTCAGCTCTCAATTAAACGAATATATAGACCATGTTAACATTATTAATATTAAAATATCATTAAAAAAATTATTCAGATTATTAAAAGAATACGTTAGTTTGATACATTAAATAATCTAGCCCAACAAAGGAAATATTTACTAATGAAGATGTCTTTAAAAAAAAGTATAGAGCGTCTAATACAAATTAATACAACAGACACCAAAATTAATACAACAGACCTTTTCTTATAATGTAATACACAAAAAATTACAATCAAAATAGTAGGTTTAATAAGGGACATAACAATAAGCAAAGGCAAAAAAAATTAATACTAAGGTGTATTTTTATATAAGTACATCAGTGCCTATACATTTATCATTTAAATTAAAATATACCATAGTAATTATATTATTATACATTATCTTCATATACATGTGGGATAAATACTTAGAGTGGAACTTGTTAATTTCGTTAATAGGTTTCGATTATTCGTTAATAATTGTTTATTTTAATTTAGAACCGGCACAACATAAAATCTTAGGAGAACTTTCGCCAATCGCCATCTTGTCTGTCTATATCTATCTCTTTCTTTCCTACCAATTTATACTTCTCACTCATTCTAACGTTCCGTTTCCAACATACATTATTTCCAGTGAAATAAAAGGGTGAATTTGAATTTTCAATAGGGGATCGGACAGTAGTCAGATTAAAATCTAAAATGTACTTAGAAATAAAATATATAATTTTTTACGATTATTTATCGAATAATAATTTAATATAATTCATTTAAATATTTTTAAATGAAGAAATAAAATTTTATTATTTACAATATTTTTAATCTATACTGAAACACCAATCACAGTGCGTGACGTCATTTGTGGGCAATCATTGTCTTATGCCAATGCAGCTGTTTTGTTATGATATGACCACAAATGACGTTACGCGCTCTCAGATGAACTATCGTGGCGTTTTGGCGGCATTTTCAAACAAACAATATTAAAACATGATTTTGAGTACCTTAAAGGTTATAAATAAATAAAATAGTATTTTTTATGGGAATAAATATCCATGAAGATTAATTTAAAACACTTTCTGAAAATTTGTCCGATCCCCTACCTAAATTGTTTAGGTAACATTGTTCGCACACAAATACAGAGTCTTTTACATTATTTCCTAAATTTTTCACACTATTAGAAACTATTAGAAATGAAAACGGTGATTTTATTCAGTGATCTTTATTACAGCGACCGTGTAATCACCGGTTCGTTCGACAAATCAGCGAAAGTTTGGAACCCTGATAATGGGGAATGTTTGGTCACACTGTGGGGTCATAGTGGCGAAGTTGTGGCCGCTCAATTCAACGTAAAAGGCGACCACGCTGCCACCGGATCCATGGACCATACCGCAAAGCTTTACGACGTTGCAACTGGTAAATATATTGTCACCGAGAGAGAATATCATAGGAAGTAACATGATTAGATCCTTTGATTCAAATGAAGAATTTTTACAATGAAAAAGATTTCTTTTTAATTCATCGTTCATTCGGTAAATATTTTTGACAAGTGATTAGCGATTTCTTTTTAAATCTACCAAATTTTTTACTTCACTAGCGACCCGCCTTGCGTCGGCTGCGAAACGGCGTCAAAAATATTGATCCCGATCGCCGTAATCAGGATGGCCATGGCGTAACTAAATAGCCTTGTAAAGTTGGTGATGGACTGAGCGATTTTGTACCACGTGGTTCTAAATGTCACATTACGGATTCTTTCGTCTTGCCCGATCTATATAGTTGAAAATTTTTGCATCCAGTTTGGATATTTGAGATCTTCTGTGTATAATTAAAGTAAATAAAGACATTGCAGCAAGATAAAAAACATTTGCCTCTATGAATGACAAATTCACTAAGATATAAACAGATCTTAAATCCAAGAAACAATAGAAAGTAGTTTTCATAGAGATTTCTCTTTATATTTACTCGAATACTTACTGTTCTTGACATTTTAGGTGTTGAAATACAAAATTATGTTGGCCATACTGCAGAAGTTATCGCACTTCAGTTCGATCCCAACGAAGGTGGAAAACTGATTACTGGATCTTTCGACGGTACAATCTCTCTATGGGATGTCAGGGCTAAAGAGTAAGTAAAGTCAATATGGAAAATACACTGGACAGCAAATAAACCGGGCCACCCGCTACCTTGGAACTCTAATATCTACACGACGTCGATATTCGTACGATGGACTGACCAGCTCGAAGCTTGGACTTGAATCCTATAGAACACTTATGGGATGAGCTGAAACGTTGGGTTCGAGCCCGGCTACTTGCTCCAACAAGGCTTTCAGAGTTGCGAATCGCAATTGAAGAGAAGTTGAATGCAATTGCTCATGATTTCATTGTCAAGCTCTGAGGTCGATGAATACGAGGATGCTGGCAGTTCTCCGAACAAGGGGTGGGAATACTGAATACTGACAAAAAAAATTAAAAAAAATTTTCTTTGCGTCTGGCTTTTTTTTTTCATTTTATGATTACTAACGATTAATACGACTGGAAAACGACTCTTCTTTGTAAAAGCATTAATAAACACTTAATCAATTGTTAATCCCAATGAGTTTGCATTCATTTTAATCATGAAACTCACTTTCTGTGGATATAACTTTGATAGTTGAAATTTTTTTACTTTTTGAGAAAATCGAATCAGAGTTCCAAGGTAGCGGGTGGTCCGGTTTATTTGCTGTCCAATATAGATGAAACATTTTTGGAACTTCAAAAAGCTCTTATTTGACTTTAACACATTATAATACAAAAAATGCGTTTTTTGAAATTGAAACAAAGTTACCGATACTTTTATTTGAAGGTTTAAAATGAAATATTGCACTTTTTTTTTTTATGTTAAGTCGACAGACAGGCTGACGGTCCACTTGATGGTAGGTGGTTACCGTCGCCTATAACACAAGCAACGCTACAGGTGCTGCAAGTGCGCTGCCGACTATAGTAGGATTAAGGATAAGGGATTAGGAGGGGATAAGGAAATGGGCTCTGGCATCGCTTACTCACTCACCGAAACACAACAGCACGTATATGCTGTTATTTCACGGTGGTCTTCTGTAAGGGGGTGGTCACTGCCGCCAGGCGGGCTGCCCAAATGACTGTGAAATAGTTATTAATTAACTATTTGTGCCCTGCGGTTTCATTCGCCGCTTAATTTAAATTGACGTAGGCGTGGATATTTCGGCTAGTCACGGTAATACTCGTACTCGATTTTCGTTGGTCGGGCGCATTGCTTTTATATTTATTCGTAAAATGACTATTGGATAAGATTACTCACTATACATACACATTTATATAGGTATCTATGTCTTATCTCTAAGCTTTTTATGGTTTTTAGCTTCGGAAATCGGGAATGCCAGGGCGTTGTTCAAATCACCCATTATATTTCTTCCTGTTCCGCGTTGTTCTTTCCTATTTTTTTTCATTTGTCGTATAGGCTACCCTAATGGGTCGGTCTCAGAGGCTATCTAACAACGGACCGCGCCAAGCCGCACCCGCCTGCCGAGGCCTGTCGGGGCCCGTCGCTCATACCACGCTTTCCCAAAGCGTGTGTCAACTCAAATTCACGACCGATCGAAACAGGCGACGATGGGCCATGTACTACGTCGATGGGCCATGTATTACGTCGATGGGCCATTTACTACGTCGATGGGCCATGTACTACGTCGATGGGCCATATACTACGTCGATGGGCTGGTCGCGCCGCGCCACAGGTCTCAACGAATGCACCATTCCCACGAACTGTGTCGGCGTAGCACATCCCATCAGTTGACAGACAGCAAGACCGCCCCTTTGGGATAACACAATCTTTAGGGCAGTCTTCCTCAGGAATTTGTCTATCAAATGTAAAAAAAAATCAAATCCTACTATGATTCCAGAGATATGAGTTTTAAAATTTAAGAAAAAAACTATGGTATACTTGTTGATTAATTTATACACATAATATTATAACGGGTATAAAAATATATATTATACACATTTATTTTTTCCTAATTGTGAAATGAATTTCCTAAACCTGAACGGGGACAAAAATAAAAAGTGCTTTCGAAGTCACTGAAACATTTTTTTATTGATTCAACGCCAAAGGTCCACTTGAGCAGCGCCTACATCTCCCCTGGTATCGCTTGTGTGCTAGGGCGACGGTGGCCACTTACCATCATGTGGACGGTTGTCCTGCCTGCCACCATTTATAATACAAATAAAATGTTATTTTTAGACGCGTATCGGTACTGCAAGGACACAACGGCGAAATATCAAACGTGCAGTACAACTGGGACAGCACCCTCGTGGGGTCTTCCTCTCTAGATGGCAGCGCTAAGTTATGGGATACTCGTACGACTTCCTGTCTCGCCACGATTGCTGGCCACACAAATGAGGTGACTCTCGTTTCAGTAAATATTTTTAGAATTCTCAGACCTACTTAAATACTAATTAAAAATATAATTTTATATTTATATTTTATTTTCTTTTTAATAATTTATTTAATTAATGAAATTTCATATTTTTATTCAATTTCATATTATTTTGAAATCACTTATAATTTTAGTATCTACTTAGTCATTCAGTGTGTAATAATATCTATTCTTGTGTCCATTAATCTATACATAATAGGTTGGGGAAAAGTTTCTTCGCATTTTATATGAAAACTCAAGACTTTTTTTTAAGTTTATTTACATTGAATTACAGTATATATGTACCATTTTGTTCTATGACTTTTTACTATCTTGTAGGTAGTGACATGATCCTGTTGCCGTAGAAATTTCGGGACTTTAGTAGTTTTAGTAGTCCTCTCTTGATGTTAACCTTACACTGCCTAAAGAATTCTGAGAAGACCGAAACAGGTGGAAATCTGAAGGTGCGGTCAGGGCTATATGGCGGATGCATCAACGCCTCCCAGCAAAACTCTTAATTTTTGTTGAGTGGCTAAAGATGGTTTAACGTTGTCGTGATTCGTGATGAAAGACCCCGTTCTGTTGCTCCATTCCGGCCGCTTTCTCTCAACTTCTTGCTTTAATCTCATCAGTTGTTGGCAGCAGAGATCCGAATCGATGTTTCTGCCGGGCGGTAAAAGCTCATAATGAACAATGCCCTTCCAATCCCACCATATACACAGCATCATATTATTGCGAATTAACCCGGGTTTCGGCACAGTCAGTGAAGCCTGACCGACCTGATAAGCCGAACTTGCTCCATTTTTTCAACAATGGCGTCCATTTTATCCGTAACAGGGCGACCAGAGCGAGATGCATCTTTGACATCAAAATTCCCGGATTGAAAACGCTTAAACAAACTTTGTGCTACTCTTACTGACACTGCATTAGGTCCATAAACTACACGAATTTTTTTCGCGGCTTGCGTTGCATTTTTCCTTTTTTGTAATAAAATTTTAATATGTATAGAATTTCTTCATTAGGTTCACTTATTTTGACAGAAAGAAAAACAAATGAAAAATAGCTGGAAACAACATTTTACTAATTTGTTTCTTTTTTTGAAATATAACCTTTTTAATGTCATCAAAACCAGCCAGATACAAATAATACAATAATCAAAGAGATTTTGCAATAAAATTTATACAAAGCGAGTGTAGCGAGAACGTAAAACTTTTGTATGGAAAATCGTGAACTGTCAATGCCAATTGTCAATTTTCCATATAAATTTTTTACGCTCTCGCTAGCGAGTGTAGTATCGTAAACTCATGCTAGAGCCACTTAGTATAAAATAAAGTCGCTGTCCGCCTCTGTCTGTTTCTCCGCTAGCTTCTTCAAAACCACTTAACGGATTTTGATACGGTTTTCACTAATGGAAAGAGCGATAAATGAGGATGGTTTGTGTATATAATTTGTAATAAAATTGTATTCGCGCGAAACCGAGGTTGAATTGGTATTATTTTATAGTTGTGTCTAATATAAATGTTTTGTAAAAATTAATAGTATTTATAGTAATAATTACAATAGCAATTATATTAGACTGTTTTTACCTAAAAAAATAAAATTGAATTTTTGGAACCAGGTATTAGACATTTGTTTCGATTGGGCTGGTCAGCGGATGGCGACAGCGTCGAGCGATTGTTCCGCGCGGGTGTACGACGTCAAATCGGATTTCAAGGAACTGGCTGTTATGAAAGGACACCGCGAGGAAGTCTCCAAAGTGAGAATATCTCTCGTTTCTTCTTTTTATCTACATATTATATAACTATATGTATAACTATGTATTATATAACTAATATAATTAAGCTGAAAAGTAGGTTGAGTATGTTTGTTTGTTTGCTTAGTTGAACGCGCTGAAATCTGGAAGTACCAGTTGTTTTTAAAAAAATATTTTTGCATTTGATAGCACCAATTTTGAGGAAGGTTAAGGATCACGTCATGACCCCCCAGAAGCAGAGCATAAAGAAAAAAGTCTGAAAGAACGTTAAGCGAAAACGAAGTTATAGCGCTGGAGGCATGAGACGCGACGCGCAGTGCCAACTTTACCTGTAGTGCAGGGTGTGCCGTGCACACGGGCGCAGGGTCTTAGGGGGCGCCGAGCAAGCGCCGCTCCCGCTCGTATCACCTGCAAAGAGCTTGTGTCGGTCGCGGTAACGATGCTCTCAAAGACTCTGTCTCCATGCTATGACCAACGCCGGGCGTGGTAGCAATGCAAGGCGCGACCAACAGTTTAAAGCATTTAAAATGTTATAAAACCAAAAATAAGACAAATTAAATGAGTTTCAACATACTGATGCAAAGGGCGCCAGGGTATTGATTGCACACGGGCGCTACATGAGCTGAAGTCGCCTCTTGGGACGCGTCTCATGCTCCAGCGGCCGAAATTTATCGAGATGAGCCGAAATGTACAAGTCCTTACCAAGAAGTTAAACGGCTATTGAAATTGCGGGACCCACCTAGTACATTATATCTTTGAAAGTCCTTTTGTAATTTTAAAATGTTTGCAACCTCTCCATGAAAAAAACTAAACTCAGCAATCTCGTCTTGTAAATTTATTTTCACTATTTTCATACAATTTAAAGCAAGAGATGTGTCCTTAAATTTTCTTATTTCTTGAGGTTCATTCCAAAAATTAGTTTTGAAAGTGTTACATTCAGCCTGGGTAACTTTGAATACTTTTTTAATATTTTTATGTTTACTGACATAAAATATTACTCCGGTTTATTGAATTACGTATATGTATTCTACTGAAGTCGCTTATGAATTATTATAATTAAGATTAAAACTTCATTAAAATGACGATCGAGTTTAACAGTTTATATGTACGAGATACCACTATTCTAGCGGACATGTAAACTTTGAATAAATTTAAATTGAAACACACGAACAAACATTCCTTATAATAACTCAACAATTATATGAAAAATGACATTGATTGGTGCAGATTTTTTTTTTAATCAAGGTGGTATATGCAAAGACCTTATACCTAAACTTAGATATAGACCTTATACCCAACTAATGTCAGTGCACAATTTTGTTTAGGTATAAGGTCTTTGGGTTATAATATGCATTCTTGAGTTTTATTCAAAGTTACCCAGGTTGATTGTACCACTTAAATATATTTTATGATTTCGCAGGTTTGCTTTAGTCCGGCCGGTGGATGTCTTTTGACAGCTTCGGCCGACAGGAGCGCGAGGGTCTGGAATACAAACACCGGTAATTGTACTCAGGTAAGGATTAATGTGCGCTGATAGAAATGTGTCTATAAAAAAATATTATATATCTAAATAGTAGGCGTAAAGATGATAAAAGTCTGAAACAATAAAATTACATTAAATACTAAACTGCTTTATATGCTAATTATATCGTACTGGCCAGTGCATTCCCCAGTGCATCGTCTCAAGTGAGCGCCCAACATTGCATTTCTGCTAGGTTTAAAAAATATATTGATTTACATAAAACCCGTTCCTACAAGAAAAGTATTTCTTTTATGGGTCACTGTATACAATTCTATAATAAACTTCCCGAGATAATCAGAGCCTGGTTCCTGCTCCTTTTGTCAATTGAGAGAATTTATTAGTTTTTTTTTATGTTAAGATCGGCAGACAGGCTGACGGTCCACTTGATGGTAGGTGGCTACCGTCGCCTATAACACAAGCAACGCCAAAGCTGCTGCAAGTGCGCTGCCGACTACAGTAGGAAGGGAAAGGAGATAGGGAAATGGGCTCTGGCATCCCTTACTCACTCACCGAAAAACAACAGCACGCGTGCTATTTATTCTTTGGTGGTATTCTGTAAGGGGGTGGTCACTGCCGCCAGACGGGCTGCCCAAATGACTGCGAAAACTTAGAAATATAGTTTCACTTAAAGAAATTAATATTAGTAAATATGTAAACATCCGGCAAAACACATAGAGTGCTAGCATAATATTCGTACCTTACAAAAAACAATTGCTCCAGGTGCTGTCGGGCCATCAAGGTGAGATATTCTCGTGCGCGTATTCTTACGCAGGAGACGCCATCATCACAGCATCAAAGGACAACACCTGCAGGATCTGGAGATGATTGGACTGGTGGTTTTAATGTACAAAAATATAGACAATTAATGCTGAAAAAAAATATGTAAAATCATGTTATAGCTCTAATTATATTTTAAATGGCTGTTTTCTAGTTGATCAAACTACTATGTTGGTTAATTTTATATACTTGGTTATTAAAATATTTTAGACGTTAATTTTGAATAAATGTAATGGTTGTTTTTTAGTGTTTTAAGGTAATTAATTAAAAGGTTTTTCAAATGCGATTAGACAGCTCGAAGAGCTTTCTTCTTCTTCTTAAGGTACCACTTCTCGACAAAGATTGACGATCATGATGGCTACCTTAACCTTGGAAGCTGTTGCTGTCTGTATTATTCCTTGCATCACTAGATATCTTTCGCCCCTCATTACTTGCTCTAAATATAGTAGCTTCCTCTCCTTTATTTCTATAATCTTCAAAAAATATTTAGTAGCAAGTATGACCATGTATCCGAATTTCGACAAAAACTCAAGTGGCTTCCCATTCGCCGTCGCAGGGATATGCATGTTTTATCCCTTCTGTACGGTGTGCTGTTTCACACCAATACTCCATATTATCTCAACGAGAGGTTCAAGTTTTTTGGTGTGCAGACGGACACAAGACATTGCCGTGCGCTTACCCTGGAATGCATTCTTCACAAAAAAAAATTTTATGAGGGGTCAGTCATTTACTATACGTGCCATTAAATTTTGGAATAATAGGGGATCGGACAATAATCAGATTAAAATCTAAAATGTACTTAGAAAGAAAATATAAATTTTTTTACGATTATTTATCGAATAATAAATTAATATAATTCATTTATATATTTTTAAATGAAGAAATAAAATTTTATTATTTACAATATTTTTAATCTATACTGAAACCAATGCAGCTGTTTTGTTATGATATTATGACCACAAATGACGTTACGCGCTCTCAGATGAACTATCGTGGCGTTTTGGCGGCATTTTCAAACAAACAATATTAAAACATAATTTTGAGTACCTAAAAGGCTATAAATAAATAAAATAGTATTTTTATGGGAATAAATATCCATGAAGATTAATTTAAAACACGTTCTGAAAATTTGTCCGATCCCCTATTAGACAATCTAAATCGCTGGATATATTCAAAAAAGCACTCAAGACACATTTTCTGTCAAACTGAAGACGACTTTATTTGTTTAATTTTTATATGTAGGTTTATCTTCTAATATATTATATTTATTAATCTATTTTATTAATCTGTGTTATTAATATTTATTTATATTCTATTTATGTACTAGTATTTACTTGTTAGAATGTAAGTTTATGATGACCTTACTATGATTTTTACCACCCACATTGTTTTATTTTTCATATTTGATTTTCCTTACCCTAAGGTTGCCTGGACTATAAAGCGATAAGGCCGCCTTTTGTACTATTACTTGTTGTTTCTTTCTTTTTTTTATTCTTTTTTATGTTTATAGTACAAATAAAGAGTTTTAATAGTAATAATAATAATACCTATCTGTATATTATCTACATAACTAAGAAAATTAATATATACATTTTCACTAAAAAATTAAAAGACAGGATGATTCTAACTAACTGAACAACTGACAATTACACTTAAGTGTAATTGAGTTTTGCGAGAACGAATTATATACTTCGATAATATATACGTATAATAACATACTATATATTATATAATAATATATTATCAATAAAATAAATAATTATAAATGCCAAAAGTTGTGAGGAGATATGATTGTTATTCTTTCATATAAAATCTACTGAATGGATATTAATGAAATTTGGCACAGATATAATTTATTACCTTTATTAATATATACTTAGGATACTTTTTATCCTGAAAAAAATCGTCTGAAATCCTGAAAATGTTCGTCTAAAATTTTTAAAATTGGCACCCCTGTCGCCGTGGTCGTGCCACCATCGTCACCAAAGATGTTGTATTAGTCTGTACCTATTTGTACCAGTTGTACATACATGTTCTACTTATGTTGCCGAGGTCAAAAAATAGTTTTTAGAATTTTTATCTGTTAGTCTGTTGTGTGCGCTCTTATCTCAGAAACGGCTTAACCGATTTGAATACAATTTTCACTGTTGTATTGTAGCGAGCTTCCCGTAAAATTTAGTGTTTGTTTCATTCCAATCGGTTTACAAATAAAAAAATTACGCGCTATACCGAATATCACGCCTACGAAGTTGCGGGCAATTTCTTTTTCAAAGCGGGCTAAGTCACGAGCATCAACTAGTAATTAATAATAAATTAAATATTAAATTGTTTCTAAACGTCTTGCCTCAAGCAATTGAGATTTTATAAATATAGGTAAATAAAATTTTATTAAAATTCAAATAAATTTGAAAACAGTATATTCCTCAAAAAATGTGCAAAAACTTCTTCACTAACCACTTTTTTGTTACATTTTAAGTAATTTCAATCTTTTAATTTTTATCAACTTCAATTTCAAACTTAATTTTTATCAGAAGATAAAAATTAAGTTTCAGTTCTTATTAAATTCGTGTAATATTTATTTGTTAACTTTACTAATTAATTAACGGTTTTAGGTTTCTCGGGAGTAATTCACCCAATATTGTTCCTGCCCTAATAGGGATAAACATAAAAAAACCAACGCCTATGAATTCACTGTCTATCCAATAGGAGTGAAATGATATCCATCCTGACCGAGTTCGAAGTTCAAGCGATCATGATAATAATGTACAGTTATGTAGACAAGCGTAGTTGTTCGTCGATATCACCAGTGGCTCTAGCATGAGTTTACGATACTACACTCGCTAGCGAGAGCGTAAAACATTTATATGGAAAATTGATAATTTGACATTGACAGTTCACGATTTCCCCATACAAAATTTTTACGTTCTCGCTAGCGAGTGTAGTATTGGTGTAGTATCGTAAACTCATACTAGAGCCTCTGTGCTCTTGTGGTGTTTGAAAAACACAGCATTGAGAACCTTTTTACAAGCTATAAGAGGGAGCGGTAATTACGTAAGGCGTTTAAGCGAGCCGAATCTCACCAAACTCATGTATGAAGATCTCGGCAAATATCACATTATATTCAGCAAATATAGCGTATAATTGCGTGATACTGCTAAATTAAGTAAAACATAAAAGATATAAAGATGATAGATGCGGTACCATACAAAAGACACATATTTTTTCACTAGCTGATCTCGCAACTTCGTATACGCGTCGTATACGGTATGGCGAGTAACTTTTTTGTTTGTAAACCGATTGGAATGAAACAAAGACTACATGTTACGGGAAGCTTGCAAAAATACATCAGTAAAAACCCCATTCAAATCGGTTAGTCCGTTTGCGTACACAAACGCACAGACAAATAGACGAAAATTCTAAAAAAAAAAACTATTTTTTTGACCTCGGTAACATAAGTACAAAGTGTTGAAAACGTCTTTAATGTACAGACACGGCTCGTTTATGATTTTATTTGACTATTATAGATTATAATTATTGACTAATGGAGTTCCTCGCATTTGTTTATTGTAAATTTTCTGCTTCTGTCATAAATTATTAGTTTAAAAGAGCTTCTACGCACTTTCTCGATAGATTCTTCCTTGTAGAGCCTGGATTCGTAATTGGCAGTGATTATATGTAATTAACTATAAGTAAGCGACCTTTTGTAAGGTTTACAATTTACAGTTTTACAATTAATTGTAAGCGTATTACAATACAATACGCTTACAATTAATTGTAAGCGACCAAAAAGATTAAATATAGTATAAAATATATAGAGAAGGTATTGGGAAAATTTTCTTACAAAAATATTTATCCTGATCTCATGGTGGCCATGGCGTAGCTAAATAGCCTTGTAAAGTTAGTGATGGACTGAGCGATTTTGTACCACGTGGTTCTAAATGTCACATTACGGATTCTTTCGTCTTACCCGATCTATAGGTATAGTTGAAAATTTTTGTAAGCGACTGAGTTATGCTTTTTTTTATGTTAAGATCGGCAGACAGGCTGACGGTCCACTCGATGGTAGGTGGCTAGCGTCGCCTATAACACAAGCAACGCCAAAGCTGCTGCAAGTCCGCTGCCGACTACAGTAGGATTAAAGGAGACGGGGAAATGGGCTCTGGCATCCCTTACTCACTCACCGAAACACAACAGCACGCGTGCTGTTATTTCACTGCCGCCAGACGGGCTGCCCAAATGACTGCGAAAACGCAGTGCGCCTGCCACTACTTAATCAATTGCTTCAATGCAATTGTGAATATTTCTATTTATTTTATTGTAGTTTTTGACTTTTTATCGCGACTGTACAGAAAATAACATAAGCGAACAAAACTCAAGAACAGCTCTAACGTATCATTAGTTGATAAAGAAGTAAACGCGAAACACGTGCCAACAAGAGGTGGAAAATGTGGAAAAGTGTTATAATTTTTATATTAATATCTGTGACGGATTGTGAATATGTATACGAAACGAAATGGTTCAAAGTACCCTTGGACCACTTCGGTTATCAGAGGAAGGAAACTTTTCAGATAAAGTATTTAGAAAACAACGAGTTTTGGGACAAAGGGAGTGGACCTATTTTCTTCTATACAGGAAACGAGGTAGGCTTTGTTTGAGTACATATAAGATTGACATTTGTAATTTTTGTAACAAATAAATACTATAGGCATCGGAAACCATTTGGAAACAGTGCATAGATACATGTATGCAGTAAGATATATTAATTTATATTATAAGCGCTCGATCGAGCCTTGTCTTTCAATATTTTTGTTCATTTGTTTTTATAGGCTAATTAAAACTGGATGAACTGCCCGTTGGCTAATTAAAAGACGGCCCGTTGGATGAGTGGCAAGGATGCTTGCCTAACGTCTCCCCGGGTTCGATTCCCGGCGGGGTCAAGTTTGGAAATTTTAATGTAATTTTCAAAATTGCCTCTGGTCTGGATTTGAAAAGTAGTGGTAGGGCACACTGCGTTTCGCAGTCATTTGGGCAGCCCGCCTGGCGGCAGTGACCACCCCCTTACAGAAGACCACCGTGAAATAACAGCATATACGTGCTGTTGTATTTCGGTGAGTGAGTAAGGGATGCCAGAGCCCATCTCCTTATCCCCTCCTAATCCCTTATCCTTAATCCTACTGTAGTCGGCAGCGCACTTGCAGCACCTGTAGCGTTGCTTGTGTTATAGGCGACGGTAGCCACCTACCATCAAGTGGACCGTCAGCCTGTCTGTAGACATAACATTAAAAAAAAGAACTTAATGCTTTGTTTCGCAATACGAGCGAGCGAGAGCGAGCTACGAGCAGCCTTCTTTTTTTTTACGTTGGGAAATCCATCATAGATACCCAGCAGCGAAAGGGGGACGCTGTGGGTTATGCCGGACTCCTACCGGCTAAAACCCAACGACTTTCTAGCGCGGCCGTAGATGGGCAGGTCGCAGGAACGTTGTTGCACAACTTCGGCAACCCGCCACGGCTGTTCAGCGCCGGGAGTACTACGCTCCCTGTCGGAACCTCGGTGTACCCGAAAGCCGAGGTACGCCGGCCATCTCGGGGACCTCATAACGGGCGGTAGACTACCGCCCAGGTCCTGGTCAAGGGGGAAGGCGGCGGATATAGGACACCCGCCTGTGCCCGAGCCTTCTCCGGCGGATCAGCTGGCAGAGGGGATCCTCTTCCCGTTGCCTCTCCGCCGCTTCCTTGCGCGGCAGAACGTGCTCACAAAACGTGAGCATCGCCTGCCACGCAAGGTCACTGCCGACCATCGCTTTCACGACGGCCGGCAGCGAGAGGTCGGCACCCACGACGAGGGACAGAGCGGCGCGCTGCTCTGCTCATTCGGGGCAGTCAGCCAAAGTGTGCTGCGCAGTGTCAACCGCACAGCCACAGTGGTGGCATTCCTCGGTTGGCTCTCTCACGGCCACTCGGTGAAGTTAACGCCCGAAGTAACCGTGCCCCGAGAGTACCTGCACCAGGCGGAACGTGTGGGCCCCGAATTCACAGCAGCCTACGCTATAGCCTTGCTTTAATTATTTTCACGTTTAAGCACACCATAAGTTTCTCTTTTTTTTTTTAATATATATACATATATATTTTAAAAGGTTTCCATTAGTAAAAACTGTACCAAAATTCGTTGGATGGTTTAGAAGGAGTTAACGGAGAAACAGGCAGAGGCGGACAGTGACTTTAGTTATTCATTTTTTATATATAGAAAATAAAAATATATATTTTTTTTTTTTATAATATGTATAGATTATATAAGATGTTTCTTTCAGGGTAAAATAGAACTATTTGCCAAACACACCGGCTTCATGTGGGAGATAGCTAAAGAATTTAAAGCTAAGATTGTATTTGCTGAACACAGGTGAGTAATTTATTCATTCTCATTGGCTGCCCATTTCATGACTGCCCTTACTATCAATTTTCATTTCTTATATCGTTTTTTTTGTTTTATATTTTGTTTTTATTAAAAAAAAAAACACAATATATCTTGTCTAAAACGTCACCATTGTCTAAATCTAACTTACTATATGATACTTTTTATATTATAATTATGTAAAGATTATAATGTCATATTTAAAAACTTCTTTAAAGAAACCTGAAGTGGCATAAAGAATGCAGTCGGCTCAAAAGAATAAATCTTCTTCTCTCAAAAAAAGACAGTTTATGAAGAAGATGTCGAACGGACTTACATTTTTTCGTAATTAAACTTTTGTAGATATTACGGCGACTCTATGCCTTTTGGTAACAATGAATCTTTGAAAAATGAAAACATTGGCTTCCTCACGTCTGAACAAGCGCTCGCAGATTACGCAGCACTTGTCAACTTTCTGGAAGGGGATTCACTAAAACCTACGTATCCCGTAATAGCATTCGGAGGTAAGAATTTAAAAATTCTGTTGCATATCTACAAACTGCTATGTAAAAGTCGGGAACCACTTGATTGTGGTAGCTAAGTACATCGCAAATAAACACAAGAAATATCGAGAGGTTATACTAGTCATGCACGTTTTTAGCATCTATAACTCAAGCATCGTCACACTTGCTGCAAGTCCGCTGCTGACCATAGTAGGACTAAGAAAAAGATTAGGAAAGGATATGACAATGAACTCCCCTCCCCCTTAATCACTCGCCGAAACACAATAGCACACATGCTGTTATTTCACTATGGTCTTTTAGAAGGAAGTAATTACTGCTGTCAGACTGGCCCAAATGACTGCGAAACGCAGTGTGCTCCACCACTACTTGCCAGACCCAGACGAGAGTCAATTTTGAAAATCCATTTCCAAAGTTGGCCATAGAAGAAATCGAACCCATAATCCCTGAGACGGAGCGCTAAGGAAGGCATTTTAACCAATGGGCTCGTCAGATGCACATTTGGCAGTATCCACTTTCTTCTTCCATAGGAACTGGTTACCGTCAAAACACTTTCTACTAATAACGACTGTGAATGGCATCAGTCAGTTGGATAATTTACAAATTGATTCTCATTGAAAGATATTGATTTTTTAAAATTTCTCCCAGGTTCATACGGTGGCATGCTGGCGGCATATTTTCGAATGAAATATCCGCACATAGTTACCGGAGCGATTGCTGCTTCGGCACCGATTAACATGTTCTCTGGGATGGTACCGTGCAACGGGTTCCATGGTATCGTCACTTATAGCTTCACGAGAGGACATCCCAAATGCGCTGCCAACATCAGACACTCTTGGAGTATTGTGAAGTAAATGTTTTTTTTATTTCTATGCCCGTTTTACCATGAAATTGGCAATCATTTTTCTTCTTAATATTCAAATCAAATCAAAATCAAAATATTTATTTATCAATTAGGTTTCTCCGAGAAACTCTTATGATCGTCATTTAAATTTACCAGGGTTTCGGAAAAAAGCCAAGATGACGATCCTGAGAAGAAACCCCGAAAGAAACTCAGGATACTATTCTTTTTGTCATCTTTAAAATATAAAAATTACAACAATTATAATTATACACTTAATACTTGAAGTACATATACAATACTAAGCATAGTATGAGCTCCGAATCCAGGCTTTAATTCCAGGCTTCATTGTCACTTAAATAGTCAGTAGCCTTATATAGCCTTTCGAGAGGAGTTTGGTTTTAATGACATTTATGTCCGCAGCGCCACCCCAAAGAAGGATCCCATAACTCGACACATTGAGCTCGCGAAACTTTAATTTATTCGACTTTTATTAAAAAAAAATCTCTGGAAACATAATACAGATATTTTATATTTTAATCCAGCGAGAGATAGTCTCCTAGATCAGAATTATTTTGTGACCTGTGTGGTAAGACACAACGCTGGTATCCAAGCCAGAAGTCTAACTATAGAAATAACATTACGAAGATTAATTCAGCACTTCGAGGCATAATATCGAAAACTACATCTGAAGGAAGATGAGCTAAGTGTTTTCATAGAAGTTGAAAGAAGATTTAGGATAATTTTCCCTTTTTGTTTTAGTACTAATAGAAATAAATATGATTTTTTTATATTCTTCAGGGTATTCAACAAAAAAGGTATAAACTAGATAACTCACCAAGCTGGGAAATTGTATGCGACCGAGTCTTGCAACTACTGAATGTATAACATCTCAGCCGTAGGAAGTCCAGTGCTGGAGAAAGGACTCCTCCCCCCCCCCCCCCTAATTTTCCAAAAGGACTGATCAGAAGCGGTCTGGATCCACCGTTGAACCGCGACCCTTATCTAGTCATCTGTCCACCTTGTGGGAGGACGTCCTACGCTGCGCTTGCCGGTCGGTGGCTTCCACTCGAGAACCTTCCGGCCCTGGCGGACGTCCTCTCTCCGCACTATGTATCATGCCCACTGCCACTTCAACTTACTAATCCGCCGGGTTATTTCGGTAACTTCTTCGTTTACGATCCTCATTCCTGATTCGATATCGCAAAGTAATCCCGAGAATAGCCCTCCCCATAGCTCATTGAGGGACGTTGAGCTTTCTTACGAAGCCCATAGTAAGAGACCAGCGCCATATAACAATATATCACTGGCAACATACATTGGTCGAAAGCTTTTGTTTTAAGACACTGAGGAATTTTAGACGAGAAGACTTCCAGAACGATGCCCATCCGAGTTGAGTTCGAGGATTGACTTCCTTCTTGAAGTTGGCTCGATTTAAGAATAAATTATTAAAATTCTTTATTTCTTAAACCGACTAACTAAAAGTATAGCTGTATATACTGAATAAATAATTAAAGTTTTCCTAATTGAAAATTTAGACTGTAGTGTGTCACATTTAAACCGAAACTAGTTTAACAGAAGAATTAGTCCTTAGTCTTCTAGTCCTTTAAGACTTCTTATTGTCCTCAATTAAGCAGTTACAGAAAAGTTTAAGAAAAGCGGTCTCAATTTACTTATTATGACCAGATTGCATAAACTTCGCAAGGTCATGTTTTGTTTTGTGAGCAACTTTAAAATATCCAGATACCCTGCTCCAAAGAATTAATCTATTTAAGCCGAACAATTTTTCCAGGAACAACACCAACACTTTGAATACTACGTGGAACCTTTGTGAACCAGTTAAAAAAGAAACTAATTTGAAGATGCTGTTTGATTTCTTGGAGTCGATGTATGTGACTCTTGCGATGGTGAATTATCCATTCCCTAGCGATTTTCTAGTACCGCTACCTGCTAATCCAGTAGACACAGTGTGCCAACATTTGAACCAAGACTTGAACGAAACGAAGCTTATAGAGGTACGTTACCATATTCATTACTTATATCTTCGTATGTCGTAATAAATTCAATAATAACACCATTACAAAAGGGAAAGCTGATCCTATGGCGGAAGAAGCAAAGGAATATTAATAAAAACCACATAAATTAATGTTTAAAAAATACTTAACTGTTAATTATATTATGAGTTCTTTTTTCCTCTCAATATATTTGTATATATTGTATAATATATTTGTAATTTTTCCTTTATTTTATTAGAAAATAATGTTATCAGCAGCGCAAAAATTCAACACAGCAGCCTTAACAACTTTTATATTATTTTTTCTATTTGAGTAAAGTTAATAATTCCTAGAACAGGTTCTATACCAGGATTAATTTGAATTTATATACCAGGGTGGTGCGGTGTAATTTTCTTTAAAGGTTACATACCTTGCTAGTGCATTTGAACTTTGATTTTTGCCATCTCATCTCAGTTTTTTAATTTATTTATTTGCTTATATACACGTACTGTTAGCCTCTGTAAATACTTAAAAATTAGGGTTCATGACCAATGCATAGTGTCAATTTTGATATACGGTGCCGAGATGTGGACATTGATACTGAATTACTTCTTCCAAAAAATGTAAGCCACTCAGAGAGCCATGGAGAGACAAATGCTCGGCATATCTTTGAAAGAATACAAAATACGGAGATCCGTCAGGAAACTAAAGTGGTTGATGAAGCTCATATAATCAGTCAGCTGAAGCGAGAATGGTCAAGACCGATGTCGAGGAGTCTTGGGAGTGGAAACAATAGTCGAAATGCTTCTTGGGTCGTCCAGCTGCTCGCTGATTCAATGATTCGCTGACTCAAGGGCTATATCCAACAGTCGACCCTTGTGGACTAATTACGATAACTATAAGCATATATTTTGTTGCAGTGTGTTGAAATTCTTGAAGCAATTTTATGAAATTGATCTGCAGTTTATCTACAGTCTATATAGTAGTGCCATTAGCGCTTTAGGTTTTCAAAATCATTCCTCATTTCAGGGTATTGGGAGAGTTATAAAAATATACACAAATTATAACGGAAATAATAAGAAGTGCCTCAACTTTACTAGTGGAAGTTATGGCAACTTAGATGGTAACGGATGGGACTTTCAAGTGAGTAAATTATTTTAAAAATTTAAAAATCTTCTGGACAAGTTTGGTCGGCTGAATATTATGAAAGTGTATTGACTGTTAAAGTTAGCATTAAGGTATATTAAGATTTCTTAGATATATCGTTTAAAAGATTTGTGGATTATTATTATTTAAATTGAAAGTTTTATTAAAATAGATGTAGAAATAGATATAGATGTAGATATAGACATAGACATAGACATAGACATTGATATAGATATAGATATAAATATAGATATAGATATAGATATAGATATAGATATAGATATAGATATAGATATAGATATAGATATAGATATAGATATAGATATAGATATAGATATAGATATAGATATAGATATAGATATAGATATAGATATAGATATAGATATAGATATAGATATAGATATAGATATAGATATAGATATAGATATAGATATAGATATAGATATAGATATGTAGATGATAATGAAAATAAGAATACTATTATTTATCTAGGCTTGTACAGAAATGGTGATGCCGATGTGCAAAAATGGTGTCAATGATATGTTCGAACCGGAGCCCTGGAATTTCACACAATATTCAGAAGAATGCTTCAATAAATACAAGGTCTATCCTCGAGAGAATGCAGCGAAGGTTATGTATGGTGGAAAGAAGTTGGATGGTGCTTCAAATATTGTATTCAGCAATGGAGAATTGGATCCTTGGGGTGTAGGTACGTATCGTGAATAAAATGTTGATGCAGCTCGATTAATTTCCTCAATATACTACGTATAAAACACTGAGGCTTTTCAGGGTGTGGTCCAAAAGCGCTCGTGGTGACAAACGCCTGATTAACCAAACGCTTAATAAAAATATCTATAAGCGAAATTCTAAGTTAATTATTTCACCCTTTCAGCAGAACCTGTTTATTGTCCCGCAAAGAAAATAACATTTACTTTTCTAATCCCTAATGTCGAAGATTTTCAACCCGAGTTGTTTTTTTACAGGTGGCATCCTGAACAGTATAGGTGATTCCATAATTGCCATGATTCTTTCCGATGGTGCCCATCACCTCGACTTGATGCCAAGTAACCCGTCCGATCCTGCCTCAGTGAAGACCGCTAGGAATGTTCACAAAGAGAACATAGCCAAATGGATTCAACAATTTTCTGATGCCAAGTCGAAATTTAGATTAAATAAGCTGTAGGTTATTTTAATCTAAACATTTGTTTTAGTTTAGTTTAATGGTTATAAGTTTATCAAATTTCTAAGCTAAAATTACTGTATTTTACGATAAAAGGTTTACGATTTTTTTTTTGTATAAATTTGAATTTGCAGTTTACAAATTTTATATGAAAATAATATTTTCTGATGAAAATAAAAAATAGTACATTACTCTGCCTAGTACATTAAAGCAATTGTTTGGACGAGGCTCAAATATTGAAAATTCTCACTATTTCAGAATAGAATTGACGGTATGAAATAAAGGGCGGTCGTCTTCTTCGGATCAAGTTGGTCGCGCTCGCGCCTCGTTTATCTTGTTCAGTAACTGTTCGGTAATTTTATTATTGTCCTCTTGGACATTGCCAGCGTGAAGGGGAACAATATATTCGTGGCAAAAATTTCTTGGCAACGGAGCACAAGCCGTGTGGACAGCCATTTCCTAGCAAGTGGGAGGAAAGCTATTTTCCTCTTCAGTATCACTCATATAGAAGAGAAAGTTTTCACACATCAATTTTTTTTATGTCAAGATCGACAGACAGGCTGACGGTCCACTTAATGATGGGTGGAGACCGTTGCCTATAACACAAGCACCGCCACAGGTGCTGCGAGTGCGCTGCCGATTACAGTAGGAATGATAAGGGATTGAGAAGGGTTAGAAAAATAGGCTCTGGAATCCCTACTCACTCACCGAAACACAACAGCACACGTGCAGTTATATCACGGTGGTCTTCTGTAAGGTGGTGGTGACTGCCGCCAGACGGGCCGCCCAAATGACTGCGAAACGCAGTGTGCCCCCGCCACTACTTTCCCGATCCAGACCAGAGCCAACTTTAAAAAGTTCATTTTGAAAGTTGACCCTGCCAGGAATCGAACCCGGATATGTGGCTACCGTCGCCTATAACACGAGCAACGCCACAGCTACTGCAAGTGCTCCGCCGACTACAGCAGGATTAAAGATAAGGGATTGGATAGGAAAATGGGCTCTGGCATTCCTTACTTACTTACTCCCTTACTCCCCCTTACACGTGCTGTTATTTCACGATAGTCTTCTGTAAGGGGGTGGTTACTGCCGCCAGTCGGACTGGCTGCTCAAGTGACTGCGAAACGCAATGTGCCCTTTTTTTTAACGTTGCGACACCCTCATGGAAATATGGCAGTGTAGGTGACGCTGCGGGGTTATGCCGGACTCCTATCGGCTAAAACCCAACGACTATCTAGCGCGGCCGTAGGTGAGTGGGCTAGCGGGAACGTTGTGATACGACATCCGCAACCGCAACGGCTGTCCAGCGCTCCCTATTGGCACCTCGACGTACCCGAAAGTGAAGTTACACTGGCTATCTCGGGGGACCTCACGACGGGCAGTAGTCTCCCCTAAGACTACCGTCCAGGTTCCGGAACGCAATGTGGCCTGAATAAAGCTAGCTAAAATTTAGTGAGACAATAAATTGTACTACCTAATGTAGGCGAGAGGGGGTTAGAATGAAAGTGTGAAATTGATATACAGGTAATTAGGAGCGATCTATACACACGATGCGAATCCAAATTAAAGCCTAACTAGCTGAAACTGCTACAATTTGTAATTTGGAATGAAAATAATCCGATAGCTATAATAAACTGACCACCTACTTACGGCGGGAGCGAGACCAGAGGTCAAAATATGAACCGATAACGAGTACACTCGATGAAACAAGAGTGTTAAATAATTGATTTGAATTTTCTGAGATTAGACCAAACAAAACATAATAGTGCTAACATCGGACCTATTTTTTTTTTCCTTTTTTTATGTTAAGATCGGCAGACAGGCTGACGGTCCACTTGATGGTAGGTGGCTACCGTCGCCTATAACACAAGCAACGTCAAAGCTGCTGCAAGTGCGCTGCCGACTATAATAGGAGTAAGGATAAGGGATTAGGAGTGGATAGGGAAATGGGCTCTGACATCCCTTACTCACTCACCGAAACACAACAGCACACGTGCTGTTATTTCACAGTGGTCCTTCTTGGTACAAAATAATGTTAAATGAAATTATTATTTTTTTAGGATAACTTGTCAAACAAATGACAGCTTGGTGTTCTTATTTTAAAAATCACTATAGTATCCCTAGAAATCTATTTTATGGTTTTAATCAAATGGGCACAAAAATGTTTTAATAAACATCTTCATCATGTTATTGATTAAATTTACAATGTACCACTGCATTCCGCTATCATAAAGTGGGCATCCCGTCTGACGGTAGTAATCAACTCCTTACAGAAGACCTCCGTGAAATAACACCACGTTATCTGTTGTGTTTCGATGAGCGAGTAAGGGATACCAGAGCTCATTTCCCTATCCCCTTCTAATCCCTTATCTTTTATCACCTATGGCATCTATGCGTCGCCAGTGCCCCCATCAAGTGAACTGCAGTTTGCCTGATGACCATAAATGAAGGAATTGTTAATATTATCCTTATATCATCTTCTTTATAATATTTTATTTTATTAGTGCACCTCTGTGAGTTACCCTAAAATTTTCCACATCATATGGACATGTCTTCTTTTTATCGAAAAGAAATCGAAATCCCTCTAATTCGGACCAAGCGCTTTAAAACATCTTTAATAATGCGCACTGCTAAAGATTGGAACTCCTTGCCGGCACGGCCGGCGTTTGTATTTCCGGGCTCATAGAACCAAAATGTTTTCAAGGTTCGAGTGAATAGGCATCTTCTGGGTGAGTTCGCTCCATTGTCGGCCTCACCTTTCCTACTGTAGCGGCATAGTAAAATGCTGCGCATCAGCAAGTTTGTCCTGACAGGCGCGGCTCGACCGGGCCACGGCAGTCGCATTGTAAACGTTCGTATCAATAAATTAATTAATCGTTTGTTAAGGTTATGTGAAAATAAATACAACGGAGTACAGCAAGTGTTTAATTAAATACAGGACACACAACATAATCTTACAGTGGTGAACCCGACGTGATCTCTTACCTGTGGCTCTAGCATGAGTTCACGATACTACACTCGCTAGCGAGAGCGTAAAACATTTATATGGAAAATTGATAATTTGACATTGACAGTTCACGATTTTCCATACAAAAGTTTTACGTTCTCGCTAGCGAGTGTAGAATTGGTGTAGTATCGTAAACTCATACTAGAGCCTCTGGCAGGTACGGTGTAACAAAGTATCGCGACTCAATTCGAAAAACGGCTCAAGCGACCGCCCCGCAGGCGAGTGCAGCGTCACCGCGGACAGAATCTACAGATTTGTCAGGACACGGAGATCTCGCGGCGATCACAATAGCAGCAAGAGCAGCAGAAAAAAAAATTGTTATGAATAATTTCCAAATTTTAAATTACACTAACACTTTTGACGACAACTGTACATAATTGTACAAGCAAACACTAGAGTTTAGCACTTGACCGTCTTCCCCGAAGTAGCATCATTATCACTTAGAGTGTCAAACAGAGAGGTTGTGTAATACAGAACAATGAGGGACCTTGTTCATATTTTTATCTTAACTTTATCAATTTTAAGTATAGTTAATTGTGAATACAAATACAATACAAAATGGTTCACTGTTCCTTTGGATCACTTTGGATATAATAGGACGGAGACGTTCAAGATCAAATATTTGGAGAATGAGGAATACTGGAACCGGGGTGATGGACCGATTTTCTTTTATACGGGAAATGAGGTAAGATAGAATGAAAGGGAAATAGTTTCACAGTTTATCTCACACATATTTAAGTAACACTGCATGATTTCTTTGTTAAGCAAGTATAAGTGAACGAATTATTTATTCACAATGTTTGTCTAACAATTTGTCCTATACAAACTTTTCTCGCAAGGCTAGCCGCTGGAATATCTAGCGGAGTGCCGACCAGCGTAGCGTTTACCGGTACGAGGTCGACATTCGAGAATCTTTATGCCTGAACGCGCCACTTGGCATAGCGCGGAGATATCGTTCTTGTCCGCTAGGTGGCGCTTATTAAGATTTTTATTTTATAAATTTTTCATTTTTTCGTGTGGCGGTATCTTGATATGATGGAGAATCCGCATCAGTACCGCGCGACAGTTGTTTTGGTAATAAGCAGACAGTTGAATTTAGTAATTAAATGTTCCGCGTCCCAGTGACTTTCCGCATATAAAATAAACCGCAAATTAAGTGAGTTGCTGCAGTTTTTACACTTCGCAATTATAATAATTAGCTAGGTACACCACATTAATACATACAAACATAACACTGTACAAAATCGTCGTAGCAGCCGCTGACGAAAAGGTAAGTGGAGTGTTTGATAGGCATTCGCATTATCGCAAACCCGCCTGGGGGCCTAGCCAAGTTACAACTATTACAACAACCAATCACCGGGCTTTATTTCTTTAGTTTCGTAAGTACGCAAAGGAAGCGTTTGCAACAGTTTGCATCTTGGCTAGGCCCCCTGGAGTCGCCTGCCAGCGGCTCCAGTGCCCAACGGTTGTCACTTTTTAGAACTGTGTCTTACCCACTGCCATTTCAGCTTACTTACAGCTCATTACAGCTCATTACTACGTCAGGATTTTAAGCTTCCAGTAGCTTAGCGCTTTCCAAGTAAGGAGCAATTTTAAACCTTTTCATTGGGTCATTAGTAGGTGCGAAATTCCTGTGCCATCCCTTGGCACTAAGTTACTTCAAGCCTGAACGCGTGAACGCTAACAAGCCGAATCATATTCGTCGGTTGTTTTCATTTTGGTTAACTTGACTCATACATCTGCACTGATGATAGACCTTAGGTCATTTCCTTCGAATGACCTTATAATTTTTGTGTCTTATTAGAAAAACATCCATTACGACATGCGAAAGAGGTTTTAGCTTCTACTGGTAAACGGAAGGTGCGCCCAATAACCTGGAGTGAGGAATATTCCGAAGTGTTAAGAACGGCCCTGTGTACCATTAGACAGACTCTTTGTATAGATAACTAGCGACCCGCCCCCGGCTTCGCCCGACGTGCAATTTTTATATATATGAACATTCCCCGTTTATCCCTCTTTCCACTAGTGAAAACCGAATTAAAATCGATCTACCCGTTCACGCGTGATGCCGTGACCAAGGGAAATAGGGATTCATTTTTTATATATAGAGATTATTGTAATTATCGATAATCTTAGTTCTGTGTGCTCTCAAAATTAGTAACTTATTAATTATTAAATTACTTACTTCTCAAAAGATTTCTATCGTTTTCTTCTCAAGCTACCGCTTAGTTACTCCAGTACACTTTATGATAAGAATTTCTATTGTCATCATGAACTTGAGGAAGACCAAAAAACAATTGCTTGATCTGACTCTGAAAACAATTCACAAATAAAATGTCATTATCTCTTATACATTAAATGATTGAATCAACAGGGTGACAACATCTCCCAAGTCCGCCTTGACTCAGAGTGGGTTGGTGGAAAAGACAGCGAACAATTGATATTTGTAACATTTTAAATTTCAGGGTCAAATTGAAGTGTTTGCGAAACATACCGGATTCATGTGGGAGATAGCTAAGGAGTTTGGTGCTAAGATAGTGTTTGCTGAGCATAGGTTAGTATTGATGGTATTGAACAGTCAAAAAAATCTAGACGGCTCGGCGGTAGTAGCTGTCTGCTGTGTCAGAGGTCGCGGGTTCGAATCCCGCTCAAGACAAACATTTGTATGCCTGAATATATCTGTATTTTTTTATCTGGGTATTTTCTGTGTAATCTCAAAAAGCAAATACATACTATTTTTTAATTGTATAGCTTCCATAATATAACCTCTGCTGAGTTCGGGGCTAGATGGCGTTGTACTAACATATTTATTATAATTATTTATTAAAAACACACGACCCTTAAACTAGCTAACCCTATTGTTAAATATTCGAACACATAATTATAGTTTTGGCACATTTTAACCACAGGATTGTGGTAAGAGGTGTTATTTTTATTTTTTATATTTTAAAGAAAAAGTGGGTGTGATAACTGGATACCTACCTAATTACTTTATATTATTTAGTTACATTCGGCATACTCGGATGTCAGTTCCAACAAAAATTATGTTAGTTACGTTCGGTATACACAGATGCCACTACGTTTTATAAGTTAAAATAGTTCATCTTTTCGATGACAGGTGTCGACTGATTTTAACGCGCTATCGTTTCTTTCCTCAACGCGGACTATACACTTTTTACACAAGATTTTGACGTTTGCTTTTATAAGCCCAGAGAATAGAAACAGGGAACATAAATACATGCGTCAGCTGTCGCATAAATGTCAAAGTGACAGTAAACGTAACTTTTTTTAGTTAACGCTTGTATTAATTTTACTCCTCATAAAATTTCTTTACATGGACCTTATATGAAAATCGATTCTTAAGGAAGGAATGAACTCAAAAAATGACCAAAATGGGGAGAACTTGATCTATATTTTATTTTTACCTTAATAGAGGATTTACTCATGAATAAGTATATATTGTAACGCACAGGTATTACGGTGAATCTATGCCATTTGGTAATAAGTCTCTTGACAACGACCACATTGGCTACTTGTCGTCAGAGCAAGCGCTGGCAGACTACGCCGATCTTCTCAACTATTTGCAAGGGAACGCTGCCAATCCTAGATATCCTGTTATTGCTTTCGGAGGTTTGTTAAAAAATTTTTAATTTTTGTTAACTGTTTAATCTCTTTGAAAGTCTGTTCAAACTTTTTAAATTCCCATCAGGTTCATATGGTGGAATGTTGGCAGCATACTTCCGAATGAAGTATCCTCATATCATAAGCGGCGCTATAGCCGCTTCAGCTCCAATCCATATGTATCCAGGAATGGTGCCGTGCGAAGCGTACCATAGAATCGTGACATCCAGTTTCAAAGTGGCTAATACGAAATGTGCGACAAATATAAGACAATCTTGGCAAGTTTTAAGGTAAAAATATTTATCTTGTATTTTTTCAACACCCAAAATGATTCATCAACTATTTTTCAATGCAAATAAACCCGATTGATGACATTTATTGAATTCTTATTTAAATAATTGAAATTGATTATCACTGTCAATGGCTTTGATCAGCCAGTTCAAGACCTCACGAACTCCTGGTTAAAATTTTAATGGTTTTTTTTAATCCCTACTATATTTGCAGTGACTATAACTTTTTAAAAGCAATCTTCTTGATTGTCAGGATTTATTTTTACTAATAATTTTTGTCAATTGGTCAATTGGTCAAAATTAATTGACTAATCTATCGGTCGGTTTAAGTATTAATGGGCCTATTCTTTAACAGGAATTTCAGCACGAGCCAAAACAACACCGATTGGCTTCAGAAAAATTGGAAACTGTGTGACCCGATTAAGAACGTCACAGATCTGCAAGTGCTCATTGATTTCCTCGGATCAATGTACGAGACCTTAGCGATGGTGAATTACCCTTTCCCGAGTGATTTCCTTTTACCCTTGCCGGGACAACCAGTCAGGGTCGTTTGCCAATTCCTCAATGAAACGCTGAGTGGCCAGAAACTGTTAGAGGTGTGTAAGTAATTTAAGAACTGCAGAAGACTTTGACAGAGAACAATGACGACTAAATGCTTGCCGAACCAAAGATTGAATTTTTTTTATTATATTTTTTTTATAATAACAAAAAAAAAATTTACTTAATTCTTTTTTTTTGCAACGCCCGTGATACCAGTTAAACGAAACGTTAGCGTTGATTAAAATCCTTACATATTATTATGTGATTTACATGGAAACATAGAGCTAGAAACATTTTAAAGTTTAATATAACATATTTCGATGCTATTAGGTTAATAAGTACCTAGTGTTTGTTGCTTGCTAGTCGCGATGCCCTCCCAATGTTGAGCAAAATAAACAACTACACCATAGGACAATCGTACTTTTAATTTTTTTTTATCAAATACAAGGTTTAGTTTTCCCCAGTTTTCTCTTTTACATCTGAACTGATTTTTAATATTTCTTCAGCAACTCCATGAGAAGAAAATGTGTCTGTGTACGTTTTGCTTTCTTAAATAAGAATTTCCTTTTTTTGCATTTTGAAAGCGCTTAAAACTAGTGTAGATAAATAGCCTACAACCTTCCTCGAGGATTGGACAATGAAGATCAAATCAAAATTATTAAAATTCGGCTTTCAATATTATTTAGGTACATTAAAAATTATTTGCACTATACCGATGCCCTGAATAAAATAAGGGATTAGGTTCGTATGGACAAAGGGGCTGCCCGCTTTCCTCTTAAGTATTATTAAGAGGAAAGCGGGCAATGAAAAAAAAAACAAAGAGAGGAAATAGGACTGAGGAGAGGCATGTGCTTAATAATAGATCCCACTTTACTGTTATATGTTTTTAGCAAAATGTCTCCGCAGAATTGGAGGCACGAAAAAAGATAGCAGACAACGGTCTCTTTCTCTGCCTAACCTGAGTACCTACCTAAATATATGTATAAGAAAAGCACTTAAACTGGATGTAGCCATTGCCATTTTCATTAATATAGAATACTAGCGTTCCGCCCCCGGGTTCGCCCGGGATGCAATTTTTATATATATGAACATTCCCCGTTTATCCCTCTTTCCGTTAGTGAAAACCGAATTAAAATCGGTCTACCCGTTCACGCGTGATGGCGTGACCAAGGGAAATAGGGATTCATTTTTATATATAGAGAAGAAGATTAGTATTTAAGTTTCGTAATAAATATGTTTTATCATTGAAATTTCTTAATTTTTTAAGAATTATAAATTCAAAAATTTTTAATCTTAATCTCAAGGATACTCAAGTATCTAGTTTATCAGCTTAATATTTCAATTACAGGCAATTGGAAAGGTACTTGAAGTTTTCACAAACTACGACGGTAAAAGTAAGTGTGTTGATTATAAGAAAGGAAATGATTATGGAAATTTAGATGCAAGCGGATGGGATTTTCAGGTGAGTGATTATTTAATTTGATATTTAATCGTCCTTCAATCATAATGTAACATATATATTCTATAATATATCTATCCTATACATTTATTTTTATACATATATATCTGCCAACTAATACCGCAGTGTTCCTTCCGAGAAAAACTCAAAGAAATAAAGATTTTAACTGTTACGTTATATTTATGAAAATTTAATTTACGCCCATAAAATTTAATGAAATTAATTAATTTAATAAAAAAATAATTAAAGCCAACTTAATGAAGAATGCATAATTCACAATTTGTGGACCTTTTTTTGTAAAATGAAGATAGTATTTATGTCCGCAGAGCTACCCCAAAGAAGAATCCCATAAGACGTTGTACGTTGTACCTATCGACATATGAGCTGTCTAATCTTTTTAAAGGCTGAAGCCACAGAAATGATCCTTTTTAGATAGTTTAATAGAAGACTCCATTGTAGACCTATTGCGTATTCTTATCTGACCTTCCTGATTTTGTTCCAGGCGTGCACGGAAATGGTAATGCCAATGTGTAAAACTGGTGTCCACGATATGTTTGAGCCATCACCCTGGAACTTCACTGAGTACTCCGAGGAGTGCTATAAGAAGTATAAGGTGTACCCTCGAGCTGACGGAGCGAGGATCACTTATGGTGGTATGAACTTAGAGGCTGCATCAAACATTGTCTTTAGCAACGGTGTGTTGGATCCGTGGACTGGAGGTACGTTTTTTTATAACAGCCTACTGCGCGTAACTTTTTTGATTGTGAACCGATAAATGTTACGGGAAGCTTGCTACAATACTTCAGTGAAAACCGCATTCAAATTAGTTAAGCCGTTTCAGAGATTAGCGTGCACAAACAGACAAACAGACTAATTCTAAAAACTATTTTTTTAACCTGGGTAACATAACTACGACGTGACCAAATTGTTTTTTTGAAAAAATCTGGCTCGTTTATGATTTTATTATATTATTATGTATAGATTGGAAGTTAATCAAAGGAATGTAAATTATTTAGATATTGATGGCGCACTACATATATGCAGGTATCTACTGTCTGGACCTTTGTGAGGAAACTATTATTGTTTTGTAAGGGGGTGGTTACTGCCGCCACCAGACGGGCTGTCTCAGTTGTGGCTGACCGAATGACTACGAAACAAATGCAATAGACAATAGACAACAAACGCATTAAACGCCAAACCAGATCAGAGACAACTTTGAAAAGTTTCATAAATCGAACTCGGAACCCGTGAGATGGGGCTTTAAGACTAGCGCCTTAACCACTTGTGCAATAGGTTCGTCAAATGTGTGTGAAAATACAACAACTCACTAGGCGGCTAAGTCGCACTAGGCGGCTAAATTGCCTCCGTACAATCACAGGTACAGTCTTGGCCGCCGCCGTGACCTAATGCTTGGTTACTGTTTATTCTTATGCGTAATGTGTAACATTACAATATCTACTCTCTTATTGCGCCGAGACTTAAAAATACATAATATATAATTTACCATTACAAAAAAGTGTATCTGAAAATGAATTTTTACAAATGGCTATTCTTCTCACAGTGTATTATTTGCTTACATTCCCATGTTCATTCTTGATATGATTTTTTTCTGTAGGTATTAAAAAATATGGATATTTCCTTCACAGGTGGGATCTTAAATAGTGTTACAGATTCCATAGTGGCCGTCATAATACTGGACGCTGCTCACCACTTGGACCTGATGCCCAGCAATTCTCTCGATCCTGCACCAGTTAAAATGGCACGAGCCATTCATAAACAAAACATTGCTAAATGGATAAGGGAATTTGTTGATAAGAATAACAGCAAAACTAAGTTAAATGAAGCTTATCCGCCTAGGGTACCTAATTTAAATTACTTTTGATTTAATGTAAGAAAATGGACCTATGTTTAATTTTTTTTTTTACTTTATAAATTACTTATAAATATCATAAATAAAATGCTGTGATAAAATACTATCAGACTTTTTTCCGATTCAGCAATACGTACAAACATATCCTAAATATTATTATTATTTTCACTGCTGTCTCCCCCTCAAAAAGCCAAAATGGGAAGGAGACGGTATTACCCCCAACAGAAACACAGTCGGTCGGGGTTCAGGGCGACAAGGACAGAAACCGACGCACGACTGGCCGTATCGAGCAGCGCCGCCGTCTGCATCCAGGCCGGGAGGGAACTGCCACGGAACCCCAACCGCTTCAGGTTACTATTGACTGGTTGGGATCAACCCGTTGACGGACAGAACAAATGGGATGATTTCAGCGGAGGCCACAGCCCACATGTCGACGATCTTATTATTATTATTATTGTTCACTTATTTATTCATTTTCTTAATTTTCTTAATTCTTAAAAAACTTAAAACTAGAATTCCGCAGAAAGCGGGGCAAGGTCCCCAAGCTACCTTAGCTACCGGTGGTTAGGACTGCAGAGTGAGGAACCTCCTGACAATCGGTGCCTTGTCAAGAAGTATCGCCTTCTGTATCTGTCCCTTGATCTAGTCATCTAGTGAGAACCTCTTGAGGTGTTGTACAAGGCTCTTCTCTATAAGACTGTTCGCTGAGTCGCCGAGACCCACAGTAGACATATATACTATTACCTATATATGCTGTCGAGTAGAGTGTCGTCAGTGCCGTCACTTTGATCAATTTAAAGGTCCCTGGTTGTAAAAGTTGCGCATGTGCAGTGCGCATGTATCTGCGGGCTTATGTGCAAAAACAATAAATTTGATGATTTACAGAGAAATCACTAGATATTTGCACATTTTAACACGGCGCAAATTTAATTAGCTCTGGCGCAAAATTATTAGTGCAGTCAAATATCTCTTACGAGCTGTTTTTAAATATACAAGGGCGGATTGATACGTCTGGTAAAAATCTATTTTGGATTAAAATTTATCGCAAATTGTATGGAACCTCCTTGTTCACAACTCTTTTGAAGGACTAAATTAAAATTTTCAGCCAGTACCGCCGGTTAGTTTTTTTGTGAAAGCCATTAAAGAAAAACAAATGAACAAATTTTTGCAAAGATGGAGAAAATTGAATTTCGTGTCTTGATTAAACGTTATTTTTTTGCGCAAAAAAAAAAAAAAAACTATTACGGAAACGAAAAAAAAAATTATGGGGACTCTGCTCCGTCGATTAAAATGATTCATAAGTGGTTTACTGATTTTCGCTGTGGTCGTACAACCACAAGCGATGCCGTGCGTCGGATGCCCAGTTGAGGTCACTACTCCAAAGATAATAATAATAACAATGATAATCATTTATTTGCTGAATATAAGTTACAAAAATTTTACAATAGATATTTCTCGCTACATTCTACCCTTGATTTTACCAGACTTATCACTCGGCCCTCGTATGTAGACGCGATTCAATATTTGCAATGTTTAGCAATTTTTTTGCAAACTTCTGAGTGGTATATCAAATTAATATTATAGCATAGTTGGATGGAACAAATTAAGATCTATTGATTAGTATTCTTTTTTTTATATATTATTACTTTTGTGCGCCGGGACGTGTCTCATATCCATTTGGCTTTACATTCAGTGCCCAGAACGGGGGTTCTCCTTCATATATAGACTATATAGAACACAGATTCAACACAGCACAGATTATAGTATTAGTTACTTGCACAGATACCCACTGACACCCAGATTATTAGATTCTGTGACGATTTTGTTTGTTTGACAACACGAAGTTAGGTTAGATTTTGAAGGTGATCAAAATATAAATAAATTGTTTTTGTTTTGCTTTTGCTCTGATTTCTCTAAAAGCGGATAGTGAGATTTTTATAAATCAAATATATGAATTATTAACTAATCAACAATATTAACGTGTATTTTATTTTATTGTTTGTCGATCTGTCTGATTTTACAAACATGAGTTACAAGTGCAAATACTGCAATCAATTAGAGAATAAGCAATTAATGCCAGGCCTCGTTTGTGATGTTTGTAAAAGTTTTGTACACTTGTCATGTTTACAACGACCCGGCACCCCCGGTAACTTTGAGGGTGATATATTTTTTGATTTTACTTGTAAAGAATGCAGTAAAACTAAGATAGAAGTTTTCACACGAAATAAATTTCCATGGTAAGTACATTTTATTTCATGATATTATCAAAATCAGTCGGCCGATCATTTATTATCTTTCCCGGTTCGCTTTGTCTTGTCAAGTAGTATAAATCTCTGCAATACATTAGATAGTGTTGTAGTGCAATTTGTAAGAAATGGAAAAACTTGCTATAAAAGTTGGTTTGAATAATGGTAGTGGCAGGGCACACTGCGTTTCGCATTCATTTGGCAAATCATTTGGTGGCAATAACCACCCTCTTGAGAAGGCCACTGTGATATAACAGCATGTGTGCCATTGTGTTTCAGTGAGCAAGTAAGGAATGCCAGAGCTCAATTCTCTCTATCCATTCCTAATTCCTTACTCTACTAGATGATTGGCAGCACCCTTGACTTACTAAATGATTATATTGTAAGTCTTGATTACAAAATTACTCCAATATGTAAAGGATGCTGGAGTCCATTTCCCATCCTTGATCCTGCTATGGCCGGCAGTGCACTTGCAGCATCTGTGGTTCCGCTTGGCTTATAGGCGACAGTAGCCACCTACCATCAAATAGACCGTCAGTCTGTCTGCCAACCTTAACATACTAATAACTTAAAAAAACAAGATATCTCTGTTTCATTCTTATACCCATTAAAATAGAACTTATTCTCAAGCTGTAAGGCTTTGGTTCTTTGGAGGATTTCAAAATTTCTGATCCTATCCACCAAAAAAGCTCTGGTGTAGCCCAAAACTCTCTCAGCAACTTTGAACTTGTGGACCAGCTGTGTTATTTGTGTCTTTCTTAGGCAATTTTTTTGAGTAATAAACAGGATAGAGTAATATACTTTGGCATCTTTTATTTATCAAAACATAAGGAATGTTATTTCACAATGACCTTTAGTAAGGAAGTGGTTTTACCGCTACACAGGCTACTCAGTTTGCAAACACTGTAAAGAAAAGGAATATTGTGAAATATAATTATATTGAATTATAACATGTAATGATATAATGTTACAGGGTAAATGTGATATTCTTGACATTACACCACCTAAGCCACCACTCCTTGTGTATAAGCAACAATGGCTACTTTCATTACAAGACACACATCTCCACCTTTATTGACAGAAATTGGAATTTATTGTTTGGAGAGAAAAGGTAATTCAATATATCTAATTAAATATTATTGGACCTGCTTGGGAAGGATGTTGGCACTTGGGAAATTGGCTTGCTTGCTATCAGAGGGTCTAGCGAACGTTTTTTATTTGAACCTGATTGCAACAATATCCTTTAACTTTTAGGATGTGTCAATTACCTATGCTTATACTAATAATAATCTATATCTATACTATTATATAAAAATCATTGTGTGTATGTTCACTATGTGCTCCAAAACGATGTGCTCTAGTACCATTGGACTGTACTATTAATAGTACTAGTGATACTACTTGTGTCGCTAGTACCACTAATGGTACTAGTCTCCAAAACCGCTCAACCAATTTTGATGAAATTCTCAGAGAATCCACAGAATATACCAGCGGGTGACCATGTGAAGTTTAGTAATAATTGGATAAACAGAAATTATAATTTTTTGATTTTTTGGTAATTTCCCTACAAATTAATACAAAATTTTATTTTGTAACAGCACAACAGCACACATGCTGTTATTTTACGGTGGTCTTCTGTAAGGAGGTGGTTAGTGCCGCCAGACGGGCTGCCCAAATGACTGCAATATTAATTATATTGGTTATATATAATATATGGTTTGCTAAAATCAGTAATTGATTATAAACTCTCATATCTACATTGCCATTTAGGGGGAACAGTATGGAATAGATTTTGTTAGAAAAAACTACATTGACATCAATAAAATTATGATTGATGATTCATTTGATTTCTCATTTTTAGTAAGAAGAAGAAGAACTGGATGGGAACTATTGCCGGAGCTCTGTCCATATACAGTAACCTGCTTTTCAAGTCGGGATCGGCGTTTTTAGGCGAGGCCGGCTGGTGGAAGCTTCTCCATTCATTCACACCTGCCGTAGCTGTTCACATTCGTAAGTAAATGCATCATTCGTGTCATAATTATCATATGAATGGAACTTATTCAAAAAATTTTCATCAAAGTATAGTTCGGTAGCTGAGAGAATGTACAATTGACATAGCTATAGATAGACCGCTCGCCCGCGCGGTACAGGGGCATGGGGGTATGACGACAAGAGGGACCGAGAGAGGTGCGGGCGGCGTGCGCATTTTTATTTTAAGTCATTGTCTATTCGCTCGCTACGCACATGCTGATTGTTGCGGTTGCTTTGTGAGAGTTATACATGTGATTACATTCTCAAGATGAATCGAAATATCTTCGAACATAAAGTTAATAGTCAGTGCAAGCAAATGGCTTTTAACGTATACGAATATTTTAGAAAAAATAAAAACTGGCCCCAAATTCTGTTGAATATCAACAATACATACCTTTAAACAAGGCCCGCCGCCCGCACCTCTCTCGGTCCCCTTTATCGTCATACCCCCGCGGCCCTGTACCTTGCGGGTAGGACTCATTTAAACGGTCTATCTATAGTGATGGGCGTAATTGATACCATAATTAAAGATTCACAGTCGAAATAGTTTTGCGGTGATAAATTCACGTTAGTGTCTTGCTAACGTTTGTCTTCACCAAATATCCAAAGTGCAAAGAGTCAAATTTAGGACCAAGTCAAAAGCTCCAACAAAATCTTGAAGATGACAACGGAAAGGATGACCGCGGTGGTCTTTGGTCATTTAGGACTCTATTTTGCTATTTTTGATAAAAGTAATTTGGTTATTTTCTTATTAAATTAATGTACGTCAATTGATAACGACATACCTAATTACTCATATATTCAATTATTTCTTTTCTACTTAATTTCGAAGAAAGACTTCTATTTTTACTATTTTACCTACCCACTTGTGCACCTATGTTCAACAAAGCAACACTCTTAAGATATAAAAACATATTATATTCTTAAGAGAATTTGTTAAAGATAAAGCACTAAATGTTTTTGCGAAAATGTGAAATAATTTATCAAAAACATTTCGTAATAAGGTTTCTGCAACAAGGAATTATTGTGGTGCTGGAAGAAAAAAACAGTTTTTTTTTGTTGCTATAAACACTTATAAACATAATTACACAATGTCAGTATTTTAACGTCCTCTACTACGCGAAGGACCTTGGGCGACTGGGCTCTCTACAACCGGCCCTCGCTAGGGGCATCCGCTACTCAAAAATATCATTAATCCTTTGTTTTTCTGGAACTATTGAATTTTATTTTTTTAAAATAAATAAATAAAAAAACTATTGAATTAAATTAAAAACTGTTCGTGTCATTTATAGTGTAAATGAAACTCTATCGTTTGATTATATACACATTGCATTACTTTTTGAAACAACTAAGTTGAATCGATTTTTTTAACAAAGCAATACATTAAAATTTATTTAATTTCTCGTAAATCGTAATACTTAAAACAAAAATGCTTCGTCAGAAATATAGACCAAGAAGTTATGTATGACATATATATTTTTTGTTACATTGGCTTTATGTTTGAACGAGCTGAATCGGAGAACAAAGCAGTGATTTTTTCTTATCGAAGGCGTAGAGCCTCTTAATACAATGTCCAGTACCATTTAAAAGAGACACTTGGTTTCAGTGTTAATAAGGACTATTTTTGATCTCATCCTATTCCTCTTCTTATACTAATATGCGTGGTATTGTACAGTAATATTTTGTTTCAGTGGCTGAAGTGGTGAAAGACAAACCCAAAGGTGTGCACAGGACTCAGCTGTCAATGGAGCAAAGGTTGTTCATAAAGAAGGTGACAAGTTGTGGTGAGTAGAAAACAATCTGACCATTTAAGCGTACTTGCTTCTTGTTTTTCTTGGTTTTTGTATGAGATTGTGAGCACTGAGCACATTATTTTATTTTATGAGCCTTGTCCTATTAACTAAAGGGCAATTTTGGTTTAGCCGGCGAAAGAGTAATGACTTAGATTTAAAGATTAGAAGTTAGAATTTATTCTCTAAAATGGAATTATGTATATGTAGTTTTCAATATGTATATGATATTGTAAGTAGGCGGGTTGATAGTCCACTTGATGGTATGTGATGACCGTCGAATATAACCACAAGAAAGACTAGGAGGAATTTAAGCGTGCTGCCGACATTGGATCTTCGGGATCTATTTAGGGTTCCGTACGTCCGAATAAAAGAACGGAACCCTTATAGGATCACTCGCGTCCGTCTGTCCGACATTCCTCCCCCAACTACTGAAACTAAAATTTTGAAAAAAATACAGAAATTAATTTTCTACTTATAGAACCTATAAGAAGTCCACGATATTAAAATAACATGGTAAATCACTCAATATTGTGCGGATAGGTAACATCGTACGGAACCCTCTTCACGCGAGTTCAACTCGCACTTGTCCCTTTTTTTTTAAATTAAAGATGGGTTTGTCCTTTGCCAGCATCTAGCCGTGTAGGAAAGATGAGGCCGACGATAGAGCGAGTTCACCCAGAAGATGCCTATTCCCTTTTGCCCTTTTTTAAATAAATCCTTTGCATGAACGGGATATCGCTCGGCTGACATAATTTTAAGTAATCTGTGAAGAAAACAAAAAATGTCCTTTTGTTTCGTCATCATCACCAATCCTGCCTACTTTGTTCCTTGGCTTGTTGCGGGTGGTGGGGTGGCCTGTGTGCTTGCCATCGAACGGTCGGACCGAGCCCGGCCCCCCCCCCCCCCCCCCCCCCTCTCGCCGGCCCGCACCGGGCAGATGCATTAAAGACGGTGCGCGCGCGTCATTGTTATGGACAATTAATAAAATTGCGAACGACCTTGAAAAGGCTTGTGAAACTGAATGTATGTGATTAAGTGCTATATATCCGAGGTGGAGTCTCATCGGGGCTGTGGAGAAGACGGGAAGAGGTAAGTACGCATGGTTTTCTTCATCGCCCGTTTCAAGTTGGGAACATCGTATGATCGATTAACGTATTTTGTCCCAAAGTAGCATTGCCACCACCGATTTCGGCATTGGACCCACGGTGCATGCTACACCTTTTTTGCCACGTTTTTATAGATAATCTTGCCTAAATGACCATCTCGGTTATGGAATATGATATTGTTAGAAAACTATACCTCCTTCTGAAGAATAAATGGTTAAAATGAAATTTCAGGATGGACACAGGCTATATATTCCAAGCGGGTGAAGCCGCGGGTACCAGCTAGTCTTATATATAAAGGTACAATAGAGTCAGTTCGAACAAGCTATTGCCCGCTAATTTGACCGCGTATCTTTATATTATAGTGTATGCATTATTCTGATGTTTAAAATATATCTATACATATAATAAAAAAAAATCCTAAACGAGCTGTGTATGTTACAATAAATTTGTTTAAAAAAAAAAAACAATTTGTACACAAATTTGTAAACAAAAAAAACAATCAGATTAAAATCTAAAATGTACTATAATAATTTTTTACGATTATTTATCGAACAATAATTTAATATAAATCATTTAAATATTTTTAAATGAAGAAATAACATTTTATTATTTACAATATTTTTAATCTATACTGAAAGACCAATCACAGTGCGTGACGTCATTTGTGGGCAATCATTGTCTTATGCCAATGCAGCTGTTTTGTTATGATAATGACCACAAATGACGTTACGCGCTCTCAGATGAACTATCGTGGCGTTTTGGCGGCATTTTCAAACAAACAATATTAAAACATGATTTTGAGTACCTAAAAGGCTATAAATAAGTAAAATAGTATTTTTTATGGGAATAAATATCCATGAAGATTAATTTAAAACACTTTCTGAAAATTTTATGTTACCGAAATCAAAAAATAGTTTTTAGAATTTTGGTGTCTTTGTGTTTGATACTGATGTATTGTAGCAAGGTTTAGTGTTTGTTCCATTCCAATCGGTTTAAAAACAAATACGTTAGGTACTCGCTATATCGAATACCACGCGTACGAAGTTGCAAGCTCAGCTAGTTCATTAATAAATGTTCAGTCGTTTCTGCTTGAAAGAATAACTTGACATTCATACATCCCCACTCTCACAAACTTTCTCATTTATAATATTAGTAGGATAAGAGAAGCGTAAATTAAAGTTAAAATTCTTTGTAAATATTGTTTGTAATGTTATTTAAATTTACTTGGTAATTTTTATTTATTTTGCTATATTTTCTTTTTAGGCTATGGCGACCTGTTAATTAAAAAGGAAGAGGTACCCGAAACACCTTTAGTCCCCGCTAAGAAGAGAAAGATGGAGTTTGACGAAATAAGCCGAGCTTCAGGTAGTTCGTACTACGAAATGGTTGACTCGGATAGCAGGTATGGTATCTTCTTTTTGGTGAAGTGTGAAAGGCAGCAGGCTGACGATTCACTGCGCCGGTTACCACCAGTTTTCATTAGGCTGCTTGCTTTAACGCTCTGTTCTAGGGTTCTCGGGTTCGATTCCCGGCAGAGTTAACTTGGAAAATGAACTTTTCAAATTTGGCTCTGGTCTGGATCTGGAAAATAGTGGCAAGGCGCACTGCGTTTCGCAGTCATTTGGGCAGCTCGTTTGGGGACGGTAACCACCCCCATACAGAAGACCACCGTGAAATAACAGTTATCCCTCTTTCCATTAGTGAAAACCTAATTAAAATTGGTCTACCCGTTCAAAATTTGGTGACCAAGGTTAATTAAAATTGGTGACCAAGGGAAATAGGGATTCATTTTTATATATATATAGATAAAAAGTCCCCCTGCCTGACCCTTGCCAGGGGAATATGTGAATAATATGTTGAAGGGTAAATTTTTAAACATTTTCTGCCGTGATGTGTGCGTAGTTTTAAAAAGCTCATTCGCATTTATGTATTTAAATTTCAGGGACCAATTAGACTTGCTGACGGTGAAGCATGAAAGGATTGTAGAACAGTATGACGATTTGCCTCTTCAGCGGAACAACTCTTACTCCGATATGGAAAGTGTCTTTAAAGGGTTTTTGGGGAATTCCAGTGAACAAGTGGTTCAGGTTAGTGAAGAATTAGGGATTCTTTTGTCTCATTAATATATCTGTCGATTTATTTTGAAAATTGAAGTATCTTCGTTTCCACTGTAACTGCAATGAGACGACGACGCAGCAATGTCAGTGGTGGAATGTTGCCGTCAAGGTTAGATTTATGGTTCGAATGCTGATTGTCCACTTCTGAGTGTTTTCAATTTCATTTATATATTAGAATTTCTCGTTCAAACATTGAAGGAAAACGTTGTAAAGAGACCTGTATGTCTCAGAAATGTTAGTTGTCTATATATCAAACAAGGCATACTAAAATCAGTAAGTAATATATGTATATGTCAATGCACATCTCACGCTAGAAACACACTTGACCGCACCGCGTCCGCGACGTGTGACGGCCGACTGCCGGTGATGGTAAGGCGTGACCACACTTGTCCGCAGCATGACCGTCTATATGGAGCTTACTACCCGCAATGGTTGCAATTTTTTTAACACCTTTATAGTCTACATCCATATATTTCTCATTTGCCTGATTATATTACAGGAAAGTTTGTAATTTCTTCAATTAGTACCTACTATTCATTAGTTTTCCTAGGATTGTGGCTATTTTTTAGTCAATCAAATCATTAAATGAGCTAAATAGAAAATCCAAATTTATGACGAGTTTAAAAATGGCAAGATACAGCTTGTCATCTATACATATAATAAATACATATACACTGTACATTAAATATTTTTTCAAAAAACAATATGTACATGTTGTACTTATGTTACCGATGTCAAGAAACAGTTTTTAGAATTTTTCTGTTTGTCGGTTTGTCTGTGCGTTTGTGCACGTTAATCTCTGAAACTGCTTAACCGATTTGAATGCGGTTTTCATGTATTGCAGCAAGCTTCCCGTAATATTTAGTGTTTGTTTCATTCCAATCGGTTCACAAACAAGAAAGTTACGCGCTATACCGAACACCACGCGTATGAAGTTGCTGGCTCAGCTAGTTATATCATATATGTAGCATTTATATGCGTATCACTTCGACGTGTTTTAGAGTAGTATGTTCTGTTTGGGCTCGCTGGATGAACCAGAAATGAACCATGAACCAGAAAAATATTTGTCCAATAAAAGGTCAGAGTAATGTAATAATACCAGTATAATTGTTGTGTAAATAGATTAATACAGTAATGTAACTCTATTGTTACAGAGCGAATCGTCTAGTGTACGCTCTTATGATTACACAATGAATGATTTCTACGACTCAGACTCCAGAAGTAGATCGCCGCATTTACCATCACAGCACTCAGTACAAAAAGAACCCTCCCACAAGGAGAAACAACCCGACAAATCGACCGATAAAGCAACCAAAACCGTCGACAAGTCGGTCGTTCGAAGGGAAAATAGATTCTCGACTCTACCTAATTCTGTAGACATGCCGTGGTTGGAACCAGAGCCGGAAGTCAAACAAAATATGACGGAGATGACACAATACGAAGAGGTGCAGCTCTTGAAAAAGGTGGAAGGTTTGATACCGAAAGTTAAAGACCCAAACAAGAAGGCCTACTTGTACAGGCTGAAGGGTAAATTGGCATTGAGAAGACTGAAAAGGCAAAGGCACTTGCCTATATTTGATTTGGACAAGTAAGTGATTTTATCCTCAGTTTATCCTTAACTAAATAGTCTTCTTGCAGTGCCTCTAAAGTAAAGGTTGGCAATCAGCCTGGAAAAGTCCTCTTTGTCTTTTGTTCTTTGGAACAGCTCAATTCCGGTCTCGGTCCACTCTCCGATGGACTTGAGCCACGACTTTTTTCTTCGCCCAATTTTATCATTCCAGCTACTTTATTTATTTATAAGTAGTAGTAGAATTAATATCCTTTCAAGACGTGGCTTCAACGTTAGCCTTCTTCTTAGGATGTCACATGTTAGATGTGGAAATTTCGATTGACTCATATTAGTGTACCATTTTCTTCCAGAAGACCATCGTGAAATTGAAAAACGCAAATACATCTTTTCTGGTGGGTATCACCAGAAAAGATGTATTTCCTTCCAGAAAAGATGTATTTCCTTCCTTGACCTTGCATAAAAATGTTTAAAACGTATTTCTGATTTTAATTTAAAAAGTAGACCTTTGGTTTACTTTGTTTAAATACCTGTTGTTATTAGAAGAATTATTTAATTTACATTAAAATACTAACAAAAAAGGTAACACGAAAACTGTGAAACACAATATCTTATAAAATTAGAAAACTGGAGTCCCGCAAGGATGCCACTTGGGCCCTGCTCTTTTTTTGGTCTTAGACGACATCACTGATCATGTAACATGATGCATGAAATGGCATTGATTTTATTAATTACCTACAGATCCGTGAAAATATTGGGCGGATACTTACCGGAAGAGAAAGAGACGACAGTGAACGCCGAGAGAGTGCTCGACAGATTTCAAAGATCGGTTAGTATTTTTCTCTCAAATATCTTTTAGTGGTGGCCCACAGTCACAAACACTAATCGCGTCTTAATAAAGACCACTGTGAAATAATATTGTGTTTCGTTGAAGGAGTAAAGGATGTCAGAACCTTTTCCTTTGTCCCTCTTAATTCTATCTAGAGTCGGCAATACACTTGCATCCCCCTGGTGATGCTTATGTTAGACGACCGTAGCTAACTTACCTTAGTTTTGAAAAGCAAGTGTGCTGTTGTGTTTCGGCGAGTGAGAAAGTAATTCCAGAGCTCATTATCCTCTTCCAATCCCATATCTTTTAAACTGTTAAGTCGGCAACGCATTTGCAGCAACTATGGAGTTGCGTGTGTTAACAGGCAAGGTTAAACACCTGCCATCGAGTGCACTGTCAGCCTGCTTAAAAAGCCAATTTATTATTATACTTGCTGAGCCCGCAACTTCGTACGATTCGGTATAGCGTGAAACTTTTTTTGTTTGTAAACCGATTGGAATGAAACAAACACTAGATGTTACGGAAAGCTTGCTACAATACATCAGCTAAAACCGCATTCAAAACGGTTAAGCCGTTTCTGAGATTAGCGTATACAGACAAACAGACGAAAATTCTAAAAACTATTTTTTGACCTCTGTAACTTAAGCCCAACGTGTAAAATTTTTTTTTTAATATTTAACACGTCTCGTTTACGATTTTATTATATTATGTATAGATAGTTTAATTTATAGTTATATATTTTAATTTAAAGTTATCTCAAATGTTAAAATCAAGACAATCGCCGGTCTTCCTTACATAGTATAAATTGAAGTCGCTGCCTGCGTCTGTCTGTCTGTATGTTCTCTAACTTCTCTTAAACCATGCGACGGATTTTGATGCGGTTTTCACAAATGGAAAGCGCGTTAAACAAGGAAGGTTTTTATTTATTATAATTTGCAGAAAAAAATGCGTGCGAAGCTGGGGGCGGGCCGCTAGGACCATATAACTAATGGGTTTTTTTTACATGTAATATAATTATATTTAAAAAAACCGATAATTAAAAAAAAACAATGGTAAGGCTATGTGCGATAATAATTCAATTATATATACTCCTGTATATATGTAAACAACATCCCACTGGCTAGGCAGTGAGAGCTCCTACTGCTACTGCTACTCTGCTACTCTGAACCGCAATGACGTCAAGGATAGCGCGATTCTACTTGAAAGGAGGATTAAGGATTAAAACGACAATATACAATAAAAAAGAAAATCCAATTTTCAGTACTTGCTGGACAACCTGTGTGGCACAATAGCAGACAAGAGTTACAGCATTCAGCTGCTGGCTCACACGGAGGCGACTCCCTTCCGCTCCACTTACTCCAGCACTTTGCTCAAGCCCTACATACGTAGGGATCACGAGACAACGCCGCTCTGGTTAAAGCTCACCGACGAATTGTTGAGAAAGACCAATAGGTAAGTGACTTATTTTTTTACTAGCTAACCAAACCAATTGGATGAGTACCCGTTGGATACCCGTTGGATGAGTGGTTAGGGTGCGTGCCTTAACGCTCTGTTCTAGGGTTCCCGGGTTCGATTCCCGACAGGGTCAACTTTGAAAAATAAGTTAAAAAATCAACTTTTAAAATTTGGCTCTGGTCTGGATTTGGAAAGTAGTGGCAGGGCACACTGCGTTTCGCAATCATTTGGGCAGCCCGTCTGGCGGCAGTAACCACCCCCTTACAGAAGACCACCGTGAAATAACAGCACGTGTGCTGTTGTGTTTCGGTGAGTGAGTGAGGGATGCCAGGGCCCATTTCCCTATCCACTCCTAATCCCCTATCCTGAATCCTACTGCAGTTGGCAGCGCACTTGCAGCAGGCGACGGTAGCCACCTACCATCAAGTGGACCGTCAGCCTGTCTGCCGATCTGACATAAAAAAAAAAAAAAAAAATCCAAATTTCTGACTTTTCCGAAAAAAAGAAAATTGGCAGTTGATTTTTATTTATTGTTCAGGAAAATTCACTAACAAATGAAAATTTCAATCCCGTACCACCCTACTGCAGGATGGAATCAAAAAATTCTTTGCATATCTTCTAGAACAGGGGTCACCAATTAGTTTCGCTCGGGGTCCGTTTTAAGAAATGAAATGACTTGTCATGGTCCGCACATTTTATAGAAAAAAATATTTATTAAACAAATGAAATTACGGAAATAACAAAGGTTTCCCCCACCGCCGCGACGATCAACGCTTTCGCAATCCGCGAACTCTTTCTCGCTTGTTAGCTCGTTACTTCGCGCGGCCGTTTTCGAATTGACGTCAACGAAGATAATGCGGGGGGTGCATTTTTATTAAATTACGTACTCTGTAGTGCAAGTTGCTGTGTTCTCCAAAATGGGTCGGCGGTCCGGACGCGGACCGCGGTCCGCCATTTGGCGACCCCTGTTCTAGAAGCTTATATCTGAGGGACTCAAATTTTATTATTCCTGGACTGTTATATAAGATTATATTTCGAATATTTTCCACAAGTGGACGCAGTACAACACTCATTAAAGCGGAAAACAGAAAGATGGGAAGTGAATGTTTTCCGGTATGTTTCACACAGAATACCACGCTACCGCCGCTCCCGCCCCGGCCCCGGAACACGTCCGTCTATTTGCGATAGCCATGTAACCGCGCCGCGCCGCTACGTGTCGCTACCCCTAGCGGTTTCTGTATGGCCTGGTGCATAAGAACTATAACTAAGTGTGTGTTGCGCTTAACTGTTAAACCGCGGCCTAATGAATAAGGAAAGAAATAAAGGAGAGTTATTGACAATAATACAATACCAACATTTCAACAACTTTTATAGGAGAGAAGATCCCATGTTTTTGTACCATCTTGAATACTTGATGTTTATTTTTATTGAAACACCATTAGTTTAATAATGTTAGACGAGCAATTCTTATAGATATGTATCTATATAAATTTCGCGTATCTCGGAAACGTTGTATTTGTATTTCTTGTAAAAACCACAATATTACCCAAAAAAAAGTTTTTTTTTAATAATAATTTAATAACGCGCCATCTTGTAAATTTCAGTAATACTTGTATTGTGAAATTTATATAGCACCATCTAACAATTTTACAGCGCCATCTCAGTTAAATAGTGATTGCTAGTGATTTTTAATAATGAAAGAAATATGAGTTTTTGTAAAATAAGGTTTTCTTTGTCGATGTAGCAATGTAAAAGACTACGAGCCGCCCCCGCGTGCGACCATAGACTACTCGTATGTGCGTCCTCATCACATTGCCGCCGTCAATAATCTATGCGCGCAGTTCTTTTGGCCTGGAATCGATCGTATGTCTATTTTAATTATATATGCATGTTTTTCCTTTAAAAAGTGACTCCGAATTAAAAATTCATGATGTTTTATTGTCAGTAATAAAACCGACAATAACAGCTAACATAATATAAGCTTGCTCTCCACTGACAGTCTAGTGAGAAGACCTTACGCCATTTAACCAATTTTTTACAAATGATATAAATATGTAATGTGTAGTGACAGAAGCACTGCAATACCCTGAGATGAGTTGCGTTGTGTCCTACAAGAAGATAGTGATCGGGTGCGCTTTCCTCGTGCCAGATGTTGGCCCTAACGAGGCTTACATACCCTTCGTGCTGACCAGACCGGAGTGGCGGAACGCAGGCATTGCCACCTTCATGCTGTACCATCTGCTGCAGGTCAGTATCGTTCACTTCAATGTTATAACAAAAAGAGAAGAAGCAATCGGCATGATACAAATTGTCTTGATAGAACCAATTGGATGGTGTAAGGGTGTCATTATCTTTTATCTTTATCTTGTCTTAGTGGCTATTTCTGTCTGCTAGAGTACCAGTATCACGTCGTCCATTGCTGAAATATTGTGATCGCCACGTGAACTAAAGCTCTCTACCTATACCTACCACGTTAAGGAACTGTAGTACTTTTTTGATAGAGGCATTCTTCACATCTTCACAAGCCATTGTGTGGCTTCCTAGGATGTGACTGCGCTTGTGCATCAGGGGGCCACACTCGCACAGGATATGCATTGGAGTTTCTTCTGCCTCATGGCAGAAGCGACACTCTCCCGTACTAGTGAGCCCCATTACTTTAAGGTGCCTATTGAGGCGGCAGTGCCCCGTTAGCGCCCTAGCTAGCATACACAAATTGCTCCTGCTAAGCGACATAGCCTGATTTGTTGCATTTCGATTATAGGCTTTAATGAGCGCTTTGGAATGGTTCAAACCTGGCAAGTCAGTCCAGCGTTTGTAAGATTTAATAAAGCACTGGTTCCATATGGTCCAGCGAGCTAGGCTATTTGGTAGTCCGCACATAGGTTCAGGACCTATTAGCCTACCTTTTGCGCCTACACGAGCCAGTTCGTCGGCCAGTTCATTGCCTTCGATCCCCATATGGCCAGGTACCCATCTTAGGACCACTTTGTTCTTGCGCCCTAAGGTATTTAAGTAGTCTACACAGTTTCGCACCAGCTTTGAGACTGTAGAGTCTGAGTCCAGTGCCTGAAGTGCAGCCTGACTATCTGAGTGAATGTAAATTACACGGTTGACGTAGTTTCTTTGCAGGTTGATTTCCGCGCATTCTAAGATGGCGAAGACCTCTGCTTGGAAGATGCTGGCGTATTGTCCCAAGTTTACACTGGTCCTGTAGTCCTGGTCACCGCCATACACTCCACAGCCTACGTCAGGTCCTGATTTGGACCCATCAGTATACCAAGAAAGGCTACCTTCCTCCCAAGAGATCTTATTACTTGACCAGTTTTCTCTTGAGAGTAGCTCCACAGTATAATACTTTGCTTCTATGTACTGTGGTACCATTGTATCAGTAGGCATGCCTAAGATAGGATCCCTTAGTACTGAGTCTTCTAGAGCTCTGAGTACCTTGGACAGCCAATTGTGTTTACCCCGATTCATCATTCTGTGCATGCTGGTTCTCGCCTCCTTCTCTAAAAATATATTTAGAGGCGGTAAGCCCAGGATAGCCTCCAGAGATGCTCCGGGGGAACTCGACATGGCTCCTGTTATCATCAGACATGCCAAACGCTGTAAGCCATTAAGCTTGTCGATGGTCGTTTTCTGGTTGGCTTTTCTATACCATACTATAGAGGCGTATGCGATCATCGGCCTCACAATAGCAGTGTACAGCCAGAGGGTGAGCTTTGGACACGGGCCCCAGCTCTTCCCTACCATTCGACGACTGATAAATAAGGCTGCCTTAGCCTTATTTATCACATTTCCAATGTGTGTATTCCACGTTAGTCTCTGGTCGAAAGTAACTCCCAGATATTTGACCTCTGAGGAAAATTCAACTCGTTTACCATTTACTAGAGGTGGCTTTAATTTGTCCAGTAGCCTCTTTTTGGTAAACGGTACTATAGCAGTTTTATCACCGTTGACTAACAGTTCATTTGCTGTGCACCATTCGCAAATGATGTTTAAAGCTTTCTGTAACAGGGCCGAAATTGTGCTTTGGCAGAAGCCTCTTATGATCACCACTAGGTCATCAGCATAACCTAGGGCATCGATCTTGTGTTCTGCCAGCCTGTACAGAAGCTGATCAACTGCAAGAGTCCAAAGCAGTGGCGATAGAACACCGCCCTGCGGGCATCCTCTTGTAGTTACTACAGTAAGGGAGGTATCGTGTAGCTTGACCTTCGCTTTACGTTTGGATAGCATGGCCTTTACCCACCTAACTGTAGTCGGGTCCACATTTTTGTTTTGTAGTCCCCTCACTAACGTGTCGGTGGGAGTATTATCAAATGCGCCTTCTATATCCAAAAATGCACACAGAGCTATCTGTTTATCATCCAAAGCCCTTTCCGCCCTGTCAGCTAGTTGGATCAAGGCCGTCTCTGTGGACCTTCCCTTCTGATAGGCGTGCTGGGTGGAATGAATGGGTTTCGAGGCCAGGGCTTTGTCCCTTATGTATTTATCTATAATTTTTTCTAGAGTTTTAAGCATAAAGGACGTTAGGCAAATTGGTCTGAAGGACTTAGGCAGAGCATAATCCCTCCGACCTGCCTTAGGTATAAATAATACCTTAGCCCGGGTCCATTGTTCCGGTATATATCCCCAGGCATAACTTGCCCGGTAGATCTTTACCAGATACGGCGTGAGTACGTCTATGCCTTTCTGTAATAGAATGGGCAACAGTCCGTCTTCACCACTAGACTTCAGGGGTTTAAAGGACTTAATAGCCCATTTTACAACTTTGGGTCGGATGAGATCAGCCGCTCTGTTACGGTCCTCATTTCGAGGCCTTTGGTGTAAAGGCGTTCTGTCTGACCCGGCCGAAAAGCTCTGAGCCCCCGGAAAGTGAGTTTTTATCAGCAACTGAAGAGTTTCCTCTTCAGTGTTCGTAAAGGAGCCATCAGGTCTCTTAAGCAGCCCTAATTGACTAGGCTTGTCCTTCGCGAGCAGTCTATGGATTCTGGCCCCTTGAGGCATTTGTGTTAATTCCTCGCAGAGCTTCCTCCATGCAGCACGCTTGGACTTCCTTATCTCCTTATTGTATTCAGTCAAGGCCTTCTTGTAGTTTTCCCATTCAAGGGTTTTTCTTGCCTTGTTGAATAGACGTCTGGTTTTCTCCCGAAGCTTCTTGAGCCTTGAGTTCCACCAGGGTACATTTCTTTTGGAGTGCTTTGTTCTAAGTGGGCAGCTTTCCTCAAAGGCACTCTTTATTGCCCGCGTGATAGCCTCCACTGTATGTTCTAGCTCCTCCGGTGTACATATACTTTTGGGGAAGTCCTCAAGATTTTGCCTTAGTTTGTTGTTATAAACGTCCCAGGCTGTAGCTTTTGGATCCCTGTATGTTACAGTTTGATCTTTTGTATATGTTGCTAGATCAAAACGGATTTGTCTGTGATCAGACATAGAGCTTTCTCCACTGACATGCCAGTTTGATATAAACTTGGCCATGTTGTCAGTGGCGAAGGTTATGTCTAAAACTTCCTGCCTTGCGGTTGTCACGAAGGTCGGCTTGCTCCCTCTGTTGAGTACCTGTAAACAGTTAACTAAGAGAAAGTCATGTAGTAACTCACCTCTATTGTTTGTATCGGTGCTGCCCCACGTTACGTGATGGGCATTGGCATCGGCTCCAACAAGTAGCTCGGCTTTGTGATGATGCGCGTACGCCACCAATCGCGCAAGCTCCACCGTAGGGTCATGTCCGTCATAAGGTAGGTACGCAGAACAGACGATGATGCGTGTTCCCTCCCTGCCCTTGATGTTGACAAAAGCTGCCGCCATGTCGTCAGTACATAACTCTGGCACTGGCAAATATTCAATATTTTTATTGAAAACTATGCTTGCTCTGGGCTTTGAGCCACAGGTATTATGAAGTATTTTACCTGCAGACTGAAGTCCCAGTACCGCTCCATTTTGGGTCCAGGGCTCTTGTATGAGGGCGACATCAACCTCACCCCGCAGGAGAAGGCGCTCTAGCACTGCTGTGGCAGCCATCGCATGATGAAGGTTGATTTGAATCACCCTCATCTTCCTTTTTTTTTTTTTTTTTTTTTTTTTTTTTTTTTTTTTTTTTTTTTTTAAACGCCCTTTTTTGTAGAGGGGCCCTTGGAGCCGGCTTTCGTCTTTGGCGGACGTCGACTTCCACCTGCAGACTTAGCCTGCCCTCTGACAACCCCCCCACCTCGGTGCGACCCACGCCCCACCGTACCAATCCTCCTGCCTGCGACCTGAGAGGCATCACCTGCCTGTACAGAGTTCTGTACGGGCTGCTCTCCCTCGCGCCGGCTGGAGCTCTTCGTTGGCTCGGTGGACTCAGCTGTGTTGTCATTGCCGCCCTTGACTTTAAAAATTATCTTCTTAAAGCCAATAGCGGCCCTGTACTCCGCAGCTTTTAAGACCTCAGCAGAAGGGTCGTCTATGAAGAAGGTCGTTACAGTGCCGCCCTTCTCAGCCCTACTGCTGATGGTTTTCCAGTGCTCTGTGTTGAGCCCTACATTTTGCGTCCTCAGCAGCAGCAGAGCTTCATCTAGGCTCTCCGCTTCACTGCTGGGCACAAAAGTGGTGCAAATCGTAGGCTTAGGCAATTCCTTCTCTGGTATATATGAGAGGTTTGCCTCAGGCCACGGTTTAAGGCTCGGTATTCTGCTCACAAGCCACTCCTGGCTATACTGGTTCTCACACGTGATGAGAATCCAGCCAGGCTTTTTGGAGAATCCCAAGAACTTTGGACCAGTACCTTTTTCAGCCCTGGTAATGGCGAGGATGATGCTGCGATGCGTCAGCCTCATTTGTTCTTCGCTCATGGGTTCGCTACTGCGAATACCCACTCGCGAAGCTCCTAATGCCTCCCTAAACGTGGGCCTAGCCCTCGACGGACCAGCCCGCGTTTCCTCCGTTTTTGCCGTCTTTTTTGGCTGATTCGGAGACTCCTCTTCCGAGCGTTGGCGTTTCGAAGCGATTGCTTTGGGTGGCACTGAAGGAGTTTTATTATCACCCTCCTTGCTGCTCACCCTCGCCTTCGTCGGATTCGGAGGGGGTCTTTCAATATCGAGCTGATTCCAGGGCTTTGTAGCAATAGCCCTGGCCTCAGCTACTGAGTAGTTGGCTGCGATAAGCCTCTTCAGGCGTTTCCTTGCGGCGCCTGAAAGCTTTTTAAGCGGCTTCCTACTATCTTTGGTGCTATCACGGACCGAGTCTGTTGCCATAGGCATGTCAGCGGCATTTGTGTCCACTGATTGCCCATGATCTAGCCTCTCATCCATGCCAGCTTCTTTTATCGAGGCTGTATTGGAGGCGTCGGAGCGTCCTCCAGGCGAGCCTGATTCTGATGGATCATCAAGATCCAAACCGGAAAACAATGATGTTGTTAAGAATTCATCCATATTGTTCCCACGAGTAGATACGGGTTATAAAAACGTCCAGTCGGCCTTCCCGTTACCGACTAAGGGTATAAACACTCCGAGGTCCCCAGGTATCGGAGGTTGACCGCTAGCGACTGAGAAACCCCTCAGCCATTCACCCTCTTGGCGCGCGTCATACCGTAGGGTTGGGGTAAATTTTTATAGAGGCTTTCTACCTCGCGGTCCGGGCGGTTAAGCCAAGACCCCCGTTCCTGTGAGACATGACCACAGGCTTACGGTGTAGTAAAGGAGGGCATTTCCTCACCTCCTTTGAGCCTGCTGGTTAGGCCGGCTACAATGTCGGGTTATTTGCCGCCGCCCGAGGTTCGGCGTTGACAGTTTTACAGCGAGGTTTTGTCTCTTCTCGAGCCAACCCTCCTCCTTTCTCATCCGGGCTTGGGACCGGCAATCGGCGGAGTTAAGGGTGTCATTAGGTATGACAGTCATACATGACACCCTTAAATGCCGATTGGCTTGATCGTGTATGTTTTGTTTTATACGCGCATCGAAACGAAAGTATCACGTTAAAACTATGTTTATTAGCCAACCTAAGCCCAGTTCGATTGAGATTCTTCGACACTATTGAACTTCTATAAGTCGTCAGACAGGCTGACAGTCCACTTTTTGGAAGGTGGATACCGTCGCCTCAGTGGCGTAGCGAGGGGGGGGCAAGGGGGGGCATCATGCCCCGGGCGCTACTCACAAAGGGGCGCCAAATGGTCGGCAAAACAAAAAATTGCTAGATAATTTTTATTTTTATTATAATTGATTTCTGGAAAATATATTTTAAATTTAGTGCCAGTGTAATATAATAAATGTTAATTCGTAAATAAAAAGGAAAAAAAGGTTCACAATTCTGAATTGTGAACTTGATATTTTTTATGTATCAATCAAAAGCTCATGTGATTCAAAATACCTCAGTTCGTGTACAGTGTACATCTCCCGTCTCTAGACCATAGACAAAATCTCATTGTGACGTCCAGTGATATTGTAGGTTACGTGATGATTTTATCGTGTTTTTTGCATTTTTACTTTTTTATTGTTTTAAAACTTCGTGTTTTTAAAATATTTCTTTATAAATATGTAAAATAAATAATACAAGTAGGTATCTTTTGAACTAATTCTAGATGATCATATATACATTTCAAAATTTTCAACTACATTTTTTGTCTCAAATTTAAAGCCTAGCTTGAACCTATGACCTTTTTTATTTTACTTTATTTATTTATTAATTTGCGAGTATATTTTACATATAATATTATATGGTTTTGGAATGGGGGGGGGGGGGGGGGGGTAAAAAGGTATTGTGCCCCGGGCGCGAGTTAAGCTCGCTACGCCACTGCGTCGCCTATTAGCACAAGCAACGCCACAGGTGCTGCAAGTGCTTTGCCGGCCTTAGTTGGATAAAAGATAAGGGTTTAGACGGGGATAGAGAAACAGTCTCTGGCATACGAACAGAACTGCTCACATGAAGATCTGCCCTACAGTGAAATGCAGTTGCAGTTGTCCTGCCACTACTAGTAAAAGTAGTGTGGTGATATTAATATTTTTATTTAAATTTTGCTATGCTAACAAAGCATAATTATTATTTTCAGTGAAATGAAATATTAACATTTATATGTTGGGCCCTCCTCTGGGGTACAGGTATCATCAGGCTCAGGGATGCCCGGAAACATGAAATAAGTCTCGATGCTTGTAGTATACGATTGTATTCTCCAATAATAATCAACGTTACAATTTAAATGTGAACGATTACACAGATGCAAATGGATTTAAAGCCAGGATATTCGAACGCAGAAGACATTTCGCGCTCCCTCGTCCCGCGCGCACCGAAATCGCTAAAATAGTTACTGATACAATCTACAACAATATTTACAGACTTATTTTCGTAACTGTTGACGAGCACGTAATAATAATGTAAATAACACAGATTTTCGATGGATTAAAACTGGACATAGAAGACGCCGGGCGCCCTTTTTTATATTAAAATCGGCAGACAGGCTGACTGTCCACTTGATGGAGGTGGCTGCTGTCGCCTATAACACAAGCAACGCAAAAGATGCTGCAAGTGCGCTGCCAACTACAGTAGGGTTAAGGATAATGGATTACGAGGGGGGATAGGGAAATGGGCTGTGGCATCCCTTACTCGCCGAAACACAACGGCACAGGTGCTGTTATTTCTGTAAGGGGTCTTCTGTAAAGGGGTGGTTACTGCCGCCAAACGGGCTGCCCAAATTTCTGTGAAACGCAGTGTGCCCTGCCACTATTTTCCATATCCAGACCAGAGCCAAATTTGAAAAGTTCATTTTTCAAAGTTGACACTGCCGCGAATCGAACCCGGGATCCCCAGAACAGAGCGTTAAGGCAAGCACCCTAAACACTCACCCAACAGGCTCGTCATACAGATAGCTGACAGATAACCCTTTATGCTAACTGAGCTCGGGCATCCCTTAATCGCTCATGCAAACGCACTAACACAAATGCCGTAATTTCACGGCGATATCTTCTCTAGGGAGGTGGTGGTTACTCCACCAGACCGGCTGCTTAGTTTATGATTGTAGAATGCTGTGTGCCCGGCCACTACTTTAATTAATTTAAAATATTTACTGAATATCTGTAATCTATCATGGGAATAAAAATTATACAATTGGCTCTTAAATAATAATTTCAAATTTATAATTATCAGATTTGATTTTCTTCATACAAGTGATCCAATATTTTGATAAAAATAAATAAAGTAAGATTTCTTATCTTCAAACTGTTTTTTTTTTTATATTGAGACGTGTCAGGCAGGCTGACCATCAAGGGGATGGCTACCTTCGGCTATAAGCACAATACGCTATTGGAAACTATTATAATTATTCACAGAGAATTACTGTGATAATTATAATAGTTTTATGGATTCACTACTTAAGAGTTTTTTTTTCGACAGACTTGCATAGGACAAGACGTAACGCTACACGTTTCACCCACCAACACCGCAATTTTTATGTATCAGAAGTTTGGTTTCAAGGTAAGTGTCAAGACTCTTTTTAGTTTAACATTATTTGCAGCTCAACTAAAGAAAAAAATGGCCCAATTATATTCCTCTATGTCTCTACTCCGTACTGGACACCTGTAGTGGTTTTTGTTTGGTTCCTACCCTGAGCAACACGTCTAACTGAAAATTGGAAAACTTAACAGCCAACTAATTGAATAGTCATTGATGGCAAAATATTGATAACCAATTTTCATATAGTTTTAACAAGCCAACTGCATTTTTTTTAATGTTAAGGTCGTCAGTCAAGCTGACGATCCAATTGATGGTAGGCAGCTGTGATCACCAACTCTAGCAACGCAAAAGGTGCTGCAAGCACGTTGCAGCTCCTGTTAGAGTTAGGGAAATGGGTTCATCATCATCTATTTTCATCTCTTGATGTCTGTAGTAATTGTGTTATGTACTTTCAAATATCAAGACTTACTCATCTCATAGGGTTAAATTCATAGCAATTTATTGGCCATTCCTTCAAAACAGTGTAATAATATCCATATTTGAAGAATGTCTTAACTTCAAGTTACTTCAACTGAAGCACATGTTCTTGGGTTCAGTTGATTTTCTATTCAACATCTATATTAAAATTGAAGACAATAGGGCATTCTGGAAGGCTTTTTTTAAGCTTTTACTAACAGACATGATACGAGAAGAACTTTTACAGTATTATAGAAAGTGACATACATATTGATATCAAAGTTCCAATACCTTCTAACAAAATTTTACACAAAATGAAAAAACATTAACTTTAAAATTAACCATTTATATGTTATAAAAGTAAAAAATTCCATATATAACATAACAATTGTAGTCATAGATATTAGATCTGTTGTTTCACCAGAATATGCAAAAATCTAAGGTACAGGGCATTTCACTATGTATGTTTTTATTAGATTAAAAGGCTTCAATCAACAGTACCCTTTGAGTAATAAACTTTTATGTATAACAAATGAAACTAATAAAAAATATTTAAATAAGCAACTAATTTATTAAATTAGGTAGGTACACAAATGAAACCTTCACTGGCAAGGTGATCATATATCTTCCTAGTCTTATTTACATCTATCTTAATTATCCTCCGAGCCTCCTGCAGTCGCAACGAACCTAACACATCATTTTCGGCTATTAAACGCTCCTTTATTTCCAAATAAATTTTAGGCCTCAATCGTAAATTGGAACACAAATGCTTCTCACTCTCTGAAAGGTTCTCATATCCAACGAAATCGTAAATCTCTAATGGTGTTGATATCCTCTTTTTCAGTCCACTGCACCAAGGATTTTTTTCATTCATCAATTGATATTCGAATTTATTTGTCATCACTTCTGTCACATGTTTCTGCTCTTTTGTTACCAAATCATTTTTACTCTTCAACCGTTTATATAGTCTTGCAGAGTACAAAGTTTTCAAACCGTTCTTTCTATAATTAGACAGTCTATTAATACGCTGAAACAATTCCACTTCCAAACTGAGGGATTCAATGAAAGCGTCGAACTGAATGCCCGTCATGAACTGCATGAATGGAATCAGCCGCCACATTTTTCCTCTAGTCAAAGTGTCCTTGTATCTTTGACACCAAGAAACCACTTTATTACGCATGATCAGTCCATGGTTTTTAATTATGGTATACCTCCGTTGCCTTTCTCTTAGTCTAGTGTTTAGTGCATTCCCTAGAGCCACTTTTAAAGAATCCATACACTCATCGTCTTCTTTGTCGGAATAATCATCCTCTATATTAAAAATGTTTTCAGCTGCATAATCGTAACTGAATTCAAACTCTGACCTGTGTGCGTTATAACCAGCTAAATATTGGTCTCCTTGAATATTCCTCGGTGGGTTTCGACTGGACCCCGTACTGTACAGATAAGGCATCAGAGGTTTCGGGAACATTGATTGCTCAGTCTCCGGAAGCAGCTTTAACTCTTTGTATTGGACATTTTCTATGTAATACTTTTTGTAATGCTCGTGGCATTCCAATTTGGACCTTGTGTGCACGTGTTTGGATATTTCTTCCCAATTTCCGTAACCGAACGTGGACAATGCCGACAGCAACTTGCTCTCCTCTTTGACTGTCCAATTGCAGTTCTCGAATAGTGAAAAATCATTTTTTCGTACGCTGTATTTGTGATTGTTCTTGTGATCGTTTACCTCTTTACCGGAAGCGAAGCAAGCAGTGCATAAACTTGCAGAACACTCGAAGCATTCTATATAGGGTTCGTGGACAAGCTCCTCACACGCGTTGCATTTAGTTTGCAATACATCAATGGACATTTTGTTTCAGACGGAAGAACTGGTGCAAGACTTCTACGAAAAGTACTTCGATATAGACTACAAAGGTTGTCGTCACGCGCTCTTCTTAAGACTTGTTAGATAAATAATAAATAAATACTATACAACAGTATATTTCGTTTCATTTAAAACTGTTTTCCTGCGATTACTACCCTACATACAGTAAACAAATTGGAAATATTTCAATTTCATCTAAATAAATAAATAAAGCAGCTCCGCTCCGAACTCAAGCTTGTTTGTCAGTTTGTTTGACAGACCACCATATGTCAATGCCAAACAAAACGCCTAAAGTCCCCAGCAAAGACTAAATAAATATTTACTCTGTACACATTGGGCCAATCGGCCCCGCCGATGGCCGATGCGTTCACACATGCACAAACTAAATAGTAGATACTAACGTACACATTGTTCACACCAAAGATGTTGTATTAGTCTGTACCTATAGATGGATCACAAAATGCAGCAATATTTTATTCTTTCTAACACCTTCAAATTGTCATAAGATTGAAAGAGACATACATATATAATCTGTCGGGTCGAAGTTGAGTGAATGTCTCCATTTTGACTATACAATGCAAGCTAAAGTTATAGCGTATAATAGTGCTGTACATTTTTATTGATAACTAGATATCGTTGATATAGATTTTAAATATATGACGGATAAAAAGTATACCTAAATGCGTTTCGGTGTACTGTTTGGTTATTCAATATAAATAAAATTTGGGTGCGTACTGGTACTCGCCGCATTGCTAATCGGTTGTATGAGATTGTATGCAACCTCTCGCATTTATTTCACCAAAATATTTCAAAAGAATAGTTATTCTTTGAGTAGAAATATTTAGAATCCATCCTTAAGGGGTAGAACGGGAGTAGGTTTTTATTACGAGAGAAAAAAAACTCGATAATCTTAAAGTTTTATTTTTAGAAACGATATCACAGATTGGATAATCTGTGATATCGTTTCATTTTAATCTGTGATATCGTTCATCTGTGATTCGTCAACATTTTAATTTAAAGACTTGCAGTTAATGTTGACGCTTGGGTATCCACGTATTTTTTAGTAAGTTTTCTTTTTCTGGGTAATTTCTGAAAAGAAATAGTTTTTGGTTATTAATGATTCAAAAGATTTTCATAATTTTCATAGATTGAAGCATAACTTCTTTGTAACTTATAGATATTACTTACTGGTTTACACGATGGTGGTAATTTTGGGAATATTGTCGGCACTGCATACGAGTGTAGAATTTTACGCTGAAATCCTTGGCGAAAGCAAGAATCTTCATAGTGCATCGAGCATATTCTTGTATATTGCGAAGCTCTCCAATCGTCGCCTTTTCTTACATTTTTTGTCCACGTTTTGTTTAAATCGATGTCGGTGGGAAATCTGTTGATTGATAGATTGATAAAAATTACTTTCAACCTGCAGTGAATGCTAGAAATTGTCAACACTCTACTAAAAATAAATTAGTTATCGATATCGATAAACTTATCAAGATCAGACTACAGCACTATAAAGCAAGACAAATGTAAAAAATTCCGATTAACTTTGGTTTTTGTAAATTTAAGTTATAAACACCAGCTTTTCTTTAAATAAATCAACCTTAGAGCTGTGTATGCATGTACAATGTACAATTTTTAGTAAACAATTATAAAAATTTGTTTACAAAACACCAAAATTAATGAGTGCGAGCTGTGCGACTTACCGTTGAAATGATATGTTTCCATTATTCTCCTTCAAAACACCCACTCTACTTGGACAAACGGGAACAGTACAAGCCATTCTTAGCAAGCAACAGATTTATGAAATCACACTTTCAGATTTTTAAGTATTTTAAATCACATAAAGCTAAACGCGCTTGTTAACCAGCATGATATAAACAAATATGACGTTGCCTCTTTTATGGCGCGCAGCGTTTTAAGCCGTACATATTCGGCTATTATCTCTTTTTAACATACGACATGCAGCCATTAAAAAGACGGGTATCGAGTATCGAAGGAATCTTCAATTTTTTGTGTTCCATCTATACACTAATACAATTATCTTTGGTTCACACAATAGCGCATGACATTCACAGAGTACTTTGTAATGTAGGAAAGAAACCACAGAATACTATATACTCACAAGAAGAAATAATATTGTATTTTGTTATAATCTTCTTTTGCCCAATATTATCATATTATTTTGGGCTTATTTTAAATACGTATAGAATAATATACAAAAATAAAGTTCCACAACCATATGTAAGTTACTAGTTTTATCGTTTTTACGCAAACAATGAACAGTCTGCTATGTGACCTTGTTGCGGAAACCATCAGGGGAATTTAATAACTTTGGTCGTATGTTATGTAAAACATACGAACAAACCTTTAAAGGTTCATACTACACTAGTTCAAAAGTTGAAAAACTTGTTAATTCAAGCTACTGCTACTAAAAATGATAGCTCATTTTAAACAAAACAAAAAAAACGGATTACTGTTAAAATCAATTAATAATAACAAAAATATAACTAAAAATCCGCAACTATCAACAATAGCGCAATTCCTATATATTACTTTACTCTGTGTGACGAACTGAACCAATATGTAAACACCACCGGCCACGCTAGGGCCTAGGCACAGTTTTACAATACATACAGTTGAGAAACGCCTTTGTAGTTGGGCGATGCCGCCGCCCGTGCAAGTACTTACGCTGTCACACTCCGATATGCTAGGGTTGGCACAAAATTGAAAATAAAATGAATGTGATTATTATTATGTGATCATTTATTTACAAGTATGTTAGGATTGTAACACATTGCGCCATCAACACAGGTGGCTCATCATAATGCACCTGCTTAGAAAATATACAAAATATAAAATATTCGTTGTGGATAAAGCAAGAAGTTTGATTTAATTTTTAGTGATCAAGACTGGCTATATTATTTAATGATCTAATTATGGTCGTGATTTACAAGTGTTAAAGATGCACTGAAGATATACATTTACAAGTGTCGCACTACCAGATATTTACGTGACACTTTATTTTTTAATGTTTTAAGGTTTCTATTATTAAATTTAACTATGTAGTGTATCTTATCAAGGATGAACAATCTTATCATAAAAGTTTGAGGGAAACATGAGAATGGTCGTGATTTAAATTCTACTTTGTCAAAAAGTCATTCTACTAGTCAAAAGAATATTCATTTTTACATGGTTTGTTGTTATTAGTACTATTACTGGTTTATTCTATAATAGTATTATATGAAGAATGTGAATATGAACATTTTATAACACACGTAGTATCTAATGATGTCTATAACTAATAATAACAAATTACTAATAAACACGTAAAACTATCTAATAAAAAATGAAAAAGTAACAAAAAGATTCAAACAACTGTAAATATTTTAACAAAAAATAACAATAACACATAAACGCGCACTAACACATAGAAGCATCACAAAGTGACGAAGCGTAGGAGAGCGCGTTGTGAGTTCCCTTCCCGCGCGTGCGATCCCCCCCCCCCCCCATGCCTGTCTTTAGCTATTGCGACAAATTTTGTACATAATTTTCACAAAACTTCTTAAGTCTCTAGCCATAAATCAAAAGACCATGAACCGATCTGGCATATCGACCCGTCGCCGTTTTTATTTTATTTTTTCAAAATTGCGGCGCAAGGTGAAAGTGTATGGATAGAGAACACATAGACGAACAAAACATGCCTAGTATATAACATGGTACTCCAAAGTGTCACGTTACCGAGATATTTGGAGGTAAATATATCGATATATGAGTACGACAATAATTAGAAATAGACTTATTACGTGTCTATAGGCGTCAGATTGTATCCAAATAATCGTTCCCAGGTTGATTATTATTATTGCTGTTTATTGGAAGAGACTAGGTACATTACATACTACTAGGAGTACGAGAAAACTACTACTACTACAATTGATTATTTGCCTACTAACTAAATCGCACCGCATCGCAACTTCCATACAAAAAAGTTCGAACTCCTTCAATAACTTTTATGAACAAAGGTTTCAATTGGTACAAAATGAATAATAGTGCTAGACTATATTAGTCCATTATAGACTTCAGTAACTTTATTATTAATTATTTATTTATTCGGAACAACAGAGTTATTCTTAATCTAGACTTACAGTCTCCTTAATAAAAAATATATATTTATTCTAACTATATACTTATTTATTGGAAAAACTTACCTCGCATCACGGGGAAATCTATGAAAACTTAAATCCTTGTTGTATTTTCCTGTCGAGGTGCATCCGTACACAGCACAGCACACCATAATAAATTAAAAACGTAATAAACAATAAATTAAATAAAATACGTAAAAAAACACGTTCGCGTCAGCCCTCCGTACAAGAAATTGCAAACTGAATGAGTTTGCAAAACGCGGCCCGCGCCGCCCGCTTCCCCGCCACATACCCATCGTTGCTCTACGCAAGTACATTCGTTTCTCAACTGTATGTATTGTAAAACTGTGGGCCTAGGCCACGCAGGTGACTACTATACTCCGGCCATTATAAGAGTGCTGTTCTGACAGGTGTCAATTCCATACATTTTCTGTATCGTTTATTCGAAAATGAACTTTATGCAATGGACATAAAGAATTGTCAAAAACGCATTCATAGAATGACCGTACTATAATACCCAAAGATAATTGTATTAGTGTATAGATGGAACAATAAAAATTGAAGATTCTTTCGATACTCGATACCAGTCTTTCTAATGGCTGCATGTCTTATGTTAAAAAGAGATAACAATAGCAGAATATGACGTCTTAAAACGCTGCGCGCCATAAAAGAGGCAACGTCATATTTGTTTATATCATGCTGGTTAACAAGCGCGTTTAGCTTTATGTGATTTAAAATACTTAAAAATCTAAAAGTGTGATTTCATAAATCTGTTGCTTGCCAAGAATGGCTTGTACTGTTCCCGTTTGTCCAAGTAGAGTGGGTGTTTTGAAGGAGAATAATGGAAACATATCATTTCACCGGTAAGTCGCACAGCTCGCACTCATTAATTTTGGTGTTTTGTAAACAAATTTTTATAATTATTTACTAAAAATGAATCATTGTACATGCATACACAGCTCTAAGGTTGATTTATTTAAAGAAAAGCTGGTGTTTATAACTAAAATTTACAAAAACCAAAGTTAATCGGAATTTTTGACATTTGTCTTGCTTTATAGTGCTGTAGTCTGATCTTGATAAGTTTATCGATATCGATAACTAATTTATTTTTAGTAGAGTGTTGACAATTTTTAGCATTCACTGCAGGTTGAAAGTAATTTTTATCAATTTATAACAGATTTCCCACCGACATCGATTTAAAAAAAAAACGTGGACAAAAAATGTAAGAAAAGCCGACGATTGGAGAGCTTCGCAATATACAAAAATATGCTCGATGAACTTTGAAGATTCTTGCTTTCGCCAAGGATATCAGCGTAAAATTCTACACTCGTATGCAGTGCCGACAATATTCCCAAAATTACCACCATCGTGTAAACCAGTAAGTAATATCTATAAGTTATAAAGAAGTTATGCTTCAATCTATGAAAATTATGAAAATCTTTTGAATCATTAATAACCAAAAACTATTTCTTTTCAGAAATTACCCAGAAAAAGAAAACTTACTAATAAATACGTGGATACCCAAGCGTCAACATTAACTGCAAGTCTTTAAATTAAAATGTTGACGAATCACAGATGAACGATATCACAGATTATCCAATCTGTGATATCGTTTCTAAAAATAAAACTTTAAGATTATCGAGTTTTTTTTTCCTCGTAATAAAAACCTACTCCCGTTCTACCTCTTAAGGATTGAATCTAAATATTTAATCTAACCCAAAAAATAACTATTCTTTTGAAATATTTTGGTGAAATAAATGCGAGAGGTTGCATACAATCTCATACAACCGATTAGCAATGCGGCGAGTACCAGTACGCACCCACATTTTATTTATATTGAATAACCAAACAGTACACCGAAACGCATTTAGCCATACTTTTTATCCGTCATATATTTAAAATCTATATCAACGATATCTAGTTATCAATAAAAATGCACAGCACTATTATACGCTATAACTTTAGCTTGCATTGTATAGTCAAAATGGAGACATTCACTCAACTTCGACCCGACAAATTATATATGTATGTCTCTTTCAATCTTATGGCAATTTGAAGGTGTTAGAAAGAATAAAATATTGCTGCATTTTGTGATCCATTTATAGGTACAGACTAATACAACATCTTTGATAATACCGACATCTTTGCATTGCATTGAAGTGTGACGAAAAAACCGACAGCTTGGCGATTGCGCGTCAACATTAGCAATTGTCCTCCATAGAAAAATAACTAAAGCACTCAAACATACGCCATGCACACATTAGTGTTGACTGTTGACCTCTATCTATTGGTCCAAGTTGGCTCAATGTGTACAGGCCCCAGATCAAAAAATAAACCGAAGAATTTATGCAAAACGTCGACTAGATAATGTCAGATACTTGTATTATTTTGTATGCTGGAATCTCAGACCTAGTAAGATAAAGACAGAGTGTTGGACAACATAGTGAAGACGTTTTTATAAATATGTATGCGTAGGCCGGCCTAACCTATTTTTTTATTTAATTTATTGAACATATCGTAAGTATCCAAGGTTACTTACGTGGGAAATGTAATTTTATTTTTGAAGACTGATTTTTACACCCTTTCACTACACAATTCGGCATTTTCATTAGTAAATATTTTAATTTATTATTACGTCAAGCTCCACTTGCTAAATGTTGCTCAACTAAAGGCGAGGCGTAGTTTGGATGCGTGTAACCAAAAAGATTAAATATATAGAATGTATTCATACAGTTGAAAATTTCCACTGAAGTGATGGTTGGAGAAGTTGCCAATTCCCTATCCTACTCTACTACCACGTCCCTTATAATCGAATCGAATGACAACTTACGTACCGCTATACCGCTATATTCGCCCAGCACTACATAAATTAAGAACTATTCTGTACATATAAATCTGCTTTATATTTCATTAATTATAAGGAACTTTATTGTTAGTTTTAATAAATAACAATAAAATTATTGTAGCCAGTATTTGAGTTCAAAATTCATTAACAAAAATTACAATAAGCAAGTTAAAATTATAATAACAATAAACATGCTTTATTGTTATTTTTAATCCCTTATCTGCTGTATGTAGAATACTCGCGAATTTTCTTGGGCTCTGATCTTGAGCAGGTGTCTGACGACCAGCAACACCTGATGATCAGCAAAAACAACTGTCATATGCTCAGATCATTTTCATACAAAAAACATGTATTTTCAACTTTGTGCAGAATCAAAAGAGTCGAAGATTAATGAAAGAAGCGATATTGAGCGAGGTATATTGTTTATTACAAGTCATTAAATTTCATTTGAAATTGTTGTTTAGAGCTGTCAGTTATTCTTAACTTCACTACATAATATGAAACAAAATCCTCCCCGCTGCGTTTGTAAAAACACGTTAATAAGAACTACATTTTGCTTACTTTGTTTTTTCATTTACTTTCATGACCACTAAACTAATTTAAAATTGATCAGTTTTACCCACTTTTTTGGGGAATGTGGCATAAGCTGGTATCCCTACGCCCGCACACAGAGACAAAAAGAATGACGTGCGCGAGTGTCGACAAAGCTTCGCGCACACAAGTATATAGAAGTTGGCTAGTTTTTGTCGCAGTGATTACAGGTGAGGTGACGTTCTATCTTATCTTATCATGTCTTGTCAGTATTTAATATAATCAAAGGTGACACACGCCTTGGGAAAGAGATATTATTTCGATAGGGAAAGCATAACAGAGATAGGTATGTTAAAAAGAAATTTTTAACATATCTCTGAAGCATAAACACTTTAGAAATTCATCAACAATTGGCTCGAAAGGATTCGCGTTCGCAGGCAGCAGTTTATATTTCATGTTATATGTTGCCAATGGCGAATTACCAAATGCCTATTTACTCATATTTGAAATCTTTGCCTATAGGTATTAACATAATTACTAAAGGAATGCAATTGCAAGCTTCATAAAATTAACGGTTTATTTACTCAAACTTTATAAAACAGTACCTACCTCTCTTAAAAATATTTTGTTGATTTTTTTATGTCTTATGGTCCCTTATCAGAAAAATAAGCTCAGGGAACACGGATATGTTCTAGTATCTACACTGTATTGAATTTAAGGTGAGACGATTTCCATACAAATGATTTTTTTACTTACATAGACAAATGGAGCATAATTTTACACTAAACTCACATCCATCGGTATTTAATTTACTCCCTATTTACGCTGAATTTCATTTTCCTAAAGAAAACAGTAGATTAATAGCTTAAATAAGATCGAAATTTTAGTCCATTTTTGTTAGTGTGTGAGTGGACACCGACAGTGTCGTACGCTAGTTACGATTATTCACGTGTGTGTACCAGTGAGTAGGTTGCCAGTTCGTCTGTGTGCCGCATTACGTTCAAGGCCGCGCGCGCACCGTAATATCACAGTTTTACAATATATTTCTCCGGCTCTCTATACTTTTAGAAGTTTGCGCAAACACCTGTATTGCCAATTGCATAAACGTTAGCAAGAAATAAGGGAAAAATACATTGAAAACAATTCGTTTCTCGTTATCTACGTATATTGTAAACAATCTTTTTGTGTCTTTTAATCAAATTAGTCATTTAAAAATAACAGAGACACAAAATTAATAATTTTTAAGTTGTTTAGGTTGTGCTTTGATATTTGTATCACTTTACTTAGGTATATAATTATTGAAGTTACGACTTTGGGTTATGTAGCGTAATGTTACAATTTGATTTCCTAAGTAGAATCATCTACAATAAATATTTCAGCGAAATATGTTTAGGCAAAAGTCCTGCAAAAGATAAGGCAACACTGAGTCTCGGCGCAGGTCGCAATTTGATCAAACTAGCGGTGGGCGATTATGAATGATTGGTATAATCGAATTACTTTATAATACTAATGTTGATAATCGATTATGAAATTAGTAACTAATATATTTTCATAATCGAATTACGTTACTAATTTGTACTACTAATCCTGTTATAAAAAGTTTAGATTTTCGCTTTTTTTTAGTTTATCAGACGTCTGTTTTGTTTTGTTCCCGTGGTGTGAGACGTGACGCTTTCTTGGTGGGATCATTTAACAATAAGTTAATTTATTTTAATTTTTTTATTGATATATTGCTATTAAATAACTCTTAGATGGCTATTAACAAAACAAGTCAATGTGAATTAACCTCAACTAACTAAATGTTTATTTTATATAGGGTATATGTTCATATATATACGCATTGTAGTGAAGTTATTGTCAATTTCGTGGCTTGTTTATATTATGTCTATGTAATAAATAGTTACATATTTATTTAAACAATCTATGAATAATTTTATTCTCGGACTAAGAAGTCTGATACAATATTATTCAAGGACGAGCGGCTTAGTACACTGCTGTGACGATATCCGTGCGACCGAGACAGCGCACAGCGCTCGCCTCTCGCCTTGCGTCGACTCGCGATCGCGACTACTAACTAAATTAGTAACACTAACCTTTATTATCGAGATATCTCGAGATATCTTCATAATCGAATGATTTCATTAGTATATCTCATAATCGCCCACCTCTAGATCAAACTCAAATGTCATGTGACATGTGTATAGTGTGTTTGTGTTTTCATTTTCAATCGGTCAATATTATTCTCCGATTTGCAATTGAAATTGCAAATATTCTTAGTTTATAGTAATTATATAAGTAGTTTATTGATTTATTGGAATTATAGTATTTCAATAATAAACTATGGAGCAGTGATAAACTAAGCCGAAATAAACGTCGCAAACGAGTTTCTGATGAAACGATTTCACAGAGAAATCCAAAGGTACGTACTTACACCCTTACACCTACTAATTACACCACACTAAAACATATATAAACAATTTTTGTGGTCTCGGCATTCGAAAACATAACCTCTCTAATTGGTTGTATTTGATAATTGTTTACTTTGGACTATTGTTATACTTGGAAATTATTTGTGAAAAAATATTTATACGGTCATTTTCATACACAAGTTAACTTTTCGAGACCAATTTGTATTATTTTCCTGTAAAAACAAAACAAAATAAAATAGACTTAGGTATAAAAAATAATACATATACCTATATGTAACAATTTAAAATTTATTCATTTTTAGTATTGCACACAAAACCAACAAGTAATGACAAAATATTCGTACATACATCGAAAATGCTACATTTTTTTATTTTTTTCAGGAATGTAAACGAAAAGCAACACCACGTCACAACCATGTGATCAGCATTTTATATAAAAACAATATTTTAACTAATGACATGGTGTATGATCACAATAAGTCTGCGCCCAGAACAATATTTGGCTTTTTAGGAGCTTGCCCAGATGGTATGTTGATCGATTTCAAGTCATCATTATAATAATATTTTTGTAATCATTATCATTTACTTTGGCCGATTTCTTTCAGGGGTTATAGAAGAATTTGGAATTTTTGGAAATAAAATGTTTTCCCTCATTGGCTCGCAACAATCAAAACTTGTTTTCTGCTGCCGAAGAAAAATTTCCACTCTAAGTTAAGGGAACTTACGAGTAAATAAGAAACACAACAATTACTATCAAGTTAGTTCTGTTTTTTTTTTGTTTTGCCTGAGATTGTACTAAGAAGAGTTCGCAATCAACAAAATTGTGTAGATATTTCACTATGGTAAAAATCTACATATAAATATACCGTAATAGTTGGAATCTCGTGTGCTTGTAGAAGAGATGGTCTTATACTGTTGGAGCAATTCAGATACAAGAAATTTGAAGACATTCTAGAAGGTCATTCCCAAGTAAAGCGTACTAATTTTCTTTTCTTTTCTGCGAGCATTCACTTCATACTCATTGCATTTCGAATGCCCTATACTTATTGACTGAACATCTCTCAGTCAATCGCCTGATAACGCTCTCTCTTGTTTCAGAAGAACACCTCAACATATCCTGACGGACCATCACAACAGCAAACGCGGCGCTTGCTCGTGATGACCATGACGCACAGCTGCCCCGCCGCCGAGTAAGAAACCGTCGCGCCAGAAGATCTCTAGGGGTTTTTTAGTGGGTAGAAATCCCACATAACCCTATGCGGCTTTAGCTGATATACATACTAACGCTTAATGTTGAACAATAAATTAAATTTCATTATCATTACTTTTGGAGCACCCTTCATACATAATATAGTATCCTACTATATTTTGGGCAAAAATACTAAATATATGTTCTGTTTGAAAAATTATAGTAGCCAAATGACTATATTTTTAACCAGCCAGCAGACAATCAATCAAGCGATGGTCATTGGGAAAAATAATTACTTTTTTTGTCTACTGTCTACAAAAATTCAGTGTTGACCTGTATCATTGTACAAAGCAATATAAATAAAAAATGTATTTTGTAATGAGCTATTTTTTTTATTTTGATATCGTAAGTATCGCGTGTAAAACGTACGTAGCCTACATCTAATCACGTCATGAAAAATACCAAGCAAATTTACTTTCGTATTAATTATGTAATTATTAATCCTTATAATAATAATAATAATAATTTATTTGCGATCATGGGTAATTGATACCAGAGATGGCATCTAGTTCTCTTGTTCCTTCATGACCAACCGGTACTCGGTGTGCAAATCTTGACATCTTGAAACTCCAAATGTCGAACATCGAATTTCTACTGATTAGTTCACCACTACTACTTATTTTGACTTTCATAATTTATTAAATTTTAGTTCATTTATAGTTGTTAACAATAAAGGTCGCTATATTCTACCATTTTCAAATGTTGCAGTCCATAATTTCCGTCATAGAAGTTAGCGACGTGTATAACTTTTTCTTGAACTGTATCAATGGTGAAGATTTAAAATTTAGAGGAATTTTATTAAATATTTTGACGCTCAGCAACTATTTTTATATTTAGCCAACTTGATCGTTTCCTTTACTATTAGTTTCTCCGGATATCTTTTGCTACGTGAATCTGTATTATTGACATTTATAAACAAAAATTTGTGTTTCTTCACGAATATATACATTTCGTAAAATGCAGGCAAAGTCAATAATCTAAGCTCCTTGAATAAAGGTTTACATGAATCCCGTTGTGTTTTAAAAGTCATAGCTCTCAAACATTTCTTTTGTGCAACAAAAGCTTTACCTAGGTGACCACTGTTGCCCCAAATGATCAAACCATAGCGAAGAACAGAAACTAATAAGCATGGCAAGTAAATAGCTGCTTCCAGGTTTGTAATTTTTCTCAGGCATTTTATTGCATATACAAATTTGTTTACTCTTTCACAGACAAAATCGATATGTGATTTCCAGCTGAGTTGTCTGTCTATTATTACTCCCAGAAATTTAGTTTGATTTAATTCCTCAATAAGTATTCTCATATCTAATGTCAAGCTTTGCCGTTTTAGTGTTGTCAAATTTTATAAAGTTAGTTTTGGTGAAGTTGATTTTCAATTTATTTTGGTCAAGCCATTCTATAGTAAAAAAACGTAAACGTAAAAATAAAGTAAAAAAAAAACCATAAAATCCCTTATAAAGTTAAAAAAGAACTCCTTAGTGAAGAGATTAGAACCGGCGCTTCATGACATCGTAGCGCACAGTTAAGCCATTAGGTCCAATCCGTGTTTTAGATAACTGACGAAAATGGCAAATACTTACGTACGAAAAATGTCCTTAAATGTGTGCGTGAGTAATTCTACCGCTAGGATGGCTATATTCTTGGGACTCTTACGAGTAATTTAAAACTAATATATAGTTGAAATATACCATAATGCATTACTAATATTACGCCTTTTCCGTTAAACCTGTTACTATTAAATTATATGCTCATTTTCATTCAAAAAAATGGAAAAAACATCAATTTTCCAAATCAGCGCCATCTATCTTCGTTGCAGTTTGTACGGACCGTAAGCAACCACCTTAATTAAATCAATTCGATGTAAAACACAGTCAACAAAGTAAGTAATAGCTCACTAGTAAAATATATTTTGCCTGCGAAATGCTAAGTTAACATGCCTAAGTACCTAATTAGGGAGGTATGTAGGTAGGTATAGTGGCAGAACACACTGCGTTCAGCGGTCATTAATAATTGTAACCTTTGGCGGCAGTTATCAGTAATCGCCCTAAGCAAATATTTACGGTACTATTTATTGTGAATTGATGCGCAATTTACAAATGGTACTCGAGCCAGAGATGAGAACTCGGCCCATTAATAATCAGATGTTGACATGTTCCTTGATCTTGCATTGCAACCATTCTTAAAATGTAAAAAAGTATTCGTAGCTGTTGGCATGAATTTGTATATAGGTAAATAATACATATCTACGAGTACTTAGGTAGGTATATAAGTTATAATAAAATAAAAAACATGAAATGTCTTATATGAAAAAGTTTGTATAGGTACCTAAGTACCTATATACATCAAAGTTAGGTAAATTATAATTTTATTCTCTTTTAATATCCAAATTACAATAAAACCCTTGTTGCCCTTTTCACTGAATATTAATTATAAGCTTTTATGAAACATTCATTAGAATATCTTGCAGTATTGTTTTTCTCTTATAGTTAAATATCAGCCAGACCCCGCCACCAGTATGTCGCTTCGGTAGAACAAATGATATTGTTTTCTATGTAATATAATTTTCTTGCAGTAAATTTATTCTTCATGTTATTGGATAAAGATAGAATACTGTATTCTGATTGGTGAATATGTCTGTTCGATTTCGAGACATGTTAATATTGTTAAATGAGAACAGACTCAGTCGTAGCATATTCTGGAATTTGAACGACGCAATTTATGTTTATCTCTTTCCAACACATTCTAACGTAATGAAACATCTAGTTTCTTTATCCTTTTCACACATCGGGTGAAGGCCCCAGAATGTTCTAGACGTTTTAAAGTATATATTTTGGCGCAACCGCGCCGAAACGTTTCATTCATTTATGAAGTTGTTCGTGAGAATCAGTGAGAATTGTGAGTTGTGTTGTGTGATTATTTTAAGATTCGTATTGTAGTATCTGGATTAAACGACTTAGCGAATAAAATTGTAAGTTTTATCGTTATTTTTCGTGATTTATTAACATATTTTATATTGAAGACATTAACAAGTAAATTTAATTATTAAAACTTTGCCGCGTGCCAAATACTTCTAGATATTACGCTTACGTTGCACGAATCGTGTACGTCTCCAAAAATGGTGTCAGTGAATCCATACGTGAGATAATTTATTTCCTTTGTTTCAGAATAACTGTACAAAATGGGCAAAGATTACTATAAGATACTAGGTCTGTCGAAAGGTGCTGCAGACGATGAGATAAAGAAGGCGTATCGTAAATTAGCTCTGAAGTACCATCCGGATAAAAATAAAGCTGCAGGCGCCGAAGAGAGGTTCAAGGAGATCGCGGAGGCGTATGAAGTTTTATCAGATAAGAAGAAAAGAGAAATTTACGATGCGCACGGCGAAGAGGGCTTGAAAGGTGGAATGGGAGGCGCGAATGGACCTGGTGGTGGACAATCCTTCACTTACACTTTCCATGGAGACCCTAGAGCCACTTTCGCGCAGTTCTTCGGATCGGCTAGTCCTTTCCAAGCATTTTTCGACCTCAACGGGACCGGTGTGTCCGGTGGAAGCTTCTTCGATCGCGATATGGACGTGGACATGGATCCGTTCGCGTCGATGGGTATGGGCACCACCAGACCCGGCGGCCCGGGAGGCGCTTTCCGTAGCCACAGTTTCAATTTCCACGGTTCACCCAGCCGGAAAGAGAAAACTCAAGATCCACCAATCGAACACGACCTGTATGTGTCCATGGAGGACATTGCTCGCGGTTGCGTTAAGAAGATGAAGATTTCACGCCGGGTCATTCAGCCCGATGGCACATCGAAGAAGGAAGACAAGGTGTTGACGATACATGTGAAACCGGGATGGAAGGCGGGTACCAAAATCACATTCCAGAAGGAGGGTGACCAGGGTCGCAATAAGATTCCGGCCGACATTGTGTTCATCATCAGAGACAAGCCAAATTCATTGTTCAAGCGGGAAGGGAGCGACATTAGATACACTGCTAAAATCTCACTTAAACAGGTAAGCTTATAATTCTATTTCACTATATTTTTATATTGTAAGCTCATCAGACAGGCTGACAGACCATTTGATAGTGCTGCAAGTGTGAGATAAGGGATTAGGAACAGACAGGGCAATGGGCTCTTGCATCGCAGCGCACATTATTTCACAGTGGTCTTCTAAGGGAGTCACCCAAATGCCCTGCCACTATTATAAAATGTCTGGATTTTTGAGTTCAATAAACAATTTGTACTCTTGTTACCGAGGTAAAAAATAGTTTTTAGAATTTTGCCTGTGCATTTGTGCACACTAATCCCACTGATGTATTGTAGCAAGCTTCCCATAACATTTAGTGAAGTATCACGCGTACGAGGTTGTGGGTTCAGCTAGTTTTATAATAAAATGGTTTACTTGTTACCAGTCAACAAACTGGTAACTGGTAACATTGGTGAAGATGCAAGTTAACTGCTAGCTTATAAGGATATAAGTTAGTCATGGTGTGGATATTTGAATGGGTTCTTACATGTCGTAGTATATCTGATGGCCTTTTTATATTGCCACCATATTTATGATTGTGGAAGTGTACTTGCACTTGTATGTTTAAAACGTGTCTCATCCCAATTTATTTTTTTACAGGCTCTATGTGGAACTACAATAGAAGTGCCAACAATGACCGGGGAGAAGTTAACTGTCAATCTTCACGGCGAAGTTGTTAAGCCGCACACGGTGAAGAGGTTTCCGGGATACGGTCTACCGTTCCCCAAGGAGCCGACGAGGAAGGGCGACCTGCTCGTCGCCTTTGACATAAGATTTCCGGACCGTTTGAGTTCCAGTGCAAAGGAAATACTTATGGATACATTACCGAATTGAAACTGTTAGCTAAAATTGAATATCTCATTAGATTGATTTCAGTGTATATAATAGTGTGGACTGTTTGTTTGTCTCGCGGTTTTATATGCTCAAACCTTGATATGAGACATTCCTATTTGTGATTTCTTTATAAAAAAAATTGTCATCTCGGAAACATGAGTCCCATAATTATTTCTCTTTGCGAGGTGTGATTTTTCTTTAGGATAATCTTTAGAGGTGGATTTGATATCACTCACTCATTGTCTCTGTATATACATTGACTGTGTGGTAATGTATGTTTGAGTTGTTCATACGTTTTAGTATGAAGAAGTGTGATTTCCTTCAAAGTTCACGATACTCTTGTTGAAATGATTGGTAGAGTGTTTGCCTTGTGGATTGTTCCCTTTGGATCCATATGTTTACTTATAGTGTTGAATTCCCAAAATGATTGTGTGATTGCTAAAAATATGTATTAATAACATAAAAGTCAACATTTAAGGTAATTCAACATTATAAGAAGTTTACATTGTGGAGCTAAAGGATATTTAGTGACCTCTGATGTTGCATGACTGATTTATTTTGAATGATGTAGTTTGTGAAAGTATGTAATTTTAATGTTGTAAATATTTTATACTATTAGTTGTAAATATATTGTGTAATGTGACATCACTCAGTAATTGTAAGTTGCAAGTTTATCAATAGCTTAGAGCACAGATGAGTAAATTTAAGAGTTCACAGAGACTGCTATTGTAACATAAATTTTGTTGTGCACAAATGTGGTACCGTGTACCAGTTAGGATTAACTAATAGCTCAAAGGTAGTAACTAAACCACTAAATTGACGAGATATTTAAAATCTGTATTGTGAAATTAACTTTGCACATACCACATCTTTGCTCTAAGCCATTGCTGTTGTATCTGGCTATAGTTTTGTATAATGCCTAATAACAATTATTTTTGTGAAAGTGTTTAAAAATGAAGTGAGAGAAAATAACTTGATCACTTATAATTGCTGTTGAAATAACTAATAAATTAGATTTAAAAAATTATTGATTTTTTTTTTCATCACATAATCTTATATCACATTCCATTACGACCCACGGTAGTTCTATTTTAGCTCCCAAAATAGTGGCCACTTTATGCAAATTAACTACCTACCCTATTATCAAATAACAATCATAATCCATTATTATAAAACATTTTTTTATAACAATCAAAAGATTGTTATAAAACAAATAAGAAAAAAGATTTTAGTCTTTTTAAATATCGATGTTTAAGAGTTTATAATATAAACTCTATACCTATTCTAGTTTCCTATTGATATGTGAAAATGTTAAAATAAAAATATCCAAATATTATATTCATATACAAAGTAGATAAACTGATAACCTTTATGAAAAACGAAATAAGAGATGATACTTTAAACCTTTGTGAAAAAAGTAATGATCTAAATTTAGGCAGAAAAAGCGCGGAACTTATAAAACAACAAATTACAATATGTTGTTCGATACAATGAGCCTTCATAAATATGTAGATATACATATCTAATGTTTATATTATAATGACAAGATTTATTGTTTTGTACTTTTTACTCTTTATTTATACTACAAACAAATTTGTCGCTTATAATACGGTAACATTGGTGGACCTTGATATTCTGAGGTTCTGTGGGGTTACGAAAACAGCGATTAGAAAAGAGTAAAACATTTTTATCAGGGAATAATCATTTTATTTACATATTTATCAAATCATTATCAAAAGTCGTTCTCCCCTTTCATTGTGTGTTTCGCAACCGTATTTGCCCATAATTAGATAGTTTTTTTAATGTTAAGATCGGCAGACAGGCTGACGGTCCACTTGATGGTAGGTGGCTACCGTCGCCTATAACATAAGCAACGCCAAAGCTACTGCAAGTGCGCTGCCGACTACAGTAGGATTAAGGATAAGGAATTAGGAGGGGATAACCTGTTTTTGCATTGATTTTTGCACGAATACAGTCACCCTACCTGCATGGTTTACATAAAGACGCGTTTTTATGCTTTGGTGGGGTCCGGGCCGGACGGTGTACTGTGATGTAAGTATGCCGCAGACAATAATCGTTAAGTAGGATGGAAGTCCGCTGGAAAGTCTTGGTGGTCTTATTCTTCTTCTGGGTCATATTCGCAAAGGTGTCAGTCGCATGTTATCGTCATGGTTGTGGAGTACCTACATTGTTCGCTGCTGCAATGGGGTCGTGCGGGTACATAAGCCATCAGAATGTGTCCGTGGTCTCTTCCTGGATTGTAAAAGAATGTCATTAATGGGCGTGTGGGTAAGGTTTTCTACTATTGAAGGATTTGGATGGTGAGGGTCTATACTTAAAACCCTTTTGAAAAAGTTTTGACTTTTTTTGTTAATTATTATAAGATCCCAGCGCCCCTAGACCTAAGTTATTTTCTAAAAGACTTTGTAAGGAATCGAGTAGTGTTCCTACGTACTTTAAACGCATGCGCGCTTTGGGTGGATTTACAGGAAGCAGGTAAGAAAAGTAAGTGAAAATAAGACTCATTTCACTTATTTTTCTAATGGTTAATTTTTATAGGTATCCTATAATTATGTTTTGCAGAATATTATTACAAAATAATATTGAGCACTGCCGGATACTTGCCGTCGGCCATTACTTCTGCCGACGCTTGATTTTTATAAAATACTAGCTGGGCCCGCAACTTCGTACGCGTGGTATATTCGGTATAGCGAATTACGATTGCGGCAGCAGGAGGCTCGAAAAAAAACCAAAATTACTTATAACAATTTAATAAAGACAAATTACAATTTAAATTATAAACTAATTAGCCTAATGCCCTAATCGATGTATGATATAGGAATGCATTTCTTGTTCAACACAATGCGTGAGGTAATGTAATTTGCGTCATCGTTGACCCCGATTACCTCATATTGTATTGTTAGGGTCAAAGCGCAGCGTCAGCACTTCCCTTGGAGTAGGTATATGTAACTCCTCCACCCTTAGAGCAGCAACTATTTTAGAACTTTGAGAGAAAATGTTGCTGGGAAGTCTCTCTTGGTTTCTGATCTTCTTATTTCATCCGTGTCTTCGTAACTGGTTGCTGGGAAGTCTCTCTTGGTTCCTAATCTTCTTATTTCATCCGTGTCTTCGTAACTGTGGGTGCCCGAATTTTCAGGTTCCTCCGGCTTATGACTCTTAGTTCGATTGAAGAAACGTCGTACCTTGAGAATAATAGCGAGTGCTCCTATGACAAGTATAAATCCGTACAATGGTATTGTAGTATGGTATAAAGAGTTGTATGATTGGCTTTCGCTGAGCCTTATCGGGGTTTGCATGATGATTTTATCTTGGATGCTGTGTAGTCCATGCAAGTCTATGCTGTTTAATCTGATGTGTCTCGACATAAGAGCCTTCTTCGTGGAGTTGAAGGGTACTTGTGTAAGTATGAGAGGCTGTCCCTTAACTTCGTCGTTATCATTGATGATGGTTAATTCAGGGGTTTTGAGGTGGCATGTCACAGGAATTGTAATGAGGTAACTGCCTTTAAGCGATGTGAAGTCTTCCCTGTCGCAGACTAGCTGGACCTTTGTAAATTGTGAAAATGATAGCACATAATGTTCATCGTCTAGTTTCTCCATAGCTTCCTTTTCTATACTCACTGTTGTATAATGGCATGTCTCTTTAATGACTTGGTTGGTAATGAGCTCTTGAATACAGTCAGGTTTCTTACGAAGTTGGTGATTAAGGTCCGTTTCACAGAGATACCATTGGCTATACTTCGGACATTCTGTCTCTATGTACATGAATGACATCTCGTTTAATGCTATAAAAGGAAAGGGGGAATTAGGGCTTGTTGGTTTCTATTAGGGACGATGGCAAGTTTGTAGAACTCATAGATATTTACTGAAACTATTGGAAATTTGAATATAATAACTATCTGTTGTTTAGAATAGTACGATCCTGGTCTTATGATGTCGTAATATTGTCTTAATTCTAAGTTTAAAATTTGATTTTCACTGTACAAAAGTTTTAATTTATCTAACATTGATTTTAGGATACTTATTTCTATCATAGAATGATGCACGGTTGAAGTATGAATAAATGCCAATGAATTCTCTATTCTAATCAGCTCGCTCATGAGGTCCTCTACATTTTCAGTAATAATTTCTAATAGTTGAGCAAATTGCGCATATTTTATTAAACTATTTTCATGGTAAGCATCTGCCTGCATGATGGTTTCTATTGTGTCGTTGATTTTCTTTTGGTTATCAACCAGCTGGTCCAGTACATTTGTGTGTCTCGTAACCCAATCTTTGCTGATACTGATTTGGTTGTTGAGTTCGGATGCTAGTTTTGCGTTATTATTTTGTAAATCTTTAATGGCATCATTGTATTTTAATGCATCTAGGTAGTCTAAATTGCCTGTTATACTTTTTATAACCGACCCGAGGCCATCTACAATGCCTCTCTTAGCGCGGTTGGGTTCTAAAGATTTAAGTTGCTTTGATACTTTGCCTAATTTCATAGTCAAATATTCTATTTGGAGTTCGTATAATTGGTACGTGTCGTTCTTGAGTTGATAGCGAAAGTTTTGTAACTGATTTGATAATAGTTCGATCTTGTTTTCTATGTCATCAAGTCGTATGTACTGTAGGAAGGTATGATAGTGGCTTGTCAGTCTTATTGGTCCAAGTTTGTACGGTAGTAGTCCAGGTCCATCGTCTAAACTCTCGAGCTTTATTTCAAGAAGTTGTGTCACGCTCGTTGTCGTCATTAGTAAGAGTCTGTAACAAGTTAGCTGTTTTAGGGACTCGTTTTAATCGTGACTTGCCCACCGGACCGCGTTTTTTGGAAGTGTAGATGTGAATTGGCAAGTTAGCTAACACTGTGTCTTGTGTGTAACGTGGTGCAGTCTTTTGACGGTCTGCAAGGGGATTTTTTATGAAAATTTGCTGTTGGGGTGCATATTCTATTTCTGGCTGGCGGGTTTTATTTCTATTCTCTATAATTTTAGTGCGGTCAGTCATGGTTGTCTTGTTTAGGATTTCATACACTCTTTTCATTCTTTCCTTATGAGTTAATGAATATTGTTGTAACAAGTGTTGTGTAAAGTCAAAGTCAAGACAGTCTCTGGGGTCAAAGTGTCCTGTTAACAAGTCGAAGGGTCTACATTTGGTGAAACTATGTATAGAACTATTGTAAGCGATTATGGCATATGGCATGAGATTAACTATAGGTTCGTCTTTTCTTTCTAATTTTAGGATCCGGAGGTGTTCAAGAATTGTGGAGTGGAATCGTTCAATGTTGCCATTATCGTTAGGGCAATGTGCCAGGATCTTATGGTGGTTTATTTTATGTAATCGAGTGAACTCTGAAAATAGTTGGTTGGTGAATTCTGTGCCGTTATCAGTTACAATGGTCATGGGGACACCGTGATGGGTACAGTATGTGAGTAGCGCCTGTAAAATGCTAACAGCGGTTCCATCTCTTAAATGATAGGCCTGCCCATATTTTGTGAAGACGTCGATGAATGTTATATATTTTTCATTTTGCACCGTAAATAGATCTATGTGGACAATTTCAAAGGGCTTAGTGGCTGGTGGTACTAAGTGGAATTGGGGTTTAATGGGATTTCTGTCATATTTGGCTTGACCGCAGATGGTACATTCATTGATAAATTTGGTTATTTGGTCTTTCATTTTGGGCCAATAGTATTTTCGAGAAAGGGCCAAATAGCATTCATTGATTCCCCTGTGGTTAGTTTTCCCATTGTGATAATGTCCTATTATGTCTTGTTGACGTAGATAATCCCTAACGTTTTCAATTTCGAATTTGGTTAGCACAAGGTTCATGGATGAACTTCTAAAATTATTTTGGATGATGGGGATAATATTGTACATGGCGAGAGGTGGATTTATTAGGATACCGGTCTTAACTTTCGGGTTGACATATTCTTTAATGGCGTTTGTGACTTCTTCTTCTAGGTTTTTTGAAGATAATTGAATAGCAACTCGAGTGTGTGTGTCAAAGGGTTTATTCATAGTTGGTTTTCGTTTTACGTCGTCTACGATAGTAAGGCATAGCTGTCGATGATATTTGTTAAGGGGTTCGTCCGTGATTGGTACTTCTAATATGGGGTGTTCGTTACTGGTGTGGGCAGTGTCAGTGGAAGACTTTGCTAATGTGGGTATTATTTCAGAGGGATTGCCTAATAAAGAATTAAGATCGTCAATTTCTTCAAAAAGGGATTTGCATTCATCATTGTGTATCTCTATTCTTGAAAGAGCGTCGGCGTTGGTATTGGCCTTGCCTTTTTTATACATTACAGTAAAGTCATATTCGCTTAGCTTTAGTCTCCATCTTGTCAGTCTTGAGTTTGGTTCTTTTAAATTTACCATCCACTGCAATGGTTTATGGTCTGTCAGTATTGTGAATTTCCGTCCAAATAGGTAAGGTCTAAAATACTTGGTAGCCCAAACTATGGCAAGTAATTCTTTTTCTATAGTGCTGTAATTTGTCTCACTGTCGTTCAGGGTCCGGGAGGCATAGCACACAGGCTTATCGGCTCCTATCGGTCCTTGGGATAATATGGCACCAATGGCCACGTTCGAGGCATCAGTTGTAAGGTTGAAGTCTTTGCTAAAGTCTGGGTATTGGAGGATGGGATCGTTTGTAAGAAGGGTTTTGCACTTTTCAAAGCAGTTTACGTATTCTGGGTCAAAATTTATTTTTTTACCTTTCTTGAGACATTGTGTAAGGGGTTTCGTAATTCGGGCAAAGTCAGGGATGAATTTACGGTAGTATCCTAGAAGGCCTAAAAACTGTTTAATTTCTTTGGGAGTTTTCGGGATGGGATACTTTTCGATGGCTGCAATTTTGTCTGGGTTCGGTTTAATACCGTCCCTGCAAATAATGTGTCCAAGGTAAGTAGTCTCGAGCTTAAGAAATTCTGACTTATCCATTTGGATTTTAAAGTTAGATTCCCTAAGTCTGTCGAATACCTTCTCTAAGTTAACAATATGCTCTTGTAGGGATGTACTGAATACAATTATATCATCAAGGTAGACCAGGCAGATGATATTCTGTAGACCTTTAAGGACATTGTCCATTACTCGTTGAAAAGTCGATGGAGAATTTTTAAGTCCCATCGGCATACGCAAAAATTCGAAGTGTCCGTGCTCAACATTGAATGCCGTTTTAGGAATGTCTTCAGGGCTCATTTGTACTTGGTAAAATCCACTGGCCAGGTCCAGGGTGGTAAAATATTGACATTTTCCTAACTTGTCAAGTACGTCAGTAATGTTGGGAATAGGATATTTGTCGTCTATGGTCTTTTCGTTGAGTTTTCGAAAGTCTACAACTAGGCGCCATTTCTGTTTTCCTGAGGCGTCCATTTTCTTAGGAACTACCCAGATGGGGGAGCTCCAAGCTGAGTCAGAAGGTCTGATGATCCCTTGGTCTAGCATTTTAGAGATTTGATCGCTAACCTCTTGGCGATGTACAAAAGGATATCTGTAACTTTTAGTATACACTGGTGTTTCGTCTGTCGTTTTAATTCTGTGTTTGACTTCATTGGTGAAGGTTAAAGGTTCGCCTTCGATATAGAAGACGTCGGAGTATCTAGAAATTAATGTCTCAAGATTAGCTTTTTCTTCGGGATTTAAATGATCTGTCCGTAATTTAGTCAAAACTTCTTTGGCACGTGGGGACTGATGTTGCGTGACTGTGCACTCAACATTAAATATTTCGGCTCTAACTGGGCGGTCCATGGAGAATATAATGTCGTTGTCAGTCATGTTTGCGACTTCTACGTAACCGCGATTATTTTTAACGGTTGTGACACATTCATGTATTAAACAATTGCAGATCAACTGTTCTCCGATGTAAACTTCTCCGTCTAGTGCGTTAATGGGGATCCTAATTAATTTGGAAGAACGGGATGGGATAATGTCTTCGTAGAGGTTCGCGTTTCGCGAATTATACATTTGAATGGGGTTGTCGGCAGTTCGTGTATGTAGAATTTGGTCTTTTAGGTTGATCTTTGCCTCCCATTTGCTGAGAAGGTCTAGTCCAATTAGTCCGTCAAAATAATTGTGAAATTTATATATGAAAAATTTAACATAGTCCGGGTCCTTAAATTCTGCAAAACAAGGTAAGGTTATGGAGTAATTATTTCGTGAGGTGGCGTGCACATTTGTTACTTCAAAAGGATCAAAATTTATCTGAGATTGATGGAAAAATTTCTCAACGGCTTCGGGAGATATGAATGATTGGTTGGCACCAGTATCTATCAAAAATTTCAGAGGTGGATTTCTGATTTGAATATAAGGAAGCTGGCGTTGTGTTTGAAGGTTTATCTCTATTTTGGTTTTTTCTGGATAGTAGTCTTCCGAAAATCCTCCTGAGGACTGGCGGATGGTTGGGGCTCGTCTATTTCGGGTTGCGTTTCTTCATACTGGTTATCAGTCATAATGTGGTTACCGTCCTGATAGTCATAGTATCCGTAATAATTGTAGTCTATGTCGGGGTAGTAGTTATAACCTTCGTCCTGGTTATATAGTCCGGTATAGTCAGGGTAGTCGTACGTGTTATTATAATTTTCGCAATGGTTATAATTCATTTCGCGTGAGCGAAAGTAGTTACTGGGCGGTGGGTTGCCAAATTTCCTCCAATCATGTCCACTTGGTGGTAAGGGCTTGGGAGTAAAAGGTACAACTCCGCTCATTGGTCTTGGACCACCTGCGTTTGGAGAGGTATGTCCTGCTGGTAATCGGAAGACATTGCTGCGTGGATTGTAATTAGGGGGTGGCGCACTGAGCATCTGTTGAGTGCGCGTGGGCATTCTATATTGATTCGGATTTTGTGGGGGGTTGAACCTAAAAGGTTGCGAAGGAGGTAGTGTAGGACGCGATCCTACTGGAAGGGGCCAGTTTGCTACTGGGGGCTGAAAATGGCCTTGTCTGTGAGGTGAGGGTTGAACTGGGAAAAATGGAGTCATGAATTTCGGCGTGGTGTGTGGCTTCGGGGGCTCGTTTCTTTGTTGTAGATACATGACATTAAGTTCCTCCTGAACGTACTCTAAAGCTACTTCTATAGTTGAGGGGCGCATGCATCTTATGCGGGAACCTAATGGTTCTTTCAAACCGCGTACAAAGGCTTGCATGGCAACTTTTTTATAAAGGTCGCGTTTTGCTTCAATAGTGGTAGTTAGATTTTCGTGTAGAGTTACGTATGTCATAATTGTACTAAGCAGGTTTTTGCAATGATCATAGAATTCCTGAGGGGTCTTATTACCTTGGGTGGCTAGCGAGAGGTCGTTATACAGTGCGGTCTCGTCTCGTTGGTCCGAAAAGTTATTAATTAATGAGGTTCTTATACCTAACCAATTTTCAGGGGTGCCGTTTGAATTGATTGTAGTTGCGGCAGTGCCCGTAATTTTATTTAGAATTCCGTTAAGTAGCGACAAGTTAGAAAGCTCGCTACCCGGCTCCTCGCTTATATATGTGGTGACGATTTGATCGCAAATTCTTATAAATCTTGTGAGCACATTAGGGTTCCCGTCAAAATCAGGGACAACCCTTAGGGCTTTGAAGATGGCATCGGTACAGTCTACTGATCGAGAAGGGTTAGCCATTTTATAATCTATGTTTTTACAATCTACTGACTCTAAATTTCTATTTAAATCGAATCTATCTAAACGGTCCTGCTGCGATGCAGAATCCCGTTGACTATGAGCTCTAGGATGATAAATTTTGGAGCTGGTAAGGATTAAGACTAGGAGAAGCACACGAGAGCAATTCAAATGTACTTACAATAATTTCATAATTGGTTCTCTTCGTGAAACGATGATCGGTTTCTCCACCAAGCTGCAGCAGTTTCGTAGATTCTGGATACCCGATGAAGGCTTGATAGCTCAACCAGTGGCTACGGAGCTGACAGGAACAACGATTTTTGAAGTCCTTATATCGCGCCGCGCACTGACTCGAATATCCTACCGACTGCGCCAATTACGATTGCGGCAGCAGGAGGCTCGAAAAAAAACCAAAATTACTTATAACAATTTAATAAAGACAAATTACAATTTAAATTATAAACTAATTAGCCTAATGCCCTAATCGATGTATGATATAGGAATGCATTTCTTGTTCAACACAATGCGTGAGGTAATGTAATTTGCGTCATCGTTGACCCCGATTACCTCATATTGTATTGTTAGGGTCAAAGCGCAGCGTCAGCACTTCCCTTGGAGTAGGTATATGTAACTAGCGCGTAACTTTTTTGTTTGTAAACAGATTGGAATGAAACAAACACTAAAGCTTGCTACAATGCAGCTTCCCGTAACATTAGCATGCACAAACGCAGACAAGAATTCTTGTAACTATTTTTTTGACCTCCGCAATATAAGTACCTACGTGTCAAATTGTTTTTTTTTTTTAAATATATAATGTAGGTACAGAGATGGCTTTTATTATATGTATAGATATATACATGTTACTTTGGGAACTATTTCAAAACTCTATGTGAGCAGTCAGCCAGACAAAATGTAGGGGCCAACCATCCCCCACTTACAAAAAATATTTGCCGGGTTCATTTTCATAAATCCAGCCAAATCCAAATTTAGTTTGTTTTGTCTACCAAGCCAACAAAACAAACTAAATTTGTTTTCGATATCTGCAATGATTTTGTTAATCTTGTAAACTTCGTGGCCCCACCTCGGCAATACCGGGAAGGCCGAGACGCGCGCACTCTGACGTCACGCAGTAAAAATAATCGGGCGCCCGCCTCCACACAACATTCGCTGGAGAAATGCAAGAAATGTACATTATTTTTCTGAAATTTCTAATCATTACGTAACACATATTATATAATTACTTTGTAGCACAAGAATAATAAGAACAGTTATAATTTCTTCCTTTGTTTGTAGGTAGTTAGGTATTACACCTAAATTGGCGATTAGAATTATTAATTAGTTAGTTCTTATTAATTAGTTCTTATTAAGATTAGTTCTTATTAACTTGGCTATAATAATTAATACTAAATCTCTGTACATTAAAGATTTTATAAAAAAAAAAAATTGTACACGTTGTACTTATAGTTAAATACCTATGTTACCGAGGTCAAAAAAATAGTTTTTAGAATTTTTGTCTGTTTGTCTGTGCGTTTGTGCACGCTAATCTCTGAAACGGCTTAACCGATTTGAATGCGGTTTTCAGTGATGGATTGTGTAGCAAGCTTCCCGTAACATTTAGTGTTTGTTTCATTCCAATCGGTTTACTAAAAAAGTTACGCGCTATAAGTAGGTACCACATTTGCGGGCTCAGCTAGTTAATGACTATTACTCGTGTTCTGTCTATGTAAGTATTCTAAAACCTACTTAGTAGAGTAGTATGTAAAATAATAGTATCCAATAGGTACTAATTTTTTTTTTGTTACCGTCACCCTTATGAAGAAACTTCTGAAGATGTTTTATATTGGGAAGATCAAACCTCAGCCGTAGGACGTCCACTGCTAGACATAGTTTCAACCATAATTTTCCACCGTGGACCTGCCTGGATCGTCTGTCAACACCTTGTGGATGGACGTCCTACGCTGCGCTTGCCGCTCCGTGACCTCCACTCTAGAAACTTCCGGCGTCAGCGGCCGTCGGCTCTCCATACTATGTGTCCTACCCGCTGCCACTTCAACTTACTAATCCGACGTGTAATGCTGGTAACTTTCATCGTCTACAGATCTCCTCATTCCTGATTCGATCTCGCAGTGGAACCCCGAGAATAGCCATTTCTATAGCTCTTTGAACAACGTTGAGCTTCCTTACGAAGCCCATAGTTAGAGACCATCACCATTTCAGCGCCATATAACTGGCAACACACATTCGTTTTGTTTTGAGGAACTGAGGAGTTTTGGACGAGAAGGTAGTATATCTACCTAGGTAAGTAAGTAGGTAGGTACAGATTTGTTTTTCTCTTTGTATCTGTGTGAATTGTGTGATTACTTTTTTTTTTGTTTATTTTATCTTTTCTTTGATAAGCAAGTACGAAATATTTACAATTTTTCCAAAATCTGAAGACATAGATACCTATAACTAGCTGAGCCCGCAACTTCATACGCATGGTACTTTTGTGTTCGTAACTTTTTTGTTTGTAAACCGATTGGAATGAAACAAACACTAAATGCTACGGGAAGCTTGCAATAATACATCAGTGAAAACCGCATTCAAATTCATTAAAGCGGTTTCTGATATTAGCGTGCACAACATAACATAAAAATTCTAAAAACAAATAAGATTAACCCGGGTAACATAAGTACGACGTATACATTTTTTTTTAATATTTGATGTACAAAATCAAAAAATCAAAATCAAAATATTTATTTATCAATTAGGTTTCTCCAAGAAACTCTTATGATCGTCATTTGGAATTACCAGTTAAATTTAAATATACCAGGGTTTCGGAAAAAAAAAGCCAAGATGACGATCCTGAGAAGAAACCCCGAAAGAAACTCAGGATACTATTCTTTTTGTACAGACACGGCTCCTTTATTATACTTATTATATGTATATTTATACATATGTATATAATTTTATTTGGTACAAATTGTTAAAGTATACAGGAAACAATGATTTGCGTTTCTCACGATGTGCCTCGTCAGAGCTTTGGCCTCGTGAAATGAATATAGGCCACTTGGATGAATTACGGTCACATTGTATCCGTAATAAGTCTGTACCGAGGAAGCTTTCACCCAAATGAATTAAGTATTACTGAAAACTGTAAGCCAAATAGGAAGTTTATTTTTATTGTTCTTAGATTCACTAACACCTACGTTCATTTGTTAGAATTTTATTTCAGTAAATTATGCTGATTTAAAAACTTTTAGTCTAAAAAACTATTAGTTTGACTCTAGTTTACATGAATGCACATGCAACTTTTGACGAATATCTGTGACTATAGCGTAAAAACCTTCTCCATAAAAAATACGACTTAGACTTTAGCGATTCATACCATTAAAATGGTAGAATTCAGTGAGTCCTTCGTAACCATTTTATAGATAGCTCGAACAGCTTGCGTCTACAGCTTGAATTTGCATATAGAATTTATGGAAAATCGTTTGGTAATTATAATTTTAAACCCTTATTAAATTGTCCTTGTTAAGAAAAAAATGTCCTAAATAAATTTCTGTTAGTCTGACCTGTTCATTTTAAATGGTCAAAAATTAATTATGAACGTAAGAAAAAGGGGTCTACTAAAAAAAAGAATTGATACTCCAAAAAAATTCTGAACCGCAATCTAGAATTTCCATAAAACTCAAAAGTTTAACGCAACCTTTTGCAGTGTTAGTGAAACAGATTCATGGAGACAAATATTCGCAAGTGAATTTAATATAAATATATACCTATATAATACCTATATAATAAATGATAAGTATATATTAATATAATATATACTTATCATTTGCCATGTCAATTTATGAATTATTTTTTTCGTCTACCAAAAGGCGGAAGAAAATTACTTTTGGTTTTTCTGTACCTATTTCGAATTTAAAAAGATTAAAAACTAGGACAAAATAAAAAATATCTAATAATCTTAATCTATATATATAAAAATGAATCCCCATTTCCCTTGATCACGGCATCACGTGTGAACGGGTAGACCGATTTTAATTCGGTTTTCACAAATGGAAAAAGGGATAAACGGGGAATGTTCATATATATTAAAATTGCACCACGGGCGAAGCCGGGGGTGGGCCGCTAGTAGTCAATAAACATAAACTAGTTTAATCTATTTATAAACTTCTATATAATCTGACACGTCTTTTGCTTAATAAATAACCAGACTGAAGAATGTTTACGTAATAAATAAAAAAGTTACAAAATAATGGTCTGCATTTAAAGGGGTATTTTTTTTTTCGGTACACTATTTTTATTTATTTGTCACCATGTGTTTGTGCTGTTTATACACACAATAAATTATCCATGGAGTGTCAGAATACGTTTAAGTCCAGAATTAAGCAATAAGTAAGTAGTTGTAGTTGTTTTTCGTGAAAAAATTAAGTTAAATCTTTTGAGGGAGCAAAAACAATTGTCAACACTAAGGGCGGCATAGATTGCACTGATGAATATTTTACTTTTTTTACCTACTGAGCTGCCCCCTACTTTCTTGAATACCACTTTTTCGATTGGAATTTCAGAAAACTGTTTTTTTCCTCGAAAGGCTGTTGTGTAAGGTACTTGGATAAGATAAGGTACTTGGATAAGATTACAGCTTTGAGAAGGTCACTGACAACCGTACTCTATGATTACGTGACTCGTACACAATACGATATGTAGAGAATTACGCTTCCTTGTGCCCTGTTCACATGTACCGAGTATGGCGGCGAGAAAGTGCTCTCGGCCGAGTGCTAGGTTTGGTAGGTAATGTACCCTTTGACGAGCAGAATGGCGAGACTCGGACCTGCCCACCCCGCGCTCCCTTCAGCATACACCTTCAACAGGTGAAATAAAAACACATGCCGAACGCCATTCGCCTCTCGCTACTCGCTGTTTTGACATTTTGACGAGCAACTATTTCGGAAACTCGATCTTCGAAACTGAACTGACTCTCCAGGTCTGGTCAGGAAAGCAAAATGAGTGTAAACACCTACTCGCCCACCTTACTCTCTCGTCCGGGTACCAATTTTCTATCTCGCCACTCTACTCGTTGTGTGATCAGGGCATTATACCACAGGCTATACTGGTAGTTTGGTATTATTGGTACGGTGACACGTGAGAGGCGCAGTCACGTGTTCGATAGATAACAACCTACTTGTTGCGCATGTGACTGACCGGTCGATGCGAATAGGGGGAAAGCAAACCATTGTATCTATTTTTAATAAGTACCTAATTATTTCTGTGTGATGAAAAGGTCACTTTATTTTTATTTTATCTTCCGTCTGCTATAAACAATATTAGAACGGGTAGGGAGATATTCAGGCACCGAAACATAGAAAGCACACGTGATTGTTTTGTAAACAATTTAGCTATTCATATGCAAAATCTACTAAATCCTAAAACTTGATAAGTAGCAATAAATCATGATTTATTAACGTAGGTATTTCAAAAATGAAGAAAGTTTCAAAGGTACTTTCAAAATACCACACAATTGTAATAAAAACGGTTGGTACCAAAATTAAAAAAAATGCATATAAAAACTCATTGTACCTAGAAAAATATATATAATATAAAAAGAGATCAGGGGGGCTCTGGAGATCAGTGGATCCAAAGATAATTGTATAGGTACAGACTAATACAACATCTTTGAGTGGATCAACCAAATCTGTCATTTTGATTTTGTCATAAAATCTCATTAGCGATATTCATATGGTACAGTATGATAGATTCAAAATATATACCTATATATATTTTTTAATGTTAATATCTGCAGACAGGCTGACGGTCCACTTGATGGTAGGATGGCTATACCGTCGCCTATAACACAAGCAACGCCAAAGCTGCAGTGCGCTGCCGACTACGGTGGGAAATGGGCTCTGGCATCCCTTACTCACTCACCGAAACACAACAGCATACGTGCTGTTATTTCACGGTGGTCTTCTATAAGGAGGTGGTTACTCCCCCGCCAGACGGGCTTCCCAAAATGACTGCGAAACGCAGTGTGCCCTGCCACTACATAAATAAATAGATATATGAATATATATTTATTTAGATATTCATATATCTAGCAAATTCATATTATTCATTCATTCAGTCCAGTTAGGTAGAGCTGACTTCGAGAAGGAGGTTCGAGAAGCTCCGAGATTTCTCAGTGTCATAAAACAAAAGTTTTCCACCAATGTGTGTTGCCAGTAATGACATATGGTGCTGAAACATGGTCAGAGTTACATTGCGAGATCGAATCAGGAATGAGGAGATCCGACATAATCCGATGGCATAGTAAGCTGAAGTGGCAGGGAGCAAGATACATTAGCACGGAGAGACGACGGCCACTGAGGCCGGAAGGTTATCGAGTGGAGGCAAGCGCAGCTAGGACATCCACCCACAAGGTGGACAGACGATTCAAGCAACTTTTGGTCCTTCCGGTCCTTTTGGCAAAGTAGGGGGGAGGCCTTTGCCCAGCAGTGGACGTCCTACGATAGAGATGATGATAATGATGATGATATGTAGCAAACAAACAAACATAGAACATCAATACGGAACACAGTTTCATATTGCATATATTATGTAACTTGGCAACCATTAGTTGCAGTATCACCAATTTTATGACTAGTAGGTCATACAATTGGTCATAAAATGTCACCAACTATGAATGTTTCAACTGTAACGGCACAATGGCAATGGCACAATAGGAAACATTTCGTAAACATAGGCACAATATGTTTTGTTAACTAGTTCTCGTTTTTGAAAACGATGAAGCTCAGTTCAGTTGTTAGCTGTGATAATGTCATTGGTGAAATAAAATTCCCTTTGTTCAACTTCTTATCAACAACCGTTCAAGGTATTATTTACCTACAAGCGATCCGCCCCCGGCATCGCGCGTATGCAATAGGGGATCGGACAAATTTTCAGAAAGTGTTTTAAATTAATCTTCATGGATATTTATTCCCATAAAAAATACTATTTTATTTATTTATAACCTTTTAGGTACTCAAAATCATGTTTTAATATTGTTTGTTTGAAAATGCCGCCAAAACACCACGATAGTTCATCTGAGAGCGCGTAACGTCATTTGTGGTCATATCATAACAAAACAGCTGCATTGGCGTAAGACAATGATTACCCACAAATGACGTCACGCACTGTGATTGGTGTTTCAGTATAGATTAAAAATATTGTAAATAATAAAATTTTATTTCTTCATTTAAAAATATTTAAATGAATTATATTAAATTATTATTCGATAAATAATCGTAAAAAATTATATATTTTCTTTCTAAGTACATTTTAGATTTTAATCTGATTACATTTTTTGCATTCTGCGGCGGAAATGTGGGGGGAAACACAAAACTACTCGAGAGCCAGATTTCAGGCAGAAAACCGACACAAAATGAAGACCACACGAACATAGACGACAGTTGCTGAATAAGGCCTCTATGCTCTCGTATTTGCTATGCTCGTGTAGTTTTTTTGCAGACACTTCATTATGTAGTGAAAAGCGTAAGTATCTATCAAAAACTGTTGGGTAGTTTAGATGAACTTTTTTATAATAATAATATATAGGTATAGAGAGACGCCAATCTAACCTTCGACCATTTTGAGCACCATAGCGGAACTATTTTTAACTATTAGTAAATAATGCATCTCTTCATTTATCGTCGAATGTCCCGTTGCCAAATATCTCGGACATTGACTGATGTCATTATACGATACAGTCATTAACTCATTCGACGTATAGGTATGTTCCGCTTTCTGTAAAAAAAGAGGACAAAAGGTGTTAAAAGTTCGCGTGTTTTTAATAATAAGCATTGGCATGTATTGTGGTCTGGCAATAAATTAATATTTATTGTAGCAATACACTGACCATTAAAAAAAAGAAAAAAAAAACAATATAACGTTACGCAATGTTTAAAGGTAAGCGTCCGAATTTCCGCATTTCAGGCATCGCATTAAACGGATTTTAGTGTTCCTTGCATAGAATCTCATCCATGCGATGCGTCCACTGATCCGCATCGCATGGATCGTACGCATCGGCCTGTCGGCAAGAATATTAAATATATAGAATATTATGAAGAAAATTTTCTTACAAAAATATTGATCCTGATCGCCGTAATCAGGTTGGCCATGGCCTCATAAATTTGGTGTTGGACTTAGCGATTTTGTACCACGTGGTTCTAAATTTCACATTACGGACTCTTTCGCCTTGTCCGATCTTTTTTTTTTTTTTTTTTTTTTTTATTATAGATGGGTTTGCTCTTGACCAGCATCTATCCATGTAGGAAGGATGAGGCCGAAGATGGAGCGAGCTCACCCAGAAGATGCCTATTCACTCGAACCTTGAAAAGATTTGGGTTATATGAGCTCGGAAATACAGACGCCGGCAGGGAGTTCCAATCCTTAGCAGTGCGCATCACAAAAGATGTTTTAAAGCGCTTGGTCCGAATTAGAGGAATATCGACAAGGTGAGGATGGTAACCAGCCGTACGTCTGCATGTCCGATAGAAGAAAGGGGAAGGCGGTATGATCTCATGCAGCTCTCGAGCACACTCTCCGAAGTACATCTTATAGAATACACACAGACAGGCAACTTTGCGTCTATGTGCCAGGCTCTGCAGCTTAGTTCTTATTAGTGTATCATCGCCAATGAGCCTCCTAGCTCTGCGATCCACCGAGTCGAGTGTAGCAAGTTGGTATTTTGCTGAGCCATCCCAAAGGTGACAGCAATACTCCATGCAGGATCGGACTTGTGCCTTATATAAAGAGAGGAGCTGTCCAGATGTAAAGCATCGCTTCACTCTATTTAGGATGCCCAACTTTTTGGCCGCTGTTTGGGCCTTGGACTCGATAGAAAATGATGATGATGTAATGTCGAAGCAGTCGTTCGAGGTGGCAACTTTTCCGTCGCGTGCCGATTACGGCATGCGGATTGCCGATCCAGTGGACGCACTCCGCGCGCCCGCCGTTTAGCAAATCAGGGAATAGCGTATTATGGTGTTCTCTATGTGGTTGGTAAACAACCACAACAAATTGTTCTTCATCACTTTCCAAATCCATTGTTGTGTGACAATCCATTGTCTCACACGCATGAGTTCCACTCGTCCGCTGACCTATGCGGAACTGTTGACGCTTACCTTTAAGGAGTTTCAAGTTTTAATAAGAGTAAACTTCATGTTTTTTAAATGCTTTTATATTAATTTATAAAATAACGCATATATTAATTTAAGAAATTATAGAATACCTACATCATGACTTACAAGTTTGATTAAATATTACACATTTTGTTTTCTAGCACCTAATAATGTTTGTTTGTTCAAAACCGCAAATCTCCGAAGTTTTTATATTTTAATTTCGTCAACAGTTTGTCGTGATTAGCGTTAACTGATAATACGATATTATTTTACCTTTTACAAAAACATGCACAGACCATAAATATTATATTTGGATGGCACAGCCCTATTCACACACGTGGAAAGTCAGATGGCTTGACGGCCTTGACGTTGATTTGGCTGACGGCTATTTATGACTAGCGACTCGCTCACGGCTTCACACGGGTGCATTTTTTCTTCTGCCTATTTTTTATACCTATCTACCTACACAAACGTTCCTCGTTTTCCCTCTTTCTATTAGTGAAAACCGTATCAAAACCCTTTGGGTGGATTTTGAGCTATATGTATGTGTCGTCGCATGACATGTAAGTACCTACGTATAACTCGGCCACACTGCTTTGGCTGACTGATTATTTGGGCTATGTCGGCCACGTTTGTGCTCAGATAAACAGAAGTTAATTTAATTTTAATTTTAACTACACCCAACCAAAACTACGGAGTTGCTCCCGACTCCGCTACTGGGTTAGTGGTGAATGTTCGAGATGCCGCTACTGTGTAAACATATTTACATATTATGTACTAGAAATGTGTGAGTTTATGCGATAATAATATGAGCAGTGTGCAATGCGTAATTCAACCTTATTGCTATGTAACTAGGTAACTTTTGTTGTAACCGCAATTGTGTGTTAATTTAATATAATTATCCTTTGTTTCCAGTACATTAACTCGCGTTCGATAGATAAATATTTTGATGTGATACCCAATTCACTTCACAAATTCCAAATTAGCAGTCGTTAATGTCATTATCGATCACACTGTCGTGTGATAATGATTAAATAAAACGGCTTCATAAGATAATCTTAATTTTTGATAATGTACTAGGTATATAAATACGGAATAGCCGGGACACAGTTTTCTTTGTTTGTTTAGAAAAAGAAACAAAACATTTAACAAGGATAATTAGAAAATATAAGCTAACTCCCGACATAATATTGAAATCATTCTATATTATATTTCGATGGCCTAAACAGGCTATATCTGCTGTAATTTGCTGAGGAGTTGGGTATCCCACAGACTATGATGCTGCAGCATCAGATCAAGGTTACAATATCATGGAAATACTACCGAAGTAACAGTACACCAAATTTTAATTCAATCTAAACTGTGGAAGTTTGTGAGATTCCTGTCGTCAACTAGGAAAAGAGCTGATAATCGTCAAACGGCCTGAACAGATCTTCATAAATTATAGCTAATCACATGAACTAGCTAGTCGCCTGAACATCTCGATCATATCAGCTTTCAAACAAAAAAAACTTAACCGATTTGAATGTGGTTTTCAGTGATATATTTTAGCAAGCTTCCCGTAACATTCAGTATTTGTTTCATTCCATTCGGTTTACAAACAAAAAAGTTACGCGCTATACCGAATACCACGCTTACGAAGTTACGGGATCAGCTAGTTTATAATAAGCCTATTTCCTGTATAAATATTTTGTAAATTAAAAACTAGTCGCAGCGCACTTGCAGCTTGCAGCACCTTCCTTGTATTATATAAGCGACGGTAGCCACCTACCATCAAGTGGACCGTCAGCCTAACAGCCTAACATCCCTCCGCACTATAACCCAATATGAGATTATCCCACTGAGTTAATTCGTGCATTTTATAAGTTAACGTTACTGTTCTGCTTTCCTTATAGAAATCATGTTATTTAAGTGAGTACAGTTTACTTGACATGGTTTTATACTGGTATAAAAGCGTGACGTCACCGGTAATCGCCTTAATGAGAAACTCGTCTGACAGTAAGTACTCGAGTTAGCCATGACGCGCAGGCCATTGATTTGTTCACCATATATCAGCTATTGTTTATTGTTCAAAACAAACGACAAAATACAAAAATATTTAAATTAAGAATATTGTCGTTGTTAAACCAAAATCTATACATACCTACATCTTCGCATTTTATATGAAAGCTCAAGACATTTTTCTCAAAGTTTATTTACATTTAATTACGGTATATATGTGCCATTTTGTTCGATAACTTTTTGCCAAACCTGTTTTGTGGCCAATTCCCAGTTCTTCAGCTATGTCGTAACTACTGATATGACGATCTCGCTCCACTTTTTCAAAAATGGCGTCCATTTTATCCGTAATAGTAGGTACGACTAGAGCGAGATGCATCTTTGACATAAAAATTCCCGGATTGAAAACGTTTAAACCAATAGCCAGACAGTTTCGATAGTTCCTCCATACTGCCAGACACATTAACCTTTCCTCTGTCCCCATACAGATCCTGTGCAATGTGAAGTTGTCCCGGGCACAGATCTGTGCTCAGACCGACTTGCTTCATATTTCACTCGATTCTAAATATTAATACTCTCTAGATAAAGTTGAAATTTGTACAACAATTTCACGACTCATATCTGTACACTACCCGAAGAGATTTATATGCAATATATACAATGTTCGTAATATACTTGACGTTGATGCGGCTAGACTTCAAATGTTCATAGATTCGTATACAGTCTCTGATGTGAATGAAGCTTTTAATCGAAAAAACTCGACGCTAGCAGTTTACCACCTTGTAAAAGTGAACTATTACAGTAATTTTTGTGAGCAAATTATATTTGTACCATTTGGAACAAGGCTCACCTAAAAAATACAACTTCCTATGGAAAATAATGGTTGGGTACAGCAAAATGACCAATACCATTTTAAATGGTTTGAAGGGGATCAACTACCAAATTATGTCAGTGATTCTTTAACAACTTTGTCAGTAAAAAATAATATGTTGTATACAATGGCTATAATTATAATTAAACTCCTTTTTCATTAAATGTTTTACTATCACAATAATTCTTTAACAACTTTGTCAGGTATGTAATTATGATATTAAATTATTATAGATACATTTGAAACTATTCGTATTTGTGTTAACTTGGTAATTATTACAAAAAATGACGAAGAACGAGATATTGAGGATGACCAGTCCACAGACAGAAGTAGCAGTGATGAGGATGATGAAGATATCGACGAGAACGATGAAAATAATTGAATATTTTTTTTTAAATTTAATAAAAATAATAAAATGTTTAAAATATTATTTTTTACTTTGTATACAATGGCTATAATTATAATTAAACTCCTTTTTCATTAAATGTTTTACTATCACAATAATTATTCCCTCCTTATAGTAAAATTTTTTTTTGCAAAATATTGAAATTTTTATTGAATTGAATATTTAATGAAGCTTACAAAACTCTAAAACATTTTTGGATTGTTGATTTAAAGATTTATTTGCGTAAAATTTTACTAAATAATTTTTTGAAAAGTTAATGTTTAGTCTCTGATAATTTAATATAATAAATTTTCTTGATAAATCTAAAATTGTTTACCACAGAATACAGAATAATAGACAGCTGATGCTCAATAAAAGATCGCCGTGGACCGAACGCACTGTCCCACTCGCACCCGCTTACGCATCTATCCCTCGCGCTCGCACCTACAATAGATCTTTAATGTGTCTGGCAGTATGGAGGAACTATCGAAACTGTCTGGCTACTGAGGAAACATCATTTTATAGTTCTCCAAGTAACATATATAAAGTTCAGCTTTTATATTATAACTAAAGTATAAATAAAATTAACCCTACTTTAAGGGTGCCTGGCAGGGGGTTGCAACTGTACTAAGTGTCTGGCTGTGGACGAGACGATTTCTAAGATTATCACTAATAAAATATATGAAAACTAAGCTTTATACTATACTAACTTTGAGACACAATTTTACACACCTTTACTACCTGTTACCTGCCAAAGCCACCGCGACCCAAGTTTCATAGCCTGGCATCGTTCTTACCTGTATAGTGGGCATACACAGAGAAACTTTTACATTTTATTATTTAACTAAGGCCTGGCCCTCGCGGGCTCTTGCTCTTTGTGCTACTCTTACTGACACTGCAATAGGTCCATAACGTCCATAAAGGAATTTTTTCCTTTTTTGTAATAAAATTTTAAAATATATCGAATTTCTTCATTGAATCTAATGAAGAAATCTCATTTTGACAGAAAGAAAAACAAATGAAATATAGCTGGAAACAACATTTTGTTTCTTTTTTGAAATGTAACTTTTTTAATGTCATCAAAACCAGCCAGATACCACAGCAGATACAAATGGTGCAGCCAAAGAGATTTTATTGCAAGTTTATACCTACATGCTATATGCGAAAAGACTTTTCCCCCGACCTATATATTTAAGTATTGCAAGGTGAAGATAAACTCAAGTGGCTAGGCTAACTAAATTAGGGTAAAATTATGTTTTAGAACAGATAGATATAATTGTTTGATTATTTCTTTATTGTAATACTAGTTTTTTTTCAGAACTTTCAAAGTTATGAAAAAAAAAACGCGTTATCTTTATCTATACAACTGTGTTTATACTTACATTTATAAAATATAGTAGCTTTAAATTTTTTAAATTGTTTCTCCGCTATCTTCTTCTAAACCATCATCCAACGGATTTTGATAAGGTTTTCACCAATGAAAGAGCGATAATCGAGGAAGTTTTGTGTAGGTATATAATTTGCAGAAATAAATATGTATCCGTACAAAACAAAAATCTTTTAAGCTGAAACCAACCATAACTAACCTACACATCTATACACAATTCCATTGAATATTTTAAAGATTATCATGAACGAACATCGTGACACGTGTTTTTTTATTGACGAGCCCATTGGAAGAGTGGTTAGGTTGCTTGCCTTAACGCTCTCTTCTAGGGTTCCCGGGTTCGATTCCCGGCAAGGTCAACTTTGAAAAACGAACTTTTCAAATTTGTCTCTGGCCTGGATCTGGTAGGTATTGGCAGGGCACACTGTGTTTCGCAGTCATTTGGGCAGCCCGACTGGCGGCAGCAACCACCCCTTTACAGAAGACCACCGGGAAATAACAGCACGTGTGCTGTTTTGTTTCGGTGAGTGAAATAAGGGATGCCAGAGCTCATTTCCCTATCCCTTCCCTATCCCTTATCCTTAATCCTATTGTAGTCGGCAGCGGACTTGCAGCAGCTTTGGCGTTGCTTGTGTTATAGGCGACGGTAGCCACCTACCGTCAAGTGGACCGTCAGCCTGTCTGTCGATCGTAACATAAAAAAAAAATATTATTAAAATTCGCAAATATTTTCGTTCAAAAGTTCGCAAAATTGTAAGGCCCATATCACTCATGGCTCCCTTTAGCACCATTTTCAAATATTAGTAAAAGTCTATTAAGCAATTTATTTTGTACTTATTTTATCAGAAATCGTGTTAAATATTTTTTCATAGGTCTGCTTGTTTTTCCGATTAGCAGAAAAACGTTTTCAAGGTTTAAACTGTATAGGACACTCTTTATACTGACATCAGATAAGTCTAGTGCCCATAATTATTTATAGCTAACACATTTTTCCATTCCTCAAGAGGACTTCTGTTACTTATTGCCTTACATTTAAAGTTGAAAATCCTTTTTCATTACAGTTACTCATGAGTGTAGTGTGAATTGTTGCATCCTCGTTTGAATGGGCAAGGCCATCGTCCTCCCACGAACTACCAAATATTAATGCTAAGTAATTCTGAGTCACGTTTACTTGTATTTGGATTTCCAGGGCATTTTTTTTTATTTGGGAATTCACATCTAGTTATTGTGCCCTGGTGAAAATTGTCCAATGGGCAGTGATGCCTTTTTAAAAAATAATCCACAACAGCCAGCAAATTGGAATAAGTATATTGAATATTAAAATGTTGTTATAAATATTAACTCACCCTTAACTTCCATTTGATTCTTCTATACCTACAGGAGAGTCGCTGAATAAATGAATAAATCGTACCAGATTCAATCAGAAATATTTTCAATCTATATCTACATATAGATTGATACCTATTATAATATAAAGTTATATGTTTATTTTGTTTTGTTAATTAAATTTGTATTTATTTTACTATTTTTAGTTATTAGTTAAAACATAATTAACAAAGAATTAAAATGAACAAAGAAAATATTTTTACAAATCTATATCTATTATAATAAAATCGTAAACGAGTCGTCTATGTACGTTAAATAATTTTAAAACAATTTGTACACGTTGTACTTATATTACAGAGGTCAAAGAAACAGTTTTAAGAATTTTGTCTGTGCCTTTGTGCACGTTAATGTCAGAAACAGCTTAACCGATTTGAATGCAGTTTTCACTGATGTATTGTAGCAAGCTTCCCGTAACATTTAGTGTTTGTTTCATGACAATAGGTTTACAAATAAAAAAGTTACGTGTTATACCGAATACCACGCGTACCTACGAAGTTTCGGGTATACTTTTATTTGAAGTTTCTTAGGTAAAATATAATGTATGCCAATCGCCTACTACATATTTCTGAAGGTGTCGTGTCGCACGCAAGGAAATAATATGTGTGCGAAACGACTACTAAGAATATACATATTTATTTTTAATGTTGGCGTTTCGCACATTTCGTGCGAAATAAAATCGTGCGAGACGTAGGGTTGCCAGGCCTCAAAATCGAAAATCCGGACACAGACTCATATTTAGCTGGACATTTTGCCATAAAAGCCTGACACACTGGTTTTTAAAAGAAACAGTTCTTTTTATTTGTGTATTTATTACTTTAAGACTTGTTCTACTCTTTATTATGAATCACATAGGTATTGTTTTCTTAAAGTAATTTTAAAATCGCGAATTATGCGTGTCCGCGTGATTCTGGCCGCTGCGGGGTTGACCAAAAGCCTAACAAAAGCCGGACGGGCCGGACTTGTATATATTTGGCCGGACACGACTTTAAAAAGCCGGAAATGTCCGGCTAAAGCCGGACACCCTAGCGAGACGACTACTATACCAAATAATGTTGCAAGCTCGGTTACTTTGGACGTCACCCGGCTAATCATTGATGGCAAGGGATCTGCCACTTAATTGTCTCGCTGGGTTAACCATACCGATTGAGATATTTATTTAGGTACAGTTTCCATCTTGTGTTTAGATTATAGTTGTAGGCGTTTTTTTAAATATATGTTTCTATCAAATTTTAAATACGTCTACTTCATCTACTTGAGACAAACAGTCGGGGGTATGCTCGGGGTAGGGTTACTCTGCGAGATCGAATAAGAAATGAGGTGATCTCTGAAGACACACTGACATTACGGTGGATTAATAAGTTGAAGTCATCGAACTATAAAGTTCGATGATTGAAGTGGCAGTGGGCAGGATACGGAGACCCGACGGCCGCTGTGACCAGAAGGTTCTCCAGTGGTGACCACAACACGATGAAATAAACTGACGACCAAATAAGGGTTGTATGTCGAGGCTGATTCCAGGCTGCTTCTGATCCATCCTATTGACCTGTCCTACGGCTGAGATGATTAAAAAAAGATACCAAAAAATAAAACATTACAGGTAGTCAGAAGAATTTATTATCTACTGTTAAAAAATTAGTAACATAATGGTAAAAATATTCCATTATAATATTATCTATGATATTTCACTTAAAAAAGTTCAGTCCATTTAAAACATCGAAGACTTCAAACAAACACCTTGGCTATAAAATTATTAACACTCTTTACTAATTATATAGCATAAATATGCTTTAAAAAATTCTTTTAAACTGTCATTATTAAATATAATATAATCAATCTGTTATGACTCTTAAATCTATAACAGTTCAGGGGCCCTAGCCAAGATGCAAACTGTTGCAAACGCTTCCTTTGCGTACTTACAAAACGAAAGAAATAAAGCCCGGTGATTGGTTGTTGAAGTTACAACTATTACAACAACCAATCACCTGGCTTTATTTCTTTCGTTTCGTAAGTACGCAAAGGAAGCGTTTGCAACAGTTTGCATCTATGGCTAGGCCCCCTGTGCCTACCTTTTTTTTGGTGTTTTCTTTTTTTGTTCAATAACTATTGTAGTCGAATTTCGACAAGTGGGCAAACACTAGTACTTATATAGGTAATACACAAAAGACATGACAAGATATTTATGAAAAATAAAAAAATATTTAAAAATGGTATAGAAAAATACACGTCTTGTATTCATCTGAAAAAATGTTTTGCAAAAATTAGTTGTAGTTTTTGGATGTACTCTGACGAATATATTTACAATAATTTAAATAAAATAAGTTTTAAAGTTGACCCAGACGGGCCCTTTACATTGACTTTACCAAAATTATGTCAAATTTTGCCGAGGGGCCTTCTACCTGACTTCTAACCAAAAGGAAGGTAAAGATTTTTTTTACAAAAGAAACTAAAAACAAATATTGTTTTACCTTTTTGAACCAATTATATAGTTGTTAAAGGCTTAAAAAATGTTTTAAAAAAACATATACTAGTCAAAACAAAAAAGGGGCCACTAATAAGGCACGCACGTATAAAAACTTTGCTCGGCAAATTATTTAAGGCGTAGGTTTATTTTTGGGCATCTTCCAATACTTCCAGTCAGGCTGAGGCAATTCCTTGCATTGTACTAGAGGGTTGGTAGCACTCAGTTCCTCCATAACCCGGGGCTGAGCCTGATCCAGCAACTCCTCGTTAGCGCAGATCACTCCTGCCAGCGTCGTCTTGCGAATCTCTCTTAGTTGTTCTACGGAGAATACTAATTTGTAATAAACTGCTATATAAAAGTTTATAATACCTACTTATTTGTAATAACTAAATTTTCCCTCGCGACTTAGTACGCGCTGTGATTCGTTTTTTGAATATTTCACATCAACCTAACATTTTTCCGGGATAAAAAGTATCCTATAAGTTAATCCAGGTAATTAACTAAGTTTGTGCTAAATTTTATCCAAATCCGTTCAGCCGTTTTTGCGTGATTGAGGAACAAACATCCAAAAATACAAACTTTAGGATGCTATTAGGATGTATTTTTCATTTCATTTACTCGTATATTGTAAGAACGTTTTACATTACTAAATTTGTAGGGGCATTCTTAGTAAGTATAAGAATTACTTGTATCAGGAGACCCCGCTCAACAACATATTTAAACATTTCAAGCAAAACCAAAGAAATGTGTGTGGGTGTGTGAACAACTATATAATTTCTTCTCTTATTAGGGTCATAAATTAAGGTTTTATGTAGATATAATGTAGATTGCAGTTAAGACGTCACAATAATAATTATAAAGTTGAATAGTAGGGAATCTATAAGGCAGAAAGTACCTACATCACTTTGAGTAATGATCTTTGGGCCCTTTCCAATTCTAGAAATTTAATTTTTGTTGCTCCGCCCCATATTAAAACTGAGGCTGTATAGATCTTATTTAAAAGTTCTTTGTTTGCAACGTGCCGAAGTATTTTAAAAATCCATGTAATTATTAGTAAGATTATTGAGGGAATGGCTGAAACAAATAAAGTGATACATATGCCCTACGAGTAAGAATTAATCGTAGCATATGCCTTAATTCATTTAAATTAAATAACTTTTATTACTCGTAGATTAAACAGAGATTATTGTAATAATTCAAAATACAGTCTAAATAACGCACCTACGAACATAAAATTATAGGTACATGCATGCAACGATCGACTTTTATAATTTTTTTTCAAGCAATCAATAAATAATTTTTATTGCATTATGTGTATTATTGATTCTGATTATTATGTTTATAAGTGCATAAATGCGTTATTTGAGATGTAATTTCCCATGGGTACTTAAATTTAAATATTATATTTTTAACAATAAAATGCACACTTGTTATATTTATAATGTGAAAGTCAGTGAACTTACCGATAGTGAATCCGATAGTGGGATCTGAAGTCTCGTACCAGAACCTGTCTCCGATCTTCAGCCGGAGGAACTGGTCTGCGATCAGACAAGTGAGGGTCGGGGAGAGGAGACGCCCACTGGGCTCTTCCGCCAAAGCTCCGGTGTACAGGTCTATGTCGTCGACGTTACTGCACGGTAGGAACAATAAATACTTATTTCATTAGTATCATCATAATCCAAGACCACGACTGGACATTGGCCTCACCATGGATTGCTATTGGTTCACTTGATGGTAGGTGGCTACCGTCATCTATAACACAAGCAATACCACAGGTAATATAGGCATACTAGTATATATTCTGTGATATAGGTGGCAGTGTGCTGCCGATCATATTAGTAAAATTAACGATAAGGGATTAGGAAGAGATATGGAAATGGGTTCTGACATCCCTTACTCATTCACCGAAACACAACAGCACACATGCTGTTAGTTCACGGTGGTCATCTTATGGGGGTGGTTATTTCCGCCAGATGGACTACCGAAATTACTGCGAAACGCAGTGTGCCCTGCTACTACATAGGCACTATTAAGGCACACTCTAAGGATAACAATAGGACGTCCACTGCTGGACATACGCCTTTCCCATAACTCTTCAATAGGACCGGTCAGAAGCAGCCTGGATCCACCGACGACCCGTGGCCCTTATCAGATCGTCTGTCCACCTTGTGGGTGGACGTCTTACGCTCGCTTGCCGACCGACCTTCCGGCTCCAAAGGCTATCGGCTCTCCATACTTGTGTTCTGTTTACTGCCACATTAACTTACTCCGCCGGTTTATGTGACGATGTTACCTACCTGTATATTCTTGAGATTCTACTCAATGAGAGATCATCGAACACTCCTTGCAGATCTTGGAAGGTCCTCGGCCTCGGGTAGCCGCAATGTTCCCTCCACACTGGATAGGCCGGTAGACCGTGATCTCGCCCACGTTGGATGTTCAACGAGACCAGGTCTAAACCACACGGACCTTGTCTCTTGGCTGATTCATTAACGACCAAGGGATTCTCAAATAGATGGTTGCTTAGCTGAAATTTTGTTATACTGTTAGTTCATATTACATTTCATATTCACCTTTAACAGTTCAAAAAGTAACAAACATAACATATGAGTAATTGTTAGGCTGAGTTAGTTACTGAGACTAGAATTTGTCATAGACCTGTGTATCTCTAGCTAGATTGGCGCCTTAGATCACAAAGGAAAGGATAAAGGGCAAAGGCTACAAGGATAGGAGAGTTGGGTCCGGCATTCCTTATTAACACACAAACATGTAAATAACATTTTGTAAGAGAGTAGGTACTATGTTTCCCGAAAGTTGGTCCGCGGAACCTTGGGGTTCCTTGGAAGGGTCATAGAGGGGGTCCGGCCGAAAGTTTAAGGCCGTGTTCTCGAAGGCAGCGGGCAGCGGGGCGGGAGTAACGCTGGTGCGAAATTTCCTTTTTCCATCGCTCACTGATGCGCGCGACATATAAGATTTAAGTTCTGCTTCCGTTTGTGACGACTTACCGATGCTAGACTAGTTTTCAGCTTACGCTTACCCAAAAACAAGAAGGAACAGAAACAGACTGAATGCAGCTCCAGATCTTGGCGTGCAATTGTTATGTAATTGAAAATATGTGAAAAAAAATAATTCTTCACATTAAAATCGTTTAATTGTATTTCCTTGTACAATAATGTTATAATAATTACAACAATTACATTTCATTTATCTTTCTTTTTAAGTCATATATGATAATATTTAAACTAGTTAAAAAAACAAGCCAAGAATCCAAGAAAAGTGTGATTAATTAGGGTTATGTGGGAAAAAATTGGGGACTTCTGCACTAAACGGTTGTTTACCTCATTGGTGACGTGTGGGTCGACGGTGTGTACGGGGGTGTCGATGGCTGAAAGTACAGCGCGTTGTGGCCCTTCAGTCAGATACAACGCGTAAGGGTTGAACAACATTTCGTGCAAGTGCACGAAGTTGACCGACCCGTTGTTTCTGTCCACGGTGTGAATCAAGCCCTGGAAACGAAAATACACCAAGGATTTCATATGTTAAATTGGATGACATATTTCAATAACCTATAATAAACGACCTGTAGCATTTGCTTACATCTAACTTCTAGCGCTATTTCATTTTTTTAAATGTTAAGATCGGCGGACAGGCTGACGGTCCACTCGATGGTAGGTGGATACCGTCGCCTATAACACAAGCAACGCCACGGGTACTATACTGCAAGTGCGCTGACGACTACAGTAGGATTAATGATAAGGGATTGAAAATGGGCTCTATTATCCCTTACTTACTCACTCACCGCTGCCGACTACAGTAGGATTTAGGATAACAGATTGGGAGGGGATAGAGAAATGGGCTCTGGCATCCCTTACTCGCTCACCGTAACACAACAGCACACGTGCTGTTATTTCACGGTGGCCTTCTGTAAGGGGGTGGGTTACTGCCGTCAGACGAGCTGTCCAAATAACTGCGAAACAGTTTTATCATTTGACTGACAGACTCTTCTTGCATTTATGCATATAATATGCGAATGTATTTAAATATGTAATTAATCAGTTTGTATGGAGATCAGGCCATCATTTTTTCGTTTTAACTTCGTTTTAACGGTTGAAACTTGTAACCATTTAAGTGAGAAAAAATTATAGATTTTACTAGGAAAATATCATGTAATTTGGTAATGGGGTTTCATAGATATTCAAGTTTGATATTAAAAAATCTGTTTGAACTGCACACTGACTCGAACAACGTATCTAGTACGTGCTTCGCGCCCAATTAGTTAATTTTTAAAAATTATCCCAATTTAAAAAAATCTGAAATTTTCATAGGAAATTACTGAAATTAAGAAAGACTTTTAATACCAAAATCCCAAAGTGTAAGTTAGAAAATATGGTCTGGTTTTGAACGATGTCCTTTAGAACGCAGAAAGTTTTTATTTATTCGTGCAAATGTTTTTAAAATGATTGCTAATAATTACTGAAACTTATTATGTCCAACCCTTAGGTACCAGCATTACCATCAGTAGTGAAATTTTTTTTTTTTCTCTCTTTTGTACTAATAATCGTAAAATAATCGTCTCCTGCGGCTTAAGTCGATGCCAGTGCCAGTCAACCAGCTTAAGTCAACACGAAGCGCACTTTCAATTTAGACGTTTCGTGTTGGACCGCTCATGGACCGCTACCGCACGTTTACCGAATCCGCTGCCGGGCCGCTGCAGTACGGTAGCAGTCCGATTATTATTACTTCGAGTTTTATAATTTTTAAAATGTTAAGTCATAGGAGAAACCAAGCTCTCATTGTTATCTGTACTATTTATTTGTAATTATTTTTCTAAATACCGCGGAACTATAGATATCATTATTTACGTATGTACGAGTAGGTAATAGGCATGATGACAGATTTTGAAATTCCCTTCCATAATGTAGATACACGTCTACCATATCCGAAAAAAACAATATTTCAGCAAAAAACTAAATTTCAACGCGAATTATTGAATGTTTTTAAATCTATTTTGAATTACGCGCGAAAACGCTCTTAGGTGTCATGGCGTCGCGTCTGATGAACCGTGACGTCACCGACATCTCATCAGATTTTTCATTCTGTCAAAGCAAAGTCAAGCAACACGATGGCACTTACCTGGGCGTGACGTCATTCGCTCTGATTGGTGTTTCAGTTAACATGGCGGATTGCAGTTATTTATACTTATATTTTATTGAAAATCTTATTAATCTCAATTTTAATACAAAAAATGGGTCATTTTTTAGACTCCTTTGAACATATGTATATTTTTCTCCAAAACCATTTTATTCTTTGATTCTTTAATACCGTCATCATGCCTATTCTGTATAACTTTGTACTCGTATTTGAACTGTAATGAAGTTACTCACAACGCCATCTAGACAATTCGTGCGTAAAAAGACACAAGAAAAAAATACAGATTGAGAAGGAATTTTTAGAATTTCGTAGTTTTAGCGATGTCTTAAGACTCATTTTCCGTTGATTGGCGAAATATTGGCGATGATTTAATAATTTATTATGACTAATTGTATTATTATAAAAAAGTCGACGTTTTACCGGTAATAAAGTATGAGCGAATCTAAATGCGGCCGCTGAGAAGTGGTTGGCGATGGAAGGGTCAACATCTGGATCGTAAATGTTGGAATAACCTTCACTCTTCAGGGTCAGGTTTAGAGCCCACATTACGTCATTACCTGAAACGTCATTTCTTCATGTAAAGTCTTCCATGATGGCTACCATGTGCGTTGCCCAATTCGATTGGATAAGAGTAAGCGATAAAAACGGGTTATGGAATATCTTTCTCACTAACCGAAACACAACAGCACAAGTGCTGTTATTTTACAGCACTATTCCGTAAGGTTGTTAAAACCATACTGTAACAATTTTAAATGGTTACTGTATCGTATGTACTTCAGATTCTCGCGTATAATATCAATTAAAACTTAAAAAAGAAATTACTGTGTAGGTACTCGATTAGCGTTATCTATTGATAAATTTTAGAATTAAAATTCTGAATCTTCTAGCCTTTTAGAATCATCTTTGCCATCAAAACTTTGAATCCGCTAATCTATATATATAAATGAATCCCCATTTCCCTTGGTCACGGCATTGCGTGAACGGGTAGACCGATTTTAATTCGGTTTTCACTAACGGAAAGAGGGACAAGGTTTTCCCAGATCTATTAAATCTCACTTAAAAGCATTTATTTGGGATTGGGGTGAAATTTATTAAATTCACTACTACATTTCGGAGAATATTAAATTCTCCAGATATTGATCTACAATATAAAAATATTGATGTTTAAAATTTATAAGTACATGTTTAAAGTGCCCTTTTTATACCCCCTAAAAACGGCTATTTTTTTTTATTATTTTCGTGATTTCTTAGGTTTGGTATGCAAGTCTACTTGGCGAGTTTCCTACATACGACATCCCCTCCGGTCTTTGTAGCTGGATTTCTGATTTTCTGAATGAACGGTCAATTCGACTAGTCATTGATGGCTGCTCCTCAGACTTCATGGCAATCGATGCCGGTGTTCCTCAGGGATCTGTTCTCTCTGCGACTCTTTTCCTGTTTTATATTAATGACTTACTTCTTCCAGGAGTAGTTGTATACGCAGATGACAGTACGGTCATGGAGAGATATTTGTCCAGCACGGGAGCCGGTCGCGATCTCGCGATGAAATTCGTTCTGCGATGAAATTCATCCTTAAATCTTGTATCCCAATGGGGAGACAAGAATCTGGTTAGTTTTAACGCCTCCAAAACGGAAGCGTGTTTGTTCTCTGCAAAAAGGAGCCCTTGTCACTTGGCTCCAACTTTCCGAGGTGCATTCGTACCTGTGGCCAATGATCTCAAGCTTCTTGGCATGAGGATGTGCTTAAATCTCAACTTCGGCACTTCTATGGAGTCCAAAGCTCGTTCCATCGTCGGCCTTATCCTTCCTACAGGGATATATGCTGGTTAAGAGCAAAACTATCTTTAATTTAAAAAAAAAAAAACTATTGAACTTTTTTAAATTTTTTTTTCACCATCTTGTAGCGCTTGACGATTACACGGTCTTCTAACATTCACGTAGCCAGACTCCAGAGATAATACATATATTAATAAGAGATACCTCTTTATAATATCTCTCTGCAACGTAGCCCTAAAACTTAGGACTCCAGGGCGAATTTGCACTCTCGCTGAAATTGGGGATGCTGAAATTTTTCATGGTTAAAATAGAGTAGATAATAATAGATATTAGGTACATAATTCTATTATGGCGACCTTTCTGTTGAATACTACCTTGAAATAATACAAAAAAACATTATCTTATCCCATCCTTAACCCTTATCCGTTACATTGTACAATATTGTAACAAAGAAGATGCCTCTGCCCAGAAGTGTGACATAATACATTATGAAAACGCAAGCTAAAGATGAAAATAATCCGGACGAAATCGTTGACCTAAAATATAATGAAATATTTACCCAGTATGGCAGGCAGGAATTCAGCATAAGTGATGTGCTGCATCTGAGCACTGACAATCCGCCTCGCTTCATGGTACACTTCCTCATCCTGCCTTGATGGGTCCATCTTCTTTAGTACTGTCGCGAGTCGGTTGTGCTGTCGCGCCCAGATCAGATGCATCGTTGTCAGATGTAAGTTCTCGTTGGCTCGATCGTCTCCTGAAATGGTAGTTAAAGAAAATTCACAATTTTTTGTAACTGTTGGAGATAAGAGGTCCTCGAGTGGCGTCCACCTGTGTTGTGGGAGATAATTATGGATGAACATAACACTCTTTATACTCCCAAAATAAGTAGTACAGTTACAGGAGAACAGAATTGAGCGCTGTTAAAAACAGTTGATATATTTATTATCCTACTAATATGTCTATATGATGTATAATATAATATTACGATGGGAAATTTCATGAAAGTGGAATGTTTGTTACTCTTTCACACCAAAAACTAATCAAAGCCCATACTTAATGCTCATGCTATTGTTACGTGCAGGATGAGTAAAAATGCCGTGTAAGGGTGAAAGGAGTCAATTTATTCCTGCAAATCAAGATTTATTACAAATATCACAAAGCTTCTCGATTAAACCGTCAAACTGGCAATGTTGTCGCTAATTCGTTCAATGTGTCCCTAACTCACTATATCGCAGATTTTTTCGTATTTTTTTGTCATTTCCGTATCGCGTACCGTATTTTATTTATTTATCTTCTTAGTGGCTATTTCTGTCTGCTAGAGTACCAGTATCACTTCGTCCATTGCTGAAATATTGTGATCGCCACGTGAACTAAAGCTCTCTACCTATACCTACCACGTTAAGGAACTGTAGTACCTTTTTGATAGAGGCATTCTTCACATCTTCACAAACGATTGTGTGGCTTCCTAGGATGTAACTGCGCTTGTGCATCAAGGGGCCACACTCGCAAAGGATATGCATTGGTGTTTCTTCTGACTCATGGCAGAAGCGACACTCTCATGTACTAGTGAGACCCATTATTTTAAGGTGTCTATTGAGGCGGCAGTGCCCCGTTGCACAAATTGCCACTAATTTGTCACGTTTCGACTATAGGCTTTTATGAGCGCTTTGGAATGGTTCAGCCCTGTCGCGTACCATAGCACACTGCCCCTCGAGTGTCGATCCCCGTTTTTATATTCTCGCCAAGACAGTCTGGACAGTGAAAATTCTCGAAGCTTCAAACTAGTAAATATCGGGCGTCCGTTATTCTATCGGTTCTAGAATAGTGCTTCGGTTCCTGGAATTTAAAGGGGCGTGGTCACTATCCATTTCCATGCTCCGGAATGTTCCATGCTCGCAACGCCAGCCGCCTTCCTTCGAGAAGGTTCTATGGCCAACCGTAACACTATAATTTAAGTAGCTGTCATGTATCGTGTGTCATACAAGTGTTTATAGAAAATAAACGACTATCTATTAAAATAATTGTATTTTTCGTAAAACTAAGAGTTAAAAGTAGAACTACATTCACAGATCCATGGAACAATTACTTTAGTAGTAACTCAAAATACTCACCTGCCTCGAAACAATATCTGCCCTTATTATTCATCTCCACGGTGTTGCAGCCATCGTTTGGATCAGTAGACTGTGGGAGTAACTCGCGGGGTCCGACCCTCATCATACGAAGTAGTCCGTTAGACCCTGACCTCAGCCTGAGGGATCTGTTCAGAGTGTAACCATACACTGTAGAACCGTCGATGAATGCCGTCGCCTGATTCAATTGTTCGCGAGGACCTGTTATAAAAATATACTAGACTATTAAATATATTTGGGTAAATTAAGGCATGGAGAACAAAGGGGATAAGCGCCAAATTAATCAAACTTATTTATAACAACAAACCCCCCAACTTCTACGCGTGGTATACCGTATAACGCGTAACTTTTTTGTTTGTCAACAAATTGGAATGAAATATACCTACATTACATATTACCGGAAGCTTGTCACAATACATCAGTGGAAATCACATGAAAATCGGTTGAGCCGTTTCTGAGATTAGCGTGCACAAAAGCATAGTAGGCAAAGAACTTGAAAAATGAAAATTGCTTGTGTTATAGGCGATGGTAGCCACCTACCATCAAGTGGACCGTCAGCCTGTCTGCCGACCTGACATAAAAAAAAAAAACGATTTTATTATAATATGAAAAATCTACCAGCCTAAGCTAAACCCCACTTAATATGACTGATCATATAGATCTGAAGTCAACTTAAATTGGAATGGTCAAAATCACTTAAACTGACTAATTTTAACTTTATATATACTTTCAATCATCATCGTTTACAGATGAAAGTTTCAGCCAATTCAACTGAAACACCCAAAATTTTGGACGTGATTATTTTTACATAACTTTTTTGTTATGTAAAAATAATCACGTCCGCTAAATGTTACGGGAACTTCCCGTAACACTAATGTTACGGGAAGCTTGTTATGATAGATCAGTGAAAATCGCATTCAAATCGGTTGAGCCGTTTCTGAGATAAGCGTGCACAAACGCACAGACCAAGACAAACAGATAAACAGACAAAAATTCTAAAAACTATTTTTTCGACTTCGGTAACATAAAGTGTAACATAACATAACATCGTGTACAAATCTTTATCTTAAAACTCTTGCTATACCGATAATCAATCAACTTACTGCACAATACAATTAGCGGGGAATGTAATAAATCTCAAAGAAATTCGCCTTCTCTTCTTTGTTTGCCGCTCAAAGCATTTAACATAGGCGTGGCTTAATACTCCAAGGTTTGGCGCCAGCCTAGTTCACTTGTGCAAAAGTTTGCCAACGATAGACGCGATCCTAGAGAGCGTGCAGATATGGGCTGATAATAATGGTGATGAAGACGATAGCTATTTGAGAGGTTTAAAAAAATTACCGAAATGGCAAGTAGGCACCGGAGCAGATCGAACAAACTCCATGCAGGTGAGGTTGTAATCCTGGTAGAATGGATCTTCCACATCTAACTCCACGGGAAAGCATTCTGGATGGATTGGCTGATCTGGATCGCAGCATGATAAGGAGGTGCTGTTTTCACCTGTAACGAAAGCGTTTTACGATTGAGATTTTTTCTTTTTGGGCTCCAAAGTTTCCAGAACTTTACCATGCTAAGTGAAAATGAAAGCATTTATGTTGAATGATGAATGAAAACCTTCACAGTGAAAAAATACTTTAGCACCCAGTTAAAAAAAACTAGAGACGAGTTACAAACAAATTCTTCTGAGTTTATCGATTCCAACATCATCTTGTATAGATTTGTGCTTATCCTGGGGTGGGGAAGTATAGTCACTGACCCTTGCTGAGAGCAGTAGCTGTGATATCGTGATCAATGAACTGTCCCCACACTGCCAACATGACCGTGAACGATGTGTCATGAGCATAACTTGGCCGATGCACCGTTACACTCACATCCCTTGCACTCGGAAGCCTCCCGCCATTGGACCCTGAACGAGGCGCGCTTATACCTGGAATAAAAATATTCTATATTTGTTTGTTTGTTTGTGTAAATTCACACTGCTTCAATAGATAAAATATGATTTTTATGTACCATAAGACGACTGCAATAGATGCTAATACTAATTTTCATTTAATTTGACGAGCCCTTGGTTAAAGTTAAAGTGCTTGCCTTAACGCTCTGTCTCAGGAGTTTCGGGTGCGATTCCCTGCAAGGCCACCTTTGGAAATTAACTTTTTAAAGTAATGTACCTTTTCTATTTTTTTACGTTCGGAAATCCATCACGGATACCCAGCAGCGAAGGAGGACGCTGTGGGTTATGCCGGACGCAGGAACGTTGTTACACAACTTCGGCGACCCGCCACGGCTGTACAGCGCGGGGAGGACGCTCCCTGTCGGAACCTCGGCGTACCCGAAAGCGGAGATACGCCGGCCATTTCGGGGATCTCACAACGGGCGGTAGTCTCCCCTTAGACTACCGCCTAGTCCTGGTCAAGGAGTAAGGTGGCGGATATAGGCCAGCTAATGTCTCTACCTGGCGAATAGTGACAGTGAACACTGGGTTTCGCAATCATTTGGGCAACCCGTCTGGCGGCAGTAACCAACTGCCAGAGCTGCCAGCTCTGGCATCCTTCTGCCAGATGTCAGAGGGATGCCAGAGTCCATTTCCCTATCCCTTACCCTCCTATGGTCGGCAGCGCACTTGCAGCATCTGTGGCGTTAGTTCTGTTATAGGCGACAGTACCGTCAGCTTGTCTGACGACTTTTATAAAAAAATAAAATAAAAAAAAATAATTACAAATAAGTAACACTTTTTTTCGAGCGTGAAAGTATGTAGTGCACTCACCATCAGAATAATCAGCCGGAATGACTCTTCTAAACGGAGTATTAGCAACTCCCCATCTCATCGGGTTCTTCAAGTTATTACACGTGCCATCCAAGCTTCTGTATTTGGTTGGTGGACAGGAGACAGGGGCTTGTGTACAGTAAGATGGTTCCGAAAAAGAACCATTGATGGGAGGCCCTATGCCCACTCCGCCGTCTCGTTTCAGGGTGTAACTACTGCAAAATGAATTTCTAATGTTAAGGTTGAGATATGCTGGTCAGCATACGTCAACATTAAGGTAATACTTGTTAGTTTGGCTTAACTCGTTGTCGGGTAATATAACATAACACAGAAATTAGGTGAATTGTACGAGACGTTATGCTACAATTCTATACTAGTCTATACTAATAATATTAAAAAGAGAAAAGATTTGTATGTATGTACATACATAAGTATGTGTGTATGTATATATGTACATACATAAGTATGTGTGTATGTATATATGTATTTTTGTTTGTTTATAATGAATAAACTCAAAAACTACTGTACCGATTTTAAAAATTCTTCCACCTATAGAAAGCGAGTAACATAAGCTATTTACCCCCCCCCCCCCCCTCTTACCCCCTCCATACAAATGTATACTTGTATGAATAAATTCAAAGACTACTGGACCGATTTTAAAAATTCTTTCACCTATAGAAAGCTACATTATCAGCGAGTAACATAGGCTACGCACCCTCCCCCCATCTCCGCCCTTTACTCCTCCATACAAAATTGCCGTTTTATACGAATAAACTCAAAAATGTTAAAAAATAAATGTCCACCCGTGCGAAGCCAGGGCGGTACTATATAAAAATCTTCCTAAATATACTTTACCCTCAAAGGCGTGATTAATGAAGAGAAGTGATGCGCTTGATATTGAGTTTATGGCAAACAATGCCCAATCTTCTAAGGTCCTATACCTAATTAGGTAGCACAATCATTTTGAAATCACCAATACGTCAGATCGCACTGTGTTTACTTTTTCATTTTTGTCATATTTACAACTTCGTTTGCAAATTTTTGAAAATTCTAAAAGCATCTAGTCAAATGAGACGCGGTGACTTTTTTAAAAACTAATTATTAAAAATATAGATACACATATATGTACCTATAGTTGATAAGATTAGATAGCGACAGACCCTCAACCAACCCATGACTCTATCGACAGTCAATTAAGTCATATACAGGCTGAATCATGCCCAAATTAATGTACAAATTGTTGATAAGGTTAATTTAGTTAAGGATTTTAGCTTTATAAGTATCGATTCAAATAAATACGTCTACATGGAAACTTCGAAAGCATTGAGGCGTATTGAAGCCGAACTAACGCGCGGATAGTGTTACGCGGTTTAATACCACCGTAAGTACGCGTATATTGTTACTGGTATTCCTAACATTTTGTCCATTAAATCACTTATATTTAGTAAAACATAAATATAACAGTTATTTTCCATTTAAGTATTCCATTACTATTAAACTATTAAACTACTAATTACTATTACACTACTATTACACTATTAAACTGTTGAAATGGAGATGGGCAGGACATCTTTGTCGATAGGAGAACGATAGATGGACCAAAATTACAACGGAATGGATACCTCGAGAAGAAAGAAGAAGAAGAGGAAGACCTAAAAGAAGGTGGGCAGATGTTTTCGTATCAAAATAGGAAGGCAAGAAATAGGAAATTATGGAGGAAATGGGGGGAGGCCTACGCCGATGAGGCGACTACATTGAATGAAACTAATAAACATAATAAAAATAATTAGATAACAAAAATTTGTAAACTAGACGATTTTAATTTGCATAATTTGAAAAGAAATGACTATCTTATGTTATCCAAATAGAATAAATGGCTTATTATTATTATTAAGTATTCCATTATTACAAATAAAACCTTCTCGCCATACATATCTACAACTTTATATCATCTTAACTTTTTAAGTCAGGACAAATGGACGATTCGGACATGTTTTGCGGACAACTTTATATTTGTGCAATAGTCAATCCACTATTAAAGAAATAGGGAACACTGTTTAAATATGAATGCTCTAACCGTTTAGAGTCTAACTTAAATCGTATATTTATCTAAACCTTTCCATACACAACCTTTTTTTATGTTAAAATCAGCAGACAGGCTGTCGGTCCCGGTGGCTATCGTCGCCCATAACACAAGCAACGCGACGGGTACTATACTGCAAGTGCGCTGCCGACTACAGTAGGATTGATAAGGGATTGGATAGGAAAATGGGCTCTGTTATCCCTTACTTACTCACTCACCGAAACACAACAGCACACGTGTTATTATTTCACACTGGTCTTCTGTAAGAGCGTGGTTACTGTTGCCAGACGCGTTGCCCAAATGAACGCAGTGTGCCCTGCCACTCTTAAATACCTATTATATTAAATAAATATATTTACATACACATATTATTTGTATTCTTTTTCTGTCGTCATATCATAAAAAATAGTACATGTAATATAATAGACAAGATGAGGATAGGAGGACGAGGATAGGGGTGGTTTCGACATCCTTTCGTCACACGCCGACATAAAACACAATGCCTATTATTTCAAGACGGTCTTCTGGATTAGTACAGCCAGATATTAAGAGTACATATGTACATATTTTCACTGATTAAGTACATACATAAATTATATTAAAATTTCTCTTCCAATATTATATGGATAGGTAGCAAACTTTGGCCTAGTGACATAAATTGATAGATCGAGTTAACATCCCGTCGATTAGACCAATTGAATGCAATTTGAAAACGCCATTCGCAAATGCACAAATGATAGTTTTATATGGAATGGAAGAATTTGAAGTAAGATAAAACAACATCTATTATTTTTTGAAGCGATTTATATTAACTAATAACTTATGCCATTATAGAACCTGTTATATTGATTGAAATCTACTAATTTCTCTCTAAATATTAATATTTCAATCTAGGAACAGTGTACTGCATACATAACCAGGGTATAAAACTAGTCTGACAGAAGTAACCATCCCGCCAATTTCACTATCACATTACACTTTGTCAGGGGTACATAAAAGGACATAGGGTAACCTTCATCTGTTCCCGAAGGATCATCAAAACATTTAACACGTTAGAAAAATAAATGAGTAATAAACATTTACAGCTCATTAATTTTTCCATGGAGTTTCATTCCAGATTAAATATAAGGTCCCGAGGGACGTCGCGGGCAAAAGTTAAGTAGTTGTCTATAAATAAAAAGTTTATAAAAGTAGATATTACAATAGGCATGATGACAGATTTTGAAATTCCCTTCCATAATGTAGATACACGTCTACCATAACCGAAAAAGACAATATTTCAGCAAAAAACTAAATTTCAACGCGAATTATTGAATGTTTTTAAATCTATTTTGAATTACGCGCGAAAACGCTCTTAGGTGTCATGGCGTCGCGTCTGATGAACCGTGAGGTCACCGACATCTCATCAGATTTTTCATTCTGTCAAAGCAAAGTCAAGCAACACGATGGCACTTACTTGGGCGTGACGTCATTCGCTCTGATTGGTGTTTCAGTTAACATGGCGGATTGCAATTATTTATGCTTCTGTTTTATTGAAAATCTTATTAATCTCAAATTTAATACAAAAAATGAGTAATTTTTTAGATTCCTTTCAACATATATTTTTCCCCAAAACCATTTATTCTTTGATTCTTTAATACCGTCATCATGCCTATTCCTAACCTAACCTTACCCATTGATAAGCGCTCTAGTTGCCTGTTCAGCAGCATAGGCATTATCAGCAAGTGGTTTGACTTCTTGAGCTGTTGAAGCCGCTCTTTGCGCTTTGTGTGCTGGACTGTGAGCGTCTAAAGGCTTTCTGAGACTTTCTAGTGCTTTTCGATGATTCAAAGCAGCCTTTCCTTCACTGACAGCTTTTTGAATGACCGATAAAGACGGAACATTACCAGCCCAGGCTGGAATTGGACGGCCTAAAAGGAGATATAAAAACGAAATCAACAATCAAGAATCAGATGCGAAGTATTTTTTTTGGCACCTAATTGGTGGGTTATTTCAGACTCACCTTGTAAAGGCCATTTCTTCTGTAGCAGTGGCAAAAGACTTGGATTTATTGCTGTGAGATTTGCAACCGTTATTATGGTCTCGGTGACAGGAGTCTCGGTCCTATTGTCGCCTCCAAAAGCTTCGCTTAAGTTGTAGGACACTGTGACTAGGAGTGCTATCCCAAGTAACGCACTAAAGAATGAAAAATTTACCTTTGTAAGTCTTCTCTTAAATGAAGCATTATTTATATCAGTTTATTGTTATAGCATTTTTTTATATTATTTAGGGTGGCACTGGCAGACAGGCTGACGGTCCACTTGATCGTAGGTGGTACCGTCGCCTAAGGACACAAACAACAACCCCTGTACAGTAAGCTGCAGACCCTGCAGGGATTTGTTTACGGCACGCTTGAAGGCCATATTGTAGCTAGATAGAAACATCTCTTTTAATGTATTTTGAACTTAAATACTGGCTGATTTAAAAAGGTTTGATATTCAAACATGGAAAAAGATATATATTTTGACGTGAAAGGAAAATAGTGTGTTTTTGTATATCTGACTGAATAATATATCTTTTTGAATATTTTAATGTGCTGTAAAAAATAAACTGGATGTGTGCACCATCATGATGAGTTATTTTGGATGTTTTATTGAATAATATCCCAATGAAAGAGTATTAAAATTGAAGTAGTCCGAAAAAAACTACAAGAATCTCAGAAAGGATATTGTTCCAAAGTTCGGACGTCCGCGGGATAAAGTTTCTACACATCCGGACTGTGTGCATTGGCACCTTATCCAAGTAATGCGAATGAACTCCGCATATAGCGCGCAGTGCGGTGGTAAAAACTTGTGATAGGCATTAATTGGACTAACTCATCGGTAGAACATCATCTTAAACTAAAGGGTGAGAGTAGTATTTCATTTGGTGCCTAATAAGGGCCTTACAGGGCACAAGAATGTTGGAAGTTATTTTCATAATATTAATTTTAATTTTAATAAAGGTTCTCAGACAAGTTAACAGTCCACTTGATGGTAGATGGCATCGTCGCCTATAACGCAAACAACCTTAGTAGGGTTAAGGATAAGGCATTAGGAAGGGATAGGGAAATGAGTACAGGCATGGTAGTCTTCTGTATAAAGGTGGTTTCTGCCGCCAGACGGGCTGCCCAAATGATTGAAACGCAATGTGAAATTCATAATCTGAAAAAATCTAAATGTGAGTAGGTAAGTTGTTGTGTTTCCATTGGTTTCCATGCTCTCGGCTGTTTGAGGCCGGCCTTGTTAAGTCGGCCACTAACGGTCAGTTTAACTTCAAATTCAAATTCAAAATAATAATAATATAATAATAATAATGACATTTAATTCAGACACAGGTCCATATACTGGATTTATTTATTTGCTGGATATGGTACACACAAGTTGTAATTTTTTTATACATATGTCCACATATTCAACCGACAAGCGGAATGCAAACTTAAAAGACAAAATTAATATCATTTCATAAATGTAAGTATTATTTTATGTTAAAACTGGTCAGTTAAAACGGATTACGATCCGCCCGAAAAATGTTGTCATTCACACTCACGATCATAAATAATTGATCATAAACGATCATAAAAAACTCACGTTAAACTGATCAGTTTTACTGACCGTGTGTATCAACACTTAGATAATCTCGATGAGTTATTAATAAAACTTACATTAATGTAACACAAATTGCACACTGGAAGTTTCGAAGTCTCTTCTGATATCTTCGTGCGAGGCTGGCTTCGAACACGTAGCTCGGTTGCACCAACGGTGTTCTTTCGGAGCTGGTCGTAGGCTGCTCCATACCTTTCACATGATATCGTACGAAGTACAATTGTATGTATGGCTGAAGATATTCTAAATAGCGAATGGATTTATATGCTAATAGTGTCTGAAAACTGAGGACGTCGGCAGATAAAGACTGTTTTACAATGGCTGTAATTTTGATTTTATATATTATTTAAAATGAATACCTACTGCAGGTACAAAAAATATAGTTTTCGGTTAGTGAAATACTACTACAAGAATATGTGTAAGTAAGTAGATATATAGTTAATATGCAGTACGTCTTTAAGGCGTTTTTTTTTAAATATATAAACACTGGCAATGAATTTGTAAAAAAAAAATATACTCAAAGAATTTAAAAAGTAAATAAATTCGTATTTATTTGCAAATTAGCGCTCTCTATGGGCGAGCAAATAAATCACAAAAATCAAAAAACTATACATATAATAAAATCGTAAAGAACCGTGTCTGTACATCATTATAGATTTAAAAAAAAAACAATTTGTACACATTGTACTTATGTTACGGAAGTCAGAAAAATAGTTTTTAGAATTTTTGTCTGTTTATCTATTTGTCTGTGCGTTTGTGCACGCTAATCTAAGAAACGGCTTAACCGATTTAAATGCGGTTTTCAGTGATGCATTGTAGCAAGCTTCCCGTAACATATTATTTAGTGTTTGCTTAAAAATTACGCAGTATAGCGAATAGCATGCGTACGAAGTTGCGAGCTCAGCTAGTGTATAATAAAAATGGTTTCTAATAAAAACTGCCGTATTCAAAGTAAGTCAGCTTGCATTACCCATAGATCTATGGTCTATGGCTATACCCGTGAGAGCCCATATAGTCACACACACCGTAACGGTTTTTCTTCCTGTGACTTGAGCTATAAATTGTAGAGTATTGTATAATTTTAATTTACGAGAAATATACTAGACCAATATAGCGTATGCCTTAGAACTAAGCTCTTATTGCGAGGAAGGATTCTAATTTTGGGACACTTTAACTTCACTTATATCCAAAATTTTAGGTAAATGCTTACCTGCCTTAAAAATATTTTCTATTCATTGAGTGTATTTAAGAAAGGTATTTTTGTTTTAATTACCTCCGTATGTTATCACTAAATAACCTCTCTAATTAAACGTCTCATAAATTCTATGTGTGCGCTAACGAACAAACGAGTTTCGGAAACAACTGCCGTCGGCCTTTCCAACTATGCTACTGTTAGAAGTAGACCCACGTAATTGATCCTGCGCTAGGCATGCTACACACAATTTAATAAGAGTTTAGTGACTGATTACAAGTTTTCTCTCAAACCTACAAAATTAAGAAAACATGTAATACAACATTTATATATATTATAAATACCTGTTTGTCTTTTTCTCTGATTTCATAGAGCCTGCGGAAGGACATAAGATACTTTCGACTTGCGTGCGGGTGAAGCCGAGGGCGAAATTTATTTTCGACAACAAAAATAAAAAATTATACAGTAAACACTAAACTCGTATTAATTTCCTTTTTTTATTTTATTTTTGTTTCATTTGGAGATAAATATTCTTTGTGTTGACTTTCGAAAGAATAAATTAATGATTGTAGGTATAATTTAAATAGGTGGATATTATGATTTTCTCTAATTTTATTTAAGGGAATTATCTGATCAATAAATTGTTTTATGAGAAAAACATGTGTACCTATTACTGTACCTGTGTCTTTTTGCAACAAATAAAGAAAAGGAAATTTTTCTAACATGCGATTTTTTCAATATTTCAACAAAAATTCGATAAAAATAGATTTATTTTTAGAAAACTTGATTTTTTTAGGGTCACGTAGCATTGTGGCCAATTATATACGTAGGTACCTGGCCATTAAAAAGAAGACAGTGGAGATGCTCTAGAACCTAATAAATTAAATAATTATTAAATTCGTATCATAATTTACCCGTGTTTGTGTGCGATATGACTTAAACAGGTATTTAAAGGTATTTTTCGCATGCGCTACCTTGAAAAACAATAATAGCTGTAGGTACCTATTCATTTTCATTTGGTTTATTGTGAGGCTGATGGTTTAAGATCAGCTTATTAAGATGATTACATAGTGACTATTTCAATCAAATATATTGTGAAACAAAAATAACATAGCTATTGTTGTTAAAAATTATTATAAAGTGGATATAATTAAAATAATATTCACAAATACATAAAATGAACGCATTATTTTATATTTAATTCAGTCTAACGATGACGTTTGTCATGTTACATTGACACTTGACAGTACATATTTTGACAACTTATTACAATACAAATCTCAAATATATTATAATACACGAACACGACCAAACACGACAGCAAGTAGCAAGCAACACGAAACAGCTGGCTGGCATCTAAGCTAGGCTAGGCTGAGTTTTTTTTAAATAAAATAACTTATTTTTCTTATTATAAACTGAAAGATGACTTCTGTTGAAGAATTACAAAAAAGAATTAAAGACCTGGAGGCTAAACTAGCCGTCCAATTACGAAATGTCGCCCCTAAACGTGAGAAAATTGAAGTAATGTCATCCGAAGTTGTCGATTCAAATCCTTACAGGTAGTTCCTTTTTATATGTTTCTTACTGAATTGCTTGTGATTCCTCACTTTTAAATGTTTTCATGTCAACAATAAGTTTAATTTAAAATTTTGTATACTTTCCCTCAGTCGTCTTATGGCTTTAAAAAGAATGGGCATTGTGGACAACTATGAGAAGATCAGAGAGCTGTCTGTAGCCGTAGTTGGTGTCGGTGGAGTTGGCAGTGTTACCGCTGAAATGCTGACCAGATGCGGTATTGGAAAAGTGAGACAATTATTAAATTTCATATTACGATATTACAGAGATATGAACCCCTTTTTGTGTTAAAAGATCACAGGCAGGATGACTGCACTTGATGGTAAGTGGCTACCGTAGCTTATGAAACACAAGCAATACTATCAGAAAAGCGACAAGATGCGGAATATTGCATTGGCATCCGTAAATCATTTGACAAAACACAAAGTGGTGTTATTTCATAAATATCCTAAAAGGGTGCATAGAATAATACATAGTCATAATAGAATAATTGTAGCTGTAATATGAATAAGGACGAGATGAGTGGATAGAGGAGACCTATATAAGCAGAACAACTATGGAAAATAGTAAATATAGTAATCCCCCGCTTTATGCGACCCCCGAAAGCGCTAATTCGTTATAGCGCGACTTAGTTTGGAATTCTTGGAGATGAATATTAAAGTTATTAAAAATATGTAGAACAGAGGCAATGGGGTTCAAAGCTACGGGGTTGGGAGGCAATTTGATCTACTTTACTCAGTGAACCGATATAAACTCATAATGATTAATACATAGGCTGATTCTGTTTCATTTTTTCAATTACATATAAGTAAACGCTGTTTGATTATTTCTTTGGCTTGTTATTTTATCATACTGTTATAAGTTAATTTTGCTTACCATGATTTTGTCTGGAGAAAGCGATTTTGTAGCTTAAATGATGAAAAACATAAACATATTTGAAATTTCTGCATGTATATAATTGATTCTACATTTTTATCTATATAATTGAAATTTTCTTTCCAGCTCATATTATTTGACTATGACAAAGTTGAGCTGGCAAATATGAATCGTTTGTTTTTCCAACCACATCAAGCCGGTCTCAGTAAAGTTGATGCAGCCGCTGCAACATTGTATGATATCAATCCAGACGTAGAAATTGATGCATACAACTATAATATCACGACAGTCGACAACTTTCAGAAATTCTGTGACACAATTAGGTGAGTAATGATGCCCTGGTGACATTGTGCAGTCAGGTCAGCTGGGCAGCACATCTTAGTTTTCATTTTGATCTGAGAATAATAATTAGCATTCATTATTTGCTATAATAGTGAAGGAAAATATAGTCTGTACATTTCATTTTTAAATAACGTAAATTCTTTATTTCTGTACAAAAAACACAATGCACTTTGATTATTTTACAATTTTGCAATGCTTCATCATCTTATAAGAATTTAACAACTTGTAAATAATGTAATTAACATAATAACTTATTAATTATTATAATTATTAATATTAATGTAGCTCTAATAACGTCTTATTAATTAAATCTTATGTCTTTGATTCCAAGTGTTCTGGCTAGAGTCCACACTTGTTCTTGTGGTTCCCATTGTCAAGCTTTCTTTAGTACAATACAATTCAAATATTTGTGCTGTATATTTTAGGTAATTTTCATAAAAAAATATTGCAGAGAGATTATTGATACCTATATTAATAGTGACTGATAACTTACTTTAGTCGCTATGAATATTGGTTATTGTTCAAAGTTTAAAATCTTCCTACATTATGAAACTACAGTATAACATTTACAATCAAATTAGTATAACTATTATTTAAGGTGGATCTCATGTGGTAAATAATATCTAGTTTGAAAAAAAAAAAAAAAGAAAATGTGAAAATTTATTTAGTTTCTGTATTTTTATTTTTCTTTCCCTCATATTTCAATAAAGGAAGATCTCTTGATTCCCAATGTCTTTGAACCAGGGTTTGCGAAAATCCGATATTTATAATAAATATCAAAATATCCCATATTTGCTATAAAATATGTATATTCAACATGACAAGAAAAAGAAGCTATTTTCATTCTGAAAGTAGTTTAAACTATCAAATTAATGTATTTAAAAATGGAGAATCTTTTGAGAATATCAATAACAACACAACAACAAAACACAACAAAACTGACACATTATTCTTTCAGAAAAAATTAATAAATTAAAAAACCTGCAATTTCTCTCATAATCTCAGTCGTAGATCATTCACTACTGGATAAAGGCCTCCCAGAACACAGTTTGCTAAATTTCTAGCTCAGAAGTCAGGAAAAAAAGTATATTTCACGATTCATATATGATGATAATTATATCAGCTAACCCTGCTTTGAAAAATAATCAAAATTACTCTTTGTATGACAAAGGGTTGTAGGCTGACAAAGGGGTTCCATTTGATCGTATGTGGCTGCTGTCACCTATACACAATTAACACTTTTTTTATGTTAAGATCGGCAGACAGGCTGATGGTCCACTTGATGGTAGGTAGCTACCGTCGCCTATAACACAAGCGACGCCAAAGTTGCTGCAAGAGGGGAATAGGGGAAATGGGCTCTGCCTTTCCTTACTCACTCACCGAAATACAACAGCATACGTGCTGTTATTTCACAGTGGTCTTCTGTAAGGGGGTGGTTACTGCCGCCAGACGGGCCGCCCAAATGACTGCGAAACGCAGTGTGCACTGTCACTACTTTCCAGATCCAGAACAGAGCCAAATTTGAGAAGATCATTTTTCAATGTTGACCCTGCTGGGAATCGAACCCGGGACCCCTACAAGAGAGCGTTAAGGCAAGCACCCATCTAACGGGCTAAGGCCAAACAAGGGTATATGTTAAAAGACAAAGTGGGAATGAGGGAATGAATTCTCATATCTCTTTCTCTCACGCACTGAGCATATGCTAGGTACTAGTGATTTGTATGGAATATCAATTGTCGACTGCAGAGTTTATGACAGGGAATTGCATTGTGTCTGCTATTACTGAAACAAAGACCGACCTAATTGGCTCAGCGGTAGTATCTACGCTTCTGTAGAGAAGTTGCGGGTTCAATCCTGCTCAAGACTATTATATAAAGGTGTAATATAAATCTTGTGTGTTTGGGTCGACAGTACAGGCAGCCTCACTAGCGGTCCCGTCGACCTTGTCCTCAGTTGCGTGGACAACTTCGAGGCTCGTATGGCGATTAACACCGCTTGCAATGAACTCAATCAGAATTGGTTCGAGTCTGGTGTGAGCGAAAACGCTGTATCTGGACATATACAGTTCATATCGCCAGGAGAAACGGCTTGTTTCGCCGTGAGTACTTTGCTAATCAACCAATCGGAAAACCCAGTCATTGAGCTTATAAACATGTGATGACGCCGGGATAACACAGGAAGCAAGAAGTTTTAAAGATATATAGCACATTGGATAAGATAATGGTTCATCTGTTTTATGGTGGCCTACTGTAAATGTGGTTTGTTACCACCAGTTGGGCTGACTATGGGACAAATAAATTTCTTGATAGTCTTTAATACTCAATGGTTGAGTCATTGCATATATATTATTGAAGTGCCGGATCGTTAAAAATGTATATCTGCAGATATGGATCTGAATACGGATATTTCTTATTCAATCTGTTATATACCATTTATTTATTAATATTAATAATATTATTAGTATTAATATTATTAATATTAATACTTATTTAATATTAATATTATTATTTTTTATTATTTATAAAAACCATTTAGTATCTTAAATTGTGTCTGATTGCAGATTCCGTTGTCTGCTTTGAGTCTGTAACTATTTTAATTATAACTTTAGATATTTTATTCTATAGGCCTTAACGGTCGATATTAAATTTGTAAATGCTGTGTATACCTATAATTGGAACTCACATCAGACTATGACCGAATGAGAAGTTTATTACTATATGATTGTTGTGTTTTCTGTTGGTGGTACCTATTATAAATAAATAAATAAACAAATAAAATAAATAAATAAAATAAATAAATAAATCGGTGTCCGTGTGCGTAACCTTGAAACGATATTTGAAGCCACTTGACGCTTTGCGTGACAGACATGACATGTTTCGACTCACTACGATAAATGTTTGAAAATATAAAGGTGCCAAATATTTGACTAAAATCAAATATTGAAATAAAAAATTGACCGAATGGAATTTAATAGTTTTTCATTGCTACCTAATCACATATTATATATGAATTGAAAATTAATAAAGTAAAAGATCCGCCAAAAAGTAACGGATACGGATATCCAGCACATCACTAATATGTATAAATAATTGGAAACTTTTAAAACATAATTTTTTCTCAAAACATTAGCTTTTGTACCACCTGTAAAAGTTAAGGTGGTCATGTGTTTTGAGCACTGAACCATAAATGTTTCAAACTCATGTGCAAATTAGAATTATTTTTTTAAATTTCGACACTTGAATGTGTGTATAATTTTGTAATTGTAAAGGTATCACTTTCCAGTGCGCTCCACCATTGGTAGTGGCGTCGAAGATTGACGAGAAAACCTTGAAAAGGGAGGGTGTATGCGCTGCGAGTCTTCCCACTACTATGGGAATCGTCGCCGGCTTTCTAGGTAATTTTTACAATCATAAACACTTCAGTCAGATAAATGTACAATGTATGTAAATTTCGTTAAATTTTTTTGAAGTTTGTTGAAGTATCAAATAGAAATTGATTTCATTATTCTCTATTAACATAGCCCGTTGAATGAGTGGTTAGGGTGCTTGCCTTAACGCTCTGTTCTAGGGTTCCCGGGTTCGATTTCCGGCAGGGTCAACTTTGAAAAATGAACTTTGCAAATTTGGCTCTGGTCTGGATTGGAAAGTAGTGGCAGGGCACACTGCGTTTTCGCTGTCATTTGGGCAGCCCGTCTGGCGGCAGTAAAAACCCCCTTGTACAGAAGACCACCGTGAAATAACAGCACGTGTGCTGTTGTGTTTCGGTGAGTGAGCAAGGGATGCCAGAGCCCATTTCCGTATCTCCTTTCCCTTAATCCTATTGTAGTCGGCAGCGCACTTGCATCAGCTTTGACGTTGCTTGTGTTATAGGCGACGGTAGCCACCTACCATCAAGTGGACTGTCAGCCTGTCTGCTGATCTTAACATAAAAAATAATAATAAAAAATATGGAACGCCAAGTAGTCAAGCAGTTGTAAAGTATGCAAAGGAGAGAATGTAATATTTTTTATGTAATGGCTGAATGTCCACTTGATAATAGTTACCCTATAACACAAGCAGTTCCGTAGGTGCTGCAAGTCCACTGTCGACCGTAATATATGTAGGATTAGAGATAACTGATCTGGCTTACTCACTGAAATACAATAGCACACAGTTATTTTATTGTAGTTTGTAATGTAAGGGGGTGGTTGTTGCCGCCAGACGAACTGCTCAAATGACTGCGAAACGCAATATGCCCTGCCACTGCTAATTTCCCTGACATATTATGCATAAAAATTCCTTGAAACCTGATTTTTTATTAAGTATTTTACGGTTTTAAACATGCTCGCATGTCTCATAACTGGCATTTTAAGGACGAAATAGTTCTAAGGATCCAATGGAAGTAGAATGCAATTTATGTAGGAACTTTATCTCTTAGAATCTCAAGCTGCAAGATTTAATCCAAAAGCCAAAAATATTTTTAGGATAAAGTATTCTCAATTGCTATGCAACATGAGGCGATGAGGCACATTATTTCAAAACTTCTGGGTTATTTATGTAGGAATTATTAAGAGGCTTGTAATGTGTTGGATTTCTCCATGAAAGATATGAGAGTCAAAACTGGAAAATGGCGAAGGTCACACAATAACGCAATGATTGCTAAATTGCCAATAAATTAAAAACACTGTGATTCGCACTTTGCTTTTTAGTCGACTTTGAAGATACTAGTTCTACTGGTATCTTCACTGGTTCTACTGGTACTGCTGGTTCTACTTGGTGGTAGGAAGCTACCATCTCCTATATCCGCAAGCAACGTCAGAGGGGATGTAAGTGCCACTGTTGACCTCGATAGTTACTGATTTGTAGGAATCAAACCTCTTTTTTTCAGTTCAAAACACCCTTAAGTATCTTCTGGGGTTTGGTGCCGTCAGTCACTATTTAGGGTATAGTGCACTTACCGATTTCTTCCCAACTATGAGCTTAAAGGTGAGTTCTTTTCATTTACTTTCTCACTTCAAAATCGGTTCATTTCTTCAAAATGTAAAATCACAACAACAATTTAGATATTTTTAACGCTCGACGCAAAAGAGGACTTGAAAAAAAAAAAAAAAACCTTGACCCGGCTGCAGCATCAAGTAGTCTGCAGAATACCCAACACCTCAGCAACTTACCGCAGATATAGTCTGTTTGGGCTCATTAGAATGATCTCAATAGAATGTCGAGGGTTTGTTTATAATTTTTAATTATAGATTGTATTTTAACATCTCCATGTAATTCATATGTTTACAAATATCCTTGATACAATATCGTGTAATGTCGTTGTCAACGGAATTTCTCGTTATTCGTCGAATATCACTTTTTGGTGATAAATATTGACAAATAATGGACAATACAATGGAATGACTACGGAATAGTTATCATCATATAATATTAACGGGTAACGTCAAAAAACAAGGATGGAGGAGAATTTCACTTTAGAAGGGCTATATTGAAATGATGTTAATTTTACGCTTGGCACTAACTGTTCCTCTATCCTCTCCTTATCCTTTACGCCTTACTCTTTACTCGTATCAAGGTCGACAGCGCACTTGCAACGCCTATGGTGTTGCCTGTGTTACTAGACGAAATTCAAAAGCTAATTATTGTTATATATTTTTTGTGACAGCCTAATCCCCAATGCGACGATAGTTATTGCCGTATACGACAGCAGGAATTTCGATCGAAGCCAGTCGTCGAGGTGGCCACGGAAGTCAAAGAAGATCTGAAACCGTTACACGATGACAACGAATGGGGTATGCTTGCCTATTTGTAAGCTTAATCACTATCCAAACATAAATAAAACATACAGTCACAGTTTGAGAAAAAATGTGCGAAATAAATATGAAGTACCTAGGATCATTAATTACTATGGAAAAAGGACAAGAAAATATGTAATTCCTAAAATATTTAATAATATAAAATGTGAAGAAGAAAACTGTAGTAAGGATGTATTTAAAGCAAAGTTAAAATTAGAATTGTTAAGTGAATATAGCGATAATTAGGTAACGTTATATACCTACTGTTTGGTTGTAAATTGTACCTCATTAAAGTGTGCTAGTTGCCTACACAAGTACCTATTGCGCAGCTGTTTTAGAAGATAAGAGTGCATATATAGTCGTCAACAAACTTCATGTAAGTTTGACGATTTATTTAGTTTTAAGGTTTTTGTTATGTATTTTGAATTAAATAAATAAAAAAATATACATATATTGTATTGTGTGATAAATTAAAATTTGTTGAATTAAAATTCAATATGTAGTTACAATCTCTCGTTCCATTAAAGAAACAGACAGACCCACACAGCTACTTCAATTTATAATATATGTAATTATAATAAAATTGTTTTAAAAATAACATTTATCATATATATCATGAAATCTTTTCAAGATTCAAGAGTTCGAAGCGACTGGATGGCGCCAATTGTGTGATGTTGTTCACAATGTTATTTATAACTGTGATGGTCATCTTTTTTTATTGTGAAAATATTAATATTTTCATCCCAATATTCGGTTTCTTTAAATGTCACTTAATTTTACTAAGTCCGAGTATCACACTGCAAATTTTAGATTAAGATGCATGAAGCTTTCTTTCATCAGTAGTGTTCTTAAATGAAATCCAAACGACTTCAGAGCTTCTAGCTGGATTGGGATTGTGGAACCTTATTCAATGAGCTTCCTGTTATTGTCAATGTTTTTATATATGTAAAGCCCAGCAGACAAGTTGATGACAGTTGTCTGCTGGGTAGTCAGATGAAGAAGTGTCATAATAAAACTAATTACGATTGCATTATTATCACCTATTATAAAGTCTTTAAAAGTTTCATCTTGTAACAATATTAGTTGTACTATAAGTTGCGTAATTTCATGGGTTTTAATATTTTTATGTAATATTGTATCTCTCTGTATTAGCGAGCGTTTGTTTCCGTATCGGCTCTGGTCGTCAAATTTCGGCTGTGTTCGGTTATAAAGTCAGCGTAAGAAAAGGTTCGTCACCTGAAAGTCGACATTTGCTTGCACCAGGACAATTATCAGTCATGTCAAAATTTCATTTCAAACGTCGTGTCAGTTGTCTGCTTAGTGCTTTAGTTTCAAAAGGTACTAAGAGTCTACGACTTGATAAAGGAATTAATTTGAAAACTGACGAAGGTTTTCGTACCCCGACTGTGTACATACAAGTAGTCCAACGCTCCATAGGACATCTTTTTCACTCTTGTTGACAATTAATATTTCTATCTCGCGCTATATATTCTGGTGATATTATCATTGTGTAGTTTTCATATTGATTTTCAAATGCCATTTGGTAGAGTGTACTCTACGTCTACCTCAGTTATAATAGAAGTCTTTGGTAAGGATTAGGGATCAGAAGGGGATAAGGAAATCGGCTTTAGCATCTCTATTCAATCAGTGGAACACAATAGTACACGAGCTGTTACTTCACTGTGCTCTTCTGTAAGAACGTGGTTACCGACACCACCCTGACTGCCCGACCATAACTATAGTGTGTATAATATGATATATTATGGTTTGTTTATAGGGATTTTTTTTAACAAAATAATTGATTTTAATTATTTTTTTCAGGTATTAGTTTGGTCGATGAAAATTCGCCCGAAGAAGATGATGGTACCAATTTAAAACTCGTAGATGGAGTGGAGGTATGTTTAATACATTTCAGTTTATTAGGGATAGTAGAAACAGTTGTGAGGCTAAACACTTTAAAAATTGAACGAATTATTTTGATCTGTGAATTTTGAAGCTCACACAAATGAATTATTCAATTCAATATTAAAAAAATGTCTATTCAATGGAACCAAATTTCAATTATTATATTTTTTACAATTGTTGAGGTATCACTGTTTCTTGTATTCAATAATACGGTCATTCTATGAATGCGTTTTTGACATTTCTTTATGTCCATTGCATAAAATTCATTTTCGATTAAACGTTATTGTAGAAAATGTATGGAGATTGACACACATTCAAAACGGCAATCATATAATGGCCGGAGTATACTTTCAATTATCAATCTATGGTAAAAGCCCTCAGTACCATAAATAAATGTTCGGTCACTGCTAATCAGTCACATGGAAATAATTTAGGATTTAATTTTGAGAATATAATTTAGGATAATAATTTAATTTTGAGAATATAATTTAGGATTCTATTGTATGTATTAAAACCTACTCACCTTAGTACCTTGATAATAATAAAACAGCCTTTATGTAAGTATGTATACTTCAACCACTTGAATAGGTATATGCATTTTTATTTTTGAAGTGAAACTTCTTTGTGCGCGATGAGTAAAATTTCAAGGTCGAATTTTTAGTGACGCTTCAGTGTAGCGATCACGTGACGCTTCTTGTAACGTTTCTCAAAAGTAAATTCTATTAACCATTTAAATTATTTATTTTATTTCAGTTCTCTCTCTTTCTCTTTCTGACATCTACCGCTTACTATATTTGATCGCAAAAGAAGTTTCACTTTTGACAAAAGAATTCTCTATAAAATATGTAGGTCTCTTCTAGATCTAACCAAATGTCTCTGTCGCCAGATAAACACTTTGGCAAATCATCTTATCTCCTTACCTGTCGCTCTCCTTTTATTTCCATTCCATGGTACATATTCCGTTTTGTTTTAGTAATTTTTTCTCGTCATGTGTCCGTCCAGTCAATTTAAACTTTCCTTTATTCACTTTCTATTTGTCTTTTTAGATCAATCATACTTATTTCTCTGACATCTGACATTACCTTGTTATGTAATGTTACGGTCGATGGCCATGTTTGTCAAACATTTGTAGTTTGCAAGCAATTGGAATTTTTTTTTTTTCAAACGTTGGTACTTCTCTCATAATTGAACAATTCACTTCCATATATTTAAAGTTCTTCTTACTATTTTTTCTTAAAATATATCCCGTAACGTAGTTCTTTTTATAAGTTATATAGTCTTTTTATAAGTATATATTCTTTTTAAAGTATATAGTTCTTTTTATAAGTATGGTATAGCAAAATGACGCGGAGATTGGAAGTGGATAAGCTTGAAAAGCTGTGCAATGATGAATTTTTTTTATGCAAATGACTTAAAATTTGCAGGTTGCATACAGCATTCCCGCAGACAACAGTACTCCCGAGTGCAGTACAGATGACGCGGTCGCCGCTTCTGAATTGTCTCTCGAAGAGCTCATGCAGCAAATGAAGTCTATGTAATGAGAATTTTACTTTTTCTACTAACGCACACGCGCGACCTGCTTAAAATGTATTCAGACATTTTTGAAAAATTGCAATTTTTCAATTAATCAAAAACAAGTTATATTCAGAAAAAGCATTTTATTATAAATCATGACAAAACGAAATTATTTTTTAAAATGTCATTGACATTCCGTATTAAGTAGATAAGCATTTAAGTTTTAATATATATTTTTTAAAATTGTTGTTAATGATAAGACAAAAATGAGTAAGTTATAATATTTACTTATAGTAATTGGATAATAAAGTTTATTATTATGTATCTTCCGCTACAAGATCGTTTTTTATTTTTGCAGTGAATCTGCTCAATTTTGTTAGAAGTTTCTTGTTCGCTGCCGGTAACGAGCCGTTCTGTAATTTAAGACAAGGAGTATCATCAGACCGAACACAATTTTTACCAAAATGAGCGCAACTTAATAACCTGTGAATTAAGTTGCAATATTGCACAACAAATTTTTGTAGCTTCTCGCAGACAACCGAATAGATTTAAAATTGGAAGGTTTTTCTTAAGTATTGTGTAAAATATGAAAAAAGAAATAAAAAAAGCCGATTAAGTACAGAACTTAATTAATAAGCTTAAAAAAAAATAGTTGTCGCTGAATTTTTTTATTACTGCGACGAGAAAGATTTTTATGGGCAGTAATTTACTAATTTTTTTCTCAGAAAATATAATTTATCTTATAAATCTGCCCGATTCAAATTTTTTGAAATATAGTCTATTATGCTCTGAATTTTTATTTTACTCTAACAAGTCAATTAGGCGACGAAAGTAAAGCTATTCTGCTAAGTCCTCGCCTTAAGGGCTTCACGGAGGCAAATGACATTTACTAATAGAACTCGCTGGCGGCGGATCCAATTCAACAGGCCTAGAAATGGTGTTTTTTTGTTCTTACCATTAGAACAATACACAAAATAAAATTTTTTATTAATACAATTTTTTAATCTGATATTAACTTATTAATAGGTACAGGATTCATATGCGTACAATAAGCCGTTTTAGAGAGAATTTTCAATAAAAGTCAAATTCTTCTTGTTTTCTAACTTTTTTTGTGGAGTTTCTATTACTTTAACGAAAATTCTAATCAATACAATTGGTACTTCACATGTTAAGTATAATATATATTTTTTTCAAAGCAATTGTCTTGTCCATTTCTTGTAACATTTTCATTAAACAATGGATATTTTTAGTATTTAGGGTTTGTCTCCCCCTTAAAATATGAATTAAATTTGTATAATAGCCATTATCCAAACAATACAATGCGTTATGTACGATAATGACAAAGATATCTAATATTAATTTATTTTACAAATTGAAATCCTAGATTTATTAATATAAAAAATAAAAAACAAAAAACTGAATCCAATATTTTAAATTTTTTTTTGTTGTTTAGATATTATAACTATTTATATTCTTTGGTGTAGATTTCTGATTAGCTTTTTTCCACTATTTCGTCGGGAACCTTTATAATTTATAGCCTATTTGTTACTCTGATGTATCACTAAAGTTTTATAGCAATCCATTCAGTAGTTTTTGCGTGAAAAATTATTCATTACTTCATAAACTTTTGCATTTATAATACTTTTTTTTCATCTTAAAATAACTTTTTACAAAATACAGCTAAACTAAAGTCTTTGGATGAAAGCGCGTCTCTCTTCTGTTTTAATTGTAACACTGTTTAATTTGGACATGTTGTGTGCACATGTTTTGGGTTGCTGTCTAGTACATCTCAATGAATATTTATTTTCACAATTAATCTTCAACGACAGTATCCTGTTTTGTGTACCTCATATATAAATAAATAAATAAGATTGTAATATCTACGGCGACTCCAGGAACAATGTGTGTATGGAAGAAGAGGCTCTGGCATCCTTGACTCGCGCACCGAATCAACAGCACACGTGCTGTTTTGTTTCACACTGTTATGATCAGGCCCGCCGCTAGGTGTTTGTACTCCTGCGTGCAATACCGATTCTGCCGCCCCATCTCTATGGGGCTGGACATGTCTTTGTAAGGTGAAAGTCTCCAAAATAAAAATGTTATTTATATTCGGCTTACCGTCATACAGTCCATGACCTCCTTGGCTCTGTTGATAACGTGTTTGTCTATTCCGTTGGAAGCTGCCACTTTGTGGGTGAAACTAGTTTCGGCGATACCCTCTCTCAATCGGAACAGAAAAACTAATTCACCCTCATGCAAAATGTACTCGAAGCGCTATAAATTAATAATATCTATATAAATAAAAAACAATTGATCAATTCACGAGCCCGTTGGATGAGTGGTTAAGGTGCTTGCCTTGACGGTCTATTCTAGGGTCCCCGGGTTCGATTCCCGGCTGGGTCAACTTTGAGAATTAACTTTTCAAAATTGGCTCTGGATTTGGAAAGTACAGCAATTCGCCCGTCTGGCGGCAGTAACCACCCCCTTACAGAAAACCACGGTAAAATATCAGCACGTACAGCACACAGTGTGTTTCGGTCAGTGAGTAAGGGATGCCCGAGCCCATTTTCCTATCCAATCTCCTACCCTTAACCCTACTGTAGTCTGCAACGAACGTGCAGTAACCGTGGCGTTGCTTGTGTTATAGGGGACGGTAGCCACCTACCATCCAGTGGACCGTCAGCCTGTCTACCTATCTTAACATAATTGAGAACGGCAAATCCACGGGAAAAGTTGGAGATTTGGATGGTATGTTAATATGAAACTAGCGACCAGCTCCTGGCTTCGTACGGAGTTGAAATCTTCGAAAATCCTTTCTTATCGGATGCTTACGTTGTAAAATAACAGAAATGACAGAGCAACGACTATCGGCTCGGCTAGTTTTTAATGTTTGTAATTCTTCATTTTTCAACTTAACTCGTCTTCCGCTCTAAAAGCTAAAGGTAAAATGCCTATCAAAACAAGCTACGCCACAGGTGTTGCATGTGGCCTGCCGTCCTCACTAGAGAGAAAAGAAGGTAGATATAGAGAAATGGGCTCTGGCATCCTTTACTTTCCGAATTGTGTGCTGTTATTTCACGGTGATAGTCTGTAAGGAGTTGGTCAGATAGGCTGCCCAGTTTATGATTGCGAAACGCAAATAATAAATTTTTATTTTATACTGCCCACCCGTCGCTATATTGGCAATACAGAGTTGGCATTGTCGACTCAGTTTGTGCAAATGTCGAAGAAAACTTCGTATACTTCAGCATACTTAAAAAGAATAGAAAGTAGAGGAAATCTTGGGATACAATAAATAAATAGCTTAAGAAGAAGCGATAATATTTGTTGATGCATAAACTATCAAGCGATTAAATTAGATTTCAGTACTAGATTACGGCCGCGAAATCGTCAGCGCCCCTTATTCTTAGGTGTTAAAACATTTATTCAATCTTCGTTGCTCATATATTTTTGTCAGGCGTACTCTCCCTCGGGAACATTACTTTCTTTCTGGATGAAAGGTACTGTATTGTCCTTTTCTGTATCTCTTAAAACGTGTATAAAAAATTTCATGATGATCCATTGAGTAATTAAGGCGTAAAAGCGTAATGACTCACTTTTTCATTTATAATAATATTTAAGATAAAAAACACAATTTTCGATTATAATACATTCCGACTGAAGAATGTATTGTATTGTACATAGTGACTCGATTGCTAGGTCAAGCATGCATGCGCCATACTTACCTATCTCAGCTCCTCGACTTCTCGAGATAATCAATGGCGTTGTGACATGGGCTAAGTGTAATTGTGGCTTATTATTAGGCGCTAATATTTTTTGAAAAAAAAAAAGAACATTTATTTACGTGAAATATGTGATCAGATACGTGACGTAGACTTGACTTACCAAGAATTTGACAATTGGTGTATCGACAAGAAGATCTTTGATGTTTAAATAGTGCGTGGATAGATATACATGGGGACAAGCTGCCTCGCGATTCAAAAGTGTGTTCAGAGAAGCGGCTAATAGGGACACTCCGTCCACTTCTGTGGTTCCTTTGCCAAACTCATCTATTAGTATTAAAGAGTTGACAGTAGACTCTTGCACCACTAGCGCCATCTGTAAAACAGCGTCATCTGTTGTTTAGAGGTCCTCAACTTTTCGAGATTTATCGCAATATCTCCATTAAGCACTTACTTGTCTCAAGTCAATGAGAAATGCGGACATATGGGAGGCTATACATTCCGCAGATTGAATTCTGGTGAAGATATGGCTGATTATGCCAATAGTTGCTGACTCTGCTGGCACGAAACTGCCAATGTGTGCCAAATACACTATCAATCCTAGAACGATATCAATTTTATATAAGAAATTTGAATTTTTTTATTAAGATAATAAAATATAATTTAGTTTGTATATAATTTAGCTATTGGGACCATTTAACCTGATGTTACTTAAAAGTAAGGGTTAAAAGTTAAACGCAAGCTGTCAAACAGTCAGCCTTTGCTCATACTTATTTTTAAAAAGAGCGACAGGCGGGTTTGATGGTAGACTCAAGTGTGTTGTCTACTTTGATGGGCTAGGGAAATGGGACACTTGCCATACACAAAGTGCTCATATTTAACGCCGGTTTTGTTGAAGAGGATGGTTACAGCCGCCAGAGGGCTGCCCACTTTATGATTGCGGAAAGCAGTCTGCTCTGCCACTATAAATTCTTTCATGTAATCATTAGATTATTTTTTTAACCACAATATAGATAATTATTATTAGATACAAATTATATAATTTATAAAATAAAATAGGAGTCTTTAAGGGAGCAATACTTCAGTTTATCCCACGAAGGACTCATGAATTTGCAAAGTACAAATATTCACTAGTTAGAAGTCAACACGAATATCTATAATGCAACGAATCAGACACCGCCGCATCAAATCAAATATAAACTAATGCTAGAATATGCGCAAAGCATAAAATGGTGTGTAACTTCTTTAAAGTGAGATCCAGTGAGTGTGTGTGTGTGTGTCTGTCTGTCGTCATAATGAAGTCCGAGAAGCCAATTCCGAACAATGGGTTTAATGCTCTTGGTATTTTTGTCTTTTATATCACTATATATAGTATATATATACTATATATACTATATATACTATTGTAAAGATAAAATATCTACCTATCTGTTTCATATAGACAGATTTCCCACTAGAATTGGGTCCAGTAAGCACTCTAACGCAGCCGGTTTCCGCGTCTGCTATGGTGTCGTTGGGAACAAAATTTTCACAAGTGATCATGTGTAGCGGATGTCTGCCTTGCTTTATATTTATCACCTTGTTTTCAGTTAGTACAGGACGAACGTAATTATGTTCTCTGCACACTATCGACATCGCTATTAGGCTGGGAAAAGAATATATTTTTTATATTAATGACACTTCAGAAATAAATATTAGTATATGTAGATAAAATAATAGTATAGATTATCATCTATACATATAAAGAAATCGTAAACGAGCCGTGTCTGTACATTAAATATTTTTTCAAAAACAATTGTACTCGTGATGTACATACTTACCGAAGTAAAGAAAACTAGCTAATCTCAGAAACGGCTTAACCGATTTGAATGCGGTTTTCACTGTTGCATTGTAGCAAACTGCCCGTAACATTTAGTGTTTGTTTCATTCCAATCGGTTTAGAAATAAAAAAGTTACGCGCTATATCGAATACGACGCGTACGAACTTGCGGGCTCAGCTAGTCATTCTATTTTCTATCTTTCATCAACGATTACGTTAGCTTAAGTATCCTTTATAAATTATACCCCATGTGTAATTATGATGTAGGTATAAACTATATTGCTTTAAAGTTTAATCGAAATCTGTACAGTAGTTTATGGGTAAAAGAAATTACACATACGTCCCACAAACTTTCACACCATACTTTCTACTAATCTTATATATATAAAAATGAATTCCTATTTCCCTTGGTCACGGCATCACGCGTGAACGGGTAGACCGATTTTAATTCGGTTTTCACTAATGGAAAGAAGGATAAACGGGGAATGTTCATATATATAAAAATTGTACGCCGGGCGAAGCCGGGGGCGGGTCGCTAGTAATATTATAAATGCGAAAGTTTTTGAGAATGAATGGATGTTTGTTACATTTTCACGTAAAAACTACTGAACGGATTTAGATAAAATTTGGCACACAGATAGTTTATTACCCGGATTAAGATATAGGATACATTTTATCCTGAAAAGATGATCAGAATGATCGTCTGAAAATAAAAAAAATCGACTTTAGTGGCGGTGCAACCGTCGTCACTGCGATAAAGATGTCTGATATTTTCTCCGATGTTATATTTTTCATTTTTCGCGGGCACCAGCTAGTTTATAATATTAGTAGGTTTTACTATATTCTTACCAATCCAGTTCGGCGCACTTTTCAACAACCGTCGCCAATGTGTGTAGATTCTCCAGAATGACTGCTGTAAGTCGCATCATTATGCGGGTTTCGTGAGCGACTATCTCTGGGTACGTGTCTCCCACCATTACATCTAATTCTGTAAAAATATTCCCATTGTTAAAAGAGATAGTCTGGTATATGTTTAGATATGCTCGAGTTTGTATAACCTGCTATATAATTCGATGGTTCAATGGGTAAGAAAATGGGGCTGGCTTAGGGGAATTAAGATTTAAGGCCGCCGAAGCAGCGAGCTATAGTTATAAAATTGTTATAGCCAAGTCTAGAAAGCTGAAATTTGGAACATAGGTTAATTTTATAACCTAAGAAAGATTTTTGAACATTTCAACTTCGTGCGAAGCCGGAAGCGGGTCGCTAGTCTAATATATAACGATTAGTGTTGTATTAATTGATAATTTAGCCTACTAAACCAACATTTGTCTGTATGAAGGTTTGAGTGCAAAAAAGTCGGTTCAATGAGTCAGAGGCAGACATTTGCGAAAATATCGGTCGTGAACTTTAGCAGAGATTATATCCGTGAAGGGATAAAGTTATAACTAAATGATTCGAAGTAGTCGTCAGTACGCAATGATAAATCAGTACTTTTCTTTCGCTGAAAGAGTTGCGTTATGCCCTGTCCGTATATAACCTACGTATATGCATGTATATGGCAGAATGTCCACCTATTTTTTGAATTCCTTTTCGTTACATTTCTTACTACCTGTTTTCGAAGTCTTTTTGTACTTCTTTAAGATATGTATTAAAATATATATGTTATCCTTTTTTGCAATTATAGGGGGCATCATAGCCCAGTTGCTGTCAATTAATAAAGCGTAAGAGACAAGGGGAATAAGTTCTTTACGTGTGAACCGAAAAACTTCAGCACATGTGCTCTTATTTGTGTTATGACAATATGCATTTATTCTTGATAAGTATTTTTACTTTACTTTAAAAAAAACGGGACAAGTGCGAGTTGAACTCGCTCGAAGAGTGTTCCGTACGATGTTGCCTATCCGCACAATATTGAGCGATTTACCATCTTATTTTAATATCATGGACTTCTTATAGGTTTTCCTATAATCTATAAGTAGAAAACTAATTTCTGTATTTTTTTCAAAATTTTAGGTTCAGTAGTTTCGGAAATAAGGGAGGGGGGGGGAATGGTCGGATCCGAGTGATCCTATAAGGGTTCCGTTTTTTATTCGGACGTACGGAACCCTGAAAATCATTGCGGGAACAATTTATTTTAATATAGGTAAGTATTTTTTATAAAATAATGATGAAACCTTAGTTAAAAACTATATTCAAAGCCAAATTAACTTCAAATTGTCTATGAACAATTGTTCTCATACTAGAACAAAATCAATAAACTTTTAATTATAACCTTTTCCTGACACTAACTACCTATTGATACTACTTTTTCAGGTACATTGGTTAGATTTTTAGCATCGGTTAGTTTAATTTGAAGTATATTCACTACAACCTTACCTTCACATCCTTTGTTCTTGTAATGTATGTAGCCGTTATTTAAAAACTGAAAATAAGAATTATCACTATGTGATTCAAACAGTACTGCATTGTCTTAAGGTTCAAATTAGAGTTGAATTGATTACCATGAATTTCATATCGGGCAGTTCCATGTTCTGCATTGTGAGGTTTTCTGCCCACTGCTTAACGCCCAGCAAATAGCCGAGATGCGGCATGTATATCATCGTGCACTCTTCGATGAAGGGTGGTAGTTTTTCTAACTCTACCTTGGCTGTTTCCGACATAAGCCCGTGGAGGCTGGCCATTGTTTGCTTCTCTGTAAGTTTTTTATAATATTTCGAGTTTGCGATTGTCATAACATATTGAAAAACATATTATCAATATCGCATGTATTAATACATAAGCTAGTGGACCCGGCAAATGTCCTGTTCGAACTTCTGTAATCGATCGCAGCGCAAATTACCAGGTCCAGTTGTCAATCTAAACCATACAGGAAATTAAATCAAAGTTGGTGCACCCATTTGAGAGGAGTTATATATGTCGCAGTCATCTGGTTGAATCTGCTATTTGATTGAATGACTAGCGCGTTTATTGAATGACGACATTTAATTGAATGACTAAAGGACAACTCGTCAAGTCGTTGAATGTAACGTTCAACGTCTTGACTGAACGTCATTTAGCGAAGTCGTTGAATGGGATATAGCCGACTTTGTAATGTTTGGTTAAGGTGCCCATGAGTTCGCAACTAACCTTACTTTAAATAAAAATAAATGAATTATAAAATGTTTCGTTAAATCAAATTGTAATATTTGATTAGGGTGAATTTTGGGACAATTAAAAAATTACTGATTTATAAAGTGCTGAGTTTAAAATAATAAAAGATTGTAGCATGATTTCCAAAGCTTTACTTAATCCCATATTTTTGCTTAGTATAAAAAAATAAAAAACCTAGAAAAAATTATCATATTATTTCAAAAGTAATTTATTAAAATATGCGCTTCCAACACAGTGCTATCTGTGCGAGCTGTTTGATGAAAGGGCTATGTTACAATCCGCTAACTAGTTGGACGTTTAGTGACGCTTGTTCAATCAACGTTCGGCCTAGTCATTCAATTAAATGTAGTCATTCAATGAACGCGCTAGTCATTCAATCAAATAGCAGATTTAACCAGATGACTGCGACATATATACAGGGTGGTAATTTGAGACGGGTCAGTAGGGCAGCTACTTAAACCATTGTAGCTAGAACAAAACACTCTTAGGAGACTATCCATAATTTTAATAGTTATTCCCATCAGCATGGTTAGGCACCAATGGTTTAGGTGGCTGCCCGTACTGACCCGTATCAAATTACCACCCTATATACAGTATATACAGATATGGTGACTTACAGAAGAATAATATACAGGCTGTCCTGTAAATAATGGTCGATAGGGCATGTGATGGCCTTTTGGAAAAACACTATTTTATCTTATCCGAAGTGGCATCGTTTTTGAGATATTGGGCCTTTTTTTGAATTTTTAAGTTTTCTCTTTTTTGTCACTAATACTTAACCTTGGGCGCCACACATTAATTATCTAAAATCTGAATGTTTCACTTGGTCTTATGGTATTTGTAAAAAACTTAGTTTTTCTTAAAAAAAATACCGCTTTCGTTTACTTGTTTTAATGTTGACCTCAAAAAAAGATATAAAAGTCTGCGGTGGTCAACTATCTTAAAAAGATGCTCACTAAATTTAAATTCTAAAATAGTAAAATACATGTTACATGATCTCTATCGATAACTTCAATATCCACCACTATTTACGGGACAGCCTGTATAAAGAAAAAAGATAATCTGTAAAGTCCAACACGATTTGACCAATGAAGTTGGCACCATAGAGCGTATCCTATAATGTACTATAACATAACACTAAGTATCCTATAACACTTACTAAATATCTTATAATGTAAAATCTAGCGAAAGATTGATTTTATGTTTCTAGTGTATTAAAAGATTATTTTGTGATGAAACTATAATATTTATAAGATTTAAAAATACAAGGTTGGAGGATTTTGTTAGATAATTGGTAGGAATATTTAACTCAAATTGAGACTCAAGTAAGTACAAACAAATTAAAGTTCATAGACTCCTGAAAATATAATCTTCGTAAATATTAAAATAGGGATGTGGCTAGAGGCAAAATAGAGAGCTATTTTATTATTTTTAGTCTTTTAAATATTACTCACTCATATCCAGTTCTTCATCAACGCCAACCTTGACTGTGAATTTTCGTTCAGACTTCGACAAGTCAAAATCGATTATTCTGTTCATATAGCTTGCCATCTATTATCAGAAGTAAAAAAAAAGAAAATAAAAAAAAAACTCATATTATTCCAGAAGACGTGTTTCAGTGCTTGAGTAAGTGTTACCTGAGCCCATCTTCAGCTATACCAGAATGAAGTTATTTTGTAGAGATCGGCAGGCAGGCTGACGGGCCACTTAATGGCAGTTAGGTGGCTATCACAATTAATAGCCTCGTCGCATATGTTAGAAAGAGACAAAGAATAGGGGGAATGGGCTCTGACATCCTTACTCACTCAAAGAAAACACTAATTCTGCTCTCTTTGTATTATTTTAAAGTTGTTAAATTATGTTATTTTTTTAAACAAGAAAAGAAAAACAAATTTTAACAAATAAAAAATCTGTGTCAGCTCCGACGCACGACTGAAGTTTACTTCTTTAAACGTATAAAATTAAATATCTTCCTTGTATTATAAGTTCAGGTAGTTCATTTTTTAGAAGAGAGATGTCGCTGCGCCGGCAGGTTATAACACGCTATCGTTTCGTTCCTCAACGCGAACTACACATTTGCTTTTGAATTATGTTATGGAACAGAACGTAAATACGTGCAACAACAGTCACACGAATGATAAAGTAACAGGTAATGTAACGCTTTTTAGTTAACGCTCGTATCAATTTTACTCCTCACAGTGTTTTCCACTTAGGATTTTCATTTTTCCCTAGATGTTTTAGTTTAGGATTTGTCCCTAAAATTCCCTATACGACCTCATAAAATCCTATTTTTAAGGGGCATGTTTTTAATCAGGCAAATAAACAATAATTTGATAGATATTATTTTATTTATTAAAAAAAACATCAATAAATTATTCACAAATTTAAAAGATTAGAAGTAGAAGCCGAAGCATTACTTTTGTAACATTTTGCTGCGCTTAACATGGCACTATTGGCACTGTTGGGTTCCAAAATTGAGCAATTTATGGCCTGGTAACTAGACTTTTAAGACAGTCCCCTTTGCATAAACCTGTCGTCGGTGGTACCAAAGAGTAAGCAAAGTGTCATAGCTATCATTGAGTAACTTATATAAATATAGGGTTACCAACATAGGTTGCATTTTTCCCCGAATATCTCTAAATCCCAGTCTTATTAAAATAATCCTTAATCATGCATAATTTCAGTTACTTTTCCCTAAAAAAGGGAGAAATCCCTAAAAGTGGAAACACTGACTCCTCATAAAATTTCCATACCGGGGGCCCATCGATGTAACATTACGACGATGCGGGGGCCTTATGTGAAAATCGATTCTTAAGGAAGTAAACTTAAATATTTTAATTCCAAAAAAATCCTCTAGGCTCTTTCTTTTGAGAGTACCTAAGAGTTTTTTTTAATGTCGGGAAATCTTTATGGATACCCGGCAACATAGGGGATGCTGACAGGTACCCATGTTGCTTCAACTTCTACCAAGACCGCCCACTCAAAATCGTTGTGACAGTGGTGATAAAATAAATAAATACTTCGTATAATTTGTGGTTGTCCAAGGAAGCGAGTTCTTGGAGAAATTTGTTCGCATTAGCTGCGTTTTCACATGCTTCGCAAATCAATATTGCGTTGTATAGAGTCTGAAAAAAAAAATGTTGAAATTTTTTTTTTATCATTAAAAAATTTATAAAGAGAGGCTAGATTTTTACAGCGGGGTCTTTTCACTTAAATCAGTGACTGCTGACCTTTGCGATAGTAGTCACTACTATTAAGTAGACTCAGGGCCGTCTTTACCCGGGAGTGCAAGGGGTGCGGTGCCGAGCGCTGAGTATTTAGATATTTCATTGAACTTAACGCCATTGCATAGTTTCATATGCTTGTTACGACAAATACGTATGCACAAAATTAAATATAAAAAAAATAGTCATCAACAATAATCATTGTTTTACTTTTATTAAGGCGCCTACACACGGTCCTAAAATTGGTGGCAATATCGGGGAAGTGGTGGGGAGCGCCCTAGATCCCTCCCTTGATCGCCTCATGTGTAGGCAAATCGTAATCAGTTTCCACCTAACTCTGAAATCGGGTCGGTCGAACCCACGATTTAGGGGCGATTATTGTCTAGGGAGCGTTGTCGCATTGTGTGTAGCGAAATCGGTGCCGATTTCACCGCAGTGTGTCTGCGAGGGCAACGGCGACAAGACGTATTTTTGTGTTTTTAATTTGTATTCCGTGCGAAGACATGGCGAAGGAAAAGAAGTGAGAAGCCTGGACGAAAGTCAATGATATGGGCTTCTTCAAACTAGCAGTAAACAAATTCCTGCAAGGTCGGCGGCGCACATGCACCCCCCCTGATGTTGCTTGTGTCCTTTGGCGACAGTAGCCACCTACCATCAAGTGGACCGTCAGCCTGTCTGTCACCTTTAATAATAATATTTAAAAAAAGTTCATGGCGTTTCATCAACCAGTTCTTCCTTTTCGTCTTTGACTTGGTTGAACTGTAGAAAGTGCCAGAGTGATGCCTATTCTCTGATGTTTTGAGAGTGTCGGCGGCGTCTTGATAGACGAGCGCTTTGTTGCACGGTCGGTTTCACACTTAGTGGCACAGGGACGTGTGTAGAATAGCGGCCGATTTCATCCCCACTACCACTCTCCCGACATTGCCACCGATTTTAGGGCCGTGTGTAGGCGCTTTAACAATTTTATTAAATGCAACACGCGCGCGGCAAAATCTCTAATCCAAAGATAGTGTATAACCTTTGACACATTGCCGCCCGGTCGCCCGCACTTGAAGCAAAATGATCTCTAAGTCAATAAAGTGTAAGTTCATTTGAAATGGGCGCGAGGCGGGGCGCGGCACCTGTGCGTCTGTCAGGCGAGTAATTGGGCCCTTTGACATAGACGTCCGGGTGGCTGAGGGCGCATGCTGAGCCCCGCACCCCGGCGCCGAATAGACTTAAGACGGCACTGAGTAGACTGTAACGTCTACCATAAAATATGCCTCTAATCGTGTGATAATGTTTAAATAATTTACAAAATGATTGATTAAACACAATTATGAAATTCAAAGCTTAATCAATATTTTATTGAGATGGCACAAATTAATTCACAACTATTATGTCGTAGTAATAATCCTCGGTAACCACAACAGCAGGCGGTTCGAATCCTGATTTGGTCTTACAAATATTGAAGAAGAAAAAAAAATAGGACAGGTTTTGCAGATCTATCCGATGAGCTATTCCATGTTATTGCGAATGTTTAAAAGATAATATAAACAAATAGGTAACTTACATTATAAAGTGATTTCCATTGATAATATTTAGCAGATAAGCCTTTGATCTTTGCTAATATGCCCTGAAAAGTGGATTCACATTCATAATTTTTTAGATTATGTTTTTTTAAGTGTAAGTGCTAATTGGTTGTAAGTGCTAATTTTTGAGTACGAAACACAGTGTGCTCAGCCAAGATTTGTGATGACAAAAACTTTATTGTACTGGTTGACGTTTTAATACATTAATCTTCATTTAGGAGCAGTAATTTGCAATTCTCTATAAATCCTAGAACATAACTTCATCTGGAGCACTGTTTGCATCTCAAGCAAGACGGGTTTAAATACCTACATATATACTTATTTATTGGTACCTTTGACAGCTTCCAACGTCATACTATTAGAACAACGGCGATTAGAACCACGTTAATGAAGAGATGTAACCTTACCATGTGTGTTCTACCGGCTGTACAATAGTGTATGCTCTGAGGAGTTATTTATTACTACCATTCCACGCGCTATAGACGTGGAGACGATCCACAGTACTTCCGAAGGATAGTACCTATCATTTGGAGGTGCGTACTTTGAACCAACTCCCTTTTCGAGGACATAATGTGCCTCTTCAAGGAAGCCAGCTGTAAATAAATTGCTGTAGGGTTGGCAGCGCACCTGCGTCCGTCCTAGTGTTGCTCAAAGTGAAAGTTTTTTTTTTTATTGTTGTCGAAAATTGTTTTGTAAATTTTTTGTATTAATATAAAAGTATCAATGACATAATAAGCTAGCAAGATAATTATAGAGTCTAAAATGTCTAATCATTGTTTGATACATGTTTGAATAAAAATCACTCCGACCCCTTGTTTGGGTGGTTACTGTGCTGATTTAGCGCTCTGACTCAGTGGTTCCGGGTCTGGCAAGTAGTGGTAGGGCACACTGTGTTTCGCAGTTACTTTGGCAGCCTGTTTGGCGGCAGTAACAATCCCCTTACAGAAGACCACCGTGAAATAACAGCACGTGTGCTGTTGTGCTTCGGTGAGTGAGTAAGGGATGCCTGAACCCACTTCTCTATCCCTTCCTAATCCCTTATGCTTAACCCTACTAAGTGCTTGTATTAACAGGTGAGAGTAGCCATCTACCATAAAGTGAATCATCATTAAATAAAACAAAAATAAATAATACTTACATTAACATTTTTTACGAAACGCAAAGAAGAGCGAATGTTTTTCATGATGACGTCATTTTGAGGCTTCATAAAGAATGCGATGACTTCCTGCCGCTCTGTCAGCGTTGAAATATCCCTTGTCGGGTGTTGCAGAAAAACTCTAGACATGTAAAAATCATTATTCCTTAGACATTTTGAATAGTGAAATGATGGTTCAAAATAATATAATAAGGAGAAGGAAGGTTCGCTAATTCGTTAGTTTCAAGTTAAACATCAACCTTTGAGATAATTTCATATAATCTTATATATAAAAATGAATCCCCATTTCTCCTGGTCACGGCATCACGCGTGAACGGGTAGACCGATTTTAATTCGGTTTTCGCTAATGAAAAGAGGGATGAGCGGGGAATGTTTTAGGGTATATAAAAATTGCACGCCGGGCGAAGCCGGGGGCGGGCCGCTAGTTATTTATAAGGAAGTATTTTATTTCAAAAATGTGTGAAAAGTAAACATTTTTGTTAATATTTAAAGTTAAACAAATTTTAAAATAATATGTTTCTTTTATAATATTGTCAGATTTGAGTCTACACCATTCGAAGCATTTCTTCAATGTTAAATAATGCTCTTTTAAGTTCTAGAACACCAGTTCCAAGTAATATAGTTGTTCATTATTCTATAATGTGTTTTGTGAACACTCTTTACCTTTTGCTAACGTGTTTGTAAAACAATTTTATTTTTTTGTGTATTTATTAACGAACTTTAGTGTTATCAACATAATAAAAACATGTGCGTATACAGAGCCTATTAGGTACGCGTAAAAATATACGCGGTCAGAAGTGAAACTTTGACGATCAAGAGAGAGAGAGAGAGAACTAAAATAAAATAAATATTTTAAATGATTTCTAAAAAATATTTACTTTTACAGAAACATTACAAGAAACGTCACGTGATCGTTACACTAAAGCGTCACAAAAAACACAAAATTCAACCTTGAAATTTTAGTCTCGTCACGCATAACGAAGTTTTTTTTTTCAATATATACGAAATGATTAAGGTTCAATTTCGACGAATGAGCGAACTAGTAATAATTTAACACATACTGTATGTTTTAAATTTGGCTATAATAATATATAAAACTGACAAGTAGAGGAAACCCACTTTAAATCATATTTCAGCAAATCAAATAATAAATAATTATGCTAGAATTATGTTTAAAGCGATACCAACCTCATCCGATTTTGTCCAACTTTAGAAGAGCACTTATTGAAGATGTGGTAAATGCTGAGTCCCTCTCTATTGGAACCGTGAACACCTTTCTTGAAATTGCTCGGGTGAGACTCTGAGCTGAATATTTGTAGACCTCGGTACGTATCTTCATCTATTGTAACTATATCCTCTCTTTTTTTGAAAACGTAAAAGAAGATAGGTTTAGAGAGCGTATTATAAGTAGTAGAATAGATTACTCTCTCTGTTTATGTTCATTGGTCGAGTCCCGGGTTCGACTTTTACTGTTATCCAATGGTCAACGTACATCCGCTCTATCAATGGTTCTTCCATTGGATAAGTTAGTTATTAGAACATTGGATGAGTGGTTAGGGTGTTTGCCTCAATGCTCTGTTTCAGGGGTCTCGGGTTAGATCCCGGTTTAGAACGATTCAAAGGGGGTCTGAATCTGGAAAGCACTGGCATGGGTCATTTGGACAGCCTGTCTGGCGGCAATAACCACCTCTTTACAGGAGACCACAGTAAAATACCAGCATATGTGCTATTGTATTTTGGTGAGTAAGTAAGGGATGTCAGAGCTCCTAATCCCTTATCCTTAATCATTTTATGATCGGCAGCGCAGCCATCAAGTATCAAAGCATCGGTAGCCACCAACATCAAGTAAAGCGTCAGCCTGTTTGTCGACTTTAACATTAAAGAATATAGACAGGGTTAACACTCACATAGAGACATTCCTCAAACTTAAAAACTGTGGTTTTGTGTGCATATCCATACTTATTTGAGACCAGTTAAAGTCCAGATATTTGAGAAGAGCTCCCAAGGCTTGTACGCTTTGACACTGATTGAAGTCTAGAACTGTTCTAAGAAACAAAATGCGCTCCTCTTCGTTGCAATTCGGTGGCTCGTTTGGAAGTGAAAGGGTGAATATTCGACGTTTACACCCCTCAAAATCTGCCGGAATTAATTTAAATTTTTAATTAATTGCCGTAAATTTACTTTGATAAACATTTAGTAAAAATCAGTTTTGACGTTACAGACTGTTCAAATTTATTTATTATTGGGTATAGATAAAAGGTGATTTTGTAAACACTATCTAAACTTTGTTTTGTAAACTTTAATAAATATTAAAAATAAGTTTTATTTCTGAAGTTAAATACAGTATAATTTAAAGGATTATTACAAGACAAACATGTTTTAAAAATATCAACTTTCATGCATAAAACGTGGAGAACGAAAGCTTAAGGTGGCGCTGTACGAGCGTGGGAACTCAGTAATAGGTATTTGTGAGAATTTGTTGTCTCAACTTACTATAATGCGAAAGACCCAAGACAGAATGCGACGCAACACATTCGCGCCACTTATTCAACTCGCGAAAATAATAAAACATACGCCAGCAATTCCAATATTTTAGAAAAATCTTTATAGATGGTAGCTATTGACATCCCAATTTTAAATGTACATTATAGGTAGGATGTTTCCATCGAAAAACATTTTTGGATTTTAGTCAGTAAATACAAGTATTCAACCCGCGAAAATGTTACAAATTCTGCACATTTTAGAAATTAATTATACTCGATATAAAATTAATTTCAGTTTTTTGTTGCGATGCAAACCTTTATATTATGTCTTAGAATAATGAGTAATCATGGAATTACGTAGTATGGAATAAGTAAGCTGTTCGAGTTGGAAAGTGCCCTCTTAAATATGTTAAGTTTAGATAAACTTAATGCCTCAAAAATTAGATACCAATTCACTTGCATATAAATGCCTTATTTAGAAATGTATGTGTTGATATATACAGCTTAGTCTAATCTGTTACAGCTTAAGTTTTTTGTTTATAAACTGCTTTGCCTTCGTAATCGTCAATTAGCCTCTAGGTAGGTAGCTTTTGTACTTTTAAAAGAACCTAATTATGAAATCTAACTGAAAAAACTGTACATCAAAGTGAAATACCTCCAATAAAAAACTGGTATTTCTTGTAACAACTGACACTACTTTAGAATTTTAACGTTTGATCATATTTTCATAGCGGTCTTCTTTGAAGTATTTCACGCTTTAAAATAAATTAATGTCGGTGTTTTTTGATGTGTAAAAAATTGCGACAGTTGTCTTCTTTAAAAGAGAAAACTTGCTTACTGTACTCTTTGGGTGACAAGAAGATCAGCTTGCAGGCTCCTTCGTTTCCGGCGTCGTTTTCGAATACAACTTTTTTGACGTTTTGTACAAAATTTCCTTCACTTTTACCTTCCAACAATAGCTTAACCGGATCAACTTGACGGAATAAGTTACGGAACATCAAGTAAGTTGGAGGACGGTCTACAATTTCTCCTAAAATGTAAAGCTAAAAGAAAAATATATGCATAAAATATTATTGTATTGCTTCGGTTTTTTTTGTATGAATTTATTTATTGATCGCTTTTTTTATGAAAAGCTGCCGTCGCTTATTAATACAAGCAAAATCACAGGTGTTTCAAATGATCTGCTGACCTTGGGAAGATTAAGGACAAATGATTAGGGTACCCTACCTGTAGGGAAATGAGCTTTGCCATCCCTTACTCACTCATCGAAACACAACAGCATATACGTGTTTTTGTTTCACTGTAATTCATATCTAAGTAAAGTTAATAACATTCTTCTTAGCTTAATAACAGTTGAGCAAAGTTGAGCAGTGGGGAAGAATCGCGTAGAAGCATACTGCAGTCCATTTTTTGTACCTATGTACGTTAAGAATATATACATAGTTGTATGTTACCAATGATGTGAAAATTCTCTAAAACAGAATCGACTAAATAGACATTACTTTGATTTACAACCCTTTAAAATGAAAGTTCTCCCAAGCAGGGACTTTGGTGCCGCAGCGCCCAATTTAAATCTTAACTTTTAGTTAAACTTCGCCATATCTTGAGAAGGGAGATTTAGATTATGGAATAATTGAAGTGGCTTTCTCAGTATAAAAGCGTCTAAGTATAGATAATACAGTATTGTTTTAAATGGTAGCTGAATTAAGGCGGCACCCTCTAAAAATTCGTCATATAAGATTATGTTTTTCTAAGAAATGCTTCAATTATTTAAATCAGAAGCTTAAATATATTTAAAAAAAATATTTAATTCGACTTAATTTAGATATAATCATCATCATCATCATCTCATCCGTAGGACGTCCAGTACTGGACAAAGGCCTCCCCCCTAATTTTTCACAAGGGTCGATCAGAAGCAGCCTGGATCCACCGTCGATCCGCGGCCCTTATCAGGTCGTCTCCCTACCTTGTGGGTGGACGTCCTACGCTGCCTCCACTCAACTTTAGATATAATCTAGACTTACTCTAAATTTTAACGATAAAATTCTTTAATAAACAAAGATAACTGATAAAATAGCAAAACTCTAAGCAAACCTTGCGTCTATCTGTCTGTATGTTCTCTAACTCCTCCTAAACCATGCAATGGATTTTGATCCGGTTTTGATTTTGATGGAAAGAGCTTTAAACGAGGATGGTTTTTATATATAATTTGCAAAAAAAAAACTGCAAAAAAAAGCTATAAAGGCAGACAATACTACCCACCTTTGGTGTTGCTTGTGTTCATAGTCGAGGGTAGTAGGCTAGATATCAACTTGGAAGAACATAAATAAAGAAAATACATTAAATAAATAATAAAAAAATAAATTTACCTCTCCGGTTTGAATCGTGTAATAAGCGGCCCCCAGTCTACCAGTTCGGTAATAAACCGCTAACAATTTCTGAATTAAAACATTGAGTTGATTAATTTCTTAGTAATTAATTTATAGTAATTTACAGGCATTTTATTGTATTTGTGTTTAAGCCCAGCACAGATATGTTATGTTAATTGCTAAAATACAAATAAGAGTATATTATGTTATAGGTATGTACCACACAAGCTGTTAATGAATTTTGAACTTAAATACTGGCTGACTTAAAAAGGTTTGATATTCAAACAGGGAAAAAGAAAAAGTATAATTTTATGTTTTGACGTGAAAAAAACAAAGAGTGCGTATATATACATATGGATAGATGGATGTGAAATATTTTTTATATAAGTTATTTTAGATGTTTTGAAGTTATTATGTACCTAATTTTAATTACATCCATTAAGCTAAAATATATTCATATATTTTGCCTTCAAACTATACATACGAACTGTCCTACTAAGTTCAAATTGCTATAATATATATTATAACTACGTTTGTACTGAGCTTTAGTCATTGCCTCAAAATACTGCACAAATTAGGAGGTGCGTTCAATGTGTCCAAAACAAGATGGACAATGAAAATGAAAAATGTCACAAATGAAAAAATGGACATGTATTGTGGCATTGTACATTGTGCAAATGTACATGTCTATCCCATGAAAAGTAGTCCTATCCCATTTTTTCGCCATTCTGGGTGAACTTTTACACATTGGAATTAAATTAAATATAGTTCATGGAACGCGCTCTTTTTCCACAGAAATAGCAAATAAATGACTTTCAATTAAGATTATTTTTCATAATGTATATATACCACAAGATAGTGTTACTAAGTTAATGTTGCTATAATATATGTATATCCTACTATATATTTCAGTATAAAGGTCGAACGCATACCTAATAATATAAATGCAAAAATGTGGAAGTTTGTTCCTCAATAACGCAAAAACGGGTTAACTAATTTGAATGAAATTTGGCACACAGATAGTTTATTACTTAGATTAATATATAGAGTACATTTTATCCTGAAAAAATGTAAAGTTGTTATTTCGCCAACTGAAATTATTCTAATGATAAAAGTAATATTTAATACCTCTTCAGTATCAGTTTCTTCACTGGATTCTTTATTATCAGTGTTATTTTCTTTCGAAGCATCGTTTCTAAAATAATTTCAAGAATATACTTTATAATAAAGCGCTGTAATAATTGCATTCACTCGGATATTCATACGACAAACTTACCTTCGACATTTAGCTACAATAAATGGAGCCTGAGATTGATTACTTCTGTTTGAAGAAATGTTCATGATCACGAGTTATTTAAGAATTGAAATTGTTTTCTTTAAATTAAAATTTAAATGAATTCAAACTATAAATAAAATTCACAAATAATTTTTGTTTTATCAACCTTTTCAATTCCAATAATCAGCAAATAAAACAAAAGATAACCTGTTATTTTTTTTATCGCATGCGTCCCTCCAATTTTCGCAGGCAAAGAAAATCAAGCATTCAGCCTTATCTTTTTTACATATATAAGGACTGGCTATATATATATAAAAAAGAAACGTATTATGGATTTTTAACAAAATAATTGTTGCAGATTGTGTACGATATACAAGTAGCGTGTTTGTAAGTAATTTAGTGTTCTTTTTTGCTATTCGGTCAACCATTCTGCCTAATTATAAAACATTAAGTAGGTACCAGTTTCATACGTTATTTCTTTGTGCCTTACTGTTTCTACTTTATATATTTTTATGATAACAGTAAAATGCAAGCTTCTTAGCGACCCAGATATAGGGATAAGGGGATGGGGATGGGGAAAGATTTTTTCAGTGTAAAGATATGTAAAGACTTTTGAGTTGATACAAATAGGCTATCGCAGCCTATTAGAACAAGGAACGCTATCCATACTCTGCCGACTTTAGAAGAATAAAGGATAAGGGACAGGAAAACGGTGGATAGGCAAATAAGACATAAATATTTACGTTATGAATCGTTTATTAAATTTTACTTTATTTCACACAAACCGACGATAAATTTGATTGTTTTATTTTATAAATATCTTATAAACCTTTAATTATTATTATTACATAATTTAATATTTAATTATTTGCTTAATACTGTTATATGTTATTTAAATTATTTCTAGAACTCACTTTATTATACATAAATAGGTATCTATCACAAATAATATTTTTAAATTTATTGTATCATTATAGGTACAGTACATGACAATTTGTCATTTGATATAATATAGTCTGTGGTACTTACAAAAAAGTTTTAATGTAACTGGTTGACATCCTATTATATAAAAAGTTTAGTTCTAACATCCATCTTATTAACAATGCAATAAATACCAATGATTTCATGTGGTATTTATTATTTACTGTATGTTCTACCAAAACCAAAATACTAATAACTATATTCTTAATATTCATTAAATAGCAAAATATTCTACGTATAGAAAAGTAGATATACCTACTTTACTGTCGTTGGGTTAGATACGAAGTCTAAATAAGAAATTAGTAAAATAGTATAATGATGACTAATTCACAAATTATTGAAAACTTTTTAATGAAACACCTAGGTATGTGGTTACTAAACATAATTACACATAGGGTGTACCTACTTGTTCTAATTCAAAAACTTAAAAAAAATCGTTCACTTGTAAAAGGCACTTAATTCCATATGATAGTAAGTAAAAAATTCCTGTCAGTCTTGATTGTTAATACGAAGAAAAATTTTTAAAAATTAAATAAGCCATACTAATCTCAATATGTGTCTTACTTTAAATATGTCTTATTCAAAATACATAATGATACATAAGGTGCTGTGCACACTAGATGACGAGTAGGTCACGTTCTTCCGGTGCGTCACGTCGAAAATTGATTCGAATGTGCCTACAAACGTGTCCAACTGCTTCCGCAGTTGGCATCACAATGGCCGCCATACACGATTGAACTATAGTCCGTAGAGAAGCAAAGTATATCTTCACGCAGCGAAGACACGGGCCCGTGCACCAAATTTGCTGAAAAGGATTTAAATTAAAAACTTTTCCCTCTACTCACTCTATGACGAGCCTCTTTGAGAAGTTAAGCTTTAAGGCTCTGTCTGAGGGGGTTCGATTCCCAACAGAACCAACTTTGGAAATTAACTAACTTGTTAGTCTCAACAGGATCAACTGGATCTGGCAAGTAGTGGCAGGGCAGACTGTTTCGCAGTCATTTGGGCAGCCCGTCGGGCAATAACCACCTTAAAATGATAACATGTTTGCTGTTCGGTGAGGGAGTAAGAGATGCCAAAGCTCATTTCCCTATCCCTACTCAATCCCTTATCCTTAATCCTACTATGGTCGGCATTCGGCAGGGTGTTTGCAATACCTTTGGCGTTGCTTGTGTTATTGAACCATATATTAAAATAACCATTGTTAAAATTACTTGTGAGACTAAATTTTGTAAAGTGTAATAAATTGTTACTTAATATAGGTAAATTTGTTTGGTCAAGTGGCGTACCTACTTCATATATTCTATGTCATCTACCTATATGTGAAAACTTTTAATTGGCCATTGATGTTCTATTCTGTGACTACATTGTATTCTATTAGCTGTAAGTTTTCCTAAAACTGTAAAAATAAAATAAATAAAATAAAATAGTAGGATTAAGGTTAAGTTAAGGAATTAGGAAGGAATGGGGAAATGGGCTTTGTCATCCCTTATTCACTCATCAAAATTTATTTTGTTGTTATTACACGGTGGTATTTTGTAAGAAGGTGGTTACTGGCGCTAGACGGGCTGCCCAAAAGACTGCGAAACGCAGTGTGGACCTTAAATTTACTGCCAAGTTTTCATTTATTGCCAATGATGGTTATTTCTATCACTATCTACTTGTGAAGTGGAAAAACATTCAGAGGTATCGTACGAAAGGCCCACTGGACTTTTATTGTTATTTTGTTACTTTTTATACTACGATTTTTCACTCATTCATAATAGACAAACAGACGTACACCCTATCAAACTGCAATTTAAAAACAAAACTGTTTAAATACCTACTACAAAACCTTATCTATCCACTGTTAACTAAAAGATCAATTTTTTAATGATGCCATACAAATTCTAATCTTCACCTTTTATGAAACTAGAACCAGGTTGTAAAATAAATTTAAAATAAGTTGGTACCACCGTTAATAACTCCTAAAGCATCAGGGTGTAATTACATCTAATATTAAGTCTAATCTAATATTACTAAACGCTAAATTTAAAAATTCCATTAAACAAAATTGACGTCATGACTGATGAATAGTTAATAATATTATACAATTTCACTGTTAAAATGTATTTTTGTATTTTGACGAGACCTTCGTGGCCCTAGAAAAACTGTATTATTTTTCTGATAATAATGTGTATTATGATAGTTATAAACAAATAAATGTAAATAAATGCACCCACCATTTTTATAAAGTAATAACTGTGAATTTTTTATTTATTTTTAAAAGTATCCTGTTTTAAATTATTTATAATTGTTAAATTAAAAAATACCTGTAATTAGTAAAAAAAAATTTTTAATTAATTGTAGGTATTTAGATTTTTTTAATACAAATAAATAAATGCCAGGGCAATGTGGCGCTGTAGTTTGAGTTGAATATTGAAATAGTAGTTAACTTAGTTCTGTCACTTACCTCGAAAGCGAGACAAGCGAAGCCACAGCCTAGCAGTAGCGCGCAAGGTGGAGCGATAAGCACTGACAGCAAGGTATAACACCAGTTCCTCGCGTGTTGGAAGCACAGATTGCTGAGACGCCACGAACACTCCGGACTCCTGGCACCTTCTGGCTCACCGATTATATCGTCCCATACTATCTGTTGGAATTAGTTAGTATTTTAATTTTTTTATGATGAAAGAAGGTAGGCTCTTTCATCATCTATCGCCTAAGAACACATACAATCGAAGTGTGATACCGAAAAGTACCGATAAAGTGCGATAAAATGTTACCAGCTGAGAATTTATAGGCACATTATTTAGTGATGCAATATGAAGTACTATATAGTATAAACTCCACTTTTTTCTATCTCGGAAAGTTATAAATGGATTTTTTCTTGTTTGCAACGATGGAAAGACGGAAGATCATGGTGAAATAACAGCATTTGTGCTGTTGTGTTTCGGCGAGTAGGTAATGGATCGTCTTCAAGCGGTACCTCTCCAACTACATGGTGAAGGTTGGTGATCAGCATGGAGAGCTCTCTGTTTTTTTTTAAATATTAAGATCGACGGTCAGGCTGACGGTAAACTTGATGCCTATAGGTTCTGCAAGTACGCTGCCAACTACAGTAAGATTAAGGATAAGGGATTGGGAGGAGATAGGGAAATAGGCTCTGGCATCCCTCATTTGGCACCGAAACACAACAGCACGTACTGTAGGTGGTTACTACCCACGACTTCTTTCTTCGCCCGACTTTTCTTTTTCCAGTGACTTTTCCTATCATCACCAGCTGAAGAAGGTCTTGTCGCTCATGTCTAAGAACACGACCCAGGTCTTACCGCCTTTATGCCTTTTCACCGCGAATATGAGGTCGTTTTTTGTTCACCTTTTAAGTCCAGGTGAGGGATACCTGAGCCCATTTCCCTATCTCCACCTTATTTATCTCTTATCCTTTATTACAAATACTAAGGTCGGTACCGCATTTTGGTGTTGATTGTTTAAAGGCGAAAAAAAAAACCAGTAAAATTCTTAGTATGGAAATAATAGAAACGTTTTATACGTATTCTTTCAAATTGGTCGCTTGGTTGCGGTCCAATTCAAAAATAAGTCAATTGTTTATAAGTCGACGCCATAAGTGACAATTTAATAAAAAAAACATCGTTATCACAATCACGAGGCGGTGCTGTGTTTTGTGTGTGTGGTCACGCGATGACTTCTTACAGCTTACACTTCCAGCTTGACGGACGGGGGGCGGATTTCATTTGGTGGTGGCACGAAACGAACTAATGCTATTGAACATTACCAACTACCGGCCGTTGACACCTCGAAAAGAGGTTAGATGTTTTTAGGCGTCGGCAGAATTACTTTTAGAAAGATGTCTAGTTACGCTATTTTTTTTTAATAATAATAATTATTTATTGTTAATAATAAGAAACCTTGCATCAACAACCCAGTCAGAAAATGTGGCTATAATACGGTCATTCTATGAATGTGTTTTTGACGTTTCTTTATGTACATTGCATAAAATTCATTTTCGATATAGAAAATGTATACTATGAATGTGAAAGTAACTCTGTCTGTCTGTCTGTTACCTTTTTATGCCTAAACCGCTGAACCGATCATCATGAAATTTTGCATACACGTTGTCAGGGATGAATGAAAGGACATAGGGAAAAGTGTTGTTCCCGAGGGATCATCTGGGCTGGCAAAGCTACAACTGCAATAAAGATGTTAGGCTTTACATTGCTCATATATTTAGTCAGGCGTTATTTTTTTATTTTTCACATGGACGCAAAATTGCGTGCCTGTGTGTATTCTATAAGATGTACTTCGGAGAGTGTGCTCGGGAGATGCATGAGATCATACCGCCTTCCCCTTTCTTCTATCGGACATGCAGACGTACGGCTGGTTACCATCCTCACTTTGTTGTGGTCCCTCTAATTTGGAGCAAGCGATTTAAAAAACACTGCTAAGGGTTCTTTTTTTCTTTTCTTTTCGTCACTGCTAAGGGTTGGAACTTCCTGCCGGCTTCTGTATTTCCGAGTTCATACAACCCAAATCTTTTCAAGGTTCGAGTTTCCTACACGGATAGAATATCCTGGCCAAGAGCAAATCCATCTTTAGTTTTATATATATTCCAATAGGGTGTGCGCCATCTATCTTTTCAGCTATCAATTTATACATATTACATACTTATATACATTACATATTTATATATTTATTTATTTCATGGAAGTACTTTTGTAACGATTATATTTTCATATACCTAGTTGTGATTGTAAGCACCACCGTTGTATTGCACTTACTCCCGAGATACAGGTGTCCAACCTAGTTCGGGAGTTAGAGAACTAACATTCTTTGTTAAAACTTGTATCCACTTATAAAATGTGTAATTAAGCTTGTTTAAGTGTAAAATTATGATGAAATAAATAAATTATTATTAAAAAAAAAAAAAAAAAAAACTTACATTGCCCAGAGCGGTCGAAAATAGACCATAACAAATTCGAAGTTGGGTAAGAAAATTGTTTATATTTTTTCATAACACTAATGCTAGTCAATAGTTTAAGAAAAGAAACCCAGTTCACGAAGAAAAAAGAAAAAGGAAAATTACATTTTAACAAGCTTTAATAGACAGTCAAACACAATGAACTAAATTAATCTCCTAATGATAAGAAAAGTTCTAAGTGTTTCCACGTTCCTTCTAAAACGATGCATAGCAACTATCTATACATATAATAAAATTGTAAACGAGGCGTGTCTGTACATTAAATATTTTTTCAAAAAAACAATTTGTACACGTCGTGAAATATGTCACCGAGTTTAAAAAAATAGTTTTTAGAATTTTCGTCTGTTTGTCTGTGCGTTTGTGCACACTAATCTCAGACACGGCTTAACCGATTTGAATGCGGTTTTGACTCATGTATTGTTGCAAGTTTTTTATTCCAATTGAGTGTTTTTTTATTCCAATCAGTTTACAAATAAAAAAGTTACGCACCATACCGAATGCGTTGCTTGTTCAACCAGCTTATAATAAAATTTAAATAATTTATCCAAAAAAAATAATTAAATCTATAGTTCTTCAGACAGGCTAACAGTCCACTCGGTGGTAGGTGGCAACAATCGCCAAACACACGCAATGTCGCTGGTGCTGTATAAGGGATTAGGAAGGGAAAATTATAGTTAGCTCGCTGAGCGACTTTGAAATTATAATGGAGCCCTGCCGTGACCAATTCTAAATTTCAATTCATCTATGAAGCAAAATGCCTAAATTTCAAAATACATTGGACGTCACGTTTCGTCACCATACCTCATTGCGGCAGTTGTGACGAGAACGGATGACGTAGCTTCCCAAATGCAACCCCACCCAGATGGATTCTTCTGTCAGCCTCGTTTTAAAAGTTGTTTCTGCCCAACTGGACCGTTTGTCCCAAATAGACATAATCCTGCACATCGTCAGGAGTTACACCCTCTACGGTGACAGGTCCTGGGAGAATATGCTCGCTGAACATGACAGATAAACGTAACGTGATAAGTGTTTTCCAGTCCAGCGTCTTGAATACATCTTCTAACGCGTTGGTAAACAGTTTCGTTAGTAAATAATATAAATATATATAGATTGATAAAATATGTATATGCCAATTTTTAAATTACTTACATTAACTTATGAAGGTTACTTCTATTTTTATATGTATGTGCAGACTGAGTCAGACCTTTGTTAACAAACTGACCTTTTCAGTTTTCACTAATTCTATTTATACGCGGTAAGTACTTGAGCTACTAGCTTCGCGCTATGGCGAGTAATTTAAGGTTTTAAAGAGTCCAGTGAGAATTTATTTTTTTCGGGTAGCTACATTTACATTTCAACATTTACAACTGGAGTCATTTATCAATGTCCTCGAAATTAGCATAAATTACTAACTTTTTAAATCAACTTTCCATAGAACAAAGAATTTTGGTTTGGTAATTTTTTATAAAAGTAATATGATTGAATTAAAAATGGCTGGCACATTCTCATCGCAATATTAAAAGAGTGTAAAGAGATCTTTTAATACCAGTATGATTCCTGGCAAAAAGCGTGGCATATTTTTAAATATCTACAATATGCTAATATCATAGAGAAAGAGAGATAGAGAGAGAATAGATTTTGTAATTTTATTTAAACGTGGAGGTTAATCTTCGGAATCACTGAAATTAGTTGCAATTTTAATGAATTTTTGTGTGTAATTTGGTCGAATGTGAGAGATGGAATAGATTTATCTCGATTAATGTAAAAAGTGTATTAATTAATTATAGTTCATACTAGACCGGCAAATATCTCCTGTCAGCCGGCTAAATTTTATCCCGTCTGGCCAAGTACTTTAAGTATCATTTAGGTACACTTTTTTCTTTTGGTACTAAAACTAAAAGCATTTACCTTAATGATTATTAATGACAATTTTTTTTATTGCAAACTAGCGACCCGCCCCCGGCTTCGCCCGTGGTGCAATTTTCATATATAAGAACATTCTCCGTTTATTCCTCTTTCCATTAGTCAAAACCGAATTAAAATCGGTCTATCCGTTCACGCGTGATGCCGTGACTAAGGGAAATAGGGATTTATTTTTATATATAAGAAGATACAATGTTTTTTTTTCGGTTACGCCGCCATTCTGAGATTAGCGTGCACAAACGCACATAAAAACAGACAAATACAAATTGTTTTTTGAAAAAAATATTTAATGTACAGACTTGACTCCTTTACGATTTTATTATATATATTGATGTATAAAAATACCTGTACATGCTGGTTCAAGTTGTTTGGATCTCTATCCTCTAACGCTTCTCTCTCCCCGTTCTCTGACTTAGCTCTCATCTCCATTAGTCTCGGCGGCGATACAGGTTCCCTATACGTAGGTTGCAACACCAGCTCTGTTTGTTGCGGTGGTGCCGGCGTGGCGATTAGAACCGGCGGAGCAGACGCCGGTTCCGGTATTTCCGGCAACAGCTTGGCTTTATATTCGCATGCGATGCACTGCCTTGACGTCGAACGAGTTAGTTTCGGGACGGCGGAACCGCCGGACCCTAATGGCACGTCTTCAAATGCCACGGTAAAGGTTAACGTGTATACGTCTTTAGAATGTAAACTAAACTTCTTTCCTCACTGTGATTTGATTTTAAAACACTATATTTTGTAGTCTTTAAATACTATATATTTTTTAATTAGTTAAATTTAAACGCCTGTGTGAAAATTTTGATTTTTTAAGCGAACTGACAATGTTAATTGACAATTTACTGCAGGAATATAAATTTACTGTAATTTGTATCACAGTAATTTATACATACAGTATATAAATAAATTAATACAGTTAACAATGGAGGGACTTCCACGCGCGTTTCAAAGAAAATTCATTCAACGACTGAAAGAATTCCCTCCAAAACCTTGAAATAAAATTGTTGTGCGCATGTCGTGGTAGCATGTGAATATTCCCTGAATGCTATGCATTGAAGGTTTAGTAAAGCTTTTATTTTAAACTTACTATCTAAAAGAGAGATGAAAATCATATTTCACGTGAAGGGGTTGTATTTAATCGCCTTAAGTAGGAATTCTAAAGGGCAGTGACCATTAAGTGATCATCGTCCGTTTTTATTCAATTTTTAATTTGTTTATACATTTTTCTCTTACCCATAGATTTTAATACGTGTATTTAAAGTTAAAAAAATAGTTTCCACTTTTTACAATTTTAATGGTATTCTAATGGTTATAGGTATTTTGACATTTTGAAAAATAGATGATATATTATTATATAATAATTTATTCACAAATAAAATCTCATAAAAGCAAGTGAAGATATCATTTGTCTGTAAAATTTGTGATTTATAGGTAGATATCTCTATATATAAAAATAAATCCCCATTTCCCTTGGTCACGGCATCACTCGTGAACGGGTAGAATGATTTTAATTCGGTTTTCACTAATGGAAAGAGGGATAAACGGGGAATGTTCTAATATTTAAAAATTGCACGCCGGGCGAAGCCGGGGGCGGGTCGATAGTTATAAAATAAATATATGTCCGCTTCTGTACGTTTCTCTACTAACTTCTTCTAACTCATCCAAAGGATTGCGATACAGTTATCATTAGTGGAGCGATTAACGAGGAAGGTTTGTATAAATAACTAGCTTTGCTCGCGACTTCGTATGCGTGGTGTTCGGTATTATTTCAATTAACTTTTTTATTTGTAAGCCGATTGGAATGAAGTAAATAATAAGTATTATAGGAAGCTTGCTATAATACATAAGTGAAAACCGTATTCAAATCGTTTAAGGGCTTCACTTGGGCAAATGACATTTACATTAGAACTCGCTGGCGGCGGAGACAATTCCACAGGCCTAGAAATGGTGTTTTTTTTTTGTTTTTACCATTAGAACAATACGCAAAAAAAAATTATTAATACAATTTTTTAAACTGACATTAACTTATTAATAGGTACAGGAATCATATGCGCGCAATAAGCCGTTTTCGAGAGAATTTTCAATAAAAGTCAAATTCTTCTTGTGTTCTAACTTTTTTTGTGGAGTTTCATTACTTTAACGAAATTTTGAAATGTGAAGAATTGATTCTTCACATGTTTAAGTATAATATATATTTTTTTCAAAGTAATTGTGTTGTTTATTTCTTGTAACATCTTCATTAAACAATGGATATTTTTAGTATTTAGCGTTTCTCCACCTTAAGCAGTTTCTGAGATTAGCGTACACAAACGCACAAACAGACTAAGATTCTAAAAACCATTTTTTTCACCTCAGTAACGTAAGCAACGTCTAAAAATTGTTTTTTTTTTTTTTTAAATATTTAACAGACGACTCAGGATTTTATTGTATGCATTGATTTGCAAGAAAAAAACACATTCGTATGTAGTTGGAAGAGGGTAGTTAGTTTATGAAATAATCAAATGACATCGTATTGAAATGTAAAAATAAAGAAACAACCTCGATACAAAACCTTTATTTATGTAGAATAAACATTGTCTTAAATATTACATTATTATTTCTTATTTTTATATACAGACCTATGTGTTAATGAGTATACCTATGTCAATAAAATTTACATTTTCACTTTTAAAAGTTGACAAAACACTTTTAAAAGAAGTTTATTTGTGTGTAACATATAACGTCTTACATTACTTAATTATAATCATTTTTATACAGGGTTATATAATGACATAATATGTTTTGAGCGATTATGTGGCTACCACAGATACCTTAAAACTTAAACCAAAGTAAATATTAGTTTTATTAAAATTATGTATATAATGACGCTTCTATTTTAAAACTAATTTGACAATTAAACGTGTATTATTGCACCGGAATTAAGGGTTTACGTACAATTGCAAAAAGTCAATGTTTACCAGTTTACAAATCAAAAAATTACGTTAGAAATCTAAACGATATTTAAGAGTCTAACGACCTTTAAACTGTTAAATATTCAATTTCCTCGATCATACATAATACGTTTTATTTAAAATGAATACCTAACTGCTTTATATAGTCTATGTGTTAAATGAAATATATTTTACATAAAGATATTTTTATTGTACAATACTGACCTTATTGCGCTGTAACGCGCGGTTCTATTTTTAAAACTTTATCTAATTTCGTATTTTTAATGATCAATGTTAGTAGCCTCTTTTCCTAATAGGTACGAAATATAAGTTTGGAAATCAGCTTTATGCGCTATTTGCTACGCCATGACAAATTTGCATGCACTGTGCACTCTTTATGGGTTTGCTCTTGGCCAGCATCTATCCGTGTAGATAAGATGAGGCCGACGGTGGAGCGAGTTCACCCAGAAGATGCCTATTCATTCGAACCTTGAAAAGATCTGGGTTGTATGAGCTCGGAAATACAGACGCCGGCAGGGAATTCCAATCCTTAGTAGTGCGAAATATAAAAGATATACAGGTTTAACTCTATCTAGGGTACCGTATATTCCTTGCACTCTATATCGGTTTTTAGCACGAATCAAATGATTGTTATTGTATTTATTTTCACAATCACAAAAAATATATGTGGCGTAGCTTGTGCCATAGTCGCTTATAACACAAGCAACGCAATAGATGCTCCAAGTCTGCTGTCGTCTTAAGTAGGATTAAGGATGAGAGATTGGGAAGGGATAGAGAAATGGGCTCTGGCTTCCCTTACTCACTCACCGAAACACAATAGCACACGTGCTGTTATTTCACGATGGTCTTCTGTAAGGGGGTGGTTACTGCCGCCAGACGGGATGTCCAAATGACTGCGATAACGCAGTGTGCCCTGCCACTACTATTAAAATTAATTAATTGTTACTATTCATTATTATCTACTATTAAAATTGGAACTACGATAAATTAAAGATTATGTTTTTTTTTATTTGTAGAAAACGTTATCAAAGAAATGCTGATTGTATTCGATAGCCAAAAATTTACTCAAAAATTTAATTAAATTTTAATTGAATTTTTTATTAATATCCTTTATCTCTATACTAATATTATAAAGCTGAAGAGTTTGTTTGTTTGTTTGAACGCGCTAATCTCAGGAACTACTGGATCGAATTGAAAAATTGTTTTTGTTTTGAATAGTACATTTATCGAGGAAGGCTATAGGCTATATAACATCACGCTACGATAAATAGTATTATATATGTATAAGTAGTGTCCAGTACCGCGCGCCCCATGCGCACGCCGCCGCCGTATGGGCCGCAGCGAAGCGTGGCCGAGTTCAGCTAGTATTAGATATAAACGCAAAGGCTATAGTTTATAAAGAGATATAGTTAAGTAGATTATAGTTTCAAAATACAAAAAATTCAATAATTTCAGTAAATGATAAATTCGTTAGCAGTGAAAGGGTTAATTATCTTCTCATGTCTTTCTACGAAATAGTTTGGAAATAAAGCGTAACTCTTTGCATATCATAGTAATCAATCATAGTAGGTATGCATTATATGGTTGTTTGCTATTGGGGGGTAAGCAAAGAGTGGGGTGTGCCATAACTGGGTTAACAGTTGACCACGCGAACACTTTTATTACGTTGCTATCGATTTAGCCAATATAGAGGCAAGAATTTCACTTCATGACTCCATTCATTAATAAAAAAAATATGTATGGAATGACAGTCTTAATAGAAAATAATTCTTTTTCTATTGACATTGTTAACATTCTGGCCATGAAGATTAACTGTTTGAAAAAGTATTTGTTAAAACAGAAAACTATTTCATTTTTATAAAGCAATATTATTATTATTATTATTTTCATGATACAGAGCGGCAGACAAATTCCATTAGAGAGTAGGTCTTTAGAACACAAGTATCATCAAGGTATACCCCTGGCTTTACCCGTTATTATTAAAATCATAAATAAGGGCAATTTAAGGGCACTTAACCCCTTATAGGGCAAATGTTAACCCAGAGGGGAGGGGAAGGAATTTAGGGCATGGACCTTGGCATTCCTATACTCATACGCTAAAATACAACAATAGGAAATCTTCTTGGTTACTCAGTAAATGACTACAAAAGCGTAAAGAAACAGCATAACATTGTCTAATAAGTTAGATTTTAGGGAGTAACTCCAGTTCGAAATAGCTTAATGTCTTTAGAAAAAAAACTGATTTTGTATGGAAAATAGCTGAATTGTACTGAATAATGTAGTTACACCCTTAAACATCTCGAAACATTATTGTTATGTGTCCAACACTTATTACAAATAATTAAGTACATAAATAAGTAAGTACATGTTTCTGCAGAGGGCTTCGATAAGTTAATACTAAGTAATGATAATAACCATAGTACATTTAAACTTTAATATCTATTTTTTTTTACATATTTAGCACCAGATTTATATAAAAGTTGACTTAATATGAACTGAAACAATTAAGGAAAAATTAAAGCTCTATAAATATTTCTCAAAATTGGAAGACGTGAGATTATTTCTTAACATATGGATCTGACGACCCCACATACAGTAAGTCTTAATGACGGCCATTTTTATGTGTCCTTAGTAAAACAAGTTTAAATACAAACACTTTGAACACACTAATGGCAAATTTAATCATGTTAACTGTGCCTACATCGTACAAGGCTTTTATCTGTGAAATGCATACACTTTCATAGTCAAACCCCATCATTATTTAAAAGAGTAGTAAAACAGAATATATGTTATACTTAAAATGATTATTTTACCGATGGCCTGATTATTTCTTTATTGTACAACAAATTGATATTCAAAGAGCAACTATGAAGTTTCCAGCCGGTTATTTCTTTTAGAATATGCATTCCAGACCGGCGGCGGTAAATGCAACAAAAATGACTTTTGTAAGAGACTGAAGTTTAGTACTAAACAATATTTTTATTCATTTGTTGTCATACAAATTAATTGGGTTCATTTTCAATAAATTGAAATCTCAATTGAATTGATTCTCTATTGATTGAGAAGATTGAATAAGCAAAGATTACGGAATTTTACCAAAAAGTCCACAAAACAATTTAGTTAGAAGTTGGTTTTTTTATAAAAAAATCAATGTCTTCATGACGGGGACTACAAAAAATACAAAAGTGATTGATTAAAATGGATCATATCTATAAACGACATATTTATAGATCATCTTTTTATAACAATAAAATAATTAAAGCACTCTTCGGAGTCATTTAAATTAAAAGTACTTACTTATATTAATTAAAATAATAGCACCTAGCATTCTACTAAGAATGTACAATGTAATTTTGATAATAAAATTAAATCAATACGTTATTTTTAATAATTACAATTCTTTAATTGGGTACCTACTAACCTCTTTTATTAAAACGAGGCAACGTAAACGCAGTTTCAAGTACATATTATGAGATTTAAAAAAAAAACTAGTCTGATACACACACACAAAGCTTCTGTTCTGTTTTCGAATCAGTGAAAATTCTTTTATAATTTGAAATAAATTTCTTAAAAATATTCTATTTTTGCATTATTTAAACAGAAAAGAAATTTATTACAAAGTAGAGTTGAATGAGTAAGCAAGTATTATACAAAAGATGTGGCGGCCCCGCGCCCTTGCATTAGTACGTACAATAACATTTTGACCTGAATCGCCTAAAATGGTCTTGTGCGAGCCGATTCGGGCACACCTTTAACCAAATACAGGGAGTAAATCTTGTATTTACTTTAATTATTTGATTTTACGTAATATACATACTTATAGATAACGTCACAAAAACTACCAAGTGCATAAGTATGTTGCATAGACAAAACTAAGAATAAAAAACAAACCAGAAAGAATGTTTAATCTGAATCTGAATTTAATCTGAACCAAATGCCGTACCAGGTTATAGTGCATCCATCTTGTTTTTAGACATAAAACAAGATGGCTGCCTCTTTAATATACTGTATCAATTAGCGATAGGTAAAAAAACAATTCACAATTAAACGATATTTGAGTGAAATTAAGTTTGTGGTAATTACTACACATTTAACAAGACTGTATTTACATAAATTTTACGTAACGCATTCTTTGTCGCACATAAATTAAATAAGATCATGTAGCTTCTGTTGCTATTGTTTTGGTTTGTTCAATACTCTGATAGCGCAGACTACACAGTAGGTCCGTTTTGACAGCTGTCATGAAACAAAAAATTATGACATTTATCACCGTTGAATGGTGGCGAATATAAATTTAACTGTTCTCACAGGTATACTTCTTTATTAATTACTTATGTTAGAAGAACAGCAATATTTTAAATTATTCATTTAATGGCAACTGTCAAAACATCCCTTACTATATTATACTGTTCGCACTTTTTATAAAACTATAGTTATTAGTATATTATATTCCTGTAATTGTATGCCTGAGTATTTTTGTATTAATGTATAGCCAGTGGAAGCGGCGCACGCGCAGGTCGAAGTGTGGGCACTATTGCAGGTTCCTCTGATTCGGGCTCTTCTTTCGTTGTTTCCCTGTTTAATGAACAATGAACGTCTTATAGGATTTAATTATTATTAAAAAAAAAAAAAAAAAACTAATAATATTGGACCAAATCTCAAGAGACGTCCTGTGAGTCACACTTTTGGTTATTTAAACACGATACCGAAGCAATTTATATTCAAGAAAAATCTTTTGGGCTCGATTCTCTAGTTCATATGATAAAAAAAAATGAAAAAAATATTACATCTTTAGTGGTGCGTGAATTATTTAATTATCGCTCTGCGTTTAAAAAAGTAGCTACACTATCAGCACTACAATAAAATAAGTAATAATCCTTCTTTTATGTCAACGTCGTCAGACAAGCTGACGGGTCCACTTGTCAGTGTGTCCACCATCGCATTTAATACAAGAAACGCCACAAGTGCTGCAAGTGCGCTTGTGGCGTTTATAGAAGGATTAAGGATAAGGGATTAGGATGGGATAGAGGAAATGGGCTCTGGGCTCTTACCGAAACACAACAGAACAACATGTTGTTATTTCACAGTGGTCTTCTGTAAGGGGGTTGTTGCTGCCGCTAAACGGGCTGTCCAAATGACTGCGAAACGCAGTGTGTGCCCTGCCACAATTTTGATTTTTTTGTTTTTATATCAACAGATACAAGTAAAAATTGGTTGCAATGATATAATTACTTTTTATATATGTAAATTTTTGTATGTAACGTTAAATTGTAAATGCTGTTCACGCCTGTAATTGGCTTACATTATAAATCTAATAGTACCTACTTTAAAGTTAATTATGAAATTATAGTTATGTTCAGCTGTTGGTGTGTAAATAAATAAATAAATATTATTATACTGTTAGTTAATCTTTCCCTGACATTTTCGGAATAGTTTAAACAAATTATGGTGTTATTTTCGGGCACGTAAGGGTGATTTATGGTAATCGCATAATTTCTAAACTAAATATTCACATACGTTAGTTAAAGATATAATTATATCTAGGGAAAATGACGTTTTAAATAACCAGAAGCGTCTCGATATTTGATCCAATTGTTTTTTTTATGAGACAATAATTTCAACTAAAAATAATTACATGAGATACTATTCTAGATTTGCATTAACTAATAATCTACTAAGTGTTTAGGTTAAATTTGTAGTCACTGTAATTTTTTAAAACATTAATTATCAACTAAACAAATTACGTTTAAAAAAATGAATGTATCTACTCAAAAAGTATCGCGTGGACAACAACGCTATCGTCCGCAACGCGTGTCAAGCATGATAGCTGATATTTTTAGGACAATTTCTCTGTTTAAGGCTTTTGTATATGCCAACAAGAGGTTTTCTCCGTGTAACTATACTTTACTGAGTGGATATAAATGTACAAAAAAAAATATATGTTATTTATTGGACATTAAATTTTAATTTGAACGTTGGAAATAATTCTTATAATATTATTAATAGTTGAAAAAAAATCCCAAAGTAAAGCCTTTTTTGTTTGAATTTTTGTAAATACTTCTAAACGGCATTGAATTTCAGCATTTTTCTTTCGCATAAATTTTTGACAAGATGTTTTTCACAAAGTGTACGATTGGCGAGTCAAAATAATGATTTATTAGGCTAAAAATAACTATTATTTGTTTTCTGTACAAATTAGCGCGGTTGGCGCGGGGAAACATCTCGCTTCTATCTATCTATCTCCGTCCAGAACCTCAAGGCCGTTGGCAGATACAGAAGCCTTAAAATATTTTTATTTTGGTACTAAGTGTCTTATTTTTTTAATTCATCAGTGATAAAATATAAAAGTTTGGACAGTGATTACAAATTCAGCCTATATGAATTGTTAAAAACTATAGGTAGGTATATTAAAAGCACGTTAAAAGCACTCACCTTCATAATAGGCGCAATGCAGTTAGTGTTAAACTATAGCCCTACAAGCTGGCTTCGCATCACCACCTTTGGAAGAATACGAATAAAAATTTTAAACTATACTACGGTTTAAAAATCCTTAGGTAATAAGCGTTGGATAAGTAAGATCATGCACAGATTATGTAAAATATAGAACAAGTAGGGACCGCGTCTCCTATTCCTGCTGGCCACAGCCCTCCGTGGTCCTAGATATGAGGATACCACAGACTTCATATAGTGTCCACTTAAGAACAAACATATAAACACAAAGAACATTTTTTTTATTTATTTGTTTTTTGCACTGTCAAATTTGTTCACCAAATTAACTATCTCATTTAGTTTTAAGTGTGCTTCGTATTGTATAAAAAAATAATTTAATTAATTAAACTGACGCTCAGTTTACGGTAAGGCTTTACTTATAAACTCCATAGAAAAAACTTAAAACAAAAAGAAAATAATATAGAAAAATAATAAAAAATATTTTCCCATGTGAAGCTTTTAATACATAGTTATTTATAATTTGCAAAGTTATCTTTTATCATTAAGTTATATGTCTTTTATTAATTTCAGTAATTTGAAATATATAATGTATATTCTAATAGTGTTATAGGCCATTTTCGCTATAGTATGCGAGATAGCAAATTACATTTTAAAAATACTAGTATGGGATAGCTATCTGTGCGCATGGCGTCTACTTTTGATCTAGAAGTCTGTGGTTCAGGGTGACGGGATCGCGATTTGCGGGGGAGGTTAATGCATTTTTTTATTGCATACTAATATGATCCAAAATGGGAACACAAATTAATAGTACATTACCGCCCAGGCCGGAAATAAAGCAATTTATACACACTAACATTTTTACATTTTGAAATTGTTTTATAATAAAAATAAGTACCTACTTCATAACAAGAAATGGATTTTCTTGCATATTTTTGTATATAAGTTAGAGAAAAGTATGTATTATACAAGTTTGTTTTAAAAAGATTTTTAAATTAACTTTAAAAATTTGAGTACCTACTCATTTTCTCCTTGAACTTCCGGTGTTGCTCGGCCGATAAAACCCTTATTAGTCTAAGATCCCACCGTAAAATTCTGCACCTATCAGTTATTTGATAGAAATTTCATGTAAAAGATTACCTACACGAGGAGCCATACAACGCCGCAAGTACCTTTACTATAATTATTTTTGATACCTTTTTTTAAATTGCACTTATTTGTTTGGAAACTATATGAAATGCAATAATCAGTTTACCACCTCTTAGTCTGCTGCAACTCTTGGGTTGCCAACTGAAAAGAGAAGAGACCGATCACAGAAAAGAAGACGATAGAAATTGTTAACAAGGTACTTGCGGCAACATTTTATTAGGCAACCCTACGGTGTTTTATGACTCCACGTGCAACCTTTTATTTACATAAATCTCATTTCGATCAAATAACAGATCGGTGCAGAATTTTACAATGGGATCTTACACTATTAGCAGATAAATAAGATTGTCATTTGATAGACAACGTATTGGTTTTAGTGTCGTTAAGTAGCCGTAGTATTTTCCTTATTGCACCATAAAAGTGTACAGGGGCCCTAGCCAAGATGCAAACTATTGCAAACGCTTCCTTTGCGTACTTACGAAACGAAAGAAATAAAGCCCGGTGATTGGTTGTTGAAGTTACAACTATTACAACAACCAATCACCGGGCTTTATTTCTTTCGTTTCGTAAGTACGCAAAGGAAGCGTTTGCATCTTGGCTAGGGCCCCTGTTATGCAATAGAATTGGGGATACAATGCTTTTTATTCATCTACTTGACATACTATTTGCCAAAGTCATAATGAAATACCTATATCAGTAAATAACACTAAGCCATGTTATTCGTGATGCCGTTTATAGAAGGTTTTTTTCTCTAATTTAATTACTCGAACTCAGTGTCATCATTACGTCTCATGTGAGAAAATACATTAATGTGGACCCAAAATGTCCCATACAATAACCCCTAGGACGTCATGCAATTAAAAATTTAATTCGATAAATAATAAAAAAAAAATCATACATGCACAACGTATTTTTTAACTAGGACATTACAGATTAGGTCTCTTTTGAGAAATTCATGGTTTTTTTAATGGTGTACCTAGCTAATTATTTTCAAGTGTTTTAATAGTCAAATAAAGTAAGTCATGACTGTCATAATACATAGTCACTTAAAAACGGCTACCTAGGTATCCATTGTTAGTAATCTGTGTAGACGAGACGTCACCTGATCTTGATGGGTTGCCTGAGTGACAGTTCTGATCCGGAAGTGGAAGGCGACCGCGCCGCGGAGAGGAGGCGAGGGGGTCTCGGGGTGCGCGGGGAGCGAGGGGAGCGGCCGCGAGCGAACTCCAGCCGGTAGTTGTCAGAACGAGGACTTCCACTGAAAGCTTCTACTTCAGCTGCTGAAAGTGCAGAATATTTCTTTAAAGTAACTATACAAAGTAGGTATTTATAACGTTTTAGAAACTCGTAAGTTATAACTTTTATAACTTTCCCAGGTGCTGCAAATGCGCTGCCGGCTATAGTAGAATGAAGGATAAGGGATTTGGAAGGGATAGGGAGAAATGAGTTCTATATAAAATAAAGTCACTGATCGCCTCGTTTCTTCTAAACCGCCCAACTGTTTTTCTTTCGATTTTCACTTTATGGATCGCTACAAGTAGCATATAAGTATACATAAATATACTACTCAAAACAAAATAAGGGCCACTAAGATTTTTTGTTGTACCATGAAAACAATAAAGACATTAAATTGTTTAACTTATGTAACTACAAAATAATGTTATTGGTTATAATATAGGCTAATAATTGTTTAAAATAATGATCATGAACTGTTTTTTTTAAGTTCATAATGAAATTGGCCATTTTGAATGAAAAACATGAACAAAAGAAATCACCGGAAAAAGACAAAATACTGTTCTTGTCACTTTTGTTTCTTCTTTTTAGTAACGAGTATGTCCTCCTCTCTTAGCAATACACTCCTGAAGCCTCGTATGCATACTCTGGATCAAATTCCTCACGTTTTCATCTGGAATCTCCTCCCAGGCACGTTTTAAAGCGTCAATCAGCTGCTGTTGGTTGTAGACCCCTTGCTCATTCTCTCTAACCCTTCGTTTCAATTGGTCCCACAATTGCTCGATTGGATTTAAATCCGAACTGTTAGCTGGCCATGGTAATACCTCAATATGAGACCCTTCTAGGACAGTTTGTGTCGATCGAGCTGTGTGTGCACGGGCATTGTCTTGCACCACGATGAATCCAGGCCCAACTCGCTGTGCAAATGAGATCACTTGAGGCCTGATGACGTCTTCGATGTAACGTTTTGCAGTTACGGTACCCGCATTTAAAATGGTGAGCTCGATTTTACCGTGTAAACTAATCCCACCCCAAACCATTACGTTGGGACCACCGAAACGGTCAACTTCGTGGATGCAGGACTCCGAAAAACGCTCGCCGCGTCGTCTCCACACCCTAACACGCCGATCATCATTAAAAAAAATTACTTTGCACTCGTCTGTAAAAAGCACCTTGCCCCACTGATTAATCCCCCAGTTCAAATACTGACGGCAGAATCTTAAACGGTTTGCACGTTGAACCCTAGTCAGAGGAATTCGAACAACTCGACGTCTTGACATTTGCTGGTCTTCGTACAATCGATTACGTATAGTTTGATCACTGACACAGGTACCCGTTGTCAGCCGTAGGTGGTGTTGTAACTTACGGGCCGTTGCTGTACGATCACGACGAGCACTTAGTTGGACGTACCGATCCTCGTACGCCGTTGTTACACGAACTCTACCTGAACCGGGTCTCCTGGCAACACTGCCGGTCTCTTGGAAGCGATTCCATACATTTTGGACAGCTCTTCGAGAAAACCCAACTGCAAACCCACGTAACGCTGAGAACGTCCTTCTTGAATCATAGTTATGGCTCTGGTTGCTGTAATTGTATCCATGTGCCTTCGTACTGGTGGCATGATTAACGCGAGATGAGAAATGAATCAATTAAAATTGAAAAAGTAAAACTTTTTTCCTAAAATAACCGAAACAAGTTAAGAAGACAATCGGAGAAAAACATAAGAATGACTTCCAATTATTATTTTTCTTAAAACGATGGCCAATATTTTTCAAATTAGGAAGCATAAAAGAGATCAAACACCAAAGAGTTCGTAATATCAATATAATGCTACTTATCAGTTACTTTCAGTTTACTAAAGTGCACTTAAATGTAAATAAACCAGTGGCCCTTATTTTGTTTTGAGTAGTATATATAGACCATAAATATTAAAAATCTTGCCGAGCCCTCAACTTCGTACGCGTGGTATTCGGTATAGAGCGTAACTTTTTTGTTTCTAAATCGATTGGAATGAAACAAACACTAAATTTTACGGGAAGCTTGCTACAATAGATCAGTGAAAACCGCATTCAATTCGGTTAAGCCGTTTCTGAGATTAGTGTACACAAACGCACTGACAAACAGACAAGTATTCTAAAACCTATTTTTTGACCTCAGTAACATAAGTACCAACGTGTATAATTGTTTTTTTTTTTTTTTTTTTTGTTAAAATATGTACGGACACGGCTCGTTTACGATCTTATACGTATAGATTTAGAATTGCTTTCAAATATTGACTTTTGTTAACAGCTATGTGTGACAAGGTCGTCTCGAAGTATTGACGAGTGCTAATGTATTTCCGTTCCTGCCTATCCTTTGTCAGCACATTTAGTTGCCACGTTTAATTGCCAGATTTCAACGTTGACAAGCTAATTTCATGTAATTTGTAAAATAATATGGCGTTAACTTTAGCTATAAGCATTTTGATATTGATAGTCCTAGGTATATGGATAGCATGTCTGATCATTTGAATTTTGTGCCGAATATTATTAGTGTAACCGAAATGTTTAAACTCAGTTAAGTACTACATAAATGATTTGCAAATGCATAATTTTTTTTGTAATTCTAGTAAAAAAATTACAAAAACTTATGCCACAAATGGCATAAATTGGCCAGGCCATCGGGTGGCATAAACTACATACACAACACAACCGTGAAATAACATGTGTGATGTTGCGTTTCGATGAATAAGTAATACATGTCAGGGCCCATTTAATTATCCCTCCCTAATCCCTTATCCTTACTCCTAAAAAGACCAGCAACGCACTTGCAGTACCTGCACCTATCGTCAAGTGAACGTTTACCTTCATAAAAACAGCCAGACTTAACGCTTTTTTATGATAAAAATATAAAACACGACTGACCGGCCACTTGATTGTAGTTACTTACAGTTGCTAAGTATAAGAATACACACAAACAATAGATGAAAAATGGAAATCTGCTGTCAAACCTGTTATGATCATGACCAATTGAGGAGCTGAGGATACGAGAATTAGCTCTAGCATTTATCTTACTTAAGTCCAGAAACACAACCGCACAAATACAGTCTGTTACAGATCACAGAAACGCACCTCAAGAAACACTTATAGAAGAAGTAACTGCGAGCGACCGAGATGCACACGGTATTTTTTTCGTCAGTAATTGCATTGCACGCATTGCATTGCAGTAATTGTAATCGATACGCCGGTTGTTATAGTAGACGCATTATCAACTGAGTCGTCGAACAATAAACGTCAATGGCGATAGGAATGTGCAACGGAATACAGATTGCTATCGATAAGTGGTACGAAAACCGGCCGTACTGGACTGATACGATATAATCGACTAGCAAATTTTACTCGAACTTTCCAATCCTTTTTTGTTATGCAAATTTTTTTCCATAAAGCCTATTTTTACAAAGTTGTGACAATTTAAATTATTTTTTGTATGGGAAAATTATATATTTTTTATTTATCAAGAAACTCGAGATATCTCAAAATATGGGGTATGTGTTCTTATAGCCGCTTATAGCGGATTCTTGAATATATAAGAAATATTCATAGAGGAGACAAAAACGACCCTTTTCAGGGTCACAATAAGATCTAAACTGTTTCTTTAGATTACATTTAAACAAAGATTTACTAAGATAGAGATAGAAATCTGATTTGTTTTTGTAATTATGAAAAACAAATTAGTCTGACATTTTACAAACTTTTATTATGATATCGCGAAAAATTACATAATTATCATATCGTATTAGTTTATCGACATGCGCTTCACCATATCACTATACCACTCCAAGTGCGAGCGAGATATACTGATAAAAATGTATTATTACCTGACGACTCACTTGATAATGCGTCTACTAAGTATAGGAATTAAGGTGAACATATTCGTATTCAAATAGCGCCATCTGACAAAATTTTGAAGTACAAGCTGATTTATCATCTAGCATCAAAGCGTCATCTCGTAATTTTTTGTGATACTTGTGTCATGACATCCAATAAAACGTGTAGGAATAACAAAAATTTCACAAAAAACACAATATATAGATAGACTTAAATTACTAAAATACTATAATATATGTATATACAGTTTTTTGCTGAGCTGCTGGCATTTCCATCAAATAAAAAAATATATGTAGATTTTGTATAATATAACAAGAATTGCTCGTTTATGGTCTAAGAAGCTCATGTGACTGACCATTGTACTGTGCGTGCGTGGCAATAGGCATCCGGGCGCAGGCAGGTGGATGGGCGTGGGTTCCGGCCGCGGGCCAGTCGCGGTACACCCGGACGCCTCCTCCCTCCGTGCGCCATTCCGACAACTCCACGCAGCGAATAGGCGTCGTACTTTTGCTTCTGCCGCTGATCTCCGAAGACGTGTTGCTGTGACGCTGCCTCACTTCTCTGGTTCGTTCCGGTGCTGGTGAGTCACGACAGGAACCGTCTGGTTCGTCGCGAGTCTGCAAGTGGCAAAGAGAACCCGCTAAGTATTATATTCTCTCAATACTAATATACGTGAAGCGAACACTTCGGATCCCTTTTTGAGAAAATTCCGCTGATGGAGGAGTGTGAAATTTGGTACACAAAGTTTATATGGAGAAGGACTGGAGGAAGTCAATGTTTTCATATTATATCCATTAGAAATACATTAAATTAATAAAAATAAACATTATACACCAATCCGGAGATGAAGAACCTTATCTCTTATCCTTATTCAAATTCAAATTCATTTATTTTCAGGTAACTAGACCCATATTTTACATTTCTATACATTAGTTATTAATATATTATGTCTAAACAGTACCTAATTAAATAAAATACCCTTTTCTACTATCCTTATGCAGGGCAGTAGAAAAAATAAGTGTGTTTAGTATAACAGATACAGATTCTGATATTTTATTTTACCTTACTGTGGTGAGTTGTAGACGGCATACTAGTTGCTCCACTGCTGACCAGACGCAACTGTTGTCTAATGTTGGCCTTTTCTCTAGCACGCTTACGCTGGAATTCTTCCTCCACTCTGGAATTAGGTAATTTAAGGGCTAACATCTCTCGTTGTCTCTTTTATAAAGGATTCTTGGGACATGCAATACGGACATGACGGGAATTTAGATTCAAGGCAGCATGTCTTACCTAAATCTGGATTATTTTTATCCGATTATTTTTAAAGTATGTTCCCGTCATGTTCCCCATTAGTTTTAAATTATTGAATTTTATGTAAACAATGTAGTGACTGAGGCACAACTATATAATTATTGAATAAACTCCAGTAGTGAGTGACATGTAACATAATAATCAGATTAATGTAGATGTCTACAAATAATCTGATGATGAATCAATTACCAAATTTGGTTTAGTATTAAAAATATTGCTAGTGACTGTTCCCTTGATGGTAGACGCTGTAGACCTTGATGGGATTTATTTCCCACTTCGCGTTTAGTATCGAGTCAATTTTGATAGTGCAAGGGCACCATGCGTTTTCTGTCTGGCAGCAATAGCACTCCCTTACGGAAGACCACCGTGAAAATAACAGTTCGTTCCTTGCTAATTCTTTTTTCCTCTTATCATACTACTTCAGCAGTGTGGCTTGCTTTAATAGGCGACAGTAACCACCTACTCTCGCCTATTAAACTAAAAAAAGCCTATAAAGCATAAAAGACTTCTTTCTTTCATATATTTTATTCACGCACCAAAACAATGTGGCCTACTTTGCGTGTAATTGTAAAAAGCAATATGCCTTACCTATCCTCACATCACAAGTGTTTGTAAGCTATAATAAAACATAGGTATACCTTCTCATGGCCTCCAGTTCTGTTTTCCTCTGTTGCTCCTTAAGATCTGCTTCCTTGGACAACTTCTCCGCTATTTTTCTTCTTTCCAACTGGCGCACAGTTGACTGGAATGTGAATCTCTTGCCGCGCGTTCGGGTGTTTAAATTGCGCTGTAAGATTAATATTTCATGTTACTTATTATATAATATCATATAATTATAATATTATATATTATACCGACGTCATCTAAAATAATGAATCGTAATAAATGTTTAAGTAATTAGTTGAACTTCGAACTGCAGATACATTTTAATAACATTTTTTTATAGAAACAAACAACAATATTGGCGCAAAAATATAATGAAATACATTAAAAAAAATATTTTTCCTAAATTATAAATGTAATAGAAATTGGGTCTAAGTGGCAAGGTCAACATGTTGGCTGTTGACCTTGCCATAAATAAATAAATAAATTACCTCTCTGAATTTCTATATAATCGCCTGGCGAGTAAATGCTTAGCCCTGTAATAGCTACTTTTATTAATCAAGCGCATGGAGACATATTCTTTGATAAGGCCAAGGGTGTCGATACCCCGCGGACCCAGCATCCCAAAGCCAGCGAACAATGGAGTATGATGGACTTAAATTTTTAATTTTATTTTTATCTTTCATTTCTCTACATTCTCTGTCGTGGTACCAGCTATCGTCATATTCTCAGGAAGATGGGAAGGAGTCAGTGTGTCTACATATGTGGAGTCCCTAATAGGCATGATGACAGGTTTTGAATTCCCTTTCATAATGTAGATACACGTCTACCATATCCGAAAAAAATAATATTTCAGCAAAAAACTAAATTTCAACGCGAATTATTGAATGTTTGAATTACGCGCGAAAACGCTCTTAGGTGTCATGGCGTCGCGTCTGATGAACCGTGACGTTACCGACATCTCATCAGATTTTTCATTCTGTCAAAGCAAAGTCAAGCAACACGATGGCACTTGCCTGGGCGTGACGTCATTCGCTCTGATTGGTGTTTCAGTTAACATGGCCGATTGCAGTTATTTATACTTCTATTTTATTGAAAATCTTATTAATCTCAATTTTAATACAAAAAATGAGTAATTTTTTAGACTCCTTTCAACATATATTTTTCTCCAAAATCATTTATTCTTTGATTCTTTAATACCGTCATCATGCCTATTAACTTCCGAGGCTTCCGTCGCCTATTATCATAAGCAAAGCATGCAGCAAGTGCACCGCCGTCTTTATTACTATAGTGTGGCTGGCCATTAAAATCATGTCGACGAAGGAAAAGCAAAAGATCAACCAAGTGGACCGTCGGCCTGTCTGCCGATCTTAACATTAAAAAAATTAAAACGCATTAATTTTATTTCAATTGATCGAAGCACGATGCATACTGCATACATAGAAGAACTATAAAATGAAGCAATATCAGCATTCACAGTTGGTTTGCTACAGGCAGTAGTGTTTATAGCACAAAGACCTACATTGAAACCATCCGATTGTTGCTCCGAAAGTAAAAGTCCAGTGGTTTTAACAATTTCCTTTGTTAAAAACCACACGTTTTCAAATGAATTTAAATAATGCGCTATTTGGAGCGTGCGAACTAAGCTCCACGTTTAATGTAATAAAAATAACATTAACGCTTTAAATATTCTAAACACATATGATGAATGTGGAAGTCACACTTTTATTATTAGATGTCATTAGACAGTTTTTTTCATTCATCATCAGGTTTTTTAGCGAGCATCAAGTGGACGGCAAGCCTGTCTGCCAATCTAAATATCTCTTATCAATCGTCCAATGATTTTTTTTTTTTTACTAAAGATAGATTTGCTTTTGGCCAGCCTCTAAGCCGACGATGGAGCGAACTCACCCAGAAGGTGCCTATTCACTCGAACTTTGAAAAGATTTGGGTTGTATAACTCGGAAATACAGACGCCAGTAGGGAGTTCCAATCCTTAGCAGTGCGCATTATAAAAAATGTTTTAAAGCGCTTGGTCCGAATTAGAGGGATTTCGACAAGGTGAGGATGGTAACTTCTTTTTATTTATTTTTTTTTTTTTTTTAAATCCTCAAGTATTATTTTCTATTATAAACATATGTTATTACGATACGGACCCAATCAAGATAGACTGCAAAGCATTTAATTGTTCTTCAGAATGTGCGCCTAATGATAAGCGCGATAAGGTCACGTTTCACTAAAACGAGGATGTATGAAGATAGTGATCAGTATTTTAGCAAATATAACATCCTCTATATTACGTTATCTCTGTTACGCATTACGTTTAACTTCCTCACATAGTTAATTGCACAGTTAATTACCGAATAGATACAAAACGTCATCTCGTCCGTACATTTTGTAGTTTGAAATACTATCCCGTGGGAGCCTTCTGTTGAATTCAGAACATAGTGTAGAAGATCCGTGGTGGAATCTCTGGGTCGTGGGATACTAACGCCCTTAATTTTTTTTAACATTTTGTCCCAGAGCTGGCTATTCTTATTTATGCTTATCAGGGGCGGATCCAGGATTTCATTTTTTGGGGGGCATTCTGACAAAGTTCGGAGTTAGGGTTAATATCATAAGTAATTTTTTTGTGTATTTTTTTTACTAGTTGAGATGCATTATGGTTGTATTGCAAATACTTTTAACCCGCGTAATGGCGTATTTGAACTGTCTCAAATGTCTGACATGAATTATGAAACTTTCGATAACTTTGATTGATATGGATTATATTATTCTATATTCAGTTCATATATGAATTGAATTGTACTTGAATTGAATTGAAAAGTTAAGTCAAAAATATGGAATTCCTGTGTCTTTTGGGGGGGGGGCATGGCCCCATGCCCCCCCCCCCCTCGTATCCGCCAATGATGCTTATGCTATTACCCCGGTCAATAAATTAGCCTTGCTATACAATGACGTAATGCAACCAACATACTTGGAACTTCGCCTAAGGAACCTAAGCTTTGTAAACAGGTCCACTAAAAGTGTCCTTCTTGAGTAACAAATGCTGTCTTTGGTTTATCTTCAATTTTAAGAGGAATGGACCAGAAAGCAGATTTTATATCAAGTGTTAAAAAATAATTACAATCGTTTTAATCATTAAATCCTCTATTAATGGGAAGAGTGCAATCTTGATTTTCATCCTTCTTTTTTATAGGCCAAAGTTACTGGAGCGGCAAAAGGACTATAGGATTCTTTATATATATTTTTCTAATAATTTTGATATATGTTGTTCTATCTCCTTTTTGTCTTCGATCGTGGACCCCTATATATGGTCTTTTACTACTTGTATACTAATTATTCAATATTTGGTTCATAACCTGTCATGCCAATATCATATTTATCTTTAGCAAAAAGTGATTTTTGTATTTGCATATCTACTACATTTGTAAATAATTTCTTTAAATAATTTAAATTATAAATTATTACATTTTTTATAAATATTTTTAAATTAAATAATATATTTTTTAACTTCAACTGTAGAGATTAGACATCAATACGTTAATGAAACTGGTATAACTATTCTTTGGGAGGTATAATTTATTGCTAAACCCTAACCCTGTTCGAAGAAAGTTGGTATCATGAAAGAATTTTATTGATAGGGAAAATTTTTAATGCTTTTAAATTCAAAATTTAAAGGCGGGCAAAAGTACGTCAAATCTATAGACATATAATAAAATCGTAAACAAGCGTAAACGAGGGGAGTTAAAAATATATTAAAAAAAATTTCAAAAATAAAGGTCAAAAAAATGTTTATCTGTTTGTTAACCAATTTGAAAAGGCTTAACCGATTTGAATGCGGTTTTCACTGGTGTATTGTAGCAAGCTTCCCCCAGCAAGCATTTCATTCCAATCGGTTTACAAAAGTTACGCGCTAACCGAATACCAGTGGTAGCCCGCAAAGCTAGTAATATATTGCGGGCTCAGCTAGTAATATATAAGTTCTCTTAATTGAAAATGCGTCTATATAGGTACCTATAGTTTTTTAATGGTTCTCTTCTTCAAAAGAAACTAATACCTACGTCAACAATAAATTATAATTGAATGGATTGATGAGCAGATCTAAAAATAACAATTTAAAATTTAAAATGAAAGACAATTAAATTAAATTCAAAATAAAGAACTAATTGTTATGAGGATGAGATCAAATATTTTGCTCTCGAAGCAGACCTCTCTAAAATTCCGTTCGGTTTGAAATTCAATATTTGTTTGAGTTTGGGTCATTCATATATCAATATGTACAAATATTATTTGCTTTGATGAATTTCAAATATTGCTTCAGTTCTGTGACACGAAATTAATGTAGCACGTAAACATGCATTTACTTTAATCGGTTTGTGCGTAGATATTTCTTTAAAGAGATACGAGTTCAATTCGGATTTTAAATTATTTATTGCGAGTATATTTTTTTTATGTAAAAGTCGACAAACAATATTTTTTTTTAATGTTAAGGTCGGCTGACAGGCTGACGGTCCACTTGATGGTAGGTGGCTACCGTCGCCTATAACACAAGCAACGCCTAAGCTGCTGCAAGTGCGCTGCCGACTGCAGTAGGATTAAGGATAAGGGATTAGGAGTGGATAGGGAAATAAATGGTACACTTGATGGTAGATGGTTACCGTTGCTTATATTTAATTATATCGACGACCTAGGACAAGTTAACGGATCCCTGGGGTGGATCGGAGTTGTTGCCTCGGCAGAGCCCGGTCCGTCCCTCTCGAAGGGCAAGGAGACACCGGGGAGTTTTAGTGGGTAGTGTCAGCGCCGTTATGACCTAGCATAGCGTGGAGCACTGGCAACCCCCACATACCTGTACCGCCTACCAGCGGTAAGAAATCTGTAAATGGCTTTCTCCTCGAAAAAAAAAAAAGAAAAAAGGACAAGTTAACGGATAAGACACAAAGTTTTCGATTACGAGTAATCGAAGACTTTGAATTTGATTTAATAATAACCTTGAATAGCTATGTAAATATGACATAAATATAAAATGTGATAGTAACTCTGTCTGTATGTCTGTTACCTTTTCATGCCTAAACCGCTGAACCGATCAAATATTTCAATTTTATCGACATTGAGTACATTAATTGCAAGCATTTAAAAAAAAGTTTGAATTAATATATTAAAAATTATAGCAAAAATATTAAGATAAAATTTATTTCCCAATTAATCACCCTTGATCAAATAATGTTTTTATTTTTCGTATTTTTAAGTTTACTAAGCTAAGGCTTCACATTTTCCCATTTTTTTTCTAAAAATCCGCAAAAATGGAGTAAATAAGTGACCAATCAATAATGAGTAAACACGCAATATGAACATCTCTCGCTCATAGAACAATTTATTATTAAGTAGCATCCAGTAAGAATAGTTCAGTCGCTAATTAATGAACTTTACTCATTAACAATCTTAAGATATCTAAATTTTACTGGCGCAATATTAGAAGCTATTTTCTTTTTTTTTACGTATATTTCAACAGAAATATTATATGTAAAAAAATGTATTATGTAATTAACTTAATAATCATAATTGTTTATATATTATGAAGCATCTGAATGCAAATTCAGATTTAAAAAATATGATATTTTGGAATCGATGAGTAGTAATTTTGGAGTGGCTCATAATGGTCATAATGGTCGTGAAAATGGCTTTCAATGTAGGTATATAGATTCCGAAATGGAAGTCTTCCCATACAATTTCTCGGGTTAGACTACACATGAGACTGAGTTGATAAGAGAATAATATGAATGTCGATTAATTCTCTGAAGACCACATAAACTGAAATAGCTTAACAGTTTTCTTGAAAAAAGCCACAGGTCATGTAAGTGCCCATTGTTATTATTATTAAGACATTTGTTGATATAGTCTTGAATAAAAAAATGTACACGTTTCCTTCTATATCGTTTACTATCAGTATTTGAGCTGCAGTAGGCAATATAAGATACAAACTTTAATTCGTCGGGTGCTTCCAACAATTTAATCTTTTTAAAGGCGGTTAACTAGCTTATGCGGTAGTAAAACGTCCTTAAAGTCACGTGCATCAAGATTGAGCACGCAAAATACATCTCGTCGGCAGTCATGCGCCATCGGACTCGGCGTGACGATTCGACTGCGTGCCTGATACACGCAAACATTGGTTGAATGACTGACTTGAAGGGCACAAGGGTATGTCACAAGATGCCATGTGCTGGAGGTAGTGTGGGAATGACACGATTATGGGAAAACATGAAAACAGTCATACCATTCGTAAACAAATCGAAATAAAGTGGGTTTGACACCACAGCGCCCAATACACCTCTCAAATCTAGACTGTGAAATTTGGTCTCTTTGACGAGTTCGTATAATTGCTTGATTACAGCATCAGGATCTTTGTCAGGATCTTTGCGTGAAAGCCAAGAGTCTGTTGATAATATTTAGAACTAACTGAGCTCGTAACTTCGTACGCGTGGTATTCGGTATAGCGTGTAATTTTTTTGTTTGTAAATCGATTGGAGTGGAACAAACACTAAATGTTACACTATCGTAGCACTAAATCTTGCCGTAGCAAGATCGTAATACAGCAGTGAAAACTGCATTCAAATCGGTTAAGCCGGTCCTGAGATTAGCGTGCACAAACGCACATACAAACAGACAAACAGATGAACAGACAAAAATTCTAAAAACTATTTTTTTTACTTTTTGTAACATAAGATCAACGTGTACGTTACAAACTGTTTTTTTTTTAAAAAATATTTAATGTACCTACAGACGCGGCTCGTTTACGATTTTATTATATGTACGGGTAGATGATATCCTTATTAGCGCAGTGGGAATAACGCGGCCCATGTCGATGGGCCCGAATTCGATCCCCAATCATGCCATGTACCAATGTGTTTTTTCTAAATTATACACAACGATTATGTTACCGATGTCAAAAAAAACAGTTTTTAGAATTTTTGTCTGTTTGTCCGTGCGTTTGTGCACGTTAATCTCAGAAACGGCTTAACCGATTTAAATGCGGTTTTCTCTGTTGTATTGTAGCAACATTTAGTGTTTGTTTCACTTCAACCAAGTTGCGGTCTTAGCTAGTCTTAAACATTTCCAGTATTTTTTTAATTCATAAGTAGCGTAGTTCAAAAATACAATTAAGGCTAACGTTGGTTAAATTGCTTCTATTTTCTTGACAGATTTATCCACCCACATGTGACTAATATGTTTGAAATAACAAATGTGATTTGTAAGAAATGTTCTTAAATTTCTACCTCATTATTTCCGGAGTATTTTATACCAATCATTGTTTGTCACACATCCGTAACCCTATTCACATGAATGATTCAACAAACTCTTCCTAGTAACTTTCTATTCAATCGCGATAAAAAGGTTTTATTCAGTATTAGTTCTTTTTTATGTAACGATATGAAACAAAGTTTATATTACTTTACAGTTGAGTTTGAATATTGTAAATGTTACTACAAACATACTAAGTTATACTAAGTTTACTAAGTTTTGTACTGATACTGTAAAAAAGCAATCAATTTCATTCATTCAATTTCTAGTAGTAATATAATAGGGGACACTGCGTTTCGCAGTCATTTTGGCAGCCCGTCTGGCGGCAGTAACTAACCTCTTACAGAAGACCACCTCGAAATATCAGCATGTGTGCTGTTGTGTTTCGGTAGTGAGTAAGGGATGCCATCTTTACTTAAAAAATTCCAATTTATTCATTACATTCACGTTCATAATTCAAACATTTCATTTTAGCATTGATATTTTAAACACACGCGTTTTAAAAATGGGGTGTGAGGGTAGGAGGGTGAAAAATACTTTCCGACCTATTCTCATACCTACCAAATATACAAAAAAAATAATCATAAAAATCGGTCCAGCCGTTTCGGAAGAGTCTTGTTACAAACACTGTGACACGAGAATTTTATATATTAGATAGGATTTAGTGATTGCATTTATTACTTTTAATTAGTTTGAATGCTTGATTACAAAATCCATGAATCATTCGCATGTTTATTCAACAATAACAACAATTATGCAGACTAATATTATAAAATCAAACATGTCTTTTACGTCTATAGGAGAGAACAAGAAAAACGCAAGTGAAGCTTACACAATAAGGGAAGGGATAGGAAAATGAATTCTAAATATTATTCAATTATAGTTTTGGTGAGCTTTTTTCCTTTAGTTAGACCAACATGCATGTTTCATATGTCAGCAAACACAAGTATTGTGACAGGTGTGTGTAATTTAAAGTGGAACGACTTAAGTAACTGTTGTGAAAGCTAGGACGTACGCAGTCAGAACAAATGTATGCTGTAACACCAGTACAGACAATGGGACTGAGCCCAAGACGATACCTAAAGGCGCCAATTATTATAAGTATTTTTTTATTTATGAGCCAATTTCCAATAGAAGGTTTTAGGTGTTGTACATTTAAAGAATACAAAATATTGAAGCTTAAAAAAAAGTATAAATTTAATTCAGCTATTTCTTTAATTTAATTTTAATTCAAACGTATGCCTAAGTTTGACTGTATACATATTGACACATTTATTTTTTAATGATAGGTGGCAACACTCTCCTATAAACACAAGCAACGTCACAGGTGCTGCAAATGCGCTGCCGACCATGGATTAGGAAGGGAAGAGTTCTCGACTGCGAAGGACAGAAGACTGTGTGTGATGGCGAGCTTTGGGAGAATACTACTTCATCATCAGCCTGTGTCTCTCCAGGAGAGACACAGGCTGATGATTATGGTGTGTTAAGAATATATACTCTTGATTGGCAGGGACAAAATGTAATAACTGTAGATACCAGTACCTAATTGGCATGCAAATGTAAATGTGTTCGTTTATTTTTGTTCGTGTGACCTAAAATTTTCGCTATGCTGTTAATATTTATATTTGATATGTTTTGCTATGATGTTAATAAGACATTCGATTGCATAAAAAAAAGACACAAAAAGTGTGTATTAATATATTTTTTACTTCTCATGCTCTGAAAGTGCTTATTTGTGCAGGATATAGGCTGCACAAAATCGAATTTTGTGCATTAACGTATCTACTCATAAATGTATCTATATTAAGGCAAAGAAAATGAGCCATACAGCCAAACACAATAAGAAGTTCATAGATAGAATTTGTTATTTTATAATATTTACTTAAATTTATTTGCCTTATGTGTTTTTTAAGACATAAAAGATATTAAAATTTAAATTCAAGTACGGTAGGTTATTTAATTAATTTAAGAAAATTAATATTACAAAATTAATTTAATAGTAGGCTGTATAGGTCTGCAGCCCAAGCCAATGTCATAAGATGTCAATGTCAATGTCGTAAGATTTAAAAAAAATAAAGCGGCGGGAAACAGTCTTGTTTTTTCGTGCGTTTAAAGAAATGTTATGTTATACTACTGTTTTATTTCCTCGCAATCGAAGTGAAAAGCATAATAACTCGTCCACAAAACATTTTTTATCCTCGACATTACTATCAGCCCGAGCCTCCGTCTCGGGCTGCTAAAAGTCTCGAATAAAAATGGTTCGTTTTGTGCAATTGTTGTAAAATCTACTATCTCTACTTCAGTTAACTGTGAAACTATTTAGTCATGATATCGAGCAGTTGTGAGGGTATATATTTTCAAATGAAATTCCTAAATGATAGTTAGGTCTTAATAATAGTGTACCTACAAGAATCTTGCAGAGCTGCACTTTTTAGGAGTTTAATTCGTTCATGTCAATAAAAACACAGCGCAAAAAGTGCGCTGAAACACAGCAGCTGTGATCTTCCGTAAAGGGGTGGTTACTGCCTCCAAATGGGCTGCCCAATTCATAATTGAGGTATAGAGTGTGCACTTAAACTCCAAGGCGAAAGTTTGTGAGGATGTCTGGATGATTATAGTCTTTCACGCGAAAACGGCTTAAAAAATTTGGATGGAATTTGGCACGATAGAGTATTACCTGAATCAAAACACAGGATACTTTTTATCCTGGAAAAATGTTGGGTTCCCATGGTAAACTAGTTGAAATCGGCCACGCTTCGCTGCGGCCCATACGGCGACGGCGTGCACATGGGGCGCGCGGTACTGGACACTGCTGATATATAATACTTTTTATCGTAGCGTGATGTTATATAGCCTATAGCCTTCCTCGATGAATGGTCTATTCAAAACAAAAAGAATTTTTCAATTCGAACCAGTAGTTCCTGAGATTAGCGCGTTCAAACAAACCAACAAACTCTTCAGCTTTATAATATTAGAAGTATAGATATTACATAGTACTGGATGATTTATTCATTAAAAGTGTTACAATTACACCAGTCGAGACGGGCGCACTTTACAAGGACACGTGTGCCCTTTGTTGGACAACAATGGACGCCAGCATACGAAATTCGTGACAAATATGTCCTCAATTCAGCCTTCTATACAATAACGATGTCTACAAATATTATTGTCTTATAAATAGCATTGTTTGATGGGTGACTTACAAGGACGAATCGATAGTAAGGATTTCCGTTACCTTGACAATATCTAAATGTGTAATTATGTATTAGGCCTTGAAGAGTTAAATTTATTGGAAATTCTTGTAGGTACCAACTTATAATTAATTATTTTTGTTAAATAAAAACTTCAAACTATCAATTTATCTATAATTATTATACAATACTACAACTATTTATACAATAAAATACATATTATAAAACTAGCTGTTACCGTGACTTCGTACGCGTGGTATTCGGAATAACGCGTAACTTTTTTGTTTGTAAACAGATTGGAATGAAATATACACTACATATTACCGGAAGCTTGCCACAATACATCAGTGGAAACCACATGAAAATCGGTTAAGCAGTTTCTGAGATTAGCGTGCACAAAGGCATAATAACATAGTAGGTAAAGAACGATTTTATTATAATACTATCTGAGCCCGCAACTTCGCGCGAGTGGTATTCAGTATAGCACGTAACTTTTTTGATTGTAAACCGATTGGAATGAAACATGTTACGGGAAGCTTGCTACAATATACATAAGTGAAAACCGCATTCAAATCGGTTAAGTCGTTTCAGAGATTAGCGTGCACAAACACACGGACAAAACGGACAAAAAATCTAAAAACATTAGTGTTTGTTTCATTCGAATATGTTTATAAACAAAAAAGTTCCGCGCTATACCGAATACCACGCCTACGAATTTGCGGGTTCAGCTGAACCCGCAAATTTATTATTTATTATTCTTTATTATTCTACTTAGCTAAGTAGAATAATAAAGATTTACAGCGTCGTCCTTTAGATATCATGCTTTCATTTTTTTGTATTTCAGCTGGATTTAAACAGATGATTAGGTTATTTTTTTAAAATACTCGCATATTTTACTAAAATAAAAAGTAATTAAATCAAAATTTAAGAGAAAATCAGCCAGTTCAAATTAAAAGCAGTTTCAAACTATGTTTCAATACTGTGGGTTTACCAAGGCTGTAAATAACCGTTGTGCAATGCCAACGCAAATATGACAGTTTACACAGTTGTTAAGATGGCTGTGGATACTAGAAGAAATTTGAAATAGGAACGTAATTTAAATTTGAATGGAATTCGGAGGCATATGGTACCTACATACAAGATATCCTGCTAATCATAACTAATAAATGTCAAAGTCAATGTTTTTGTCATTTCTTTACGCAATAACTACTGAAGAGATTTTGATAAAATCTTATTATAATATAGTTCATACATCAGAGTAACGCATAGGTTATCATTTATAAATGTACTAGCTGTTGCCTTCGGCTTCGCCCGGGTTGAGAAATAAAAAATAACCTCTGACTAAATATATGAGCCTTAACATCTTTATTGCAGTTACAGCTTTGCAAGGCGATAGATGATACCTCGGGAACAGTACTTTTTTTCTGAATGAATGGTACCCTATGTCTTTTCCTGCATTCCTGACAACGTGTATGCAAAATTTCATAATGATCGGTTCAACGGTTTTGGCGTGAAAAGGTAACATACAGACAGAGAGACAGAGTTACTTTCATATATTTTGTAATATTAAGTATGTGGATGCGGACAATGTGGCGGGTAAAAGTTAGTTTAGTATAACATTCAATGACTCGTAAATCATGGCTGTTACTATCTCTTTCTCGTAACTCCAAACTTGTCGCTTTCTCTCTCTCGCGAATCGTTTCTTATTTTGTTCTTCGGTTTAATTAAAAAAAAAAAAAAAAAAAAAACTTTTATTTATACTGTGCTATAAAATACGCGGTTGAAATCGCGGAAAAAGCTAACGCTATAATCTATGTACACATTATAATATAATAAAATCGTAAACGAGCTGCGTCTGTACTTTAAAGATTTAAAAAAAAAAAACCATTTGTATACGTTGTACTTGTATTTTTGTCGGTTTGTCTGTGCGTTTGTGCACGCTAATCTCTGAAACGGCTCAACCGATTTGAATGCAGTTTTCACTGATGTATTATAGCAAGCTTCCAAGCTTTTTTTTACAAACAAAAAAGTTACGCGCTATACCGAATACCAAGCGTACGAAGTTGCGGCCGCAGCTAATTCTTAAGTATGAGTAGTTTACGACTGCGAAAGACATTCGCAATTTTATTGTCTTGTCGTGTTAAATATATAAAAATGATATTACTGTACACGAAAACAAAAAACTAATAAAAAAATCTGTTATAGTTAATAGCACAGTTATACAACAATTAACGTGTTTGACTCGTTTAAGTGACGTTAACTTAATTGACGGCGGAGTTGTTTAATTGAATTGAAAATATACATGTGCGTAAAATAACTGTTTGTTAATGGCGAATGACGGAACAGGTCGACGGAAACTTGTTTATCATCATTTATTTGGATTTCCATGTAAACTTTTTAGTTACCTATTAATTTATTAACGCCTTTTCACCTTCTTTGCCAGGGTTGTAAACTTTGTTTAATGAAAAAATTATTTTAATAAACTAGCCCAATCTATACTAATATTATAAAGAGAAAATATTTGTATGTATGTATTTTTGTATGTTTGAAACATGGACCTATCATCCAACGAGACTGCTAGTACAGGGCGAACGCATTCAGACAACACATTAGCGAAATAATTCCCCGGTAATGTTCGAGCAGTAACGACCCAGATCTGTGACCCGTGAACATCTCTGCGTTCGCTTACTAAAATTATCTATTACTGGTTGCAATGGCTCCTTGTAGCATAAAATGGTGTGGCAAGGACAGCAATAGCTCAAATTTTAAAACCGATGGTATAACATTTCACAGGTAAGTTGGCTTCTTTAATTATAATTAATAATAAGATACATTAATTTTAGTGTAAGCGCAGTTCACCTTAAACTGGTCGTTCGATCCACGTCACTGACAGTACATCCCTTTCTTTCATAACTAAATATATGATTACATTCCATTCTTCCTTGATTTGGTACGTGTAACTAGTGATGTACAGTACCGGGTACCGGTTAGTGGTCGAATATCGATATCAGTTTCGTAATTGCATTTAAATCAATTCCTAGTATGAAACGAAATAGGCAGAAAATATATGGCTTTTTCAACCAATTTCCACAAACAATGATGATATCTTCGCCAATTGTAAACCGATTTTCAAAATTCTTTTTGGTTCATATAGGGTACGTTGAACGGATGGCTCAATGTTGGGCAATCAATTAAAATTTTAATTGATTATTAAATTGATTAAAAATTCAATTGCGTAAAATTTAATTGCAATTAAAGTATTAACTGCATGTTACAATTAAATTATTTGAATTAATCTATATTAATTGTATCTTGCAATATAAATTAATTGCAATTGACTTTTTAAATTGTTTTAAAAGACAATTAAAATTAACAATTATCTTACTTTGATATGGAAAAATACATGACTTTAAGTGAACTGATATTGGTATAAATAGCGTGTAATAGTACTAATTTTATTCCTAACTTACATTACATTTTAATTTTGACGCAACTGTGATTTTCATACAGACGTTAATAAGCAATACGCTAAACCAATATTTTTGAAAAATTTTGATGCATTTTCATTAAAAAATATTTCTGAACCCAAACATACTTTCGATAAGATTTGAAAGAAATATTGATCAAGACGGTATTGCTTATTATCATCCATATACATATAATAATAAATTTTAATTGTTAGTTTTTAATTGAACATCAAATCAATTAACAAATTAAATAATTGTTAGTTGCAGGTTTTTAAAATTACAATTAATTAGTTGTTAATTGCAACAAACATGATTAACAATTAATTAATTGTTAATTTTTAGTTGTTCAAAAATTTAATTTTGCCCAACACTGATGGCTCCATATATTTCAAGAAAATATTTCTACTTTATGTAGTGGATCTCGGTTTTTCAAGGTTTTAAACTATGTAATTATGTTGTAAGCTGAACGCGTGAAGAGTATTTATTTTCATAGTATATTCATGTAATTTTGCTAAATTAACTACTAATGTTGCAATTTTATTGTGGTTCGAATGTTTTTAATGGTATTTAACAATCTCAAAAACTAACACTTTGTTTAGTAAAACCTAGATATACTCTAAGTATCGATCGTTATTTTTATAGAAACTAAATATCCCATCCCTATGTTTTGTGTAGAATTTCGTCGTGACCTTGATCGGACCAATTGTCGTTCAGTACCCCGCGCCCGCGCACCTCAGTTAGTTGCCAGAACAGTTTGCATTGTATTGCATAGGTATTAGCCGTCTAGTTGGATGATAGGTCCATGGTTTGAAATGTATAAACTCAAAAACTACTGGACCCATTTTAAAAATTCTTTCACCTATAGAAAGCTATATTATCAGCGAGTAACATAGGCTAATCACCCTCCCCCCATCTCCCCCCTTTACGCCCAAAACATACTACAAAATTGCCGTTTTCCACGAATAATATATTTTATAAAGAGACGCGGACGAAGTCGCGTGCAACAGTTAGTAAGCAATATTTATCTTTGTTGGCGGTAAGATTTTAGGCTACTTCTCTCTTATTTTTCGCAGGAAAAAGGTTAGTCATCTACAAATTTGATAACATTATTATTTAAGATTTAATTTAATATTATATTTTTTAATAATTAATTTGTTGATTATCGTCAAAATTATAACCTATTAATACGATATGTAGCCAAAATTTAGAACTGACCTTTTGTGACACACCTCTCATTCTGCTGTATCAAAAGAAACGCAAATTTAAAATATAAAATAACATCACAATACACAACCTATTAAGTAGGTATAAAGTGTGAATGTGAACTACGCAATTTGAATTTTAATGTTTTCAAATAGGGTACCTTATTCGTTATTCATGTTTCGTAAATGAATTAGGACTGTGACAAAAGGCTTCGAATTTTAGGATTAGTCCATACAAAAGGTATGGTCTAACCTCCTGAAACCCCTGTATCCTGTCGAGGGTTCGTTTTTAGCACAGAAAATTGTATTAAAATAATAATAATGAGGCACTGAAAGGCACGAAAATTTCCAATGTTCATTCAACTACCGAAGCGTTAACACGGTATTACCTATGTAAGTTTAATGATTATGACTTATGCGCGACCACAGTATAGACGCATAGACAGTATAGACGTATATCACAAGACTTACAGAGAGACAATCACAATATTTATTCTAGTGAATAAGGTATAATGCCAATCCTAACCAATACAGTTATTAGTACTACTTAATAATTAATACTTAACTGACGATAGTTATCTTTTTTTTTTTCTAATATTCTTAATTTATCTAGTTCAAGTTCAAGTTATATTTTTTTTGAACAAGTTTTCAAGATATATTTTTTCGACTCAGTAAACAAAATACAGTCTACATCTATTTGGCACATATAATAAAATCGTAAACGAGCCGTGTCTGACATCAAATATTTTTTCAAAAAACAATTCGTACACGTACTTATGTTACCGAGGTCATAAAAGGAGTATTTACAATTTTTGTCTGTTTATCTGGTCGTCTGTGCCTTTGTGCAAGCTAGTCTCAATTTGAATGTTTTTTTCGTTCCAATCGGTTTACGAACAGAAAAGTTACGCGCTATTCCGAATACCAAGCGTACGAAGTTGGGGGCTCAGCTAGTTAAAAATAAAAACATAAGATGTTATTTGACATCAAAAACTCTAAATTTCTGAATAAAACATGAACACCTGAAGAATCTCAAACATACGTCCCTCGGGAATGGTACTTTTTTCTGGATGAAATATACCCTATGTACCTATTTGTACCCCTGACAACGTGTAATTAAAATTTCATGATGATCCTTTGAGTATTAAAGGCGTGAAAGCGTAACAAACAAACTCAAATTCCCATTATTAGGATAGAGGATAGAGAATTCACCCATAGAGAACTTAAAAAGCACATATATTTTTTCTAACGAACTCGCATGCTCAGTATAATTAACATAAAAAGCCCTTTATAAATCACGCATAACATTATTTCTCGAGTGATATTAAGTGATTCGTTAACTATGTAACGGTGTTCCAATGATAGCGGACAGCACAAAAATTATTGCATTTTTAACAACTCTGTTATCAGCCAAGCTATTTATCTGATTAATAGCTATTCGAAATATAAAAGTAGGTAACAGCTCATTCCAAGCAAATTTATCAGATTAAGTAATCCATATAGTCCACACTATAATCGAACTACCTACTATATTCGCACCGCTTTTTTTTTGTAAATTATATATACAAACCTTCCTCGTCTATCGCATTTATATTGGTGAAAACTGTATTATAATCAGTTGAGGAGTTTCGAAGAAGTTAACGGAGAAACAGACAGAGGAGGACAGTGAGTTTATTTTATAACTACATAGCGCTGAGCCCGCAACTTCGTACACGTGGAATTCGGTATAGCGCGTAACTTTTTTGTTTGTAAACCATCGAAATATAATAATATAACGTTCTGATTGGAATAAAACAAACACTAGATGATACGGGAAGCTTGCTACAATACATCAGTGGAAACCGCATTTAAATCTATTAAGCCGTTTCTGAGATTATCTTGCACAAACGCGCAGACAAACAAATAAGACAAAAATTCTAAAAAAAAATTTTTACACCGGTAACATACCTACCTAAGTACTACCTACGTAAATAAATTGTTTCTTCGTTTCCAATTTTATTATAATATATGTGTTGAATAGATATGAATATAGATACTATTTTTTTAAGAAGTGATTTTGACTTTTTGCGGTTATATATTCATAAAAATATTTCATAACAGTTTATTGAATACTAGCCTCCGGCTACACACTTATGTAATTTTTGTCTGCAAAAATTAGATAAAAGATACAGATTCACTGCTAACCTTCATAGGATAAGGTATAAGGCATAATAGGATAAGGTATAATATAAGGGAATGATCCTTCCTTGCCATCCTTTTTTTTATGTTAAGATCGGCAGACAGGCTGACGGTCCACTTGATGGTAGGTGGCTACCGTCACCTATAACACAAGCAACGCCAAAGCTGCTGTAATTGCGCCTTCTGACTACAATAGGATTGAGGATAAGGGATTGGGAAAAGATAGGGGAATGGGCTCTGGCATCCCTTACTTCACTCACCGAAACACAACACAACTGCACATGTGCTGCTAATTCATGGTGTTCTTTGTATGAGGTTGTGTGGGATCTTCAAGTACCTACTAAAAAATTTATTAATGTGAAAAGAAAGCATAAATTATGAAGATTTTCGAAAACCGTTAACTTTTAACGGATCGATTACAAAGCTACCAATTTTAGTTAATAATATATTAACGAAAATAATTAGAATGTGTTATCAAACACGCATTACATGTGATGTACAATTTGTAAAAAATTAACAAACAGACAGACGCGAAAACCGTTTTTGATACTTATAGGAAAAAAGTCGTCAATAAGAAAAATATTGAATGCAGGTGTCATACAATACAATGTCCAGTCGTTTTGAGTTAACATAGTGGTGTTCTGAAGTGGACATTGGAGTTACTTATGTCTTTTTTATTATTATTTGCACAAAAATGACATAACGTCACAGATATTAAACTAAGTATGATTTCATGCGTAGGAAAGACCCATGTAATACTTACGTAATGTTTAATTAAATCGTTTGACCCACCTTAATAGACCCAGTGTTTTACAACATTTTTTTCATTAAAGCATTTGTTTTCTGATTTTTCTAATTTAATTATTTCAGTTAACTTTTTAATTCATTAATTCGTTTATTTATTAAATTTAAAGATATATTTTTTTCAGAAAAATAAACAAGAATAATTATAATGAATTAAAACAATTAAAAAGAAATATTTGCATGCCCTTGTCGCGGGTAGAGCATACACTCATATGAATGAAAATCCTGTAGACATAATTTAATTTATTTATTTATCTGCATCTTCCGATTTTCTCATCAACATTTAATTCGAAAATTGTTTATTTGTTTGTGTAGCTTTAATGCCTTAACTATTACCATTAAATTTTGCATACACATTATCAGGGATGCAGAAAGGAATTTTATCCGAAAGAAGGGATAATCTAAAAATAAAAATAAAAAATTCAACGCCTGACAAAAATATATGAGCAATAGAAATTTAATACATGTTTTAATACATAAGAGAAACAAGCGCGGGCAAAAGTTAGTTATTTGATAAAAATAATTTTCTCAAACATGCTCGGATATGTAGGCATTTTTGTTTAAAAACAAAAATTGGCATACCACGAAGTTTGTAATTCTTGGCTCATTTATTTCTTTCTCGGCCTAGGCCAAGAATGTTGTATGAAAATTCATTCCTGGCCGCTGCTCAGCCCGATGAAACCCGAAGTTTCACGAGTCTTCACGAATGTTCCCGCCGCTATCACAGGCGTAGTAGGCGGGGGCGTGTTTCATTATTTCCTCACATTTATTGAGAAAAGCACTATACCAGCCTCAACCGGAATGAGGATTGCTGGACTCTGCAGTAATGTACTAATACATGACATTTTTCTTCTCAATCTCAGCCTTTACTATCCGCTGTGGGATAGTAAAGGCTATCCCACAGCGGACAGAAAGGACTTCACTTTTCTTTTGAAGACTATTTCTCCTTGGGACGTTTTCACGTTCCTGGTTAGAGCAAGGGATTTTTTTTGCCCGCGACTTCCCCCGCGTCCCTCGGAAACAGTACTCATTTCTGGACTTTCCGAGGTACCTTTCTATGTCTTTTTCTGTACATATATGCAAAATTTCGTGTTTAGCGGTTGATTAGAAAAAGTGGAGCAGAAAAATAAATTTACCTTTAAATTTACATATCTATATCTATACATAATATAATAAAATCGTAAACGAGATGTGTTACATTAAAGATTATAAAAAAAAAACAATTTTTACACGTTGTATGTTACAAAACAACGAGGTCAAAAAAATGGATTTTAGACTTTTTATCTGTTTGTGTGTTTGTGCACGCTAATCTCTGAAACGGCTTAACCGATTTGAATGCGGATTTTACTGATATATAGTAGCAAGCTTCCCGTAACGTTTAGTGTTTGTTTGATACCAATTGGTTTACAAACAAAAAAGTTACGCGCTATACCGAAGTTGCGGGCTCATCTATAAAGTAATATAGTTAATAGGATTCATATGAACAATACAATATTTTTTTCTTAAACCGTCATACAAATGACTATCGATTCTTTATATGAATATTAAACTCAAGACTCAAATTATGTCTCCATTTCTTTCGTAATCTTTAAAACTTTTTGAATTACGATGTAATCAACTAAATTTGTTAACCGGTGTTTCGTAATTTCATTAATTTTTCCGGTCGGCATTTTCAAGGTATTTTAATATGGTTTAACAACTTGTAATCAAGAATTAACTGTAACAAGATCACAGTGATTATAATTAAAGCTTGATATCAAATAAAAGACAGTTTAAATGTGACTTGTGGTCGAGACTCTTCGCTATAAGACAATTCGCCGAGACGACCACTGGGACGATGATTGTCGAATTAAAATCCCACATGGCGGTCACCTCGTGAGCCAAGTCTATGTCAGTACTTGCTAGTTTATCTTTTTCGGCTGTTACGGGTTTTGTCATGCAGTACAGCGATGTCTATAAGCATTGTCCGGCGTTGGGATTGTTATTGTTATTAGTGCTAAGCATTTTCATATAGGTAAACTTTTTTTCAAAAGCAACCGTAAAGAAAAACATGTATTCAAAAGGAAAATGAATACGAATCTTAATTTAGACTCGAATCTGGATCTGGATCTGAGATCTGGAGACTCGGGTCCCATTCTAACTATGAAGCTCGAATGGGAATTCCGATTGCCAGAATATCTCAAAACTAGCCCATCTATCTATGCATATCTACACTCATTGTTTTATTGAGGGCAACGTAAAAAAAAGGTAGAATAATATAAAATACTAGCGGCCCGCCCCCGGCATCGCCCGTGGTGCAATTTTTATATATAAGAACATTCCCCGTTTATTCCTCTTTCCATTAGTGAAAACCGAATTAAAATCGGTCTACCCGTTCACGCGTGATTTCGTGACCAAGGGAAATGGGGATTCATTTTTATATCTATAGATTGTTTTATTTCTTACTGGCCATCTATACCAATATTATGTGATTTGAAAAAAGAAGGAATTGAATAGAATTTTACTTATGGCTTTCATTAGTTTTTTTTAAATCTGTTTTTAACAAATTTAACAATGGTTTTTGCTTTTATGACAAAAATTGTCATACTTCAATAAATTTCAAAGGCATCTATTGTACAAATAAATATATTAACTTGCCCCCCTTTTCGCGTTCCTCTAAATATGTCTATGAGTGCAGTTCAGGAGGAGGAGATAGATTAAGATGGAGGACTGAGTTCTAAATAGATAATCATCTAGTTTGTATAATAAAATGTAAAATATTATCCCATGGAATATAAAAATATTATTATATTAGTGGGGCGAACTCATTTTTAAAAGTAGGATACAGGATGTATGTGAGCATAGTTTTATCTAAATATCGCGTAACTTTTTTGTTTGTAAACCGATTGGAATAAAATAAACACTAAATGTTAGGGGAAGCTTGCTACAATAAATCAGTGAATATCGCATTCAAATCGGTTGAGTCGTTTCTGAGATTAGCGTGCACAAACATACAGATAAACAGACAAAACTTCTAAAAACTCTTTTTTTCACCTCGTGCAACGTGTACAAATAGTTTTTTTTTTTTTTTTTGAAAAAATATTTAATGTACATACACGGTTTGTTTACTATTTTGTTATATGTAAAGATATAGACAATGTAGCATATTAGGTATTCTTAGTTAGTTTCGCTACGTGAAATTAAACAAATTACTTCAAATAAAAAACTTAATTTCTTAGAAAAATAATTTATATTATGACATCAATGAACAATCAACGTTCGTCACCGAGATGAACGATGATACATACAACGCGACAAAAACAAGTTTTCGTAGTTCTTTTTTTTTATTAATTATTGTTTTTGTTAAAAATTCCAAAGGTAATTGTTTTTAACATTTAAATCTTTGTTTTATTACAGAAACAATGTTATTCTATTTCAATTATAACTGGATTTATTATTAAAAAATGTTATTTTTAACACTTTAGTTTACATAAACATTTTATTGTCTGTTTTTTATGAATGGGCCCATAACCAAATGATTGGAAAAAAAAATGTTTTGCAATATACATTCGTATCGTATTTTTATATATATTTTTTTTTGTTCTGCGTGGCAACCTAATATATACTAGAATTATTTGTTCATTATCAAAGATATAGTTTAAAAAGTCACTATGGACCTCTGCTATCTCTTCATTACACTTTTTTCCATTTTTTTTTTTTCCATTTCCCCAACCTATCAACAATCCCTTATCCTTAATCCTACTGTAGTCGGCAGCGCACTTGTAGCACCTACTGTGGCATTGCTTGTATTATATAGGCGACGGTATCCACTTATCACCAAGTGGACCCTCGGTCTGTCTGCCTATCTTAACATTAAAAAAAAATTGATATAATAACCTATGAACATTTAATGGCATGTAAAGTGGGCCGAGAAGCTGATGTTGTATTTAACAGAAATATTTAATTGATAAAATATGATGATTTTATTACTCGTTTAATTAATTTTTTTATTACACACGCAGTACTAATTATACATTATAAGGTATACCTATAATGAAATGCAGGTAACATGGCAATGTTGACATGTCAGGTCGCGACCGGGCGGCCTTGCTGACATGATGTCATTCGGTGCATCTGCTTTAAATACAGCAGTCGACATCTAGTTTGTTTTTCAACGTTTCTTTAATTAATAATTGATTAAAGATTTGCGTATTAATTATTTTTAATTAAGACAACAAACGGTCTAAGATTTATTTGTAAAATTTCTGAATCAGCTGCTTTTATACCCGACCAAAGAGGATTTATGAAAAATATATAGATATTTTGTGTATGTACAATTTCAGTATTATTTATTCCCTTGGCACTATGTACGAAAAAAAAAATTTATGTATTTTTGTTGCAATTTAAACGAACACATTTATAGTAAAACTATTTTCTTATGAACTTTTAGTACCTATATACTATATACTACTTATAGATAGTGAATACTTATAGATAGGAGTTCCTTGATAATTTTAATAGCATTATTATCTATACTAATACTAATAATATTATAAAAAGAAAATATTTGTATGTATGTATTTTTGTATGTTTTAAAAATTCTTTCACCTATAAAAAGCTACATTATCAGTGAGTAACATAGGCTACTCACCCTCCCCCATCTCCCTCTATCCCAACCCCCTCCATACAAAGTTGCCGTTTTCCACGAACAATATTTTATAAAGATACGCGGACGAAGTCGCACCCAACAGCTACTATTTCATAACAATCTTAGGCATAAGTGTTTTACTAATAGCGAACCCTTTATTGGAATTGTTTTTTTGAGCACTTGGAAGGTATTCAGAATAATTAGTTTTCATGTAATAAGACATTGGATAATATTGTTTTATGTTTTATGTTAAGATCGGCAGACAGGCTGACGGTCCACTTGATGGTAGGCGGCTACCGTCGCCTATAACACAAGCAACGCCAAAGCTGCTGCAAGTGCGCTGCCGACTATAGTAGGATTAAGGATAAGGGACTAGGAGGGGATAGGGAAATGGACTCTGGCATCCCTTACTCACTCACCGAAACACAATAGCACACGTGCTGTTATTTCACGATGGTCTTCTGTAAGGGGGTGGTTACTGCCGCCAGACGGGCTGCCTAAATGCCTGCGATAACGCAGTGTGCCCTGCCACTACTATTAAAATTAATTAATTGTTACTATTCATTATTACTATTAAAATTGGAACTACGATAAATAGATTATGTTTTTTTTTATTTGTAGAAAACGTTATCAAAGAAATGCTGATTGTATTATATAGCCAAACTGTCTAGGGATATTTACCAGAACTCTAATTTGAAAAATAATAATATTTGTACAAATGGGCGGAAAATAAATGTCTTACGACTAGAGAATTTTAAAAAAGTTTAGTACCTATAATCCGTGAGACATTCACTGAGATATCAGATCATTATATATAAAAAATACTTACAGCTGAAACGAGAAGGTGAACAAATGCACGAACCGTAAAGCGAATCGGCCGCGAAGAAATTAAATTAAAAAAAAAAACACCGCAACAGAACAGACAGTACGGCACGAGAACTTGTTGCGCGGACGACAGGTGAATTAGTTTGTGAGGTGTGTACAGTGGCCACGTGCGCCTCGATCTGTGACTGTGATGCGCGGGCGCAGAGCACGAGGCGAGGCGCGTGCGCATCCCTACCTGTTATTATAATTAAGGCTTGCTACACACGAGTTTTTGATGCGCCTATAGTAAAGTTGATTTAGTAGAGCATATTATTCTTTCGTGACAAACATTTTATTGGTCGTATAAACAAGCTATTATTAGCACTTTGCACAAACATACAAATTATATTTCACCACGTACATTATACGTAACTTTAAAATTGTTATTAATAGTAATTATAGAACCAATTCTATAATTACCTATTATAGTTTCATTGCGGACACCACCTAGGTATTATTAAAATTCTTGTTACAAAAGGCAATTTCTTTATTACCTTTCAAATATGTGTTTTTTCTTATAAAATTGGACAATTTAAAAAGGCTATATACAGTGTATCGTAATAATTATCATAATTTATTTAATTTTTTCGTAATAATTATAATAATTTTTTTTTGAGTCTGTGATGTGTTGCCTATAATTTTGTTATAATAATGCCGTGCTTTCCTGTAATTTGAATTCATATTTGTAATGTTTCTTTCTGTGTGTTGTTGTATGTTATGTCTAAGTATGTATTTAGTTGGTAAGCCTTGTCAAATAAATTAAAAAATAAATAATTAACATTGTTAAAAAAATTTTAAATTTTTAAAAATTACTATTATTTTAAAAACATATTTTTTGTTTATCTCTAGAAAACTAAGAATGAAATTCTACAATAACAATGTTCTCAAAGTGAAATGTTTGATTTCTGAGTACTGAAATTTGGCTTTATTATTTTTTATCTGAAGGTCGTCAGGTAGGCTGACGTTTCATTTGATAGGAAATGATTTCCGTCCCCGATTGACACATAAAATGCAACAGGTACTGCAAGTGCGCTGATGACATCAGTAAGATTAGGATAAGGGATAGGAAAATGGGCTCTTTTATCCCTTACTCGCTAACCGAAATACAAAAATCGAATACACATGCTTTTATTTCAGGGTGATCTACTGTAACAGGGTTTCAGATTCAGAATGAATTTTAAAGGAGCTTAAATTTAAGGACAGGCTTTCGTCGGTTGTGCTATTGCGAATACTAAAGTTCTTTGGCCACATCACTAGGAAGGAAAATTCGATGGAACGGCTTGTGATTCAGGGTCAGGTGGAGGGTAGACGCCCAAGAGGTAGATCGCCTACCCGCTGGACAGATCTAATAAAAACCACAACCCGATCTACTGTGTACAGTGTGTTCGTGACGCCACCAGCAGACAAAAGCGGAGAAGCATCGCGAGAGAAGCAGTGCGCCAAGCCAGGGAGACATCATCACGACCATCCTCCGTGTACATCATCCGCACAACCGCGACCACTCAGACAAAAGTGTGCGACTTTGATGTATACTGTAAGAGGGTGGTTACTGCTGCTGGACGAGCTGCCCAAATGACTGCGAAACGCATACTACTATTAAATTAAAAAATAATTAAAAAATTCTCAAATCAGGAATATTTATAATTATTAGGGTTCCGTACGTCCGAATAAAAAACGGAACCCTTATAAGATCAGTCGTGTGTCCGTCTGTCCGACCATTCCCCCCCCCCCCCCATCAATATTGGTAAATCACTCAATATTGCGCGGATAGGTAATATCGTACGGAACCCTCTTCACGCGAGTTCAACTCGCACTTGTCCCGTTTTTTTATATCAGTTTTGAATTCCCTTTGTGGCTTTATTTGATTATATTTTTCTCTAAATTTTATTAAAAAATACCCTTTATTTTAGATTAAAATCTTGCTAAACCACCATAAACATAAAGACACTAATTAAATTGATACGTGCGAATGACATAATATTGGAATCTTTGTAAAAGTCACAGGTTTTTGCAGTGTAATTTAATTTTGTTATTAATTTCTTACATATTTTGTATGTGTAATATTTGTCACTAAAAAAAAATCCTTCCAAATATTTCTGTTTTCTCCACTAAAAAATAATTTTCTTTATTTTACCATAAACATTACATAGAGGCCACAACTTAATCATTCAAAAATACTCTCACGTACAAAGTTAACTATTGCTTAAAAGCGAGATGGTACACAATATTCCAATTTAGGGCACTTTATCGTGTTTGAATAAGCGTCATTTTGGCATGGCAGGTTGTGCGTTGGATAGACTGTACAAGAAATTCCTCATATTAGGCACTGATTTGAATGTAAAATCAGTAGGTTGTAAACTAGTGTATCTATTTACATTTTTATATTACGTTCTGCTTCTGTGCGCTTTGGAGGCGATATCTAAAATTTTCATTTGACTGTCCAATTTATCGAACTGTGTCTGCAATAATAAAATGTACGTAAAAGTTACATTAAAAATGCAGTTACGTATTTTTTATTTATTACAAAAAGTAAAGAAGACCACCATGAAATAACAGCATGTGTGCTGTTTTATTTCGGTGAGAGAATTTGAGATGCCAAGGCCTCATTCCTCTATAACTCAACTTCAATAACCAAGTTCAAACAGAGGTCGTTGATCAACTAGTTACAAAAAATTCTTTAATTCAATTTTAATTTATTTAATTTGTCGTCAAAAATATCGAGATTAGTTACAGTAAAAAAAATTCTGTGTTTACCAATTTGAAAAATTGCATTCGAAGTTTTTTTCAATGTTAAGATAGGCAGACAGGCTGACGCTCCACTTGATGGTAAGTGGCTACCGTCGCCTATAACACAAGCAGCGCCACAGACGCTGCAAGTGCGCTGCCGAATACAGTAGGATTAAAGATAAGGGATTGGGAAGGGATAGGTAAATGGGCTCTGGCATCCCATACTCACTCACCGAAACACAACAGCACACATGCTGTTATTTCACGGTGGTCTACTGTAAGGAGGTGGTTACTGCCGCCAGACGGGCTGCCCAAATGACTGCAAAACGCAGTGTGCCCTGCCACTGCTTTCCAGATCCAGACCAGAACCAAATTTGAAAAGTTCGGGGATCGAACCCGGGAACCCTAGAACAGAGCGTTAAGGCAAGCACCCTAACCACTCATCCAACGGGCTCGTTAAAGTAAAAGTAGTCTTTGTTTTGCCTTGGGTTTCTCTGTTCTATGCCACATTAACCGTTAATTACACATTAGTTTTGAAAATAAAATGTGATATATTATCCCATCGCAACTTATTACAGGGATAAAAAGTATTCTATGTTTTAATTCATTATTATGCTTAGTTTCATCTTAATCCGTTGAGGTGTTTACACGTTATTGAGTCACAAACACACAAACATCTTTATTTATTTTTTATTTATGTTTTATTTATGTTATGTCGACAGACAGGCTGACGGTCCACTTGATGGTAGGTGGCTACCGTCGCCTATAACACAAGCAACGCTACAGGTGCTGCAAGTGCGCTGCCGACTACAGTAGGATTAAGAATAAAGGATTAGGAGGGGATAAGGAAATGGGCTCTGGCATCCCTTACTCACTCACCGAAACACAATAGCACACGTGCTGTTATTTCACGATGGTCTTCTGTAAGGGGGTGGTTACTGCCGCCAGACGGGCTGCCTAAATGCCTGCGATAACGCAGTGTGCCCTGCCACTACTATTAAAATTAATTAATTGTTACTATTCATTATTACTATTAAAATTGGAACTACGATAAATAGATTATGTTTTTTTTTATTTGTAGAAAACGTTATCAAAGAAATGCTGATTGTATTATATAGCCAAACTGTCTAGGGATATTTACCAGAACTCTAATTTGAAAAATAATAATATTTGTACAAATGGGCGGAAAATAAATGTCTTACGACTAGAGAATTTTAAAAAAGTTTAGTACCTATAATCCGTGAGACATTCACTGAGATATCAGATCATTATATATAAAAAATACTTACAGCTGAAACGAGAAGGTGAACAAATGCACGAACCGTAAAGCGAATCGGCCGCGAAGAAATTAAATTAAAAAAAAAAAACACCGCAACAGAACAGACAGTACGGCACGAGAACTTGTTGCGCGGACGACAGGTGAATTAGTTTGTGAGGTGTGTACAGTGGCCACGTGCGCCTCGATCTGTGACTGTGATGCGCGGGCGCAGAGCACGAGGCGAGGCGCGTGCGCATCCCTACCTGTTATTATAATTAAGGCTTGCTACACACGAGTTTTTGATGCGCCTATAGTAAAGTTGATTTAGTAGAGCATATTATTCTTTCGTGACAAACATTTTATTGGTCGTATAAACAAGCTATTATTAGCACTTTGCACAAACATACAAATTATATTTCACCACGTACATTATACGTAACTTTAAAATTGTTATTAATAGTAATTATAGAACCAATTCTATAATTACCTATTATAGTTTCATTGCGGACACCACCTAGGTATTATTAAAATTCTTGTTACAAAAGGCAATTTCTTTATTACCTTTCAAATATGTGTTTTTTCTTATAAAATTGGACAATTTAAAAAGGCTATATACAGTGTATCGTAATAATTATCATAATTTATTTAATTTTTTCGTAATAATTATAATAATTTTTTTTTGAGTCTGTGATGTGTTGCCTATAATTTTGTTATAATAATGCCGTGCTTTCCTGTAATTTGAATTCATATTTGTAATGTTTCTTTCTGTGTGTTGTTGTATGTTATGTCTAAGTATGTATTTAGTTGGTAAGCCTTGTCAAATAAATTAAAAAATAAATAATTAACATTGTTAAAAAAATTTTAAATTTTTAAAAATTACTATTATTTTAAAAACATATTTTTTGTTTATCTCTAGAAAACTAAGAATGAAATTCTACAATAACAATGTTCTCAAAGTGAAATGTTTGATTTCTGAGTACTGAAATTTGGCTTTATTATTTTTTATCTGAAGGTCGTCAGGTAGGCTGACGTTTCATTTGATAGGAAATGATTTCCGTCCCCGATTGACACATAAAATGCAACAGGTACTGCAAGTGCGCTGATGACATCAGTAAGATTAGGATAAGGGATAGGAAAATGGGCTCTTTTATCCCTTACTCGCTAACCGAAATACAAAAATCGAATACACATGCTTTTATTTCAGGGTGATCTACTGTAACAGGGTTTCAGATTCAGAATGAATTTTAAAGGAGCTTAAATTTAAGGACAGGCTTTCGTCGGTTGTGCTATTGCGAATACTAAAGTTCTTTGGCCACATCACTAGGAAGGAAAATTCGATGGAACGGCTTGTGATTCAGGGTCAGGTGGAGGGTAGACGCCCAAGAGGTAGATCGCCTACCCGCTGGACAGATCTAATAAAAACCACAACCCGATCTACTGTGTACAGTGTGTTCGTGACGCCACCAGCAGACAAAAGCGGAGAAGCATCGCGAGAGAAGCAGTGCGCCAAGCCAGGGAGACATCATCACGACCATCCTCCGTGTACATCATCCGCACAACCGCGACCACTCAGACAAAAGTGTGCGACTTTGATGTATACTGTAAGAGGGTGGTTACTGCTGCTGGACGAGCTGCCCAAATGACTGCGAAACGCATACTACTATTAAATTAAAAAATAATTAAAAAATTCTCAAATCAGGAATATTTATAATTATTAGGGTTCCGTACGTCCGAATAAAAAACGGAACCCTTATAAGATCAGTCGTGTGTCCGTCTGTCCGACCATTCCCCCCCCCCCCCCATCAATATTGGTAAATCACTCAATATTGCGCGGATAGGTAATATCGTACGGAACCCTCTTCACGCGAGTTCAACTCGCACTTGTCCCGTTTTTTTATATCAGTTTTGAATTCCCTTTGTGGCTTTATTTGATTATATTTTTCTCTAAATTTTATTAAAAAATACCCTTTATTTTAGATTAAAATCTTGCTAAACCACCATAAACATAAAGACACTAATTAAATTGATACGTGCGAATGACATAATATTGGAATCTTTGTAAAAGTCACAGGTTTTTGCAGTGTAATTTAATTTTGTTATTAATTTCTTACATATTTTGTATGTGTAATATTTGTCACTAAAAAAAAATCCTTCCAAATATTTCTGTTTTCTCCACTAAAAAATAATTTTCTTTATTTTACCATAAACATTACATAGAGGCCACAACTTAATCATTCAAAAATACTCTCACGTACAAAGTTAACTATTGCTTAAAAGCGAGATGGTACACAATATTCCAATTTAGGGCACTTTATCGTGTTTGAATAAGCGTCATTTTGGCATGGCAGGTTGTGCGTTGGATAGACTGTACAAGAAATTCCTCATATTAGGCACTGATTTGAATGTAAAATCAGTAGGTTGTAAACTAGTGTATCTATTTACATTTTTATATTACGTTCTGCTTCTGTGCGCTTTGGAGGCGATATCTAAAATTTTCATTTGACTGTCCAATTTATCGAACTGTGTCTGCAATAATAAAATGTACGTAAAAGTTACATTAAAAATGCAGTTACGTATTTTTTATTTATTACAAAAAGTAAAGAAGACCACCATGAAATAACAGCATGTGTGCTGTTTTATTTCGGTGAGAGAATTTGAGATGCCAAGGCCTCATTCCTCTATAACTCAACTTCAATAACCAAGTTCAAACAGAGGTCGTTGATCAACTAGTTACAAAAAATTCTTTAATTCAATTTTAATTTATTTAATTTGTCGTCAAAAATATCGAGATTAGTTACAGTAAAAAAAATTCTGTGTTTACCAATTTGAAAAATTGCATTCGAAGTTTTTTTCAATGTTAAGATAGGCAGACAGGCTGACGCTCCACTTGATGGTAAGTGGCTACCGTCGCCTATAACACAAGCAGCGCCACAGACGCTGCAAGTGCGCTGCCGAATACAGTAGGATTAAAGATAAGGGATTGGGAAGGGATAGGTAAATGGGCTCTGGCATCCCATACTCACTCACCGAAACACAACAGCACACATGCTGTTATTTCACGGTGGTCTACTGTAAGGAGGTGGTTACTGCCGCCAGACGGGCTGCCCAAATGACTGCAAAACGCAGTGTGCCCTGCCACTGCTTTCCAGATCCAGACCAGAACCAAATTTGAAAAGTTCGGGGATCGAACCCGGGAACCCTAGAACAGAGCGTTAAGGCAAGCACCCTAACCACTCATCCAACGGGCTCGTTAAAGTAAAAGTAGTCTTTGTTTTGCCTTGGGTTTCTCTGTTCTATGCCACATTAACCGTTAATTACACATTAGTTTTGAAAATAAAATGTGATATATTATCCCATCGCAACTTATTACAGGGATAAAAAGTATTCTATGTTTTAATTCATTATTATGCTTAGTTTCATCTTAATCCGTTGAGGTGTTTACACGTTATTGAGTCACAAACACACAAACATCTTTATTTATTTTTTATTTATGTTTTATTTATGTTATGTCGACAGACAGGCTGACGGTCCACTTGATGGTAGGTGGCTACCGTCGCCTATAACACAAGCAACGCTACAGGTGCTGCAAGTGCGCTGCCGACTACAGTAGGATTAAGAATAAAGGATTAGGAGGGGATAAGGAAATGGGCTCTGGCATCCCTTACTCACTCACCGAAACACAACAGCACGTATATGCTGTTATTTCACGGTGGTCTTCTGTAAGGGGGTGGTCACTGCCGCCAGTCGGGCTGCCCAAATGACTGCGAAACGCAGTGTGCCCTACCACTACTTAAATTTTCAGTTGTAATTTAACAAGATAATTTAGCTACTAGTGTTTAGATATCTAAAATTCCCATCCTTCAGGATGTCCTCGTCAAGTTGTATGTGAAAATAAATATTAACTAAGCGGGTACTCGGCCAAGTTAAAACACTAGCGTCACGCACGGGCAAGGTCCACACATCCGTAAGCGGTAAGTCATGTGGAGCGTGATAGGTAAGATGTCAACACGGACAACGCCGGGTAAGACACGAATACTGATCGGCTAAAGTTCCCTGTTTACATGCAATTTGTGTGAGCTTGGAATTTCATTTTAAGCTATCTGTCTTGCGGCGTGTACTGCCTCCATTATCTACGTGTGAATTGCTTTACTAAAAGATAAATAATGTGAGACACTGATATATTTATACACAGGGCTCGTTAATATAGTCGTATTCATTCAAACTGAGCCCTAGGCTTATAGTATGGAGTCTACACAAAGGATTCGGGGCGAAACCTAACAAATTCGGAATAAGGTTTACTTTATTTTCATCGTTGAATCAATGCCAGGATTCGAACCTCTTGCATTCAAGGCTAACGTCCTTTGTATATATAGCTCGTCAACATTATAATATTTAGAATTAGAAACGGTTGAAGATGACTAAAATGGAAAAAAAAGCAAACAAACAAACTAACAAATAAATAATTATTCTAATTAATGAGTTCTTGTGTGAAAATTTGTATGTAAAAATCCAATTTCAATTTCATTGATAAAATAGTTACAAAAAATAAGTGACGCATAATAATATACATATCATAAGTATTAAAAAAATGACAGTGTTTAAAAAACATTTGCAAAATATGCCATTGGTTTTCCATAATCTTGATAAATTACAAATTGATTACAAGTAAGGGCTGCCGATATTAAATAATTGGGTTTGAGCCCAATACGGGTGTGGACTGTATAGGTATGCGGGAATCGCGGGATCTGCGGGATTCTTCAGGGCTTTAGTCTTCTTCCAAAGCTTTGGATTCTTCTCTTCAGCACTCGCGACGCGAATCACTCCAGTTTTGTTAACAGAGATAGGTAACGGGTGATAGAAGATCAAAGATGACAGCGGGTATTTTTATCACCGTTTTTAACACTATTTTATCTATGGCGGTGGACTCGAAACATGGGTGTTCTCTGATTGGCCCACAATGACGTGCCCCCTCTTAGCCAATCAGGGGAAATGGTACGAACAGTAGGTATACGCACAATTATCAATCCATACATATATTGTTATAAATTTGAAAGTAAATCTGTCTGTTTGTCTGTTACTTTTCACGCCTAAACCGCTGAACCGATCATCGTAAAATTTTGCATACACGTTGTTAGGGATGCAGGAAAGGATATAGGGTACCTTTCATTCACAAAAAAATACTGTTCCCGAGGGGTCATCTAACGCCTGGCAAAGCTATAACTGCAATAAAGGTGTTACGCGTTACATTGCTCATATATTTACTCAGGAGTTATTAATTTATTTTTCAACGCCGGCGAAGCCGCGGGCACCAGCTAATACAAAATAATGCAATGCAGTCAATACAAAATACAGAGTGATTGCATTAACCTGAATTAGACACGTCCATCCCACTGCTGAAATATGGACACCATGCTATCCAAGTATACAAATGGAAGAAGAAAAAATCACTAAAAATAAAAGTTTACAAACCCGAGACAGAATAGTTTGTGACAGCTTTTGTATGTACAGGACGATATGATTTAGATTTCGTGCTCTCCAAGCCCTCCAAGCAAATCAGTCCATCATTATGTTTCTTGGGCTACCAAATCTGATTGTTTACGGAGGCACGTACAGATAGTTTCCGAGCGATAATTCGCAAAAGAGCTGCCTCCTTGCTAAAGCCTTTACGGGACAGCGGTAACAGCATCCTGAGATCAATATCTATGACATATGACTGTCCTATCCAAAATCGCTGGACGAGGATAGTCATAGGACTTGTATAGAGCTTAATAAGGTATTACTAAAAAAGAAAAACAGTCTGTTTTCCTTTTTAAAATCTGTTTTCCTTTTAGTCTGAAATATTTTTATTATTATTAATAATCTAGGCTGCAGAACACCAAATAATTTTAATTAATAATTTCAGGGTCGGCAATGCACCTGCATCCCCCTGGGTATTGCTTGCATCCTTAAGCGACGGTAAACGTTCCATCAAGTGGACCGTCAGCATGCCTGCCGCCCTTTATAATATAAAAATATCAATGTTCAGCAAGTCAATAAAATACTGAATTTACATGTACTTGAAGCGTCAAAAGACAAGGTTCCTTTGAATTTTTAATTGCGAGTCGCGCGACATTGTGTTGATAGAACCTTGCATCTGTATGTCTCAGTTCCCACGCTTTACCAACAACAAAACTTATATTACTTCCTAGTTTTTTTACTACTGGTTCTGAAATGGAAGATTGATATCTCAGACTAAAGAGAACTACGTTAGAATGCATTGTAACCTTTGTTAGTCTGTTTTGATTGATAAATTGCTTTTTGTCTTCCGCTCGATTTCTGTGCAAATTTTTACGTCAATCGTGGGACATGTATTTCAGTTTCATTTTTTGTCTCAAATTAAAATATACTCTATCTTTGAATGAAGTATAATTTACAATTTATCCTTAAATGTTTATTGGTTTCAAAGAGTTCAAAGATGATTTAAGATGTATTGAAAATTTATTTAACTCTTAATTTGAGGCCTCTCTAAGTCTTTCGTTAGAAGACAATATTTATCTCCTATACATTTCGCACGTTTGAAATTTTTTATTTCCGAAAATTATAATACACAAGTTTATCGCCCTTTCCATTGGTGAAAACCGTATCAAAATTCGTTGGGTGGTTTAAAAGAAGTTGGCGGAGAAACAGACAGAGACTTTATTTTATAACTAGCTGAGCCCGCAACTTCGTACGCGTGGTATTCGGTATGGTGCGTAACTTTTTTATTTGTAAACCGATTGGAATGAAATAAACACTAAATGTCACGGGAAGCTTGCTGCAATACATCAGTGAAAACCGCATTGAAATCTGCTTAGTCGTTTCAGAGATTAGCTTGCACAAACAGACAAGACAAAAATTGTAAAAAATCATTTTTTGTCCTCGGTAACATAAGTACGAGTACAAATTGTTTTTTGAAAAAATCAGACACGGCTCGTTTAAGATTTTATGTTTTATGTTAAGGTCGGCAGACAGGCTGACGGTCCACTTGATGGTAGGTGGCTACCGTCGCCTATAACACAAGCAACGCCAAAGCTGCTGCAAGTGCGCTGCCGACTGCAGTAGGATTAAGGATAAGGGATTAGGAGTGGATAGGGAAATGAGCTCTGGCATCCCTTACTCACTCACCGAAACACAACAGCACACGTGCTGTTATTTCACGGTGGTCTTCTGTAAGGGGGTGGTGACTGCCGCTAGACGGGCTGCCCAAATGACTGCGAAACACAGTGTGCCCTGCCACTACTTTCCAAATCCAGACCAGAGCCAAATTTGAAAACTTGATTTTTCAAAGTTGACCCTGCCGGGAATCGAACCCAGGAACCCTAGAATTGAGTAAACGATTTTATTATGATATATATATATATATATATATATATATATATATATATATATATATATATATATATATATATATATATGTATGTACATATAAATGTAAATAAACTGTTGTAACGCTGTTCAATATAACATTATTTTTTTGCATAAAAGAACAGCTTTATTTTTTATAACACAGAATAATATTTCAAAAGTCAAAAGTTTACTAAAAAAATACCTATCTTGTGATTTGTAGAGCAAGGTTGTTACAATGAAATAAAATATCAACAACATTAAAAAACAACCTCCAGCCACCGAATCAATTTAGAGAAAGATATAATACCAGGATTGCAATGATAGGCTCAATAAATTAAAAATGAACAAAAGATGGCGGTTAATGGTTCAATTGCGCTCTATTACGACAGCTACACGCCACTACACTATCTTCGAAAGATTTAATGAAATTTTAAAATATAAGACAGATTTGTTGATTCGCTACACAAATTTAATGATGGCAACACCAATTATCTATACATAATTATACGTAAGTATTATAAAATAAAGTCGCTGTTTCTTCGTTAGCTTCTTCTAAAGAACCCAATGGATTTTGATACGATTTTACTAATGGATAGAGCGAAAATGAGTAAGGTTTTTGAAAATTGTACGCGTGCAGCTAGATAGTAATAATATAAACGCTTCCAATTTTCAGGTCAAATAGCCGCTACAATTTTATATTGTGTCTTTGTGCGCAGCCACCTAGAATATCTTCTAAAAACTAAAAACTTCTAAAAATTCTAAAAACTATTATTTTGACCACGGTAACATAGGTACCTACGTCGTGTACAAATTGTTTTCTTGAAAAACGGCTCGTTTACGACTTTATTATATGTATGGACATAGATTAATTTGGTACCATAAGGTTTTCGAGATATTGCACCCAATCTTTACTTCTATTATTTTTATGTCTTATTATTTTTTATTAATTATTTTTGCGTAATTAAATAAATGACGATATTGTATCACTCTTGCCATTAGTAACCGTTCCGTTTGCCGTTGGTTGGGTGGTTTAGAAGCGGAGAAACGGACAGAAGCTGACAGCGACTTCATTTTATTATATTTTATTTATTTATTTATTTTAAAATTTACAGATAGTTTACACATATAGTTATTCGGTGACCTAACATAGCTTACACTAAGCATAGCTTGAATTGTAAAGGCCAGAATTTAACAGGATATAAAATTTGACAATTAAACAATAGTCATTAAAAGAAAAGGAGATTTGGGTGTCTGTATGTATGTGTGTGCGTGTGCGTGTGTGCGCCAGCAAAATCCTGTTTCAGATAGTAAGTTAGTGTTGTGACTTATTGGATGCCTTTCAGTAAAAGTTCAATATGTCATATTGAAGTCCGAGAAGCCAATTTCGAACAATAGGTTTGATGCTCTTGGTATTTTTGTCTTTTATATTACATATACAATCAGTTTGTTCATTTACTACGAACATAGTATACAAACAAAATATATTATAATCTACTTTCGTGCCTAGTTAACTGACATCGAACAGTTAAAATGATCTATGAGTTACATTTGACAAGAGTCGAGACGTGAGACGGGCATTAATAACGTGGCATATTACTACATTATTGCGGCACTATTGTGCGAGTTTGAAATATTGTTTGTCCTAACACTCGTGTAGTATTTGCTGCGTGTCAGATTTGCTGAAGTATTTAAAACTGGTAATCCTTTAAAGATTTATGTCAGAAAGTAATTTAGTAAGGGATGGACAGACCGTGGTAAAGAGCATATGTGCTGTTGTGTTTCGGTCTGCGATAAGGTATCCCAGAGACAATTTTCCAATTCATTAATCTTGTCCTTTACTTACTTTTATTCCATCAAGTATGTCAGCATATTCCTCTAATATTGCTAGTGTTTAAAAGTAACGGTAAAGACAAGTGAGTCGTCGGCATCTCTGTCGTACTTTTACACAAAAAAGAGAACTGTCTAAGAGTTGGGAAATTTAAATTATTTAAAATAATATACTGTAATTAAAAGATTATCCAATTTTGATGCTTCTATATAATATCATATTACAAAACTAGATGTGCCCGCAACTTCATACGGGTGGTATTCGGTATAGCGCGTAACTTTTTTCTTTGTAAACCGATTGGAATCAAACAAACACTACTAAATTTACGGAAAGCTTGCTACAATACATGAGTGAAAACCGAATTCAAATCGGTTAAGCCGTTTCTGAGATTAGAGTGCACAAACGCACAGACAAACGTATACAATTTTTTTTAAGGCTTGTTTACGATTTTTATATGTCATTTAACATCGATGCATAATGTAGATAAACTCGCTATCCGCCTCTCTTTGTTTCTCAGCTTACTTCTGCTGAACCACTCAACGGATTTTGATACGGTTTTCAGTATTGGAAAGAGCGATAAACAATTTAACAAGGTTTTAAACAACTAATTAACTTATTTCAACATTCTACATTTTAGATGCAAAATAAGTAATTATTCGTATGCAATACTCAATTTATGCAGATGTAAGGCAATGAATAAACAAACATATACAGGTAAACTGGTGTTTTTACATTAATTATGATAGTATTATGATAACTAGGTACAGTAGAACTTAGAATACTCGATTTAGTATGTAGGTCAAGGATAATTAAATTTGGATGGTATAAATAACAACTCATTTTAATTACGATCGCGGTGACATTTACTATTTAAATAGCTGAATATCATTATTTACAATACAATCAGTTGATATCCCTCACCAATTGGGGGATATAGTTAAACAAAATGATAATGGTTGTTCTTGTCAAGTATTCAATTTTTTAAATGTCGTCAGACCATTAAGGCTGACAGTCCGCTTAATGGTAATACAAGCAACGCCAAAAGTGCGCTGCTACAAGAAACGGTATCTGGGATCATTTACTCACTCACCGAAACACAATAGCGGATGGTTACTGCCGCCAGACGAGCTGCCCAAATGACAGCGAAACGCAGTTAGCTCCGTCAATACTTACTTATTAATAAAATGCAATAAATTCAGTAGTTGATTGAAAAGAGACATGTTTAAAATTAAAGAACAAAAATATTTAGATTGACATAGTAAATATTTTATTGGTTTCAATTGGCGTAGCCCGTACAATAAAGGAATGATAAATATGTTGGTCATTTCTTATTTTATTAAAAACGATTACAATAAAGGAATGATAAATATGTTGGTCATTTTTTATTTTATTAAAAACGATTATTTTAGTGTTTTAAATGAATCTCAAAAGCCATAAGCGACCGAATTAACTCATAGTTGCGGCTCATTATCATAAAATCCAGGTTAAGTAAATCTCAATATTATTATTTATACTAGCGACCCGGCTTCGCCCGTGGTGCAATTTTTATATATATGGACATTCCCCGTTTATCCCTCTTTCCATTAGTGAAAACCGAATTAAAATCGGTCTACCCGTTCACGCGCGATGCCGTGACCAAGGGAAATTGGGATTCATTTTTATATTAGAGACTAGCTGACCCAGCAGACGTTGTCCTGCCCGAACCCGAAAATAATTTTCTAACCCGATTGTGGAACCAATTTTATTTCAAAACTATAATGTCCAAATCATATGAATTATTTGAATATTCTTCATAAAAAAATACTAAAATCCCGATTAAAAAATGGGAGGTGCGTGTAGGGGTGAAAAATACTTAACGACCTATTCTCAGACTGAATATACATACAAAATTTCATAAAAATCGCTTCAGCCGTTTCGGAGGAGTTTTGTTACAAACACTGTGACACGAGAATTTTATATATATATTAGAAGATACAATTATTCAGGTCGTGGTAAAAAAAAATTGTTAGTGAGAGCACTTTCAAGTCTCTTGTAATAAAGCTTAAAATATGTATATTTGTCGACCATAAAACTATTCAATAAAGTTTTTATTAGTAGAAAAAATTACTAATCTATTACTTACATTGGGAGTTGGTTCAACCCTAGCTGGCAGAGCTCGTGCGATTTCAGGCGAAGCGGATCTCTCTCGCTCCCTCATCTCGCTTGCTAAGGCTGCCGCACGGGCTGCTCTCGCTGCTACTTCCAAAGACCCGCTTGATTTACTCCTATAGTTAAAAATATAACGTATTTTAACCCTAATCTAAGCTTTGTACACTATAAGCTTATGTTCGTACTTCTTTCAAGAAAAGTCGATGAGTGTTTTTAGTTTTCAACTTAAACACTCAATATTGATTCTGTTCACAATGAACTAGTCAATTTATGCAAAACCGTGCCGCATCCAAGCTTGTAGAACGAGACCCGTACGTCGTATCACAGTAGTTCATGCTATACCGTGCGGAGCCTAAGGTCATATGTAAAAATATAAAAATGTAAGGTCATATGTCAGGACATTATTACTATATTAGCATAAATCACTATTTAGAATGTGCTTTAATTATTCTTTAATGCGAATTATAATACTTGTTACTGATTTCGTAATTACTGAGAAAAATCGTGTTTTTGCAACAGATTTTGTCGTAACTACTTTTCAATTTAGTGTTTAGAAGTACTTAATAACATATACGACGAGCCTATTGGTCCAGTGATTAAGGTGCTTGTCTTAGCGCTCTGTCTTAGGGGTTCCGGGTTCGTTTCTTCGCAGTCAACTTTAAAAATGAACTTTTAAAAGTTGGTTCTGACCTGGCTTTGCAAGTAGTGGCAAGGCACAGTCATTTGGGTAGCCGGTTGGGTGGCAGTAACCACCCTCTTACAGAAGACCACAGAAGACACAGCGTTGCTTGTGTTAACTACCGTTTAAGTAAAATAAAAAAGAACCCCATATCTTAAAAAATGTATTTAAAAAATGATTGTAAGAATGTCATCATCTTCACAATATAAGCAGCCACTGTGACAGACTTTTTTTTAATTGAGCATCACAACAGAATATCAAGTCTTCCGCTTTCACATCGATCAACTCTTGAGGTCATCGGTCCAGCGTGCAGATGGTTGGCTCACAGAGGCCTTCTTTTAAATGCTTATTCAAATCTAATTAATGAACATTTGGAAGAATAGTGTAAGTCATTATTACCTGACAGGCCTGTCTATTGGTCCCAGTATCGACAGCGGTTGATCAGGTGCGGCTGGAGCTGGTGGTAGATACATCACGTGGCCACCCCACGATAAGTACGAATTTCCGTTACGCCACGTGCCCGACTCCTCCTGCTACGATTACGAACAATCAATTATCATATGATAGATACTCAACTGGGATCCAACCTACCGTTCTGAATTCTAAGAGGTAATTCATAGTTCACTCGTACGTTCATTTCATTCATTAAGCACGTTTTATTTATTTATTTATTTATTAAAAGTAGAAAAAAATTACAGTACAGATAAACATAGAACTTAAATAACACAAAGTAAAACTTGTGATACTATAATTAACATTTCTCACTGATAGTGAGATATAAATTTTTGTATGTTGATGATGTGTTTAAACAATGCCTGCGTACTAGACAATTTAAACATATATATTACGCTGAGGATAATTGCCAAGCTTAAATATAATCAATGTAACGATGATAATTTATTTAAAAGTTCTTGAGGTCGTATTAAAGTCAGTGCACATTCTATAAATACATTCATTGCCCCACAATAAACATGTGGTTATTTCATTCAGAAAAATTACATTTATTTGACATTTTAAAGCAATTAATGGCAATTTTAAAACGATTTGATATTACGAAATAGATACTTTGATGCGATAACAATTTAAAAGTTACCTTTTCAGAAGGCGGTGGCGAGGTTTCTTCTTTTATATCTTCTTCTGGCGTTGTTTTCGCTCTTGCAGGTTGTTGGAACAAAAGAGGATTACTCAACGAATTTGGCGCAGATTTCGTAAGAAACCAGTTTTGTTCTGGCTCCTCTAACATCGGTTCATGTTCTATATCGAATCTTCTGGAACCGAGCGCTGCTCCTAACGCACCCGACACTGATTTTCGAAGCTTTTGCAAACTGTGGAACCCTTGCTGTAACTGTTTACCCTGGAAGCATTCGTAGAAGCACGACATCCCTTTAAACTATGTGGGATTCGGATCGTCCTCTTTACTTGGGCTGATGAGGAATAAAGGTAAAATTTGATAGGGAACTACAACTCAGGCAAGAAGTTTAAAAGTAAGAAAGTACAAAAAGGAGTAAAAATAAGATATCTTTCTTCAAAAGGGATAAAAGAGAAGATATCTATAGTAGAGACGTTCACAAATCAGAAATAGATAAGACAGTATATAGATTTAATATAAAGCAATTAGTGCCAAAATTAGTGCATTACTCACCTTTATCTAGTCTAGTTTATAAATAGCCACCAAAAAACCAATATAAAAGCAAAAAAAAATTTTTTTTTTCTAATTTAAAGCAAAATTTCTAATATATGGTAGATATAAAAGCACATTAGTTTACCTTTTATCCTCTCAGCAATATATGTACACGGGAGGTTATGTCTATATTAATTTTGTTAATCACAAATGATTAGTGACGGTGACTTCATATTTCATAAAATTTTGTGGCCTTTAGTTCATGCACTTTGTTGTTTTCCACTCCATATGTTAATCAGGCATTTGGATTTATAATTATGAATGGTCGATATTTATCATTAAAATCTATCATCACCACCATAACATCCCGAGTACTTCTAATTCCTGCACCACTCACTTTGTCCTGATTTTCCCGAGGAAGGGACAGGCTGAAAGGTTGAGCTCCGGGACTGTAAGTGGCTACTCCGGGACTTTGCAACGTACTGAGCTGGATACCGCCACCAGCGCCATCTGAACTGCTGTCTCCAAGATCTTGCTGTGGAGTCCATGTTGCTGGGGTCGAATCTGTGGCCTATTAAATTAAATTAAATTAAGTTTAATTAATTAAACTTTGAAACTGCTCTGTAGATACAGAGATACTGAAGATTAAGTGATTTTAACTCGTATATTTTTTAACTTAACAGTAATAGCAAATGAGAAAATGAGAAAATAATAATTACTAACATGGTGCCTAGGTGGGGAGTCTATTCTATGATCACTGTGCGCGTGATCACCCGATATCCCAGAGTCTCCGGATTTATCGGTCGATTGCTCCGATCGCGGTGATGAACCGCCTGATATGTCCGCCGCTGACATCTTCGTTTCAACTGCCAATGGTTGGGTTTCTAGAAATATGATAAGTATACTATTAATATAATAGCTTTGAAAACATCTATATTTTTTATGTTAAGTTCGGCGTTAGATGACAGTTCACTTGATTGTAAGTGGCTACCGTCGCCTATAACACAAGTAACACCACAGGTGTTGCAAGTGCGCTGGCGACTGCAGTAGAATTAAGGATAAGGTCTTACTCACTCACCGAAACACAACAGCACACATGCTGTTATTTCACGGTGGTCTTCTGTAAGGGGGTGGTTACTACCTCAAGACGGGTTGCCCCAAACTAAACGCAGTGTGACCTATTACTACTACAACAGTATCTAGGTTAATTATTTACAACTTACCCAAAGCCAAATGAGCATCTAAGGAGGCGAGTTGTTTCCAAGCAGCAGCAGGAGAGAACCTTGGTACAGTTGGCTGTTTTTTAGGAAGAGTTGGCCGTAATCGTAATGCAATACCTAATGATCCTTCAGAGCCTTCGCCTTCTGATCCTTCTGAAGATAAAGCTGATTCTGATGATACTAGAAAAGGTGTTAAACTAATTAAATTTTACGACTTAATTCTCATAAATATAAATAATATTGTTATAGTAAAATACGTATTATTTTTTAAAGGAATACCTAGATGGTATTTGCATCTCATTATTAAGGCTGCAGAGATAAATTTTAACTTACTATTTTTAATCTTACAGTCCTCTTTTAATTTTGCATGGAATTTCTCAAATTCTAAATTTTCGTCTTGATACCCGAGGAGTTTCTTTTCTATTAAATGGAAATTATTTATTTCTTCTATAATAGGACTACCCAGTCCTGGAAAATCTTTTAAGTGATCGTGGTTTACGGTTTGTTTACTTTCAATCATTCCAAAATAAAATTGCTTCGAAGGTGGTGCTTTTTGTCTGAAAGAAAATTTTAGAATCGATGTTAAAATTAACATAATAAAATAAATTAATTTTAAATTTACGACTACAATTTAGTTGCCATAATGTCTGGTTCACTTACTTTTCTGGAACGGTATTATTAGATGTCATTTCCTTTTTCCTAGTAGGTGAATGTTCCGGAGTAGACTCTTTTCCAGAAGCTTGTCCTCTGTCAGGCATTCTAGTATTTTCATTACTAACAACGCGCTCTTTGTTGACTGGAGCACTTCTTGTAAGAGTTTTGTTTTTCTGATCTGTTTTTGGTTTAGTTTCGTTCACTCTACTCAAAGGTCGTCTACTACTTGTGATTTTTGTATCTATTTTACTGTTTACGTTCGTTTTAAGACTAGACTCTTTGACTTTATAGACTGTCGTTTTCGTTGGGTTTGGTTTGTGTGCGCTCGTTTTATCGTTTTGACTAGTTTTGTTTTCACTAACATTAACTTTACATCCTAAATCGTTTCTTATTCTACTTGTTGCCTTTTTGAGTTCAGCTTGAAATTCATCTTTTTCTTCATTATTTTTTGCTAATAGTGAAGGAAGAGATTTTCTCAAAGGTTTACTTGTTGCGGCTAATGGACTAACTTGTCCTTTTAGCTGCTCGCCGATCACTTTCATTCTGTGTTCGTGTGTTTTTCTTGGACTCTCGTTTTCCTTTTTGCTCGTAATAACACTATTGTCGAAAGTCTTTTCTCTCCTTAATATTGGCTGATCGAGTTCTTCCTTCTTAAATCTCTCTGAATGTCTGAAATTTCTACTTAAAAGTGGAGTTTTAAGTGACTCATTTTGTTCATTTGTTTTCGCTGATTTAGCTCGACAACCCCCTGTTCTGTCTACCCTTGATTTTCTATAATCATGTTTCGTTTGTATTAAATTTTCTTCTCTTTTCAAAGATGAAGTCGTTTGAATCATCTCTCTTTGATCAGGATATTTGAAGTGTTGATCCTTATCTTTACAAGGTGATTTATATCGTCTCTCGAAGGAAGAATTTGTATCATGCAAATCTAAAGATTTGAAATCGGTATATGTGCTTCGGTACATTGGTATTTTGCTTTCTTGATGACCGTTCATTTTTTTGGTTTCATTTCGTGTTTTGAACAGCCTCAGTTTCCTTTGGGGTTCTTGTTTCACGTTCCCTACGCTGGAATCTGGTGATGAACCCTCAGGATTCTAAAAACATATATTCATAGTTTATCATATTTTACATGGAGAGTTACGACAAGAAAATTCTTTAATTCAATATGTAGATACTTACATCATGAGTGGGCGGCGGGGGTGCTCTATATTTCTTTCGGAAATGTTTATTACATCTTGGCGGCTTTTGCTGTTCTTCCTCAGTTCTTAAATCAGGTTCCGATCCGAATTTTTTATTTAAACTGCCTGCAACAAAATGTAATATTTTTTTAAACATGTCACTAATAGTAGATTTTACAACAAGTGTACAAAACGAAACGTTTTTATCCGAGACTTTTCTGATAGTAATGTCGAGGATAAAAATGGTTTTGTGGACGAGTTATAAACTCTGCTTTTCACTTCGATTGCGAGGAAATAAAACAGTAGTATTACATAAGTAACATTTCTTTAAACGCACGAAAAAGCAAGAGCTGTTTCCCGCCGCTTTATTTTTTTTTTAATTTTACGACATTGACATTGACATCTTATGACATTGGCTTGGGCTGCAGACCTATACAGCCTACTATTAAATTAATTTTATAATAATAATTTTCTTAAAATTAATTAAATAACCTACCGTACTTGAATTTAAATTTTAATATCTTTTATGTCTTAAAAAACACATAAGGCAAATAAATTTAAGTAAATATTATAAAATAACAAATTCTATCTATGAACTTCTTATTGTGTTTGGCTGTATGGCTCATTTTCTTTGCCTTAATATAGATACATTTATGAGTAGATATGTTAATGCACTTGTGCACAAAATTCGATTTTGTGCAACCTATATCCTGCATAAATAGGCACTTTCAGAGCATGAGAAGTAAATTATATTAACTTACTTATATGATAACTCTAATATTAGAAATTGCAGTTTAAAATTAGAATTAGAAAAAGAAAAAAATAATTTTCTTATGAACTATATAACTATATATAAATATTAAAAAGAGCGTTTTAAAATCATGTCGTAATCTCAGTTTAAGAATTTCCTGTTTCTATTGTGACAATACACACATTATTGGGAAAATCAATTAGTAACTTACTGTCGTTATGCCTAAGGTCGAGGTTGGTATGCGATCGATGTAAAGGATCTCGTTCTCTGCTTCTAATGTCACTGCTCTCACCACTAGCGGCTCCAGCTGATCTGGACCGGTACACGTTGGAGTGCTGGAATACAATGAAATAAATCCATTGAAATATTAAAACTATTTCGAAAAATGTAGCAGGTGGTCCAGAAATTTTTAGGTAAAATCCAGATTCTGTTTACTTTTTTATGTTACTGTATATAATAGTTAATAATTAGTAGGAAAATGTACACTTTATTTCTAATAAGAACGAGCTTATAATTGAGTATTACCACGTGTCCATGTGGTATTCTGGGAGTCTCGGGAATGATGGAGACAGGTCTTCGACCGCTGATGGTGCCGCCTGAATGCAGAATGGCCCCATTGTCGGTGCTGCGTAGTCGCGGAGACTCCGTAAGCGACGGCAGCACCTGAAACGTAACGTATTTATTTATTGTACATTTTAATTTATTATGTACATTATTCATAAACAAGCAAAATCCTAAAATAATCGCAAAACAGTCGCGCCTACAGCAAGTTGCATATAGTCAGTCCTATTGTCCATATGTGTAATGAAAATCCTCTTTGCAATCATATATACTTACACTGCCGCAATAATTTCAAAGCTTCAATAGTAGCGACTAAACTATACTTTGTCCGCAATCTTTATAGATACATACACCCGTGTTGGTATTTTTATTAGTAACTAGCGACCCGCCCCCGGCTTCGCCCGGGGTGCAATTTTTATATATAAGAACATAAGAACATTCCCCGTTTATCCCTCCTTCCATTAGTGAAAACCGAATTAAAATCGGTCTACCCGTTCACGCGTGATGCCGTGACCAAGGGAAATAGGGATTCATTTTTATATATAGAAGATAAAAAAAAAATAGTGAAGAGACACGCTGGCGAAAGAGTAATTCGTGTTTGTGAAACATCCGGGAGAAGACTGGAATTACCTCAATCGAGCAACTATTCCAGTTGACTCTTGACAGGGACAAGTTCAAAGAGTTGACGGCTAACCTTCGGGACTGGAGAGAGCAGAATAGATTAAATAAATTTGATTTGAAATTGTCAGATTACACTGGAAAGTAAGCAGGCTGCTATAGCGGCAGTAATTGTTGTATTCTTCATTGTTTTTTGTTGTGTTTCGATGTGTTTCGTGGGTAAATTTCCCTTCATCTCCCATATTTCTTAAACTTTGTCCTATTTCCTCCTACACCCTTCTAACGAATATATGGTACCACTGCATCATAGCAGTTTCTGCAGAGGTTTATAGACCACGTTTCATCTAATTATTGCATGTAAGAATTCTACACCAAATTATACTTAATCGCAATAAAGTTCAACTTAAATAAGCATTGTAATTCAGCCAAGCTTTGTCGATCGTGTTATGTAAATTAAGAAATTAAAATAGACATTTAATTTCATGTGTGACTTAAAAATTATGATTCCTTACTACCCCAGTCTAACTTACGTCGTACAGTCAGGCAACGAATGTACTTGCGTAGAGCAACGTTCGGCGAACTCGCTTCAGTTTGCGGGCAGTCAGGCAACGAATGTACTCGCGTAGAGCAACGTTCGGCGAACTCGAACATTGAGCGTTGCCCGACTGTATGACGTAAGTATAGTTAGACTTTGCTATAACTGTGAAGAACAAACATCCTGAGGCATCTTTAAAAGATGCCTCAGGAAGTCATGTGTGAAGTCATGCTTATCTACTGTGGGATAGAGTGGGACTTGAAAGCTCAGTACCTTTACGAATAGAAGAGAGAGCTTGTGCCCAGCATTAGAAATAATATTATATAGGTACCTTTGGTGCAAGCCTTGGCGGCTCGTGTGGTAGAGTGTGTGCGCGGCGGGACCGTTGCGGCGCCGCTGCGTTTGGTTGACTTCCAGCCTGGCCCATGCCAAGTAACCAGTGCTACGCTAGTGGCTCCATCTGTAATCAATTTCATTACAATGCTAACATTGTTTCTCAGACCACTTGATGGTAGGTGGCTACCGTCGCCTAAAACACAAACAACGCCACATGCGCTTCGAGTGCGCTGCAGACCATAGTAGAATTAATAAGCTATAAGGAAGGGATAGAGTCTTAATTTTTGATTAGTCTTAAATAAAATTAAGTCTAAAAATTATTGTAGAGTTAAAAACATAATTGTAGTTCCGTGCCTACTATCTGTACCCCTAAATCACCTTCTAATTCCTTATTCTTAATTCTACTACAGTCGGCAGGGCAATTGCAGCACCTATGATGTTGAATCTAGCTCGGATGGACAGCGTTCGGGAAGCTCGGAGACATATTTTTTGTCCAAAATTTGTCAGTGTTTTAAAATAATTGTTTTAGACCAATGCGCTTTGCCAGTGATAAGATATGGCGCTGAAACATGGTCTCTAACTATGGGCTATTTAAGTAAGCTCAACGTCGCTCAACGAGCTTTAAAGAGGCTAACCTCGGGTTTGCTCTGAGAGATCGAATCAGGAATGAGAGATCCGCAGACAAACGAACAACATCGTTATAACCCGGCGGATTAGTAATACGTTGAAATGGTGATGGGCAGAACATGTAGCATGGAGAGGCGACGGTCGTTGAGGTCGGAAGGTTCACGAGTGGAGACCACGGACCAGCGTAGGAATTCCACCCATAAGATGGACCACCGACCCAATAACGACCGCGGATCGACGTTGGATCCAGGCTGCTTCTGACCGCTGCTATTGGAAAATTATGGTTGGATCCTGTGTCCAGTAGTGGACGCCTACGGCTGAGATGACGTAGGAACGGTATCCATCTACCATCAAGTGTGCCATCATTCTGCCGGCTTTTAGTTAAAAAAAAAACCAATCGGGAAGTTGCTCCGAACGAAATCTAATACGTGCGGTATATGTAACCGGTAACGTAAAACCCATTATTATCATAATATTGATTTACGACGTACACGTTTGAAGAAGCCAAAGTCAAGGTTACGACGTGAGTGTAAGAATAAAAATTACCCGTTTGCTCTTGTGAGTAATAAATTATTATTGGAAGCCCTGGAAAGAGCAATTACTGTGGGATTAACTTTCACCTAAGACGATCAGTAAAATGAAGAAATCTGATCCCTGTAATTTATTTGTGTGCCGAAAAAATAAAGTGCTGAGGAGCTTGAAGATTAGAAAGGTCGAGAACCGTTATTCTGGATTCCTTGATCGTAATGAATAGACTGTTTAAGTGTATACTTAAGGTAAATAAATTTTTGTCTTTAATGACTTAATCTATATCTTCTTATATATAAAAATGAATCCCTATTTCTCCTGATCACGGCATCACGCGTGAACGGGTAGACCGATTTTAATTCGGTTTTCGCTAATGGAAAGAGGGATAAACGGGGAATGTTTTAGGGTATATAAAAATTACACGCCGGGTGAAGCCGGGGGCGGGCCGCTAGTTTACCTATGTATATCAGTACATATACATACATTTTATACAAAAAATCGCTGTTCCGCCTCTCTCTGTTTTTCCGCTAACTTTTTCTAAACCAACCGATGGATTTTGATACGGTTTTCATTAATGGAAAACCGGGAAGGTTTATGTATATAATTTGGATAAAAAAAGTTCATTCGTACGAAGCCGGAGGCGACTAGTTAGTATAAAATAAAAAGTTTTTAAGCAATGTTGTAAGACCTAAATATCGACTTTCATGAATAACACGACGAAGGTGTGCGAGCATCCTGCAGCCCCCTTGATCTATACTAATATTATAAAGCTGAAGAGTTTGTTTGTTTGTTTGAACGCGCTAATCTCAGAAACTACTGGTTCGAATTGAAAAATTGTTTTTGTTTTGAATAGTCCATTTATCGAGGAAGGCTATAGGCTATATAACATCACGCTACGATAAACAGTATTATATATAAGGAGTGTCCAGTACCGCGCGCCCCATGCGCACGCCGGCGCCGCCGCCGTATGGGCCGCAGCGAAGCGTGGCCGAGTTCAGCTAGTCAGCGATAAAGCTCATCATAAGGAATTTTATGGCACAACTGAGTATACGAACATTTTATCGCACATACAAACAAATTACAAATGGAAGATAAGTTAAAAAATAAGAGATTTAATTAGCAATAAGAGACTAGGGACTCCCGTAAAAAAAAATTCGGTAACTTTTTTATACAAACCTTCTTCGTTTATCGCTTTTTCGTTAACGGAGTTAAACAGAGAGAAGTGGACATAAAATATAAATAGATATAGATAATGAATAGAAGACCACCGTGAAATAACAGCACGTGTGCTGTTGTGTTCCGGTGAGTGAGTAAGGGATGCCAGAGCCCATTTCCCTATCCCCCTTCCTAATCCCTTATCCTCAATCCTACTGCAGTTGGCGGCGCACTTGCAGCAGTTTAGGCGTTGCTTGTGTTATAGGCGACGGTAGCCATCTACCATCAAGTGGACCGTCAGCCTGTCTGTCGACCTTAACATAAAAAAAAGGTAAGTGAAATTAGTTTTGTTATAATATCGACACATCCATCAGAGCAATTAAATTTAAACATTTGAAATAATAAACGCCGTGTGAGGTCTATTCTAATAACGTAACATAAAGTATTATAGTGTTTTAAATTTATGGGTTTGGAAAGCGTTTCGGGATCGCCCTTAATGAGAGGATTATAAAAATATATAGGCTGCTTTCTTACCCTTTGAAGTTTTACAACAACTATTAATAACGATTATTACTGAAGCGGGTTTTCATCTTTTCGACTTGAGTTATTTGAATAAATTCAATCCTGCATTCTTATTCTCGAAACGTAACTGTTACATTTATTTACTAATAGAAATTGTTAATATTTTTTTTTAGTAACTAATTTTAAAATAAAAGAATCTCTAATTGCATATTTTACATTTTAAAGAAGGGTTTAACTATTTCATGATCCTCATTTGCCTTTTAAATTTATGTAACGTTGTAGTAGTTTAGAACTTATTGCCTTAACAACGTTTATTCGACCTAATATCATACATGCAAATAAAGAGCCCATTTCCTTATCCCCCTCCTAATCCCTTATCCAATCCTACTGTAGTCGGCAGCGCACTTGCAGCAGCTTTAGGCGTTGTTTGTGTTATAGGCGACGGTAGCCATCTACCATCAAGTGGACCGTCAGCCTGTCTGTCGACCTTAACATAAAAAAAAAAAAAATGAGTCCTGGAATAGAAATTTAAAATAGAAATTTTAGACATTCAGAGATATTTAAGAAGGAAGGACTCGTTCAGCCAGCATTAAGGAGAGTAAATATTTTCGATAATATTGTTATAACGAGCAAAAAGGAACACGAGAGTTCAAGAAAAATACACGAAAACGGAATGAAAGTGATCGGCGATCAGCTAAAGGGACAAGTTAGCTATTAGCCGCAACAAATAAACCTTTGAAAAAATATCTTCCTTCAAAATTAATGAAAAATAACGAAGAAAAAGATTAAATTCAAGCTGAATTATAATATTTATAAACATTTATTTATAATGTGAAATTATATCTTGAAATTGTGTATCAAGATTCTTACGTGCGTAGATAATAAGTACATATCCCTGTTTCTTTTTTTTTTTAAATAGGTACTCATGCTACAAAAAGAATAAGTACGATCAAAAGGGAAATTCTATGTGACTGAAATGATTTATTCATTCTAATCTTGGGAACAAATTTTGGCGTCTATCTTCTATATAACCAACCTTCGTGTGGTTCATATTAAAAAAAAAGTTCATGGAATTGATGTATTGTTTTGTTTACAAGATAATCAAGTAAGTTTAACCTTCGTATTGTTGCAACAGATGCAGTCGTCCTTGAACTGCCTTGAACTCGCAACCTCAGCGCGGTGTTAGATTACGAGAACGTGGCATGTTTCCATTGTCACATACACATACGAAGTGACGATAACATTGCTAATTTTATTTGAATCGATTCTAACAGTAGTCGATATCACTACAATATTAAGCTCGTTATTTCTTTTATGTAAAAGCACATAATAAATAATAGTTCGTAAAGGTTCTCAGGTAGGCTTACGGTCCACTTGATGGTAGGTAGGTTTTTGATATAAAATTACTAAGTAAAACTTTAAATTTACAATTTTAAATTCCTTTTACTGAACGGAATTTGAAATTATAAAATGTTTTTTCTCTAATAATCTCAAAGTAGTTTTTTTTTGTTTTCATTGTTTACTGTCATATTAAGCCGTAGTTTGGATGAGTGGTTAGGGTGCTTGCTTTAACGCTCTGTTCTAGGGTTCCCGGGTTCGATTACCATTTTTTGAAAATGAACTTTTCAAAGTTGGCTCTGGTCTGGATCTAAAAAGTAGTGGCAGGGCACACTGCGTTTCGCAGTCATCTGGGCAGGCCCTCTGGCGGCAGCGACCACCTCCGTACAGAAGACCACCGTGAAATAACAGCATGTGTGCTGTTGTTTTTAGTGAGTATGGGATGCCAGAGCCTATTTACTTATCCCTTATCCTTCATCCTATTGTATTTGGCAGCGCACTTACAGCACCTGTGGCGACAGTAGCCACTTACCATCAAGTGGACCGTGAGCCTGTCTGCCGATCTTAACATAAAAAAGTCTTACCATTATTTAGTTTGGTTGTAAAATAATACGCACATATTTTAGGGGATGATTTAAATTTATTTTCTGGCTTTTAATTATTCAATACCAACCAAATTTTTAGGTACAATTGTGAATACACCGTGGACTAGGTTGGACATATTTTAACTAGGAATTAATAGATCTGTAGAACGTAAGGAAGATAAATTAAAGTAGCAGTGAGTAGGATATAGTACTTCAATGGAGATAACGAGTCGGCAAAATCAGCGTAGGACGTAAACCTATAAGTTGGATGATCAAATAAGGGCTGGATCCAGGCTGAATCCGATCGAAATTATGGAGGAAGATTATTAATTAGGAACGTCCTACGTCTGAGATTGATAAGTATCTGTGAAAAATACGCCCTTAGTTTACAATAGAGGTTACAATATTTCTAAAGATAAGGTACGGGTTAGAGGCAAGTGTCCGGACACTGTTCCGTCCATCAAACTAGGCGGTACGGCTATAAGACAAGTTAATATATTTAAATATCTTGGACACTGGTTAAGCTCTGACTTGAAGGACTTGCAGAAATAGAGAGAGAGAGAGAGAGAGAGAGAGAGAGAGAGAGAGAGAGAAAGAGAGCGCAGGACGCTGTTTGTTAGGGCTAATATGATTGCTCGCAGGATCGCCAGATGGTCGAAGGATCTCAAAATGGTTCTTTTCAGAGCATTTTTTACGTCCTTCTACACTAGCAGCCTGTGGGCGGAGTATACCCAGAGGCAGTACAGCGCCTCTGGGTATACTCCGTCACACTCTGCGAGTTCAGTACAATGATGCCTTTAGGGTATTCATGGGGCTTCCACACTTCCACATAGAGAATGTTCGCCGAGTCGCGGGTCGACTGTTTCTATACGACAATTCGTAAGCAGTGTGCATGCCTGGTGCATAGGGTTCGGGCCAGCTCTATCCGGGTTTTGCTGCTAGGCTTGAAAGTCAGTACCTGAACCACTGTTGTATGGTTCTGACTGTACTGACTAATAAATGTATGTAAATACTAACATAGATTTAAGTTGTTACTAACAAAATGTGATCCTTGTTGATCTAAATAAATAAATAATATAATAATGGACTTGGAGAAACAATGGTGAATGGTGAAACAAAAGAGTTTATAATAAAATTTAGAAAAAAAGGAGTTTTAAAAATCTCGTGAAATAATGGAAACGTGTCAGCGAACTGAAGTGCATGTCTAATACAACAATACAATCAATTGTCACCGGTTACAACCCTTCCGTAACCATTACACACCGATAAATATGCGTAAAGCTCATTACAATAAGATTGGATTCAGAATTTTTGTATTTTTTTTTGTTTTGTTTCGAAGTTAAAATACTATTTTTGTATGGTATAAATTAAAAGGATTTAAAGTACTGTATGGTTGAAGATAATATTCAAAATTAGAAAGCTATATCTATATCTAACATAAAGTTTGAGTGTAGCTTAATTTTGTAGCTTGTATATTTTAATCACGCAGTAAGCAAATTAAAAAAAAAGCTTAAAAGTACGTGGCTACCAATACCAGGGGGCAACCCCCTAACAGAAATTTACCTATTAACAGTTCATGATATGAACAGTGACTACGGAAACACCTCACTCAGTAAGAAGTTCAGTCCAAAGTTCACCTTTCCGTGATATAATATCTCCATCAATTCATGAAATTCGCATATATTTTGCTCCACAGGATGGTAAAACTCGGAACATACATGGAGTGGAACAACATATTTTATTTTGATACCAAGTGGTTCTAACCTTGGTTGTATGAATATATCGCCAACTATGTCAAAAAGATTCAGCTAGGTTTTTGGCGTGCTGATCTAAGACTTTTGGGTCTCATGTCCTTTGGTACAGGACCTTTGGTAAAGAGACCTCTTTACTAAAGGTCGCTTAGTCCAATTCAGCACAAACACAGCAATTCACATTTTTGAAACTGGAGATGTTTTGCTTTCAAATGACCCCTGAATACGACCTTGCATGTATTTCAACTGGAGATACCCTCAACACCAAGTGTCGCTATAAATAGAGCCTTACTTACTGTGAATGAACAGTTATCTCTTATCAAATATAAGGACAGCTGCGATTATAGTATTTTAGTGTCCGAAGAGCTTTTTCAATCGGAGCTTAGTGAAAAGTACTCAAATTTACGAAAGCTTTGCTGGCTAGTAATTATGATTTCCACCTATCCAATAATGACGCGTTTAGATAAATTATTATACATTAGCTCTCTTACTTATTATGGTGTTTCAAAACATTAATGGAAGGCTACCTAGGGTTGACACATAAAGTTTAGATTATCAACAATCTATACATATATTTATTACTATTTAAAATTTTTAGATTGTTACTTAGTCTTTGCTCAACTGTACCTTTTGTAAAATAATTTTTATAATTTTACAAATACATTTGTAAGATATAACTCGGCCACGCTTCGCTGCGGGCGCGCGGTACTGGACACTGCTTATATAATACTATTTATCGTAGCGTGATGTTATATAGCCTAAGCCTTGCTCGATAAATGGACTATTCAAAACAAAAAGAATTTTTCAATTCGAACCAGTAGTTCCTGAGATTAACGCGTTCAAACAAACAAACAAACTCTTCAGCTTTATAATATTAGTATAGATGATAAATTCTAAAGAAGAAGCGAAGAAGAGAAAATCTAATTAAATGCCAAAGAAAGTCTATCTATCTGTTATGTTCTCCTCAATAAATAAGGCGAAAATCTTAAATAATCCTCGATAAAATTTGCTATGTAATTAGCTATAAAGCTTGCACATTGGCAAATTTTTTTAATGTTAAGGTCGTCAGACAAGCTGACTGTCCACTTTATGGTAGAGGCTACCTTTGCCTATAACATAAGCTACGTCACAGGTGCTGTAGGATTTTAAGGATTAGGAGGAGATGGGCTTTGGCATCCCTTACTCACTCAACGAAACACAACAGCACACATGCTGTTATTTCACGCTAGTCTGTTAACCATCTCCTTACTGTGAATAACAGTAAGGAGGTGGTTACTGCCGCCAAATGGGCTGCCAAATGACTGCGAAACACGGTGTGCCCTGTAAGTATTTAACAAAATTAGATAATAATTGCCACTACTTATTAAATACTAGCTGAACTCGGCCACGCTTCGCTGCGTGCGGCCCATACGGCGGCGGCGTGCGCATGGGGTGCGCGGTACTAGACATTGCTTATATATATAATACTATTTATCGTAGCGTGATGTTATATAGCCTATAGCCTTCCTCGATAAATGGACTATTCAAAACAAAAAGAATTTTTCAATTCGAACCAATAGTTCCTGAGATTAGCGCGTTCAAACAAACAAACAAACTCGTCAGCTTTATAATATTAGTATAGATAGATACTTAATTGCAAATTTAAGAAAAATTGATAGTTACTAGGTACCTATAATATTGATAAAAAAATTGGATAGGATAGAATAGACCACGCGCTGGTCTAACCGAATACTTTTTATTCCGATAACGCCTTTTCGATGCGAGAGGAGAGTGATAGTGGCCTCTCTCTGCCTGTTATCCCTTACAGAAGCAAAAGGATTTTTGAAGAAAATGTGATTTATATTAAATGTCGTTAGATAGACCATCAGGTTCACTTGATGGAGGCGGTTAGAACGGTTGATGAAACTTTTCTCCTACATCAAGTTTTAAGGGATATTTTTGACTTCTGCTAACTAGAATACGTAGACATGATGAAGAACGTTTTTTTGTTATGTCTAATCTTATTTTTAATTAAAGTATTATGCTGATATAAGCAATAGATAGATGCCACTAATAATTTAAAGTTTATAAAACAGTTAGTTAATAGATAATTTTTGAATATATCTATGGTGGTGACCTACATGAGAATTATGCGTAGCACGTGCCACCCCTATGCGCGTAAAAGGCAAAAGTGTATATTTTCTCTATCCACGGAGAAATGTCGCGGACGATGCGCAGACCCACTTTCCTATGATAATAGCGTATGCCCGAGCGATTGATGAAGCGATCTTGCATGGTCTCTAAGATGACTTTGTATTAAATGCATCTATTATGACTGCGAAAGTTTTTAAAGATAACTAACTAGAACTACCCAAGGCCCGATCCAGCTATTTAGCCGCTCCGGGCAAAAATATATTCGCCGCCCTTTACACAACACCATATACTTAAGTCATGAGGTTGCTGTTCCAAAAAAATTTTCCGTATCTTTCAGGACCTATAAGAATTTACAGCTGCTAAAGTAACATTTTTTAGCGTCAGGCCTGTCAAGCATAGTACTTTATTAATTTTTATAACATTTTTTTTTCTGGAGAGAAAATTGAGGACTCCGTCTCTCAATTTTGCCGCCCTTCATTTTTGCCCCTCTGGGCATTTGCCCAGCTTGCCCCCCAGATCGGGCCCTGGAACTACCCAATCACTGGCACTAACTAATTAATCACAGTAATAACTAATTGTAAATTGGGCAGCAGATCAGACAGCAGTGGCCACGCTCTTACAGAAGACCACCGTGAAATAATAGCATATTATATGCTGGCGTGTTTTGTGAGTGAATAAAGGTTTCTAAAAATCCATTTCCCTATCCATTCTTTATTTTTAATGCTATTCAGACTGCAGCACTTAAGCCGTTGCTTGTGAATATGGAACGGTAGCCACCTACCATCGAGTAGACCTTAGGCTTGCCTGACAAACTTTATATTGAAATAATTATAAGCCTTTAAAATAAGAGTTTGATACAAACAAATTGCAACCCTAAATATATTTGCACAGATTAAATGGACAGTATGCCTCATCATTATCTCAGCCGTAGGACGTCCACTGCTGATGGACAAAGGCCTCCATCTTAATCTTTCAAAAGGACCGATCAGAAGCAGCCTGGATCCACCGTCAACCGGCAGCTCTTATCAGGTATCCACTCGAGAACCTTCCGGCCCCAGTGACCGTCGGCTCTCCGTACTATGTGTCCTGTCCACTGCCACTTCTATTTACTTATCCGCCGAGTTATGTCAGTAACCTTCGTTTGTCTATGGATTACCTCATTCCTGATTCGATCACGCAGTGTAACCTCGAGCATAGCCACAGAATGAATAAAGTACTAGCGTACAAAAGTTGTACTCCTTTCACATTCAATGTGAGCGACGGTAGGCAAGTAGTAGGCAATCACACACGAAGTGACAGAGGCCTCTGGCATAGCCGTTTCCATAGCTCGTTCGTATACCTAACATTTTTAAATTGTATTTTAAGACACTCATACAATCTTGGGCAGCCTAACTAAATAAATTCAATCACCAATATACATTAGTTATACAAAGAATGAAAACAACAGCAAGAGTGAGAAAAAATATTCCCCTAAGCCTACCTTTTTCCTTGTCCTACATCCTATTCGAAGATGGTGACGCATTAGCAGCCACCATGGCTTTGCATGTATAACCTTCTACTAGATTGTCAACTTTCCTGGAAACGTTTACACAAAAAATGCCTCGGAGGTGGTGGTTTTTTCTATTTTTCTATAATACTCTCTCTTAGTAAAAGCAGCATCGCCGTTCATTATAATATAAATAAGAAGTATGTTGAAGGGCGCCTGCGCCTGCGGCCCGAGGACAATTATTGAGTATGATTTATTGCGATCGGGCTAAGGAATGCTATAAATAACAATTAATGGCGCATATCACTAGTGGGCTTAATTTATTGGTGAGAACGCGTGGGACGCATCGTCTAAGTGTTGATGGGGGGTTGCACTTTCAATGCTTGCTAATAGACGTTACACGATACAGTTATAATCCTACTAATATTATAGATGCGATATTTGTGTGGATGTTTGTTTTACGCGAAAACTACTGAACTGATTTTGTCAAAAATGTAAGAAAGAAAGAAAGACTTTTATTCACTGCACGAAAGACACATTATCATGTGTGTCCTCGCGGCAGCGAATCGGATACAGGCTCAGCATTGTGCTGAGGTGCTAGACAAACACCTACAGCTCTGATTTACAGCCAGCACCGTATGTGACTCATTGAGCACCATACAAACTTACTCTATAAACACACATCCATATACATGTAGACATGTAGATACATCGAATAAATAAATACATAGGTAAAAGAACATTATAACAAAATACTTATCTATACACTAACTATGCACTGCTTCAGAGAAAAAGCGCGGGGAAAAAAGGAAATTCTTTAAAATTTATATATTATGTTTAATATTTGTTAAAATGCTAGTATTAATGAGGTGATAAATGCTGGATATAAAATTATGAATTATGAATGTAGTGTGATATAGTTTATTGTGTAGTGTGATATAGACGTTGTGTATATTTGTTAGAAAATATTGTAAAAACTGTTTTGTCGAAAATAACGAAATAGGAACCAAAATAACTAGACAAGGTAATTTATTGCAAAGACCAAAATGTAGATTAGAACTATTTAATAGAAATGTTTATGTTATGGCAATTAAAACATACAATAAACTACCTAACAATATAAAAGAATTGCCGGATCCTAAATTTACAAGAACATTAACAAAATAGTTATTAGATTGTTGTTATTATGATGTTAAAGAATTTTATAATAAGAAACATTAATTCCTTTATTAACATATTAGTTTACCAACAATTAAACACAAATATTTGCATGCCCTTGGCGGGTAGAACATACTTTGTACTGTAACTGCTGTATACAAATTAAAATCCTGTAAACATGTGTTCGCGCAAATAAAGATTTATTTTATTTTATTTTATTTATTATTTTATTTTATTCATTAGAATCAGATACACGGACGACGTCGAGGGCAAAAGCGAGTGTTATAAGTGCGAAAGATTGTGAATACGGATGTAGGGACGTTTGTTACGCTTTCACACCAAAACTATGGAAAGGAATTTCATGAAACTTTTTAGTAATAAAGTTTATGCATCAGAATAGCAAATAGCTTTATTTTTCAAAAATTAAAATATGCCCGGAACTACTTCAGACAAGTCTGAAAGTTCGTGAAGCTTACAGCGTAATAGTTATATGCATCATAATAGCACATAGACTATGACTGACGGATGGTGTCGGTGACAAAAAACTATTTTATAGTTAGTTTTTTAGTTATAATATATACTTGCTTTTGTGCATTCAATTCTTAAATGCCCCTGAACCTCTGGGAAGAAAAATAGCAGCAGTCCCGTCACGGAAAAACTGCAGCCGAAGTACTGGGAATTCATGAGAGATTTCCAACTTTATTCAGATAAAAATGAGTTGGCTCATCTATTCAAACATCTATTCAGACATGTCATGCAAAAGAATACTAAAATGAAGCCTTTCGATTGGTATGCATACTTCTCAGAACTGTGTCTCAAATCGCATTACAATTTGAGTAATAAAAATAGTGGAAATATAAAAAAAAAGTTTCTTTTTTTGTTATTTCTTGTATAAATCTTGTATCTGAGTTCTCATACTTTTCTTTGTAAATAACATTTATTTTATATTTTCGGGCAATTATCAATAAAATATACGCATCCCTGACATATATAATACTTTTATTTAATCAAATCTTTTAATTCACTTATAATTTATTTCACTGATTTTTTTCCTCGAATCTAAAGAAAGTGAGACAAAAGAAATTTCTCTTACTGACTCACCTCATGACTCGTCTACAATAAATAATGAAGAAACGAAAGTGTGACGTAAATAAGGATTTGCCGCTCCGATTACTTTTTAAGCGAAAGAGTGATGGACAGGCAGACAGTACAAGCAGGCCTGGACTCTGGTAGAATCAAGGATGAGGTGGAGGTAGTGGCAGGGCATACTGCGTTCGGCAGTCAGCCCGCTTGACTGCAGAAGACCAAAAGACCAACAAAAATAACAGTTTGTTTCTTGTTATGTTTCTGTGTAAGAGTAAAAGAGTAAGATAAGGAGGGGTTAAATCATTTGATTTATCCCCTCCTTCTAATTCTAGAGCTACATTATGATAAAAATAAAAAAGGAAGTCACAGACATACGTTGCGATTTTAAAGCATATTAATATTTAACTTACGTTTGTATAAGTATATTAAAACAGGAATATATATGAAATAAGCGATCCGCCCCCAGCTTTGTACAGATGCAATTTTTATCTGCAAATTATGTGTACACACAAAATTCCTCATAGTGAAAACCGTATAAATACTCGTTGGGTGCTGTCAGGCTGGCAGCTGACTGTATTTTATAACTAGCTGAGCCCGCAACTTCGTACGCGTGGTATTCGATATAGCGCGTAACTTTTTTATTTGTACACCGATTGGAATGAAATATACACTAAATATTCCCTACCGGAAACAACAACTAGACACTAAATGTTACGGGAAGCTTGCTACAATAGATAACTGAAAACCGCATTCAAATCGGTTAAACCGTCTCTGAGATTAGGTTGCACAAACGCACGCAAACATACAAACACACAGAAATTCTAAAAACTAGTTTTTTTTTACCCCGGTAACATAATTATGGACAACGTGTACAATTTTTTTTTATATTTTTAATTTTTTTCTCTTTACAATTTTATTATATGTATAGGATATAGATAGGTATAGATATAGAGATAGGTATAGATTTAGAAAATATAGATACATAAGCAGCCAAACGTCTAAAGATAACTAAAATTCAATCGAGAGAAAAAATAATAGAACACCAGAGAACACCGGACGTATTTACACTTGAAAACATTTTATAATTTAGTTAGGTTTACGATCTGATGAAACCGTGATCAAGTTCCGATACCTGTAAAATTGTTTTATAGATATATGATCTTTTGTTTCGTTAGAAACGTTGCTAGTTGGTTAGAAAACGCATTAGAGATCGATCCGAGCGGCTTCCATTGCCAGATGCGCGAGCGCAGATTGTCCGTCGCGCGGCCACGATCGCCAGATCGCAGGCGTCAATATTAAAATGAATAGACTGGTTACAATGTTCGTACATGTTTTATTAATACTCGATTAGTTGATAAATAATCAAACATGGCGAATATTTATATAGATAAATTATCCTCTTATCATATTATCCTTTAACTTCTTCAAAACCACCCAACGAATTTTGATACAGTTTTCACTAATGGAAAGAGCGATAAATGAAGAAGGTTTGTGTATATAATTTACATTTTTTTTATCTAAATTGAAAAATAAAGAAGTTGTTCAATGTCAGTTCTGTAGTTAACTAGGGTTCACTTCTCTATTTAAAAAACAAACTACACTTCTTACTGTAAAGAATACTCATTTATATTTGAACACATTGGGCATGGTCGTTCTCCGGTGCGAACGAAATGCTTGCGTCATATAACTTCTTTTGGTGGCGCCATCTAGTTATGTTCTTGAGAACTAAACATTACAATGTGTTTAGACAGAAGTTATGACTCTGAGACCATTATCTCTAAAAATATGACTCAGAGATCAAGATCACGTATTGATTTTTGTATATGTTATATTTGGCCTCGGTCCTGAAGCAATATAGAGAATGTCATCGTAGTCCACTGTGAAGGTTATTAAAGTAGGTGGTTAATTTTAATTTTAATATAAAATAGGAATAGCGAAGATAGATTTTGTAAAATATTTATGTCTGCAGTATGAATGGGAACCGTTTTTTACCTCGACTTATTAGACTCACTCTGTAATTAGCTTTTAAGTGGATAAGCACTCAATAAAGCTGCTTGTTTTAATTTTGTATTTTTAAAAAGACTTATAGGATTTTTAAAAGACTTAGACTTATACGACTTATACTTTTTAAAAAGACTTAACTTGGAACGTAGTTAACGCTCCAAGTTAACTACGTATGCAGTTTTGTATTGTCTGTAAACAATGATGCTTCAGCCTTTTCAGCTATTGTCTTTAACTCTTTGCACTTGCTTACCCCAAGTGTTGCTTGAGTAAAGGTGACGATAGCTACTTGTTGATCTTGGTGATCAATATCCAGCCACAATTTGTCTCAAACTATAAATAGTATAAAACACTACTTTTTTGAGTGACATTTTTATTCAGTTCAAACAACAATAAGGATAAGTTTTATAAAAACTTAAACCGTCTTACTACAAAAAAATAAATAAGCACTGTTTAAACACGTGCTTACTCAGACAATGTATGATTATTTAAAAATTGTTTAGCGAGCGTTTAAAATGTCCCTACCACAAAACCTTGTTTAGCGCTTGTTTTTGTAGATAATGTTAAAGTACGAGAATGATATTGCATTATGGCAACCCTGGCAAACATTCATTCAGTCACTCGCCCTGAATACATGTCGTTTTCATTTTACGCAGATTTTGGTTTTCACAAACTATTATTACGGACTATAGTAATGATATAAGTAAATTATCAAATTGGAATAAGGCACAAATTACAACAACTACGTTAGATTGTTTATAAAATTTTGTTATATCAAAAAACTTTGCGCTTAATGGAACGTAACTGACACGGGCGTAATTGTCAAATGTCAAGTTGGATTTGTTATTCTTATTTTCATATTCTTATTTTCATAAATTCCAATTATTATTATTAACATGGATAAAAAACGTGAGCGCGGCGTTGCGTCATCGTAATATTCGAATGGATTAATTCGCTCGCGATGTATCCTATCTCGAAAATTAGGTATCCTTATAAATAATCCTAATCAATTAAATTTAAAATATCCATAGTCATTTCAAAAATCAAATGAAATCTTTAATATTACAAAAAACGATTACAAATTTGACAGCAGGTCCAAGGAGAAGCCGCTAACTAGATAGACACTCATTAATCAAGCATCTGGCGGTATTTAAATTAAAATAATGCTCAAGCATTGTCTAACCCTAAACAATGCCTAGACACTCTTTTGTAGTAAAGTTTTATTTAACCACGTGTACAAAGCCTGTTTAAAGTGTGTTTAATGTTTTTGTAGTAAGACGGAAAGAGTTTCATTTAAAATTTAAAACACTTTTAAGACATTTGTATAAGTGTAACGGAAGGCTCGTCAATTAATTAACTGTTGGTTAGAGGATCGCTATCAGCCCTTACGACAATTATCGTGTTCGCGCTCTCATGTAACCACGATCGAATAACAGCGGAGCTATGCCATAATTATTATACTGGCATTTGATACTGGCCATTTTAATGAGCTAAAGTTTAGTTTTTATTAGTTACGTTATATACTTTTTAATATTCGTTTGCTGTAAGCAGCTTAGGATAGTAACTTGGGATTTTAGAATCTATATTTACGATGACATCAACGTTTCATTTAAATTTAAGTGTCAATTTGAATTGTTGCTGCTACCACATAACCCCTTACAGAAGGCCACCTTACGTGGTAGCACACAGCACGTGTGCTACTGTGTGCTATTGTGTTTCGGTGAGTAATAAGGGATAACAAACCCCGTTTTCCTGTTCCCTCCCTTATCCATTACCCTATCAAGGTCTAAAATGTATTCGGAAATCCCTATGGCTGTGTAATAACCAGCTTTTACTAAGTGGACCGTCTACTTGACTAAATTATAATACTTAAAGCTTATCCTTAGATAAGATCCTAGATAGAAGCTTAGATAATAACAGAGGATAGATATTAGGAAATATTAAAAATAAAATAATTTCTTACAGTTAATATTATTAAGGCCTTTTTACAGAAAACAAGCCGTGCTACAATTAGCACGTGAGCTGTTTTGGATAGTGTTTGTCGGTAGCGTACTCGCGTATCCTCTTGGTTCTTGTAATGACGCGGAGCCACCTACCATCAAGGTGTCTATCAGTCTGTCGTCTTTTATCATAAAAATACCCAATATGTAGAAAAATAACAGTTATTAATTTTTATTTTTCATTGAATATTATAGTTAAAAAAAAAATAATGCTTGTTTGTAAATGTCATAGGATAGCCTAAGCAATCGTGTTTAGAAGTGAATAGGTGTTGTAAATGAACAAACTGGTACGTTTATAGGAGCAATGACAATTAGCATAACCTATGATCATAAAGTATTGGATGTTAATGTACTACAGTGCTTGCGGTCGCCGTTTGTGGCATTCTAGTGTGAGCTTGGTGGTGGGTTAACATAGAAAACGTTTGTAGTACAATTTACGCGATGTAGCGGGTAAAATATAAATAAGAGTACTCTCTTTTGTCCTATTATAAACTTTGGGGTTCCTAGTCGAGCGCCCAGACCGGGCGCCCAGACCATTTCGACTAAATTATTTCAGAACCAACTTGGGCCGTTTTTCCCCATTAAATCGTTTTATGGATGTTGCCAACTCCGTGAGTCACGGATGTTGACCTTTTTAACGACGCATTTTCCAAAATTAAAAGACTTATCCTTGTCCGTGGTTCAGATAATTAACATTGGTTTATTTTTGACATTTATTCTAAATTTCCAATTTAATTATATTTCTATGTTTATTTTTTTTTGATAAATTTTTGATTTTTTGATAGCGAAAATAGAATTATTCTGCACGGTGATTTAGGGTGATTTAGAAAATAAGAGAACGACACAGCCCTTAGAATTAGCAAGCTAAAGTGGCAGTAGGCAGTGGGTGTAATACATAGCTCGCAGAATTGACAACTGTTAAGTAAGAAAGATTCTTGGGTGGCTATTATTTACCAGAAGACGCTGTGCTGAATAGCCTCCCCATTAGGTGGTCCGATGACATAATAAATGAAGCTACGACCATTTCCAGCAAATGCAGGAAACCAATTTCCAGTAGTGTGCATCTGTCAGCTGGTAATGACGATGATAATAACGAATTTAGTAAATGAATCCGCTAGTTCTTATGGATTGGAGGCGATGTTAAGTTCAGTACATACAATAAAAAGGTCCCATCAAATACCGATAGCTTAGCTTAAGTGTTCGCTCTAAAAATATTTAATGCCAACAAAAACAAATACAAAATTCTTGTGATATTGTATTTATTTGCCTATTATAACGTATAACACACGACATACCTACTACTGAAGTATTTTCACAAATTTTTCTAAGAAAAATCAAAATATTCAAATACAAATTAAAATATTATATAATTAAGAAATAGAATGTTGCTTGCTGACACTACTTTCTGTAATCTAATATATAAAATTCTCGTGTTACAGTGTTTGTAACAAAACTCCTCCGAAACGGCTGGACCGATTTTTATGAAATTTTGTGTGAATTCAGTAGGTTTGAGAATAGGTCGTAAAGTATTTTTCACCCTCCTACCCGCACCCCCCATTTTTTAATGGGGATATTAATATTTTTGTGCTATGAATATTCAAATAATTCAGTAGTTGATCGACATGAATCAAGTCATTGACGCGAAGTGTCGCGTCACTTTGACATAAAATTGGACAAGATAGGTGGCGCCACAATCGGGTTAGAAAATTATTTTCGGGTTCGGACAGGACAACGTCTGCTGGGTCAGCTAGTATTAATATAAAATTGAGACTTGTGGTGAATTTACAATAACTCGTATGTACCTATGGAAAATTTATAATCATTTTTTATGATTGTGGCAAGTTTACTTTCAATGTATGGAATTATAGAAAAGTGGGCGAATTTACTTCGTGGCGAATTTACAATAAGCCTATTTAGGTACTAGCTGTGCCCGCGACTTTGTACGGGTGGAAAAATGAAAATGTTATGAGATACACGTGCCAAATTATCTGTGTGCCAAATTTCATCCAAATAAGTTCAGCCGTTTTTGTGTTATTGAGGAACAAACATCAAACATAAAAAAATTAATTATAATATTATTATGATTAGGTTAAGCATATTAAGATGGTATGACAATAAGTTGTTTGTGTCATGAACGCATTGTATTACATGAATGCCTTGCGTTACATGCGAAATGATTCCTAATTGCTATCTTTAGTTAATTTCTTTATCCTCATCTTGTCCCTAGGCTTATTTGTCCTTAGGCGAAGGTAGCCTTATAACATTCTTCCAGCACATTGTCGGAATTGGCCCGATGAGAAAGTTCGAGGTTACTAGCGTATTAAGCGTGTTCAGCGAGCAATGATCGGGGTTTCCCTGTGTCACAGAATCCGTAATAATGAGCTGGAGAAATAAATTCACTGATCGATATCATAGAAATTTGCAAGCTGGTCATTTCACAGCTCGCAGAAAAGACTACAGTTGGGGGAAAAAGCCATGTCCCACGTCCCTCGGTTAGTTAGTGATTGATTAATATTTAAATTAAAACTATCAAATAAGCAATATTAAAATATCAAATTTAAAAATCAAATCAAATAATATCGAATGAGCATGCAACTTTTCCATGAATGACAAATAGATTATAGAATTTAGTCATTATATCAGCCATATTTGGTATTAAAATTATTTTTTGTTGAATAATAGCATTTGTCGTTTGTGTGTGTCAGCTCCAACTAAAGTACGTGTTCAGCGACTGGAGTTTAAGATTGTCTTTGACTAAGCAATAGAAAAAGAGGGTAAATAAACGCGCCATCTATTAGAATTAGCTCAAGCGGCGACATCAATCGGATTTAGGTAGAACTGCTTGGTAAACTCCAAAAATATAACACTATTGATTGCGCCATCTATTATACTACAATTGAATTAGGTGAAGCGGCGGTGGTTTTTTGTAGAACTGCTTAGAAGTATATAACGCTTTTTAGCGTTATATAAGTAAAATTAATAACGCTTGTATTAATTTTACTTGTCATAAAATTTCCATACCGGAAGCCTTATATGAAAATCGATTCTTAAGAAGTAAACTCCAAAAATTTAAAAGAAATGCATAAAAGTAGCGAGAAAACAGTGGATCAGTGGATGAAGGCTGCTCTTGTGATGGCTTTTGGTGGTCTATGATTTAAGGTCGTCTGCAGGCTGCTAATGACCATGAACGCGTCCAATGAGACGTTACATTTAGAAAACAATGTAAGAAAGTAATCGAGCAGCATTTTAGCGGTATTAGCGAGTGTAATGTTACACAGGTGATAATCGTAAGATCGGCGAGATGTTCCCAAGATGGCGCGCATCGTATAGTAGGCCACGGAAGCGAAGCGCAGATGCTCTGTTGGCGAATAATTTTCCGCGTCCGTGCGTTCGAGCATAACTGTTTAAGTTTTAATGATCGCCGTCGGCAGACGCGAGGCTGGAGCGAGAAATAGCTATTATGTGAATTTCAAACGTTACATTACAAAGGAAACGTCTGTCTATATATGAATGCAGTATTGAACTGTTTTATAATTCATAGAATGTATTCAATTGGAAAGAAGTGTGCTTAATATAACAGTAAAGGATAGAATAAAACTCTCGACAATCAAAGGTAAGAAGAAAAAATTGAAATCAGAAAACAGCAAAAATGGCGATGGAGTGGCCACATGATTAGACAAAGCCTGAATAAATGGACGAAGGACACTGGTGGAATGGTATCCGAGAGGATCTTTAAGGAAGAGAGGGAGACAGTATCTCAGATGGCTAGATGACCCGAATAAAAGCACTAACAGAGTTTGGGAAAAAATGGTAACGGACCGCACTGAGTGAAAAGCTTTGGAAGAGGCCTATATCGCAAGATTTCCTCGTAGTTCTTAAATTAAATTTGGAAGACGTCAGGGAATAGGGGCCATTTTTTATAGAGAGTGGTTATTTGAGTAAAATATTTTTTTATATTGCGACTGGAAAGCTGAGTCTACTCGATGGTAGTTGGATACATAGGGGATACAAGCACGCTGTTTACTTTGATAGGATAAGGAGGATAATGGAGATTAGGAAGGGATAAGAAAATGGGTTCTGGAAAGTTCGTTACACTGTTACCAAAACACAACAGCGCATTCGCTTTGCAGTGGTCATCCTAAGGTGCTACTAATAAAATTACTAGGCCCAGATTTTACAAATGATCAATCAGACCATTGATTAACTTATTTCAACAAAAAAATGAGCCCGTCAACAATTTACACAATAAATTGGTTGCAACATAATTTGGCTTGTAAAAATATTATTAATTAACATGTATTATTTAAAATCATTTGTCAATTTAATTAAGTCGAAAATAGATAAGAATAAAATAGAAAAAAAATTTTTAATTGTGCAACCTTTGACGGATTAGACCGATTGAAAGTTGTATTCTCGACATGTTCAGCTGATTATATGGTTCATTCGAATCGAAGAACTGCTGTCATGTTACATGGCTGAAAACGAAATTTGATTTCTCTAACATCTTCTACTGAGGTATCTTGTCTTGTTTTGTTAAATATTTTCGAGCCCAAATTACTGAAAAGGTTGAGTGGAAACTCTTTCATTTTATCTTCTATTTATGTAAATTCGGCAGGCAGACTGACGAACAACTTGAAGGTGTTTGCCGGCATAATGGCATAAGGTGTGCTGCAAATGTGCTGCCGAACTTGGCATGCCAGAACCATAAAGAAATAGCTTTAGCATATCTTACACTCACCGAAAGACAACAGGATATTCGCTTTTATTTCATGGTAGTCTTCAGGGGGGTGGTTACTGCCACCAGACGGGCTATCTACGGGCTAATTTATTACAGCGCCCTGCCACCAATTATATGTGTAAACAAAGTGTGACATAAAGTGGTAAGTAACGGTAGCAAGTAGGTACGTACTTGTTAAGGCTAGCGTGCTAGACCGAAACGGACAGAGGTTTCGGTTCATTGGCGAGCACTTAGCATTCGCGACTTAACACGCCTACAGTCTTAACAGAAAAAATAAATATTTAGTTTTAGAGAGGGTCTTACGAAAAGTAAATATTGTATATTTTTTTTATTAAATTGAATAACATTTTTATGCTACTAAATTAAATATCAGTGACACGAGTAACAGTTAAAATATTTGTTTCTTTGGAAGACTGCAGAGTAAGTCGGTAGATGGCTCTAATGGCCATTTTTGTAAAATAAAGTTGCCAAGTAAAAGCAGTTAATTCGTCAAAGATTTGCATTCCGACTTGGCGGTAAGTGACTGAGATTTACTATCACTGATTTTCTAATGAATTACGGATTTATTTTATATGTTAAGGTCGGCAGACCGGCTAACGGCCCACTTGATGGTAGGTGGCTACCGTCGCCTAGAATACAAGCTACGCCACAGCTGCTGCAAGTGCGCTGCCGACTACAGTAGGATTAAGGATAAGGGATTGGGGAGTGTTAGGGAAATGGGCTCTGGATTCCCTTACTTACTCAACGAAACACAACAGCACAAGTGCTGTTATTTCACGGCGGTCTTCTGTAAAGGGATGGTTACTGCCGTCAGACGGGCTGCCCAAATGACAGCGACTGTCCACTGTACATTTCTATGTTTTTAAAATGAAATTGGATCAATGATATGCTTGTTACACTTTTGTTTTTAATTCTTTTATGTGTAAACAGCACAGTTTCAAAAAACGGTGACGAATACTTTGAATATCTTTCATCTATTCGCATTCACACAACGTGAAACAGAGCGTATCAAACTCACGTCCATTGGTAAAATCTCTAACTTTACTACAAAGCGACACGTCTTTAATCTTTATTTTAGATCTTATAATAAAATAAAATAAAATAAAAAGGGGGCTTTGTCTGTTTTAAGAGGCAGATTACGTTTTTATTTAACTTATAGTTTATTTTAATCTATACTTACATATAATAAAATCGTAAACGAGCCAGCCGTGTCTGATGTATATTAAATATTTTTTCAAAAAAACAATTTATAGGTACATTTTGTTGTACACGTATGTTTCCGTGGTCAAAAAAAAAATTTTTTTTTGCTGCTGTGCTAATCTCTGAAACAGCTTAACCGATTTGAATGCGGTTTTCACTGGTGTATTGTAGCAAGCTTTCCGTAACATTTAGTGTTTGTTTCATTTCAATCGGTTTACAAATAAAAAAAGTTACGCGTTGTATCGAATACTAGGCTACTACGTACGTTGCGGGCTCAGCTAGTTATCAAAATAATTTACTGAATTTATTCTCATTTATTTCTATAGGACTAGCGTTTTTGAATGCGGTTTACGATATTAGTTTTAGTTATAAAAAACTAGAGTAATCTAAAATAGTGAAATATTTTGTATAAGCTCTTTGTTGACCAAATAAACGAAACACTCTCACTCAAGTTGCATAAGTTGTTATTATTTTTCTATGACTATTTTGTGAATTTCTTGCTTAATTATTAATTATGAAGTTCATTAGTAAAATTTGAATTTATCTCATTTAATTTATTAATGATAGTAATATTAAGACATACATATATGATTGATGATAAACAGAAGGTTAAAGAACCATCTTTAAACAAAAAGACTGGTTCTGGTTGGTTACACAATGATAGTGACTTTGATACTATAATCAACTATGTACTTTTCTAATTTTTTCAACAAATATTCAACAAAGAATTCAAAAAATACAAAATAATTCTAGTCTATTCCGTTCATGAGACTTAAAAAAAATTTCCTATAGGAATTTAGAATGTGTCAATATATAAACAGAAACTTGTTTAAATGTGTGTCACAAGGGCTCGGCTTATGTGAGTGTTAAGTGAGACCGGTCCATTCATTTATTAACACATTTAGGGCCCATCTTGCCTTACCAGTGGATTTAGTGAGAAATTGTTAAGTACTTACAACTACTGTTTGCTCGTTTTAAAAATAATTCCATAATTGAATAACACAATTTTTTACTAAGTGCGACCCAATGCTTTTCTCACCTTATTATGGGACAATACAAAAACCTAAACGAAAAACATTTAGTATTTGCCCAGTTAATCGAGCAATTTTCAAGTTAATCCATTTCGTATGTAGGTACCAACTTAATCAGGCTTAAATCCTTAAAAAAAATTATACAAAATCGCTATGTGGACGTGTCGAGGCATTTGTATAAAGCCGCAACGATGACTGTGGAAGTCAGGGTCAGTAGACGAAACCGATCCAACTGCCAAGTGGAGTTCGACAGGGAGATATGATATATCCCCGAAACTGTTAATGTCAACGGCGAATATCTGTCTCACCTCAGTTTCGCTGACGATATAGTCATTTTGGCACAGCGGTGCATAGGACTTGGGATGAATTTAGACAAGACGAGTCATGTTCAACGAGTATGTTCTCCCAGGACCTTTTACCGTATCCGAGGATAAGGCTTCGTTGTGGACACGGACCCGCACATCACCGCTGATGGTGGAATCCGGGGGGGCTTTTAGTGGGTATTCCCGCTGATAAGTTACTTCACCGGGCGAGTCCCACACTCCCCCTTATCGAACTGTCCCCGTCGACGAGGGATAGTGCGTAAACGTCATTACCCTCCTAAAAAAGGACCTTTAAGTTGTGTAAGATTAAGTACGTCTATTTGGTACAAACGATGCAGACAGGCAGGAACAGGAACAAGAAGCAGGTTAATATTTTTAAATATCTTGGACACTGGGTAACCTCTGACTTGAAGGACGGTGCAGACATAGAAAGAGAGCGTAGGGCGCTGTCTGTCAGGGCTAATATGATTGCTCGCAGGTTCGCCAGATGTTCGAGGGATGTCAAAGTGACTCTTTTTAGAGCATTTTGTATGTCTTTCTACACGAGCAGCCTGTGGGCGGAGTATACCCGAAGGCAGTACAGCGCTCTGCGAGTTCAGTACAATGATGCGTTTAGGGTGCTGATGGGACTTCCACGATTTTGTAGTGCATCGGGGATGTTCGCCGAGTCGCGGGTCGACTGTTTCTATTCGATGATCCGGAAGCGGTGTGCATCCCTGGTGCATAGGGTTCGGGCCAGCTCCAGCTGCATCCTGAGCGCATTTGCTGCTAGGCTTGACTGTCAGTACCTGAACCACTGTTGTATGGTTCATGTACTGACTAATAAACATATGTAATACTAACATAGATTTTAAGTTGTTACTAACGTAATATGATCCTTGTTGGTCCAAATAAATAAATTATTATTATTATTATTATTATTAATACAAGAGTTTGGAGTCGCATAGCGGGCAATGGAGCGGGCTATGCTTGGAGTTTATTTGAATAAGATCTAAAGTTACCAACATAGCCAAGAGAATTAGCAAGTTGAAGTGGCAATGGGCCTGCGCAGAGCGGATAACCAATGAAGAGTTCTCGAATGGAGACCACGAATTGAAAAGCGCATCGTGGGGCGCCTGCGGCCAGGTGGACAGACGACCCGAAAAATTTCGTGGTGGAGAGACTTGGAAGAGGCCTACATCCAGCAGTGGAGAAATACAGGCTGATGGTTTATTTATTTTTTTAAGATTTCCTTGCAAATGCCAAGATTCATCTTGATTTTCAATTGGAAACATAAAAACAGTCCTTAAATTGCAGTCAAAATTTTACAGAAACATAATTATTCGATTCTTCATCAGGTCGAAATTTTAGTTAGAATCAAAATATGTAAAAAAATACACTATACAGTCTCATTGAATTAAAAAAAAAGTCAATAGATTTACCAACCAGATATTATTTGCAGTTATAATTTACAAAACAGTCGTCTAAGACGAAGCCAATGTCAGGTAAATATTTGTAAGTAAATAGAAATATAGACGTGCAGTACGAACGAGCAAATGCCATGTGTATACTCGTACTATAATGAAATAGCCTCGAAAGAGGCCACTGTGTCACAAGATATAACTTTATTAACAATATCTACCATCTTAATTTTTTAATGGAAGAAATGGATACTTAATTCTAATTATATCTATTATAAAATAATAACTTACAATAAAATTATTAATAAAATTATAATATTTTTTCAAAAAAAAACAATTTGTACACGTTGTACTTATGTTACTCAGTATTCATATTTAATGGCTGATTTGGCCTAACAAATCTAATAATAATAATAATAATAATAATAATAATCGTTTATTTGACATAACCATATTTAACAGCAAACATCATTACCAGGGGTCCCCGCACTAAGCTTGGCCTGTATCGCGGGGAACCAGTTGAAATTACAAATCAGAATCAAGAAAAACCCGAACAAAACAAACTAAAACATAACTTTATACAAATTAAATTTAAATTTAAGACATGACAATAGTTGGGTTACTTAGCTAGGAAATTCTCTGTCTCTGCGTAGTTTAGAGAGAGAAGCACCTCAAAGATTAGTTTTTTTGCTTCATACATAGTGCAATCCTTAAGGTCACAGTGTTTGAGAAAGGCATTATACATTGAAGCCCTTATGTAATCCCCGAAACGCTTACCAAAACCAAAATCTGGAGCAAAGTTGTGTGTTTGTTTATTTTGAGCTCCACTAATCGTATAGACATTTGCATTTATTCCAACGCAAACAACAAGTGTACCAAACTAAGAAATAGACTTACAATGATTTAGATTTTATTCTATTCCTTTTAATATAAAAATCCGATAGTAAAATCTAATTTATAAAAAAAAAATATTTGTTAATTCAGATTACTTTATACTGTATCTATTTGTAGACATTAAGAGTGAGCACAAAGCTAACATTTGTATTTCACCCGCGCCTCCTGCAACTGCACGTCTCAGGTCTCGTTTTTCAATTTTTGTAATAGTTATTTTTACTAACCATATTTACACAGATTTTTTTGTTAAATTAATATGGAACAATTTAACTACGGTTGATACACAACATACTTATAATAATATATTCACAAACAAGCGTTCTACGTCCAAATATTTCTTGTTAAGTGCAAGCGCACAGAAACATAGTCTTCCAATCTCGATTGTCACGGATTTGATGAAACAACACACGTTGAAGTACGCATGACGTGAGACGGAAGACAGCGCTTTTCGCGGAGTAAGAATGTTATAATTGTCAAAAGTATCAATTACTCGCATACTAAAATTTATATTAAAAACTCATCAACCTCAGCCCTAGGGTAACATTATTTTTAAAAGTATAACTTTCTAAGATGTGCTATTTTGAAAATAAATTAAAAATCGATAAAAAATAGAGCTAATTTTCCTATCAAGAAAATATAATTTTATAATGTGTTTAGCCAATGTCAGTCCTATTAATTGAATAATGCATTTATCTATATAAAAAAATTACTTATTTTATATTTGGATTTTGTTTTTACTTAGATAAAATTAAAATCTAGGATTGTTTATTCCGCTTTATACGCCCTCTTAACTTACACAAGTGTGTGGACTCTGACAGTGACCCTCAGGCAACGGTTAGTAGATATTGTTCGTAGCTTATTATATTACTGACACGTTGAAAAAAATGTTGCTTAACTACATACCTATTGTAAAACATGAATTAGCTTTCAAGCTTACAAGTTAGATTTTGATGGACAGACGAAACAATGAAAGCACTTAATAATGTTTAACGTGCAGTAATTATTGCTAACTAGATTTTGTAGTTACGCAACCGGGCAAAGTATAAATAATCTTTAGTTTCGTTAATATCTATTATTTTATCGATTAAGAATTCCACTCCTTAATTACTCAATCGATCATCATGAAATTTTGCATACACGTTCTCAGTATAAGGAAAATGATATAGGTTGGGTTGCCATACGTCCCGTATATACGGGACTGTCACCGTATTTGACCATCCCGTCCCGTATTACTACGTGTCCCGTATTTCGACGAAATAATACGGAAAGAAGTGAGTGGCGCGGGCGCGGGAGTGCGGGGGCGCACGCATGAGAGGTGAGGCCAGTAGACGATACAGTGGCTTTTAATAGCGACTACGGTTGAAATCAGAGGGTATCTGTTAGAAAAAAACACATAGTTTGTCCTGTGGTTTGTCTCTCACTATGTACAATTGTACATTGTACACATGCGTGCCATGTATAATGTAACTGAAAAGCCGTGTGTCGGCATTGAATGTGTTACGAGTTTTGGGCATCGGAAGAGAAAACGTCCCGTATTGGCTCCTAGAAGTTATGACAACCCTAGATATAGGGTATAAAAAAATACCATTCCCGAGGGATCATAATAAAAAAATCAACACCTAACACAATAATATGAGCATTTAGATTGAATAAATGTTTTTTAACGAACTAATTACAAGAAGTGGCGAGAACTAAATCGCGGGCAAAATTTTCTATAAATACATATTATACATAAACTATTTCTCCGCTAACTTCTTTTAAACAACTCAACCGTTTTTGATACGGTTTTCACTAATGAAAAGAGCGATAAACGAGCAAGATTTGTGTATATAATTGACATAAAAATATTGCATCCGTATGAAGCTGAGGCCGGTCCTTAATATGTTACATTAAAACGACTGAAAATATGAGAATATTAACTTACTAAGTACGTCTTGATTGATTGCTAGCTTTAAAATACTCGTATATAGACGAAGTCGCGTGTAAAGCCTATGATAACTCACAAGTTATAGTTATAATGAAATAAATGCTTCGCCCGAGGCGTTGGCTACTCATGGAATTCAATTGCGTGATAGTCGCCACGGTTTTAGGGAATTGGGCAATCAATCGGCCAGTGGGAAAGGAATGTAAGAATTTTTATGTACGTATTTTCAAAAACAATTATGACATTTTTTCAATTGTTGGTCTTCTGGTATAAATTTTTCTATCATAATTTTAGTAATGGCAGGACACACTTCGTTATGCTTTCATAAATTGTGTAGGCCATCTGGCGACAGTAACCACACCCTTAGGCTCCGTGCAAACGGGCCACCGACCACAGCCACCGGTGGCTCTCGCGCTTCACGTCCTTTGGTACTGCGCAAACGAAGGTGGTCGGCCACCTTCGTTTCCTACTGTCACGATGGATTCCTATCAAGAACCACCTTCGTTTCCTACTGTCCATCGTGACCTACTGTCACGATGGATTCCGAGACAGAAAGTTTGATCTCGCTCCTTTCGTAAACGACGTAGATAACTTCGACGACAACTCCTACATTGGGTACACCCGATTTTAGCTACAGTAAAACACAACCTGCATTTAGATAATCTGTCTAGACATCCAGATAAGTTTTTTAATTATTTTCAATTAAGTTTGACAACATTTCAAGATCAGCTTTTAGCGTTAAAAGGTGAATTAACACGCGACAAGATACCAATATGCATATGCGAAAAAGCATACCCGTTATAAAAAGACGTAAGTAAGAAACCTAAAATATTATTTTTTCTAGTTAAAAAAAACGGTTTTTTGTAAAATAGTTTGGGTAGTATATAATGTGTGTGTGTTCTTTTTGATTTTTTTTTCTATTGTAAACATTATATTATCTTTAATAATATAATGTTGTGCATACCTAAATGCATATTTAGTAACAGAAAATATTTCTTCTATATATGTAAATGTATCAGTATGCATTTAGTTGGTAAGCCTCTTTAATAAATAAATAAATATTAGCAACTATATTTATTTGAGAATTATAACTAAGATTTTAGTCATAAGTTTTAAGAATGAAAGGAAGAAAAAAAAATTAAAGCAACGTTGAGCTATATTTTGTTATATTTTCGTCATCAAACATGTCTTTACTAAAAAGCTAAGTAGACTAGGAAAGAGCTAAGAAGACCGACGCCCTTAAGTACATGTAGTTTTTTACTGCGATGAAAAAATGTAAAAAAAAATCGTCACGGTGACAGCGGGCGGCGCCCAGTTTTTATGTTTGTTAGTCTTTCACGCAAAAACGTATCAGCGGAAAAAATGGGCGCAATTTTTTTATATTTTTAGACGATTCCTGGGGAATCTAAGATTTTTCCAGCATAAAATGTTAATCCAGATAATAATCTATCTGTGTGCTAAATTTCATTCAAATCCGTACAGCCGTTTTTGCGTTATTGAAGAACAAACATCGAATCATACAATCTTTTGCATTTACTATATTATTAGGAAATTAGGAGTAAAGGACTACTCAGGTAGCTTTTATTCTCGGTTATATTCAGATTAGATTTTCAAAAGTTTCATAATGGGCTAACGATTTCGTGATCGTAGATTTGATAAAATTATTTATCAAATGTGTTTTAAAGTTTATTTATATTTGTCTGGTACTAAAATTTTTATTAGTATATTATGTTCAACTCACCAATAATATAATTTAAAATGTACTCACCTGAAACAAAAAATAAAAACAATGGTTAATTTAAATGAAATAAATCATTATTTACAATGTTTTGTCGTATCATATAATTTACTCTGAAAATTTTATAATCACAGTACACATTATTATCTTTTTCTTTATATATAAAAATGAATCCCCATTTCTCCTGGTCACGGCATCACGCGCGAACGGGTAGACCGATTTTAATTCGGTTTTCGCTAATGGAAAGAGGGATAAACGGGGAATGTTTTAGGGTATATAAAAATTGCACGCCGAGCGAAGCCGGGGGCGGGCCGCTAGTTTATAATAAAATAAGGTCCGCTTCCGTCTGTTTCTCCGCTAAATACTTTTAAAGCATCCAACCGATTTTGATACAGTTTCCACTAATGGAAAGAGTGATAAGCGATGAATTATTTTGAACTAGCTTTGCCCACGACTTTCTCCGCGGCCTTTTTTCTTAAGTGTTAAAACATTTATTCAATCTTTATTGCACATACATTTTTTGCAATTACGTAGAGCCAACTTCGAGAAGGTCAATCGTAGGATCCAGCTCGGATGGGCAGCATTCGGAAAGCTCCGAGACGTCTTCTCGTCCAAAATTCCTCAGTGTCTTAAAACAAAAGTTTTCGACCAATTGTGTTGCCAGTGATGACATATGGCGCTGAAACGTGGTCTCTAACTATGGACCTCGTAAGGAAGCTCAATGAGCTATAGAGAAGGCTATGCTCGGGGTTACACTGCGAGATCGAATCAGGAATGAGGAGATCCATAGATCAACGAAAGTTACCGACATAACCCGGAGGATTAGTAAGTTGAAGTGGCAGCGGGCAGGACACATAGTACGGAGAGCCGACGGGCGCTGGGGCCGGAAGGTTCTTAAGTGGAGGCCACGGACCGGTAGGACGTCCACCCACAAGCTAGACAGACAAGCTGATACGAGTCGCGGGTCGACGGTGGATCCAGACTGCTTCTGACGGTCTTTTTGGAAAATTAGTGGGAAGGCCTTTGTCCAGCAGTGGACAACTGCCTTCCTTGTCTGAGATGATGATGATGTGATGATTTTATGCAATAATCTAATTCAGTATATATCTCCTGTTCTGTATTTCTGACAAAGTGTAGGTATGCAAAATTTCCTGCAAATGACTTTCACCAGCCATCTACATCTACCACCGCCCTTAAGAGCCGAGTAAAAATAACAAAAGTGACAGAGAACGCTTGTGAAAGTGAGAATTCTTGTGAAACCGCGGGGTAGCGCTAGTGTTATGCATAAATAAGGAATACCACTGGCGCCGGTTACTTACGACGGTGGTACAGAGAATGGCACCCGCGCAAGGTCGGTCGACTCACGCGCAATGCGCCGCGCACTTGTTCAAAGCCATAGATTTTCCCACATTATGCCAACGCCAGCACCGTCTGCGGACAACTGGTGTGTTACCGCTTCGTTACCATTCATTTTTTTATTTACGAATGCATTTTTTAAGAATCTTAATATTTTTTGCTACAAAAAATCTATATAATAAGTAATTATTTAATGTTATAGTATATTATAGTAGTCATGAATAGTATAATTACATAAACTTAAAAGAAAACCAACATAAATGCAAATTTGACTCAATGTGTACGATTAAGCTTCTAATTCTCATTCGTAACTGAAATTACACCAACAATATCAAGTGACGACAGTGAATATTATTATTTTTTTAAAATTCTGATTTTTTATCAAACTTACAAATTATTTATGTATCAATACGAGTATGTCGCAATTTATTCGCACATGTGTAAAATTTAGACCAAGAAAACGAGTAAAGAAGAATATTTTGAGAGCGTCGGTGGTGCAGTGGGAAAGACGCGGCTTATCATGTTGAGAGGTCCGAATTCAATCCCCGGTCACGTGCCATGTACGTATCAATGTTCTTTTTTTTTTCTAAAAACTTAAGTGCATTTACTGACTATTCTAAAACGGCGAAGGAAAACATCGCAAGGTAACCTGTATACGCCAAAACAGAAATTCTAAGGCGCTGTCCACCAACTGCACTGGGTCAGCGTGGTGGACTATGTACCCCATTTTTTTTTTTTTTTTTTTAGGAGGGGAAATGACGTTTACGCACTATCCCTCGCCGACGGGGACAGTCGACGAGGGGGAGTGTGGGACTCGCCCGGTGAAGTGACTTATCACCGGGAATACCCACTAAAACCCCCCCGGATTCCACCATCAGCGGTGATGTGCGGGTCCGAGTTCACAGCGAGGCCTTATCCTCGGATCCCCACGCACCGCTATGTTAGGCTAACCTAACCTAACCCAGCTTAGGGCAATGGCTTCGCCTCGCTTCAAATGTGGCGGCCCACTGGAATGCCGCGAGCCACCACGCGTCTTTATTGGGTGTTTCAGGGCGTCAGACACGTCCCCTTCCGACGCCCTGAGGTTGTCACGCGACGTGCGCCGCGGCATACGCCCGGGCACGTCGGCCGGCCCTTCGACGCCTGAGTGGATCAGCCTGGGGGTCTGCCTCGCGGGCCCGCTCATTGGCCTCTTTTCCACTCAGGGGGACTATGTACCCCATACGCCCTTGTTGAGAGGATAGGCCTGTGCCTCTGCAATGGGGATATATAATAGACTGTTGTTGTCGTTGGTGATGATGATTTTGTTATAGTTATTACAGTTATGAATACTCTATTCTCGACTCTCGTCATTGCCGTGTTAATTATACATTGGATTTGCGTAAATTACAGGGACTTAGCAACCGCCACATCAGTTTTATCAGTTATAAGGGCCCCAACGTGTGTAAGCGCAAAATTCGTAAAATTTTATCTACAATCTCACCTTAATTTTTAGACTCTAAAGTTTAGAGATAAGCGTTTAAGATTTAAGAGTCTAAATGTGCATTGCGTCTAAAAAGTGCGAGATTTTTTTTGTTTATTTTGTAAAAAATCTTCAGCCTCCGTTTGAGCTTCGCCACAGTCAGATAGAAGGGCCATCAGGTATATCCTTCATCAAAGGAAGGGCCACTCGATAAAATATGATACAGGGGTCATTTAGGGCAAGCTACGCTACTGATAAATTACGTGCTCAGTTACCATATAGTTACCATATCATATATATATAGTAGTGGTAGGGCACACTGCGTTTCGCAGTCATTTGGGCAGCCCGCCTGGCGGCAGTGACCACCCCCTTACAGAAGACCACCGTGAAATAACAGCATATACGTGCTGTTGTGTTTCGGTGAGTGAGTAAGGGATGCCAGAGCCCATTTCCCCCCTCCTAGTTCTTTATCCAATCCTAATCCTACTGCAGTCGGCAGCGCACTTGCAGCAGCTGTGGCGTTGCTTGTGTTATAGGCGACGGTAGCCACCTACCATCAAGTGGACCGTCAGCCTGTCTGTCGACATAACATAAAAAGAAAAAAAAAAGGATAATAGTAGGAAGTAATATAGGATACTATGTATCCCGGTCAAGCATACCCGACGAGCATGAGATATAGGTAAATAAATATTTCAACAATAAATATATAATAGTAAACAGAATCCAAAATTAGGTGCGAATGAAAATGTCCCAAGCGGTAATGAACCAGGTTACTGTAGATTAATGAACTAGTTATACGGGGCGCACCCACACCAATATCCCGAAGTTTAAACAAATTAAGTGTTTTGGGTTGGGCGTTCGTTACACACAAATATTCTAACGAGCGAAGTAATTGCAATTTATAAGTTGCAGACACGTTAAGTGCAGTGTGCCCTAATGGGCCTTTTGATTAAATTTTGTTTGAACAAAGATTTCTATACAAATTATTTAATGTTAAAAGGCGACAGACAGATTGACGACAATTTTGTTTGTAAGAAGTTCGGCCCCACTCACTGCATTTCGTAACATGTCGCATTAATTCCACACAAAAGTTGCGTTGTGTAGTAGAATTTAATTGAAAAAATTACTAAAACAGAGAATATATAAACAATAGGCTGAAATAAACGTTTGTTATCATTATTTTTATGTATATGTATGTACACAGCGTGCCAATAATATGTACGGGGAATGGACTACCGCCTATATTGTCCCGCGCCTTATCAAGGTCTATTCCCAAAATATCCCACAAGAAATGTCCAATTTGGGACATTTTGGGAATTACAAAAATAAATATTTTTACTGTTCCCAAAATGTCCACTTATAATTATAATTGTGGACATTTTGCAACTTTCAATAAATATTTAGTTTACTATTCCCAAAATGTCCCATGCATAATTTTAAAGGCTATTTATTGGGTTGTACAGTCAGAAACGATAAGATGTCAGAAGATAGTTATTTATTGTAAAAAAAGAACAAATTAGTTTTAAGCTAATCGTTTAATAAAGTCTCTCTTAATTTGACTAATTACGGCAACATTTCTGTGCTCGAATGTAATAAAAAATAATACCTTCAGATCGGTGTAACAGCATAAACACTAAAAATATTAAAGTTAAATTAAAGGAATATTTTTTAAATTGTATTTGATTATATCAACATTGTACATAGTTAGATGTAAAATCTTTTAATATTTTAATAATAATTTAAAGCATTATGATAGCAAACGGTTAAACCTAGGTGGTTTTTAATGCTATCATTATATTAATGTATATTTAGTTTTCTTTTTAAATTGTTAAAATTATAAATAACAAAAAAATATAAAACCAACAGTTTAGTACGTTTTTCTCGATTGATTTGTGAACAGATTGGCCATTGACGAGGATTATAATGTTACACTATAAAAAATTAGAAAATATAATTACTAAGTTTTTTTTTTACCCCAATATATTTAGAGTTATATTAAAATGCCAGGTGTATCATTGATCGTAACTTTAATTCATTGATCAATACTTGAAAAGATAGTGGTCACTGTAGTTCATCTAAAATTCTAAATGAAACCAGCCTGGATAGGTATTAAATATCCCGAAGGATCACGACCTCACTTGTAGACTGGCTGACATAAGTACGACACACAATGGCCCTTTGTTGACACACACTAAGTTATAGTATGAAGTTTACGCGACCTTATGACCTAGCCAGGGAATACCAGCTGAGAAAGTTTGGAGTGTATCTATTCACAAACAGCCGATGCAATCGACTAAAGACAATTTTAATCAACGTTAAATGCTTAAAGCAATTTAAGTTAAGTTAGCGTAAGTCATGTAAGCGTTCGTAAAACGTTTTCACAGGAGATCAATTATTTTGAAATAAATAAATTCCACGCAAACAAACATACTATGTCCAAAAACGTTTCATTATTGTATTTAACATACGCAACATACACAGATTTATAGTATTTTTAAATATTATTGTATAGAAATGTACTGTAATAATTTAGTTTTTGAAAAAAAATCTCAATCAATTAATCTATCAATCAATTAATTTATAAAATATACGATTAAAAAATGCAAAGAAAATAAAACAGTGACAGCAAGAAAAAAAGTTAAGAAAAGGTTACTCAGCATTTTGCTGGCATAGACCGCTGACGGCCCGTTGGATGAGTGGCAAGAGTGCTTGCCTAACGTCTCAGGGGCCCCGGGTTCGATTCCCGGCGGGGTCAACTTTGGAAATTTTAATGTTATTTTCAAAATTGACTCTGGCTGGATTTGAAAAGAGTGGTAGGGCACCACTGCGTTTCGCAGTCATTTGGGCAGCCCGCCTGGCGGCAGTAACCACCTCCTTACAGAATACCGCCGTGAAATAACAGCATATACGTGCTGTTGTGTTTCGGTGAGTGAGTAAGGGATGCCAGAGCCCATTTCCTTATCCCCCTCCTAATCCCTTATCCAATACTACTGTAGTCGGCAGCGCACTTGCAGCAGCTGTGGCGTTGCCATCAAGTGGACCGTCAGCCTGTCTGTCGACCTTAACATAAAAAAAAGACCAGCACTGATCTTCAGTATGAACCCTTAGTTTAACACACACACGGCCACACTATCAAATAAATATAAATTAATTTATTGTCAAAAAACACAACTGCTTGCGCGAATATTACTTTAATATATCTGCAAATATATTATATACAAAATTATAATTCGCTGTCGCTTCTGTCTGTTTCTCCGCTAATTTCTTTTAAACCACTAAATTTTGATGCGGTGTTCACTAATGGAAACAGCGATAAACGAGAAAGGTTTTTGCAGAAAAAATTGCATCCGCGCGAAGCCAGGGGCGGATCGCTAGTCAAGTTATAAATAACAGCTGTAGGTATGTTAAGTAAATAAATAAATCTGTAATATAATATAGCTCAACAGTTTTTTTATTTCAACCCGCTAATCCCTGGAACAAACAGTCGATTCCATTGCGAAGAGGTGTGAGATAAGAAGATGTACTCTCTCCCAAATTATGCACTGTCGCTTTGGAAGATGCATTTAAGCTCCTGGAATGGCAGGGACTTGGCATCAACATCAACGGCGAGTATATCATCATTCACCTTCGGTTTGCCGACGATATTGTGGTCTTGGTGAAGTCGATGAGAGAACTCAACACGATGATGGATGGCTGATGGCCTCAAACGGGTTTCCTAAAGGATGGGTGTTAAGATGATATGGACAAGACGAAATTATGTCTAATGTCCATGTTGTGCCCACCCCAGTAACAGTTGGGAATTCAACTCTCGAAGTTGTGGACGAGTACATCTACTTCGAGAAGGAGGCCAATCATCGAATCTAATTAAATTCTATTGGGTAATAGCAGCCGTCAAACTTCAAGGCGCAGAGATTAATTATACTTTCATTGCTTCATTTGACGAGCCCGTTGGATGAGTGGTTAGGGTGCTTGCCTTAACGCTCTGTTCTAGGGTTCCCGGGTTCGGTTCCGGGCAGGGTCAACTTTGAAAAATGAACTTTCAAATTTGGCTCTGGTCTGGATTTGGAAAGTAGTGGCAGGGCACACTGCGTTTTCGCAGTCATTTGGGCAGCCCGTCTGGCGGCAGCAACCACCCCCCCTTACAGAAGACCACCATGAAATAACAACACGTCTGCTGTTGTGTTTCGGTGGTGAGTAAGGGATGCCAGAGCTCATTTTCCTATCTCCTAGTCCCCTATCCTTAATCGTACTGTAGTCGGCAGCGCACTTGCAGCAGCTTTGGCGTTGCTTGTGTTATAGGCGACGGTAACCACCTACCATCAAGTGGACCGTCAGCCTGTCTGCAGATCTTAACACAAAAAAAAATTGAGATATTTATTTAGTAGAAAAATTCTATCAACTTTTTGCAAGGTCTTCTGAGTAGGAGAGTATTCACGTAAACATGAATAAAAAGGGCTATTATCACTTGAACTTTGAAAAATCTTATCATTTTACTTTATTAAACACATTTCGATTCCGATAACGTGTTTAATTAATTTACTTTTGATTACAAAGTGTAACCTTTACGCAAATGAACGCTTAAATGGAAGTAAAAATTTAAAATATAAGCAGAAATATTAAGAGGTGTTTATGATTCTGTTCAGAAATACCAAGGGAATAAAAATACACAGAGCGGACGCTAATGATAGTTAAATGAAGGCAGATTCACTATTTTATTGAGAATGTGTCGCAGTTAATGTGCGAAATCAGTTGTTATACTTGTCCTATACATTTACTCAATTTTATTTTATTGTGTAGGTATTATGATGTTTAGACTATTTATAATTGTCATAAAAATTATAACGATACTAATATATTACTTCCAAGTAACCTATAGAGACGAAAAATACCTGTAAGTGCAAGCGAGGTAGACTGATAAAAATTATTTATTACCTGACGACTCAGTTGATAATGCGTCTACTATAGCTTGAAAATAGCTATAGGTTCGCGTTGAAAAATAAAAGATATAACGCCTGAAAAAATAATTTTAAACTAATTTTAACGCTTGACATACACTGACGTCTGAAATTATACTTTTGGCAATCGTTGGATCATAGTGTCCACAGTTTCACCCGTGTGGAATATTTGGCCTATGTCCACGCTGAAATTATGTTCTAACTATTGGTGAAAGAATTTTTTAAAGCAGACGAGGAGTTTAGAAGATTACCTCCTCATACAAATAAACAAACACACATTATTAGTATAGATGTAAAGAAGCTGAAAAGTTTGTTATTTTGTGACCCGCTATTAATGATAATTTAAAAAATCAACCAACGTTAGATATGGTTAACATATACATATATATTTTTTTATCTAACAAGAATGTGACTTAAAATTGAGAGGTTTCATTTCCATTTTTTAAGTTTTGTAAATGGTCGTGACCTGCATAGAGACAGTTGTATATATGTGTAGGTTAAATCAAGAAAATATTGATTTCGAATAGTACCTGCAACATGCTCGTACATACATAACGCAAAACTGGAGATAAAAAATAATTACATGCGCTTTTTGGTAAGTGAAGTTAAAAATATAATCTCAACACTAATATATTGTGGGATAATTGTGATGGTATACAATTATGATAGCTTGTGTTGAATGTGATTGTCGATAAAATTACGATGTGATGTACGATACGTCCGATTCGATATTTCACTAATTTTGTAAATACAAAGGGCTTTTGTTTATCATAAAACTAGCTGAGCTCGCAATTTCGTACGCGTGGTATTCGGTATAGCGTGTAACTTTTTTGTTTGTAAGCCGATTGGAATGAAACACATACTAAATGTCGATGAAAAACCGCATTCAAATCGGTTAAGCTATTTCTGAGATTAACGTACACAAACGCACAGACAAACAAACAAAAATTCTAAAAACTATTTTTTTGACCTCATATAACCCAAATCTTTTCAAGGTTCGAGTGAATAGGCATCTTCTGGGTGAGCTCGCTCCATCTTCGGCCTCATCCTTCCTACATGGATAGATGCTGGTCAAGAGCAAACCCATCTATAATAAAAAAAAAAGTCAGTAAAACGTGTACAAATTGTTTTTTTTTTAAAGAAATATTTAATGTACAGACATGTAAAATCGTTTACGATTTTATTATAAGTATAGATTGCTAAACCGGTTAGGAAATAAAATAAATCATATATATAAGTATGAAAAAGTTTGTGCGAATGTGTGTTATTGCTCTGTTCAGGCTAATGTTACTAAAAATATTTTGATATAGCTACAATAGCTTATATGCTGAAATGGACTAAAATGAGATTCATTTAATAAAACGATTTATGATTTACTATAGGAATTTCTTTCTTGGTGTACGTTACATGCTTCCTCCGTCTAGATGTAACAGGCTAAATCATCTAAACTAAACGACACGGATAATTAAGTCCACGATTCATAACTGTAATATAACATATATGTATACATATAAGTGAAGGAACTGTTATTTTTTATATTGAAAACATATTTTTATTTATATAGATTTGTCCGTCAATGTAAATACAGTCTAATAGGGTTCACAGTCAGATACCGTTTGTAACTTCCGAGAACCAGTACAAAGTAATATGACGTACTCATCAAATACCAATGTTGAGTAAAAGTAAAGAAATGTGCTTTTGTCGTAATTTAAGATTTAATATGGTGAATAAAAGCTCACGCCCAAACAGAAAGTGTGCGAAGGTTGTTATCTCACAGCTGGTTTGCCCTCAACAAACCGCTCTTACGCAACATATTAGCGATTCGCTTTCGGAAATTTTTGACGCATCTTTTTAGGTGCGCCAATGTTGAAAAACCGCCTTTGATTTGTTTACACGACAATTTTTCTATAAATACAAGGCAAAAGGGTTTTTTCTCCAATGCATGACAACAGTATTTTTTTTTCATTAGTAGCATAGATATCGGAAACCATTAATCTGGTTAGGGAGCTATTGATGAGCTTTTTTGTGATAAAAAATGTATGATAATTTTTCCCCTTTCCCAGTGATTATAACCAACTTTCGATCATAGGCCGAACTAGTCTATAAATAAAATAGGTTTTGATAAAACAATTAAGTTCTTTTTTCTTCTCTGTGTGTCATCCATTTTTTTTTAATTAGCTGTGAATGAGCTTTAGTGTTATCGTTAAGAAAATATTGGAAACAGTTTTTTCGCCTTAAAATTATTGTTTCTGAATTTGGACCTGTGGCTGAATTTTTTAAATTTCTATTTAGCTACACTGTAATTGCATAAATTAAATATTTTTATAAAATTTTTGAGTTGGACTTTTTTTGTATATTATTTAATATTTCTTTAATGTAGAGAATATATAAAAGGTTGTGATGATTACTCATAATTAAAACTGGAAATTTATCGGATTTTTTTGTGGGCAATGACGAGAAAAGTTAATTACAATTATCCCAAATTAATGTAATTGTAATTACAAGTTATCCCAAATTAATAATTAATTAAATTATTTATTTAAGTGTTGGTATTTTTAGCAAGACCAATTAAGTTCAAAATCATTATAAGTAGGTATTTCACAAAAATTAATACTTAGTAATGAGATAAACTTGCAATTCTTACCGTGAGAGTCTTTCAAATGCCTTAAAGTCATTAAGTCATTTTTCCAAAATTTGTAACATTTGGCTCTGAGCATGCCCAGAGTAGGCTCTGAGAATGGTGATAACAATAAGTTTTAAACATAGGAAATTTCACACAGATAAATTCATCTTGGTACACCAGAAGTTGTAAAAACTAGTAAGTGCCTAGAGTATAAATTCTTACTAAATTCTTTTGTATACTAATACAAAAGAATTTAGTATACAAAAGAGGTAATATACATATAAAAGATATGAAAATTTATAAAAATATTAATTTATTATACTTAGTAAAGCAGTAAATCAATAATATAAAAATAATATAAAAATCCGCTTTAGCAGTGGTAGGACACATTACGTTTCGCATTGCTTGTTTGTTTGTTTATTGTCATAAATTGAGCAGCCCGTCTGGTCGCAGTAACCACGGTGATCTTCTGTGAGAGTTACAGAAGACCACTGTTTTCACAGTGGCCCTCTATTGAACACAATAAGCACGCATACTGTTGTTTCGAGCACAACACTTGTTTCGGTGAGTGAGTAAGAAATGCCACAGCCCATTTTCATATCCGCTCCTAATCCCTTATCCTTTATCCTATTAAAATCGCCAGTGCGCTTGCAGCACTTGTGGTGACTGTTGTGTTCCTTGTGCTAATGGGCGACGGTAGCCACCTACAACCAAGTGGGCTCTCAGCTGCCTGCCGGTGCCGACTTTTTCATAAAAAAAGCTGCCTTATGCTTCTGCCGATCAATGGCGTCTTAACGGGATCGATAAATTTAATTTTTAACGTATCCTTCATACCAGCCCTCACGATTATCATTTCATTTTGTTCAAAAAGATTATTCCAGCATTTTAGTGAACTAAACTAAGTTTAATGCATCATGATGAAATTGAGAATCGTAAGTTTACCCTAGCTGGTACCCCCAGTAGTAAAAGTTTCTAATTCTATGTGGGTACTCATAGCATTTGCATGCTCCCATATGTTATCTATACCATATAAACTTTGCCGCCTTTACCATAAAATAGCATGTCCTATAAGGCTTTTACGTACATACAGGTAGTGGTAAGATTGTTTAATGCGTAACTCACTTGTTTCATTTCGTCTAAATTCTAATGTTACCAGATCGTAATCTACGTAGACATGTTGCGACAGACGGACAGGTGGCGAATGTAATACGCATAGCTATTTAACAGTGTCCTTGGTAATACAACGGTCGGTATTTACTAAAGAGATCTTAGTTCATACTCAATAAATTGGTCGCAGGAAAAGATTACAGTAAAAGTTGAAGAGACACTTTGTAAAATCACATTTGAACAGATGAATTCATGGTTCTCTTCTGGTCAATAGATAATCACCCCTCTAGTAACATCCGTCGACGGCGTGTTCTTACCACAAATGACTTCCTTCATCAAACGTATCGCAGAAGCCCTCGCAGACCGTTGGAACAAATCCCTGAGCACCATACTAGGTCGGCTTAGAACAAGAATAAGTACTTCAATAATTCGCCCCACCGATTCAAGCCCGCAGAGAAACTGTTGGGCTTTGACAACGGAGCCGCTATACCAAACATACACTAAATAATTATTCTTTTTTTTTCTAGAATATTAATAATTGAAATTTGGTCATATAATTTATCAAAATAAAAAAATATATTAGTGTATATTAAAAAAAGATATAGATATTAAGAATATTAATAAAGACAGGGCACATCGTAAACTATATCACAAATGTAAGTCGGCAGGCCGACTGCCGGTCCACTTGATGGCAGGTGGCTACCGTCGCCTAAGAATACAAGCAAAGTGGAAGTGCGTTGCCAACATTATAGGTGGCCTCTGGCATCCCTTACTCAGTCGCCGTAACAGAATAGCACATATAACAGTTATTTCACGGTGGTCTTTTGTAAAGGGGTGATTACTGCGGTCAGACAGGCTGCTCAATTTATGACTGCGAAACGCAGTGTACCAAAAACCCAGATCAGAGCTAGCGTGGAATAGCTCATTTCAAAAGTAGAAAAGCACTGCCGGGAATAGCACTTGGGACCCCTAACTTAGTGTGTTAAGGCAAGCACCTTAACTACTCGAGCAATGGGCTCGTCAATTACATGTATGTGTTCAAAATATAGTCGGTAAGTTTATATGTAGCTACAGTACTCCCCCTCAAGCGAAGCGTACCGGTAATTTGACGTTTGTGTTCTTCTTCGTCAGCAGAAGCCAGGAGAATACAATCTATATACAATCTATATACAAAAATAACAATTTGATAAAAAAAAGTCAATACATGATTATAATAAAATCGTAGACGAGCCGTGTCTGTACATTGACATTAAAAAAAAAAACAATTAGTACACGTTGTACTTATGTTATCCAGATCAAAAAATTTGTTTTACCTGAAATTTTTGTCTGTCTGTATGTCTTTTTGTGCGTTTGTGCACGCTAATCTCTGAAACGGCTTAACCGATATGAATGCGGTTTTTACTTATGTATTGTAGCAAGCTTCCCGTAACATTTAGTGTTTGTTTCATTCCAATCGGTTTACAGACAAAAAAATTACGCGCTATACCGAATACCACGCGTACGAAGTTGCTGGCTCAGCTAGTTTTATGATAAACATTGTATTTACAAAATTAGTGAAATATCGAATCGGACGTATCGCACATCACATCGTAATTTTATCGACAATCACATTCAACACAACTTATCATAATTGTATACCATCACAATTATTCCACCAAATGATATCTACTATAATGTGTTGAGATTATATTTTTTAACTTCACTTACCAAAAAGCGCATGTAATTATTTTTTATCTCCAGTTTTGCGTTATGTATGTACGAGCATGTTGCAGGTACTATTCGAAATCAATATTTTCTTGATTTAACCTATACATATATACAACTGTCTTTATGCAGGTCTCGACCATTTACAAAACTGCGGGCTGAGTTAGTTATAAATTGTAACATAATAATAGTAAATATGAAGGTTGTCATACAGGCTGAGACGGTCCACTTGATGGTAGAGAATAAGCTTTCGATTATAAGCTGTGTTATAAGCTTCCGCCTATAACACAAGCAACGCCACGGGTGATGGAAATAAGCTTTCGACCATATTAGTATTAAGGATAAGGGATTAAGTAGAATTAATGTACAAATTGTAACATTGTAATAGACAGTGGTAATAGACAATCTTTAGACGATTAATCTGGTGTTCTAATTACAAAACCCATCTGATTTTTTAATAACTAAACAATATGGCTCGGCAGCGATATATATTATCAAAAATGTACTTAAATTATTTTCAGTTTAAATTTTGCATAAGTTTTCGAATACCGTTAATGTGTTACAAACTATGTATTATCCTAATCCTAATAATATTGAAAATACGAAAGTTTGTATGTTTTGATGCTCGTTACACAATCACGCAAAAACGCCTGAACTGATTTGGATGAAATTTGACACACAGATAGTTTATGACTTGGACTAACATAATTTTTATCCTGGCAACATTTTAGGTTCAACTGTGATTTTCAAAAAACGAACTGCAACGCGTACGAAGTCGCAGGCGCAGCTGTTACAAAATAAATTATTTCCATACCATTTCAAACAACATGGCCCTTTGAACGTTATTCTCACACAATCAGTGTTCAAATCAACAATCAATTTGTAAGCAAAATAAGTCCTGAATATTCAACAGACGCCCTTTCAAAATCGCACACAAAATAAGTGAAACATTGAATGGTTTTATTGTGATGTCGATTTATATGTTGGTGCCGATAGAACTGGTGCGAATAACTTGGCCAAGGCAACCCACCATACAAACATCTGCTGCGACGAATCATAAATGTGGGCTGTCTTGCTTGCTATAAGCACTATACTCTAAGGTAGGTCAATCGTGATGATTTAATGCAGAGGTAAATCATCACGATGTACCTTCATTTAGCTGGTTCCGGTGGACTCCTTGCAGCTACATAGAAATTATATTCCCAAAACTCGAAAAAAAATGTGAAGATTAGATCTAACTATGGAAATTTGCGTTGCGGCTGAGTTCCAACCACGAATGGAGAGTTCTCTAAATGAAATAAGTGAGAATTGATTGGTTTTTTTGTCACCCCCATTTTTTTGCTACGCCAACGTAGCCCCCGTCGAGTCTCCCGTGGACCCCTAGGGGTCCACCTGAACCACTTTGGGAACTAAGGGATTTAGTCTCACCAGTAAACAAAGATTTTGAACTATAATGAAACTATTGCAACTATGTAAAGTTAATTTAACAAAGAATCTTCATCGGAATATTTAAAACGGCAGAGCGCGCCGACGAATCGGCGCGGCGTGCGCGTGGTGCGTGCGCGGTACTGAATACTGATTATATATTTTTCTAAAATAAAAGTAGCCTAAGTTACTCCTTATAATATCTAACAACAAACATCTATCATCTAAAGCTATCTAACAATGAAAGTCCGATCAAAATCGGTCAGACGTTTCGGAGATTGGCCGGAACAGACAGACAGACTAAAATTTTAATACCGTATATACTTTGATATACATTAAGCAAAAAGCAATTGTTTTGACATTGTTAAGATCGACAGACAGGCTGACGGTCCACTTGATGGTAGGGTGGCTACCATCGCCTATAACACAAGCAACGCCAAAGCTGTTGCAATTGCGCTGCCGACTACTGTAGGATTAAGGATAAGGGATTAGGAGGTGATAAGAAAAAAGGTTCTGACATCCCTTACTCACTCACCGAAACGCAACAGCACGCGTGCTGTTATTTCACGGTGGTCTTCTGTAAGGGGGTGGTTACTGCCGCCAGACGGGCTGCCCAAATGACTGCGAAACGCAGTGTGCCCTGCCACTACTTTCCAAATCCAGACCAGAATCAAATTTGAAAAGTTCATTTTTCAAAGTTGACCCTGCCGGGAATCTAATCCGGAAACCCTAGAACAGAGCATTAAAGCAAGCACCATAACCACTCATCCAAGGAGCTCGTCAAAATTACAATAATTTTGACATTACAATAATTTACCTCTAATAATTAATTTGGTAAAATGATAAAACAATATATCAGAAAAATATATTCAGCAGGTAAATAATTACTTGAATTTTATTTTACTGAATAGAAATCTTGATTGAGACTGTGTTTTTATAAAAAAATGCTATTATAAAATGTATATTTGATGCATGTGCGGCGCGGTCCGTTTGATCCTCGCCGTGCGTGAGAACGATGCGCGCGCGCAGATTTAAGCCAATGTTTCCTGGTGCGGGGATCGTTTTGAATTTACTGCAAATGACATTTGATTGTGAGCAACGGTTAATGCGATATCGAATTAGGATTGCTTTTTATTTAAGGGAGGAACCGTGTGAATCGAGCTTTTCTAACTGGAAAGAAATATGTCTATTTCATATCTACATTATTACATCTAAAACGTGGTCTCTAACTATATGGGCCTCGTAAGAAAGCTCAACGAGCTATGGAGAGGACTATGTTCGGGGTTACTCTGCGAGATCAAAACAGAGGCTCTAGTATGAGTTTACGATACTACACCAATACTACACTCGCTAGCGAGAACGTAAAACTTTTGTATGGGAAATCGTGAACTGTCAATGTCAAATTATCAATTTTCCATATAAATGTTTTACGCTCTCGCTAGCGAGTGTAGTATCGTTAACTCATGCTAGAGCCACTGGAGTGAGGAGATGGTGTAGATAAACGAAAATTACCGTCATAACCCGGCGGATTAGTAAGCTGAAGAGGCAGTGGACAGAACTCATAGTTCTGCCCACTGAAAGTCGGAAAGTTCTCCGGAAAGTTCACTGCCGGAAGGTTCTCCTCTCGAGAACCTTCCGGCAGACACAAGGTGGGCAGACAATCTTATAAGGGCCATTGGAAAATTTAGGGTAGGCCAAAAGTGGACGTCCTACCGCTGAGATAATAATGATGATCAATCTATACTTATTATAAAAGTATTTTTTAAATTATTTTTAAATTATTATTATTGGGATTTTGCTCTGGACTTTTTATTGGTGAAAGCTGTGCCTCCTATTCCCTTGTGTGTTTTTGTCTGATGCCTGCCTCGGAGGCTATGTAACAATAAATAAATAAATAAAATTAATAAAGTCCCTGTCCGCTTCTGTCGGTTTCTTCGTCTAAAATGCCTAACGGATTTAGCAGTTTCTATCTACTAATGGAACGAGGAACGTTTGTGTACATAATTTGCAAAGAAATTGCTTCCGTGCGAAATCGGGGGCAGGTTTAGTACATCTATACATATAATAAAATCATAAACGAGCTGTGTCTGTAACTTAAATATTTATTAAAAAAATAAAAAACAATTTGTACACGTTGTACTTTATGTTACAGAGGTCAAAAAATAGTTTTTAGAATTTTTGTCTGTTTATCTGTTTGTGCGTTTGTGCACGCTTATCTCAGAAACGGCTTAACCGATTTGTATGCGGTTTTCACTGTTGTATTGCAGCAAGCTTCCCGTATCATTTAGTGTTTGTTTCATTCCAATAGGTTTACAAACAAAAAAGTTACGCGATATACGGAATACCAAGCGTACGAAGTTGCTGGCTCAGCTAGTTTATAAAATAAATTCGCTGTATGGATTTTGATATAATTTACGAGTCGCTACCTAACTATAACATGTTATAATAAGGGATGCCATGGGGTTCATTAGGAGAGCCTTATTCCATTGTGATTCAAGTCAGATTACTAAAAGAATTCAATCAATTTATATTTTTTATAGTAATCTTTAAATAATATTTAAAAAAATATGTACGGAAAACCACCGTGAAATATCAGCACTTGTGCATAAATAAGGGATCCGAGGTTTATTCTCCTACTCTACACTGAATCTGCCTGTTGGTTTTAACAAAATACCTACTTATTAATTCATTGCATTACAGTACAAGACCTTACTGTTAATTGCAACTGTATTATTTTCTTAGGGAAGCCTTTTTCTGTTGTTTTAACAACGAAAACCTTCATAACACTCGGTTGATTGACGGACTTTTGCAACATGTCAATCACACGTTTCGTATCCTGATCATGTTGAAACGTCGGGAACACAGCAACAGGAAGATCCTTTTTTTTTTTTTTTTTTTTTTTGACGCGGGCAAAAATGCGTTACGCATACACACACCGTCCGGGGAGACGGTGCGGTTATGTGGGACTCCCTTCCCTCTTGATGAGAGAGGTATACCCACTAAAACCCCGCGGCGGTCTTCCTCAGCGGTCGAGGGAGGGTCCTGGGATCGCATTAGCGCGCCAGGGCCCCCCTCCGCTGTGCCCCCCGTTAGTTACGGTGGGGCGCCTCCCGGGGATGCGTTGTTTGCTTCCCCTCGGGGAGGGGGAAAGACGCTGTCACCAGCGGCTCCCTCAACTCTCGGCAACACTCCCGACCGCGTGGCGTGTTGTCCGATCCCGGACCACATATTTTGACGGCACATCTTCCCCGTGATGTGCCGCCAGTAGCCCGTAGGCGGCGTCTGAGTTACCTACTTTGGTTGTTGGCACCCCGACGTCGCCTCCTCCGAGCGGGATCGGCCCTCTCTCGAACCCGCTCTGCGGCCTCCTTCTGGAGCATTACTTCCTCACAGAAGGAGACCACAGCCTTCCAGTGTTCCTCACTCGCCAACATTGCCGCTACTAATGCTGGCGGGGACAGATTTCTTCCAATTTTGTCGACCAGGACTCGGCGCTCGGACGCCCATGCAGGGCAGTCCTCCAGTGTGTGCTGTGCGGAGTCCCGGTCGGACGTACAATGTTGGCATTGAGCCGTCTCCTCCCTTCCGATACGATTCAGATACTCACCGAAGCAGCCGTGCCCGGTGAGTATCTGAGTCAATCTATAGGTGACCCGTCCGGTCTTCTTCCCTGTCCAGGCCTCGAAGTTCGGCAGAACCGCTCCGACGGCGCGCTGGCGCGCACTACGAGGCTCCTCCAGCCTCGCGCGCCAGGCCTCCAAAGCCTTTCGGTGGGCGTTCCGCCGTAACGTTCCGGGCGCCGATTCTGACGTGTTCCGCTCCCCCTCCTCTATGCGGCCGTCATCCCGCAGCTGGTCGTAGACCGCTGCGTTCATTTCGGCTAGGATGTCAAACGGAGGGGAGCGTGCCAGAACTGTCGCCGCCTCAAAGGATATCGTTCTGTATCCTCGTGCGATCCGTATGGCCATCAACCGCTGCAGACTGTTCAGAAGGGCTCTACAGCGGGGTGAGCTCGCCAGGTCTTTTGACCAGACTGGAGCCCCGTAGAGGGCCATGGATCGCACGACACCCATATAGAGGCGGCGAACTTCCTCCTGTGGTCCCCCGAGATTGGGAAGTAGTCTGTGCAGTGCACCTGCTACCCCTCGGATTCGGGGGACAAGGCGCCCGAAATGTTCTTCGAAGGCCCATTTTGAGTCCAGGGTGAAGCCTAGGTACCTCATGTACCCCCCCACCTTAACTTCGGTGTTCCCTACCCGTATCACCGAGATGGGCGGCTCCATTCTCCTACGTAGTGAATGGAACCACAACGCCTCAGTTTTCTGAGGCGCTATCTTGAGGCCCAACCCTGTGATTTTCTGGACTACCATGGTCACACCTAATTCGGCGAGCCAGATAACTTCCCTGAAGCCTACTCCCCTGGCCAGGATCAGTGTGTCGTCCGCGTAGCAGACGACCCTTAGTCCAGGGGGGAGATTGGTGCGTAGGACGGCATCGTAAGCTAAGTTCCACAACAGGGGGCCCAGAACGGACCCCTGAGGAACCCCGCAGCTTACCTCCCTCTCGTGTCTGTTACCATCCCGACCAATGTACTGGATGGTCCTGTCGCGCAAGTATGATCCCACGATCGTTCTCAGGTAGGGAGGCACATTGTGATAATCGAGTGCCTCCCGTATTGCCTGCCAGGGGAGGGTTCCAAAGGCATTGACTATGTCTAGGCTTATAGCCAACGCTACCCCCCCGGCTCGGACTGCCGACTCCGACAGGGAACGAACGCACCTGACTGCGTCCACCGTCGAACGCCCTTGCCGAAAGCCGTACTGGCAGTCCGATAAGTCGGGACCCACTTGCGACAGGTGCCTGCTGGTACGAGCAGCGATAATTCGCTCAAGGAGCTTTGCCGCTTCGTCTAGCAGGCATATTGGTCGGTAGGCAGATGGGGAGTCTGCGGTCCTTCCTTCCTTTTTGATTAGCACCAATCTCGCTTCCTTCCAGCCGAGGGGGAAAACACCTAGACGGAGGCAGCTGCTGAATAGTCGCCTAAGTCTGCCCCCTAAGACAGCCAGAGCTAGCACCCATACTCGCCCCGGAACTCCATCAGGGCCCGGCGCGGTGTTGTGGGAGGCGAGTCGCCTCACGGCTCGGTCTAACTCATCCTCCGTCACTTCGTAATCGTCCGACCAGGAGAGGGGCGGAGGGTCTGTAGAACTATCCTGGATCCTTGGGAAGAGTGTATCCACCACTCTTCCCATGAATTCCGGATCCAAGGATTTCGACAGCGGTGGTACCCACGGTCTGAGTTTGCCCAGTACCATTTTGTACGGGCGCCCCCATGGGTCTCTGTCCAGTCCTTCAATGAGATCTTTCCAAGACCGAGCCTTGGCCTCCGCGATGGCTACGCTGAGTGTTTTCGCGGCGGCTCCATATTCTCTGCGGACTCTGGCTATCTCCTCGGAACAGGAAGATCCTGTTTCGCAGAAGCAGTGGTGTAATTCAATTAAACATTGCCTATGTTTTTTGTGATTGTTGCAAACGATGAAAGGAAACGCCGTTAATCAGTGCCTATGAAGCAGTCATGACTGACTAAAGACACTATGTACTCATAGTCATGTAGAGGCGAATTTAAGAATTTAATTTTTGAGTTTAAATCCCTAGATTGTACTATAAGCTTTGTATAGCAAACTCCATTACTTTAGGAGCTATCCTATAATTACATATAATAAAGAAGAAATCGAAGAAAATTAAAACGATTTATTTAACAGTATGTACATATAGTATTTTCATAAAAAGCCAATATATTAGTCATTAAAAATTTGATTCTTACATATTTTTTTTTATGTTAAGGTCGACAGACAGGCTGACGGTCCACATGATGATAGGTGGCTACCGTCGCCTATAACATAAGCAACGCCACAGTTGCTGCAAGTGCGCTGGCGACTACAGTAGGATTGGATAAGGGGTTAGGAGGGGGATAAGGAAATGGGCTCTGGCATCCCTTACTCACTCACCGAAACACAACAGCACGTATATGCTGTTATTTCACGGCGGTATTCTGTAAGGAGGTGGTCACTGCCGCCAGGCGGGCTACCCAAATGACTGCGAAACGCAGTGGTGCCCTACCACTCTTTTCAATCCAGACCAGAGTCAATTTTGAAAATAACATTAAAATTTCCAAAGTTGACCCCGCCGGGAATCGAACCCGGGGCCCCTGAGACATTAGGCAAGCACACTTGCCACTCATCCAACGGGCCGTTACATAAAAAAATCGTCACAAAAACTATATTGAAATAAACTGACGCATTTTAAAAACTTTTATCATTTAATACTTAATTCGCTTTGTCAAGCGGACTTTCGTACTCTAGTTATTCTGTGCTTTCGTCTGTGTTTTAGAATTACTGTTATGTCTAATCAATCAAACCTGCTACTCCAGTGCCCTAGGTTTGCGCTGGCACGTTTGGAATTGGAGTTTGAGATTGACATCAAATTAGACAGACATATGATAAGTAAAATTATGATGAATAAGAATACCAGATTTTTTTAAATTAAATATATTACAAAAATCATAAAAATAGTAATAAAGCAAAATAAAACAATATAATATAAAAAATAAAAAATGATAAATAAAGACCCTGATTTAGTTAGGGGTATCGGATCACCCCCCCCCCTCTCCACCCTATGGGCATTGGTCGAGATTAAATTATAAATTTTACTGACGTAGCAACGTCATTGTATTGTAAACGCTCACATTTCATATATTTTAAATAACAATTATGTACAATTATGCAATAAACGGCCCACGAGGGTGGTGTAACCCCCGGGGGAAATAAAAAAAAAACTCAATCAAATATGCCGTATCACTTCCAAGTTGAGAAACTATAGATTGTGTTATTAGATTTAGCTGTGGGAACATTAGTGGAGTTAGTTTTTACACATTATAGTTATTTATAAATTCGTGTTTGACAGAAATTAGCGTAAATCCTCGTTTTTTGTTAAAAAATTAATATTATAATAATTAAGCCTGTTCTTGAGAGATTTAAAAAGCAAATCAAACGTTGTTTTTGATTTGGTAAGGAAAACTGTCAATTTATATTAAAGAAGCAAACCTATAAAAATTAAGAAGAACTATTATGTACTAAATAGTTTTCTTAGGTGAAAACACTAATAAATATCGTGCGAACATCTGTGATACAATATTTAATAAAATGTATTCCCAAGGTCCCCGTCACGAATACAGTTATATATGAAAAGCGTAGCCCATAACAAATGTCTAATACGTTTTAAATCTCAAAAGCGCGCACGTTCGAACAGTGTGTTGAACAAACAGTATGTGAACTCTGAAAAAAATATTATTAAAATGTGAACACTCTAATGCAAAACATTTTGTAAAATAATTCCGGTCCATAGCAAGGTACAGTTAACAATATTATTAGAAGAATACTTCAACAATGAACTGAAAAACGTTAAAATAACTAATCCAAACAAAATAAATACACGCAACAGTAAATGTCAAAAACTAGAACTGCCAAAGTATAATAACCTATATGGAAAACGTAGATTGACTTATTTGGTACCATACCATATTAATCATCTGCCAGCAGATTTAAAAAATAATTTAAATACAAAAAATATTAAATATAAATTAAAACAATATTTTATCCCTAATAAGTAGCATTGTATGCATTTGTGTATTGTGTTTGTATGTGTATTTGAATATAACTAATAATAATAATTATAACTAAAACTAAGAAGTCAAAAATGAAATACCTCATTGTTATAAATTGTTTATTTTATTAAAATAAAGATTAATAAAATTAAAACAACCTGTAGAAAGTGTGCATTGTGCATTCTTGTTGTCAACAAGGATGCACTTATATGTTAGCTGCATGTTAGAGTGGGACGAGCAGGTTTGTTGTATGTTAGTGTTAAAGTTGTATCTACCTACAAATATTCACTTTTTACTTTTGTCTGTATTTGTAACAAAAATTCTGTTTATATTTCTACCATTGAAGACAACTCAGGTGTACGCTAGAAACTTAATTGAGTTTATAGTACACCTAAACTGTGTACCGCCCAATGTATTTTTTCTTTGTGTAAATAAATTTAAAAAAAAATTAACCTCTAAAACAAGACATAAAACAAAATGATTTATATTTTATCATAACGTTTATCACGACTCCCGAAAAATGACAGCTCTACAATCAGTCCCCCTCATTTAGTAAATGTTTTAATAAAGTACGATTTACTAAAAGAATACATTTTATTAAATTATAATAAAATTTAAAAGAATTGTATTAACCATCTTCACCGAATTAATTATTTTTAATTTGAATTTGTATTGTTTATTTTCTGTTTCTTTAACCTACTCAAGCTGAAAACATAACATTATCTCATTTGATGACGTAACAGTAAAATCGAATTATACATTGAAACTTGATTATGCGTTCAAACTTCATATTTATAACCTTAAACTTTAGATCTTTATAACCTTTAATGGATAAAAAATGCATATTTGTTATATATAACATTCAAAAAAAATTATATATATAAAACGACAAAATTGCGCGAGTGCGCAACACTTCTTAAGAAGTTAAACCCTGAAGCACCTAGATTTTGCGGTTTTATGTTAGAACCTACACTGACCATAAATACTGATAGGTAACATTTATGGTCATTTTTTTAAATGTAAGTTGATTTTATTTAAATTTTGATGTCTATGGATCACACTCAATCCTTCTAATATTACAAGTGCGAAAGTTTGTGAGGATGGATCTAAGGATGTTTGTAACTCTTCAACACAAAAACTACTGAACCGAACTTTAAATAAAACTTAAACATAGGCTTTAATTTATAACATATTCAGAGGAAGTCGCGAGTAAAGAGTAGTCCCCAAATAAGCCCTGTATGTTTTAAGGGTCCGGCACCGCGTTACATACTGTTTATTTTTAATACTGCATATATTCACACAGTTAAGGCAGGTCCGCATCCGCAACGCGTGGGAGGCGACATCACGATTTGATGTATTAATATGTTGGTGTTATGATAATAAAGTCGTCCGCAGGTTGTGTTCTACGATGCTAGTCGTTTGTTTTCAATCCATGTGTAATAAAGATAGCGTTAGATATTATGTAACTTTGTGTTAAAGATATCTATATCAATACATTATTATTATTATTATTCACATATTTATTTCTTTTCTTAATTTTAAATTTTTTACAATATAAATATTAAAAAACAAACAAACAATATATATCATAAAAAAATTAAAACTAGGATTCCGCAGATAGCGGGGCAAGGCCCAAGCTACCGGTGGTTAGGGCTGCAGAGTAAGGAACCTCCTGACAATTCGTGCCGTGTCAAGAAGTATCGCCTTCTGTATCTGTCCCTTGATCCAGCCATCTAGTGAGAGCCTCTTGAGATGTTGGTCGAGGCTTTTCGCTATAAGACCGTTCGCCGAGACGGCTATCGGGACGATAATTGTCGAATCGACGTCCCACATGGCGGTCACCTCATGAGCCAAGTCAATGTATTTGGTAAGTTTTTCTTTTTCGGCTTTCACGAGGTTTTCGTCATGCGGGACAGCGATGTCGACAAGCATCGTCCGGCGCTGGGATCGGTCAATAACCACGATGTCGGGCTTATTATTATTATTATTAAAACTCTTTATTAGTACTATCAACATAAAAATTATAATAAAATAAATAATAATACATAGTAATAATACGTGATAATAATATAATAAAATGTAAACGAGCCGTGTCTGTACATAAATATTTTTTCATAGAAACAATTTGCACACGTTTTACTTACCTATATTACCGAGGTAAAAAAAATATTTTTTAGAATTTTTGTCTGTCTGTTTGTCTGTGCGTTTGTGCACGTAAATCTCAGAGACGGCTTAACCGATTCGAATGTGGTTTTCACCGATGTAGGTATTGTAGCAAACAACTCGTAACATTTAGTTTTATTTCATTCCAATCGGTTAAAAAATTACGAGCTGTACCGAAATACCACGCGTACGAAGTTACGTGTTCAGCTAGTTTCAGTCGCTGTCCGACTCTATCTGTTTCTCCACTAACTACTTCTGAAACCACCCAACAGATTTTAATGCTGTTTTTACTAATGGAAACAGCGATAAACGAGGTAGGTTTGTGTATGTAATTTGCAGGCGAATCAGGCGGATAGCTTGTTGAATATAAAATAAAATATTGTCATTAATTTAATTAGGTTATACAATTTTTATATACCCTAAAACATTCCCCGTTTATCCCTCTTTCCATTAGCGAAAACCGAATTAAAATCGGTCTACCCGTTCACGCGTGATGCCTATAATACGCGTGAAGACTAGCGTTCCGCCCCCGGCTTCGCCCGGGATGCAATTTCTATATTTATGAACATTCCCCGTTTATCCCTCTTTCCATTAGTGAAAACCGAACTAAAATTGGTCTACCACGTTCACGCGGGATGCCGTGACCAAGGGAAATGGGGATTCATTTTTATATAAATAGAAGATTAGTAAAAATATTCATATTATTTAAATGGGAAAACCTTGATATTGTATATTTGTTCAAAACAGCAAATCAAATAATATATATTGCTAGCATAAAAACTTTAGTTGACAATGAATTTGTGAATTCTAAAGCTTTCCCACGGACGACAACTGTCATATTTGTGATTGATGACGTTTGGCATATATTGTACCTACTTCACTCAATACTTTTTTGCTAAGTTAATGATGACACCTTGCACTTTAATTCTCTTTGAAAAATCTACGTGATATATTTTAAAATTTTTTTAAAGATGTTCTATTTTTTAACCTAAAATAATGTTCATTGTTCTGTGACCCGTACAGTATTTGCACGCTCTGTGGTAGTTGTCACGTTCCGATGCAGTAATTGCTGGACTGGGTGTGGTTACAGCATTCTTAGCAAGGACCTAACAAGATCACAGTCAAGTGACAATAAACCATTACTCGGAAAACCATTTATGAATAAATTTAAAACGGCTTACTTTAATTATTCCTTATTTTAATTATGAAGAGTCACGGTAATGACGGCGTTTTTCTAGATTATAATTATTTAAAAAAACAATGGGAATTCGTTCGCACAAAAAGGGGTAATTATTTAAAATGTCACATTATTTGTACAGTGGTGATGGGCAAACAAAGAAATGTTCGTTTCATGTAAGCAACAAACAAGTCTTTGTTTCGTGAGAATAATCGAAAGGCAATGCAACGTTGAAAAACTTTTGAATAATTTTGGAATAAATTCAGATTGCAATTCTTTATTATGTTTATTTATATAAAAACTCTTGATTAATACGTATTATTTTAATTAGATTAACAATTAGTTTGTCTCTAATATTATTGGCCCTAGAGCCGCAGGTTAGGGGTGCAGGTCGACTCAGGATCCGGGCTACTGACCGGTCCTATGTCCAGCAGCGAGCGTTCTACAGCTAAGATGATGTGGACTATTAGCAGATTTTTTTAATCAAGATCCACCGACCACAAAATATAATTGTTAATGAGCTATGACAGGACCGTGGTTGAAAAGTTGTGGCAGGACACGCTGCGTGTCGCTGTCATTGAACAGCCCGTCTGGCGGCAGTAAAAATTAGTGTTACAGAAAAGCACCGTAAAATAACAGCATGTATGCTGTTGTGCTTCGGAGAGTATGTAAAAGATGCCAATGTGCATTTCCCTATCGCCTTCCAATCACTTATTCTTTATCTTACTAATATCAAAGCACCTAAAGCGTCGTTTATAAAATTAATAGCCGGTAGCCTCCATAAAATATGGAACATTTCTGCTGTCAATAGGCATGATGACAGATTTTGAAATTCCCTTCCATAATGTAGATGCACGTCTACCATATCCGAAGAAAACAATATTTCAGCAAAAAAACTAAATTTCAACGCGAATTATTGAATGTTTTTTAAATCTATTTTGAATTACGCGCGAAAACGCTCTTAGGTGTCATGACGTCGCTGATGAACCGTGACGTCACCGACATCTCATCAGATTTTTCATTCTGTCAAAGCAAAGTCAAGCAACACGATGGCACTTACCTGGGTGTGACGTCATTCGCTCTGATTGGTGTTTCAGTTAACATGGCCGATTGCAGTTGTTTATACTTATATTTTATTGAAAATCCTATTAATCTCAATTTTAATACAAAAATGAGTCTCGTAATTTTTTAGACTCCTTTCAACATATATTTTTCTCCAAAACCATTTATTCTTTGATTCTTTAATACCGTCATCATGCCTATTCGCCACATGTCCATTTCAGACTTATCTTCAATTCTCACCATCGGAAATGGGCTTAAAATATAGGCCTCGAATTCCAGGTAGGTATATATTTTCGGTTCATCATCATCAGCCTGTGTCTCTCCACTGCTGGATATAGGTCTCTCCCAAGGCTCACCACTACGTACGGTCTTCTACCCTTTGCATCCTGTGAAGTTCCTTCCTGTGTGCCGCTTCCTGTGAAGTTTTTCAGGTCGTCGGTTCACCTGGCCGCAGGGCGTCCTACGCTGCGCTTTCCAATTCGTGGCACTTGCCACTTTAACTTGCTAATTCTCTTGGCTATGTTGACAACTTCTAGTTCTTCAGCGAACTTAGGAATTTCTGATCCTATCCATCAAAGAAACTCCGAGCATAGCCCGCTTCATAGCTTGATGAGCGACTTTAAAGTTGTGGATCAGTCCTTCCATGAGAGGTCTCGTTTCGGCACCATACGTCATCACTGACAAGATGCACTGACCACTGCGATTATATAACTTGTTCTTCATTGCGGCAGTGGTGACGAGAACGGATGACGTAGCTTCCCAAACGCAGCTCAACCCCAGCTGAATTCTTCTGTCAATTTCTTTTTTAAATTTGTTCCTGCCTAACTGGATCTTTTCAATTATTATTCAAATTTTCATCGATTGAACTGTATGCCTGTCTACCATTACAACTGCGTAAAGAATACACAATTACTGGTTTCATTACACCTCAATAATTATTACTCGCTTTTGAAAAAAAGAATCGAACCCGATACGAGATTGGTAATTAAAATACTCTATAATTTTCCGATACAATACGTTTAAAATCGATTACTCATGCCCTACCGATATTATATGAACGAATCGCAATAAAACAAAATGATCTTAACACCTTTTCATTAATGTTGGGATTATAATTTATGTGTGATGCAGCAATTCTTGCAGTGATTAAAAGTTGTATCAAATATGCACTCTAGAGACTCTTTCGCATTATTCACAGCTAAGCATTATACAATAACAGTCACACACCCGTATTCCTCAGACTTAATATTATGCTAGCTGGATTCGGAAAGATAATTCAGAATTGTGAAAATACTCAGTTGATTTCTTTTTATTAAAATGCCATTACTGGTTTGCCGTCAGTTCTGAAGATTTGTGCCTGTCCTGGTTCAGACGGAAAAGACCGAGATCCCGATCCATTCCCTGATGTTATGTAGCCACGATTTCTTCCGGCTTCAGTCGAATTAGATGAAAAGAGGAGCTGACACGGAAAAAAATCCGAGTAGCAATTATCCTTCGTAAATCGTTTGATGATTTTTTGTTTATTTAGGATAATTTGAGGGTGAAAGGATATTTCAAGGTTAAATCATAAATTATCCAGTTTTTGAAACCGCCCTTCCATTTTCTGTGCGAAAATTAGTGCGAAAATAGCGAACAACAATCTTAAAATTTCAAAATACTTCACAATATCCAATATCAATAAAAAAAATTAGGAATTTTTGTATTGATCCCTTAATCCCTTTTTGTTCAGTAGTTTTTAATTGTTTATAACTATTATTTCTCTGCGAGTTTGAAACTTTTGCTCATAGACGTTATTGCGTATCACAAGTAACATAAGTAGAACTACAATTATTTTTTTTAATATTTTTTTGATGATATTCAATATACGCACACGGCTCGTTTACGATTTTATTATATTATGTATTATTAACTTTAACATTTATTTATTTTAGTCAAATAAGAAACAGCGTTGCCAGAGTTTAATGGAGCAATAAAAGATGCCGTTATTTTAAATTAATCAAAAAACTTTTTTTTTTCAATTTTTCATATGTTAAGCCAGTATTTAAGCCTGCATACCAAATTCAATCTACAATATCGATCTAGTTGTATAAAAATAGTTAGAGTGCTCAAGTGTGGTCCAAACTCCTTTCGGCTGTGCCGGCAGCCGCGGCTCTGCAAGGAAACAATGGCTGTAATCTAACATCTCGCATATTGTCTAGCAAACGCTCTAATAGTTGACCACCAACCACAACAACCCGCGAACCTCTACATACGAAACTTACTTTAATTACTAACAATGTACCTTAATTGACAAGGCATTATTTCGGACCAATAGGATAATAATTATTTTAGAATTTCCAGTTACATACTAACGTGAGTTCATCTTAATTTCTTACAATCTAAAAAGTTAGGAAAATTTAATTGTTATTATTTTTTTAACTATAATTTTTAAAAATTTAATTATTTAATTATTATTACTTTTTAATTACTGTCCGGTGAAGAATTTTTTAAAAATAACTCTTCCAGTATATAGAAAAAGTATATCCAATCCAGTTCCAATTATAGAAAAAAAGTAAAGGGTGGTATAAAAGGAGGCAAAATTTCCTTCCAAGCTAATATTACAAAAATAATGATATTAACCAACTCTGGTTAATCTTATTCTAATAAGATCTAATAATCTTATTCTAATAAGAGTTGACACCCCTACCTACATTTTAATTTGAATATGTTTATTTAGATTTCAACTGTATGTACATTTTACATTAATTCTCCTTATCTATTGTACAGCTTTACCATTATATTTATCCCACAGGAACTCGCTGAAGTAATCAAAAGTATTCTATGCCTACAAAGAGTAGTCGAGGCCATAAGGAAACCACTTGTGTGCGAAGTATCAGAGGAATTAATAGATCTTTATTATATACTCGTACATATCTATATATACAATAAAATTGTAAACGAGCCGTGTCTGTACATTAAATATTAAAAAAAAACACACGTTGTACTTGTTTTATTGAGGTCAAAAAAATTGTTTTTAGAACTTTTGTTCGTTTGTTCACGTTAATCTCAGAAACGGCTTAACCGATTTTAATGTAATGTATTGTATTGAATACACTAATGTATTGTAGCAAGCTTCCCGTAACATTTAGCTTTAGTTTTCTTTCCAATCGGTTTAGAAACAAAAAAGTTACGCGCTATTCCTAATACCACGCGTACGAAGTTGTGGGCCCATATATGTAGTTATAAAATAAAGTCGCTGTCCGCTTCCGTCTGTTCCTCCGCTAATTTCTAAATCACACAAAGGATTTTATTATACTGTTAGTATAATCTATTACTATTATTGTTTTAGTACTGTTAGCGATTACTAGTATTAATACTAATACTAGTAATCGCTAGTCACGAATGGGTAAATCGTATTTGTTTCATTAAATACATTTATTTAAAAACAAATACTTGCTTTATTCTGTTGTTCAAAAGCAGCCAAACGCTTTTTTTAAACCCGGCTTCCTCAGACTTAAACGAATATTTGAAAAAAATATAGGCTAATTGGTCTTAGCCGTTTTCGAGTTTAATTTTTAGAATTTTTGTATCTAACCTCTGTACGGTAGCTATAAAAACTATACCCACTGTTATTAAGGTTTATTAATTTAGTAAATAAAGTAAACGTATGGGAAATGAAAAAAAAAAGCTAATAAGTTTATGCCAGGTCAATTCCATGCCGAATATAATTTCGTAGGTTGATGTCTAAGAGAACAGCACAAGGTCTGCCCGCGGCGATGCTCGCCCATTGTTCCCGAACGCCGCCCCCACCATTGTTGCCAACTTTTTCGCCACTTCGACACTACTAATGGCGTATTCAAGCTCATGCAATTATATCTGAACAGATCCAAGGGCAGCTCACTGCACCAGAATAATTCCTATCATTTACGGGTAAGTACACATGGGTAAGTTAAACTGTACTATCTTTACTAATCTATGTTAATATAAATAGAGAGGGCAGATTTTGTATGTTTGTTTATATGTGAAAGATAATTTCAGGAACACGCGAAATTCAGGAATTCAGAATTTAAGCAATTTCAGGAATTGTTTATATCATGTTGTTTTGAAGAACCCGTTGGGTGAGCGGTTAAGGTGATTCCCGCTCTATTCGAAGGTTTCCGGGTTCGATTCTCGACAGGGTCAACTTTGGAAATGAGTGGAAAGTAGTGGCAGGGCACACAGCGTTTCCCAGTCATTTGGGTAGCCCATCTGGCGGCAGTAACCACCCCTTACAGAAGACCTTGTGAAATAAAAGCACGTGTTCTGTTGTGTTTCGGTGAGTCAGTAAAGGGTGCAACAGCCCATTTCCCTAACCCTTCGCAATCCCTCATCCTTAATCCTACTGATGTAGTGCACTTGCAGCATCTGTAACGTTGATCGTGTTATAGGCGACAGTAGCCACCTACCATCAAAATATAAATCTATATCTTCTTATATATAAAAATGAATCCCTATTTCTCCTGGTCACGGCATCACGCGTGAACGGGTAGACCGATTTTAATTCGGATTTGACCAATGGAAAGAGGGATAAACGGGGAATGTTTTAGGGTATATAAAAATTGCACGCCGGGCGAAGCCGGGGGCGGGTCGCTAGTAATTAATAGATTGCATAGATAGTAGAATGTATAGGTTTTCTCGGCCGGTATCCATATGAGTTGTGGGTTTCCGGGATGATGGCCCGTCTGTTGGAAATTCTTCCAAACGTTTCGTCAACAACTGCGGTTGACATCCTCAGTGGTGTGGTCCGTGTTAGAAGTAAAGTACATCACATCCCTGCGCTATATTGATTCTAGAAAGTGAAATAACAGATGTAACAAGGATAGCCGTGCACTGCAGACAAGACAATGATTGCCCACAAATGACGTCACGCACTGTGATTGGTGTTTCAGTATAGATTAAAAATATTGTAAATAATAAAATTTTATTTCTTCATTTAGAAATATTTAAATGAATTATATTAAATTATTATTCGATAAATAATCGTAAAAAATTTTATATTTTCTTTCTAAGTGCATTTTAGATTTTAATCTGATTACTGTCCGATCCCCTATTGAGACGTTATTGCCTTCGACGCAAGCTTCAGTCTAACTATAAAGTTACACCTTGTACTATTATTGTATTCTGTGATTACACAAAATATGTATTACCGTGGTCGTTGCATTACACAATAGTGATCTTGTCTTTTTGTAATTGAGGTCCGGATAATTGTTAACGAAGAAACAATTTGGAGGAGGTCATTAAACAACATTCCACTTGCTATAACTAGATAAGTACATATGTAGACGCGTACTAGCAGAGATTAGTGATCGGTAACCTGCGGCTGCTAACATTGCGTAACGTTTGTAGGGCAATGGGCATTACTACTCCGTATAGCTTACTCAATTCAACGACGCAATGCATTCACTGAAATTGTAAGCAATAAAGCAGAACACTTATGCATGTTTCTTTGCTGGGCGGTTTGAGCCTCACAAAGAGCAAGGTCAGGTGCACTACAATGTAATTGTCTAGGATTTTGTGAGGTTTACTAAAATTAGAGAGTTTAAGAACAACCAGATTCCTTCATCGTGACATACAACGCTAGAAAGAGACTCACAAAGTTGAGCAAAATTAATTAAGGTTTCAGAAAATATAAATCTTAATAAGGGAAGAGTACACTGCGTTTCGAAATCATAAATTAGGCAGTTTGACCTCAGTAATCACCCTCCTAAAAAAGACCGCCCTTAAGTAGATGTATAGTTTTTTATTTTTTACGTGCATAGACATAGACGTACATAGACGCAAAGTTGCCTGTCTGTGTGTATTCTATAAGATGTACTTCGGTGAGTGTGCTCGAGAGCTGCATGAGATCATACCGCCTTCTTCTATCGGACATGCAGACGTACGGCTGGTTACCATCTTCACCTTGTCGAAATTCCTCTAATTCGGACCAAGCGCTTTAAAACATCTTTTGTGATGCGCACTGCTAAGGATTGGAACTCCCTGCCGGCGTCTGTATTTCCGAGCTCATATAACCCAAATCTTTTCAAGGTTCGAGTGAATAGGCATCGTCGGCCTCATCTTTCCTACATGGATAGATGTTGGTCAAGAGCAAACCCACTGAGTGAATATTTGAATGTTATTTTAAAATATGCAATAATAAAATCGCTTCGAAATCGCTACAGATTTGAAATTGAGTTAAGCCCTCGACTTAATGTATAAGTTGGTATGATTTAAAAATGAATAAGTGAAATTCCAGCTCTCAATAAGATAAACGTGCAAGAATATGAATAGGAATGCGCGAGATAGTGTGGCGGGCAGATGGCGCGGGCGGCGGTACACAGGTGCGAGTGATCAATTAGCAAGGATCGATGGAGGAGATTACGGCGCGCGTGCGACGCCACTGACGACCAACCATTTTACTCGGCGCTGGCCCAATTCATAAGCGACATTGTCTCCTGTTGCATCAAGCAAACATTCAATGAACGTTATTATTATTGTTAAGGATTATTTCACCTACATTTTACATGTAAGATAGTTTTTCACATATAAAACCTTTTTGCTGTTTGTTTTTATATTTAAAATTATTTTGTCTTTTTTATATAAGAAAATCCTTGTCAATTTTCAATCATTGCTTCGCTCTGTTTTGCTGTACCATTAAAATTTTGTAACTTTCAAGATATAAACTTATTTTTTTCGTATGTAAATTTAGTACATTCACATTATTTAAAGTGAACAAATCGCTAATTCTTATCAATTACGACTTTGGAGAAGCATTTGCGACTTCAATCATTCGATACTTGAGTGGTATAGATCGCTTTTATCGATAGCGCTAGTGAAGCTCCAAGTAAACATTACAAAAAGTATATCAAAGCTGTCATCTTGATTTGTTTATCCACAAATGTAAATGCATTTTAAAAACATAACAGGTTTGCGAATGACACTGCTCTTGCGATAGATACAATTATCAAAACTATTTATTAAAACAACTTTCAGATCCATTTGAATTTGGAATATTTCTAAAAACATACTTATTATGTGAAACGTCACATTTTAAATATTTTTAATTCAAATTTTCGAATCCTATTTTAGATTTATTGGAATAAAACGATGTGGTAGTGTTCACAAAAAGAAAAAAAATTCAAACTCAAAATATTTTTTTCTCAAACACACAACTAATGGTTAATTTTATGTAAAGGCATTTGCACAGAAGACCACCCCTTACAGAAGACCACCGTGAAATAACAGCACGTGTGCTGTTGTGGTTCGGTGAGTGAGTAAGGGATGCCAGAGCCCATTTCCCTATCCCTTTCCAATCCCTTATCCTTAATCCTATTGGAGTCGGCAGCGCACTTGCAGCAGCTTTGGCGTTGCTTGTGTTATAGGCGACGGTAGCCACCTACCATCAAGTGGACCGGCAGCCTGTCAGCCGAAGGAAGAAATCCTGGCTACATCAGGGAATATATCGGAATCTCGAGTGAGTAAAATCTGTTCCGTCTCGTCCAGGACATTTCAAACTTTTTTGAACCCTGCCCGTTACAAACTTTTTTAAATATAGTCTATTATGCACTGTATTTTAATTTAAATTTTATTCAAAGATATCAAACTAGCCCACGAAAAGTAATCCTACTTAGGTTAGGGGTTACTACTAGTAATCCTATAATCCTACTAGTAATCTATAATCCTACTAGTAATCCTACTAGCCCACGAAGGTTAGGGAAATGAGCTCTGGCATCCCTTATTCACTCACCAAAATACAACAGCACACGTGTTGTTATTTCGTGGTGGTGTTCAGTAAGGGGGTGGTTACTGCCGCCAGATGGGCTGCCCAAATGACTGCGAAACGCAGTATGCCCTGCTACTACTTGATTTGTTATTCTCTCTTAATTCGTTTATAACTTTTGCAATTGCTGTAAAATGTGCTGGTAAAACATTTTAATACATGCATTTTTCTAGATTCCAATCAGCTATCGCATATACTTTTAGTAGTTTTATAAAGAACTAGCGGCTGGCGTGCAATTTTTATATACCCTAAAACATTCCCCGCGCATCCCTCTTTTCATTAGTGAAAACCGAATTAAAATCGGTCTTCCCGTTCACGCGTGATGCCGTGACCAAGGGAAATGGGGATTCATTTTTATATATAGAGATTAACATCAATTTGAACTTGTGAAGAAAACTATAATAATAACATATAATTCTAGAATCTTTCAAAACAAATTTCCAAAATTAAATTTAGCCAACTCGTAAATTGATTGGACATATTCTTGCGATTTATGGCAAGCAGTTTTTAGAGGTCGTATATCAATCTGTTACACTCGCCGTGGACTATGTTTATTGAAATTTTGACACGAAATTGATTACATCGACAGTGATTTGCGGCTGATTCGTGGCTTTTTGCCCACATTTCTTAAATGAACGAAGAAAAACCTTGTTTAAAATATGAGTATGAGACGAAAAAAACTGCGCCTGTAAATTAGAGAAGGGTATGCGTTTTTCCTTTAATATTTATTACTGTACGTTAAATAAAAACTGAAGTCAGTTAAATTTGTAGTCATTAAGTTAATATACCTACCTATATTAACTTACCTAATGACCTTAGGTCGTTATAAGTTCATATAGGTACCATAAATGTATAGAAGAAATGTAGAAAAAATAATAAAAATGACTATTCTGTGTAAATCGAAAGCGACTTCATGTCAAGCATAAAAGTCATAGCCCAATTAGATAAAAAAAAAAATTCCGACTAACAATTTTCGTTCGAAAATCGTGTCACCAGCATTTCGGTTTTGAATCTTGAATTTGTTAGCGAATTTTTGTTTATTGAATAATTCGTTTGTTTTAAATTTTACACGAACAATGGTCATAATCGAAGTTGTTTGGAATTAAATTTCCCACAATTTTTGTTCGCGTAAATTTTTCTATAGGATCAATACTTTTCGATTTAAACCCGAAAAGAGATGGGGTCTTTAAGGTTCATATATTTGGGACGCAAGGGGGGAAAGAGCGGTGCAAATAAACCGTTTCTCGAATTGTATAACTTTTTAAGTACCTACAATGAAAAAAAAAATTTTTTTTCAGGTGAAAGCTCTGCGAAATCGAATTATGCGTCTTTGGAACGTTTAGCCGATGGTCCGGCCAAGATTGGGTCGTCTGAAAAATGTCGATCCTAGCGAAAAATTTATGAGGACCAAAATTATAGGAAATTGAATTTCAAACAACTTCGTTGTTGAAAATAAACACGTTATTCAATGAACAATAACATAACAATTCAATAACAGATCCTGAAAACCTTATGTAAACTGCTAGTGGACGTCCAAACGATTTCCGAAAGAAAATCCGAAAGAAATTAAGAAAACCCTAATTAGATGGGCTTATAAGTCATGTAATAGTCTTTTTTTATAAATGGCAAAGCAATGCCCCGCGATTAATAAAAAAAATAAAATCAATTGCTTTTACAGGAAAAGCCTTGTTTGATAATTTAAGTAAAAATAAAACCAAAAAGAATTTTTGCATATGATTCGCCTGTAAATAGGCACCAGATATTATTTCGGTCAAACAAAAACACAAACAAACGACTCGAAACATTTTCAAAATTATTTTTCATTTTACGAAAGCAGCCATAAAAAATATCAAATAACATGAACGTATCGTATATCCATCACTTTCTTATTACGAAATACAGAGTAATGGAACCTTTGGATTATGTAAAGAACGCCACCTCATATAAGGTAGGATTCTTCTTGGAAACTGCAATAACTTTGAAAGTATTTTTTTAACTTAAACCGCAGCGGCGTAACCAGTTTGCTTAGGTTTAGTGTCGTTTGACGTGATTTTTATGTTAAAATAATAGGTTGCGGCGCGCTTTTAAAGACATTATGAAGAATGGTAGCTATAACTTCCTTTATTGCGTTTCTTCTATAAAAAGAAAAATTATAATTAAATATAATTAAACGAAAGCTTGATGTACAAAAAGAATAGTCTAGTTCACAAGTTCAAATTGATGATTATTTGATTGTTGGATCTGCTTGCCATGGATGGACATGGATGGCCATCTTTTACCCGGAGACTTCGTATTAATAAATTATAGTCTACATATTATTACCTACTGAAAAGTTCATCAAAATCCTTAGTTTTTGCGTAAAAGAGTAACATTGAGGTCTATGCTCGTACATCGTCTATACACAGACATGGCTCATTTACGATTTATTATATGTATAGATTTATTTGTGTAGTATAACCTAATTTATTATTAATGCCTTATTCGATATACAAATGTCCTTGTAGTAATTTGGGTATAAATAAAGATAAGCGGGAATAGGGGATCGGACAAATTTTCAGACAGTGTTTTAAATTAATCTTCATGGATATTTATTCCCATAAAAAAAAATATTTTATTTATTTATAGCCTTTTAGGTACTCAAAATCATGTTTTAATATTGTTTGTTTGAAAATGCCGCCAAAACGCCAAGATAGTTCATCTGAGAGCGCGTAACGTCATTTGTGGTCATAATATCATAACAAAACAGCTGCATTGGCATAAGACAATGATTGCCCACAAATGACGTCACGCACTGTGGTTGGTGTTTCAGTATAGATAAAAAATATTGTAAATAATAAAATTTTATTTCTTCATTTAAAAATATTTAAATGAATTATATTAAATTATTATTTGATAAATAATCGCAAAAAAATTTATATTTTCTTTCTAAGTACATTTTAGATTTTAATCTGATTACTGTCCGATCCCCTATTAAATGGAGTCAATCTTCGTAATAGTGGTATTCAATTGAAACCTTCGTAATAGACAAGAAATCGCAATACAAATGTTTCAAATAAAAACATGAAGCCATACGCAGTCAGAACAATAGGACAATGAAACATTTCTCATGGTACACAGAATTCGTACAATACTCTCCCACGGATCAACATAAGTCTTATTTAGGTTAACCCCTTTAACTTAGATCTAGATTTTTAATTGCGTTTTTTTTTTAAATTGAAAATGCCGCTCGTGTCTTTGGCAAGATTTAATCAACATTAAACATTATCGGCGCGAAGGACCATTTGGAACTTGGTGACTGTAATATGTGATTTGATATTTTCTTTTTCATACAGACTACAATATATTCGTTATGAAATATATTATATTCACTCCATTTTTGTCTATTAATAAAATTATCACCTACTCCAATCGATTTCCTTAAGGGGGACAATTAATAAATCTATTAATCTAAACGACATTAAGGTAAACCGTAATTAGAGTTACTTTTTAATGGCATGTAAAGACAACAACAAAATTCGTCTCAATCTTAATACATTGAAAAGCATTTTAATAATTAATTTAAAATCATAAGCTCGTGTGTGCGCTTTTGTTTCTAAAATATTTGCCTGCCAAATTTTCGAAGAAACTTTGCACTTTAATCTGTACATTAAATATTTTTTATTTAATTTACAGATTAAATATTAAAAGGAAAAAAAAAACAATTTCTACATCTTATATCTACTTATGTTAACGAGTCTTATATTACTTATGTCAAAAAAATAGCTTTTAGTATTTTTATCTATTTGTCTGTTTATCTGTTTGTCTGTGAGTTTGTGCACGGTAATCTCATAAACGATTTAACCGATTTGAATGCGGTTTTCACTGATGTATTGTAACAAGCTTACTGTAACATCTGGTGTTTGGTTCATTTCAATCGGTTTACAAACAAAAAAAGTTACGCGCTATACCAAATACCACGTGTACGAAGCTATTCAAAAATAAATAGGTACATTAGAGATTTTTGATAGTGTACTGCAGATACACTATCAAAAATCTCTAAGTAAGACTCTAAATTAGTTATTAGATTAGAGCTATTTTAAGTCAGGTCATGTATCGGACAAGAACTAGCTAAAGCGATGACGATTTTGAGAAGAAACTCCGAAAAAATCCTGACTATCGCTATTGTATTATGCACAGATCAAAGTATAAATATTACTAAACTATGAACCATTTCAACCCAGGCTTCATTTCATTAAGTTCAAAATCTTTGTTTACTGGTGAGTCTAAATCCTTAGTTTTCAAAGTGGTCTAGGTGGACGCCCAGGGGTTCACGGGGGCTGCAAATGTAGCTGCAGGGGGTCACCGGATCCAGCAAAATTTTGAAAGTGGTCTATGGGAAAAAAGTCTGGGAACCTCTGGTCTAAATTAAGATATCATGGATAGAATTAGATCCGTGATGTTACTGATAGAATTAATCAATACTTACAATTTATATGAAGTTGTTGCAGTCACGTGTTCTTGGCAAATGCTCGTGGAATCACTCGTAACTTAATGTCATTGTACCTGGGAACAAGAAACCGCAAAGTGGTAATTCTAAAAACAGTATAGTAAATCTGTATCTACAAATATCTATACGTATAATAAAATCGTAAACAAACCGTCTGTACATTGAATATTTTTTCAAAAAAAAAAAAAAAAAAACAGTTTGTACATGTTGCACTTGTGTTAATGAGGTCAAAAAAAAACAGTTTTTAGAATTTTGTTTGTCGTGCGTTTTTACACGCTAATCTCAGAAACGGCTTAATCGATTTGAATGCGGTTTCCACTGATGTATTTTTGCAAGCTTCCCGTAAAATTTAGTTTTGTTTCATTCCAATCGGTTTACAAATACAATTTTTTTTTTGTTATTTCATCCGCAATCTGAACTACATATATACCGGACGAATATACCATGAAAATTCATTTCACCCAATAGGAGTTATAAGAGGGCAAAAGAGCTTTTTTTTAAAAGCAGACCTACGTAAAGCTGACTTTCTAACCAGGTTTGAAAATAAAAAAAAATTAATCAATCCAACATTCTGTACGAGTCCGTGTAATCTGTTTATACTACTAATGAATGCGATAGCAGATATCAGAGCAATGCCAATTTGTAGGTACGTTTGGAAAAGACATGTTTATCGTGGTAGATATTTAACGCGATCTCGGAGTGTTCGTGCTTTGTGCAACTCGTTTTGCGTAACAGTGTTAGCTACATCTTATTTAAGAAAAAAAAAAGGGATTGTAATTAACGATTCGAAACAGTTTAAAGCTTGTATAGGTAATGAAATTTTGTTTTTTGGGGTTTACCCCTTAAGAATCGATTTTCATATAACGCCCTTGGTATGAAAATTTGTATGAGGTGTGAAATTAATACAACCGTTAACTAACAAGTGCGAGTTGAACTCGCGTGAAGAGGGTTCCGTACGATGTTACCTGTCATGCTTTTTTAAATCTACGCACAATATTGAGTCTTTAACCATGTTATTTTAATATCATGGACTTCTTATCTTATAGGTTTTCCTGTAATCTATAAGTAGAAAACTAATTTTCATATTTTTTTTCAAAATTTTAGGTTCAGTAGTTTCGGAGATGGGGGGGGGGACACACGAGTGAGATCGACGCCCTTGAAATGTGGCGCTGGAAGCGTTTGCTAAGGTTAAGATGGACCGCTTACCGCAGTAACGGTTCCACCTGAAAGAGCTTTGCATCAAACAGAGACTTTTGTCGATTGTGATTAGTTGTATAGAGGCAATGTGCATTATTGAAAAGGTGTTAATTAATATCGAGTAGGCACTGTAATAAGCCGCTGGTCTTACTAGAAAATTATTGGTAAAGCATATTATGCCAAGCAGTGAACTTCCTACGGCTGACATCATTATGGCTATATATTATATCATTAGCCTTATTAAATATGCAATATTTAATAAGGCTTCACTTGTAGCCACCAACGTCGTAATATTATAAGAGGGTTAATATCTTTAGAATTGGTCGGTAACAAGTCAGGAAGGAGGACACGGTATGACATAATGAAACCTGTCGTCCACTTGACCTAACAAACAAACGGCACCAGCCGAACATTTGCGAAATCATTTCGCTTTCGATAGACTCTCGACTGGGGCCTTAGACAAAGTAGCATTCGCTCCGTAGCGAAGCGATATCGAAGTTCGTTATCGTCTCAGAGACAAAGAAATCATGACAAGGTATCACGTGTTTATCACGTGTTACAGTGTCGATTCCTTTGTCTCTGAGACGATAACGAACTTCGATATCGCTTCGCTACGGAGCGAATGCTACTTTGTCTAAGGCCCCTGGTTCGACAACATTTTTTACAGCGAAAGAAATCCGTAAACGCTTCCTCGGAGTGAAACTTAAGACAAGTATTGCCACGGCACGTATAACATACTTGCATCACTCGATCTGTGTCGTGAAAATACACATTTTCTCCATAGCTCTCCGATACTGTCGTTATTATAAACAGAACCTGTTGCAACAGCACTAATAGTCGCCTATAACGCAAGCAATGCTTAGGGATTGCAAGTGAGCTGCTCACCTTGATAGGATAAGTGATAAGGAGAAAAGTCTATATAGCGAAGGTAATCACTAGTGAAGTTGTTTATATCGAGTAATCAAGATCTGAGTAAATTTAATTTGGGTAATTTCAAAGAAGCGGTTATGTACACAGCGTGCCAATAATATGTACGGGGAATGGACTACCGCTTATATTGTCCCGCGCCTTATCAATAGCCTACCTTCAGATCTGTGTAACAGCATAAACACTAAAAATATTAAAGTTAAATTAAAGGAATATTTTTTAAGTTGTATTTGATTATATCAACATTGTAATTAATTGTACAAAGTTAGATGTTAAATCTTTTAATATTTTAATAATAATTTAAAGCATTATGATAGCAAACGGTTAAACCTAGGTGGTTTTTAATGCTATCATTATATTAATGTATATTTAGTTTTCTTTTTAAATTGTTAAAATTATAAATAAATTATAAATTATAACTAATTTGTCAAGTCTCTAAACTAGTAGATATGATTATACCAATAGAAATGATTAATCTGATAAGCGCTTTAAAGGCTTAGAAGTAGTGGCAAGGCATACTGCACTCGGTAGTCATATCTGGCGCCATAACCACACCCTTACAGAAGACCACCGAGAAATAAAAAAATGTTTGTGAGCAAGTAAAAAATGCCAGATATAATTCTATAACAGTCTAACCATACTTACGTCATACAGTCGGGCAACGCTCAATGTTCGAGCCTGCAAACTGAAGCGAGTTCGCCGAACGTTGCTCTACGCAAGTACATTCGTTGCCTGACTGTATGACATAAGTATGGTTAGACTGTGATTCTATCAAGGTCGGCAGCGTACTTGCAACCCAGATGATAGATTGCTTTTTAGATCAACTGTACCGTCAGCTTGTCTTCCGACATTTATATATAAAGAATCTCTTTTATATCCTTGTTCAAAAACTTCTCTTAGAGATTTTGATGCTACCAGCAAGCTAACTAGCAAATTAAGCACTTAAGCTTTTAACTTGTACTTGAAATTTCTGAACCAACGCAAGAGACAAATTTTTCTCCTTATCATAAATTTGATATTTTACCAACAGAAAATTCGTTATTATGTCTATTATTATGGATTCTAAAATAGATTAATAATTGTCAGGGTAGACTGCGTTTAACATTAATAAAGTGAGCAGCCCATTTTAATAAAAGAAAACCATGAAATAACAGAATATTTGCCGTTTTATTTTTATGCGCGAATAAGGGAAGGGATGCCATTGATTATATTTATATGATCGTTATCCTCACTTTCCTGTCCCGTATCCTACTACACCTCTAAGATGGACTGATGTAGCACAGGTCTATTCTACAGCATCCTATAAGACATCAGCCGCTCCATCACACTTTCGCTAACTCCCCACCATATGAGTTACGAAGTCATCTAAAGCAATGTGTACGGTTTGAATTTCACATTACTTTGCACTAATTACCCATGATAATTATCACAGCAAATATTTGAAGCATCTCCTCCGGATTTGAGACTAAATCACTTTCAACTTTCTACAAATAGCAAATAATAAATCAATTAATAACATTCCGTCCGGTGGGTGCGTCCGCGCAGCCCGGTCGAAAGTGAAATTTTATACATACGTAATAGATCGGTCATTCGCCTTTGAGATAATAGATGTTTCTCAACAAAAGGTCAGTGTTAATTCGACTATTAATAATGCTAATAAGTGGTGGCTAGCAGCGTTAAGTTACCTTTTATTCTTAACGACAAAATAAATGTTTGCACAAAGAAGACAAAAGGCTTCGCTAGGAAAATTCAAATTCTAAAATTATTTTTAATCTTACTGTTAGATTAATTTCAGTAACGACATAGGGTGTTTCATATTAATTTACGGAACAATAGATAAATTTATCTTTATCAATGATCGTATAAGACAAAACAATAGGTACGTGTTTTGTCTTTATATGTGACATTTAATAATACTTGTAGTGGTTGGGCACACTGCGTTTCGTAGTCATTTGGGTAGCCCGTCTGGCGGCAGTAACCACCCCCTTACAGAAGACCACCGTGAAATAACTGCACGTGTCCTGTTGTGTTTCGGTGAGCGAGTAAGGGATGCCAGAGCCCATTTCCCTATCCCCTCCTAATCCCTTATCCTTAATCCTAATGCAGTCGGCAGGGCACTTGCAGCGGCTGTGGCGTTGCTTGTGTTATAGGCGACGGTAGCCACCTACCATCAAGTGGACCGTCAGCCTGTCTACCGATCTTAACATTAAAAAAAACTTAATATTTAATAAAAATTAAAATATGTACACATTTTATATTATATGTATATAATATCCAGCGTTGCCAGACGTCTCGATTTTGGCGGGACGTCCCGATTTTGAAATGAAAATCGGTTCCGCTTTTCGGGGATTACTCGACGGTAACCCAACATCAAACTGATTTCCCGAACGCGTTTTTCCCTAAATCAATTTAAAATGATCGGATGCCAGAAATAAATGCTCCGTAAATTTAATGAAAGCAGAATTATTCATCCAATTCAATCTAGAGCTAACCTGTGCAGAGTTCTTCATCTATTTAAAAAAAAGAAGGAAAATCTTCACAGAAATATGATTAACTAATTCTTATAAATAATTCTTACTTAGTTATATCTTCTTCTTATATATAAAAATGAATCCCTATTTCTCCTGGTCACGGCATCACGCGTGAACGGGTTAGACCGATTTTAATTCGGTTTTCGCTAACGGAAAGAGGGATAAACGGGGAATGTTTTAGTATATAAAAATTTCACCACGGGCGAAGCCGGGGGCGGGCCGCTAGTATTATATAATATGGTTATTCTCCTGATGACTCAACTGCCTAACCATAGGGTAAATCAGACATTGTTAAAGTAAAGTATTTTCGTTACAATACATTTTACATAGCTATTTTTTTGCTAACTATATATTGTCATGTAAACATAATTTAAAACTCAAATGAAAAGATAAGTATTTAAAAACTACTGTTTATATACATTTTTTACTATGTCCCGCTTTCGACGAAAAAATCCCGCTTTTTTTACTCAAACAACCCCAAAATCCTGCTCTGCCAAAAAAAAAAAAATCTGGCAACGCTGATAATATCTAAACTCTAGCCACATTTGAGCGAATACCATGAAAGTTGGAGCATATAGCATATTATGTATTTTTTATTTGAGAAATCGGTCGAAGTCATGGGGCACTAGTAGACATACCTATGTGTAGAGATACTTGGCGTTTTATACAAAATATAAAATCGTACTCAAATTAAAGACGCAAAAACAATTAAAAAAGAGAGAGGTAAGATAGACAAAATACTAGTCTAATTGGTGAAAGTCACGTGAAACTCACAGTTTAACTCATTCGATACGAATATTGAGAAATCTACCAAGAAGTCTGAGAGGTCGGAAGTTTGTAGGCTGATGAAGATACTGGTGACGATTAAAGATCACCAAAATCTTCCTGAGGAACGTGAACAAAAAGTATCTAAATAGGCAAGTGTTTGAAAGCATAACTTGCAAGACCAACAAAATAGCATAATATAAACTCATTCATTATAAATTAATAAAATTCATCATCTCAGCAGCAGGTCGTCCACTGTTGGCCTCCCCCATAATTGTCCAATAGGATCGGTCAGAAGCTGGATCTACATCGACTCGCGGCCCTTTTTAGGTCGTCAGTTCACCTTGTGGGTGGCAATTCCATACTGCGATTGCCGTTCCATTGTCTCCACTTGAGGACCTTCCGGCCCTAGCGGCCACCAGCACTCTCCGTGCTGTCCTGCCCACTGCCACTTCAAGTTAATAGCCCGCCAGATTATATCGGAGACTTTAGTTTATCTACGGATCTAATAATTCCTGATTCAATCTCACGAAGTAACCCGGAGCATAGTCCTCTCCATAGCTCTTTGAGCTTTCTTACTAGTTTTAGATACCACGTTTCAGTGGTCTAAAACCATTGGAGTAATTAAGTAAGTAAATAATTAAGTATCTATCACCTCATCCTGGAGTAATTAATTAATTCATCAAACAACAACCAGTTCGCAATAATGTAGGTACTTCATCAGATCTTGCACGCAACCCATAGTCCCAAGTACCGATATTCGTGTGTGTAGATAATATGCGTTTAGCGATATTTAATGATTCAATAATTACCTATTTATTGGTAACACGCGACAAAACATCATCACATTGTGGTTAGCTAATTTGATAGTAAAAACACATAGTTCAGATAAATGCTTAAACGGTTAATGACATTGCCAAAGAATAATTATAGCCTTACGGGTTTAATACACAATGAAATAATACAACATTTATGTAAATTTAAAAATTTAAGACAACAGTGTTAAAGCAACCATTTTTTATCAGATCCAATTGATAGACGTTATGGTTATTTAGTGATGGCTATGGTATTTTATTAATGGTAAATAAATAAATAGCTAAATGGCTATAGACATTTCGAGATACAAATAACATCAGAATACTCTCGTTTGCATGATCCACTTAGTATAATAAAGTCCCTTAGTATAATCCCTTAGTATAATAAGAACCCCTTAGTATAATAAAGTCCCATAGAACGTAGAAGGTGTAACATAGAGATAACTCTGTGTGTTGTATCGGCTGTACAATAATAAGTTGTAAATAGTTGTAACGACTTATGCCTACCCTAGAGTTTTTACCGCCGTACTGCACGCCATAGATGTGGAGCACAGAGGTTCCGATGCGCAAAGAACTGATGGGCAGAAACGTTATCTAGCGAACGCACGAATTTTAGAAGTCTCCTTTCTTTGGTGTTCTCGCCTAGCTACAATATGGGCTTCTTCAAGAGAGCTGTCAACAAATTCGTGCAGGCTCTTGTATCTTTAGTGTTTATGATGGTATTAGATACTTACTATAAAATAGGCCGTCGACTTCGCTTCTTTATGATATAGGTACTAGCTGGTGCTAAAAAATAAAACACTATTGATGGTGACATCTATCGGATTTGGGTAGAACCTATGCATTATGCTCTAATTTGCAAACCCTCGAGAACCTAAGGATAAAACCTTAACGAATTATATACCTATAGATTTTCCACGAATCACTCTGTTGATAGATGAAAATCGATAAAAATTCGTTCAATAGTTTTTGAGATTATCGCGAACATACATAAAGACAAACGCGGCGGGGACTTTGTTTTAAAATTTATGTATTGATTATTTATGTATTTCAACTCTACAGAAATGAAAATTGCTTAGACTTCACATCTAAAGATAAATGTAAGTAATGAAAATAATGAAACCTATCGGCGTACAGAAAATATACAGTAGGTATTAGCATTTAATTTAAATGTAATAACTAATCTGTGTCTTCCTTCTTGCTATATATCATTAATTTCAAAATGACTGCTTACAAAGAACAAACCACCTTAAACAAAGCATAATAACATAAAAGCACATTAGACAGAGCGTCAGACAAAAATGTTTATAGATGTTGAAAATTATAATGTACTCGGCTGTAATAGCACAAGGGAAGTAATTTTATGCATCACAACACAATTATATCAATTGCATAACGAGCATCGAGTTAACAAGGTGCCGATAGCAACACGACACACAATGACCAATAAAACATTATGGACGCTTGTCACTAGCCACAATGTCATGCTAGTGAAAGTTAATCTGCTTCGCGATCTCAACACGTATGCACAATCTGAATGGAACTGCTCGATAGTCTGACAGACGTAAAAAATTGGCGGGCGTGAATCCCAAATCTTATTAAATACATGATGGGAAGTTCTCTACTAGTCTGGAATAATTAAAAATAAAACAGATTAAGCTACAAAGATTTACTGGCTTTTGGCTGAAATGTTAAAAAGTAGCCTACATCTTTTCCCATTGGTACAGATTTATATGATAGCCAGATTTTCAATATTAAAGTCAAGTCCAAACGCCATTAAAATTTAATGGTTTATAATGGTGACCAAAGCCTTAAACAGATGCATGGCGTCTTCTAGTTCAGACACTAATGTGAAATGTTTTCCCATGGCACCTTCCTGCCAGGGTTAATTTTATTATACATTTTTTATTTTTTATATATTAAATTCGTCGGACAGGCTGACAGTTCACTTGATGGTAGGTGGCTGCGATCGCCTATAACGCAACAGTAGGATTAAAGATAAGGGATTAGGAAGAGATAAAGAAATATAACACTACCTATGACTGTTCCATAAGGTTCAACCTTTTCTCAAAAATTATTTATTCCCATACATCTTTTGTGATGCGCACTGCTAAGGATTGGAATTTCCGAGCTCATATAACCCAAATCTTTTCAAGGCTCGAATGAAAAGGCATCTTTTGGGTGAGCTCGCTCCATCGTCCATCATCTATCCTTCCTACATGGATAGATGCTGGTCAAGAGCAAACCCATTTTTAATAAATAAAAAAAAAACATTAAATTTACCTAAAGTTAATGTCCATTAATCAGAGACTGACATTGATTTAACACATATATCAATAATATCATCAATAACATATGAATGCTTTAATCAAATTTGTCCACTGATAACAATAAGAGACCTCATGTAGTTATTTTTAATTATATTATTATGAAAGTGCATAATTAATGCAAGTTGATTATATCCAATCATTGGTTAGGTAACATACTGAGCGAACGCTGTGGTAGGTACATGTCGTTTTGTTCTAAACAATAACCTGTTTTTGAACGTAGCAAATATACCCTGTTAATTATAAGATACATCTAAAAATACCTAATTGTAGACCTAAAAGTACTATAAGCTGATTCAGTGCAGAATGCGTTCCGCAATTGAAAAATTTGCAGCCAGTCTGTCAGCAATAAACAGTTATTTCAGAAATTAAAATAAGAGCTGACTGTTGCTGTGTTTCGGTGAGTTAGTAGAATAAAAAATCTTTTTTGTAAAGGACTAAATTTCCGAGTTTCCGAGTCTAATAGTCGATTCTTTTGAATTTATAAATACCGCAAAATGCTAATGCGCCTGACCGCCATTTTGGTGACGTAATCTCATAACACACTCACTTGTGACTTTTTTGTTAGCCGTATTTATTTAAATTGCAGATGACGTCATGGGCATTATAATGTGACAATATTCCGGCGCTTTAGCAATTTACGGAGATTTTACCACCACTTCGGAATGAATATTCTATGAGGTAGATATAAGTAGTAAGAAACTGCAAAATTGCTCTTATTCACATCAATTTGCGATACAAGTAAGTACACAAAAAACAAATATTCAGCCATCGGTTCAAAATAACAGTACCAATCAATTAATCATAATATATAAAAGTCCATTCCGCTGTTCCCACTTTATCCTATCAAGGTCAGATGTGCACTTGGTTTTCTTATTGTGTTACCGTCCACTTGATGGTAAGTCCCGACGGTTGATGGTAAGTGGACGGTCCACTTAATTGTGCCTTGCTATCTACAAGGAAATGAAATGCCATGCCACCATAAATCGATTGAAGGGCGTCTACTGATGGTCATAGGCTTTACTCAAAATTTACCAATAGGACTGGCCGAAAGCTGTCAGTATACAGGGTCGATCTGGAGTCTTTATTAAGTCGTCTGTAAATATTCTAAGGTACCGTGGGGTACCAGCATAGAATAGTATCAAAGGGTAAATTGGCTAAAGGAAAAAACCGACAACCTAAATAAATAAAATAAATATTTATTTACATAAATAGTGTGTAAAGACTAAATTCATATACAGCTGTTACCAACCGATGAAGATTAATTTATATCTATAAGAATAAAAATCAATTGCCACATGTATTGTTAAAATTTTGGTTTGTTTAAACACTTTTGCGTGCCTACACTCTATTTCTTTTTGTTGTGGGATCCAGTCTTCTTTCTTTAAATTAAACTCATTTATTTTATTATATACATGCACATATATTAATCCATTTCTTATATACCTTAAAATAAATAACACTATAAAATTCTATCCTTTACATATCGTTTCTAAACTTCAACACACTCTCACTAATTTTTCTCACAATGACATCTTACATATATTTTTAAAACATTCTTATTTTAAACTCAAACCTATATAAATATATATTGCCAGTATTTATGTTCAAATACATCAACATGTATGACGGACTTGAGAACGGTATGACCGATTTTTTAATTTTTTTTTATTGTGTTCGTAATTATCAGGATAAGATTTGTATGAAAAACATATTTTGGAAAAACCGTAGAAAATGTTGTGGGTGGTATTTTTATATGAAATTGATAGATCAAGACTGTTGATCTATCTATAGGCTAGTAGATTTACGATATAGAATATTTTTGTATCTTTATCTAAACGAGCCTTTTTGTCATTGCCTATCTAGTCCCTCTAAGCCTTTGCCCGAACCATGAGTACATATGCCTCAGACAAAGTCTGAGAAAAATATGTGACAATACTTTATTAATAAATAATAAATAAAAATTTATTTACGATGAGTATGGGTAACTGATACCAGAGATGACATTTAGTTTTCTTGTTCCTTCATGACCAACCAGTATTCGGTGTGTAAATCCTGACATCTTGAAACTCCAAATCTCGAACATTGAATTTTTGATTGATTTGTTTTCTTATACCATTCCTTTGTTGACACATCGAATTCAAACTATTATTTCATAATTATTATTTTAACTTTTATAATTTCTTAAATTTCAAGTCATGCTTTGCAAGCCCTTGTATTGTATGTATTAGCACGATTGAGCTGCTCTTTTGCTGTTGACACAAAAAAGCAACTTATCTGTTATCGACTTGTACTGAGCTGCCCGATGAAGATTTGTAACTGCTGTCTTAGAAAAAAAAAGTTCCTCACATGTAATGGTAGAAGACATAGACACAAATTGCTATATTAATAACAGGTCTGAAGAAGAATCGCGTCATTTCTTACAGCTCATTAAACCGTTGCCTCGGGTAAATGGTAATAGAATAGAAAGCGGAACAGCACGTGAACGTCGCCGGGGGCTGATCACACTCAAATAATGCATAACACTCGAGATACAATGCACTTGGCCATTGTTTCCAACGATTACGATCGCCGTCGAATGCGATAATCGTTGTAATCGAAGTGAAATTAATTTCTTACGCCCTTTCTTTTGAATTGCATGAGGCAATACATTAACCAGTCATTGCTTATTAGTATTTAGGAATTGCCAACGTCATAATTATTTTTTTAATGTTAAAATCAGCAGACAGGTTGACGGTCCACTTGATGGTAGGTGGGTACCTACCATCAACGGTGTAGTTGGCGCAGTGGTTTAGAGACTTGCCTAACGTTCCAAGCTATCGGTGCGTGGTTCGTATCCCACCGCTGAGAAATTTTGGATCGGAGTAGTTGGTTCGCCAGAGCCCGGTCCCACTCATTCAAGGGCTACAAGGGGTCACCGGGGAGTTTTAGTAGGTATTGCCAGTCCCTTATGGACTGTTTGAGTCCCACATACCCCTACCGTCTAGCCAGCGATAGGGCATCCGTAAATGGATTTCTCCTCGACAAAAAAAAAAAGTGGGTACCTACCATCAAGTGCCTATAACACAAGCAACGCCAAAGCTGCTGGAAGTGCGCTACCGACTACAGTAGGATTAAGGATAAGGGAATAGGAGATAGGGAAATGGGGGCTCTGCCATCCCTTACTCACTCACCGAAACACAACAGCACACGTGCTATTATTTCACGGTGGTCTTCTGTAAGGGGGTGGTTACTGCCGCCAGATGGGCTACCCAAATGACTGCGAAAACGCAGTGTGCCCTGCCACTAAAAAAAATAAAATAAAAAGGAATAAGTTTTCTTTTAAGTTACTCAAGTATGTCTGCAATATTTTTAAAGTAAGGCATTCAGACAGGCTGACAATCCACTTGTTGGTACCTGATTACAGTCGTCTATAAATACAAAGATCACCAAGAAAGGTAACATTTATGGTGTTGAACTTGATAAGGAGATGATAGTAAAAGAGGCTTTGGCAAATCAGAAAAACACACATCTGTTGTTCTTCTATGAAAGAGTGAGATTTCCACAAAGAAGTTGAATTTTAATTAATTAAGTATATAGCATAAAAATGTAGGTAACATTATGTATTGTATAATGTAAAAAGTAAAAGGTACCTAATGTAAAAATGTTTTACAATAATTACACTTTATATGACTTCCAATTGTCTCATAATGTTAGTACACAATACTTACATAAGCTAAAGTCTTAGTTCAGTAGGAAGAATTTTCGAGGTACGAGGTAGTTGTAGGAACAAATCCCAGTTAATTCTCTGAGTATCTCTTCACCTTCGAGTCTTTTCGATCATCAGCTATTAATAATAAAATTGTAAACGCGCTGTGTCTGTACATTAAATGTTTTAAAAAAAAAAAAAAAAAACAATTTTTACACTTTGTACTTATGTTATCAAAGTAAAAAAAATGATTTTAGAATTTTTATCTGCTTGTCTGTGCTTTTGTACGCGCTAATATCAGAAACTGCTTAACCGATTCGAATGCGGTTTTCACTGATGTATTATAGCAAGCTTCCCGTAACATTTAGTGTGTGTTTTTTATTTTAATCGGTTTACAAACAAAGAAGTTATATGTAAATTTAAAGAATCACGTCCAACATTTCGATTTCGATAAAATGCAATAAAATAACTCTTCGGTTGAGTTGGCTGAAACTTTAGTTAACTATGTATTATCATCTGTAAAATGATGATGATTGAAAATTTATATAAAGTTAAAAATAGTCAGTTTATGTGATTTTTATGGTTCCAATTTAAGTTGACCTCAGATCTATATGATCAGTCATTAAGTGAGGTTCAGCTTTGGCTGGGATACTTCAAATGTAATAAAATCGTAAATTGCCTACTATGCCTTTTTGCACGCTAATCTCAGAAACGGCTAAACCGATTTTCATGTGGTTTCCACTGATGTATTGTAGCAAGCTTCCGATAATATGTAGTGTTTGTTTCATTTCAAAAAAGTTAGGCGTTATTCCGAATACCACGCGTATGAAGTCGCGGGCACAGCTAGTATAATAAAATTAATGAAGAACAATAGTCTGTCAATACGCAGTGAGTTAACGTGATGGGCGACAGCAAATACCTCCACACTCCTTGTACATCAGTGAGAAATAAAATTAATAAAGAAATTCCCTTTTAAGGGCTTCACTGAGGCAAATGACATTTACTATAGAAATCGCTGGCGGCGGATCCAATTCAACAGGCCTAGAAATGGTGTTTTTTTTGTTTTTACCATTAGAACATTACACAAAATAATTTTTTTTATTAATACAATTTTTTAATCTGATATTAACTTATTAATAGGTACAGGATTCATATGCGTGCAATAAGCCGTTTTCGAGAGAATTTTCAATAAAAGTCAAATTCTTCTTGTGTTCTAACTTTTTTTGTGGAGTTTCTATTACTTTAACGAAAATTCTAATGAATACAATTGGTTCTTCACATGTTTATGTATAATATATATTTTTTCAAAGCAATTGTCTTGTCCATTTCTTGTAACATCTTCATTAAACAATGGATATTTTTAGTATTTAGGGTTTGTCTCCCCCTTAAATAACTTTGAGAGTATTAAAACCATGCATCACTGGCTGAAATCAAATCAAAATCAAAATATTTATTTATCAATTAGGTTTCTCCAAGAAACTCTTATGATCGTCATTTAGATTTACCAGTTAAATTTAAATTTACCAGGGTTTCGGAAAAAAGCCAAGATGACGATCCTGAGAAGAAATCCCAAAAGAAACTTAGGATACTATTCTTTTTATCATCTTTACAATATAAAAATTACAACAATTATAATCATACACTTAATACTTAAAGTAAATATAAAATACTAAGCATAGTATGAGCTCCGAATCCAGGCTTTAATTCCAGGCTTCATTGTCACTTAAATAATCAGTAACCTTATAATAGCATTTCGAGCTGAGCAAATACTGTCATCTTTATTTTTTATCTTTTATGATTTAGTAAATTTTTCTAACGAACCTATTTTTTCTATTTTTTTCTTAGCTTTTTCTTAGCTTTTTCTTTTATATTTTTTTTTCAACTTTTTTTAAATATCGCTTACAAAAGATTCTAACAACTAAGCAGTTAAGTGAGGTGCATAATTGCTTTCAACCTATGGCCAAAATGTTTCAATTTCCATCAGACAAGTCAATCAATCAATTAGGTTTTTTATAATAGCTACTTTGTAGGTTTACAAGGGGTTTTTTGTCCTCACTCTCTCTACATTTTTTATGATCGTTCTCTCTATTTGACAATAGATATGCGTGATACCATCCAGTCCTACGTGAGACTCGATGTGACACCTCTTTCATGTAAAACTCATTTATTCGAACATTTCTTTAGACACCTGAATTATACATTTTTTATATATAAAATAAACAAACTTTCACTCCAGATGAATCCTTTTTTATATGTAGATTCATTTTATAATAGTTACGAGTACTGGACACATTAATTTATATACACATAATTTCTATGAGTTCGTGTTTTCCATAAATTATGAGAAAAGAATATTTATTATAAATATTTTACTAACCATGTGCACTTAAAATAAATTATTTTTTCTTTTATTTACTTTTTGGAGAGTCGAGGAGCTAAAAAGGTTGAAAAACGATGCCATAGGGAATAAAATCCCTTATTTTTAATTTTATTAAATATAATAACATCAATTATCAAATAATTAATCAATTAAAAATTATTTTTAGGCAAGCCTATGATTTTGACCCTGGTTTTAATACAGCTTAATGGAGGTAACTGCTAAGACATTAATTTTTTTTTAAAGAAAAAGAAATTCTTTCTTCATAAAATACGTTCCTGATAACACGCGTGGTTTCTTCCGCTCATAAAACTTTCCAACTTAGAAACGTTAGCTTTTTATTCAACAATGCGAGGCGTTAACCGCAAAAGTAACCACATTTTAACAAACCCATGAATGAGAGGCCGTACGTCCGCACATTCCGAAATAACCGCTCGGTGTGTAAAACCGCATTACGAAATCTTATAATAATGCAAAACTGTAACCCCAATTTAAACTGCCGATTACAAATTTGTAGAGTATAGACGCCGAAAAGGAATTAAAGTGAAAATTAAATTCGAATGTTCGCATTGGAATTTTTAATGAATTTGTAAAAAAATGAGTATGTATTTGTAACGAATAAGACAATAAATAATTTATTATTATTATTTCATATTATTTATTTTTCTTAGTTTAAAATTTTTTACAATATAATTATAAAAACAATAAATATCATAAAAGACCTAAAACTAGAATTCCGCAGGTAGCGGGGCAAGGCCTAAGCTACCGGTGGTTAGAGCTGCATAGTGAGGAACCTCCTGACAAGAAGTACCGCCTTCTGTAGCTAGAGCCTCTTGAGATGTTGGTGGAGGCTATTCGCTATAAGACCGTTTGCTGAAACGACTATAGGGACGATAATTGTCGAATCGACGTCCCACATGACGGTCACCTCGTGAGCCAAGTCAATGTACTTGGTAAGCTTTTCTTTTTCGGCTTTCACGAGGTTTTCGTCATACGGGACAGCGATGTCAATAAGCATCGTCCGGCGCTAGGATCGGTCAATAACCACGATGTCAGGCTTATTGGCGTCCTGTACGCATGGAGCAATCCCAGTAGAGCATGACCTTATTATTACACATTTATTCATTTTCATTCATAATTCTAAGTTCTTTACAATATGTATTTATCAAAAAATATAAATTACAAAAAAGCTTAAGGGATTCGCTGAGGCAAATGACATTTACTATAGAACTCGCTGGCGTCGGAGACAATTCAACAGGCCTAGAAATGGTGTTTTTTTGTTTTTACCATCAGAACATTACACAAAAAAAAAATTTTATTAATACATTTTTTTAATCTGATATTAACTTATTAATAGGTACAGGATTCATATGCGTGCAATAAGCCGTTTTCGAGAGAATTTTCAATAAAGGTCAAATTCTTCTTGTGTTCTAACTTTTTTTGTGGAGTTTCTATTACTTTAACGAAAATTCTAATTAATACATTTGGTTCTTCACATGTTTAAGTATAATATATATTTTTTTCAAAGCAATTGTCTTGTCTAATTCTTGTAACATTGTAGGGTTCATCATCATTCGCTTCTCATTCATTAAAAACCTTTTTGTTTCCTGTTTCTAATGTGACCTTTTTTTTATTTACTTATAATTACATGTACACTGGCCGGCGGATTTTGAACAGAACGGAACGAAAAAGGGAGCAGAAAAAAAAGATTGGAGAAATAAGGATTGACAGGTTTTCTCACGGAGAAAAGGATTCTGGAGGAATTTTGAAAAAGAGAAGGTTTACTGGATACAACTGAAACTCAGATATTCTTCAAAGAAATCGGAATAAACCAATCCGAATCTTGTTTTGTTAAGTCGACGAGTTCTGCATAAACCTCTTATTTTTACCGAAGATCCTGTCCCAACGCTGTGCACAGCATCATCCTCACAACTGTTAGCTCAGAAGACGTGTTCATCGAAGGACAATTGTATATATATATTTACGAAAACTGCGGTGACTTCCAGTGTACATATAGGGACTTTAGTGGAATTAAAGTGTGGTGTTTCCTCAAGTCTCCCGCCATCCCGCCACCCCTACAGTGATCTAGAGTTGTTACACTACAACATCTTCATTAAACAATGTATATTTTTAGTATTTAGCGTTTGTCTCCCCCTTAAGATTAGTCATCCCTGATAGCGGGGCAAGGTCCAAGCTAACGGTGGTTAGGGCTGCAGAGTGAGGAACCTTATCATATATACCTACCTACTTATGCTGAAACGGTTTAAAAGAAAAATATTAGCATTATTAAAATTACTTTCAGTTTTTCGTTTTTGATTTGATCAATATAAAAAATTCGAAGAATACAAGCATATGTTTTTTGAAATACTAATATTAGCATCATATATAAAAAGTATATAGATCAAGTTTGAGTAATAAAAAAAAATCGACGGAATTATCAGTAGGTACTGTATTAACAAGTATGTTGTCTTGTAATCAATTAAGTAAAAATACAAGACAAGTATAAAACCGCTCACGGGTTAATAAACTCTTAAGAGGGTCGTGGCGAATTGCAATCGAACATGAAACTCACTTTAATATGACATTTTGAGAAAGATTTGATTAAAAATTCAGTTAGTACATAAATTAGTACATATCTATAACTAAAAATATTCGCCTTCGATAAGAATGAAATACAAGTATTTACATATCTATTTAAAAATGGTCCTGTACATTAAAGTAATTAATGGATAATTTTCTCCAGCGAATCGCATTTTCGCCAAGTCTTTTCGCAATAGACCCCCGATAACTCCTCTACTTGGCTCGGTTACCAGTAGGTTATTGTTTTAACTGATTTAATACGAAACCTTACACCATTCGGAGTCACGACTTTCGATAAATGCAATGTTTTTTATATAGCGAACCCAATGGTTACATTATAAACAATCCAAGGTTTTCCCAAACATCTACTTTGCCTTCCGTAGTTACGATAATACTTAAACTGTTTACTGACTCGTAAAATACACCTTCGAAAGACAAATCTAACTAGAAAATAGAAAATTGCAAGAATAAACTCTATTGCCTTCATCTTTAGACGAATATTTCATTAGTCAGCAGCAGAGGTAAGCTTGAAATAGCGGAACGGCGTCAATGATTTGACACAGCCGATTAGGAATGAAGTTTTTACTATAATAATTCCATTCACAAACGATAGTTTAGATAAAGGTGGTCTTGTCTTAAACTTTTAAGCATTTTTTTTTTAAATTTCTTTCTAAAACATCGTTCATCTCATTTATTTTATTTGGTGATAGGTTTCTTTCACCATAGATAGAAAGCGTCGCCTTTGAGCATGCCATTTGGGCTACAAGTGGTCTATCTATCAGCATAGAGGATAAGAAATTAAGAGGGGATAGGACATAACAGGGATAGGAGTAAGGCGGTGACTATTGCTGCCAGAAGAGCTGTCCTCGGCACTGTTCTCACACATTTTTCTCTTACGTTGAAAGCGGTAATACTTTTATGAAGTCTAAATCATTCCCAGCTCTTATTAAAATAATAGAAGTTTCACTAAAATCACCAGAACTTTTTTTTTATTATTAAAAATGGGTTTGCTCTTGACTAGCATCTATCCGTGTAGGAAAGATGAGGCCGACGTTGGAGCGAGCTCACCCATAAGATGCCTATTCACTGGAACTTTGAAAAGATTTGTGTTGTATGAGATCGGAAATACAGACGCCGGCAGGGAGTTCCAATCCTTAGCAGTGGGCATCACAAAAGATGTTTTAAATCGCTTAGTCCGAATTAGAGGGATTTCGACAAAGTGAGGATGGTAACCATCTCCCATGAACTAATTATTTTTTTTAAGGCCATCCTTATTGCTGTCATTTCATTGTGTTGTAATAAATTTGTGATTTGCATAAACTGTGTTTCTAAATTTACTTTAAATGTCTTTTCTAAAAGTTTCAACATCCACTGAGAAAAATATAGTTAATGTAAAATGAAGAAAAGTATCGTGAAATACCAGCACATGTGCTACAGTGTTCAAGTACGCCAGTTACGGATACCCTCTCAATATTATCTTGACTTTAACCTGATGAGGGGCCCGTACCCAGTTGCAATTTACTGATGCTGCTTAAGTTTGTAGGCGAAAGTAGCAATGTATTGCGTACATTGCAATAATACTGTCGACTAAAGCCGAACGGCGTTTGACCTGCGCAAGCGCAACCAAGGATGCGCTCAGTGACCTCACACCTCGTAACAAAAACAGTTTAATAACGAAGGTTATGTAACAGATCGATTTTACGCTTGATTTCCACGTGTTTTGTGTTACGATTTACATTTCATTGCCCTTAAATACAATATCCCACTTTTTGTGCGCCTTTAAAAGTCACGGTATAGCAAATAACCTAATTGCTCTTTGAAGTCTGTTATATAACACCTCAATATTTCTTAATACTATGTATTTTTATACGTAATGTATTTTTGTTTTATTTGACGAGAGTTACTTGCTTTAGCGCTCTGTCTCAGGAGTCCTGGGTGCGAATCCCGGTAAGCCCAAATTTAGAAATGTAAGTACTTTTCAAAAATAGCTCCGGTCTGAATATGCCAAGTAATAGGGCAGTCGTTTGGGCAGTCCGTCTATATAGCGGCAGTAACCACCCTCTTAAGGGGGAGACAAACGCTAAATACTAAAAATATCCATTGTTTAATGAAGATGTTACAAGAAATAGACAACACAATTACTTTGAAAAAAAAATATATATATTATACTTAAACATGTGAAGAACCAATTGTATTAATTAGAATTTTCGTTAAAGTAATAGAAACTCCACAAAAAAAGTTAGAACACAAGAATTTGACTTTTATTGAAAATTCTCTCGAAAACGGCTAATTGCGCGCATATGAATCCTGTACCTATTATAAGTTAATGTCAGTTTAAAAAATTGTATTAACAATTTTTTTTTCCGCTTCGTTCTAATGGTCAAAAACAAAAAAAAAACACCATTTCTAGGCCCGTTGAATTGTCTCCGCCGCCAGCGAGTTCTAATGTAAATGTCATTTGCCTCAGTGAATCCCTTAAAAAAAGATTGGAATGAAACAAACACTAAATGTTACGGGACTCGGGAGGCATAATACAATATAACGATGAAACCGCATTCAAATCGGTTAGACGGTTTCTGAGATTAGCATGCACAAACGCACAGATTAAGAGACGGATAAAAATTCTAAAAACTATATTTTTTTATTTCGGTACATTCTTTTTTTTTGTAATATTTTATGCTAATATTTATTACGGCTAATATTAATATTTTTAATATAATATTAATATTTTTAATATTTAATGCTGCTGGTTTACAATACGATATTTGACTATAAATGAAAATATGAAACAAATTTTTACTAGACTAACTGTAAATATTTTTTTAAACCAAATTAACTAACAAAGTATTTAAAAATATGTAAGATTTTCATAAGAAATCGTTATTAAAATAATTAAATTTTCATGTTTGACCACGTGATTAAAAACGCACGCGATTGGTGGCATATTGAGTTGCGTCATTTGCTTTGTTTACAGTCGATGCTTATTGCTTAGTACAGTACATAAGCGTACTACGATTTGACAGCTAAATGTTTGTTAGCAAGCAAGTGACGTATTGATATCACGTGACCCACATGTATGGCGTCTTTAGCGTTTTGGCGGTTTTATTTATCATTTAAACTTTGACTGTAATTTTCATAGAAAATAAAGCATTTTACAAAGAATGAATCAAATTGCAAGTGTATTATGGTATAATGAACAATTTGGGATATTTTCCTAAAATCTGTCAAATACCCTATTTTATTATATGTCTGTATAATATTTTATTCATAAAATGAAATAAAACAAACATTGTAAGTTATCTTTACTTGTTGATGAAGACTTTCAAGAATATGGTCACAAAAGTTAACAAAACTATCAATAAACAAACATTAATAAATCGTTAGGGCAGTAAACAAATATTGAAACAATTTATCCGTGTCCCTTCGATAATCCGTCCGAACCTTTCGGCCGAAGTACCTATGTCAACAAGGCGCGCCGGACACCTAATCGTGAAATGTCGGACCTTCACATTTGCACAAATCTGTGCATTATCATTTTACTAACTTGAGCAGTTCATTTGCTTAAAGTAGATCTCGTTTCCGGGAACTTTGTACTTTTTGTGAATCATTTATTTTATTATTTCTTTGTATGAGATTAAATTTTATAATCTCGACGTTGAAAAAGCTTACTACAATATGTATCAGGTTATAACTAATAAAAAAGGCTGCGAATTAAAAACTAACCAATATTAAATCAGTCTGTGGTATGGTATCATTTAACAGATGACAGTACACGTCGGTAATGCCAACTTCCTTCAGCAACGCCATCTGTTATCAAACACGGGTGCTTATTGACCGACCCCATAGTACTTATTACTTCCATGACCGACCCAGATAGACCAGAAACGTTTATAATAAATATACACATGTAACTGTCATTAATATGTCCTGTCTATTTTTGGTACATATAATTGCTCGTGTTATCTATACATATAATAAAACCGTAAACGAGCCACGTCTGTATAATTGGTACACGTTGTTCTTATGTTACCGAGGTCAAAAAAATAGAATTTAGATTTTTTTGTCTGTTTGCCTATTTGTCTGTGCGTTTGTGCACGCTAAACTCAGAAACGGCTTAACCGATTTGTATGCGGTTTTCGCTGATGTATTTTAGCAAGCTTCCCGTAACATTTAGTGTTTGTTTCATTCTAATTTCTTTACTAACTAGAAAGTTACGCGCTATACCAAATACCACGCGAACGAAGTTGCGGACTCACCTAGTTAATAATAATTTTATAATTTATAATTTATTTATTATTAATAATAATTATTATTAATAATTTATTTATTATTCTTATAATTAATTTTATTAATTATAAGAAAAATACTATAATATTTCATGATTCCTTTAGTTAGTACGTTCATGTACTTATTTGTACACTTGTTACTTACATGAGATTGTTAGAATTCGTGTTCTATATTTGCGCTTAAAAATCACATTGCATCTCTAAGCCAATCGTGCAATAGTCCGATTACTATTAAAGATGATCCTATTGTTTGTTGTAAACTTGTAATACTAACAAAGATACGAAAGCGAACACGTTGCGGCTTCGTGACATAACCATTAAGAGAATAGCAAACAATTGAGGCCCTTTTGATCAACATTCAAAGAAAATTTAGCAAATAATGCTGCCGGAGAAAGTGGAATATTTTTATTAGAAATTCAAATAGATGTTATTGTTCGCTTTCTAAATAACTACGTTTGCTTCAAAAATTAACAAAAAGCAATATACTTATGTTTTTTTTTTTTATTTAGGTGTCAAAGGGATCTAATAGCTGGTATACTAACGCGGCAGGCCAAAGACGAGAGCCAAGATCTTGGCCTTATAGAGAACTAGCGGGGCTTCCCCGGCTTTGCACGGATACAATTTTTTTTTCTTAAAATCACATGTATACCTACACAAACATTCCTCATTTATCGCTCTTTCCATTAGTTAAAACCGTATCAAAACAGTTTGGTTGTTTAGAAGAAATAAGCCGAGAAACAGACAGGTGCATACAGATACATTATCTATACATAGAGGTATAGGTAAAAAAAATCGTAAATTTATGTAGTAATAGAATCGTAAATGAGCGGTGTCTTGTACATTAAATATTTTTTCAAAAAAATAATTTGTACTCGTATTTTTTAGAATTTTTGTATTTGTCTATATTTGTCTGTTTGTCTGTGCGTTTGTGCACGCTAATCTCAGAAACGGCTTGAACGATTTGATTGCGGTTTTCACTAATGTATTGTAGCAATATTCCCGTAACATTTTAGTGTTTGTTTCATTCCAATGTTACGCGCTATACCGAATACCACGCGTACGAAGTTACACAAAATCTCACAAAATAGTTTTTTCAAAAAACCTAAATTATTATAATACTAGCGACCTGCCCGCGGTTTCGCACCGACGTATTTTTTTTTCGGCAATTTATATACACAAACCTTTCTCGTCTATCATCTTTCCGTTTATATAGGCATAGATAAAACTATAGATACATACTTTTTATAGCAGGATGAAAACATCTTAGAGGTATAGATGTTGTTTTTAAATATTATAATTTATTTCTTGTAGCATTTTTTTATATTATTTTGTATAACACAATAAAATATCCAAATTTAAAAAAAAACATTATTACTCTTTTATATTTACCAAATAAGAGAGTCATATAAGCATTTAATATTACCTAACGAACACTTTATTAACTGGGCGTGTTTCTAACATGTCTAGATTGAAACCACTATCACTATCAACACAATTACCTACTAATTTCTACAAACTTGTATACACTAGGGAAAAAAGAAAAGCCTTCTCTACTAATATAGTAATAAGGTTCATTATGGAAGGTAACCCTGAACAACATTTCTTAACATATTCCTCTTTGATAAGAAACCACTTTCAAACTCTACAGGAAAGTGAAAAAGTCTAGACGGGATATTCGATATTAGTAGGGACTTGTGTTTCATATTTTTCAATTTTAATATTGAATATTAAACTTATATTGAATTTATTTGAAAATATTAAATTAGTATATCAAATATTAATATTTTTATGTTGTGATAAAAAAAGGCGAGTAATTTTTTATGTGCCATTTTATGTTTTAGGTTATGTTAGACCATTTTATGAATACCACAATTATATAATTTTATAATTATAGAGTTATCAAATATATAATTCTCTTAAATATATTTAATAAATCTGCAAATGTTTCGAATAACAATCTAAATTTATAACTTTTCTCTGACAGCAAAAAAAAATTAAATTTTCGCTAGTTGATTTTTATTTTATTTTTTTATCTAAAGGCCGCCAGAGAAGCAGACGGTCCACTTGATGGTGGGTGGCTACCGTCGCCTATAACACAAACAAAGCCACAGGTGGTTCAAATGCGCTGCCAATCATGGTAGGATTAGGAAGGATTGCTCATCATGAGCAAAATGAGCTCCGACATCTCTTACCCACTCGCCGAAACAAAACAACAGACGTGATTTAATTTCAAACTAGTCTTGTGTAACCACCTTACTACCGATCCCGCCAGATGGGCTGCCCATTTTATGATTTATTTAGCCAGTACAAAAAGTTTGTAAGTTAAGTGAATTGGTACTTACGGAACATTTCTTATAAATTAACTTATATTAGTTTCAAATGAAAATTAAATGTATCCCGGTACTTTTCATAGTCATTGGTCACAAATATAACAGTTCTCCTAGAAGCATTCAAGTTGTTTTGTTAAAATTATAATTTTTCAATTTATTAATTAGTAACTGAGCTCGCGCGTACGCGTGGTATTCGGTTCAGCGCGTAACGTTTTTTTTTTTTTAATCCGATTGGAATGACACAAACAGTAAATGTTACGGGGAGCTTGCTACAATACATCAGTGAAAACCGCATTCAAAGCGATTAAGCTGTTTCAGAGATTACCGTTAAGAAAAGCACAGACAGACAAAAATTCTAAAAACTATTTTTTGACCTATATGAGTACAACGTGTACAAATTGTATTTTTTTTTTTTTTTAAATATATTTAATGTACAGACACGGCTCATAGACACTTCCCGGTTCCGATTTCGCACGCATGCAATTATTTTTACCAATTAAATAAACAAATTTCGCTCTTTCCATTAGTGAAAACAGTATCAAATCACGTTGGGTGGTTTAGAAAAATTTATTAGCGGAGAAACAGTGACTTCATTTTATAATATGTATAGATGTAGATGTATATGTATAGTTTGTTGTGAAGGTATATATATAAAACTTAATCAAAATTATCGTGAACCTGCATTGGGCTTTCATCGTTATGTTGAAATTTATAGTCGCCTCAGCGCCCAGTTTGGCGCTTGAAAGTGAAAAGCTCGTTTACGTCTGGAACTTTCTACGATTGACTTGGCACTGGACTGGAGTTGGACATGCGAAGCGTCATTTATATACTTACTACATTATTAGAAAAAGATAATAATTCTAAGTTTCGATGTAGAGAGTAATATAATAAATCAACAAACAGGAAATATTGGTATTTCTCTATCCCCGTCGCAATCCCACAATTCCACAAGGTCGGCAGGTTTGTTTGACGAGCCCGTTGGATGAGTGGTTAGGGTGTTTGCCTTGACGCTCTGTTCTTGGGTTCCCGGGTTCGAGTCACGGCAGGGTCAACTTTGATAAACGAACTTTTCAAATTTGGCTCTGGTCTGGATCTGAAAAGTTGTGGCAGGGAACACTACGTTTCGTAGTCATTTGGGCAGTCCGTCTGGCGGCAGTAACCACTCCCTTACAGAAGACCACCGTGACATAACAGCACGTGTGCTGTTGTGTTTCGATGAGTGAGTGAGGGATGTCAGAGTCCATTTCCCTATCCCCTCCTAATTCCTAATTCCCAGGGCACTTGCAGCAGCTTTGGCGTTGCTTGTGTTATAGGCGACGGTAGCCACCTACCATCAAGTGGACCGTCAGTCTGTCTGCCGATCTTAACATAAAAAAAGATTTAGCTTAAATCACTTTGTATTAGAACATAAACTTGTCCAAGAACAAAATGATCTATAAGAACTACATATCACACATCCAGTGCTTGTTTACGTAAGTCGATTCGAATTTCGAAACTGTGGCTGCTACATTCTGATTTCGAAATAACGGCCAGCGGGACTGGACGGAAAATAAAAAAATCGATAAAACTGAATGAGGAATTGATACAGATTATCTATCTAAACAAAGAAATAAAATCAATGTGACCGCTTTTAAAAGCTTAAGAAATAATTTAATAAACAATTTAAATAAAAGCTTAGGCAGACTTTTTCATAAGCACTTACCTATTATTGTTTGCATAATTATTTATTAACAATGACCCAAACAAATTTTTTTTCTTCATTTTTTGCTTGTCAAGTTTATTTATTCAATCTAATCAGTATAGTTACTGAACCTATTTAGATGTGACTTTCGTTGGTAGACATGGCACTAGTTGAAAAAAATATAACTTTGAGGGTTCGCTAAGTTTTCGATAAAAACACAGCATTGTTATATATAACCATAAATCATATTTAATCTAGCTGAACTCGGCCCATACGGCGCGGCGGCGGCGGCGGCGGCGGCGGCGGCGGCGCGGCGGCGCGGCGGCGTGCGCATGGGGCGCGCGGTACTGGACACTGCTTATACATATATAACATAGTCCTCCTCGATAAATGGCTATAGCCTTCTTCGATAAATGGACTATTCAAAACAAAAAGAATTTTTCAATTCAAACTAGTAGTTCCTGAGATTAGCGCGTTCAAACAAACAAACAAACAAACTCTTCAGCTTTATAATATTAGTATAGATTGTATATTTACCTCCGACCAAACAATTAGTACAATTATTTTTCATTATTTATTTTTATTGCATTTGTTAAAAATATATATCTTTAAATAAAATAATACAATGAGCAATTGCGACAGAAGCTACAACAGTACACAAAGTCACAATTTCACGCCAAGCTTAAAATTAATGATGACTTAAAATTAATGATGACAAATGTCATCAGCTTACAGTTAATAAAGTAAATTAATTTCAATCATCTGATGCGGTCGACATGAGATTTCTATCCGCTTTTCTCGGCAGATGGCGCATCGGCGCGCGCGCACTGCAGGAAACGATTAATACTCACCAGATAACGGAATGCAACAAGTCTTCACTATACGTGTGCTAAGAGCTAGTTGGTCCTGTTAACTTTTCTTGGAATCCCATATAAATTTACAAGCGTAACATATTTCTTTTAATAGAAATAAGTATTGATATTATATCGGTAGATGATCACTTCAAGACATTTGCTGGCAGTATATGAATGCGGAAGGCGAAGAAGGCCCTCAATTAAAAAAAACCTTTAACCAACAGTGGGAAATGGGTTGTTGATGATGATATGATATTCTAAATATGATATCATCATCAACTAAGTATGATATTCTAAAATTCACTGTGAAAGTTTTCAGTATTATGTATTTTTTCATGACTTTTATGATGTCAAATTTGGAAACGAATGGTCACAGATAAGTTTCATTACTGACCAGAATTATTGTACTATCGCACATTTAGAATGATATTTAGAATCTATGGTCATATCTTTAGAATACTTCCTTAGTTAGTCAGTAAGGTTCAACTAACGCATTATCAAGCCTCAGTGATATTTTGATAGGGATGACTATCAAGGAATGACTGAACGATATGTTATAAAAACGTGTTGAGTTGGCAATGAAACCAAGCTCTGAATGTCATAAACGAATGTTGGATCTGTGGGCAGGCGCCCCCTAACCACAGAGTTTTGAGTGTATATAATATATAGTACAGAGTTTGTCTATAGTACAGTTGGAAATAATTATTACAGAATTATTGAAGTTTTTTTTTTAATGTTAAGATCGGTAGACAGGCTGACGGTCCACTTGATGGTAGGTGGCTACCGTCGCCTATAATACAAGCAACGCCACAGCTGCTGCAAGTGCGTTGCCGATTACAGTAGGATTAAGGATAAGGGATTAGGAGGGGATAGGGAAATGGGCTCTGGCATCCCGTACTCACTCACCGAAACACAACAGCACAGGTGGTGTTATTTCACGGTGGTCTTCTGTAAGGGGGTGGTTACTGCCGCCAGACGGGCTGCCCAAATGACTCCGAAACGCAGTGTGCCCTGCCACTACTTTCCAGCCCCAGACCAGAGCCAGATTTGAAAGGAAAAATTAAACAATAATTAAACAAAGAATAAAAACAATCTTGGTATATCTCTCAAAATTTCCTGGTTCTCATCAAAACGGTGTCTAAAACTTCGGCTTAAGTGCAGCGATATAAATGATTCTTCGTAAGATGTTAATATCTAAAACTAGCTGAACTCGGCCACGCTTCGTGCGGCCCATACCACGGCGGCGTGCGCATGGGGCGCGCGGTACTGGATACTGCTTATATATAATACTGTATATCGTAGCGTGATGTTATATAGCCTATAGCCTTCCTCGATAAATGGACTATTCAAAACAAAAAGAATTTTTCAATTCGAACCAGTAGTTCCTGAGATTAGCGCATCCAAACAAACAAACTTTTCAGCTCTATAATATTAGTAAGATTAACATTACCTAAATTCATAAACAGAATTCGTCGTTTCACCAAGACTCAACACCGGGTGCTAATAACTCAATAAGCCCAGGGGCCATCAGTGTATTTGGAATATACTTATTTTGGTGGGACTATTAATTTTAGTAAATAACATTGACATCTGTCGTAGAGCGGATAACCGATGGGGTAGCGAATGGAGGTCACGAATTGAAAAGCGCATGGGACGTCCTGCGGCCAGATGGACAGACGTCCTAAAAGCCTTCGTGGAAGAACAGAAGATCGTGCGTGGTGGCGAGCCTCGATAGAGGCCTACATCCAAAGAGACATAAATTAATTAATGATGATGACTTTTAATATATATGACCTTAGTAGCTATAAGGCCATAAAACAATATGCTTTTTACAAGTCGCATGTACCCCCATTTAAATCTTATTGGTAACTTTGACTAAGAATTGTTTTAAAAATACGAATCCCATTGTAAAATTTCACCTATGCTAATCAAAATAGTGATTTCATCGGATCCACTCACTGTTTGCGAACTACTTGTTCATATGAGCCTACCACTGCATCACCATTGTTGTGTTGCAAAACAGCGATTTGCACAGTACTCGAAGTGAACAGTATTGCACCTCCCTTTATCTCGCAATTTACATTTGTAGAGTATACAATATTTTTAATTATACATTCCCAAGTGTCACAATAAAAAATCTAAGATTTAATCTCAACAAAACTTCAACCGTACAAATCAGTCACTGTGTTTTCTAATTCCATAAACATTTTACTATTCCCTCCTAGTCCCATGTCCTTTATCCTACTAAGGTTAGTAGTGAACTTTTAAAAAAAAGTGTGCTTGTCAGCTCCGACACAAACGTTTAAATTAAATGTATAAAATTTTCATCATGTCAATAGATAATTGGATACGTATAATTACTTTATATTATTTAGTTACATTCTGCATACTCAGATGTCACGTGTTCCAACAAAAGCTTTGTTAGTTACGTTCGGTATACACAAATGCCACTACGTTTGGTAATGTCAAATAGTTCATTTTTGACCCGGCAGGTTATAACGCGGTATCGTTTCGTTCCTCAACGCGGAATACACTTTTGATACAAAATTTCGACGTTTGCTTTTATAAACCCAGAGAATAGAATTAGGGAACATAAATGCATGCGTCGACTGTCGCACAAATATCAAAGTGACAGATAGCGTAACGCTTTTTAATTAACGCTTATATTATTATAATTTTACTCCCCATAAAATTTCCATAACGGGGGCCTTATATGAAAATCGATTCTTAAGGAGTAAACTTCAAAAAAAAACCATGACTCAAATCAAATTGGTTAATAGTCAAATCAAATAATAGTAGGTACGTTTTTACAGTACAGTATTATTTAATGAGAGAATGGGCTGTGGACACGATAGAAAGAAATTGAGATTTTCTTTAACTAATTCCTAATTTTGCCACGATAACAAGGCCTCCAGTGTTACCGTGTATGCCTTTTCAAGAGTTCACTGTTTAGTTAGAGGGATAAAATTAGTCCCAAATAATTTTCACATTTTCTTCGAGAAAATCTCCAAAATCATGCGTTATTTTCAAAAATTTATTACTTTAACATTACAACACACAAATATATTTTTAAGAGTTGGTCAATCACTTGTCATGAGCTCCAAATTAACGCATCTATTGTCAGTTGCAGTAATTAAAGTAATGGATATTTGACGTTTATGTCGTATTTGACTCAATATTAATTGTGCGGTTGAGACGTGCCTAAACTCAAATTTATTGAAGTTTCAAAGAAGTATGAACGAGAACAATACCAAAATTTGGCAGTCGACATTAGATACAACACTGTTTATTCCTTATAACGTGACGTGTTAGGAAATGGAGCGAGACTCAGCATCTGAATGGTCTCGGCTCGATAAACGCGCTACCAGTACTTGCGCTGCACGTACGAGTATACCCGCCACCGCCGCCGCTACGTCCGGACCAAATTACTTCGGAATCATTCTTAGAGAATTGACAAGCAATTTGTGATTTACAGCAGTAAACACTGTCAACAGTAATATTTCCTTTGCCGTTTCATGAAGAGAATTTAGTCCAGGAACTTTAGCATTTCACTTCGGAAAAATTCCAACCAAACTGAAAAATTGTGTACATATTACCTTTTAGCTTCCTAAATAACCTCTGAAAAGTCCCACGAGTCCAGGGGTGGGCATAACTTTTGAGGGCTAAAAAACGGTGAGAAAAATGACACTTTTTCGGTTTTTTGCCTATATCTTTGTTCTTTTTTTTTTATTATAGATGGGTTTGCTCTTGACCAGCATCTATCCATGTAGGAAGGATGAGGCCTAAGATGGAGTGAGCTCACCCAGAAGATGCCTATTCACTCGAACCTTGAAAAGATTTGGGTTATATGAGCTCGGAAATACAGACGCCGGCAGGGAGTTCCAATCCTTAGCAGTGCGCATCACAAAAGATGTTTTAAAGCGCTTGGTCCGAATTAGAGGGATTTCGACAAGGTGAGGATGGTAACCAGCCGTACGTCTGCATGTCCGATAGAAGAAAGGGGAAGGCGGTATGATCTCATGCAGCTCTCGAGCACACCCTCCGATAGCTCTCTCTCATAGCGGTAAGATCCTGTTGATCTTACCGCTATGAGGTATACTTATATAAAAGAAAGAATGGAAGATTCTTTTCAGCTTGGTTTGAATTTTTCCGAAGTTTTGCCCATTTTTCGTCTAAAGTTACTGGACTAATTATATAAACTCGGAGTATAGTAATTCTCTTTGTAGGCCTCTGTTACCGATAAGTTACATATACATATAACCGATTAAAATAAACTCTTTTATTTGGAATTAATTTTAGAAGTTTCTTACATCGTGAAATATTTTATTTGAGCTTATTTCAGCTGTCTTTTCTAATCTTTAAACTCCAACACAGTTTGACCGATCATCTGAAAGTTAGCATGTGTGTGTGTGTGTGTTTTTTTTTTTTTTTTTTTTTTTCATGGAAAGTATTCATGATAAAATTAAGACGAGCAGAGCCGCGGGGCAGGGCTGGTATCTATATAAAAATGCTGTCTGTATACAAGGTCACAGGGAAAGTCGTACTGAATATTAAATAACGTTATGATTCTGGTCATTTCTGACGGATTTCACTATGTAAAATTCGTGTGTCCGAAACTTTAAAGATTTTTTTTATAAAATCCTTTTTTGCTTTTATAAAGATGTTTTTGGGATTGGAGCTACTAGAGTCCGATTTTTTTGATGTTTTTAGTTAGAAGACATGTCAATTTAAAAAAAAAATTCACAAAAATTGAACCTACTACTAACAGATTAAAAAGACAGCTCGACAATGTTTAGCATTTAATAATTTTCACTATAAAATCGTCTAACTGCGACAGCGTTTATCCAATCACTAGCGTTCCGCCCCGGCTTCGCCCGGATGCAATTTTTCCCTCTTTATTCTCTTTCCATTAGTCAAAACCTAATTAAAATCGGTCTACCCGTTCATGCGTGATGCCGTGACCAAGAAAAATGAAATATATATTTTTTTTATAGTGGAAAAAGGTTTTCATGGTGTCAAATTTCAAGGCGGGGTGAGCTATGGGGGCACTGCTGTTATTTAAATAAAAATGGTTGTCTGTATATATGAAACTATAAATAGCGTATTTCCGATCACTCCGAAAATTCTTGTCATACAAATATTTTCTTATAGAGACGGTTCTCATTATGTCAGATTACATGGCTCTCAAAGCTCTGGAGAACAGCTAGTATTAATTTACTTAACAAAATAATGTAAAATTTCAATCTTGAGACATCACGGAAAGCAATAATAATTTTGCATAAAATAGCCAATTCGACAATATTAGAATGCAGATTTCACATATATACATGGCGGAGAGCTTTATTTCAATAACAATTTAATAATTTTCACCATTCATTTGCTGTTTTTATCGATATTGCTTATTTTATTACCTACACTGTAACGAATTTGTCAAAAGATATCAACTTTAACAACTATCGTTAATAGTTAAATATACGTATAATTTAGAAAAGCATAATTTAAGTAAATTTAATAAACATAAATATATCATTTATTTTTATTTATTAATTTTAGGTATCATACAGCCATTGTTTAAAAATTTAATTATATATTACACACAAATAGGCCTAAATAACCATATTTTCATTAATCTATTATAATATTCATTAAAAGGATACCTAGAAGATAAAAAATATAAGAGAAGATGGAAGATAAAAAATATAATTTGTGGTGATAAATAAAATAAAATAAAAATGTAATTAATTAGCCAATTAATTATAATTATTAGAAACTTAATTGAGTTTATAGTCCACCTAAACTGTGTAACACCAATTGTATTTTTTTTGTTGTTCGTGTGTAAATAAATAAGGTTAAATTATTTGAAAATATGTCAATATCATTTAGAACATTATTATAATGATTAGAATAATAGAGGAAGGAATCATAAGACAGTAGGGAATGTGAAATGTTTGTGATTTAAAAAAAAACGTGTACAATGTACTTAAAGTATAATATCAAACCGAATGGAGCGAAGTTTGTGTATATGAGTACCACAATTTTTTTTTTTTTTTTTTTTTTTTTTTTATGAAATCGAGGTAGCGCTTGACCACTATCTCACCTGATGTGAGGTGCAGATGTGGCCGAAGGTGGACCACGCTTACCTAGTAAATGCCCATTTACCCTAGTTTTGAAGACCCCGAGGTTGTAGTTCTGTGGGAACACAGACGCAGGCAATGAGTTCCACTCCTTAGCAGTTCGAACAAGGAAGGTGGAACTGAAACGCTTTGTTCGTGATCGAGGTACATCGACCACGAAGGGATGAAACCCCTGCCCACGTCTAGTGGTCCGCAAGTGGAACGGTTCCGGTTGGATTAAATCGTACAACATAGATGCACACTCTCCATAGTGTAGACGATAGAAAATCGATAGGCACGCTACTTTTCGGCGATGCTGCAGGCTTTGAAGTTGGGAATCCACAAGGGTGTCGGCATGATAGTTATATGATGTCTATATTAGATTCAAATAGTGCCCAGCGTTAAAATATAACCTGTAAAATATATGCTATAGGTAGAGCATATTTATCTTGATATAACTTTTCTGTATCATCCTGTATAAGCAAAGAAGTCAAAATTATCACATAATAATTGCTGCATCTACGCGATGCGAGTCGTACGATGCATTCAATAGCGCTCAATTACTCATCTCGTATGAACGTTTTTAAGTGCAATATTTCTATCTTTCAAACATAATATTGAAACAAAATATCTTTAAAATATACAAGAGATTTCTTTTGGGAAAGAACTTGGTATCTCTTATTGGCATAAGTGAGTGAAGATTTCGAATAGTCTGGTTGCTTAGTAGCGAACATTGTAACAATTTCAGCCCTTTGAACAAAAATGTCCGTTGAATTATTTCTCCAGACAGACTGCATTAGATTTGTTATTATAGTTCATTTTCACCTGGTCGTCCGTTCCACTTTAAATACATACCTACTCATTATAATTATGTTTTGTCTGTGCAATGTTTGTATCTATTGCAAGCTTATTTTAAAAATGAAAAAATTCAACACAACATAAGTTACCTTTTCAAATAATTGATTCATTATAACGAATTGATTTTAATGATTAAAATTGTAGACATTTCTGTTATACAAGGTTCCATGGCAAAACTTATTCCTTTTAACCCACACTATCAACTACAGTACAGTAATAAAAATAATTTGATTTTACAGGTTCGATTCCTGGTCACAGGAGCGTAATTAGAAAAAGTTTGAAATCCATTTTTATTTTTTTTTAAATCGTATCTCTTATGGTTTAAAATTTACCCTCACTGACCCATTTGGACTGATCACTTGTATAATATATCTCCTAATATATTAATTGAACTTTCTATTTACAAACAAAACACTATATTCATTAAAAAGTGATACAAATATAGAATATATTCTTCCAATATAGTAGCTGCAAAAATCACCAAAATCTACTCAGATTTGGAGGAGGAAACAGAGGAATGAAAAACCTTCATTTTGAAGGCTTTTAAGGTATAATCGGCTTAGAACAGCACAACGCATTCAACCACCATGATTCCTCTTGACTAGTAGAACTGTAACTAGTTCTTTTCCTGTAACAAATTGTAGAGTACGTGTCGTCAGTTTTCTTCTAAACGTAGCTATTCGTGGGAATATTCTGTTACTATCTAACCGGAATGCGTACGTGAAGCGATCCGATCGGCAATTTGCGACCGAGGGTTCACTAATCGAGTGCCAACTGCCCCGTGATCGGAGACAGAATCTCTCGGAGCATTACACCATATAAATTCACACTCGTTTCCCGTTTAGATAGTTACTGAGTATTTAACGCGACGATGCTAATATAAATTTAAGGCGCCACCGGTTCTTTGATTACAAGAATCAGACGGTGAAGCTGTGACTTGTATCTTCTATGTATCTCTGCTAGAATTACATTTACACTAAATTAAATAATATATTATTTGAATAAGCAAAATAATATAGTGACATAAGCAAACAATATTGACATTTGGATACAGTATCCAAAAAATATTATCTTCAAAATCGGCTCCGATTTGGAATACTGAGAAAACATATAATTTGGAAACTTGAGAAAAAAACGGGACAAGTGCGATTTGAACTCGCGTGAAGAGTGTTCCGAACGACGTTACCTATCATGTTTTTTTTTTTTAAATCTACGCACAATATTGAGTGATTTACCATGTTATTTTAGTATCATGGACTTCTTATAGGTTTACCTATAATCTATAAGTAGAACACTAATTTCTGTATTTTTTTTCAAAATTTTAGGTTCAGTAGTTTCGGAGATAAGGGGGGAGATGGTCGGACACACGAGTGATCCTATAAGGGTTCCGTTTTTTTTTATTCGGACGTACGGAACCCTAAAAATGTATATGTATTTCATGTGGAAATAAAATAGCAGTGATATTTATTATTATGGTCGCACATTGAGAAAACAAATTACAAGGGGAGAGTTAGATTAATAAGACTATTCGATTTAATAAACATTATCAATTTAAACGTATTAAATACAATTACGTGGCCGTGTGTCACAGCCACAGCTACATGTAGCGCATGCGAGACTTCTATTCGTTTGAGTGAGAAAAAAGCCAATTGGAACTTGCATTTATTGCGCGATAAAATGCAGTTTCACTAACATACTTACACTTTATTAGTAATCAAATAGACAATGTATCATATAACATGAAATAAAACATTTTTGATACTTACGGTGATTGCGGAATATCCAATAGCAGGGTCGCTTCTGAAACACAAAAGAAATACATAAATAATTAATATGAGTAAACAAATTATATTGATAGATTAAAAATAAAACTTGGCGGTAGGTAAACCTTTACCTACTATTAACATAAACGAAATGCGATAAGAAACTTTGATAGGATGAGAGATAAGGAGCACGCGTGCTGTTATTTCACGGTGATCTTCTGTAAGTTTTTTTTTAAGGTAGGCCGGCAGGTTGACGGTCCACTATAACACAAGCTACGCCACAGGTGCTGCAAGTGCGCAGCCGTCTACAGTAGGATTGATGATAAGGGATTGGGCAGGGTTAGGGAAATTGGCTCTGACATCCGTTACTCATTCACGTCACGGTGGTCTTCTGTAAGGGGGTGTTACTGCCGCCAGACGGGCAGCCCTATATGAAACCCCATTTATATATAACACGATATTTTTCCAGTAAAATCTATAATTTCTTCTTGCCTAATGGTACGAGTTTCAACCGTTAAAACGGAAATGAAAATAAAATGATGGCCTAATCTCCATAAAAATCCTGGTTGATCAACTTCGATAGCAAATAAACCTACTCCATGAAAAAATATACAAAAATTTGCTTTTTTCATAATAAGAAAACTTAAAAGTCGGCAAAGAAAGTGACGGTCTACTTGTAGATGCTTACCGTCGTCGTCCAAAACATAAGCTTAACCACCATAACATAATATTGTTCTCTTTATTTTATCAGTGATCTTCTATGGTGTTTACTTTGACGGGCTGCCCAGCTTTGACTGCGAAAGCACAGTGGCCTCTCACAAATAAAGATTAAAAATTACACCCAAGTAGATGACACTTGTAATTTCAAATTTTAAACAGTTTATTCGTAAACATATTTGAAATTGAGAAAAGAAAATGTTACAACGTGAATGACCAGTTACGAAATAAAATCGGACTCGCTAATGAAATGCTAAACTTGTTATGTTCAGAATGACAGTGAAAGTTATTATTCTAATTCAAGAATTTATACACACTTCAAAACTGCGACAACCGTAAATAATGTTACATCGAAATAGCCAAGTAGGTTTTTTTTTTAAAATTGTTATGTGAATAGAATGGCGAACATTTGAGACGACACTAAAGGTCCGTTTACGTCTTCAGACAACGAACGTATCAGACACGTACCGTCTCAGACACCGGCAGACACATTTTTTTTTTTTTTTAATTTAAATGGGTTTGCTCTTGACCAGCATCTATCCATGTAGGAAGGATGAGGCCGAAGATGGAGCGAGCTCACCCAGAAGATGCCTATTCACTCGAACCTTGAAAAGATTTGGGTTATATGAACTCGGAAATACAGACGCCGGCAGGGAGTTCCAATCCTTAGCAGTGCGCATCACAAAAGATGTTTTAAAGCGCTTGGTCCGAATTAGAGGGATATCGACAAGGTGAGGATGGTAACCAGCCGTACGTCTGCATGTCCGATAGAAGAAAGGGGAAGGCGGTATGATCTCATGCAGCTCTCGAGCACACTCTCCGAAGTACATCTTATAGAATACACACAGACAGGCAACTTTGCGTCTATGTGCCAGGCTCTGCAGCTTAGTTCTTATTAGTGTATCATCGCCAATGAGCCTCCTAGCTCATTACATCTAGCGTACCAGAAATGTGATATATTAGACAAAAACAGACAAGACATCGGCCGCTCTCCGTCGGCAGTTACTTGCACTGTTCTGATTCACAGGCCGTCAGACACGCCCTCAGACAGTGTCTGATGGCGTCTGAGTGGACACGTTTTGTAAATTATAAGAATAGGTTCTTAAATACATATCATGTGAAATAATATTATTTTGTCTGACACGTTCGTTGTCTGAAAATATAAACGGATCTTAAGCTTTTGTAGCCATTAAAATGATGACACGTAATTTGAATTACACGAGTGTTAATAGAATTTTAACACGTTATGCAAAATTAAATTATACAACTATAAAATAAAATATTTATTTAATAAATTTTAGAAAACAATTAATTTGTGATTTTCAATAATTGATATATTAAAATGCAGGCTGCGACCAAAATAGGAACGCACATGACTGTGAGAACACGTGTTCTTTTAATTTTTTTTTTAAGTGATACGTCAGTTTTAACTTTATAAATAACTACCCTTTTGCACACGGGTTTGTCTCATATATTTTTGTTTATTTTTATTTTTTGAACATCCCTCGGGAACAGTACTGTTTACTGGATGAAATGTACTTTTTTTTTTTTTTACAGTAGGAATCCATCATGGATACCCACCAGCCTGGGGACAGACCGGTGGGTTATGTCGGACTCCTGCCCCGAGATGGTCTTGGGGTAGACCTACCGACTAAACCTCTTGGCGTCCTCCTCATCCGCTGTTGGTGAAGTTGCGAGGTACATTTCATCCCTGCGGAAGACTAACACTCTTCCGCAGGGATGAAATGTACCCTGACAAACTGTATGCAAAATTTCATGATGATAGGTAGTTAAGATAGATTTGGCAAATCTACACCTACATGATACAATAGTGGCATAAGAAACAAAAAAACTCATTTTCGTATTTATAATACATATATTAGGATTTCATTCCTACAAATTTTTCTTATTGCTCTAAGGTTTCTCATTTCGAAGACTAAATCAACACAATGACTGTTTCTGTTATATTAAAAAAAAATTAAATCTAGATTTGTGACAAATATCATCTCGTCAGTCTCGTCTACAACTAAATGGACTTAGAACTATTAGATTAGGTATTATTAATTTTATTAGAATAGTTTTTGATAGTATTCTTAATTTACATGAATTTTAAATCATAAACTTTTAATGTATTTGTTATCTAATCCCATAAACTTAAAATTTATTTCATTAAAATATCAACAAATCTAATATCATATGAAATGGAATGAAATAAAGTAGGATTTTATCAGGACGTTCAATGTATTTTCGGTATTTATTAATTTATTACTTATTAATTCATTTATTTATTAATGACAATATCCAACGGTATAAGTAGAAAATTTTATATAGTTCATCCTAGTTCATATATAGTAGAAAATTCATTTGACGAGCCCGTTGGATGAGTGGTTAGGGTGCGTGCCTTAACGCTCTGTTCTAGGGTTCCCGGGTTCGATTCCCGGCAGGGTCAACTTTGAAAAATCAACTTTTAAAATTTGGCTCTGGTCTGGATTTGGAAAGTAGTGGCAGGGCACACTGCGTTTCGCAATCATTTGGGCAGCCCGTCTGGCGGCAGTAACCACCCCCTTACAGAAGACCACCGTGAAATAACAGCACGTGTGCTGTTGTGTTTCGGTGAGTGAGTGAGGGATGCCAGGGCCCATTTCCCTATCCACTCCTAATCCCCTATCCTGAATCCTACTGCAGTTGGCAGCGCAGTTAGCAAAAAATATAGTTGTGATTATTAGTTCACTAGGTAATGCCTAGTCAACGACATTGGAATGGCTGACGTGATGATGTTGAAGAAAATCTCGCATCGCGCTGTGATTTCAATAGTGATCCTGTAAATTTAAAAGGGGCAGAGAGAGTGTAGAAGACGACCAACGTTCAGGAGGCCTGACAGAAGAAAAGATTTAGAGGAGATATTATTGTTATATCTCCTCCGTTATTCTGAACTATTAATTCCGTTAGGACGTATCAACCATCTCAAATGAGTCACTAACTATAGCACTACAGCGTGGGCGCGTATTGGACGGACGACCTCTTGAAATAATAGATTGATTACGTATCAGTTTATTGAATTCGTAAAATTTTACAAAAAAAATGTTACTGGCATTATAATCATGATCAAAATCTCAGCCATAGTAGGTCCACTGCTGGACTTAATTCCTAGAATTTTCCAATAGGACGCAAAAGCAGGCTGACTCCACTTTTTACCCTCTCAAGACGCCTGTTGATGTCTCCCGCCCATTGATACTTCAACCAATTCACCGGGTTAAGTCGATGACATTCGTTTGCCTACTGACTTAGGTCCTGACTTAGGTACTGACTTAGGAATTAGGTCCTGAATCGATCTCGTAGAGTAATCCTAGTATAGCACTCTCCATAGTTCGTTGAGTGACGTTGAGTTTTCTTACGAAGCCCATAGTTAGAGACCAGGTTTCAGTGCCATATGTCATCATTTGTAATTATTTCTAATAAATGTGCAATTTATTAAAACTAGTGTTCATCCCTGGTCGAAATTCGATAAAGAAAACTATCTTTTCCATTATTTTTAATTGCTAACGCTTAAGCTAATCAACAGCTAGTAAACAAAAAAAAAGTTCTTTCACAAGCAAATTAGAAAAAGGGATTCTAAGTTTTCGCTTCATGTAGGTTATACATGAATATTATACGTTATTGTGATGTAGGTGGACCAAAACCCCATTGAGCCTAAAGCAAAGGTTAAAAACGATTTATAACTTTTATCCTTCACCTAAAAAGATTTTGGAAATCCTTGTAAACATTACAATGTAATAATTACGAGTAATAAACAATAATATGTTTAATTGAAGGCAACAGTTATCGTATGGCCCAAGGTGAGTCGACCGAACGAACGGTCGGCCAGCGGGCGGCACCCGTGGGAGAGTTTTGTTTGCATGTGGCCCAAGTCACAAGAGTACTAGCCAAACAAAAGCGATTTTTTTGTGATTACTTACAGCTTTGTATCTGTGATAATATTATAAAGGGACACAATTGATTTGTGTGTTTTTGTGTATCCTTACATATTATAAAACAAGGCCACCGCCGCGGATGCCTGTATGTATGTATGTATGTTCGCGATGATCTCGAAAACTACGGAACTAATGGGAAAAACAACATGGAGGTTTTTGCATATAATTCGCAGAAACAAAATCGTGCGAAGCCGGCTGCGGGACCCGCACCCGGCTAATTCTGAAACTTACCAGAGTAAGATGCGTGTAAGTATAACAGAAAGTATAAATGGGGTAAAAAACTGCCTTTTGCTCACTTCAGATGGCAGCACTGTTGGATGTTCCCTAAATCTGACAAGTAGCTGTCATTTTCCATAGTAATTTTGTAAACGAACAAAAAGAACTGAATTTATTCAATTAACATGACGCTTATTTTCAGCTTTGGATTGCAAAAAGACGGGAATCCATATATTCCCTAAAGATTTCAAAAGAAAAAAAACAATGGATAAAAGCTTTACGAAGAAAAAATTGGAAGCAGACTAAATATTCAAGATTATGTGCAGTAGATGCTTTTCTTTTCCTCAACTGTTCTTTTAACTGCTTAACACTCTATGTCTAATACATTTTTGTAGAAATAAAGGCAAATTCGCTGATAAATACAGGGAACCAAAAACACAATATGGTGGCGATTAGAATCACTCAACAGTGGCACCACCTAAGATTAGCTTTCAGTTTTTAACCCCATTGTTAATGAATTTTGAACTTAAATACTGGCTGTATTTAAATAGGTTTGATTTTCAAACTTAGAAAAAGAAAAAAAAAAGAGAGGTTTTTATTTGACGTGAAAAATTTCAGATTGATTTTGTACATCTGAAGAAATAGTAGTAAAATAGGTTTATAAGTTATTGTGAATATTTTGATATGTTGTATAATTAAATTTAATGAATAGAGAAATAAACTAGATGTGTGCACCGCCACGATAAATTTTATTGAATAATATCCCATGAGAGAAGAATAGAAATTGAAGTAATCTAGAGAAAACTTTAAAAATCTAAAAATCTAATAATACACAAAGTGAGAAATAAACTACCTTTCTTTGTTATCTATACATCTATACTAATATTATAAAGAGAAAAGATTTGTATGTGTGTATGTATGTTGGTAATGAATAAACTCAGAAACTACTGGACCCATTTTAAAAATTCTTTCACCTATAGAAAGCTACATTATCAGCGAATAATATTTTATAAAGAGACGCGGACGAAGTCGAGTGCAACAGCTAGTTATTAAATATATGTGTGTTAAAATTGAATTAAGAAGCCAGTGATTATCTGGTACGTAAAAACTCCAAAAAGAAATTGTTTTAATAAGCCGTAATTGACATTAAATTGATTAGGTTATTGAAATTTAATAAAAAGAAAACATTCTTTTAAAAATAACTGTAATTGCATCACAGCTTCACGTGGAAATATAATATTTCAATATTAATATTAAAAATATACTTCTTAAATCCAAAAAAATATTAGTGTTTAAATACGCTCAATTAATGCATAAATCGGACCCTTTAGCCCCTAGTACAAAGGCAAAATAAAGGACATTAAAATATGGCGATGACTGAAAATAACATTTTCAATAAGGAATGTTTGTTTGCGTTTAGACCACACCCCAAAAAGCTGCACCTTACGCAACCTGCGCCCGCGCACGCGATACCATTATATTTCTCATACAAAAGACGGAATTCGCTATTGAAACCGCATACAAATTACAACTGCCCGAATATTGTGAGTTGTGATTATTTCAATTCATTGTCATTATATCTTTCAATGGGAAGTTTTTCTTGACGTATTATAGACTAATGATTGATTTGGTTTCAGCTGTGACACAGAACAAAAAATTTAGGCTATGAGCATAGATGAACTTGCTTACTTCAATTGTAAGCAGCTAATGATAGCATTAATATAACGGTGTATAATGTACCGAGTGTCGGTCGGTAATTTGTCGTAATATGATGATGATGTATCAAGGTGACGGGCAACTAAGCCTGAGTATACTTTGAAGATGTTGTTTCTTGAAGAAGTTCTTTGAAGAAGTTATAAAATAATAATACTTACTTTTAACAGTAAAAGAACTAATGCAAGCAACAATATAAATAAAGGTATAAAAATATGTATATGTATTCATTGTAAGATATCAGTCATGTCATGTGATGTGTATTCATTGTAAGGTATCACTCATGTAATGTTATAAAAAAAAAAAAAATCTTTATTTGTGCGAACACATGTTTACAGGATTTTAATTTATATACAGCAGTTACAGTACAAAGTATGTTTTACCCGCCAAGGGCATGCAAATATGTGTCCATTGTAAGATATCAGTCATGTAACGTTATGTGTATTCATTGTAAGATATCAGTCATGTAATATTATAAGTATCTATTGTAACATATCAGTCATGTAATGTTATATGTATTCATTGTAATATATCAGGCATGTCATATACGAGTATATATAATAAACTCTCACGGAAACTAACTTCATGGTATCAACTTACAAAAAACACGACAAAACAAGTACAACTTCAAAAAATAAATTACAAGTAAATATTTCTCTATGAAACTTTATCTGCTAATCGTACCTAAGCTCTGTTATTCGTATTGAATAATTTTACAAATGAACATAGCACCAATTTACACACTTATTGCTGTTCTTAAAATAGTAGGTTTTTAAGACTGATGTGAGTAACTTTGATGAGATTTTCAATAAAATTTAACTAAACAAAAATAAAATAAACTGCCACCGTAATCGCACGGTTGCAATTTTTTTCTGCTAATTATAGCAACAAAAACTTCCTCGTTTCATTAGTGATTCGATAGCTCTTTCAATTAGTGAAATCTGTTGGGTGGTTTAGGAGATAACGAAGAAACAGACAGAGGTGGACATATATATATATATAATAAAATCGTAAACGAGCCGTGTCTGCATATTAAATTTAAAAAAAAAACGCATTTATTTATACATACACATCGTACTTATGTTATCAAAAGTAGTTTTGTCTGTTTGTCTGTGCATTTGTGCACGCTAATCTCGGAAACGACTTAACCGATTTGAATGCGGTTTTCACTGACGTATTGTAGCGAGCTTCCTGTAACATTTAGTTTTTGTTTCGTTCCAATCAGTTTACAAACAAAAATGTTACGCGCTATACCGAATACCACGCGTACGAAGTTGCGGTCTCAGCTAGTATACAATAAAAGACAATAAAGCAAGACCGATAGTTACTTTTTTTTGTTCGCAATCATCTGGACAAGGTTTGTATAAAAGAAAAATTTGGAAAATTCTCGAGAAAAGGCGGAAATTTGAATGATTTTTTTATATGACATTGTCAGGACAACGAATTTCTGTACAGCTAGTAGTAAATAATAAAAAGTATATAGAAAAAGTCAGTCAAATAATTTAGAAAAGCAAAAAATAGGTGATGTACCTCGATCACGCACGAAGCGTTTCAGTTCCACCTTCCTTGTTCGGACTGCTAAGGAGTGGAACTCATTGCCTGCGTCTGTGTTCCCACAGAACTAAAACCTCGGGGTCTTCAAAACAAGGGTAAATGGGCATTTACTGGGTAAGCGTGGTCCACCTTCGGCCGCATCTGCACCTCACATCAGGTGAGATAGTGGTCAAGCGCTACCTTGATTTAATAAATAAATAAATAAATAAATAAACATATAACAAAAGTCATGTATTGTATCTGTATTATTTTCAATGGATTAGTTTTTCGCTAAGACACCCGAGCATTCGCTGCAAAAAGTGAAAGACGAAATTTTCACCAAAGCTTGTGAATTTCCCACTCTTCACATACTCGCCGTGTGATGTGACAATAATGGGGTTATTGTTGCGCGGGCGCCGCCTTTGCTATAATTAGGGTTTAGACAGATTGCGTCAGTAAATAGAAAGTTAAATGGTAGGCTAGTTAATGAGGGAAACATTGTTTTAATAATATGCATGCGTTACCGACAGACAGACGGAAGTTATTTTGTATGTTACACTTTATTATAGACCTTATTGATTGTCTAATATTGAAAGGAAAAAAAAACGTACTTATTTTAATCCAGTCGTCACATGGGTGACATAATATTTTTGTGGGTGTCTAGCTAGTAGTGCTAAATCAAATATTCCAAAAATATTTAAAACGATATAAAAATAAGAAAATGTATCTTGTCTATTTTTTTATGTAAGGTGTTCAGGCTGACGATTCACTTGATGGTAAGTGGCTAGCGTTGCATATAACACGAGCAAAGCCACATATGTTGCAAGTGATGGCCTATAGGGAAATGGGCTCTGGCATCCATTAACTCACAGAAACACAGCGCACATCACGGTGGTCTTCTTTAAGAGCCTTAAAGAAGACCTTAAGCCTTAAGTTACTGTTCACATAAACTTAAGGCTTAAGGTCTCTACAGTCTCTAACAGTCTCTAGATACAGATTCACATTCTGTTTAACATAAAAAAAATATTATTCTGATTAATTGCTTGACGAATTCATTATTAACTAATTTTCCGTATTAATATGAGACTTACAGGCCAACAAGCTACTGGTTACTATTTGGGTTGTCGTTCTCGAAAGAAAAAAATGTAGAAAGAAAATAAAATGAAAGTAGCAAATAAATATTCAAAGAAAGATAATTTAGTAAATCTCTTCCGGTGATTTTAGCACCTCCTGTTCCACCGTTACCTTGGCCGCTACCGTGGCCAGGAATAGCGAGGCCGCCGGAGGCCTGGTCATCATTTTACGGCACCCACGGTTTAAGATGGGGAGATACTATTCTAAGCCCCTCGTCCAAAATTCCTCAGTGTCTTAAAACAAAGTTTGCCAATGATGACATATGTGTTAATGAATTTTGAACTTAAATACTGGCTGACTTAAAAAGGTTTGATATTCAAACAGGGAAAAAGAAAAAGTATAATTTTATGTTTTGACGTGTAAAAAGAGACAGTGTGTTTTTATACATCTAGATAGATGGTTGTGAAATATTTTATATATAAGTTATTTTAGATGTTTTGAAGTAATTGAGAAATAAACAAGATGTGTGCACCATCCAAATAAGTAATTTTAATTACATCCAAATAAGTAATTTAATTACATCCAATAAAATTTAAGAAAATAAAGTAATCGCAGTGGAGTGAAATATACAAGAATATGCAGCTGAAACGTGGTTTTTAACTGTGGGCGTAAGAAAGCTCAACGTCGTCGCTCAAAGAGCTATGCTGTGCTCTGGGTTACACTGCGAGATCGAATCAGGAATGAGGACATTCGTAGACAAACGAAAGTTACCGTCATATAGCGGATTAGTAGTAAAAATGGCAGTGGGCTGGGGCCGAAAGATTCTTGAATGGAGCCCACGGACCGGCAAACGTAGCGTAGGAGGTCCACCCACAAGGTGTACAGACGACCGGATAAGGGCAGCGGGTCGACGGTGGATCCAGGTTGCTTCTGATCGGACCTTTTGGAGGACGTCCTACGGCTGAGATGATGATGATGGTGGTGGTGGTGGTGATGATGACGATGATGATGATGGTGATGATGATGGTGATGATGATGATGATGATGATGATGATGATGATGATGATGGTGGTGGTGGTGGTGGTGGTGGTGGTGGTGGTGGTGGTGGTGGTGGTGGTGGTGGTGGTGGTGGTTGGTGGTGGTGGTGGTGGTGGTGGTGGTGAATATTTTAGTAAATAAGGGAAAGCGAGCACTGAAATCTCTCAATTTACTAATGCTATTATTTCACAAAGATATATTTTGCGGGGTAGTGATTCCGAATTCCAGGCTAAAATGCTGGCATGAAAAACTATGTAAGTATCTAAAATTCGTCTTAGAGTAATATTTATTTTATATTCTACGTTCAATATAATTGATTGAACAAAGAGAAACAGTTTGCTACAAAAACATTTCCCTAAATGAATTCATTGATGGTTAATACATTTAATAAAAATCACGTTACAAAATCACTTTCGTATAACACGAAAAGGATGACCACATAAAACGTGACACCGCTGTGTTTATTTTGATACGATTGCGTTAATATTGCTCGCTTAACGAAATTTTAATAAAAGTTGTAACGAATATAATTTTATTGTGCTAAGAATAAGACAAATAAAAGTATCCGCGAGTACTCTGTGCACAGAATTTTAAATAACACACATGAATTCTCTATTCCGGAATAGTTTAGATGTTCCTTGTTATTTTCATCCACACCCGAAACCAAGCTACAATGTCTATGGTCGTCAGAAAAATGGTAGGGGTGAAAGAGGTAATAACGAGGGCCGCGCTCGCGCGAAAAGAGAGAGCAAATTTGAATTTCATGACGAAAGGACGAGGAAGATTTTTCACTAGAGTGTACGCATTACGACTAAAGTTCAACGTACTACCCTAAGTTTCACTTTCTGGTACTCAACTCCGAAGTACAGACAAAGTACTTGAGGATCTGCTCATCCGTCCTTGACTACGTCAACTTCTTGCGAGAGAGGGGAGGTATCTCGCGATAGCTACATCAGGTGGAGAAATTTGAGCTGCTGGTGGAAGTTAGCACTACCCTATTGTGCTAACTATTACCTGGTTCCCGGGACATCATCATCAGCGCGTGTCTTCATCGTCGGAGCGCGTGTCTTCATCGTCGGAGCGCGTGAGGCGTGAGGACGGAGCCGAGGACACATCTCCGCTGCTCTTGAAGAGATCTTTGAGCTGAGTAGCACATTCCATAATAAGCCCCTAATTGCATCTTTTTTTTTAAACTTAATCTTAGCTTTATAATTTTGTTTGTACTTATTGTAAAATAAATTTAAGTGTGCAGTGAAATCTGTGTTTCCTTAATAGGATAAGCTCACCCAATATCTCAGACAGCGGGCGCCCTACAGAGTCTCTTGTTCATTTCGGCTGAGTAAGTACGGTGGGTAATTCTCTTAGGAGCTGCAGCGAGCCCAAAAGCCCACTGCAACCGAAGAGGTTACAACTGGCGACCCCAACGTGGAACTCGAGGCTATTCGAACTGAAGGGTTTCGAACCACGACGTTACTTGTGTCCATAGACTGAGTGCCGAGCTCTGTTCTTAATAAATTCTCTGTCTGAGAAAGGTGAGCTGCACAGATTAGCTGTGCACATTTTGTTCTTATTTAATTTTAATGCGTAATAGTGCTGGTGAGTTACAAAGTAATTCCGTGGCAGGGCAAATATTTAGTACCCATAGGACAAGCCCGTCTGGTGAAATACCACTTCCTTGTCTTTGTTGAGTTGGCAAGGAACACCAGTGTCCACTCCTTTCCTTTATTTCCTGTGATCCTAGTAAGTTCAAACCCAAAACCCCAACCTTTTATCCCTTCACCTTTGTATTCATCACGCTCAACTTTTTTTTTTTTTTTTTTTCTCTCTATCTTTGTTTTTTTGCAATTGTATGGATACCCCAACTTAGATACTTGGACATTTTCACAATTCCCCTCAACTTAATATTTGTAATTTTTATAATTACCCTTGAATTTTTGTGATAACTTTTTTTTCAAATTCACTGCAATTTTTATGTGTTAATAATATACCCACTGCTCTGTGTCAAAAGTGTTTGTCATTGTGACACTCACTACAACCATACTACAACTTTATTGTTGAAATGAAAATTATTTTATTTGTAATTGGGTGATAAATATCCATACATAGTGTGATAATTGGATTGTGGCAATTTAATTACAAAATTAGACGAACGATTTGGAAAGTGTATACAATAGGAATTTGATTTGTGTTTGTAAAGATTAATTAATTGTAAACAAGTTCAACAATAGTCTAACTTTTGACAGGTTGGTAACATCTCTTTGATCTCTTACAAACTAAATTGTTATATAAATCATTAAAACTTGTTGGAGAAAATACTGGACCTAACATATACCTATTGTTTACTTACAACTTTTAAATTAAATTGAGCAAACTTACTGAGAATTAAACTCAATCTGTACACATTTAACTGTTTATCTTGTGTCAACTTTCAATTATAATTACATTTTAACTGTGACATAGTGTTGTTTGCATAATATTTGGATATATTTAGAAAAAAAAATTTTTTGTTCAAAATATATATTGTTACTATTATACTTAAGCTCTAAATGAATATTCAATAGAACATATATGTGCTTTAATAGTTAGGTTTCAAGTTGGCTACTTGTCTATTGGAAAAATTATCTGTAACATTTAAAATTTTATCATGCCTTTATTAACCTACATAAATTATCTCAATAAAGATGAACTAAAAACTGAAATAGAACGTTATGGGATAATTCCAGATCAAAAGACTACAGTGGAAGCTCTGAGAGCGCAGCTGAGATGTGTCCTACAGGCGTCACGTCGAGGAAGCATACAGCCCACATCGGAAGTGGAATCAGATGAGAATAATGAGTTGGCGGCAGCAACCGATGCACTTGCTAGCATGGAAGAAAAGATGCAAACAGGTACTTCTTCTTCTCACAAGTGGTTGACGGCCAGAGCAAATTATTGGTTGGATAGGCTCGCGCGACTGAAAGTAGATGACCGTAGTTTATCACAAATACGTGCAAGGTTGATAACGTTGTTAGGTACATCTGACCAGGGGGAGTATGAAAGTGATGCATGTGAGGTAGCTCCACAACAACAGTCTGTAAATAAGGAGATAGTCTATGTCAATGACAGGCAGGTTAATTTGAATTCTCTTAATTTAAAATATGATGGATCTTCATGTGTGAGAGCTTTCATTGAACGACTGGATGAGTTAAAGGTATCTAGGGGCATCTCAGATCAACAAATTTTAAATTCTTTGCCGGAGATTCTGAGCAAATCTCCATTATTGTGGTTTAGAGCTAACAAATATAATTTTTCTACTTACGAACAGTTTAGGTTCGCCTTTAAATTAGTATTCGATTCACCGGATTACGATCATCACCTTATGAAAGAGATTAGGTCTAGGACAATGAGTAGAACTGAGTCCCTAGTCTCGTATATCTCAACCATGCAAGCCATGTTTGCGCGGTTAACTAAACTAGTCAGCTTTGAGGACCAATTAGAAATTCTCAAGCATAACATACGGCCTGAATATATGGAGCTAGTAGAAACCCAGGACTTCAGGACCATGAACGAGGTCTTGGTGGTTTGTAGGCAACGCGAGATTATAAAACATCGTCAGGACAGCTATAGTGAGCCCAACATGAGTTCTTATGCTATGTCTCGTGACATACAACCACACCCCAGTCACAAGGACAAGACTATCGCCAGCATAGGCAAGGAGCTTATGCCTAAGAGTGACCGGTCGGGACAATGTTTCCGGTGCGGATCCCGTGAACATAGCACGAGGTTCTGTCATAAACGAGACATAGTATGTTTCAAGTGTGGCAAACGAGGGGTGAAGACTCCTGACTGTCCCAATTGTCCTTCAGGTTCAAAAAACTGATTAGGCGGGGCTCTTCCCGTAAATGTCGGCCTAAAGGGAAAGTCCTGTTTCAAAATAATACTGATGCAAGGCCATATATTAATGTTACTATTTTAGATATAAGTGTGTACGGATTGTTAGATTCTGGCTCCTTATGCTCAATACTAGGTGATAATGCTCACCATATATTTAATCAACACGGCTTTGAAACGTACAGTGTGAATGATATTGAAACCATGTACACTGCAGACGGATCACCGTTGTCCTGTATAGGTGTTATGTATCTACCTATTACATTTAGAGATGAAGTGCAAGTGATTAAATTTTATATTGTGCCTAATATACAAATGCCCATTACTTTTGGTGTAAATTTTTGGAATCAATTTCGTCTCAATGAGGGAATTTTTCCTACAACTGAGCTGTCAGTGGGAGAAAGTTTCATCAATTCTTGTTCAGCCAATAGCGGTTTAGAGGACTATGACTTACTGGACTCTTTGCAAAAGTCTAGATTAAATACTTTAATTGAAAAATTTGCGATTATAGACACAGAAAAAGTAGGTTTAGGTAGGACGAGTTTGGCTAGTCACACTATAGACACTGGAAACAGCCCTCCTATAAAACAAAGATATTATCCGTTGTCACCAACAAAACAACAGGCTTTGGAAAATGAGCTAGACCGGATGTTAAAGCTAGGTGTTGTGTCTCCTTCACAGTCAGCGTGGAACTCACCTGTAGTCATGGTACCGAAACCTAACGGAGATCTACGGTGGTGCTTGGATTGTAGAAAACTTAATTCGGTGTCAAAACCAGATGCTTATCCTCTACCCTATATTTCTGGCATCCTTGATCAACTTCGAGATGCCAGATACCTCTCTTCTATTGATCTTAGTGCTGCCTATTGGCAGATACCTCTCTCTGAAGAATCTTCTGGGGAGAAAACGGCATTCACGGTTCCCAGAAGAGGACTATACCAATTCAATGTAATGTGCTTTGGTCTCGTAGGTGCCTCTGCGTCCATGCAAAGACTAATGGACAAACTTTTCGGTGCTGAATTCGGAGGAAGGGTGTTTGCTTTCCAGGACGATTTGATCCTGATTTCCAGCAATTTCGACGAACACCTGGAACTTCTGGAAAGGGTTTTTCAGAAACTCAAAACTGCTAAATTGACGGTGAACATGGGAAAGTCGGTTTTCTGTAGAAAAGAACTAAAATATCTAGGCTATCTTGTGGATAGGCATGGTCTGCGGACTGACCCCGGCAAGGTAGATACTATAGTTAATTACCCAACTCCCACTTCTCCTAAAGAAGTAAAACGTTTTCTTGGCATGTCAGGCTGGTACCGTCGATTTATACCTAACTTCTCTAAACTCAGTCGACCTCTCTCTAGATTAACTTGCAAGTCCAAGGAATATTCCTGGACTGACGAGGCGAATGATGCTTTCAATAGCTTAAAAGCGGCATTAGTATCAGCCCCAATATTAAAATGTCCAAACTTTAATGAGCCATTTTCAATTCATACTGATGCTTCTGCGTTTGCAGTAGGTGCAGTACTCACTCAAAAATATGGGGATACGGAACATCCCATTGCCTACTGTAGTCGCACTCTCAACAAGCACGAAGTCAACTACAGCACTACCGAGAGAGAACTGTTGGCCGTCCTTTATGCTCTTGAACAATTTAGGTCATACGTGGAAGGTCAGGAATGTGCTGTGGTGACCGATCATGCATCTCTACAATGGTTTTACAAACTTAAGAATCCCACCGGACGTTTAGCCAGATGGAGCATGCGACTCAGCCAGTTCCCGTTCAAAATTGAGCATAGAAAAGGGAAGGATAATGTTGTGCCGGATGCCCTGTCTCGAATACAAGTTAGCAGCGTCAGTGTCACACCGATGGGAGATGCTTGGTACTCTTATATGCTCGAAAATGTTGAAAGGAATCCACGTAGGTTTCCAAACTTCATGCTTGAAGGCGGCAAACTCTTTCGACATTCTAAAAATAAACATAGTTTGACGTCAGATTCCGACTGGAAACTAGTTATTCCAGAAAAGAACAGGGCCGAGTTATTGTATAAATGCCATGATGTAGTAACTAGTGGTCATCTAGGCATATTTAAAACCCATAAACGTCTGTCGGAACATTATTATTGGCCAAATATGTATTCTGATGTGGTAAAATATGTTAATAAATGTGAAACTTGCAAAACCTATAAGCCCGTCACTACTGGCAGACCAGGTCTAATGGGCGGTCCTAAGAGGGCTACCAAACCTTTTCAGGCCATATCCCTAGACTTACTGGGTCCATTCCCAAAATCTAGAAATCAAAACACTTATCTTATTGTATGCTCGGATTATTTCAGTAAATATATTCTGTTGCATCCGCTTAGGAGCGCCACAGGTCAGTCCGTTGCAAAGTTTTTAGAAAAACAAGTATTTTTAACTCATGGTGTTTGTGAATATATATATATTGATAATGGTCCTCAATTTGTTAGTTCTCAGTTTAGGCAAATTTTAAAAAAATATAATGTTCCAAATATTTATTACAATCCGCGATATCATCCTCAAGTAAATCAAGCTGAAAGAGCAATAAGGAATGTAGTCAACTCGATTGCATGCTATGTAAAAAACGACCATAAAAAGTGGGACGAGAATATTCTAGAAATACAGTGCGCATTGAATACAGCAGTCAATGACACCACGAAATTCTCACCCTATTTTCTCGTGCATGGAAGGGAGCATATAGTCGATGGCGACTTATACCAGTCGAGTGACCAACCTGTTCCTAATTCGCAATTTCAAGTAGGTGACCCACAGGAGCGTAGTAAAAACTTACAAAAATTAAAAAATATTTTTAATAAGGTGCATGAACATATAATACGTTCACACCAAAAGAACGAGAAATATTACAATCTTAGAAAACGCACCATAGAATTGAAAGTAGGGCAAATTGTATATAAGCGCACTTTTTATTTATCTAATGCTGCTAAAAACTTTACTTCAAAATTGGCACCAAAATTTAAAAAATGTATAGTTACAGCGAAACTTTCACCCTTAGTATATACTCTGTCAGATATGGATGGCAAAGTGTTGGGTGATTTCCATATAAAAGATATACTAAAATATGACGACTGAAAGAAGTACCTAGCGTGCGTATTGTTTTGACGAAGAGTGTGTGCGCGACATAACAACTCATCATATGGAACGATGATGTTTCAGTTAGGGCGTACCTTTGTTAAGGCGTACCTTTAGTTACTAAGATAACACACGACAAAGTGGTCATGTCAACTCTGAGCGGTTTATGCTTCGGCGACCATTTCACCTTATTAAGGCACATACACTCGAAGTGTCACTTAAAGTTTTAAAATACGCGTACCTTAAATGATTACAATAGTCACGTTATAGGATAGGATTACTTACGAGTTAATGTCATACTCTCTAGTTGTCATGAAGTATTAAGTCTATTTTCTTATGTTTAAATTGTGGACTTGATTTGTTTGAATTCTCTAGCATATCCTTATTTTCATGCTATAAGTACTTTAAAGTTTTATCATCTACTAAGGATTTTTTGTAAATACTTCTATTTTTGTTACTCGTTTTGTTTTGTTGAATAAACATTGTGTTTTAAATCTTTAGTTTAGAACCCCTATTATCTTATAGTATAGTCGTGAAATGTATGTGTGTGATTGAGTGTGAGTTACCTGGTCATGATTTACTTAATAAACTTATCAATGACAAATATAATGCCTAATTCTGTTTCAGAATAGCAAGACCCTTCAGGTCGGTAGTTCATACGCCTCACCCATTTCCTCCGCGACTGACAGCCATAGATATTCCTGCGTACGGGGACCTTAAAAAAAAAAAATTTCTTCTTACGTAGAAATTTTTTTTCCCAGGGAGTGATGTGTGTAACGAATATAATTTTATTGTGCTAAGAATAAGACAAATAAAAGTATCCGCGAGTACTCTGTGCACAGAATTTTAAATAACACACATGAATTCTCTATTCCGGAATAGTTTAGATGTTCCTTGTTATTTTCATCCACACCCGAAACCAAGCTACAATGTCTATGGTCGTCAGAAAAATGGTAGGGGTGAAAGAGGTAATAACGAGGGCCGCGCTCGCGCGAAAAGAGAGAGCAAATTTGAATTTCATGACGAAAGGACGAGGAAGATTTTTCACTAGAGTGTACGCATTACGACTAAAGTTCAACGTACTACCCTAAGTTTCACTTTCTGGTACTCAACTCCGAAGTACAGACAAAGTACTTGAGGATCTGCTCATCCGTCCTTGACTACGTCAACTTCTTGCGAGAGAGGGGAGGTATCTCGCGATAGCTACATCAGGTGGAGAAATTTGAGCTGCTGGTGGAAGTTAGCACTACCCTATTGTGCTAACTATTACCTGGTTCCCGGGACATCATCATCAGCGCGTGTCTTCATCGTCGGAGCGCGTGTCTTCATCGTCGGAGCGCGTGAGGCGTGAGGACGGAGCCGAGGACACATCTCCGCTGCTCTTGAAGAGATCTTTGAGCTGAGTAGCACATTCCATAATAAGCCCCTAATTGCATCTTTTTTTTTAAACTTAATCTTAGCTTTATAATTTTGTTTGTACTTATTGTAAAATAAATTTAAGTGTGCAGTGAAATCTGTGTTTCCTTAATAGGATAAGCTCACCCAATATCTCAGACAGCGGGCGCCCTACAGAGTCTCTTGTTCATTTCGGCTGAGTAAGTACGGTGGGTAATTCTCTTAGGAGCTGCAGCGAGCCCAAAAGCCCACTGCAACCGAAGAGGTTACAAAGTGTTATTTGGTACCTTGAATGTCATTTTAATGGAGCCTTTAATAATAATATTTCTACTAATATAATAAAGCTAAAGAGTTTGTTTGTTTGTTTGATTAAAACTCTGAAACTATCAGTTAAATCTTTAAAATCCTTTTTGTATTTGATAGAAAAATTCTACTGGAAGGTTATTGGCTATTAAGGTTTCAATCACCATATTATGATACTTAGAAGTCGAGAAAATGGAAAAAAAGTCAGAAAGAATGCTAAGCGAAAATGAAAAAGCAATAGCGCGTGCGGGTTATTTTTTCATGAGCAATGAGCATGAGCATTTTTCAGAATGAGCATTTTTCAGAAGCAATGAGATAAGACGCGTTTGGGCGTATTTGACGTATACCGCCCGATGTGGAACGAAAACGACATAAGCATGTTTTCTTCAATTTAAATTAAATGGGGGACGAAACCACGGGACACAGCTAGTATCACATACATATATTAGTGCGAGTAGATAATTTTTGAATTACATCACTTTTATTTTTATTATTTTTAAGATAAAGTCAGCGGTAACAGCAATTGATGGTAGGAGGCTACCGTCCTCCATATAGATAAGCAAAGCAATAACGGAGCTGAGTTTTCTTGATATCTCTGTATATACATATTGCAGGACGCAATTTCACCGCTGTATAACATTAATAATTATATTTAATTATTATTATTATGTTTAATAATCGCTGGTGCCTCGTGTCCCAACGGCATTTTTAACATTATTAACTACTTACAAAACAGACTGATTGTGAGGCTAGCATTGCAGCTACACATGCCGCTAACCACTTATTTAATTTAATCCAGATTATTATTAATAAATAAACAAATTTTATTTATTATTAAATTATCATTATCATAACTTATAACTTGTAGTGTTCGTGTCGTACATCTATGTCCATAAATATAATTTATGTATTATTGTAAACGAACCGTGTCTGTATTTACATTAAATATTTTTTTCAAAAAAAAAAAAAAAAAAACATTTTGTACAGTTTGTCTGTACGTTTGTGCACGCTAATCTCAGAAACAGTTTAACCGATTTGAATGCGATTTTCACTGATGTATTATAGAAAACTTCCCGTGACATTTAAAGTTTGTTTCATTCCAATCAGTTTACAAACAAAAAAGTTACGCGCTGTACCGAATACCACGCGTTCGAAGTTGCGGGTTCGGCTAGTTTATTAATAAAATCGTATAAAAATAATCAGTAATGGTAATTATTGACACGTATTTCTATTATTTAATCTAAATGTAATAATTGTGATTCAATTGACAATTAATTATATATTTTGTTATGTGTTATGATAGTAATCTGGTATCCCCTATTGATTTCTGGACTTAAAAATGCCTGAAATCAATGTATTTTTTTTAAATTTTCATAAAAGATCCTCTAACAATAATTTAGTATTTAAAAAAAAAAATAATTTAAATTTAGAACACAAATATACAGAAAAGATCGTATCAATTGAAATTCTTGAAATAATATATTTTAAAGAGAGTCTTAATTTGGATCGAAGTAGTTCATCTAATCGCTTTTCGATTGTGATACGAAACAATAACGGAATTCGAATCGATCACTCATTCCAACTGTACCATCATTGACGTGTCGACGACCTGCTCACTGATCATCGTTCCAATGTCGTACCCAATAGGATATAGCTAAGCTTTATTTAAATATAAATAAGTTTAAAATTTAAAGACTTTTAATATAGATTTGTAAGTAAAACTTATTCAAAGCCAAAATATATTTTGCCACTTTCATTATTATCATCTTATCTTTTTCTACACATTTTTTGACTTACTTTTACTGATAAACAGCCGAATAACCCTGAAATTAATGGGGTGTCTACATACAAAATGTCCAGATTGTTATCCATTTGTACATTGTTGTCCAGATTGTACATTCAGATTGTTTAGGTAAATTATTAAAACCAATGATATATTGTTGTTGTCTGAATTAAGTATTATGTATCTGCATACATAATACTTAATTCAGACAACAACAATATATCATTGGTTAATCCTAGTCTTAATCCTTTTTCATATACTTACTTAAATCATTTTACAGTCATTTCTAAAACTAGTCTTAGACAAATATAGTGACGAAGAGAACAAACTTCAAATCACCGTGTAAGTCCGGAGGCCTTAGTAGTAACTTGTCTATTGTTTATGATAAAGGCAGGCAAGCTGATCAATTGATGGTAAGTGGTTACAAGCAACAATTTCAACCAATTTTTAGGCCTATCAACATTTTTAACATTCAATAAATGATTAAATCTACGATACTCATTTCAAACATTTTAAGATACATGTTTCATTAAAATAATTTAATTATATTTTAAGGAAAAGAAATCAATAGTGTAATTTTATCATCTCAGTTAATATAAGATGAATTTTATTAGATATTATTCTAAGAATATTTAACTAAGTTCAAAATGATTGTATGAAAAAAATGAAGAAATTAAATTGTGATTACTTAAAAAAAATTTGAATGTCTATTTGTTTTAAATACACTATAGTTACTCAAATTCGACTTCGAATTTTGAGTTTTTCCTCCTGTTTTTTTTTACATGCTAAAATAATTCCCATTTCCTTAAAACTTCCCAATCCCTCATCAAAAACCCTACTATGGTCTGCAGCGCACTTGCAGCACTTGTGGTAGCCACTTACCATCAAGTACGATCATCATTTAGTCAATAACTATAACTACTAATAAATAAAATTGTTTCATAAACAAATGAGAAAAATTTGCTGAAATGTTTTGTCTATACCTCTTTGTACTTTGATTATATAGCTGTGTATTAGAAGGTAGTGACACAGCCTTATTTAAATTGCTGCTGGCGTGACAAAATTTTAATGCCTACACATTTTAATGGTTTAGACCTTTCAGGTTGTATGAAGAACTATTTATAAAGATTAACAGGGAACGCTAGCAGCGTTTTTCCATACAAATGTATTCCCTTATTTTCTCCCTGGATAATGCTTCTAGAGCAATAATTTTTTGTCATAAAATCTAGGTCTGCTAATGCTATGTCCCTTATCATTTCTTTTTTTCCACGAACTAATTACATAAAAAAATATGACTCTTCAGAAATGGCCTTTTCAGGCCCTTTTATACCACCCTAATCAGACGACTATGAAACAAATTTGAAAGATTTTTAAGATAAAAAAAATGATAGGGACATACACTCATTCATCTTCAAAATACTTGTGCAAGAAATTATTCGTTAGGCTAGATTTTTCGGGAGAAAACAGGGGAATACGAAACCTCGATTTAGTCAAAAATTTAGTAGGTATAATCGGTCTGAGCTGCATTTGTCCCTATCGCACTCAACGGGGGAAGACTAATACGTATATAACAAAGGAAGTGGTATTTATCGATAATGTTAAGAGTTGCCACGCACACAAACACAGACTATTCACACACATAGAGAGCTTGCTGGTTCGGGGGCAACGGGATGGCAATAGTTTCTTCAAATAAGTACCTATTTTTCAAATTCCGCTAGACCCGCGTTCCCTCTTTATATATTTTAGACAACCAAACCAAACTTTTTGTTAATATGCGATGGATAATTTTTTGTTGGACCTCTTTACATGAAGAGCTGAAAAAGTTCGCAAGTCTATACAGATCACAAATTTCATGTCATAGTTTTGATACTTTTTGTCTATGTTTTTACAAGGCGGTTTGCGTTCGAAATCATAAACTGGGCATTCGGACTGGAGATTTTGCAGCAAAACAACGCGAAATAACGACAGTTATACACTTGTACTTTGAAACGAGACTATTGAATGCCATCTCCTATCCTTTTATCTCTTCTTCTATCAGGGTTGGCAGCGTACTTGCCTTTCTCTGTTTTCGCATGTTTGCTTTAAGGTTTTGTTATAAGCGACCGTAACCACGTACCAACAAGTGCAGCATCAGCCTGCTTTCCGTACTTTAATATGTACATAAGGAAAAATATATAATTTTCGTTAATTTAAATATTGCTGCGCCTCAAGCGAAATTAAATTTATTAAATTTATTTGAAATTAACTCCAGCACCTACGCTCGAAAAATCATGAAGAGGATACGTAAGAAGTCTTCATGTTTTAGGGGGAGATGTAAAGAAAAATATATATATTTTTTTTTATTTAAAAATTCCACTGTCGTGAAACTATTTTTTAATCTGTGGTCAAACTACATACAAACTAACTATATATCAGTGCATCTAAGTAGAAAAACCATCTGTCATCAAAAGTCAATTTATTAAAATAAATAGTAAAATGATGAGTGGTTAGGGTGCTTGCCTTAACGCTCTGTTCTAGGGTTCCCGGGTTCGATTCCCGGCAGGGTCAACTTTTCAACTTTTCAAATTTGGCTCTGGTCTGGATTTGGAAAGTAGTGGCAGGGCACACTGCGTTTCGCAGTCATTTGGGTAGCCCGTCTGGCGGCAGTAACCACCCCCTTACAGAAGGCCACCGTGAAATAACAGCACGTGTGCTGTTGTGTTTCGGTGAATGAGTAAGGGATGCCAAAGCCCATTTCCCTATCCACTTATTATCCCTTATTCTTAATCCTACTGCAGTCGGCAGCGCACTTCCAGCAGTTTAGGCGTTGCTTGTGTTATAGGTAACCACTTACCATCAAGTGGACCGTCAGCCTGTCTGCCACATAAAAATAAAATAAAAATAACATAATGTCGTTTCTTTCCTTACAGTGAAACTAAACTGTGTTTTAATTGTATGTGTCGTCAACTTTGAGAGAATAAGTGTCAAATATTATACATTGTATAAAAAAAATTAGTTGTCCTCAGCAATGAAGTGTTCAAATGATTTTAAAATACATTTCCCAGTTTACCTTGAAAAGTTTACAATATAATAAACATTGTTCTAAATAGCATATTATATTTAATCTTTTTGCATAATATAATAGTTGTATTATTCTGGCCATTGGCATACTGGCAATTTTGACGAGTTCGTTGGTCGATTGTTTGGTGTTTGCCTCAGCACTCAAACTCAGAGGTCCCAGGTTCAATTCCTGGCAGGGCCAACTTTGGAAATGATCTTTTCAAAGTTAGCTCTAGCCTATATATTTTGATTAGTGTCAGGGCATACTATGTTTTGCAGTTTTAATTGGGCAGCCCGTTCGGGTGCAATAACCACCCCATTGTGGAAATTCGGTTGTATTTCGGTGAGCGAGTAAGGGATGCCAGAGCCCATTTTTCCTACTTCTCCCTTTTTTTTGACGAGGAGTAATCCGCTTACAGATTTCCTGCCGCTGGCTAGACGGCAGAAGTATGTGTGGGTCGCCCAGCGCCTGATCATAGCGGCACTGGGAATACCCACTAAAACTCCCCGGTATCTCCTTGCCCTTTGAGCGGGGTAGGTCGGGCTCTGCCGAGGTAACAACTCCGATCCACCCCAGGGCAGCCCAGTCATTGCTGACTAGGCTAACTCCAATGGGGGATTGCCCGGAAACACTGAGGCAATCCCCCTAACCTCTTAACCTTAATCCTGCTAAGATTGGCTGTGCATTTGCAGAAACGGTAGCGTTGCTACTTATTTGTGTACTACCATCAAGAAGTGGACCGCCAGTCTTTGTGATTGTATAGGTTGAACGATGTAGTTGCTCTAGTACCATTGGACTGTACCATTAATAGTACTAGTGATACGACGTAGTTGCTCTAGTACCATTGCACTGTACTATTAATAGTACTAGTGATATACTAGTACATGAACAGCCTACATGTATATATTTGGTAAATTGATTAATTATCACTTGCAATTTATTTTATTTGTTTATCATAACTAAAAATGTTACATCTGTTTTTATATGTAATGTAAACCATTAAGAGTTGTAATAACTATAAAATCAAATAATCTATCAATTTGATGCATCAAGATTGGAACGTCGTTTTAAAATGTATGACTGCGAGCATACAAATGTGTAAAATGTAAAAGATTTTAAAAGTGTTTCATTGCTGTGCCTGCTTTAAAGACATGCGCCACCATTCAATAAGCCATATTGCGTAAACGTATGCAAACTATAACAATGGCGGTTTAATTGCAACTATCTCTAAGCGGAGCGTGTGACGAACTCATACAAGTACGGGGAAGAGATTGTGACATAAGTTATCGTGAGAACACGCTTTTGATTGTTGGAAAACTTTTAGACTTCATGCAAATAACGTTTGACAGTTTAGTAATTATTTTTATTAACTGTTAGTTTTAAAATCATCTAGTGCAGCTTAAACTCTCTCAGAGTCGGATAAGAGCCGCGACAAGTTTTGACACATAAGGGCCCTATTTGTAAGAACGCAAGGTTTTAAGAGCCATTCTCTTTATAATTTTACTATTCTGTGTAATCTATTTTTTCTTAAAGATCTAATTTAATCGAATAGATCAAATACAGCAAGATTAAGAGTCGATCTAGCTACAAAACAAATTGCATAGCAAACGGTTCTAAATTTTTTTTTTTTTATTATAGATGGGTTTGCTCTTGACCAGCATCTATCCATGTAGGAAGGATGAAGCCGAAGATAGAGCGAGCTCACCCAGAAGATGCCTATTCACTCGAACCTTGAAAAGATTTGGGTTATATGAGCTCGGAAATACAGACGCCGGCAGGGAGTTCCAATCCTTAGCAGTGCGCATCACAAAAGATGTTTTAGTACTCTTTATGGTAATTGTTATTTCTATATAGCCTAATATATTCTATGTGTACCGTGATATAATTGCCTACCGTCGCTCACATTGAATGTGAAAGGAGTGCAATTTCTGTACGCTCTAATTCTGTGTTATTAATACTAACAAATCAAAATTTGAGTCCCTCAGGGGCATTTTTGATATAAGTTTCTAGAAGATATAAAATATCGATGGGTGAAAGAAATTTTTGAGTCCACTCTGCAGAAGAGGTGAAAAAAAAAGGTAAACACCTTTTTTTTGAAAACCGTATCTGAATTCGTTGGGCGGTTTGGTAGAAGTTAGCCGAGAAACAGACAGAGGCTTAATGCGACTTTATTTTATAATATAATGTGTACGAATATAAATATTTTCCGAAAGTTTAGATAAGTCTTCAATTAAATTTATGTACGTCCATTTTTTGTAATAAAAGTCGACAGGCAAGCTGATGGTCAAGTTAGTAGATAACATCATCTAAAACAAAAGCAACACTAGATGGATTCAATTGTGCCTCGGACTGTTAATAGAATAAAAAATGGGTCAAAAATGATGGCAGTGGAATGGGTTCTAGCATCCCATACTTGACTGCGAAAAACAGTTTTCTCCAAAATTATATAGAAGACAAAGTTTTTTAAGAAAGTTATCAAAGAAAAGGCTTTTCTAGTGCTTAAGGCGACGCAGCGATAAAAAATTAATACGGCTCTGATTGCATACAAAAACGAGAGCGCGCTTGCTTATGTCGTAAGATCGTATGCGACAAAACCATTTTTATTAAAAAAAAAACTATACTTAATGTATTTTACGAAAATTAAATTAAAGTGTATGTTTATATTAATGTACATAGAAAATTTGGAGGTATAAATTGGTCCCGCCGTTTGCCTGTAATATGTAAATCTGTGATTTGAAAAAGGTTTCTTTGAATTTTTTTCTCTGTTATAAAAGTTTACCAATCGTATAATCCAACTGAAAAAATGAAGTCAGTAGCATGGAGGAACAGATTACCAAACACCACTTTCATATGTTTTGTCATTGCTGAGAAAAATCTAAATCCCTGCCACCAAATTTTCCAATGCGTCGCCTTAGTCGCTTAGCTGTTATCTTAATCATAAAATTAAACCTTAATTTTATGATTAAGATAACTTAGACGATAATTATTACTTATTTTCTGTATTCAAGGTAGACTCCCATGCAGAGAGTCAAGGCAATGGTCACCTATAACATACAAGCAACGCCATAGGGGCAGCAAATTAGATGGCGACTTTGATAAGAAATTCGATAGGCGATAAGCTGTTGTTTTTTCTATAAGAAGGTTGTTACTGTCGCTAGAGGGATTGTGATTGTATAAGTGTACACATAGAATGTAAATATATTTATCAGCAGATATCCACTCGGTTCGTCAATAAACTAGTCATTCCGAATCCCGGAAACTCATCTATATGAGACACAGAAACAATTACATTGCATTACAAACGTTTAGGCCATAACATATACAATTAAATGCATTGTAAAGACATTCTAGTAAATAATAACTGCCGTGATAAGGCAACCAGTTCTAAGCTAACTGTCCAAAGGCAGTAAATTGTGTACATGTTGTACATAAAGTTGAGTATATGGCCACTTCTCAATTTGTCTGGTTAAGATTTTCTTATTAGTAAATATGGGAATTTCATATTACTTAATTTTTTTTAAATTTTTCAAGTATAACTATTCAAAGTTGGCTCTGGTCTAAGTGTTTTAGTAGTGGCTGGGCACAGTGCGTTTCCCAGTCATATATTGGGCGACCCTTTCGGCGGCAGTAATCACTTCCTTACATTTGCCAGCCACCGATCACCGATGACCAGGAAAGTACAGCACATGTGTGCTGTTCTGTTTCGATGAGCAAGTAAGGGATCTAGGCGCCCATATCCCTAACCTATCCAAATCCCTTATCCTTAATCCCACCAAGGTCGGCAGCGTACTTACAGCACCTGCGGCGTTGCTTGTCTTAATTGATGACGGTAATTGTTTGAGGATTTATTTACAAAAAAAAATGCTACAAACATATTTTACGTATAAGTAAACATTAAATAGAGGCGAATAATACGTGTTCAAATACCATTGCGTATTTGCCTATTTGATTTCTTTGATATTTGACGGAGAAAGGTAAATTTGCTACAAATATATTTGTAACGAGAAAATTTTACGCAGTTATATAATATGTACAATAATATTAAATAAATGTACATTTCTGCCAATACGCAATTGACTATAAGATTAAATCTTCTCACACAAAGGGGAGACCTGTATCCACTCGGTTAAAACTCATGGAGACACAATTAAAAACAGATAAGTACTATCAATACACAGCAGAAAGAAGAAGAGGAATAAAAAGTTAGTAGAACATACTACTGTGAAAAATGTAGAAGCTTTACAAATACAATTTACAAATTTATCACAAACCTGTAAGACACTATAGAATTACTACAATTTCGAACTTTAACCGCAGCATTTACACTGATAATATTAGTTACATAGCCAACTAAAACTAATTTCCGGGTAGTTCCTCAAAGGTACTTACTATAGCAAACGAATATTTATATATATGATGGGGCTAAAATTACATAATAATTTTATAGACAATTTAAGATTATAGTGATCGTAAATCTACTTTTAAATTGAATTAAGTTCTTTATAAAATTTTATCACTAGTTAATGTCGAATAATTACATAGACTACTGCAAATGACAGCCGTCGAGTGGCATTAAAATTGTTGTAACTTCCCATTTTTATATCCAGAGCGATTCCATTCGGTGAGAAAATTATTCTGGTGTTTTGAGCTTAACCACGGGTGGCTTATTTAATTGAGTATCTTTAGTATGACATTTATATTTTACCTAGATTTTGTCGTACTTATGACGTAAAAGGAGTTATTTTTATTTTCTAAAATATTGCTTCTAAAATAAAATGTAACATTAACTACTTGTATGCCGGAAGCCGAATTACCCATGTCTGCCAACGCTTAAATTTATCATTTCAAGTGCCATATGCCATGATATATACAGGTTGCTCAAATTTCAACCGTTTTTACCGATTCAACTACTGACTCTGACTGACCTAATTGTTCTCCCAGAAGGAGTCATAGGGTTTCTACCATGATTTATTATTAACATGGATCCACGTTCCGGCATCCACAGGGTTAAAGCTTTAAAACAAAAATGTAGATTTAAAGGAGAAACCCGTTTCCTGTACAAGCCTGGGCTATGACTGTACATGACTGAAAATTGGCCTGTAATTAGGACATTGAAAAAGATTGCATGAGCGCAATTTTCACAATTATCAGCAATGGCCAAGTGTGTAACTAAATAGTACAATATGCACATTTGAGGCTATGTCGTGAATGCGTAACGTTTTCTGATACTATGGGAATCATAATTGCAATGATATGTATAATGTCATAAATATCATGTTGTGACATTTTATGTCATATAATTAAATTATATGCCACTATATAGTCACGTCGTAGCCAAAGATGTTGTATTAGTCTGTAGTCGTAGCGTAGCACATAAAACTCAATGCAGACACAGACTATAAAAAAGTACTTTTAGCTAATAAAGCTATCTAATAAATGTCTTCATAACTATTATGATGTTGCATTTTATTTACATTCCGCTTATCGATGTACCTTTTATGCCAATTGGCAAGTATTTTTTATTGAAATAACATTAAGTAAATTATTTTGAATCCGATGTTCAAACACACCAAAGAGTATAGAATACACTAAGACACGGAGTAGTAGCAAGGTGCGTTTATGAAAAAACAAATTCACGTACTTTTTTGCATTTGGCCATTGTTAATGAGGCTAAGTTTTAGCTGGGCTAATCTAAAAAATAGGTTTTTTTTTAACATATTGTTATGACTCACCATGGAACGTTCTAGAAAAGCGTCTTCGCATGTGAACTAATCTGGACAGTTCCACCTTAGAATAGATGTCGCCCCACTCTCCGGTTATTGACAAAGGAAATTGATCCTTATGCACACAACATAGAGCTCACATTCAACAGAAATAGTGTTCCCGAACCTTCAATGACCTTGTTTACAATACGTGTGACTTGTTTACTTACTTGTTTACCTACTCGTATTTGTTTGTTGTTTGTTTGTACTAAATTCGAGAAAGATCTAGATGATTGGCAGCGGGTATAAATAGGCGAAGTGGCGAGCTAGCGACACAGTTCGATTCTGCGATTCGAAAGCGAAACTTCGGAACTTACCTACGACAGCGACTCATAAGGGAATCATTGACGACTTTTGGCAAGTTTAACGGTTGTATCGGACTTTCGTTTAGCACTTTTGGAAGTCATCTTGGTTTGTGGAAATCAGGAAATAAATAGTTGATTTTCGCCCTTACACGGCAGATTGACTCACCCCACACGTAACAATATTGATTTGTTACATTCATTAGCCCAAAACGGGGGTTCTCCTTTGTAAAACAAAATATATGAGTACTTATAGTCATAACAATCAATTTATTTTTTTTAGTTTTTATGTTAAGGTCGCCAGACAGGCTGACGGTCCACTTGATGGTAGGTGGCTACCGTCGCCTATAACACAAGCAACGCAACAGCTGCTGCAAGTGCGCTGCCGACTACAATAGGATTAAGGATAAGGGATTAGGAGGGAACAGGGAAATGGGCTCTGGCATCCCTTACTCACTCACCGAAACACAACAGCTGTTATGCTGTTATTTCACGGTGGTATTCTGTAAGGTGATTGGTTACTGCCGCCAGGCGGGCTGCCCAAAATGACTGCGAAACGCAGTGTGCCCTGCCACTACTTTTCAAATCCAGACCAGAGTCAATTTTGAAAATCATGTACATTAAAATTTCCAAAGTTGATCCCGTTTAAGAATGTGAGTTTACGAAGTGTGTTTATAGGTATTATTATTTTCTATTCCAAACATATAAACAACTTGATACAGTCAATAGAACGTTGTATAAGTGTCCCAAGCCGTGTGTAACTCCGCGAGGCAACATTTCTCAATATGGCTCCGATCGCTTTTTATCGTTATTTTTCCAACTCCCTTCTATAGTGACGCAACGTTAGCTGCGCCCGCGCAGGCGTAGTAACGCACCGTTGTAAATTGCATTTCTTTTGTCTAGAAAAAGGTATTGCTTTATATGCTAATTAATACTTCTGAACCAGTAAATGGTAGTATTTGATTTTTTTATTCCTATAGCGCGGCAGGCGGTCCACTAAATAAATATATGGTTAGTGGCTACCTTCACCTACGAAAAATAATTAAGGGCGCTGCTCTGATAGCATAAAATTAAGTATCTAATGGGTTTTGGCGTCCGTTACACACAGGAGCACACGTGCTGTTATTTATATTAGGGAGTGGTAAAAAAAAATATTTTATTTAAAATTGTGCTTTATGAATTTAAAAATAGTGAACAACACTTTAAATCATTCCAATTTCGCGTGATCTTTCTAGAGACTTTTTTAAAAGTTAAATACGTTGACCCTTTTAGCAAAGCTTTTATCCTTTCTGTTTTTTTTTTTATGTTACGATGGCAGTCAGTCTGACGGTCTACTTAATGGTAGGTGGCTACAGTCGCCTATAACACAAGCAACCCCACAGTTTCTGCAAGTGCGCTGTCTACTTCAGTAGAATTAAGGATATGGAATTGGAAAGGGTTAGGGAAATCACCGAAACACAACAGCACACGTGCTGTTATTTCAGGGTGGTCTTCTGTAAGGGGATGGTTACTGCCGCCAGACGGGCTGCCCAAATGACTGCGAAACGCAGTGTGCCCTGCCTGCCACTACTAAATGGTTAAATGGAAATCGAACCATAAACACAACTTCCAGTTACAGTAGGTAAAACAAACCAAGTACATCAAGTATTGCGAGTTAAGCTCGTAAGAAAAACGATCCGCAAATATGTTTCTTTGTTCTTGAAAGAGAATAGTTATGTGGTTATTGTTAACGTACATAGTTGCCATATCTTTGTATCAAACAACTGCGTTATTACTGCTTCGTAGGTTTTTTTTTTTAAAGTACTTACAACAGCTAATACGCAACATAGAGGTGGGATTGCTATTTCTGAGAACACTGATCAGGAAGGCATATTATGGATATTGACGCCGTTTTCACTGTTATTTCAGGAAATCTGGAATGCTTTTTAAAGGGTTTATGTTCAGAGTTTTACATTGTTATTTAATTAACATAAAAAAAAATTATTACACATTTTCCGTAATAAAAATTAAAATTAAAAATATCATTTTAATATAGTTAAATATATAGATATATAGGTAAATTTTATACTAATAAGGAATGTATAAAAAAGGGGCAGGTAAACCATTATAAGGGGAGGTAGCTGATTTTTTAAGTTTTTTTATTTGTGGAGTGAAATCTCCGGAACCACTGCAACAATTCCAAAAATTCTTTCACTCTTTGAATGTTAAATATTCCAGGTGGAAATAGGTTATATTTGTATACTATTATGTATACTTACTCAAATTAACCCAAGCGAAGCCGGGGTGCGTTGGTATACTTTTTAATATTTAGCTATAAAATCAGACAAGTCAATTTATCAACACATTTTAAATGTTATTACCGCGATAAAGCCAATTGTATTAACTTTTTGTTAGTTTTTAAATTTCTAACGGACTATTGGGTTTTAAACAACACAAAAAAGTTTTTCAAAAATAAAATAATCCAAAAAGTAATTCGAAAACATAAATTAGAGACTAAGCTGTTACTTAACTTGACACAATAGTCATAAACACGCCGGAAGTGGACTACGTGCTAAGTGAACTAAGCACAGAGTTACGGTAAGCTAAGTTATTGGCACTTGTATTTTGTTCAAGTTACCTACATTGGTGGTTAGTTCGAGAAAACCTTACGGCTACGTGTTTAAGAGTTATTTTCCATTGTTTTCCTATACACACGGAAACTCAACACCATAACGGTTCCATACTTTAATTGTACCGATTTGATTTTCATTTGAGTTTAGTATTGTCTAGTTTCATAGGTTTCGCTAGTTGTTTTTATAAGATAGGCTAGACATAGATAGGCCTCCCCTCTAATTTTCCAATAGGACCGGTCAGAAGCAGCCTGGATCCCTCATCGACCCGGGGCCCTCACCAGGTCGTCGGTTCACCTTGTGAGTGAACGTCCACCGAGAACCGGCCCCAGCGGCCGTCGGCTCTCCGTACTATGTGTCCTGCACAGTGCCACTTCAACTTACTGATCCGCCCGCCAGGTTATGTTAGTAACTTTCGTACCTCTAAGGATCTCGTCATTCCTGATTCGATATCGCAGAGTAACCCCAAGCATAGTTCTCTCCAAAGCTTGTTGAGCGACGTTGAGCTTTTTATGAGGTTTATGGTCATCACGTTTCGGCGCCATAAGTCATCAATGGCAACACATGGTCGAAAGCTTTTGTTCAGAGGCACTGAGGAATTTTAGAGGAGAAAAAGTATCGGAATTTCCCGAACGCTGCCCATCCGAGCTGAGAAAATATAGTCATTTTTACCTAATCTTGACCTATTTTTGTGTGAACATATTTAGGTCTAAGTACATAATGAAGAATAAAGAATTACGTTACATAATAAGATAAAAAAGGCAATCGTGTGTTATTGTATAAGAGATGTAGATACAAATTTTGTAAAGAAAATCAAGTAGGTGTTTAGGTGATAAGGTAATGCATAGGTGTTTAGGTGTATTTTAAATTTATATACTCGGGATATAAATTTCTCGGGAAGATCTTGTTAAATAATTTAATATGATAATAATAATAATTAAGTTGTTTATTTCGACCATCATGGATCGTTTTGTTAATAAAATACAAATTAAAAAACTATTCAGATTCACGAACCAAGATAATATTTTTAAAAAATAGCAATAATTATGAAGTTCGACATAAATATAACCACACAATGCTTATTGTAGTGTCTGTCAGCAAATGCATCATACAGCAATGATTTATGTAACGAACAGACACATAACGGAACAGAAGAAAATTAGAAAAGGATTGTCAGGATGACATTGACTTTGAACCATACCATCTCCATGCGCTGCATCAGCATCTGAGATGCATTATTGTATTGCACGCGCAGTGCTCTGTATTGCTTTTGGTTATGATCAGCGCAGAAAGAAGTACAATAGTCTTTAACCGTGAAATAACAGCACGTGTGCTGTTGTGTTTCGGTGAGTGAGTAAGGGATGCCAGAGCCCTTTTCCCTATCTATTTCTAATCCCTTATCCTAAATCCTACTGCACTCGGCAGCGCACTTGCAGCAGCTGTGGAGTAGCTTGTGTTATAGGCGACGGTAGCCACCTACCATCAAGTGGACCGTCAGCCTGTCTGCCGACCTTAACATAAAAAAAATAAAAAAGTTCGAAACACATATATATATTACAACTAATAGTACAAAAATATCACATCTTTCTATTAAACCTTAAATAACTTTAGTGTGTGTGGACAAGTGGCGTTAAGTCAATATTTGTTGGCATACTTTTGTGACGAGAGGGTACTTAGCGTTGATTAGAATTAGTTTCTAATTAATTTTTTTAAACGTTTCAATTAAGGTTCCGTTGAATGGTTGAGTAGAAGTTAGTTGAGAAATAGACAGCGATATTATTTTATAAAATGTGCTAGCCTGCGACTTCGTCTGCGTTCAAAAATGAACGAAATATTAGGGCTCTTTGGCTATAGGTACTATTTGTATCTGGCTGGTTTTGATGGCACTAAAAAGGTTACATTTTAATAAAAGAAACAAATTAGTAAAATATTGTTTTCAGCTATTTTTCATTTGTTTTTCTTTCTATCAAAATGAGTGAATCTAATGAAGAAATTCGATACATTTTAAAATTCTATTATAAAAAAGGAAAAAAGCAACCCAAGCCGCGAAAAAATTTGTGACGTTTTTAGACCTAATGCAGTGTCAGTAAGAGTAGCACAAATAGGTATGATCCCATTCGCCACCACCATATTCGTCACTAATGGTGGCAATTGACGTTTGTTTGTTTTTGATCCACCAATTTTATGGAAATAAGCGTTTTCAATCCGGGAATTTTGATGTCAAAGATGCACCTCGCTCTGGTCGCCCTGTTACGGATAAAATGGACGCTATTTTTGAATAAGTGGAGCAAGATCGGCATATTAGTAGTTACGACATAGCTGAAGAACTGAAAATTGACCACAAAACAGTTTTGACCCATTAGGAAAAAGCTGGGTACACAAAAAGCACGATATTTGGGTGCCACACGAACTCATTGAAGAAACCTTATGAATACTCATTTGCGATTCTTTATTGAGACAATGAAACCGAACCGTTTTTTAAAGAGATTGATAACTGATGACGAAAAGTGGATCACGTACGACAAGAACGTACGAAAAAGGTCGTGGTCAAAGGTCGGTCAGGTGGTGCCAAAACCCGGGTTAACTCGCAATATGGTGATCCTGGGTATGTGGTGGGATTGGAAGGGCATTGTTCATTATGAGCTTTTACCGCCGGGCAGAACCATCGATTTGGATCTCTACTGCCAACAACTGATGAGATTAAAGCAAGAAGTTGAGAGAAAGCAGCCGGAATTGATCAATAGAAAGAGTGTAATCTTTCATCACGGCAACGCTAGACCACACACATCTTTAGCCACTCAGCAAAAATTAAGAGAGTTTGGCCGGGAGGTGTTAATGCATCCGCCATATAACCCTCACATTGAACCTTCAGATTTCCACCTTTTTCAGTCTCTTCAGAATTCTTTAGGCAGTGTCAGATTAACATCAAGAGAGGACTACCAAACTACTTGTCGCGTTTTTTGATCAGAAGTCCCAAAATTTCTACAGCAACGGGATCATGTCATACCTACAAGATGGCAAAAAGTCATCGAACAAAATGGCACATATATACTGTAAGTAATTAAATGTAAATAAACTTTGAAAAAAAAAATGTCTTTAGTTTTCATATAGTATGTGAAGAAACTTTTTACCCCGACCTATTACATCCATTCTCACAGACTTTCGCATTTATAAATGTATAAAATATAAACATAGATAGAAGTAAGATATAGATTCTGTAAAAAAAGTGTTAAAATCTTTTAAATATGCAAGGAAAAAAGTAATATCAACACGGAAAATTATTATGGACATTCAAGAGAAAAAAGTCGATGTACCTTTGTGACAAATGACAAAAAAGTACTTATCGGATATAACTTAATAGAAATAACTTAATGGATAGTGCATTTCGAGGCATCTAATGAGTGCAACTTTTCTTTGAGGATGGCAGATTACAAAAACGGACGTCATTACTTAAACCATACCGGACACAGTAAATTTGTAACCGTCTTTGTAAACTCGTAACCGTAATTTGTAACTAAATACTAATACAACATCATTAGACATTATCTATGCAAATACATAAACTCAATAACACTTCTAATACGTGTGAAGGCAATTTCATACATATACAAATATGTATATCCAGCGAGTAATCGTAAATATTCTATATTTTTTTAAATCATAAATACAGTAAATGTAAATAATTTTATATATATAAAATAAGTAATAATAAGTAGTAAGTAAATAATAAGTAAATAATAAGTAGCTGTTCGCTTCTTTCTGTTTCTCCACTTCTTCAAAACCACCCTACGGACCCTACCCCCTAAGTAAGACGGGGTTTAAGATTAAGCATCTTTGAAGGAGTACTCAGAAATGCTGGTAGTATTATCCTGCTAAATGGCCAAACTAACCTTCTGAGTGAGAATACTTCCAGATTTATTTTCCTCGGTGGCCTGGAAAGGGGTGGTTCCTGATTGCCCCAAATCCAACTAACCCCAAAAGATTATTCATACAAAATATTAAATAACCTTACGACTCACCCTTGACGAATACAGGTGACTAAAAAAGTCTACTAAAAAATGTTTAATCTTTTATAACTTAACTTATTTCAAAGTAATTAAGTTTAATTAAATATACACCTAATTTTCTGAAACTATTGAATTTTGAAGTATATAGGTATTTCATAATATATGCTAAAATTTGTAATGTATAATTTTCAAATAGAAATCACTCACTGCGTTTGTATGTTTGTGCTATTCTCTTAAGCTAATAAAACTCATACGGTTTTCACTGATGATAACAAGATCATCAGTAAGAACAAGTAAGAGATGATAACAAGCAAGCATAACTAATTTCGAAAATTTGATAAAAAATATTTTGTATCAATATTTATTTTATTTTTACAGAGAGAAATACTTTGCAAGATGGAATGCCTACCTGTTATAATACTTATGATATTTGTGATAGGAAAATGATCTATTATATAATTTTAATTGAAAAAAGAAAACTTTGGCGGACATATTTTTATTAAGAAACAAAATTTACTGTAGCTGTCAAACAAGCATAGACTACACAATCACAGTCTCAGTTTTAAATCATCAACTAAAATGGGTAAATTTGCAACGTAAGAAGTTGGCGTTTAATGAAAGATATGCTGGATGAAGTGGTAAAAACAATAAGTATTTCGGGACAATGCAATCAGCATTGTACGGCCAACCCAACCCGCATGGAGTCAGCGTGGTGGACTATATAGCCTATACGCCCTTGTTGAGAGGGTAGGCCTATGCCCCTGCAGTAGAGACATATAATAAGCTATTGATGATGTACGGCCAAAAGCTAGTATACCTACGAATATAAAATATAAAAGAATGTCTAGTGATTCAGAGACCTGCTAAGCTATATATTTTTGGTAGAAAAGATGATTTAACGAATTCCCTTTGTATGCCGGAACGTAGATCCACGTTATTAATAAATCATGATAGAACCCCCATGACTCCTTCTGGGAGAACAATTAGGTCAGTCAGAGTCAGTAGTTAAATCGGTAAAAACGGTTGAAACTTGAACAACCTGTATATATCATGGCAAATGGCATTTGAAATGATAAATTTAAGCGTTGGCAGACAAGGGTAATTCGGCTTCCGGCATACAAGTGGTTAAACTGACATAGGCGATCGAAAGCGGACTATATACATTACAGGAATCGAAATTAAAGCCGGGAAAATGCTCAGCTAATAAATTTATTTAATTATTGACCGGTGACATTTTAATACTACCCTACCACGACCATCGAAATAATAGGTGTAACGTGGATCCACACGAGTCAAGAAGGTAAGTAAGATATAAGGTATAAGCAACCGAATCTAACACAAATCGCATGCTTATAATGGAAAAACCGCAAATAACAGAACTCACCTGCTCACACGTTGCAACACACACACAGACGCACCAACTATTACATTTAATTGCACACACACACACAGTCACAAATTATGTTTTGATTAGAGTTCGGTCACATGTATTGTCACTGGAATCACTCGCGTGGTATTGTGGACGCTGCGCGAGAGTCGCGTGCGCATACAGCCGATGTTCGCCCCGTTATGTCTTGCGTTGCGAGTTGCGACGTTCGGTCGGACTCGGACGGCTCGCCGTGGAAAGCGGTCGTGCTTTGCTCAATCAAAGATTCAGCCACACAGACAGTACATTCTATTCACAATGCCAAATTTTTAAAAACGATTTGTTAAAAAGCTTGGTCCCATAGAAGCTCATAATATTAGATTTTAGAATTTTAGACAGGTTTAACTTAAGGCTCCTGTATATGCCAACAAGAGGTATTCTCCGTGTAACTATACTTTACTGAGTGGATCTAAATGTACAAAAAAAAATATGTTATTTATTGGACATTAAATTTTAATTTGAACGTTGGAAATAATTCTTATAATATTATTAATAGTTGAAAAAAAATCCCAAAGTAAAGCCTTTTTTGTTTGAATTTTTGTAACTACTTCTAAACGGCATTGAATTTCAGCATTTTTCTTTCGCATAAATTTTTGACAAGATGTTTTTCACAAAGTGTACGATTGGCGAGTCAAAATAATGATTTATTAGGCTAAAAATAACTATTATTTGTTTTCTGTACAAATTAGTGCGGTTGGCGCGGGGAAACATCTCGCTTCTATCTATCTATCTTTGTATCTATCTATCTCCGTCCAGAACCTCAAGGCCGTTGGCAGATACAGAAGCCTTAATAACATAAGAAATAAGCGAAATACTTCGTATAAATGTCAATAAGTCTGTCTTTTTTTTTAATGTTATGTCGACAGACAGGCTGACCGTCCACTTGATGGTAGGTGGCTACCGTCGCCTATAACACAAGCAACGCTACAGGTGCTGCAAGTGCGCTGCCGACTACAGTAGGATTAAGGATAAGGGATTAGGAGGGGATAAGGAAATGGGCTCTGGCATCCCTTACTCACTCACCGAACACAAATTTCAAAATAATTCATGCCTACATAGACTCGCCGTATCTTCTATCGCTTATTAATTTTAATATAAAACCTAGAACCCGAAATCCTTTTATTAATACCTTTGCCTTACAAGTACACATTAATAATACCTCATTTTATAACCCCCACGTCAGGATGTGTCGACAGTACAACGATCTCCTCCCTAAGCACAGCAGTAAGGTGGATATATTCGTAAATAGCTTAAATAAATTCAAAAAGAACATCATGGCCATAGTAACTGCGCATGACGTTGCACCACAATAGCGTGTCATTAGAAAAATAAGATTTTGTGTCTTAATTAATCTTAATTCATAGTATTTCATTGCACTATGTATATTGCAATGTCTATTTTTACTGTAGCCTTGTAGAGACGTGCTTTTATCTTAAAGTAAATTTTTATAAAATACAGCTAAGCTTGTCTTTGGATGAAAGCGCGTCTCTCTTCTGTTATTTCAACTGTAACACTGTTTGATTTGGACGTGCTGTGTGCGCATGTTTTGGGTTGCTGTCTAGTAGATCTTAATGAATAATTCTTTTTACAATTAATTTTCAACGACAGCATCCTGTTTTGTGTACCTCATATATAAATAAATAAATAAATAAGCAGGCTGAGGTTGATAGTCCAGTTGATCTTAGGTGGTTACCGCCGACCTTAGCGATTAATAGAGGGAAATGGGCTCTCTGGCTTCCCGTACTCACTCACTAAAAGATAACATCGCATGCGCTATTATTTAACGGTTTTCTTCTGTAACAGGGCGATTACTGCTGCCAGGCGGGCTGCCTAAATGACTGCGTAACGAAGTTAGGCCTGTCACTGATAAAATGCATATAATTTTATTTTAATTATTTTTATCCTGTAAGTAAATTTTCGAAAGCATATTTATATTGTATTTTGTTTGTATATTTATATTATTTATTGTAAATTGATGAATGTCTCCTCTGCGCTTTTTACTCTTTGCCGGGTACAGGTTATCAATGAAGATGGTCGATGTTATCGCGCGGCTGTCGATCGACAGAGGGAAAGTGGATGTGCTGGACCAACCGACACCGGAAAAGGTAGGTTATGGACATGATGTCCACTTTATTTGTTTTAATTATACATAATATTGGCTCAGTCGTCTCTCCACTGTGAGAACAAATTGCATCTCTTTTTAAGAAACCGATGATAAATGTTTGTGGACGACAAAAAGATTCAGATGAAATCATTTATAAATAAACAGTTTCTTGATTTATTGCTTAAAATTTGTCCCTGAATGAGATTTTGGGCCATACAGTGTTTTTTCTGTATATTCACTCCAAAGTATATGAAATACAAATAGTTCAGACGCTAGTACGAAACACAATAGGGGTCGGACAGTAATCAGATTAAAATCTAAAATGTACTTAGAAAGAAAATATATAATTTTTACGATTATTTATCGAATAATAATTTAATATAATTCATTTAAATATTTTTAAATGAAGAAATAAAATTTTATTATTTACAATATTTTTAATCTATACTGAAACACCAATCACAGTGCGTGACGTCATTTGTGGGCAATCATTGTCTTATGCCAATGCAGCTGTTTTGTTATGATATGACCACAAAATGACGTTACGCGCTCTCAGATGAACTATCGTGGCGTTTTGGCGGCATTTTCAAACAAACAATATTAAAACATGATTTTGAGTACCTAAAAGGCTATAAATAAATAAAATAGTATTTTTTATGGGAATAAATATTATCCATGAAGATTAATTTAAAACACTTTCTGAAAATTTGTCCGATCCCCTATATAAAAAACTTTCTAAATAGCAGTTATAATCTAACTCCCATCAAAATGTTTATTAGTTTATTTATAAATAAATAAATATTATTATTATACTAGCTTTTGCCCATTTTTTTAATAATCCCTCTCGAATGATATTTTTTTCTGGGTGAAAGGTTTTCTGGTTTCTTGCAACGAATGCAACATTTCATGATGATCACTGATCACTTAGTAGTTAAGGCGTCGACTCTCTGAAACATTTTACGAGTTATCGCCCGAGAGGGACTAGGCCATGAAAATCTTTTGGCGATAAATGCACCCGTCTGACTCCTGCGTTACACCCTTTCTCAAGTTCATGTTTTTTTTTATGTTAAGATCGGCAGACAGGCTGACGATCCACTTGATGGTAAGTGGTTACCGTCGCCTATAACCCAAGCAACGCCAAAGCTGCTGCAAGTGCGCTGCCGACTACAGTATTAGGATTAAGGATAAGGGATTAGGGAGGCTAGGCTCCACCACCATAATCCACCACTTTATAGTCAGCTGACTTTTTTCTCTGAGATATCAGGTTACCTAATGGAATGAGCGATAAATAAAGAAGTGCAAGTACGATAATTTGCAGAAAAATTTGCACATAATTCTGTGATTTAAAGTATAGGCATGTATAGGTAAGTCCAAATTGTAAAATAAAACTCTGTTTACAGAGCAATCCAAAATTGTTCATTTCTTGTTGTCGAAGCCACAGGTAAAAGCAAGTATACTATTTAAAAAAAAAACTAAAATGCACTATCCTACCGGTATCTGAAACAGGATGCTTAAGCCTACCATCAGGTTTTTAAATCAAGTTTAAGAAAATACAGTCCCCAATCCCCTTTGTAGTTTAGAAACACCAATTTTACTTAAGGGGGAGACAAACCCTAAATACTAAAAATATCCATTGTTTAATGAAAATGTTACAAGAAATGGACAAGACAATTGCTTTGAAAAAAATATATATTATACTTAAACATGTGAAGAACCAATTGCGTCCGATCGGTAGAACAAAGACAGTCGGACCACGTGGCCAGAGCGAATTGCATTGATTAGAATTTTCGTTAAAGTAATAGAAACTCCACAAAAAAAGTTAGAAAACAAGAAGAATTTGACTTTTATTAAAAATTCTCTCTAAAACGGCTTATTGCACGCATATGAATCCTGTACCTATTAATAAGTTAATATCAGATTAAAAAATTGTATTAATAAAAAATTTTATTTTGTGTATTGTTCTAATGGTAAAAACAAAAAAAACACCATTTCTAGGCCTGTTGAATTGGATCCGCCGCCAGCGAGTTCTATAGTAAATGTCATTTGCCTCAGTGAAGCCCTTAAAAATAACTATTGAAAAAGTACAAACTCATAACATTTATTTATTGATCCTCAATCAGATAGATACCTACTGTTCGAGACATATCCACGCCTAGATGTCGCTATTGCAAGGAATGTGCATGGTATGAAGGTTGGTCTGCGTTTCTGTGTATAGGTGGCAATGAAAAATAATTGATTTTTGTCTTTCTTGAAAAAAAGGTGTCTTTGTCGAGGGTTTTGTCGTATCAAGTTTATGGTCTAGTTCAGAGGCCTTAGACAAAGTAACATTTTAAAAACGATAACGAAGTTCGCAAGAATAAAATGTATTGGATGTATCACGCGATTTAGCGACGGCATATATGTCAATCCCATACATTTTATTGTTTTCGAACTTCGTTATTCATTAAGTGACAATGAAGCCTGGAATTAAAGCCTGGATTCGGAGCTCATACTATGTTTAGTATTGTATATGTACTTTAAGTATTAAGTGTATAATTATAATTATTGTAATTTTTATATTTTAAAGATGACAAATAGAATAGTATCCTGAGTTTCTTTCGGGGTTTCTTCTCAGGATCGTCATCTTGGCTTTTTTCCGAAACCCTGGTACATTTAAATGACGATCATAAGAGTTTCTTGGAGAAACCTAATTGATAAATAAAATACATAAAAAATAATTATTTTGATTTGATTTGTTATCGTTTTTAAAATGTTACTTTGTCTAAAGCCCAAGGTCTTGTTCTGTCAAGGCTCATGTTCAAATACATAGATCAACCGAGATCAATATATGTATAAAGTGAGCTATCAAACACCTACGCTTGCCTGAAATTATAGAATAAATTATTCTAGTTACAGAAAATTTATAATAAACATTTTGGCAAAACGACACAATTTACGTTTACTTTTAAAAATCTAACTACAAAAAGGAAATCTTGATTGTTAATTGGTTAGGCCAATTTTATTAATCGAAATAAACCTAGAATAATCCCTGCAGAATATCGATTACAATGATCCCTATGTTATAACAAAAATAAAGTTTTATTCTTTGAATGCCGCCTAACGAATTATGATTTCACAACATTTGAATTTATTCAATGAAGGATTCGTGTTTTAAATAATATAAAAAGGCTTTTCAGTCAGAGTACCATGGGATTTTTATGTTGCGTAAGCAATTTTCACCATCAACAGGGAATCTCCATTTTACAAGAATTACTTATGGTAATAAAATCAACTATCGATACAATTAATATAAAAAAAGATAAATAATTTTTTCATTATAATTCGGGAAAAGTTTTCACTTCATGCTTTTTTTCCATTGAGATGTTGCATGAACAAGTTTCAAAGGATATATATATGTGCGTTAAGTCTATTTTATTTGTTTTATCTAGTTTGTTTAGTCCGGCTTTCAATTGATTTATTTAAAATTCAACCCCTAAAAATTTAAACCACTGAAAAGGCAAAGAGTGTGAGAAGGTTTCTTCATTTTTGGATATTGTTTCATATTTTTTCAACATTTCATAAAAAATAAGAATAAAATTATGAAAAAAATGAATTTTTTATGAAAACTTTTGAAACTAAATTTTAAACGGGCGACGGTGCTGGGGGTCATATAGCTATTAACAAAAAGCATGTATTTGTAACTCGCTGCTAAGAACTAGATATTTTTCATCCTATAAAATTCCGGTAATCGAATTATATAGGACCTCAAACCGACAAAAACTAGGACAAAAAAAGTAATAAGAGCTATCACACCCGTACTTTATAATAAAGTATTGTACGTTATTTCGGGTAATTATACTTTATACTTTACGAGAATAATAAAGTACCCGAAAATACTTTATTACGCATGTTTTGATTTTTCTGGGATTCAAAACGTTTGATCGTATGCATTTTTGCGTAAAACGGAACTTTATCGATTGGTGCCGAATTATGTAGTGCACAAAAATGGCAGCAAATATTTAATAAGACTGATAATAATTATTCAAACTAGTATAAAGTGGTTTCATTTTCAATGTCTATTCCTGCGACGTCAGCATTCACAGAGAAATGTTTTTAAAGCAATAAAAAAATGTTTTTAAAGATACTAAAAAAATAATGCTAAAAAAATTAATGATACTTTATTTTGACACTATGTACTTTTTTTCTTAACTTTAATCACTAATGTACTTTAATTACAGAAAAAAAGGTGGCAACCCTAATCACACGTAACATACTTTTCTCAGCAGACTTCGTCCGCGTCCTTTGGCAAGTCTTTTTTCTGGATGGTAACCCCTATGTTATTTTCTGCATATCTGACAAACTTCACCATGATTGTTTGAGTAAAAGCGTGAAAGCATAACAAACAAACGAACTTGCTTTCGCTTTTATAATATTAGTGAGGATTTTGACAAAACTAAGCTTGTCATTCCTTGAGAAAATAGCCCCAAGGAAACAGCATCAAAACAATGAAAGTAAAGTCACGTATTTGCATCAGTTTCTCTGGTCTTCGCATTGACCTTGTTAAAACGACACATAAATATACATCATTCAACATCAACATTGCAAACGCGTTAGCCCGAGCCACGAGACAGGATCTAATTCGCATTTCCCCTTGCTTGGCATTCGATTGTCAACGTTTGTATGAACGCGGAATGCGTAATTAAACGGAACTCTTTTGTTTTCTGCAATTTTGTATTAATTTCCGAGTTACCTAGTGCCAAATCCTCATACATATAAAATAAAATTATTTTTCCTTTTCTCTTTTTTTCTATTTTTTTTTTTTTCTTTTTTCTGAAGGTAGGTTGATGGTCCACTTGATGGCAGGCTAACGTGGTCTCTATATTTACACAAGCAACGCCTCAGAAGCTGCAAGCGGTGGAGCTGCGGAAGAGTGTTATTCCGACCTCGCAACTTCACCAATAGCGGATGAGGAGGACGCCAAGAGGTTTAGTCGGTAGGTCTACCCCAATACCATCTCGGGGCAGGAGTCCGACATAACCCACCGGTCTGACCCCAGACCGGTGGGTATCCATGATAACTTTTTTTTTCCTCTTGTAAAAAAAAGGTATTAAGAGGTCATAGATAAATGGGTTCTGGTATCTGTTGATCACTCTTTATATGAAAAGTACTAGCTGAGCCCGCAACTTCGTACGCGTGGTATTCGGTATAGTGCGTAACTTTTTTGTTTGTAAACCTATTGGAAAGAAACAAAAACTACATGTTACAGAAAGCTAAGCTTGCTACGCATTCAAATTGGTTAAGCCATTGATTAGCGTGCACAAACGCACATGCAAACTGATAAACAGACAAACGGACAAAAATTCTGAATCCTATTGTTTTGACTTCAGTAACATAAGTAAAACGTGCACAAATTTTTTTTTTTTTAAATAATGTACAGAAACGGCTCGTTTACGATTTTATTATATGTATAGAAGATATTTTATCATGTAAAATCATATCATTTTATCATATCATTTAAATTTAACTGGTAATTCCAAATGACGATCATAAGAGTTTCTTGGAGAAACCTAATTGATAAATAAATATTTTGATTTTGATTTTTGATTTTCATACGATAAAGGGGTGCTTATTTATTAAGTTATTCATAAGTGTATTTTATTTTAAATAAAATTTAGTAAAAAAAGTAAAATTATTGCTAATCGTATGATGAGAGAAGTAAGACATTTTTTAGTCGGGCAAATCGTCGTTTGTTATTCGTCAACGCATGAATATATTTTAATAAAACTTGCCATACAGATAGGTACTATTATTAGAACTTAGTTTTCCATCACTAATCTATTAGAGATTTCATAATGGACGGTACTATGGAATAGTTCTGGGAAACCTTAATGAAAGACTGATCATTTTTTAACTAATCATACGGGCGAACAAGTTTTTAATAAACAGTTATTTACCATAACTACACGCATAAGTATACACATTGTATGAAATGTGATTGTTTATCGGTTTCCTGAGCAAGTGTCAACCCACACTAGCACTAAAGTTGGTTATACACTTTACGTTTATTTATGTAAAACGAGAAACATTTTATTAATAGGATGCTATTCTAAAACATAATATTCACGTAACATATTATATTATGTCGTAGATATCTGAAAAAGAAATTGTAATGTCTTAAAAATCGTACATATCTTTAAAGGGAGTTTAGTATTTGATATTATTACCATCACTGTAATGATCGATAGTTTTTATTTGGCTACAAAAAACAGTTTTGTAGGTAGTGACAGGGCACACTGTGTTTCATAGTTATGGACTCCGCTCGCTGTAAGAGTCGAGGCGGAGGCGCTCGGCGTGGCGGCGCGGCGGCGGCGTCGAGGCGGAGATGCGTGGGAAGCGATCAAGAGGCGCGCCTCTTTTATCTTGGACGTCCGGTCACTCCAAGAGTATGGCAAGAGTTGAAACGGAGGCGCGACGGCGGCGTCGAGGCAGAGGTGCATGGGAGGCGATCAAAAGGCGCGCCTCTTCTATATTTTCTATGTATCATGGGCGTTCGCTCACTGCAAGAGTCGAGACGGAGGCGCGGCAACGTCGAGGTGGAAGCACGTAGGAGGTGATCAAGAGCCGCGTCTGTTCTATATTTTCTATATGATTCATAGAAAATGTCCGTCGTCCAACGCGGGGGCGCGCGATGCGTTTCTCTTCGTCACCAGGGTTACTTGTCCCTATTGTCCTCATTTTGTCATTCATGACGCAGTAGTGCACGTGTTTTGAAAAATGCAAGAAATTGAAAAATATGTTGCTGTTATTGAGTTTGTCAGGGCGAAGCTGTATATATATGATTATTCTCGATCGGATTATAGTAACCGAAATTTTTAAAAAGAGAAATTATGGTTAGAAACTTTTTAAGATGAAATTTTAAATCACGCACTGCATTAAACGTTCCATGTGTGGAATTTCTTAGCAAGTATAGATAGACCAATATCTCCATTGTCTTTAATTTAAATTTAATGCGTTAATAAGGATCTTCATCTTCGGAATTCCACGTTGTGAATGAGGCATAGCGCCTGCTCTTCGACTCCGCGACAGCGACCAGAGTCGACGCCTCGCCGCCGCGCGCCGCCTCGACTCTTGCAGTGAGCGGAGTCCCTTGTAAATAGGGCTGTACCTCTTCCGGTGGCAGTAAAACAATTTTACACGAGACCACAGTGAAATAACAGATGTGTTTAGATGAGTAACTTATAGATATCAGAAGTAATTCCCTACGCATTTGCAGCACTTGTGACTTTGCTTTTATTATGAAGCGAAAATAAGCCTGTCTGACGACTATTACGAATAAAGTTAACTTACCATAGTTAGTTTTTTAGTTAAAATGAATAATATTTTAATTATAACGTTTCAAAAATTAAAACATGTTAAAGGTTTTAAACGTTTTCAAAGCTGTAAAACAAGCAACGTCTAAAAAGGCAAATTCTCATAGGTACTTAACTGAAATTATATGATTAATTAATTAATAATCACTTGAATTAGTTTGTCTAGGCTAGACTTAGTTAAAACGTTAGATTAACGTTGTATTAATCGTTAGATTAAAATCTAACGTTTTAATTTAAGTCTAGCTAGTTGAATAGTTAAATATTTCTAGAAATAAAAACAAAACAAAGAAATAATATTTCGTACAGTTATTGTATAGATCTCAAATGATTTTGCGATTTTGTTATCTAAGTAGACAGAAATTAACTTATATTAATCAAGGAATGTCTTTCTATGTGCCTAATTAGAACTGAATCCGTTTAGGATTATGTCAAATTGTGATTGCCTCAAAATTTTACTAAACCAGGCTTATCGATCCTAATAACCCATCATCGCCCTATTTGTGCTAACGTCGATCCGTACTGTGAGATTTTTCACTGTATTAAAAATATGGTGATCGACATTAAAAAAAACTACCTTATATTCTTAGAAATTACGTCATGTTTGCTTTACTTCCGAAGACCAAATAAGTGGCCCACGCACCATTTATTGATATCTTGTTTATGTCCTTATAAGGTTACCTGCTAGTCCTGTTTCAATAACAAGAAAATTACTTGGTTTCCTATACAACTTTTCTTTTATTGTATATTAACATTTGCAACACCCCTTATCAGCCGCGACTTCGTCCGTGCCTCTTTTTCTTATGTGTTAAAACATTTATGTAATCTTTATTGCTCATATATTTTTGTCAGATGTTGAATTTTTTTTAGTTAATTTTAAGATGATAACTCGAAAACAGTGCCTTTATTCTAGATGAAAGGTACCCTATGTCCTTTTCCCTAAGTACTTAAGGCGTGAAAAAGTAACAGTGAGACTTACTTTACTATTCAGATTTATTTATTTATATTTATTTTTCAGATAACTTAATTGATCTATTGTTAGTTATTATATAATTTACATATGTACAATGCCAAAAAACTTATTATATTAGAACATTCATAATGTTTTTTTTTATTTTATAATCGGCAGACATGCTAACGGTCCACTTGATGGGTAGGTGGCTACCTTTAGCACAAGCAACGCCAAAGCTGCTGCAAGTGCGTTGCCGACCATTGTAAGATTAAAGATAAAGGATTAGGGAAATAGGATCTGGCATCCCTTACTCACCCACCGAAACAGCACACGTGCTGTTATTTCACGGTGGTCTTCTGTAAGGGGGTGGTTACTGCCGCCCAAATGACTGCGAAACGCAGTGTGCCCTGCCAATACTTAAACTGTTAAGTTTAAATTAAGTTGAAAAACTGAAAAGTTAAATCTTTCAACAGTTTTTAAGATGCGGTGGCGCTAGCTCGTGTCTCTCTAGCAACGACGCCGTAATCTTTCAGATCACTGAACCCTGAATGAAACCCGTAACTTCTTGCTTCGGCAAATATTTGAGAGGCACTACAAAAACGAGGCAACCCCACCATCATCCTAAAACCGTTGTTATATTGGATTTGCAAGATTTATAATATTATAGTAAGGATCAGACTTTAGGACACAGACTACTCCGGGCCACTCGTACGTAATCATATAATACTAGATGTGTGGGTCCTATTGGTATCGTAAACAGTCACTTATTTTAAAAGATTGCTTATTGTCTTTAGTCATGTTGACTTTTAGATAAAACATAAACATAAAATGATCTTGAGAAAATAAGAAATGATTCAGTGGTCTTCTATATATGACCCACACGTCATAAAATAAAAAATCGGAACTAAAGTCAACGAAACAACAAAAATACTCATGTAGCAATCATAGATAATTAAATTGTATATTATTTATTTTGGTTCAGAAGGTCCAAGTACGAGAGTCCAGATATCAGCGTTTTTCAAAGATTCCATTTTGCTGATGAGCTGTTTACACCGGCGTTGTGCTTTACAATATACTGGTGATAGAGTTAATTGCAAATATTTGCTCAGCCCGTGCCGCTGCCGACGCGGACGACCCAAACAAAAAGAATTCGCGGAGACTTCACTTACATTCATAACTCTTGCCTACCAACACAATTATCTTTATGAAGGGCCCCGAACAAAGGGCCAGATAATCTCCGTATTCTTGTAAATGGCCGAATTAAATAGTTAAAGGGGACAGGAATGCTCTAGAGTCCAGGCGGAATGTCTGCATGAAAACTGTCCACTCTCGTTTTTGTCTCCGAATTAGACTCCCATTCACTTCCTTAGATAGTCCGGTCAATTTAGCTGTAAAAATAGGGGTACCCTTGCTAAAATTCCCAGAAAGCTGAAAATTTGCATAGATGTTAGGGACACCATTATTATGAAATTGTGAAAAGTCCCCATCGATCCCATGTCTGCAAATTTTTTATACAAGGTCAAAAGTAGCAAAAATGGTTTTTTTGAATTTTTCAGCGAAACGGTTAATTTTATGATAAAAATATGTCAGATAAAAATTGTAGATCATGCAATTATCTACAAAAATTGTCCTTACACTTTTTTTCATAACATGAACCATTTTTGAGAAAAAATAATTCCAAAATTTCTTACGCTTTTGACATGGGATCGATGGGGACTGTTCCCAATTTTATAACAATGGTGTCCTTAACATCTATGCAAATTTTCAGCTTTCTGAGAATTTTAGCAAGGGTCAATGTATAAATTGACCGGACTAAGAGAACACAACGTGAATATTCCATCATTCTATATCATATCTCACTTTGACCTTCCTGGTATTGCTTGTGATTGAGTATTACAGCGTAGCTGGTAGGTGTGTCAAAGGCGACAGTAGCCAAGCCACCTGTCGTTATCAGTCTATTAAAAAAGATTTATTTGAATGGGGAAAATGACCGCACTGTTATCTAATATCTGAATCATGACAATTATAATGATGAATTATTTTACTTTGAAAATTTTAGACCTTGGAACTTTTACACCTTGGTCCTGATGCTTCGTCCATTGGTTTATGTCTCCAATCACGGTATGCTAAAACTAAATTCACTGGCAAAGGTAATTGGCCATCTCTGTTTTTTCTTTTTTTGTTTAATTTTAATTTAAATATTTTTATTGTAATTAATTAAGCACACACTCTTACTGAATGTGTCTTTTAAGTGTTCGGAACCCTTTTAGCGAAATTAGTAAACCATTAAAAACGTTTTTTTCTAAACAAAACATATTTAAGTAAAATTAATAATTTCATCTTAATACACTGTTAAACGAGAAGTATGCTACGCCATTTATAATTTTCGATTTTAATTCGGATATTAAATTTTTACTCGTTTGCCCCTTATAACAGCTTGCATTTCATCTGGCATGCTTTAGATGGTTTTTTTGACGTCAATGCTGCGTTTCGGAGCTGATTAAGTGTCTGTGGAGGGATTGGGCTTGAATTTATCTATCTTCATATCCCAGATGTGCTCTACTGGATTTAGGTCTAGCTTCTTCTTCTTCTTCTTCTTCTTTTTATAAAAAATGGCAACCGGGCACATCTTGAAGATGGCCATTATCTGCCAGTGTCAAGTCAAAAAAAAAAAAAAAAAAAACAATGTTTGCTCCGCCACGAGCTCCGATGCTCGGAGCCCGCTCGGAGCACTCTCGTGTGTGCTTTCTTAGTTCCCCAGCGACAATCCGGTCAGCCAGGCGAAGGCCGGCAACCGCCCGGATTGTCGAGGGTTAAGCCCCCCCACCACGACAGGGTCCTAGCACACCTAGGGGGGGAGGTCTAGCTTCGTGCTGACGACTGCAATATCCGAATGTCGACTTCTTGAAGGGACACGTGTGCCACATTGACATTGACATTTAGGTATTATCATGCATTAAAAGTAATTAAGTAGTAAAGAAAGATTCTATATAATAGTGTAGTAACAAATAGATGTAATTTTGATACACATTTTGCGATGGTATTTTTTCTTGCACGATATGAACGGAGAGAACCTTAAATATGATCGAGTTCGTATGAAGAGTCGGCAACGGGAACAAACACCACGGTCATTTCATCCAGGCGTATAAAATGCGCTAAGTTATGTTGTTAGCATGGGGGCGATTATCGTCTCTAGTGTCGTAGCAAACGTCAGCATCAAAAGATATTTCATCTTGCATGCTAATTGGGAGCTGCAGGAGCTTCGAATGCCTCGCGTTCCTCTCGTGTCCATAAAATAATCCTGACAGCCTCTTAAACTGTTCTTACGCAATTTACTGTGGCATGTAAGAACTTACTTAGCAATAATGTAGACATCCGTATAGCTAGCCTTTCTACGGAAGGTTTGGTAAATCAACCTTCCGTAAAACTCAATATGGGTTTTTTTATGTTAAGTTCGGCAGACAGGCTGACGGTCCACTTGATGGTAGGTGGCTACCGTCGCCTATAATATAAGCAACGCCAGCTGCTGCAAGTGCGCTACCGACTGCAGTAGGATTAAGGATAAGGGATTAGGAGTGGATAGGGAAATGGGCTCTGGTATCCCTTACTCACTCACCGAAGCACAACAGCACACGTGCTGTTATTTCACGGTGGTATTCTGTAAGGGGGTGGTTACTGCCGCCAGACGGGCTGCCCAAATGACTGCGAAAACGCAGTGTGCACTGTCACTACTTAATAATTGTGAGATATTTGTCGCAAGTAACACTCATTGCATGAAAAATGCATGAAATTCCCGAGTTCTTTTATAATTCTTTTTAATTTTAAATTTTAAATTTAATTTTTTTTTATAATATACCAGCGCCGGGGGCTTCGCAAGGATGCAACTTTTTTCTGCAAATTATATACCTACGTAAATCTTCCTCATTTGTCGCTATTTTTATTAGTCAAAACCGTATCAAATTCGGTTTTGCTAAACGTTAGCGTAGAAACAGACAGAGTCGGACAGAAACTTAATCTTATAATATGTATATATATAGACATATAAATGGAATTAGAAGATAGATATATGTAGACGTAAAAGATAAAAAATGTAAATGTTAAAACAGTTTAGCTTAAAAAAATACGGGCTATTTAAAGGACAGGTAGGCAAAGGTATTTATGAATTTTGATGTAAACAAATCACAAATCAAAAAAACCTTCCTAAATTTACTTAAAAATCTACCTCCCTCTAACATTTAACATACTATTTCTCGGAGCACGAATCTTCAACAGCTCCAACGAAGTATCTGCTGGTCGTGGTGTAACAAAACGCAGTGGAAGATTTATTAGACGCGATTTTCCATTAGCCGGCACGGAGCGGCCAATTTAATTAGCTGATCACACGGAAGGAGCAATAACAAAACGCAAAGAGCCTCTTCGTTAGGCTGAGGATACAAGGTTTTCCAGAGTAATCTACTTACTCTAAATTCTTCAGAAGAACACAACGGACATATTCAAAAAAGCACTCAAGACACATTTTCTGTCAAACTGAAGACGACTTTATTTATTTAATTTTTATATAATATTATATTTATTAATCTATGGTTATTAATATTTGTTTATATTCAATTTATGTACTAATATTTAGTTATTAAATTGTAAGTTTATGATGACCTTACCATGACTTTTTTATTTTTCATATAATTTTCCTTACCCTAAGGTTGCCTGGAAGAAATCGACATAAAGCGATAATAGCTTGTTGTTTCTTTCTTTTTTAAAATTCTTTTTTATGTTTATAGTACAAATTAAGAGTTTTAATAATAATAATAATAAGATTCCTTTTCCGGTAGATTGGTAATCACCAGACGAATAATGTAAGATTTTTTCTATGTTAAGATCGGCAGACAGGCTGACGGTCCACTTGATAGTAGGTGGCTACCGTCGCCTATAACACAAGCAACGCCAAAGCTGCTGCAAGTGCGCTGCCGACTGCAGTAGGATTAAGGATAAGGAATTAGGAGGGGATAGGCAAATGGACTCTGACATCCCTTACTCACTCAACGAAACACAACATCACACATGCTGTTATTTCACGGTGGTCTTCTGTAAGGGGGTGGTTACTGCCGCCAGACGGGCTGCCCAAATGACTGCTGCGAAACGCAGTGCGCCCTGCCACTACTTTCCAAATTCAGACTTCCCTATGCCCTTCTACCGTCTACCATCAATCAATCAAGTCTGACGGCAAAAAAAATACTGTTTTTGACATACACTACTTGAATGCTTCTTGTAAAACTGAAAATAAAATCGTTAATTAAAAAAGTTAATTATTTATTAATAATTAATTTAATTATTATTTTAAAAAGTTGAAGTAATCTTTTTTATTTAATATATTTAACACAAAAAACTACATGATGAACACAGCTGTATGTTCACAATAAGTTGTGCAAAGCATCATTGTATATACATAGATACTTGGATATCGGAGGCAGGCGAACTTGTAAAATTATAAAATGGTTGCTATAGTTTGTGACCACTGAGAAGTGATAGCGTTATTTTATAGATCATCGCTTGTCTGACCAATAACATTGAGAAATTATGAACTATAATAACAATTGCAGTTTATAATCTTATTGAATTGGAAGCACTTTGCTTCATATACAGGATGCTGTGTTTATGTTAAAAGTGTAAGGCAATCGATTTTCTATAATAATGTCATTCGATGTATGATCCCTTTTTTAAATTTATATGAAACTTCTATACCTACTTATAATACTTTTTTGTTTTATATTTATATGTTTATGTATATTTTCTACATACGTAATGTTGATGACAGCCACCTGTAGACCTGTAGATTAAGAACATATATAATATAAATATTTTAAATAAATAAAGAGTTTTGTTGTTAGGATATATGTGTGTGTGTGTGTGTGTGTGTGTATAAGTTTATCGTCATTTCCGCTGCGACGGACGATTGATACCTTCTAAAATAATAAAAGAGGGTGCTTCGAGATTACGAGCGGCCATCGATTAACTTTAGGGTAGTCTCTGCTATAGTACCGCGCAAGGCACACACTGTGACCTAGACCGAGCCGCTCGTAATTTCGGAACATTGACCAACAAAAGTTCTTCTTCTTTCTTTCGCGACCAGCGGCCACGTTCGCGTCACCAACACGTACCTACAGCAGGATATTCACTCCTAGTAACTTGTATATTATCAAATCGTTAAAAGACCCTTAAATCATATTATGAAACGAAATTTGCCCCTGATAAATGTATCTACGAGTATACTATGTAGTCCATACTTACTAACGCTTAGGTATAACGCTGAAGAGTTTGTTTGTTTGGTTGAACGCGCTAATCTCAGGAACTACTGGTTCGAATTGAAAATTTATTTTTGTGTTGGATAGTCCATTTATCGAGGAAGGCTATAGGCTAACGGAGTGTTGCAAAAACGGGGGATAATTCATTCCTTTTGAGAGCTTCCGTTGCGTGCGCTGCGTAAACGGTTAAAGTTAGTAGATTATCTAAAGAAAAAATAAAGTGGTTTATGTTTTTCTTGGGCTTCTAAATGAGGTAAAACGATGCTTCACACCTGGACAGCTCCTCTCTTTGTACAAGGCACAAATGCGATCTTGTATGGAGTATTGCTGTCACCTTTGGGATGGCTCAGCAAAATACCAGCTTGCCGCACTCGACTCGGTGGATCGCAGAGTTAGGAGGCTCATTGGCGACGTTAGGTACACTAATAAGAACTAAGCTGCAGAACCTGGCACATAGACGAAAAATTATCTTACTGTGTGTATTCTATAAGATGTACCTTCGGAGTGTGTGCTCGGGAGCTGCATGAGATCATATCGCCTTCCCCTTTCTTCTATCGGACACGCAAACGTACGGCTGGTTACCATCTTCACCTTGTCGAAATCCCTCTAATTCGGACTAAGCGCTTTAAAACACCTTTTATAATGCGCACTGCTAAGGATTGGAACTCCCTGCCGGCGTTTGTATTCCCGAGCTCAAACAACCCAAATATTTTCAAGGTTCGAGTGAATAAGCATCTTCTGGGTGAGCTCGCTCCATCGTCGGCCTCACCCTTCCTACATGGATAGATGCTGGCCAAGAGCAAACCCATCTTTAATAAAGGAAAAATTACTCGGCGTTGGATTTTTATGTTTATATATGATCCCTCGGGAATAATACTTTTTCCTGGATGAAAGGTACCCTATGTCAAATCCCTGACAATGTGTTTGCAAAATTTCATGACGATCGTTTGAGTAATTAAGGCGTGAAAAGGAACAGACGTTACTTTCACATTTATAATATTTGTATTTGTATAAGCTTAAGCTTGTATTCTCCTACTTTTTTCTGAAATTTTGATTTAGTAGGTAAATTAAGTTAAATTAAGTAAATTAATATTAATTAGGTAATATATCTGCTAGTTATAAATAAATAAATAAATTATACCTCGTATCAGCAATTCCATCAACATTTATTGCTAACAAAGTTGATCACAATATGATTTGCATAATTTAATGTTCGCTGCCATATTATTGATTCAATCAAGCCGGAGTTTCCCAAATTCTATAATTTCCTCATTTCCTATAAAAATATAAAAATAATTATTGTATTAAATACCACTAAATACCACTAATCTGGTATTTATTCACTATTTTATTATAGATGCTGGTCAAGAGCAAACCCATCTATAGTAAAAAAAAAAATTTAGAATTATTCATTATTACTACTAAAATATAATTATTTTAGAACCATTGTGTCTGCTTTAGAACTGGCAACTTCGTTTCGCAAACCCAACTGGTGGCAGTAACCACTTTCTTATTGAAATTCAATGACAGCATGTGTGCTGTTGTGTTCTTACTGAAGTAGTGAACCCTTAAAAGCCTGTAATGAATTACACGCTTTTAAGGGTATTTTTTTTTTACCTATTTTTTCCCGGATATTATGGGTTCTATATTTGAAATACTTGAAGCAAAAAAAAATTAGATACTGGCTATAAATTCATCCTGTATAGTTGCACATTCTATTCTAAAATTGAAATCATCTGTAATTTCGGTGTATTGCTTATTTAAGGGAAACTGCTAGTATACTTAGGAATTGTTTGCTTGTTTGATTAGTGTCACACTCTACCTCTATAAGCGATAGATATACACATAGATACATTTCGTTGCGTAACTTTCGCTAATGGTCCATACACTGTCGAATCTAACAAGGTCTCGCAAGGTTTTACTACTTTCTCTCTGAATTATATGTAGTTAGTATTGAATTACGGTAGCTTTTGAGTTCATTTCTCTTTTATTGTATTATCTAAATGTGAATAGATATTTAATGATACCACATAAACAAAATCAGACGCAACACAAACATTTGAAATGCACATTCGGGCCCACCGCTAGCTTGCCCGCGTGGAAAATCGATTATGCCGCCCCCTGTATGGGTCTCTATCAGCGTTGCCAGACGTTCCGATTTTGGCGGGACGTCCTGATTTTTAAATCAAAATTAAATGTCCCGCGCGGGACAGGCCCAGTCCCGCTTTTCGGGGATAACTCTACCGTGCGTGCAGCGCAGCGTGCTGGCACAGACAAGTGTGTACTGGCCGCCTGCCCGGCGCGCACAGACTACTGTTGATATCAATAAGTAATTCTTATAAATAATTATTCTCTTATTGCAATTTGTAACACTCACTCCACAGACTATTGTTTGAAACGCCATATTTTTCTAATGTATTGAACTTTTTGATTCTGATTTCTGATTATTTTTTTTAATTCTGAAGACGAATAAGACTCAGCTATTTAACGATACTGTAAATCTGATTTAAATATTCTATGGCTATTTTTGCTATCTATTGTCACGTAAACGTAATTTTAATTCAAATAAAAAGATAAATATTTGAAAATTTCTGATTATATACGTTTTTTTACAAGAATTCCCGCTGTTTTCACTCAAAAAGTTCCAAAATCCCGACTTGGCAAAAAAAAAACTGGCAACGCTGGTCTCTTTTCAAACTCCAAGGGTCTCTAACTAACATCAGAATCGGCGTATGAGTGGAACGCTCCCGAACGGCGTTGATAACGTCAAATTCGTTCGTCTACTTCTTCAAATCCAAGTATAATTCGAAATCAAGCCGTTGTGAATAGTTTTGTCTTAGTTGTAAAGAATATTTTTTGAAAAAAGAAAGAATTTTATCCGATGTCGAAAAAACATATTTACCTATACTTACGACTTCACACTACTATGGATAGGAGAAATTGTTTTACTCATACATACATACATAAAGTTATAACTTATTTATTTACGTCTTATAAATAATTTATAATTATTTTTTTATTCTTATACCGGTCCATAAAACCTTTTAATTTCAAATAATATAGAAAATCTTTGTGGCGAATTTAAAAAGTAAAATTTTAAACCTTAAGTAAATACCATAAGTATCACTTACCATAAGTAAATATATGGTAAGCGGAATTCGCAGAACAAGTTTTTAATCTAGCAAAGTCTCACGTTTAAAGATTTATTATCTTTCCGTCTGTATCAACTCGCAAAGAGATCTTGCGCAGTTCTGAAGCTGATAGTTTTCAAATGTTCGCACAAAATGCAAATTAAAAAGTATAACATGAGAAGAGAGAATGTTATCAGATTGTTCCCGTCCTAGAAATAACACCCAAAGATTACCTGCACTTTGCATAAGAGGGCATTTTTGCCACTTGCCATAGCTCAATCTATAATACGGTAATTCTATGAATGCGTTTTTGACATTTCTTTACATCCATTGCATAAAATTCATTTTCGATTAAACGATATCTATACTAATATTGAAAAGTTTGTTTGTTTGAACAAACAAACTGGTTCGAATTGAAAAATTATTTTTGTGTTGAATAGTCCATTTATCGAGGAAGGCTATATAATATCACGCTACGATCAATAGTATTATATATAAACAGTGTCCAGTACCACGCGCCTCACGCGCACGCCGTCCCCGTATTAGGCCGCAGCGAAGTGTGGCCGACTTCAGCTAGTAAAAAATATACATAATTATGTAGAATTGACACTTGTCAAAACGGCAATCATATAATGGCCGAAGTTTATATCTAAATATACTAAAAGTCGCTGTCCACTTCTGTCTGTTTCACCGCTAACTTCTTCTAAAGCATCCAATTGATTTTGATACGGTTTTCACTAATAAAAATAGCTATAAACGAGAAAAGCTTATGTATAAAAGAAAAAACTGGCATGCGTGCAAGGGCCTAGCCAGCCGTTGCCCTATCTGCTCCCCCTTAGCCAGGCACAACCTTCCCCCTTGTGGGAAGGTTGTGTTTATTCCTATCATCATCATTATCATGTCAGCTGTCCACAGTGTACGTCCTACATAATTTTCCAGTGAAACTGGTCATAAGCAGCCTGATTTCAGCGTAGATCTGCGTAGATTTTATTAGGTCGTGTGTGTTTCTTGTGAGTTGACATTGTACGCTACGCTGCGCTTGCCATTCCGTGCCCTCCACTCAAGAGCTTCGAAGCCCCAACGGCCGTCTGCTTATTCCGTATCCCGTTACGCTTTCTTTATTCCGTATCCCATGAAGTTTTTTTTTTAAATTATTTTTATTTCCAACCAAGAGCTGTTTATTTTCATTCCAATTTCACTGGCTTAACAATGCTATCATTATTATACGTGCTAATTCTCTGCCATTTCAGAAACACAAAGATATAACTACTTCAATTGTATGAATTCTAGGCATTAGGAACTGTTTCATTCTATATAAAACCTATATTTTAAACAAAATTGGCCTTCTATGAGGATGCAAATAAACATGTCCTAATTGCCAAATAGACTTTGCAGAGTGGCACGAGCATTATAATTTAAAATACAACATACTCTACTGGTATTTTTTATTTATCTTTTTTGCGTCGTAGCTTTGCATTTAGAGCGTAGCGGCGGACTATACTGTTATGGAATTACTAATATGGAGTTTCATTGAAAATTGTATAGTTATAGGTAGGCCAATGTAGATATTTAGTGCAATCATAGATCGACACCTCATAATGACATTCCTCTTTTATAATTGCAAAAGTGAGTTTATTTGATTTATTAGTCAACTCGCGTGTTGTTTGTTTGTAACGCTTTCACGCCTTTACTACCTACTCAACTGCTCATCATGAAATTGTGGATACTTGTTGTCAGAAAAGGTTAGTGATAGAGAAAAGGACATACTTATGGTACCTACCTCTCAACCAGACAAAAAGTAGTTTTTTGCCGACGTCTTAAAGTATACTACGCGAGCAATCAAATAGACTTAAGTCCTAACTACACTGATTTACTAGAAAATATGTACGATTATTATAAAAATAATAATACCATTTGTAAGCTTGAAACTCCGTAAAAAAATTAAGGAGTTACTGACCCTATTACGCATTAAAAGAGCGTCTTCTCATCTCTTAAAGGAAGCCAAACTGTTTTTAAAAAGGCCTGCGATGGGATTTGACTGCAGACCACAGCGTACCTAAGCCTGCAGAGAAAAAGGCAATTTACAGCATCTTATTTGGTAGGTACGTTTCCAATGTCGGTCGATTCTGTTCTCTGACTAGTGCAGAATGTGACTGCATGATAGTGACAAGAGCCTGGGTCCACAGCAGACCTCGGAGCTCGGTGGCGTCCGAGCGAACGATTTACCTTAGAAGAATTGAAAGCAGCATTATTAGAGGAGTGGGATGGCATTATTGGCATTCCTCAAGCACTGTCAAAACATTAATAATATCGACGAAGAATCGACTTCAAGCTCGGATTTTTTTTTCTTTTTTTTTTTTCAACATGTTTTGTTTAATTTGTAAAACTCTTTTCCAAATTTGTATATTTCCTACATTTATGTTCGAATATCATTAATTTACAAAATTATGAATGGATATTGATAATGATGATACCTATGTCATTAAATCTGAAATTAAAGCATGACATATTGCTTCAATAAATTCATTGTAAATTTTTAGTAAAATCAATGTTTGTATGCGCCTTTATACTTTTAATGGATTTGGCTACTCGCAAGTGTAGAATGTGACCAATTCGAAATGAAATGAACATAATAGGTATATACGAAACTTATATTTTTACAAATAAAAATATTTTTTGTTTCATCTTTACGTTTTTTTATGTTAAGCTCGAGAGACAGACTGACAGACCACTTGAGTTCATTCATTTATTCATTATTCAGCATTTATCCAACTGACTAATGCTCTAATATAGATTTTTAAAATATAGCTATATTCTGTGGTAGAGGCCTGTGTCTGTGTCATTATTCTGTGTCACTGTCAATTATTTTTCAGTTTTAAAATGGCCTAACGAAGAATTTCATATCTAAATGTTGGAGTCGAAATTGGCCGTATTCTACTCACGCATCAATTTTCCTAACAATTTCATTTTGACAGCAGTGCAAGTATGCGTTGAGAGCACTATAGTCCTTTCAAAATATCAAAAAGCAGGAATTGCTTTACTTATTGCATCAATAATTTTAAAAAAATGTTCGGTGAAAAATTGCTATTGTTACAGAAAAAAATTATCAAATGAATTAAAGTTTTTATTTAAAACCGGAAAACTTTTGCAGGTTTTTAAGAATAGAGTCGGTGTGCTTACAAGAATTACTGTCATTAGTAATTACTAAACATTTATTAAACATAAAGATAAACTTCAAAACCAGGGTAAATGGGCACTTGAAATTTATTTAAATAATATCGCCACAATTACTACCAAAAATTATTCCAGAGACGTGTTGGGCTATTTATGTAGGCCTGCAAGTCGCACATTTTTGTTTAAAGAATTGCTATTTCTTTTGTAGGTACCATAAATGTCGTAAATACTTTATATAAATCTAACAATTTAATACAAACTTTTTTCATTATTTTTTTTTAAATATATGTATATGACGTAGCGAACAGACGTGCGATAAGGAACGCTTCCGAAGCGCAACGCAAATGACGCCTAATTGAATCAATTGCCCTATTCACTATTAAACGCGCATTCAGTCTGTCTGTTGATTCGACTTATTGATTGCTAGGACAGACAACTCAACATTAATTTTTTTGAAAGTAGACGTCCCAATTTGTCGAATAAACTCAAAATGAATAATCAAATTTCAAATTGGATATGAAATTGCATCGTGAGTAGCACAGGTGAGTAGGCTCTTTCTTTTATAAATTTCTTTATTGTCTGTGTTTGCCTTTGCCATAGGTAATAAAATTCATTCCTCACCTCAACCTTATTGAAATTATTTAATTTATAGTCTGTGGTTGTTATAAGCATAGCATAGTGTAACTTATATCTAAATACTGAGAATTATTTTATTTTAACAAACAAAGCTATGGAATTTAGGGAAAAAAAATTATTTAGAAATATTCTATTAAAAATGCATTTTTAAATATTAATATTCCTACTTCCTCTTTAATTTAAGTTCAAGCAAGTGTAATAGGACTGGACTATCTTACTGTTTTACTTACTGTAAAAATGGATGATATTGAAAAGTTAAACTGTAGTTAGTATAGTTTTAATGCATTCATTTTTCTAATCGTATTATGTACCGAATTTTAAATGAATCGTTATATTTTAGACGAGCAAATGATGGAAGCAAGTGATCCTGAACATTCTACTACCGAGGAACACAAGGAAAGCGACGAAAAACCAAAGAAAAAAAAGAGGAGACGCCGAGAGGTTAACATTATTTTTACTTTAGATTTTAGATATAAGATGTAATATGCGTAACATGGTTATATTATCTTCATATTTAAAGTCAGTGTACACAAATTCAACTTACAGTCATAATTTCCATTTAGGTACCATTTAAAATTATATGCTTCTATAAAATAAACAGGTTAAACTGATGGAATACAAATGCCCAACGATAGCAGTCATTAGGCAATCAATTATAGATTTTTGAGTAAATTCTTGTTAAAATAAATGTTTTTGCGACATTAATTTGGTAGGTATTCTTAATTTATAGATTTCTCAGGTGCTACTGCTAGTAAGTTTATAAGAAATGTTTGACATTTAGGAAGACTCATTGAAAAAGATTTAAGTGCGAAAACTGACATTTGTTTGTTTATTTTAAATTAATTGTTCTTGATATCAAATGAAGAATGCGAAACTGAATTGAATTACCTACCCCTTGAAAATTACTGGTAGGTACTATTGACAAATGTCAATTTATTATATTAATGACAAATTAGTATCCACTAGGATCCATTATGTTAGTAACAACTTAAATCTATTTTAGTTGATTAGTCTGTACATGAACCATACAACAGGGGTTCAGGAACTGACAGTAAAGCCTAACCGCATATGCGCTCAGGATGCTGCTGGAGCTGGCTCGAACCTTGCACACCAGTGATGCACACCGCTCCAATATTAGTTGGGAGTATTATATCTCTCAAATAATGCACATAATGATGGCTCCTCACTAGGTAGTCTGAAGATATAGTAAAATATTAAGAAAATAAGTGGACACAAAAAAAGAAGTGTGGATATTTGAGTTCTTTGTAGTCTATGAAATGGCCTATATCAAGGAGTATGTGTGTGTATGATGATCTTTGTAACTAGTTACATTCTTACAAATACTAGCCTACCATTCCTTTTAAAGTAACTTTAGATTTCTATGTAATTTAAATGAGAAAGTATGTATTTTTATTCTCCTTTACAATAATTTACATTGATATTAGCTGGTGACAAATATATAGTTTTAATTTTTTATTTATTATATCACAATGGTTGAATTAAACATGTTTAATAAACTTACAGATAAAACTTTCTGATGATGATGAAACAGATGATGAAGGCATACCTAAGAAGTTGCAGCGTCTACTCAGTCCCACTCCAAATTCACCAGGCTCACATAGAGAGCCTAGGACATGTGTATTAAAGGTATTTTAAATTAAATTTTGACATTTCTCTAAATTAAATCCTTAGAATGACCAATATCTGAGATCTTCTTAATATATCTATATAAATAAAAATGGATCTTCGAAATGTATGTACACCCATAAGTTTCGAACGGTTAGACCGATTTTAATTCGGTTTTGACTAATGGAAAGAGGGATCAATGGGGAATGTTTATGTATATAAAAATTGCACCACGGGCGAAGCTGGGGGGGCGTGCCACTAGTACTAAATAAAAACAATACAATTATAACAGTTTTTATTTAGGTAACAGTAAAACAATGTTCTTGCTTACAATTAAGGGTAATTGATTATTTAAATTAATGCTCAATTAAAAAATGTATATTGAACTTGCATGATCAAATACCTCACGTTTTCAGCTGGAATCTCTTCCCAGACAGTTTTTATCCCATTAATCAGCTGCTTCTGGTTGTGAATCTCTTGCTCACTCTCTCTAACCTTTCGTCTCAATTGATCCCTCAAATGCTCTATCGGATTTAAGTACGCCTTGTTTACTGGCAATAGTAACACTTGAATATGAAAATCTTCCAGTACAGACTGGGTTGCTCTGCTGTGTGTGCACGGGCATTGTTTTGTTTCAGAATGAACCTGTATTAATAAGGGATTCGGCGTTGATTTCACTGGCAGTGTTATTTATCCCTTTAATGCTTCTTCATGGATCCAGACTCTGATTCCACATGGCGCTCGATTCATTCTTCATGGATTCATACTCTGGTTCACCTGGCCCTTGATGATTAACTATCACATGACACGCAAACATTCAGAGTTCAGTAAACAGCAGTCTATAGCAGGGTTTAAATTCGCGGATTTACATAATGGGTAGACACACAAGATGTGAATAGAACTGTTATTAAACACAGACACTACCAACTTTGATGCGCTAGCGCATCAAAGTTGGTAGCTACCAGCTAGCGCTCGTTATGACTCCTCGAACATGCGAGAGTGATTCTGAAATACTGACTGAATGGATGAATTTAAGATTGACATGTGTTCTGATAGTAACGTCTGAGGCATGATATATATACTACTTAAAAGAAATACACTAACCAGAAATTATGTCATCTATGGCAAACCATGAGGCCTTCTACAATGTTGCCACCCTGGACTTGTTCTTGCATTTCAGAGACCCGCCATTGCAGAGATTTCATCGTCTCACTTTCTGAATCTACCTCCTTTTCTCTTCCCATCTCTTGTATACCAACTTGAGATATGTTTACTCCATTTCTCTGGGCCTCTTATGACATGTCCAGTCCATTTTAATTTAGTTTTGTTTTATATGTTACATCACCTAGCCCCTTCCCAGTCCTCCTTTCTTATTCTGTCCATCTTCTTGTTAATCATACTCCTCTCTCCAGATTCCACTACTACTACTATATACCATTAGTTATATATATTCTGTGGTTGTAGGCGAGCCAAAAGAGGAGACCACTATCCCGTCTCCTCGAGCAGCTCCTCAGGAATTTGGAGAAGAGAGACCCCAACCAGTACTTTGCATGGCCCGTCAATGACAACTTTGCACCCGGATACTCCACCATCATCAAAAGACCAATGGACTTTTGTACAATGAAGATGAAGATTGACGATAATGAATATAAGTCACTTAATTGTTTTATTGTAAGTGGTTTTTAATAAGTTTTAAATAGAACTATCTAGTAATGTTACATGTCACATTTTTTTTTAAATGTGAAAGTCATAGACAGCCTGATGGTCTACTTGATGGTGGATAACTACAGTCGCCTAATACACAACCAACGGCAACAGGTACTGCAAGTGCGTTGCCGACTATAGGATTAAGGATAAGAGGTTCCTTACCATAGGATATTGGTAAGAATACGTGAATAGGCTCTGACATCCTTTACTCACTCACCGAAACAACAGCACACATGCTGTTATTTCCACGGTAGTCTTTTGTAAGGGAGTGGTTATTGTCAGATGGACTGCCCAATTAACCCCCGAAACACAGTGTGCCCTGCCACTACTTGCAAACATACATAACTGAAGTTATGACTTCGGGATGAATCCCTTAATCCTCGATTGATTCGACGATAGAAGACAAGAATCCATACATAGTGAAAAATGTTGTGATGATCTCTTTCTTACAGAGTGACTTCAAACTAATGTGCAACAATGCAATGAAGTATAACAAACCCGGGACAGTATATCACAAGGCAGCTCGAAGACTGTTACATGCAGGTCTCAAACAACTCACACCTCAAAAACTGAGACCCCTCGGCGATATCCTCACCTATATGTACGAAATACCAATTAGAGAGTTGGGCTTTGACATGGGAAAAATGGATGCAGTAAGTAATAAAAAATTTTTTTTCTATTCATTTAAACCAAATTTTCCTATGGTTTAATCATTGCATGCTCACAATTTTCTTTACTCACTATATTAAGACGTCACCGTGTAACATTGGTGTTTTGCGACATCTCTGGAAAAACATTTTTAATGTTTTATTTCGTTACTAGAGATTTTATAAAAATCTGGTTTCCTACAATACTGCAGCGTAATACCCTTCTAAGTATGTAGGGTCTAGGCATTGGATGATTTCCAAAGCGCCATTGTGTATACACCCTAACATTATTATTAGATAGGCAATTGTTATTACACCTAATAATACATAAGAATATATTTTTTGTGTTTATATGAAAGAAAAAATCTAATGTTACAATAATATTATTTGGTTAATTACGAGCGGCTTAAATAAATAAAAGTAGAAATATTCTGGCCAAAAATATTTGCTGCATTGATTGTTCTGTTTCATAAATCCTTGGTTCTCGTGTCATATAAGTATCTTTATCCAGAAAACTTTTTGTCATGCAGCCTCTTAGGACGTACGGGCGGAAGGTGATATTTATTGCATAATTAATAGTTTTTTTTTTTTTTAGTTGTGTTAGCACAGTAGAAATTCGCTTGGTTTAATTGAGTTTATAGTTTTTTTTCCTTTTTTTTTCTAACCATATTGTTTATTAACAGTTACTTATAATGGCACGATTTTTTTAAATGATTCGAGATCAAAATTTGTTTCGTCAGGGTTTATAGATAATATAATATGCCTTGTTTAAGTTAATTTACTTTTGCATGCCAGTCCCATAGTTATTAAGGTTATAGACTGTTATAGACCTGACATATTTTAAATCTTAGGGAACAATTTTAATGTCTCCATTTGGTATATAGTATAACATAAACCATTGATCATTCGCGTGACCTTCTTAATATTCATTTTATTTGAACTCGAGTGAATGAAATATTTTCTGTAGATGTATGAATAACAGATGATTTATCACGATTTACCAGTATGGGAAAATCTGAACCCATAAGCCATAGGGAAATTCGATTTAAAAGCATTCTTACATAAGTTTAATAGTGACAGTACATTGGGCCATCTGGTGGCATTAACCAACCCTTTTCAGAAAACCAAAGTAAAATAACTACATATGTGCTGTTAAGGTCGACAAACAAGCTGTTGGTCCACTTGATGGTAGGTGGCTATAACACCTAACACAACAACTAACACAATTTGACTAACACAAATTGTGTTGACTATAACACAAGCAACGCCACTGCTTGTTTTAGTTTACACATATACTAAATTTATTTGAATTATGAATGATTTTTTTTATATAGACAATGCATGCTCCCAATAGTTTGATATTATGAGAATGTCGATTAAAAACTTCTCATTTCTGATCTCATTCTCATTACTGCATTTCGCAGTCATTTGAGCAGCCCCCTGGTGGCAATACCTAACCAACCCCTTCCAAATGACCACCATGAAATAACAGTGTGCGCGCTGTTGTATTCAGTGAATGAGTAAGGGATGCCAGAGCCCATTTCCCTATCCAATCCCTTATCCTTAATCCTACTGTAGTCGGTAGCGCACTTGCAGCAGCTTTGGCGTTGCTTGTGTTATAGGCGACGGTAGCCACCTACTATCAAGTGGACCGTCAGCCTCAATTACTCTGGAGCCAATTACCCGACAATCAAATAAAATACTAAATATATTTTACCCTAGTTATACCTTAACATAAGAAATAAAAATAAATTTGAAAGGCTCTTTAACAATAAATATACCACTGTTTACATTTTAAGTCTATCTTTCTATTGTAATTTTAAAATTCTGAGCTTGCAATTCCGCTACCGCCATCTATCGATCATTTCCAAAGCTAATGTATTTATTATCCCACGGGCCATACATCCTTAATTCGGGGCTTCTGCCTATATACTAAGTTTAATCAAAAAAAATTCTATTGATTAAGACTTTCAAATATCATTACAAACCTCTTTAGCATTTATTATAATATAAACAATATTATAATAAATGCTAAACGAATTCAAACAGAGTTTCTTTTTGTTCTTTCGTTTTGATGAAATTTATTATAGACTAGCTGAGCCCGCAACTTCGTACGCGTCGTATACGGTATAGCTCGTAACTTTTTTGTTTGTAAACCGATTGGAATGAAACAAACATTAAATGTTACGGGAAGCTTGCTACAATACATAAGTGAAAATCGCACTAAAATCCGTTAAGCCTTTTCAGAGATTAGCGTGCACAAACGCACAGACTAACAAACAAAAATTCTAAGAACTATTTTTTGACCTCGGTAACATAAGTACAATGTGTACAAATTGTTTTTTTTTTTTTTTTTTTTTTTAAATATATTTAATGTACAGACACAACTCGTCATTATATCGTTTATTATATGTGTAAAATATGCTCTTAAGTTTGAAATAAAAGTAAGGGAAGCCACATAAGTAACTGTTTAATTTTTTATGTAGACAGATCCACACGAGCAGTATTTAATAATAATAACGAATTTAATAATCAATTAAATTGATTATTATTATTTTCATAGTATTAACCATTACTACCTAATAATACCTCATTACACAGTGTGCAAAATGATTCAATTTCAACATTTACTCTAATCAGCCATCTTTAATAAATTTTGTGTTTTCAATATCCACTTGAAATTGTTATTGTAACGATATTGAACTGTATATAGTAACATTTGGGCAGCAGAAAGTGTTAAAGAGAAACAGTCCGATCAAAAGTGGTGGTTCGGAAGCCGAAGTGGTGTCCGATGGGGGACAGGATCGCCAGGACTCGGGAGACAGCGTCAAGATACAAATGGAAGCGGCAAGGGAATTGCATCGACGCAGGCTCGCCAAGAAGGGTGAGTAACGGACACTAGAGAATTTGGTAATTGAGATAACGGTCTTGGTCCCAAATGGGGCACCACGACCTAAATACTTGGGTGTTTTGGCTAATATGGATAAAAAGAAATAGACTAGATTAGCGTGGATAAAGACTTCAAGTAAATACGATTTGTGTAATCAACACTCAAATACACGCCTATTGGGGTACCACCTATAACGCGGTGCTTTATTTATTTCACAGGAATATACAGTAACAATAAAGTAAATAGGTTTCTAAATGATACACAAATAAAAGTATAGTACGGTTATACATAATATACATTACTAAAGAGTTTTCCAATAGGGATTTCCGACAGTTGACAGGTGATTGCGGCCGATGTAGTTTCAATAAACTACATCTGTCAAATTGGTCGTCATTTATATAGCCTTACTTGCCAAATCAACATGGAGAGTTATAGCGTTCAACAACATGTTCAAATTCTATAATCATTGCCTTTTTAATGTTATCATGTCTAGTCCATTTTTTAAAGTAGTTTATGTAACTGAAATGAAATTATTGAATTGCAGCGTTCCCGCGCATGGATGCGGAAGGCAAGACGACGCTTTGCGTGATCGGAGGTGATGGCGACGAGAAGCTGACGCTTGGCAAATACGTGGGCAAACTGACGCAGGGCACCGGGACGTTGCACAGTCAGTACATTGCCGCTATTTTGCTTTTGGTCCTTCGAACTATAGTGCAAGTACATGAATAACACACAATACACATAACCATTAGGAATATAGAGTTTCTTTGTATAAATAGGTTCTTATCGCGACTCAACCGAAAACTCAAGTCTTGAGTTAAGCCGCCTTTGATCTGTGGGCCTAAATTTCACCGACAATCAGGCGTTATAACCATAAAAAAGAAAAGTGTGTGTGTGTGTATCAGCTCCGATGCACGAGTGGAGTTTACCCTTAAATACGATAGTCTGACTATGCAATAGGAAAAGAGGATAAATAAACGCGCCACCTATTATACTACAATATAATAAGGTGATTACTGACGGCGTCTGTATTTCCGAGCTCATACAACCCAAATCTTTTCAAGGTTCGAGTGAATAGGCATCTTCTGGGTGAGCTCGCTCCATCGTCGGCCTCATCCTTCCTACATGGATAGATGCTGGTCAAGAGCAAACCCATCTTTAATTTAAAAAAAAAGTGAAGTGGTGACATCTATGGGATTTGGGTAGAACTGTTCAGAAGATAACGCTTTTTAGTTAACGCTTGTATTAATTTTACTCATAAAATTTCCATACTTGGGCTAAAATTATTATGATTTTATTTATTAAAACTAAAACTCGCTCACGGAAACATAGCAGCGCGCATGCGCTTTTGTATCACGGTGGTCTTCTGATGAACTAAATGATAAATCAATTTCCTATTTTTTAATAAATTGCAGCTCCGCGCGAGGACAGACGCAACGTGGTGAAGGGCGTTAAGCCGCTGCACTATGGTCCCTTCAGCTCATATGCGCCCTCCTACGATGGAACCTTCGCCACGCTCACCAGGGACGAGTCGCATCTGCTCTACCACACATTGCGTGAGTTTTTGCCATTTGTTAACTAGTTTTTGTCTCGGCCACGCCCCGTAAAAAGTAAAAAAAAAAATACCTAAAGTCCTTCCTCCAAGGACAATTTATCTTTAAACCAAAAATATTTAATTTCCAGCATCCGAGACGGGTCAAGGTAACGAGGAATTGTTGCGGTTCGCCCCCGATTCACCTTGGAACGCCATCTACGACATGGAAGCTATGTTCCCGGATAAGAAACAGATTGCAGAGCAAAACAACAACAAGGACGAATACGTAATATTTCACTTAAACTCATTCAACAAAGGGAACCTTTTCTTTCAACCTCGAATTTGCTTTATGAAATCAGTATAAGAATAATGTTATAATTACAGATTGTAGAAATCCTTTGCAGGGCAAAGAGTATGCAATGGGTCTGTACGTTAAATATATACTACTCAAAACAAAATAAGGGCCACTAAGATTTTTTGCTGTACCATGAAAACAATAAAGACATTAAATTGTTTAACTTATGTAACTATAAAATAATGTTATTGGTTATAATATAGGCTAACAATTGCTTAAAATAATGATCATGAACTGTTTTTTTAAAGTTCATAATGAAATTGGCCATTTTGAATGTAAAACATGAACAAAAGAAATCACCGGAAAAAGACAAAATACTGTTCTTGTCACTTTTGTTTCTTCTTTTTAGTAACGAGTATGTCCTCCTCTCTTAACAATACACTCCTGAAGCCTCGTATGCATACTCTGGATCAAATTCCTCACGATTTCATCTGGAATCTCCTCCCAGACACGTTTTAAAGCGTCAATCAGCTGCTGTTGGTTGTAGACCCCTTGCTCATTCTCTCTAACCCTTCGTTTCAATTGGTCCCACAATTGCTCGATTGGATTTAAATCCGGACTGTTAGCTGGCCATGGTAATACCTCAATATGAGACCCTTCTAGGACAGTTTGGGTCGATCGAGCTGTGTGTGCACGGGCATTGTCTTGCATCAGGATGAGTCCAGGCCCCACTCGCTGTGCAAATGGGATCACTTGAGGCCTGATGACGTCTTCGATGTAACGTTCTGCAGTTACGGTATCCGCATTTAAAATGGTGAGCTCGGTTTTACCGTGTAAACTAATCCCACCCCAAACCATTACGTTGGGACCACCGAAACGGTCAACTTCGTGGATGCAGGACTCCGAAAAACGCTCGCCGCGTCGTCTCCACACCCTAACACGCCGATCATCATTAAAAAAATTTACTTTGCACTCGTCTGTAAAAAGCACCTTGCCCCACTGATTAATCCCCCAGTTCAAATACTGACGGCAGAATCTTAAACGGTTTGCACGTTGAACCCTAGTCAGAGGAATTCGAACAACTCGACTTCTTGACATTTGCTGGTCTTCGTGCAATCGATTAGGTATAGTTTGATCACTGACACGGGTACCCGTTGTCAGCCGTAGGTGGTGTTGTAACTTACGGGCCGTTACTGTACGATCACGACAAGCACTTAGTTGGACGTACCGATCCTCGTGCGCCGTTGTTACACGAACTGTACCTGGACCGGGTCTCCTGGCAACACGGTCTCTTGGAAGCGATTCCATACATTTTGGACAGCTCTTCGAGAAAAACCCAACTGCAAACCCACGTAACGCTGAGAACGTCCTTCTTGAATCATAGTTATGGCTCTGGTTGCTGTAATTGTATCCATGTGCCTTCGTACTGGTAGCATGATTAACGCGAGATGGTAAATGAATCAATTAAAATTGAAAAAGTAAAACTTTTTTCCTAAAATAACCGAAACTAGTTAAGAAGACAATGGAAGAAAAACATAAGAATAATTTCTGTAAGGGCTGCCGATAGCAAATTATCGGGTTTGAGCCCAATACGGCGGGTGTGGACTGTATAGGTAATGCGGGAGTTCTATTCTATCACTTACTGTTGTGATCCGCGGGATTCTTCTGGGCTTGAGTCTTCCTCCAAAGCTTTGGATTCTTCTTTTCAGCACTCGCGACGCGAATCACTTCAGTTTTGGTAATAGAGATAGGTACGGTTGATGGATGATCAAAAAAGACAGCGGATCTTTTTGATCTGCGGGTTTGCTCACTTGATAGGAGCAGAAAGAAGACGGCGGGTCTTTCTCTCAGCGGGTTTTTAGACTTACACTATATTATTTATTTATGGCGGTGGACTCGAAACGGGCGGTGTTCTCTGATTGGCCCACAATGACGTGCCCCCTCTTAGCCAATCAGAGCGATTCTTTATAAATTTAAATAAAGCCAGCAAAGTGGCGCGAACATGCCCCCGGCCTAAAAACCATCGGTTTTTAAACACTAATAAAAGAAAACGGGAACTACACACAAGGGACAAATTACAGCGGTATAATTAAAAACTATAGATTAAATATGGAGTAATAAAAAAAAAAACATAAAAAGACATAAAGGTCCTACTGGGTAGGCAGAGGACATAGACGGACAACGGGTCTTTTACAGATGCCTGTTGCCGTCCTAACGGAAGCTACTCTAGTAATCCCATCCTTGCCAGGATAAGTAGCAATAATAATGCCTAATGGCCAATATAATGGCGGAAGGTTATCAGTCAGGATGACAACCACAGTACCTACTTCAATGGGATTTGAGGGTGTATTCCATTTTCCTCTCGTCTGCAATAAATGAAGATACTCTGTCTTCCAACGTTTAGCGAATGACTGCACCATTTGATCTAATAACGCGTAACGACGCAGCAAAGTTGGTCGCTCATCAACGACGTTGCAAGCAGGCAAATTCTTTAACGGAGTGGTCATTAAAAAGTGCGAAGGAGTCAGCGCGCTCGGCTCAGATGGATCCTCACCGAGTAAAGTAAGCGGGCGCGAATTAATAACACACTCTATTTGCGTAATGACTGTTAGCAATTCCTCGTAGGTAAGTAGTTGAGTGCCGATAACCCGATATAAATGCGATTTAAAGTTTTTTACGAAGATCTCGTAATGACCGCCGAAATGTGGACTACGCGGAGGATTGAATTTCCAATCTATTCGTGAATTTGCCAATTCCTGTGCAAATGAGTCCCTAAATTCCTCAGAATTGACCAGGCCATAAATTTCTGATAAAGCGTTTTTTGCGCCTATAAATGCAGTGCCATTGTCGGAGTACATACACGAGACAGCGCCTCGGCGAGCTAGAAAACGTTTCAATGCGGATAGAAATGTGTTCGTGCTCAAGTCTGTAGTCAGCTCGACGTGGACGGCTCGCGTCACCAGACACACAAAAATGCATAAATAGGATTTGATGGCATGAACACCGCGTTTTCTATATGGTATGATTTTTATCGGACCAGCGTAGTCCACTGCAGTATGCGTGAAGGCTTTAGCTTCATTTACTCTGCAAGCCGGTAAATCAGCCATAAACGGATGAACATGTTTAGGTTTAACGCGGAAACAAAAATTACATTTGTGTATGACTTGTCTTACCACATTTCTACATGATAATATCCAATATTTTTGGCGCAATATTGACATTAGAGCTAACGGACCCGTATGACAGTTTCTTCTATGACAATCATCAATAATCAATTCGACTATTCGATGTCTACGCGGCAACAACAAAGGATGCTGTTGATCATATGACAGATCAGCGTTACGAAGGCGGCCACCAACTCTCAACAATCCTTCGTTGTCAAGAAAAGGGGCGAGTCTACCTAATGTGGTTCGACAATTTTTATTAGATTTCAAGCGACTTATTTCTTCAGCAAAGTAATATGATTGCAATTCTTTAATAACAGCGGTTTCTACGAAGTTCATTTCACGAGCGGTAAATATTTTAGAGCGCGGTAATTTCCCTATGAAACGGTATATATAAACAATAGCGTGAAGAAGTTTCGTCCAAGACGAAAGGCGGTGTGATAAAGAAATAAGCAAATACGGAGGCTCATCCTCTCGAATGACAGTAGTAAGCGTTGTGATCTTTGTTTCAGGCAAATTATCTTTAATTAATGCGGTGTTTATTGCGGTAATAGGCCATTCTTGTACGTCTTTATAAAGCCAAGATGGACCAGTGAACCAGAATAGGTGGTTCCGTAACTGGGCAGGGGACAAGCCACGTGACAAACAGTCGCTCGGGTTGTCCTTTCCTGTCACGTGATAAAAATAATGAGCGGGTAAAGCGGTTAGTACCTTCGTGACGCGTGTGGCCACGAAAGTTTTAAATTTGTTAGGCGCGGAATGAACCCAATGTAAAGCTACCATTGAATCCGAAAAACAATAAATATTTTGAATAGCGTGACGCGGTTCATATGTGTCCAGAACGCGACGCACCAGTTTAGACATTAGTAAAATAGCACAGAGGTCAAGTCTGGCCACAGATACTGAGTTTAGCGGGGCGACTTTAGATTTTGCACAAACTAAATTGATGTTAGGCGCTGTTTGCGAGCCAGTTTCCGCTTTGATATAAATGACGGCGCCGTAAGCCCGTTCGCTGGCATCTGCGAAAGCTATCAATGAAATTTTGGAATTTTTCAAAATACCTAAGTGGCGCGGAATGCGTAATTCCTGTAAAGATGGCAGCTCCTTCAAGTAACTAGCCCATGTTTTATTTATATGCATAGGGAGTTCATCGTCCCAATCCAATTTTAAAAGCCAAATTTGTTGTAATATTAATTTTGCATATAAAATCGTAGGTGCAATCAAACCTAGCACATCAAATTGTCGCGCAATCACGGACAATATATTGCGTTTTGTATATTGGCGGGGCTCGAGCGAGATATCAAATAAAAAACAATCACAAGCGGGATCCCATTGAAGACCTAACACCTTAAGACCTTGGTTGGTTTCATCGAAATTTACAGTAGACGAGTAGCGATGGGACTCAGGAAGAGTTTCGAGCAACTCCGTGGAGTTACTAGACCATTTTACGAGTTCAAAGCCCCCGGCCATAAACATATCTAACAACTCATTCTTGAGTCGACAGGATTCCTTGAAGGTGGCCACGGAGTAGCATAAATCGTCCATATAACAATTGTTTTTTACAACTTCGGCAGCCAGCGGGTAGGATGAAGCTTCATCTTGACACAATTGTTTCACTACTCTGAGTGCAAGAAACGGACTGCTTCTTAATCCAAAGCAGACGCGGTTAAATTGAAAGACGTCAAGCGGAGATGACTCATCGAATCTAAATAAAAACTTTTGATATTTTCTATCTTCTGGTTTCACAACAATTTGTAAATACATTTGTTTTATATCTGCCATTAGTGCGATTTTATAAAAGCGGAAATTCAATAATATTGTAAATAAATCATTCTGTAAATTTTCACCAGTATGCAAGATGTCATTCAATGATAGGCCAGTGCTAGTTTTCGCACTCGCATCCATAACTATGCGGACTTTAGTTGTCGATTTATCGTTGCGTACGACAGCGTGATGCGGAATGTAATAAGCGGGCAACTGCGGGGAATCATTGCTAATCAAAGATATATATCCTTTCTCTAAATATTCCTTGATAATAGCATTATACTCTAGACGCAAGCGAGGCGAGGAAATAAATTTACGTTCGAGCGACAGATAGCGTCTTTTGGCTACTTGATATGACTCACCAAGTACAGCGGGATCGTGTGAGAATGGCAAGGAGACCGCATAACGACCGGTCGTATCACGGCATACGCTCTGCACAAAGCCTTGCTCGCATTCATTCTCAGCACTACTCAAGGAAGGTTTTACTGATACCTCCTCAAGTGTCCAGAATTTTTTAAGAAGTTCCTCAATGCGCGGTTCATCATTTTCAAAAGCGGAAAATAAAGACACAAAAGAAACTGTAGTCTTTTCAACAGGAGCCTTACCCATTACGGTATAGCCAAATATCGTCTCGAAAGCGGTGGGAGTTCCCGGTAATCCAGTGATACGTCCCGAACGAAATATCTTCGCGAAAAGCGGTGCTCCTATGAGTATTTCAATCTCATCGGGCAAATAAAACTTAGGATCAGCGAGCGGTATATTGCTTAAATGCGAAAACGTTGAAATATCAATTGTAACTGCGGGCAATTTATCAGTAATAGTATCCAAAACATACACATCAAGCTGAACACAAACATTATCATTGTATTGAGAATATAAATTAAGCGACGTAGCACCTTTAATATGTTTAGTTGAAGAGCCAATTCCCCTAACGGTGGCGTTGTAATTTCCATCATAACTCAAGCCTAACTTTGCACAACAAGATTCAGTGATAAAGTTATTAGTTGACCCTTGGTCAATTAGCGCCCTTATACTTTTCAAATTGCCTAAATTATCGTATGCGTTGACGCACACACTTGATAGCAAACAGGTTTCAAAACGCGTCGTATTAGTGTGCGTATTATATAAAGAAACATTTTGATTCGGTTGGTGCGAATCAATAGACGGCCGCGCGGGAGATTTCTTATTAATTTCACTCGTCTGGTTTCGCGGTGAATCATCAGACGAATTCAGCGGGGGCGTTTTTACGGGGAAGCGGGGAGGCGATGCGTGTTGCCTAGTACCTAACGAGTTATGTTTACATAAAAGTGAGTTGTGTTTATAATTGCAATGTCTGCATGAATTCAACGACTTGCATTTTTCAGTGTAATGAGAAAAACTTAAACAATTAGTACAACCATTATTCTGTTTAATAAATGCGACCCTTTTTTCTAGCGGTAAATTTTTAAATTCAAAACATTTATATAATTGCACATGATTTTTCAGCTTACAAAACGAACACTGTTTTAATGGCGTTGCGGCTACAAATGAATGCATAACTCGTTTATTATTGTTTCGAACTGCATTGTACGGAGATGCGGGCGTAGGGTTGCGAGATCGATTCTCGGTCGAGCGTTCTATGATTTTAGACTGTTCTCGTATAAACTTCACTAAATCATCATAAGATGGTATATTCGTATCTCTTTTAACCATTTCAAAGGCGCGGGCGGTTTCTACGTCTATTTTCTTTAAAGCGGTGTGCAATAGAATAAAGTCATGTAAATTTTCAATATTTAAAGCCTTTAGCGGGGCAGAACTGTTCCAAAAATGCATCCATATTCTGCAACGTAGCCTTTTGGAAGGGTTTAAATTCGAACATTCTATCTAAATATGCGGAGGCTAGGCGCCTCTTATCCTCGTACTTTTCTATCAGCGTGTTCCATATCAAATTGTAATTAGCTTGATTAGGCGTAATACCGGAGCATACTGCAAGGGCACGTCCAGTTAACTTACCCATTAAGTACTGAACTCGTTCATTATCTGTGAGGTCCGAATTCTCATGTATGGTACTCTTAAAGGTCTCGTAAAAAGTAGGCCACTTTATAGGATCGCCATCAAAGCTAACCAAATCGAGCCTAGGTAAATTAATGACTGGTTTATTAGAACTTTGCGTAGTGCAACTTGTCTGAACAACAGGATTTTTAGACGCTTTCAATTTGTTCGCTGCATGCATACAACGCGAATATAGATCATCAAAGGCTAACGTACTTTGATAATTTGTTTCGTACGAGGGATTTATACGTAGCTGAATGTCGTTAATTTCGTCTACAATTGTTTCAAACTTAGAGCGATAATCATCCAACAGAACAATACTAGACAAGAACATGTCTGCGGATTTTTCATCCTGAAGGTCTCCCTTAGAATTATCATAAATAGTCTGCAATTGAGCAAAAATTGCGTCGCGCTTGCCTGTGAGCTTTTTTAATAATAAACTCATCTCGTCCATCCCTTTCGTAGGTATTTGCCTTTAACGTTAGGTATGTTGTGTAATGATAAATAATATTTCAAATAAATCAACTTCAAACAAATTCTCAATATGCGCTAATTTAATTTGTAAGGCGTTGTTCCATTACAAATTATCAAATACGTGCGGTCAATATATATTTCTATTTAAATTAATTAATTATTTTATTTTCTTAAACGTGATTTTAAATTATACTATGTGCGTAATAATTGCAGACAATCGGAAAGAGGAATAGAAATGTTGATATGTAGTAATTAAATAACCAAAGCGAAGACCACAACAAACAATAAAACTAAGCGGGTATTTCACTATTTACGACAACGAGAGAAATAGCGGATATTTCTTTTATAACAAAGAATATTTTTTTTTTTATAGAAGTAGGTAAGCCTGATATTTTAAATTATAACAAAGGATTTTAATAATTACACGAGTAGGTACGTACGAATCTTTACAAGAACGAAATGTAAACACGTCGGTATGCGTGAATACATTAATAATAAAATGATAAAAAATATATGAGCGGGAATGTTTAAAGAAATATTAAGCGGGTTATTCTTGATCTAAAAAACAACTACTAAAGGTTTTGCTGTTTGATGGTTGGCGCTAGACAGCCAAAATGATTTTTAATAAAATTAATTATGCTATTATTTTTTTTTTTACTAAGTACTAAGGGAATGTTGCGGGGGAATGCGATGACCAAATAATTATGTTTGCGGGGTTGAATAGTTCAGGCTCAAGTGCCCAACTATGTGCAATGACGGGAACAACAGATGGATCAATGATCCAGGCTCGAAGAGACCAAAAATTTAATGTAAGGGCTGCCGATAGCAAATTATCGGGTTTGAGCCCAATACGGCGGGTGTGGACTGTATAGGTAATGCGGGAGTTCTATTCTATCACTTACTGTTGTGATCCGCGGGATTCTTCTGGGCTTGAGTCTTCCTCCAAAGCTTTGGATTCTTCTTTTCAGCACTCGCGACGCGAATCACTTCAGTTTTGGTAATAGAGATAGGTACGGTTGATGGATGATCAAAAAAGACAGCGGATCTTTTTGATCTGCGGGTTTGCTCACTTGATAGGAGCAGAAAGAAGACGGCGGGTCTTTCTCTCAGCGGGTTTTTAGACTTACACTATATTATTTATTTATGGCGGTGGACTCGAAACGGGCGGTGTTCTCTGATTGGCCCACAATGACGTGCCCCCTCTTAGCCAATCAGAGCGATTCTTTATAAATTTAAATAAAGCCAGCAAAGTGGCGCGAACAATTTCCAATTATTTTTTTTTCTTAAAATGATGGCCAATATTTTTCAAATTAGGAAGCATAAAAGAGATCAAACACCAAAGAGTTCATAATATCAGTATAATGCTACTTATCAGTTACTTTCAGTTTACTAAAGTGCACTTAAATGTAAATAAACTAGTGGCCCTTATTTTGTTTTGAGTAGTATATTAAAAAAAAAAACAAGAAACGAATTAATTGGTGTCATGAATTATTATTTCAAAACAATACAGGTTGCGCACTGTAATACACGAATCTGTAAGGTTACATTACAGATGAATGCTCCCGGTGCTTTGACCTTCGCACGGATTTGAAATCTTATGTTCCAAATTTCAGCTTTTAATATAAATATATACATCTTTTTTGGCTGTGCGTCGATCGATTTTATAAATATACATAGATTTGTCCTGACTAATTTATCTTTACATAATTGTTTTTATTTATTTTTTACTTGACAAGACAAGTAAGACGAACAGACATTGTTAACTTTTAAGGGATGCAACATTGAAGTGGAATAGTTATATTGTTTGGTGCAGGACCTGGGCAAGGTTAAGGTGGACGTGGAGCAGCTGAAGCGGCTGTCGGAGGTGGGAGTGGACGTGGAGTTCCTCAACGAGATCGAGGAAGACATCGCCGCGTCACAGCACGACTACGGCATCGGGCCCGCGTTGCGCCACACGCACGACCTCTTGCTCAAGCTTGAGAAGGAGCAGCGGGATCGGTAATGATCTTCACTACTTTGCCAGAATGCTCTGTGGTAACCAGTTTATGGTGAAAAATTAGTGGCTTTGCTTTTTCTGTTAGATTTATGAAATGAATAGTTCTAACGAATAGAAATGTTAAATACAATTTAATTTGCGAATGTAGCTGAATAAGTTACTCCCATAGGCTTAACTTGGTCGTATTATGATATCATATGTGCGGCAGGCTGTCGGCGCAACCACCATGGCATCTGTCACTGGTAATGCGCGCCGGCGCAGCAGAGCGCGAGCTGGCGCGGCTGGTGACGTCATGCTTGCGCGGAATGGCTGCGCGCGTCGCCCCACGCCACGTGGCACCTCTGTCCGCCGTACGACGCGCCATGGGCGTCACGCTCGATCATCTCGGTCAGTATTTTCACATACACTAAATCAATTTAAGTAAATAAAATTGAAGTATCTATTTGTATTGTCAAAATAACCGCTTTTTATTAAATGTACCATATCAAAATATAATAAAAAAAAATTTTTTTGTTAGCCTTTCTATTTATTTGTTCAACGTAATCTCCAAAACGGCTGGACCGATTTTGACTTTCACTCGCAGATGGCTGATGTTATAAGCATTAACTTTGGCTACTTTTATTTTAGAAAAGTCATTATATATGTATAAGCAGTGTCCAATATCGCGCACGCCGCAGCGAAACGTGGTCGGATTCAGCTAATTATAATTATCAATATGATTGATAATTGTCACTTGAATCACTTTTTTCTGCCTGGGATATCCCGATTCCAGAAGTCACATAAATGTGTGAAAGTCATTCACACATTTATGAGGAACAATATTTTTGTCAGTTTAAAAATGAAATTTACTACTTCGAAGGTTTACAGTAGTGTCTTACTCTTCTTACTTTTGCTTAATGACAAGAGGAGAAAATGTAATATTGTTAAATTAATTAAATTAAGTACTTATTGCATATTAGGTATTATTAGTACTTATTTTTGAAATTCTAATACTATTATTTTCCCACCTAAAAATGATCTGAATTTAGTATCAATAATTATACATTGTTTTAGATATTTTTTACTGATTCATTGGTAAATCTAATAATTTCACACTCTTGATCATTTGATGCTACTTAATTTATTGATTAAAGCCCTCAGGTATAAAACTCGTGAGTACAACTGCTAATTACTCACTATGCTATAGGAGATTCCATCCTTATTTCATCTAATAGACATACTATGTTATTTTATTACTTAATGTAAATCAAAAATAATCTTTACAAATACTTTCCTCTGTGACCAGACACTCCGATGGCAGTAGACGACTTTGAAATGGAAATGAACGAACACCGAGAAGCCATCTCCGACCCAGACTCCCGTTCCAGTCACGACAACGCATCGTTGGCAACTGTCTGAACTTATCACATTGTGTATGGAACTGAGTCATGCGGAACTAGCAGGGATAAAGTATCCAATGTGAAAATTATGCCTCACTAGTTCCACTGTGAAAATTTCTCCTAGTTAGTAGGATAAAAGATGTTTCTACTTCAAAATTAGTCCCATATGTTTTAGTTGTATTGAACTAGTAGGAGTTAAAGAGAGCATATTTGAAAAGAATCTAAGAAATTCATTAATTTTAGTAATCGGTGATACTAGTTTCGATTTTAAATTTAAGGGGTTTGAATTATGGAATATTTAATTTGTACTTAATTTTATGAGATATGTATTTTGTCTACTTTCTTTAATTTTTTAGTTAAATAGCTGTAACTAATATAAAAAAAATATTAAACTTGTGGGTCAATATAAAGAATAGTCAGAGAGTACTTTTTTCTTAAGAATACAAATAAAAGTAAAATTTCCGTATTCTCAACAAAATATCTCTAGTTTTCAGCCAGTGTTCAAATCTTTTTTGTCTGGTTATGGACATTTTTTGTAAATTTGAAGAGATCATGAGATTCATTATTACTTGAGAAATGTATATTTTTTATTATTATTAAAAAGAACATATTATGTAATAATAATAATATATATGCTAATATAATTTAAACCTATCATTCCTAATAATTCATCATTAATTTCATCAATTTCCTATCATTTCATACACAATATTATCAAAATATGCAATAGTTTCCTTTAAATTTTTTATATGCAAAGAATAATAAAGTATTTGATTTGGTGGAGTTATCTTCATTTTGCAGTAATAAAAATTTATTTAAAAAAATTGTAACAAAGGAATGAAGTCAAGGAATTTTTAATCATTTGTTAAATATTTCTTCGGTCTACTATGACAATGCATGGTAGTCGCGTAATGTTCAAACCTATTTTGGTGTAAATTTGAGTATGAAATGTTCTCAATAATTTCTCGTCGTCGAGGGAGCAATTACATTCATCTTGGAAATTTATTTTATAATAAATAAATATACCCATCTGGACAGTACTGAAGAACCCTTTTATCATTTACCTTCATATCGCCCGCTTTCCGCCCTAGACGAATAGATTTATAGACCTTAACATCCAAAAATTATTTGAATGATGAATGAGCGAGGAACTCCATATAATATGATTTTGGATTTTTTGGAACATTCAAGCATACGCCTACATACTCAGCTGGTACATTAATTGTTTTATCACGAACTTTTTTTTCGATGGTGGTCTTGTATCGAGTCTACTTCCGTCTGTGTGTGGACTACTTCGAGATACCACACTCAACAATCGAAAGTTTCTGAGGATAAATGGATCAATATTTGTTACTCTTCCACGTAAAAACTACTGAATGGATTCGGATGATATTTGGCATATGGATAGTTTATTATCTAGATTAACGTATAGTATAATTTTTATTCTGTAAAATTTTTATCCTCGAGGCATCATTTCATTTTCATCAAGTGTTATTGTTTTTCTATGCAGACGAAGTCGCAAGCATCAGCTAGTCGGTAAAAAGGCAAACGCGTGTTAACTTTTCTATGATTTTGTTTCGACTGGTTATTATTAAGTTTATAATGGCTATTTATGCTCTCATGCATATCTCTTACATTCGTGCAAATTGCAGTTAGCGAAACATTCTGGTAAGAATTTTACAATTAAAATCTAACTGACCACTAGGCTAGAATTACAGGTGACGCTTTATATTTGTATTTTTTATTCTCAATTACTTACATGTATTCCCACAAATAAAATAAGGCGATTGCATAAGAAGAATCTTATTTATTCTTATGGCGATTGATTTATTATTTTTATTTGTAACTTTACTTATTACATGTAATTTTTCTTCAAATTCAATAGGTTGAATAATTTTGTTCTTTAATTTATTTTGACTTACTGGTAAAATAAAACATGCCCTGACTAAATGTTTATAATATAAGGGTTAGGCAGTTAATAAAAACTCAAAACACATCATTACATAAGTATACAAAACTGTAAGTACCTATTGTGATTATAAAGAAACATATACTTTTTGTATTTGAATTTTTTATCATTTTCCATACAACTTATATCAATATCAAAACTAAGTTTTATGAGGAAAGTGCTTCAATAAAATATTTCACTTTATTTTTATCGTTTCTTCTTTCCTTCTGATAAAGTGCATCTACAATTTGGAATTCTAGCAACATATCGTCCGTCTTTATTGAATTTGGCCGCAGTAAGAAGGAATAATACAGAAATCAATAAAATGGACAATATCACGTTGAAAATTTCCACTGGTATACTGTCGTATAAAATCTTTATTCTTCTCAGTGGGCTTATGTTGTAAATTGAATCTTCCCGTGAATACATATCTGCTTTTTCAACAACACTGTACGAGTTGAGTTAAATTTGTAAATAGAATATAAGAATACGATTTTTTTAAATTGTTCACATACAATATGGACTAGTGTTGCCAGAAGTTAAATTATTGGGCCGTAAGTTAACTGGCAAAAAGTAATGAGTTTAGTTCGAAAAAGCCGGTATGAACCAAGTATGAACAAACAATAAAGCTTAACTGTTCACTGTAATTAATACAGTACCTACTGTGAATATTTATAGGTAGGTAATTTAAGAAAACAATACTGTCTCACGTTAAAATAAGTAAATGTCCAGTTTTCAGAAAGAAAACGCAAGCAACTAATCGTGATAATCGTCTATATCTATAAATTCATATTTCATTAGCGACAGTTTCTGCAATACTATCAAGACTAATACACAGTGTTGCCAGTGGCAGATAGTCAAATGTAACATGAGAGAGTACAAAAAGTAACATTTTCCTGAGGAAAGTAACATTGCCTTATTTTATGTAGAAAACGACACAAATATAATATGGCTTTTTATTATACTTAAACTAAAAAAGCGACACCATATTTAACATTCTTAAAAAAAAGGGAATACAGGGATTAGCAAAGTGATCGAAGAAAACAAAATCAAATTCTAGGTCACCGGCCGATATCAGCCCACTTTAGTTTCTGTAAACAAACAAAACCAAAGTTACTATTACTATTTAAGTAATAAATAATTTCTTAAAGCTATTGTGCAGTGCACAGTGCATAATAATATGACTTGATAGTTAGACGACAATTAATATAAATAAAATTATTTCAGTTGCATAAACGACTTTATGTTGAATTTCCTACTGATTCCTTAAATACTGTCTTGTTAAATTAATACTACGACTTATAATATAATAAATACTTACGACTTCGAAAATTAAAAGACTCATCCTTGTCCGTGATTTAATTATTGCTGATATTGTATTTCAATTTATTATTATTTTTTCATTTTAGCCCGTCCCCTCCTCCAAAAGCCAATGAGGGGGGGACGGGGACGGTGTTACCTCCGACAGAAGCATAGTCAGTCGGGGTTCAAGACGACAAAGACAGAAATTGACGTACGATCCTGGCTGTATCGAGCAGCACCGCCTTCTGCATCTGGGTCGGGAGGGAACCGCTACGGAACCCCAACCGCTTCAGGTTACTATTGAGGCTGGTTGGGATCAAACCGTTGACGGATATAATGACTGGGATGATTTCAGTGGACGCTACAGCGCGCTTGTTAACAATCTCGTGGGCCAACTCGAGGTATTTCCTCTTCTTTTCGGTTTCAGCTTTCACGAAACAGTCATCATGCGGGATAGTTATGTCTACTAAAACCACGCCCGATCAACACAATATCAGGTCTATTCGCTAGAATAGTCAGGATTGTAGGATGTAGGATGCAGGATCGTGGCTGCTTGGTTGCGCCTATGCAGATACTAATTGTTGGCAAGAGCGGAACAACCAGAAGTAACATGCCGGAGTGTCTCTCCAGGGTGGCGACAGGCTCACATATGTCCTCTGTGCCATCTTTTATGATATACTTTCGGTAATTCCGTGTCCTGACAACCTGATCTTGTATCGCACAGACAAATCCCTCGGTCTCTCCAAAGAGATCACCGAAGCGCAGCCAGTGCACGGAGGCTTTACTATTAACTGATTAACTGACTGAACAGACTGACGGCGCTCGCTCGCTCTTGCCTACTACTAACAATATTCAACAGTGGTAGGTTATGAATATACGCGAGAGATGCGATACGTACGACGAAATTATAGATTTTCGGGTGGTCGTCACAGCGCCAACAAAAAGAACGATGTTACAAAAGTAACATTGTAAGCCGTGTAACATGGAGGTAACATGAGAGGGTCAAAAGTAACGTAAAATGTTACAAAAGTAACATTCTGGCAACGCTGCTAATACAACTAGGCTTGAGTAACTCCGGACACATCTATATCCTCGGATATGTATCTTCATTTGGATATGAATCGCTCAGTCTCTGTTTCACAAATTAGTATATCCTATATCCAAATATATCCATTTCGTTCCTATGTTTAAATGGGTCCGAGAGTAAAAGAGAGAACGCAGTTGTCAAATGGGAATGAACGATCTCAAGTGGATATACGAACAGCGGTGTAGCGCTTGAAATGAAAATGTATTACTGGACGCAAGCAAGCTAAAAGCGATTTTAACTCTGTTTTTCGTATCCATGAAAGATTGTCATAGATTTTGTATTTTAAATTCGTATCTTTAAATATGTGAAATAACGTAATTACATTGAAAAAAAAAAAACATGTAACTGAAGAAAAGGCTCCGTAATAGGTGTACAGAGTGGCAGCAGTGAAGTTTACAGAAATTGAAAAATATTATAATTATAATTTTCTTATTGATAAATTTTATGTCAATTTCATGATAACGTCAAGATTGATCTTAACAATATGAATTCTGACGCAAAAGAGAAATTTTATGATAAAATACACAACGTAAATAATTTGCTTTCGAAATTTTCTCACTGCCGTTTTGACGACATAAAGTGATACCATCATTCACAATTTTATCATTTTAAATCAAATATAAAGTGTAAAACTCAAAAATTTAATTATGTTTTAATGTCTACTTAGCATAAAAAAAATCAAAATATCATAAAAAAATTAAGCGTTAAATAAACATACATAACGCATCGCCCATATTTAAATCAAAGGATATGGTTCCGACGACGCTCCATCACTTTCATAACTTCAAATTCAAACGAATCTGGGATCTGGGAGCGAGTGAATTGCAATACCTCGGATATGTAAGAGGATATGGATATGTTAAGTGGATATATATCTTTGGCCGGAGTGATATGTCGTATATCCAATCTCTATCCGGAGTTGTTTAGCACAAGCCTAAATACAACATCTTTGAATACTATCGTATGTTCTTTAGTCATTTTATTGTTCATTGCAAAACTGTCAAGCATCAATCATAGATCAAACAATAATATTATACCCACAAACTAAATAGTAGATACTAACGTAATTATACCCACCAAAGATGTTGTATTAGTCTGATACCCACAAACTAAGTAAATGCTACTACAGCACTTCTTATTTAATGGTGGTCGACGGAAGCCCCTACGGATTAGCCCCAAAAAATTCAAATTTTAAGATTTTGCTTTGATCAATCGTTTGTGACGCCTTTAATTTCGTTTGTGACCTCATAGTTAATTAGAAATTTAATTGTTAATTAAGGCATACGGATTAGTCACAAAATATAAAAATTCGTTTAAGATAGACTTCCGGGTAGTCAATCGATCGGAAATCGTTTGCGAATTCCGAATATATTGATAAAAACGTTTGTGACAACGTTGTTTCCAAGAAATTATTAAATATGTACAGAAAACAGCCATAGACAAGAAACCATAGACAACGCTACAGCCATAGATCGTTGTCTATGGCTGTAGCGTTGTCTATGGTTCCTTGTCTATGGCTGTTTATATATAATTCACAAACGATTGATCAAAGCAAAATTTGAATTTTTTGGGGCTAATCCGTAGGGGGGCTGTCGACGGACACTTTCTCGTTTATAGAGTTGATCCTCCTTGCCTCTATTCTCTATGGATTGCTGTTTGTTTTATAAGTGTGTGTTGATATTTTTTTCTGAGATTTTTTTAAATGATTCCTTTACTCGAGATATCATATCACCCTGATGAGTAGTAAGATTTGTAAGCAAGCATTAGTAGTAGTAACGAACTTTGTAGTAGTAGGTAACAATGCGAAATATAAATTAGGTATTAAAATTATCATATTTAAAATACACTTAATTAATTGTTTTACAGTGTAATTTTTAACAATCCCAATTAGTATTAGCTTGACTGACAAAAATAATAGCTTGACTGACAAAAATAATATTTTCTAATGTTTTCTGTGTTAACAGTTAGTAGGTATGGTGTTAACTACAAAAGCGCCATCTCCCCCTTGTAATTGTACCTATTTCATTTTAATAGGAGGAATATTTGAATTGAGTAGGATCAACTAGATGGCACCATGATACATAATCTACTTATAACCAGGATAAGAATCTACGTCTGTATGATAACCCAGTGGGTATAATGTTTGGCTGCACACATAGCCAAACATTATACCCACTGGGTTATCATTTCTGAAAGTCCTTTCAATATTACAATTAAGTAGTAGTAACTTATTATTACTAATTTATAATGTTATTTACTACATTTTTTTTCGATTCTTCACGTGGAACGATAATTCAAAATTCAAAGACAAATTTATAGAAAATAAGGTAGGGCGGTTTATCCGAAGTAACCTTTTTATACAAGGAGAAATCTTTTAATAATAGATTGACTGGTAAACGATCTGTGTGGTTCGACTTGGTCCGGGAACAAGAACCAACGAGAAAAAAGTCCCGATCGATTGAACTATGTGGTCGGACCACGTGGCCCACGTGGTCGTGGTCACACTCACAACCGAAATAAGGTATATTATGCATTTACGCCGGTGCATATGAGCATGATTAGGCCCAGGACCATTGTCCACATACCACATATACAAACCTACCTACCTTCGTGTGTTGTCATTGGTTTTGATCCCGATCTTTAAAGAGATATCACCAGTGCTGCCAGGTCCAAAAAATTTGTGCTCGTAGATATAGTTTTTTCGTAATTTCAAGTGCCTATCCTTTTCGCTCTGAACAATAATGGCTTCATCTATGCAGAACGCACATAGGTACTATGTATATAGTGCGAGCACGCTGCATTTCGCAGTAATTAGGGCAGCTCGTCTGGTGGCCACCCCTTACAGAATACCACCGTGAAATAATAGCACGTGTGCTGTTGTGTTTCGGTAATTGAGTAAGGGATGTCAGAGCCCATTTTACCTATCATTTCCTGATTCCTATCCTTAATCCTATTACGGTAAGCAAAATCTCGTTTGCTATAATTACACATAGCTCTAGTAGAATTTAAATTGGGATAACTATCCTATTCAGTTTTATAATGGTGTTGTAATGTTTTAATGGCACGTCCACGATCTCATCTACTGAGATCACGTGTGAGACGGTATTCAAGTTTCAACCTGTTTGTACGACGCTAAGCCGCTCGGGGAATCCCACAATAAGTTGATAAAGTTATTTACATTTTCACTCAATAAATTTAAAAACATTCAGTGGAAATAACGTTAGTTTTGAATGGGTATAAATTAACAACCGTTTCGATAAAGCGCTAGATTTTCCGCTAGGAGACAACTGCTAATAATGGGAGTTGATTACCCTAAAATCTAGATCTAGCGCCGAAAGTGCTAAAATGGCAACACTCGACAACACCAATACAGATTAATGGCAAGTATTAATATAAATAATTGGACATTGAACAGATTTGGACATACTCAGAAATCCAGGTAGTAACAATTTTTTTAATGTGGATGATCATTATGTGAACTCATCAATGACCCTTCACCGTTCAACCTGTCATATGCCACTTGAGTGTCATTCCATCGTTGGCTTAGTTACGCGGCAGCGTGTGAGTGCGGCTTCGCACGCGCTCACACGCGCTCCGCACGCGACATTAATGCGGGGATCCTGACTTCTGAAGGGGGAACCGATCGACGCTTTAAACAAAAACCTTTTTTATTTCCTTTTATGTACTACATTGCTTAAATATGAATTTGAAAACATGATGGATTCAGGTCCGATGTCTCACAGACACCGGTCTGTGAGGCGCTAAGCCAGCCCTAACAACCAAAAATTTTAATACTACTAGCATACACGAAGATTTAACCTAAATAACTCTCATTAGATACAGTTTGTACCATCCCTGGATCGAACCTCGGGTGCAGAAACGGTCCCCGAGTGAGGATTGCTGGTGGATGCGACAATGTATATAATTATTTAGGTATTAATCAGTTGTTTAATTAAGGTCGTCAAACAAGCTGTTCTACTTGATGGTAGGCGGAAGTTAGGTGGGAAGGGGGTTAAAATTATGATGCCGATACTTTTCTGATAAATGTAATTAGACGAGCCCGTTGGATGAGTGATTAGGGTGATTGCCTTAACGCTCTGTTCTATGCTTCCCGGGTTCGATTCCCGGCAGAATCAACTTTGAAAATGAACTTTTTCAAAGATGGCTCTGATCTGGATCTGGAAAGTAGTGGCAGGGCACACTGCGTTTCTCAGTCATTTGTGTGGCTCGTCTGGCGACAGTAAACAGCCCCTTACAGAAGACCACCGTGAAATAACAGCACGTGTGCTGTTGTGTTTCGGTGAGTGAGTAAGGGATGCCAGAGCCCATTTCCCTATCCACTCCTTATCCCTTATCCTTAATCCTACTGTAGTCAGCAGCGCACTTGCAACAGCTTTGGCGTTGCTTGTGTTATAGGCGACGGTAGTCACCTACCATCAAGTAGACCGTCAGCATGTTTGAGTTTGAGTCAACCCGACAAACGTAACGTTCGTTTTCCATTTTATCTGCATGTGGATAAGAACAATCTACGTGTCCATGAATATATTAGAATTCTTCGAAGATATTTGAAGATTCGCATTGCCTACTATGCACGATAATGCATTTTTTATTTATTATTATTATTATTTTTTATTAAATCATGGTAGCGTTGACCACTATCTCGCCTGATGTGAGGTGCAGATGCGGCCAAAGGTGGACCACGCTTACCTAGTAAATGCCCAATTACCCTGGTTTTGAAGACACCGAGCATGAACAGAAGAGTGGTACCTATCTAAAGAAGTATGTTTGGACTGCATGGCGTCTATCTCTATACCTACGTGGTGCTATCACCTGAATCACGAGGATTCAGGCGATTATATATGATTACTACCATAGATAAAATACTACTTTAAGTAGTATTTTATCTATGTTACTACTTACTTGTCTTTGATCTCTCTTACTCCTAAATGTTGCAAGTCTAAAATTTACATTAAATAAATAATTTCAAAATATAATTACATTAAATAAATTTACATTACTTACAGACTGTTGTTTTCAAATTAACTATTAGAATGAACACTGCAGAACCAGAAATTCAGAAAAAACATGTCACGACAATTTACTAGTAGGTTACCTATGGGAGTAATAGTATTAAAAGTCAATAATATGACCCCGCACAAATACAATGCGAGTAGATACAATAAAACACATCGCTTAAAAAGATACTTTTACAAATTAATTTGCTTTGAAATAGGCTCTTATTTCCTTAGAAATAAGTCACATTTTTTCGGTCGGCGGTGTTATCTTAATATTGTATGTGGCTTGTTCCCACGTGAATGTTGGGGTCGATTTTGATGGGAGTGCATAAGCAGGGGTGAAGTTTTTCATTGACAATTCGATAAAATTGTTTGACGACTTTATATTTAATTGTTCTATACAAATTAAACGTTTACGTGAGGTACTGTGCTATAATTTTTTTTTCTTTAAATGTTCCGATTTGTTTTTATTTCTTATTAAATAAATAAATAAAATAAACAAAATATGCAAATATTTTGTATTTGATTGTTTTAATTTATTATGGCATTTAGTTTTTTTTTTTAATAAATAGGTAATATGTGTTAATGAAACCACTTAATGAATTTATTATAAATATTTACAATATTATGTAAGTTGAAGCCTTTTTATTATTTAAATTCATCAGATCCATGCCGCAAAGGCGTGTATAGCAATGACGTCAGCCTGTATAGCAGTGACGTGATTGTTATGACGTATATGATATACCGCAAACCAATCATTTTTATTGCCCATATTGTTGCGTACGTAGGTAATGTTACTCAATTTTAATTCAATATGCATATAAAATTCGAATAATTGGTCATTATTTATTGAGAATATAAATAACTAACTTTGGTCCGCGACTTCGCCCGCGCCCCTTTTTCTTAAGTCTTAAAAATATAAAAAATAAACAAAAATACAATGAGCAATAATTTGTTCAATCTTTTTTTTCATACTAGCTGAACTCGGCCACGCTTCGCTGCGGCCCATACGGCGGCGGCGTGCGCATGGGGTGCGCGGTACTGGTCACTGTTTATTATATATAATACTATTTATGGTAGCGTGATGTTATATAGCCTATAGCCTTCCTCGATAAATGGAATATTCAAAACAAAGAGAATTTTTCAATTCGAACACTAGTTCCTGAGATTAGCGCGTTCAAACAAACAAACTCTTCAGCTTTATAATATTAGTATAGATTTTTTGCAGGCATTGAATTTTTGTTTTTATCTTTGAAGATCCTCGGGAACCGTACTATTTTTTTGGATTATGTCCATTTTTGTATTCCAGACAACGAGTATGCAAAATTTCATTCGTTTGAGCAGTTAAGGCGTAAAAACGTAACAAACAAACTCACTTTCGCATTTATAATATTAGTTGGGATTAATTGTATTCTTAGTATATTTTATATATAAATAATTATGACGAGCCCATTGGATGAGTGGTTGGGGTGTTTGCCTTAACGCTCTGTTCCAGGGTTCCTGGTTCGATTTCCGGCAGGGTCAACTTTGAAAATGAACTTTTCAAAGTTGGTTCTAGAAGACCGTGAATAACTGCACGTGTGCTTTTGTGTTTCAATGAGTGAGTAAGGGATGCCAGAACCCATGTCCCTATCCTCTCCTAATTCCTTATCCTTAATCCTACTGTGGATTGTTGAAATCCCTCTAATTCGGACCAAGCGCTTTAAAACATCTTTTGTGATGCGCACTGCTAAGGATTGGAACTCCCTGCCGACGTCTGTATTTCCGAGCTCATATAACCCAAATACTTTTCAAGGTTCGAGTGAATAGGCATCTTCTGGGTGAGCTCTCTCCATCGTCGGCAAGCCCATCATTAATAATTAAAAATATTAATAGCTCTAGGTATATAGATATTAATAGTTACAATTAAAATAAAATATATAAAAATGTTTCTTAAATATTTTGGAAGATACGAGTAAATCAAAGTGTATTTTATCGACCATTCATTCATTTTATGAACACAAAAACAAAGGAATAGAAATAAATAGCCGAAAGCTGTTTGTTAAGCAAAAATACTTATAAATTTATTACAATGGAAGTTGTATTGAGAATATACGTGTTTAGGGATCAACCCTTGAGGCCCTTGAGGCCCTTGAGGCCTTGCGTCTAATCCCGGCCACATAAAACCTAGAATAAACAAAAATGAAATTAACAATGTGTATATAGTGTTACGTATATACCAGAGCCTTTAAAATTCTGTCATTAAGGGGGAGACAAACGCTAAATACTAAAAATATCCATTGTTTAATGAAAATGTTACAAGAAATAGACAAGACAATTGCTTTGAAAAAAATATATATTATACTTAAACATGTGAAGAACCAATTGTATTAATTAGAATTTTCGTTAAAGTAATAGAAACTCCACAAAAAAAGTTAGAACACAAGAAGAATTTGACCTTTATTGAAAATTCTCTCGAAAACGGCTTATTGCACGCATATGAATCCTGTACCTATTAATAAGTTAATATCAGATTAAAAAATTGTATTAATAAAAAAAATTTTTTTTGTGTAATGTTCTAATGGTAAAAACAAAAAAGCACCATTTCTAGGCCTGTTGAATTGGATCCTCCGCCAGCGAGTTCTATAGTAAATGTCATTTGCCTCAGTGAATCCCTTAAATACGTATTAGTGGAATATTAAAAAAATAGATTTGAAATAATATTCTTGTCATTATTTTTTTATGATTATAATATTACTTATATATAATTATAATATTATTTGCTACGATAAATTTCATTGGGGATAATTATGCATTTTTAGCTTCTTACATTGTCATTAATGCTCGCCCACATTTATGTACTGTTTTGAATTTAGATTGATAACAAACAAGTTAGAATGTTCAAACAAAATTGCATGCCGCTCAACAACAAATTGATGACAGTTCGTAATACTTAGGTGAAAAAATAATAATTCGTAAATAAATATGAGTTATGAATGAGTTTCGAAAGGGAGTTAACAATTTATATAAAAATATAAGTAGGTACCATTAAAGGATGACAATATGAATTTCACTGGAAACCTATCCAGGATAAAGAGAAGGTAAGTATCGGTGCCGCTTGCTCAAGTGGACCGTCAAGGCTGATGCCACCCTTTTTTATACAGGTATATTAAAAGTACAATAAAAAATATACCAAGTTTAAAAGTCAACTAAAAAGAGGTTTAGTTCGACATGTTCGAAAGGAACTCACTCTTCGGCGACATTGTGTTGCAAGTACAATGAGCGACTACAATAGTTTTGCGGGAGGCTTGACAACACCTGTCCAAAAGTCCCATCGTTTATTCTCACGCCCACAAAAAAACGGGTTAATTCCACTCGAAAAAATATTGACGTAGCCTTTGGTTTTTCTGGATATATTTTGGCGGATATTGTTAAAATATATATATATATATATATATATATATATATATATATATATATATAAATATATCTTTGGGCACTTTGTGGCTCAGACGTGCCGTATAGGTAGTTATTCTTTGATCCATTTTCACTTTTTGATCCGGGCGCCTTTTCTTGATCCAGTGCCAGCTGACCATAAATATGTAGCTCCGTTCGGAGCCACAAGTGTCACGATGAGCAATAATAATAATTAAGGGTTTTTTATACAAATCTACCTTTTTGGCGTATAAACAGTTGTAGATCCAATTCAAATGGGCCAATCAGGGCGCAGCATTTGCCATTGGGCTTCCTCATTGGCACGTTTGGGACTACTCGAATGTTCTTGCGTGCTATTGTGCTTTTAAATTGATTTGTTTGTTTTTGGGTATTTCGACATATTTTATATGTTGTGTTTATGAAATACAAATGCAAGTTACAAAAATTAAATAGATAGGTATACAATTCACTTTCGATATAGATGCTTATTGCTTGGAAAAAAATTGTAATTTGACTAGATGTTACCTATAATAATAATAATTATTGTAATATTTATTTGTTCCGGCAAATTACAGGGAGTAAATATTAAGTCTAAGATCTTAAATTTTAAATCTTGTTATTTCAAAATCTATCTATCCTTACATATAAACTAGGCTGAGCCTGTAAATGTAAGCCACATCCGATGACATAATATTTTAATATTTGGATATTATGCTTGCTTTAACATGATTACACCTTAACAACGTAAATAAAAAATAGGTAATTTAAAATTTAAAAGTGTTCGTAGTTTTAGCTCCACCCCAACGTTACAGTTTTTTATCTTCAGTTGTTCATTTCATTTGAACTTAAGATTAGTTTTTTTTTTTAAATTTTCTTGTAATTTTTCATTTACATTTTTGATAGTTAGAATAATTTCGAAATAAAAGACTAAATGTAATCATTAGTAATTATATTATTAAAAAATATGTCAAGTTGTAGTCTTATAGATGGTAGGTGTAAGCAACTGCGGACATGTACATAAAACATCTGATTAAATCTTATTATTATTGTCGTCATTAGGTTTACGATTTCTTCATTTGCTTTATTTTTCAGCCACGCAACAATTATTTTTTTAACATCGGGTTTGTTACATGGGTATAATCCTAGAATTTTATTTAGTTTGTTATAAAGCATAAGGGGCATGTATAACGTTGGAATTTATTAATAGAATAAACACAGTAACTGGACAGACCCTATCTTTACACCTCTTTAATGTTAGGTTATTGTCATAGGGAAGTTTTATATGTTGAGGCAATATGGTATCTTTATTGAAAAGTTGTCTAACAGTTAAAACGTCATACTCAGAATATAGTTTAAGGATTTTATTACTTTTATAAAAGGAGGTCACTTCTACAGATCCCTTTACAGAAAAGAAACCGTTACGTCCGTTACTATGAAAAGCGCGGGACACTGAAGGACGAGACTTAGATAATAGTCCAACGTATTTTCGCATTGGCGACGCGGAGACGACTGAAATGCGCGCGGCGATAGGCGCGCGGGGAAATCCGTTACTTTCCAATGCCATATATCAACGTATATCCGCGTGATCGGTTAGTTTTGCCGCGCGTCGTTTCGGAGCCCTGGGGCGCGCGTGTCGCAGTATGACCAAGACCGGCGCGTTACACTTTGGATTTTTGAATGTATGGACAATTGAAATTGGAAGTTGTTTGGACATCTAACTTGACAAGTGTGTATTTGGATTTTCAATGCCAGTTCACTATGCAGTGAACGTTCAGTATTTGCAAATTGCATACATTTGGTTTTATACCTACTTTAAAATTATGCAACATTGTCGATAATTTTTCATTTTTATAAAGGGCACCTTATATGGTGTACCTACAGTGAACCGTATATTTGTTTGTTTTTTACTATTTACGTAGGTTTGTAAATAAAGAAAAATGTCCAAATTAATAAAATATTTGAAAATACTTATTTCACGTTTTATTTTTTCTAAGAATATATTTAATTATAATATGTATCACAGCATTTTAACCTGCGAAATTACTTGCTTAAGTCGATTGTTACTATATTATATTTACCTACTGATAAATAAATATTTTGAAAAATGAGTGTTTACAAAAAGAAACACAAACATACTTTTGCTAGCATTTTTTTTGTTTTTGTTTTACTTAGTGTTAGGTCTGAATTCCTCAGGGTGGTTGTTGTTGTTGCAACTTTTCTCTTGGATTGCTTCGGTGTCTATGGGGGAAAGTTGCGTCTCGCCGAGACCTACATTTTGATAGGTCGAACAGTATGGTTTTCACCATCAGTTTGGGAGTTGTAGATTTTAATGTGTTTTTTGGAATTTTTGGATTGGAGTTTTTCGTTTGGTTTTTCGTTGTGGATTTGCTTCCAGTTTGAAAGGGCCCTTCTCAGGGCCACTGCGGAGCACTCCTTACTGCTGCCTCTTGTTGTTTCCTTTGTTAAACTGTCGTTATTAATTGTTATTGTTGTTGATTGTTTTCTTTGTTATTTATTATTGTTGTAACCCAACCAGAGCTGGATTCTCCGACTGACTCAGTGGTCGGCAGGGCTGTCTACTGGTCAATGTCTGAGGAATCAGGGGCTGGCGAGACCCGTCCATCGGGGAGGGGGGGGGCGTAAGCTCTCTTACTCCTCGGCTGTGACGAGGCCAGTACCGCGGAGGCTAGGTGAGGCGAGTGGATCAAGCGACAAGGGCACTGTGGAGCCCAAAATGGGCGCGGAAGCGGTCCGGTAAAATGGGCGCGGAAGCGGCGAATATAGTCGAGGAGCCGGTCCCTCTGAAGGTGACAAAAGCCAAGACCGGCTGTGGTAAACCGTTCAGTCATGATGTTGGCCTTTCGCGTGCTAAACGCGAACTAAGGGAGTACGACAAGTACGAGTCCGACTCGAACCTGTCGGACATGGGAGCCCTCTCGGACGATTCTCAATCGTACAAGGGACTCACCGATAGAATCCTGTCCAAGTTTGATTTTGACGGAGAATCGGAGTCAAGCCAGAAGGACCGGTCCGAAGGCTATAAACGGCTGCGGGAGGAAAATGGGCGCCTCCGCGGTCAGATAGAAAAGCTTGAAGCAGAAATATCGTCACTCAAACGAGCACTTATTGAAAAGCCCAGCCCAGTTGTGTAATCGGGAGAGCCACCATCGACCATGGCCGCTACCCAGATGTTAACCAGGGCGGAGTTCCTGGAGACATTTGGGTCCTTGCAGGAAGAGCTGGTCTCTCACATAGACAGCATCCTGATCTCCCGCTCCGCGAATCAGGAGTCTGAAGTGAGACCCCTTCCGGAGCGACGGCCATCAAATGAGATGACGACGCACAGCGGCACTACCATGGAGAAGGCACAAACCTCCCAAAATACGACACTCGCTCCGCCGGCTAACTTGCCCAAGGCGGTGAGAGCGGCCAAAGTGGCCAGGAAGACCGAGCCCAGAGCAACGAACCCTGCTAGGGAGACTGAGGATGGCCCCTCCGGCACTACTGAAATGTGGTTGGAGGTGGTGCGGGGCAGAAAGAAGCGGCCCATCACTGTAGCGGCGCCAAATACCAAGAAAACCAAGCTCCCTAAAGAGCCAAAGTCACTTGCGGTGGTGGTGTCCTTAAAACCTGAGGCGGTTGCCAAGGGCGCCACCTACGGGGAGGCGATCACTAGGGCTAAAGCCTTGGTATCCCTGGACGCCCTTGGCATAGGGCCACCCAGATTCCGCGTGGGCATCACGGGAGCCCGTATAATGGAGTTGCCAAAGGACACCACTGCCGCGCAAGCAGACAGTTTAGCGGCAGGAATTGGTACCGTCCTAGGTGATACCGCAAAGGTCACCCGACCTGCAAAATCAGCCGACATCCGAGTCAACGGGCTCTATGACAGGGTGTCGGCTGAGGAGCTCAGAGCCAAGTTGGCATCAAGTTCGGGCTGCACTCCCGAACAAATCAAGGTTAGTGCCGTCCAAGTGAGTCCCAACAAACCAAACTCGGCGTTTACGTCCTGTCCGGTGGAGGCGGCTAGGAAGCTGGCGAGCGCTGGTCGGATAGCAGTAGGATGGAGCCTTGCCTCCATCCAGATAATGGAACAGCGCCCCATGCGCTGCTTCAAGTGTATGGGGCTCGGGCATCCAGCGGTCCGATGTCCGTCCACCAAGGACCGCAGTGGATTGTGCCACCGCTGCGGAATGGACGGGCATAAAGCCAGCAGATGTGAGGCTACTTTTAAGTGTGCCATCTGTAGTGACGCAGTCCTTCCAGCAACCCACAGAATGGGGGGGTTAAGCTGCAAACCCCCATCGGTAAGAGGTCGGCTCATCGCGGCCGCACCAGCCGAATGCATACGGGCTCCACCGGCAGCAAGGGAGGAGCCCATGGACTTGGCCCAGGGCCAATAATCTCAGATTGGAGGAAGCTCCAGCCGCTCCTAACGCAGATGAGTGGGCAGGCGAAGACGGGCGTGTGACGCCCTCCTTCAAATGCCCAGGACCTGCGCGCATGGCCTGGCCGCTGTGCGCGCGTCCAAAGGTCCTCTCGTCTGGGGATTGTCTCGGTGCCCCGGGCAATCTCCCCCTTGGCGTCAGCTTGGCTAACAGGCTGAGCTGTCCGGAGTTGGATCGGAGTAGTTGGTTCGCCAGAGCCCGGTCCAACTCACACAAGGGCTTCAAGGGGTCACCGGGGAGTTTTAGTGGGTAGGACCAGTCCCTTTAGGACTGGGTGAGTCCTACATACCCCTATCGCCTAGCCAGCGGTAGGGCATCCGTAAATGGATTTCTCCTCGACAAAAAAAAAAAAAAAAAGGTCTGAATTCCTCAACCATTAATATTCAAATTAAACTTAAATACGTACGATGTTTCTGCTATCGCTATTAAAATATATACGCGGGTGAGTGGGACCTATTAATTCGGGTGAGTCGGGAAAATTAGTCATCAATTTAATTTTCGGGTGAATGGGACATACTTTTCCGGGACAGTTGGGAAAAATAATAATTCGGGTGAATCTTGCGGGCGAATGGGACCTAAACCCTACCTGCTACGGTTACCCACGGTCTACTGAGTACTGAAAAATTTTGATATTTGGTCTATTGCAAAAAATTCGTCTCCCCGAGACCCCTTAAATGAGTTCCGACACGGGGGTATGCGACGCACCGCTTCCGAGATATTTTCAAAAATGTCAATTTTCAAATTTTGTCGTAACAGAAAAATTGGTCTCCCCGAGACCTCTTAAATGAGTACCAACACGGGGGGTCTGCGACGCGCCGTTGTTGAGATATTACCGATAAAAAATTGGCGCCGCGTCATTGCCGAGTAACGACTGAGGTGGTTCGAGGGGGGGTGGCAAAATTTTCGCTTTTCATCGCTCCGGCAGACCCCGTGCCGTAACCCGGCTTGCGAAGCCGGGGTTGCGAATTCCTCTCTTGGGTGGGAGGAGGGAGACGGTACCGGACGACGGATCTCGGTGGGCGATGGTTATCCGACAAAGTGACCGCAGCGATAGCTGTCACCGTTGAGGAGCTACGAGCTTTCAAAGATCCTGGACGGTTGTATGGGAGTGTAAAAAACATGTATGTGGGGAGGGGCGCGATTTGGTAACCCCCGATGGTCCTCTAACCCCTCTGCCACACTATGCTCCTCGCGCTGCTCATCGCTCTGCTCCTCGCGCTGCCGCGATGTTGCCCTTCTGTCCACACGCTTCTCTACTCGCGCGATTAATCGCGACGCGCCGCACTAGGTCATTTGCTTTTGCAACAGAATGGACGTGGAAATTGAGAGAGCGTGCGCGCTATGCATTTTTAGCTAATTTTATAAATGTTATAGAAATATACGTCGTCGTCGTCGTCCTCGACAAATTATTACATTTTATTATCAACAAAATTATGAATCCTTATCAAAATCAGCAAGTTTATCGTCATAAGTATTTATACGTGTGATTTTTACTGCATTTGTTTTGCATTTATCGTTAAAGATATTACGATATAATTGTAAAGCACGACTGCGCCGGGAACCACAGATGCAGTGCAACATCAAGACACGTTACGCTACGCTTTTATTGTTAACTAGCTGTGCCCGCGGCTACGCCTGCGTGGAATCCAGATTGTTTCTCGGTGGTAGCGTATGTGTCTTGATCTTGCACTGCCTCTGTAGTTACACGGCGCGGTCAATATATCAATATTGGCGAAAGATTTTTTAAATCGGATATAGTTTCGAAGATTACCTCATACATACAAACTTTACTTATTTATAATATTAGAATTTTATATATTAGTGCTTGCCTTAACGCTCTGTTCTACGGTTCCCGGGTTCGATTCTCGGCAGGGTCAACTTTGAAAAATGAACTTTTCAAATTTAGCTCTTGTCTGGATTTGGAAAGTAGTGGCAGGGCACACTGCGTTTTTCGCAGTCATTTGGGCAACCCGTCTGGCGGCAGTAACCACCCCCTTACAGAAGACCACCGTGAAACAACAGCACGTGTGCTGTTGTGTTTCGGTGAGTGAGTAAGGGATCCCAGAGCCCATTTCTCTATCTCCTTGGCACATTATTTGTTAAAGTAGGTTGATTACTGACATACTACTTCACTTTCAATAGACAATATAATATATAAAATAAAAAAGGAAAAAATAAGTGTCAGTTGCTATGGTGTTTTTAGAGAGTGAAAAATAAAAAAATATAAAAAAGTATTAGTGTTGTGTAAATAAATAAATAATACGTGTTAACCAAATAAATTATAACTAACTATTTAGACTTCTTCTAATATTTATAATTATTAATAAATAACAATTATAAACGAACAATTCAATAACTACCTATAGCCGAAACTTTCACTGACTTTGGTGAGTGCACAAACATTTATTCTTCCACTGTGAAATAGTTTCAAGAATATTGGCGTTGCTTGTGTTATAGGCGACGGTAGCCACCTACCATCAAGTGGACCGTCGGCCTGTGTGCCGATCTTTACATAAAAAAAAAAAAAAGATATTTTCTTTTTATTTTAGAATTCGCGTCGCACGACAAAACTTTTTTTTGCAATAAACATTTATATAATTAGTTAATACTAATTATATAGTTAGTTGTTTTATACTTTTATTTATTCATTCGTTACAGAAGCAGTATGAACAATTTTACTACAATTTAAAAAAGCCGTCGGCGCGGCGGCCGGCGGCATGATTAAGCGTATGCGTGAAGTGTTTCCATAGCGACCGCTCGATTCGGAGTGCGTCTGCCCGCGATTATGTGGCCGGTGACTCGCGTTCATATTGCCGCTCTTTGAATCGCGCTTAAAAACCGACAAAGCATGGATCGGTGGGCAAGACGAGGAGCATGACGTGCGGCATGACGAGTAACGTTGCCACACTACGTCTCTGCCTCCTTTCCTCGCTACTTCCCATGCCACTCGACGAGTGTGTGGCAGTGGCAGGGGCATAAGACATTCCGCAAACCCCCCTGTCCTAGCTCTCAGCACGTCAGATTAATTAAACTCTCTTGCAACTCTTTTCTTTATCATGAAAAACGGTCTATGTATGCGACTTCACCGCTCGTGCAAAGTAGTAAGCAATAGGTGGCTTGATAAACTTCATAGGCATCGTGGTACAATCATTAGTATATTAGTAAGAAAGAAAGAAAACTAAGTAGGAAAGAAAGAAAAATAACCAAATTTCACCTATTATGATAATTTCTATATGTAATTAAATTATATTCATTAGGTAATTTAATTAGTCTAAGCACAAATTGTCTTTAGTGCTCGGTGTCTTTTAAGTTTGCATGACGTTTTTTGCTATGTCTATATTTCTTTGTTCACAACCTCAGATAACTTTCTTAGAATTTAGGCACATAATATTAATTAAACTCTCAACTTGTCTGTAACTCTTTATCATAAAAAATGGCCGATGTATACGACCTCGCCTCTCATGCAATAGGAGTAGTAAGTAATAGCACAGTCTAACCTAACCATACTTACGTAGGTATTTTAAGAAAACCACGATTCTTTATAATAAGTATATTATAAGCAACGACACGACAAAACGTAAGTGTTGTAATCCGGTCGTGAAGCGCACGCGTTTTTCTAAAAGCGTAGTTGGAATTCACTGAGGCCCGCCGAGGTGCCCGCTGACATCATCGCTGCGCGAGCGACGGCGACGCATGCGGCAGGGGCGAGGAAACACGGCACGTGTAAGTGGATGCCTACAGCTTACAGTATTTAATGTAAAAAATGTAATAAAAAAATGTTAAGGCTCAATTAATTTGTTTTCTACTGTTTACCATAAATAATTCCAATTTGTTTTACTTATATGTGGATCTCTTAATTAAACGGTCAACTTGTTTTGTACCTACCACTTGTAACTCTTCTTTATCATAAAAATGGACGTAGGTATAATAACGTGGCCATACAATACCTACCATAAATAGTAAGTATATTTAATTTGATAAATCTATTTTTTTAAAAATTGATCCGGCGAAATTATTTGTTTTTAAAGATCGTAGGTATTTTAAATAGCTATAGCGAGGTTTTGTGATTTTGTACTAAATAAAATGTCAACTTGTCTGTCAACGTTTATCATAAAAAATTATTTGTTCGAGTCACAATGATGCTCGGTTCGAAGTGTGTATACCCACCTGTGTCAATACTCCACAACTAATTAAGTACTAATTAGCAATCATTCAAACCTGTTCAAATGATTTCAAACGATTAACATGATTTTGTAAAAATATACCTACATGCGTTCAATCAACATTGATATTGTTTAATGTTATAAATACTTATTATACCTATTACATTTTATAAAAGTACCGACTTATTTTAATCCCTTGTATCTATTTTATCAACTACAATATTTTTTTAAAGTATTATTTTGATGTATTTTGAATAGACTCGAAAATATTTTTTTCGTAATTTTGAGAATTTTTTAAAATTAAACAAAAAAAGATCAAGTTTTTAGCTTAAAAATTGAAAAAGATGTATGTTTTGTAAAAAAAAATGTGTGGTAGGGGGTGAAGGTTAGTAAAGTTGTGGAGACCACCAGAGACCCTCTATAAAACGCTGAAAACCCGACTCTGCTAGCTGTAATAGTTTTCGAGATCCTCTCACCATTTTTTTACCAGATCAAAAAGACCAAGTCTTCGGAAACTCCTGGAACTGCACATCTAATGGACTCTTCTCTTTCTATGAGAAAAGTTTCTTTGAAGAAAAAAGAAAAAAAATATATGGGAGGGGTGTCAACCGAGAGGAATATCCCCCATTCGAGTAGACCATCAAAAGCAACCCCGAAAATGATGACAACCCACCCTAATGACCGTCGCCGTAGCTCGTACCGTCTGGCCGCTGGCCTACTTTAAAAATTATAGCTTCTCGCGCCGGGACTTCAGATAGAAAAAATCGTTTAACTAGGTACTAAATGTAAAACACATACCTTGACCTTCACTTTTGTCTTCATTCAAAAACAAATTCAAATGACGACTTTAAAATAATGTCGATGTGCGCACAGTTCAACTAGCGCATTCAAACAACCGAGGCGGATCTACAATGTATGGAGCATTGCGAATATACAATATCTAGATTAGGTATAATAAATTCATAATTGATCGACCGTTACAGTATCGGTACCTATTCGGATCAAAACAAGTATTACTGGAAGTACGAGTATATAAAGTGATCAACATAAGTAATTGATTTTTGAAATATATACGGAGCCAAAAAGTCTTCGTGCATTTAGAAAATTTAGCCTTGACGGATCCCACCGTTGCATGAAATCGTTGAAAAAATATTTATCGAATAATAGGTACTATCGACGAATATATTTGGCAACATCGCATAATAGAATGCTAGGATGCCGTATTACCTATTCGGATCAAAACAAGTATTACTGGAAGTACGAGTATATAAAGTGATCAACACAAGTAATTGATTTTTGAAATATAATCGGAGCCTAAAAGTCTTCGTGCATATAGAAAATTTAGCCGTTACGGATCCACTGTTGCATGGAATCGTTGTAAAAATATTTGTCGAATATATCGACTATGGACGAATATGTTTGGCAACATCGCATAATAGAATGCTACGACGCCATCTCGCCCGAGAAATACGCAACTAGATTAAAGTTATTCGGGTCAAAAGGTGGAGTCAACAATGTACGGGCTCGTGGCATGATCAACAAAGTGCCCAAAGATATGTTTATATATATATATATATATATATATATATATATATATATATATATATATATATATATGTGTGTGTGTGTGTGTGTGTGTGTGTTATCTAAGTTAAGGTCGACAGAAAGGCTGACTTCCACTTGATGATAGGTGGCTACCGTCGTCTAAAATATAAGCAACGCCACGGGTGCTGCGAGTGCGCTGCAGACCATAGTAGGATTCCTTAATCCTACTATAAGGGATTGGGTACTGGGCTCTGGCATCTCTTACTCACTAACCGAAATACAACAGCACATATGCTGTTATTTCACGGTGGTCTTCCTTAAGGGGGTAGTTAATTTATATTACACTTGCCTATATGTACTGTGAAACATATATGTACGTACTTCTACTTGAATGTACATTATAAGACGTAGATCATATTTACGAGAAAGTATTAAGTTGTAATCGAATCTCTTTTGTTCTATTTATATCTGACTGGTTCTTAATACCAATACTATAAATAAGCTATCCAAAGGACCTTGAGCATTAGTTTCGCATTATGATAAACAGGAAGCATTCGAAATATAGAAGCCTTGCGTCGAATGAGAAAGAGAATTAAAGTACTAACGGCGATAAATGAGAGGAAGTTGCCATATTTCGGATACGTAATGAGGGCGAAAGATACATGTTCCTCAACTAATGATGCAATGACAAATGCAGAGCAAACGTAGCAGGGCATCCTGGTTGAAGATTTTAAGGGAATGGTTTAGTATGAGGACTCGCTTCCTGGCTCCCTCTTTGTGCAGCAGAATCCAAGGTTAAAATAGTCATGGTGGTCGCCAACCTTCGTAGAAAAGCAGCACTTTAAGAAGAAGAAAAAGATGCGCAATTTTGATGGCAAATGCCCTTCTTAAGCTATATTAGAATTAGCTATATTAGGCAAATGCCACTTAATAATATAAAGATTTATTAAATTTGGTAAACAATAAAAAAGTGAGAGAGGACTAATTGTTTCGTAATTGGCGGCCAGCCTGGCTTTAGTTTTTTTTTTTTTAATGTTAAGATCGGCAGACGGCTGACGGTCCACTTGATGTTAGCTGGCTACCGTCGCCGTCGCCTATAACACAAGCAACGCCAAAGCTGCTGCAAGTGCGCTGCCGACTACAGTAGGATTAAGGATAATAAATTAGGAGGGGATAGAGAAATGGGCTTTGGGATGCCTTACTCACTCACCGAAGCACAACAGCACACATGCTGTTATTTCACGGCGGTCTTCTATAAGGAGGTGGTTACTGCCGTCAGACGGGCTGCGCAAAACTGCGAAACGCAGAGTGTCCTGCTTCTACTTTCAAACCAACTTTGAAAAGTTCATTTCCAAAATTAGCCCTACCGGCAATCGAACCCGGAAACCCTAAAGCAGAGCGTTTAGGCAAGCACCCTAACGATTCATCCAACGGGCTCGTCGAACATTTTCTAACAGTACCAAGAAATAACAGCATGTGTGCTGTTGCGTTTTAGTGAGTGATGACACTGTCGTCACCTTGTCTCGTGCTACCGACTATGCGACATTAAATTTAACTTGTCCATTCGCAAATATAAGAAAAAACTGAAAAAGAAGAATAAAACCTTATATTCCAACAAGATCTGATCAAACTTCAAAGAGAGCTACACACAATACACAATATATTTACTAACAATGGAATATTTTTAACACTGGAAAAGGGATTAAAGGACAAAACACGTATTTTTGACTTCTTTAAATCCGATAGGATTACCCTCTCAAGTGTACACATGCGACACTATTCTATGTAAGTTAAAAACTTCCCTGCTCTCAACCTTCTTTAGAACGTAACGTAGCACATGATTTGATTACTTATCTAAGTTCGCCATAAGGGAACGCACAACTTGGAACAGCCGCCAATAAAATCACGTTCATATTGTGCGTCATGAAAATCAAACATAAAACGCCTGCCTATTTTATTCAGGAAATAATTCCTATTAAGCATTAATAAAAGGTTTTATTTTAAGGCCTATTTTGTCAATATAAAATATACTGTTTTATAAGTATTGCAAGGAAAAAATAAATGTATTAAAAAATTCAATCGAAAAATTTGTACAAAACAAATATTTTGTTCAAATCGATTGATTTGATATTTCGATTCAAAACAACCGTTTCTCTTATTTTATTCTCTACTAGCGACCCGCTCCCGGCTTCGCAAGAATGTAAAACCGTATAAAAATGGTGAAAACCGTATCAAAATGGGTTGGGTGGTTTAGATATATATACCGAGAGAGGTAAAAAGTCCCGGTATTGTCTCCTAAGTAAGCAGTTATAGCCTTGTGTTATGGGATAATAATACAACGGATAGCAGCAAAACCCTGCACACCTAGGCCAAAGTCAACTTCTTAAAGTAGGCCTTCTCGAGAATAGAACAATATGATGCACTTTGCCTAAGAATAACGCCATCGTATGGGTACTTATTTTTGTTAATTAATTCTTTATTATTGTTATGACTCACCAGGGAACGTTCTAGTTATGACTCACTATGGAACGTTCTAGAAAAGCGACTTCGCCTGTCTACAATTTCTGGAAAAATTATTGTCAAGGGAAATTGATCCTTATGCACACAACATAGAGTTCACATTCAACAGAAATAGCGTTCCCGAATTTTCAATGACTTTGTTTACAATACGTGTTTACAAAAGTTGTTTACTTGTAATTGTTTGTTGCTTGTTTGTACTAAATTCGAGAAAGATCTAGACAATTGGCAGCGGATATAAATAGGCGAAATGGCGAGCTAGCGGGACGGTTCGACTCTGCGATTCGAAAGCGATAATACCTCGGAACTTACCTGCGACTCATTACGGAATTACGGACGACTTTTGGCAAGATTAACGGATTTAAAGAAGAAGTTTAACCCTATTGGAAGTCATCTTGGTTTGTGGCAATAAATAGTTGATTTTCGCCCTTACACGGCAATTTGACTCACCCCACACTTAACATTATTAATTATTTCCCTATCTACTTCTAATCCCTTATCCTTAATCCTACTGCAGACGGCAGCGCACTTGCAGCAGCTTTGGCGTTGCTTGTGTTATAGGCGACGGTAGCCACCTACCATCAAGTGGACCGTCAGCCTATCCGCTGACTTTACCATTAAAAAAAATAATTAGAAATTAATTCATTATTTTTTCTTATGAAGAAGAAGAGCGGTGGCCATGATCTAAGCTAGCTATGATCTAAAACGAAACTAAGGACCAAATTTTAACACTGAACCCTCAAGCCTGCGGGATATTTAGTTTTGATTTTGTTTTAAACTGTAAATTTTTACAAAATCTTAAATATCAACCTTCAACACTTAATAATTTATTCAAATATATGTATCTTGTTAAGACCTAGATAAGTAGGTACCTTTACAGATTTATCTAATTTTGTGTGCGTATAGTAGGTACCTACCTACGCCTAGAATTGTTCATATAAGCGATTATGTAGTCAGTATACGAGTAACTGTGGTCACGTTTTTAAAGACGTTGTCTCGATTGGATCTCATGCCTGCTGCCAACCGTCTCAATTGTGTCACACTCACACTATTCTACTCAATACCAGAGTACATATACCTATTAATAATAAGGAAAGTAAGATATTTTTCATTAATATGAGAGAATGGCTAAATACACGTACGAGACATGTACGTGAAACGGTTAGTTACAATGTAGGTAATTGCAGTGACGAGTCTCAGGGGTTGCGAGGCAAGGCAAAAGCAGATAATAGAGAAACTCTGACATCTCTTTCTATGTTGGTTTCGGTTAATATTTATTTTAGATAATATATTTGATAGTGTCTTGTCGAATGAATAAGTCAAAAAGTCCGTAGGTTTTTATTATACAATGAAAAAAACAATAATTTCTTTTTAAATGCTAAATTTAACATAAAAATGGAAAAAGATTTAACTGAATCTATTAAGTCTTATTAAGTATAATTATTAACTTGTAAAAATAAGATGCCTCTTAAGGGGGAGACAAACGCTAAATACTAAAAATATCCATTGTTTAATGAAAAAGTTACAAGAAATAGGTAGGATGTTTCTATGGGTAAACATTTTTGGATTTCAGTCAGTAATTACATAAAATTCAACCCGCAAAAATGTTACAAATTCTGCACATTTTAGAGATTAATTATACTAGATATAAAATTAATTTCAATTTTTTGTTGCAATGCAAACCTTTATATTATGTCCCAGAAATGTCATGTTTTTTTTAAATGTATTGTATGACCTATAATTAATGAGTAATCAAGGAATTACGTAGTATGGAAAAAGTAAGGTGTTCGAGTTGGGAAGTGCCCTCTTAATGTCAGTTACTTCACATAAGTTGAATAAATCGATTTTTCTAATCTTTCAATTTTAAATTATACGCTATAACGTCAGTCAATCCTCGCACTTTTTTAAATATATTATTATGTCAGGCATGTTTTTGCCTCGTGGTGGAAATTTCAAGTCAGTCACGTGACTTTCCTTTACCCGCTTATACAATGGCCACAAAACTCTTCGTATAAAGCTGTATATCTCTGTAATACTCTGTATAAACAAATTTCGGAATTAAAGCAAATCTTTAATACCCAAAAAAGTACTGAGAAAAAGTCATAAATTCATAACCAAACCAATATCGTAAGTAATGCAAATATTTTTGCAATAGATTGACTGAGACCAACTTGGGACAAGTGTGTCCTAAGTTATACTCCATAATATGCACATACACATAGATATACTTTAGGAAGTGCTGATCACTTAGATATATCACGATTTCTCTATCCAGCGTTTCGCAGTCTTATGATCAATAACTTACTTTGTGTCTAGATTTCATTAAATTTAGTATTAGAAGCGTATTTAGTTTTTAAAAATTATTTGTGTTAGATATGATAGGTTTTTTCTTATACATATAGAGATGTATGTATGTACATAACTAATATTGTATGGCGTGCGTATTTTGTATTGAGTTGTTAGGTACCTATAATTTAGGGAACCCGAGTGAGACGAATTGGTACTAAGACTGCAAAATTCACTCGACTGTGAATACATAATTTTTTTAAATGTTAACATCGACAGACAGGCTGACGGTCCACTTGATGGTAGGTGGCTACCGTCGCCTATAACACAAGCAACGCCAAAGCTACTGCAAATGCGCTACCGACTACAATAGGATTAAGGATAAGGGATTGGGAAGGGATAGGGAAATGAGCTCTGGCTTACTTCACTCACCGAAACACAACAGCACACGTGCTGTTATTTCACGGTGGTCTTCTGTAAGGGGGTGGTTACTGCCGTCATACGGGCTGCCCAAATGACTCCGAAACGCAGTGTGCCCTGCCACTATACTTTCCAGATCCAGACCAGGCACAAATTTTAAAAGTTCATTTTTCAAACTTAGTCTGCCGGGAATCGAACCCGGGAACCCTAGAACAGAGCGTTAAGGCAAGTACCCTAACCACTCATCTAATGAGCTCGTCGACATGTAGAGATCTACATGAAACCTATTTCGGCGGATATCGTCTATAATCCCGAAAGTACGAATGATGAAGACCTGAGAAATTGGACGATAGAATGTGTAAAGTATGTATCACCGGTTCACTTCATTTTTTTATTATTTTTTTAACTATTATTGAATCACGTGTCAACTGGCAAGCTACGTCACGCGATGGGAAAAATTCACATGGACTGCCTCGCGCACATCCCAATACAGATATTCACCCCCCGAGAAAACGTGACCTGTTTCCAATACTTCATCTATACTAACATAATAAAACTGAAGAGCTTGTTTGTTTGTTTGTTTGGCTGAACGCGTTTAACTCTGGAACTATCAGTGGGATATTAAAAAATATTTTTTTTACATTTGATAGCCTAATTCTTATAGGTTAAAAACTATGGAGAAAACGCATGATCATTGATTTTGAAAAAATACTGCCCAATGTTTCTACGCATTATCCTTACAAAAAATAAATGTCATTTTAAAAAGAATAGAGGTTTTGAAGGAAAATTTTTTTGCTTTAAATAGTACAATTTAAAATTTGCGCCAAAACACTAGAATAGTAATGGCGTCTTTTGTGACGTCACGCTTTCTAAAGTCGGGAACAGTTTGACAGTTTACACAATTCAAGCGACACGGTGATATTTTACGAAAGCGTGACATCATTCGCTCTGATTGGTGTTTCAGTTAACATGGCGGATTGCAGTAATTTATACTTTTATTTTATTGAAAATCTTATAAATCTTAATGTTTATATTAAAAGTGGATTACTTTTTAGAAAATTATCAACATATATATTTCTCTAATATATTTTATCCTTTAATTCTTTAATAACGTCATCATGCCTATTGGCAAGAAGAGTCCACATGTGCATGCTTTGTCAATTTAACAAGCCCATTATTGGAGGGGTTAAGGGCTTCCCAGATTCGAATCCCGACAGAGCCAACTTTTCAAATGAACTTTTGAAAATTAGCTCCGCCGGGGTTTCTTACTTTGTGTGGCACAAGCCTAATAATTTTACTTTTATTATTATTTTTTTGTTTAAAATAAACGGCGAGTAAAACCGCGGGACGCGTTAGTTTATAAAATAAATTTGTAAGTGTTTGTAAACGTTTATCTCCATTACGATGACTTATTCAATTTCAATACTGAACTTTCACGATGTATAAAGAGATACGATTGCGTCTCGTGGAACACTCAGCTTTGAATTCACCTGCTTTTTCCAGAAGACCAACAACGTTCGAAAACATTACTTTTTACGAGTATGTTAATACTTACTATGCTTATTTATATAGCACGATATGGATTAATTCATAATAAACCTTTAGATACAATTTATGGTTTTTTTCTGTTTTTATTGTGTAGAGAAAAATTACATACTATATATATTTTTATTTCAACGTAATAATAATAGTCGACTTTTGAAACACAATTATAGTGTAAGTATAAGTTTTCTTGCCACATGGCCAGAAGATGACTGGCAAGGTACACAGACGAGAGATGGACTCATGCACTAACAATATGGAAAGGACCACAGGGAAAAAGACGCAGAGGTCGACCATGTTCCAGGTGGCAAGACGAAATAGAAGCAGTTGCTGGCAGGGACTGGATTGAGAGAGCGAAAGACAAGGGTGTTTGGCATTCTATGGAGGAGGCTTTTACCCGAGAGGGGCCCATACAGAAAAAAAAATTAAATGTTAGACTCAAATGACTCAAAATCACTAATATTCAAAATACTAAAGAATAAATTTTATCATTATTATACTTGACTATCTGACTTTTTGACTATGTATGACTAATATTTCAATGAACGTTAACTTTGATTATTTCATTTGTAATTATTGTGATTATGTATGTATGGGATAAATAAAGATTTATTATTATTATAATAATTAACTAAGTTTTCTTAGTTTATTTATAATATTTCTATTTTATTATATATAGATTTATTGTTCGTGGAAAGATTTATTAATAGAAGAAATCTGAAATTACTGATTTAATAAATATATTAAGTGAAAATATATGTTGGTTATAATGTACATGAGAGATAAGTGAACAATTTTGATGAAATGAACAGGGTGTGTGCAAGAAAAAACTTTATTTCAATATTTATAAAATACATTGCAGCCGTAGCAAATGTGAAACCTCTTGCTTTTCTATGTTTAATTACTTACATATATTTTATTATCCTCTAATTGGAAGAATTATCTAATCAATAAACCTTACATTATAGTTAATAATCTGTTATTTTTGGATAATCTAGCATTAATTCAAAGTATTTTTTTATTCCTTTCCAAAGTTTATTCCAATACCTTTCCAAACATTCCAAGGTTAAAAAACTTTTAAAAAATCGAAGCATCGAGTTTCATTGTAATTATACAATGAAATTTGATATTTTTAATTCTTAAGGACGTAATTACATTTTTGACGCGCTCGAATTCAGCTAACTGCGCCAGCACACTACAGAAAACATTGAAGCCGTTTACGTTCAATTGTATACATTAACAAAATAATCTTGATACTTGAAGGTTAGATAGGTAATGAAAAAAGGCGATACACCCGTGCTTCAATGACCGCGTCTGAGCGGGGAATGGCGAACGAAATCTACGACGCAGTGCGATCCCTTAGAAAAACGTATGGAGAAAATATAGTGCGTTTTTTAGTGTCTATTCTTTCTCAGAAATAAAAAAGTAATTTACTTGAGTACAAAATAAAAAGCTAGACGTATAGAAGACTGTATAAGCTACAATTTCTTATTATTTTCATGTTAAAATATGCAGCGGATTTAGCTATTTATGTACCTATCCAGACACCATTTTTCGATATTTTTAGCGATTCTTGCGAAGGTAAAAATGTATTTATGTGAAAATTTTGTATTGGGCTGTCCAGTTTTTATTAGCTATCTTTAGAGATGAATACATTACCTTTTATTTTATACCATGGTATATCTACAGATGTGCTTCCTGGATATATAAATGGTACCGAAAAACCATTGATATTTGTGAATACGTCCTTAAACAGGATTATTTTCATTTTTCCTCAGTAAGTAGACACATTGAAGTGATTCTAACAGTAAACATTAATTCAAAAACAAATGTAGGTAATTTTCCCTATCTCAACACTAGATTTAAACATCTTATTGCACATAAAGTGTGTATAATTTAATAGGATCATAGTTAATTTTAATAGAATCGTTGTTTTTATTTAAGCGATGGTGAAGCCTATTCACTCGAACCTTGAAAAGAAAGATAAACGCCGGCAGGGAGTTCCAATCCTTAGCAGTGCGCATTATAAAAGATGTTTTATATTTATATAACATATAAAATAACCATAATTTATTTGTTAAGATTGGTGAAAAATCAATAATTCCTTTATACGTCAATGCAAACATTTCTATAAAAAGGTCCCAAATTATATTCAAGCCCTACCTACTATCATACAAATTTAAAAATATTAGTTTTGTTTTGTTTAGTTCAGCATTAGTTTTGTTGACTGATGGAACTGCTTGGGACTGATGTCAGTTGTCACTGATGTAGTCACTGATGTAGTTGACTTTTAAAAGGCCCAACTATGAGGTTTCTTTACAGTTCTTCCTCATACAATCTACATTTCGAACTGGTGATAAATTCAAAATTATTGATAATTGTAAAACACATACAAATGGTCCTATGTAGTCTACGAGAGACATTCAATGTATTCTCGCTATCGGCACGAAAAAAAATTAAATATAAAAAATATATGGAAATTAACTTTTCAACGAGGAAGTAAAAAATTAATTTCCTCGTTTTCGGAAAAATGTGCATTTATTATATTATTATTAGGTATAGCCTTGAGCTCTTCATCGTCGGAAAAGCGTTTTCCGAGAAGGTCTTTTTTCAAATTTGTGAACAACTAGGGACTAAGTCTGTGCTATGGGATAGGTGGCTGATTTATTCGAAAGCGCCATCTCGCATGCAGCCTTGGAATATCTTGATCAGGATCAAAGAAGAAAGACGAGGTACACTACTAACCGCCGTTTTTGTGCTACTTTCCATTATGAATCCAATTGCCACAAAAATGTATGACGGAGCATCACTTGAAAACCGCATGTGTAATCCGGTTGCGTAACCGATTTTGCGGTTCTTTTTTTTTTGTGTTCATAATTGTCAGGACAAGGTTTGTATTGAAGAAAATTATTGGAAAATATGGGGAAAAGCCGGTTTTTTTTTTCAAGAAATTGACATGGCAAACAACTATCGGATCATCTAGTAAATAATTAATCTAGTAATTATTTAAATTTTATACATATTTTACTGTTAAAAGAATATCATTCTTAAATTGAAAAGTTAAGTTTTAAATCAAAACTTAAGTATTTAAATGAAAAAAGTTAACATTAGACAAATAGACAATTTGTATAATGTGTTATGTATTATGTTATGCTCTATATACCTTGCAAATATTTCCTTTATGTACCTACATCTCCTAAGCTTCATACATAAAAACTAATAAAGTCCATCTCACGCTCTGAATCATCCCCCTACGCAAACTATTCCCCCCAATAATAATACATTCACACCAATAGTTAAGCGAATAAAATTGCGTTTCCTAATTGTGCCGCTGTTTCCCACCGTGCGTCTGACACGCGGCCTATTGTACCACCCAAGTGTTCTCCTCTTCAAACCATTATCACTTTTATTTCGAGAGCATAAAGTTTTATTTTCTATATCGTACACGTAGTTTTATGTTTGCAAAAAATAAAGCCGAATTCCAAATTGAAATACTGTCGTTAGAATTTTAAAACTATTCACATAAAGACTAATATGAGTCGGCAAATTGTAATATGTCATATTGTGATATGAGTTGGGACAAGGTTACGTGGAGCATTCACGGTAGACTATATTACAATGCAGTATAGTTGTATTTGGCTCGTTTTGGGTGGGCGTTAAGTTTGTATTTAAAGCTCGGTGGCGATAGGGCGGCTCGCGTCCGTTAGGGGTGCAACACACGGGCCGGCACGCGGCCGCACACTCCGCGGCGGGCTGCCCACGCGCATGCACGTGTCTGTCCGCGGCCTTACGAGCTCGAAACAATTACTATGAAGTGACGTAGTGCCTTAAACTAGGTTATCTTTTCAAATACAATAAAAGACTGATTTTCAAGTGAGTGCCAAAGACAATTTGTGATTTTCAAAAATGGAATATCATCATCGACACATAGAACAGAGTTCAGGTGTTCAACAGGCTCAGCCGCCGCAGTGGGGGTATGGTTGGGGACAACCAGCCCCTCCGCCCCCAGCGCCAAGAAGTAAAAGAACTCACTCCGAGAGCGAAGACGATGCGTTTTCGGAAGAAAGCAGTAAGGACGCACAGTAAGTGTCATAACACGTCATTTTCTTGTGGAAATAAATAAGCAGTAGTTACATTAAATATTTTTTTCATAAAAAACAATTTGTACACCTTGTGTTGCCTTCAAAAATTTTTTATTATAAGTTTATACATTTATTGTAGTGCAGACAATATTTACATATCATTTAACATAAAAACTAAAATTATCTAATCTAAAAATAAATTAATATTAAATTGATTAAAAACTAATAATATAAAAATGAACAAGTTGCCTTATGTTGCCCCGGTAAAAATATAGCTGTAAGAATTTTTGTCTGTTTGTGCGTTTATGCACGTAGATCTCAGAAACGGCTTAACCATTTTGAATGCGGTTTTCACTGAAGTATTATAGCAAGTTTCCCGTAACATTTAGTTCTTGTTTCATTTCAATTGTTTTACCAATAAAAAATTGCGAATACCACGCGAACGATGTTGCTGGCACAGCTAGTGATTATATATAGTAGTATGTAAAAATCTAAATATACTTTTAATTACGTAACAGTTTTTATTTCTTAATTTCGTTTATATAAAGGTCACATTATGGTAAAATATTTGAACTAAAAATGAAATTCACCTAAAAATAATTTATTTTTTTCCGATTCTAATACGATTCTTATTAGAAATTATAAATGATTAGTGGTTACAATTATAAAAAAATGTAGTCTGCTCTATACTCTATGCTAGTTCTGCTCTGTGGTTGTACCAAATTTCATTGAAAAGGGTTCACTAGTTTAGGCGTGATAACGACAATTATTTTCGTGCATAATATTTATAAGGTTTAAATATAGAATAAAATAAATAAGATTTAAATTTATTTTCAAATTCTTAACCGTAACGTTTCAAGAACGTGCTACAGTTTCGTAGCGATTGCTACGAGCTCAATAAATATTTAAAGTACTAGCCTTTCTTCGCGACTTTCTCTGCGCCACTTTTTCTTAGTTATTTAAAAAAACATTCAATCTTTATTGCTCACATAATTTTTTCAGGGCTTGTATTTTTTTATTTAAATTTTTAAATAAAAGGCCTATGTACTCTTCTTAAAGATTTGAAAAAAATATTAAGGATTTGTAAAAACCAACATTAAATTATTACACTTACATATATAGACTACATACTTTTCAATAATCGCAAGTAATTAGAGGGAAAAATGAAAATGATTTTTTTTTTAATTTCTTAGAATTCCCGTTAGTTTTGCACAACGAATACCTTACAATTTAAAAAACAATGGTAATATATTTATACAATTAAATGAACTTTTTTTGATTATTTACATTTTTACTCACAGAGCTTTTCTTTTCTACTTGAATGGAATTGAACACATGCTTTCATCTATATTAATACAGCCTTTGTTACTTTGGCATAAATATTAATTGAGAATTTATGTTTATATAATATTATACTAAAGAAAAATTCAAGACATTACCATAGAATAAAAACTACTATTGATAAAATTTGATTAAAAATACCATTGAGCAATTAATTAAATTCTGTTCTACTTATTTCAGAATAAAATCCAATTTTCTAAAACCAAAACTTTTTTTTCTGTATTTTGTTATTAAAATTTTCAGTCAATACAAAATGTGGAATCTCTTTTATACCATTACATACACACACTTAAATGTTATTCCTCGAAAAATGTCTATTTAGAATTGAATTACGCATTCCAGGTCTCCAGGCGGTGATTCCTGTCAGCTTATGACGAGAAAACGACGTAGAGGCGTTATTGAGAAGAAAAGAAGAGACCGAATCAACACATCCCTGACAGAATTGAAGAGGCTAGTGCCAGCCGCCTGCGAGAAACAAGGAAGTGCTAAGCTGGAGAAGGCAGAAATTTTGCAATTAACTGTTGACCATTTGAAAATGCTTCATGCCAAAGGTAAGTCATTTCTGATTACTATTTACCATTAATCAATCTATATTTAGAGGATAATCAAGAAATGTTTAGCTAAAAACTATTGAAAACTTCATAAAAATCAAAAAAATCAATAAAAAACAACTATCAGTATGGTAATAAAGATAAAAGAAGTAGATACTTTTATACATAAATATTTGTAAGAATTACAAAAAGTCAACACTCAAAATATAGAATGCCCTATCATCATCATTTTAGTCACATCACAAGGCTATCACACTCAGTCCTTCGCCGTCCTCCGCATCCATCTGCCAGAAGTTCAAAAGAACTTCTGACAGTAGCGGCCCATGGGACGTTTTATGAGGAAATATATAAATAAAATACTTTATCTAACATTTTTTGTTGGATATTTTCAAATATTTTACATGAACATCATATGAGTAGGTCATTATTAATTTTCAAGTTTTGAATCAGTAAATTTATACTCTTATTAGTAGTGACTATAATCGTCCTTTATAGAAACCATTCCAAGCACTAAGGGTGAAAAGTTCGTTAATTTACATATTAAGTTTTCCAGGCATCGAATCCAGGCCTCTTGAATCGGAGGGCTAACAGATTACCCACTCTACCAATGAACACATATAAATAGTAAAAGATTCATTCGTAATCGATATATCATGTATAAACTACATTTTGACCGCTTTCTAAAACATATTTCGGAGCTATTTTTACCGTAAATCTTAAAATAAAAATACCATAACTGTTTCGCATTCAAAAAATAGTTTAAAAAGTTAAAAGCGAAAGTTTACGGTTATAAATTCCAACTTCTTCCGGTGCTTGAAAGGGAACAATTTGTGTTAGATACCTATTTCCGCATATCTTACTTTACTTATTTTACACTCATTCAAAAGTTTTTAAATTTTATTGAAAATGATATATGATTAGCACCTTAACTACTCGACCAATGTAACCAGCTACTCAACCAATTTTAGACTTTTATTAGTATACCTACTCGTACTAAAGTAGTATTACGAAAAAAAAAAAAATTTTTTTAAATAAAATATATTTTTTTTCATTGTTCGAGTAGATAAGGTGCTAATTAAGGTGCCTTAGCGCTGTGGTTCCCGGGTTCTATTCTCGAAAAGGCCAACTTTCAAAAATTGACTCTGGCCTGGGTGTGCAGGATTTCGCCGCTATCCGTTGTATTTTCCTATCCCATAACACAAGACTATAACTGCTTGCTTAGGCGACCATACAATTGATGTGGTTTGTTTTGACAATTTACTTATTTATTATTATTTATAACATTCAAGATGAATCGGTAATCGGAAAAATAGGGATTGCTTCATTGTTTCATCGAGTGAGTAAGAGATGCCTGAGTCTGTTGTTTGTGTTAGTAGGTGAAGTGGTCCACCTACCATCAAATGCAGTGTCAGCTTGCCTGCACACTTTTACATAAAAAAAATGTTAATTCATAATAGTCCGTTCCTGTTTCCCACGCGTCTGTTTCCGGGGTCTACCAAACATAGCGACAGGTGTGTGGTGATATTGGGCCGAAATGCGGACGGTCGAAACAGCCCCTTTTAAAAGATGTTTTGCGTGAAGATTAATTAATTTTTGCGCCACGCAGATTTAAGTAAATATAACATTTCTTTAACAATAGATTATTATTAATAGTAAATATTATTAAATTTAATAATAAATCTTTATATTCAATTGTTATTATACAAATACTAGTATAGTAGTAGTACTAGTATAGTAGTAGCTGATGCCCGCGACTTCGTCCGGGTTGAAAAATTTTAAATATAACATATAAGAAAATATATAATAACGCACCTATATCTGTACTAGTCTATACTAGTAATATTATTATAAAGAGGAAGATTTGTATGTATGTATGTTTGTAATGAATAAACTAAAAACTACTGGACCGATTTTAAAAATTCTTTCACCGATAGAAAGCTACATTATCAGGGAGTAATATTTTATAAAGAGACACGGACGAAGTAGCGTGCGACAGCTAGTTTTATATAATTTTAGACGATTCCTCGAGGACTTAACATTTTTCCACGATAAAAATTATCTTATATGTTAAACCCGGTAATAAACTATCTGTATGCCAAATTTCATTCAAATGTGTTGAGCAATTTTTACGTGAAAGAGTACATCCACCCTCACAAACTTTCGTATTTATAATATTAGTAGGACTAGTAAGATGAAAGAGTTGTAAATCAAAAATTATGAGCTGGCTATTTACTCTTATGACAATTACTTGACTGATGGAGGTGATTGGGACTGATGGCTGATTTATTTGTTTCTTGTCTACTTACTTGTGTAGAAAATTGATATTAAATAAACAACGATGAAATTTCTTCCCAGATCTTCCTCATAGAAGATGCCTCATAGAAATAGTATTAAATGCAAAAGAATTGACTATTGTAGGTAACTAAAATGAAGGCCTATACATAAAAGAATATTTTTATTTATTCCTTTATCCAGCCTAGCGCTATTTAATTTTTCGCATTAACTAGATATTTAACTTAAAAAATATTGTCTTAATTTATGATTGTAATGGGTACCTAAAAATAAAAAAAAATGTGTGATAAGATTTTTTTAATTCAGCTAAAAGAGTACGTTCTATAGTATCGTTAGTATCATATCGTAAAATAATAATAAGATAAATAAAAAACGTTTTCTTCTAAATTTCTAAACTAAACTAAAATAAACTAAAACGTTCCAACTAAAATAACTAAAACTAAAGTAAACTAAAAGAAACTAAATAAAATAAACTTAAAACACTTAAAAACATGTCTGTACCACTGAGTAGTGATTAGCAAATGTAAATAAACGATGACTGATTACTGAATAAAAACCACTTAATTTACTTTGATAATTTTACCTTAAAAATTACTTAAAACCTCCAACTTAATTCCTTTCACTCGTGACTTTTGTTAACTTATTTTCCTCAATTATGTCAAATATATTGTATTATAATTACATTTACGACAAAATTAACTCTTCCTTCCGTTTCAAAATCGTTAAAAAAAAAGAGGAAGTGTTTTGCGGTTTATATTAATAAAAATGCGGTTTTCCACCACGAAATGCTTGACGGAGCGCAATGAACAAGACTTCGTACAATTAATTCATAAATTATTGTTGATGATTTTTTTTACATTTCATCAAAAAACCGTTGTCAATCTAGAGTTAAAGATACAATAAATGAAAGTTTTATTAATAATAAACTAAAAAATTAAATTAGATTAAGTGTTCAAGTTCATTTATGTAAATATTATAGTGTGTATAAATGTATATTATAATACATATAATATTAAGCCTTGTAACCCTTTCAAGCAGCAATAGGTTACATAAGACCACCGGAAAAAAAGCAACAGTTTTAATGTCGTATTTCGGTATCATTTTGGTGGTTATGTGATGTCACAGCTTATTATTTCATCTTCATCGCATTCCTTTGTTGTTATTATAGTTTTGCTTATACGCGATGACAACTACTTGTTGGTTACCCAGCAGACTATCAACCTGTCTGTAGATCTTTATCATAAAACATGCAATAAACGTGCATGCCTAGTAGAATTTATATAATCTACATTTAGCTTGTAATGTATATTTTGCGTTTATGACCACGGACCAACTCGCCGACCACTTAATTGGTCCGTGGTGAATTGAGAAAAATATTCCCTTCCGACCAATTAACGGTTGGTCGGTAGGGTATTAAGAAATTATGAGTCTCAAAGTCTTACTTTGAACCCAAGTATCAACTCTCTGTGAGGAGATGGAACCTACGCTTGCTGTGTCGGTACCTGAGCGTATATCCCACTGGACTACCATATTTTTTAGGATAAATTGTGACAGACAAATTACTGTTGTCTATAAATTCAAGCATATCCGCGGGGGGTGTGCTGCCGGCCTGTATAGGTGTAATAGTTGAAGAAAATGGTCTCTGGTATGCCATAATCACACACAAAAGCAGATGTGCTGCTATTTCCACTGTGGCCTGAGGGAGTGGCTACTGTCACCAGATAACGAGCGCAGAATTGCCCTGCCACAACTAAAATATTGGTATCTTAGCAAAATATCAAACTTTATTTGAAAGTGTCAGATTTGAATGGTTTTGTATAATCGTTCTAACTTTGTTGAAGGTTGTGGATGTGAAAATCAATTTAAAGTGTACAAAGTGGGTCACCTCTCGGCAGTTGTTTGAAATTAGTATCGGTGAAACTTCTTTTAATAGTGTTTCCTAAAAGGTTATATTGACGCGCGTTTATTCTTTCCTATTTATAGCAAAAAGCTCACTTTTTAAAATAAAAATAAAACTTGATTATTTCCTACAGTAAACTCAAGCTTCTTTCAAAAATTTCTTCAAAAATTCAAAATATTTCTTCATTCTTTCTTTCTTCATTCAAAAGTCGAGGATTATATTATTATTATTATTTACATTTAATTTTATTATTTTAATTTTATTAACACATCATTCATTATGTTTATGACGAGTTATTTTATTAATTATGTTTATAAACTGAAAAATTTGATGAATCTTCATAATATAAATTACATAATAAATACATATAATAATAAAATTGTAAACGAGCCATGTCTGTACTTTTATATTTTTTAAACACTATGTTACGAGAGGCTTGCTACAATAAACATACTGATGGGTTAAGCCGCTTCTGAGATTAGCGTGCACAAATTCACAAACAAAATTATTTTTGTACAAATAGTTTTTTTATTCACAAGTTACACTCACAATTTTAGTTATTACTAATTATTAAATTAGATTTTATATCCTTTTTTACATTATATTGATTTTTTATTTTTTTTAGTTTTTTTTTTATATTAAAAATGTATAACATTGACAGTATGTACCTATGTACGATTTTGAAAAAAAATACGAAAAATAGAATACGTTCTATCTAATAGACGTTTGCCTTAGTTGAATAAGTCATGACCGAAACCGTAGAAGACATTAAAAGGCCATATAATGACGTTTACATACACCTGGCGCCCACAAAAACTAGAGGCAGGAAGCGATAGGCTTGTGAACCGAACGGACACATGACTTGCAAACGATACTATTTCAATTTTAGAATTAAGATATGTGCCTCAATGCAACATAAAATACCGGTTATATTAAGAAAATGCCACACTATTTTACTTTTATGGTATACCAAAAAATATGTATATACCGGCTAGAAATATTATAATCATCAAAGAATGAGTTAAACATTTTTAAACAATTACTCATTTGACGAGCCCGTTGGATGAGTGGTTAGGGTACTTGCTTTATCGCTCTGTTCTAGGGTTCCCGGGTTCGATTCCTGGCAGGGTCAACTTCTAAAAAAAAATCATTGGTATATAACATGACCGGAGATCGGACTCGGACCTCTCGACGACCTCTTGATGGCCGCGTTTTTCCCATTCCGCCACCGACGATCGACGCCTCGCTTGTTATTGCCCAATTGTTTAGATAGTGAAAATTTGGACATAATAATTTGGACAGTGAAAAAAAATTTTTTTAGTTAATAACACAAAATCTCTAATAGCTACTAAACAAAACAAAAACAAAGAAAATCAATCGACAACTAGTGAAGAAAAACGTGTCCTTCCTGTTCGATCCGTCGTCTTTGATCCGGATTCCCGTTTGTAAATTTTTATTCCCGTTGGATCCGGTGTACTCCGGATCATAATAAAATCAAAATATTAATTATTATATTATTCCCGTTAGTGCCGCCATGGAATTTCGAAAAACAACATCACTACTGAACTACAGAATTTATTTTTAAACCACATTGTCTCCTTCAGTACAAAATATTTGATCACGCGTGTTATTGAAAAAAAAAGGAAAAAATTGTTAAATAATGTATTTATTTATTCGTCTGGACAGCGCTTCGAAATTCAAATCGAGTTAGCCAAAATAATCATTTTAAAATATAAATTTTCGCGTGCCAAGAAGTAGGTACACGAATCGACAACTGTCTATTTAAATTAAATCATTTCACGTGGGGCAAAGTTTCCGGAATGAATAAGAAAAAGTTACTGTGAATGGTCAAAAATGAATTTATTGTTTCTCAAAATATTCCTCGTTAGCCTAAATGCACTTTTTATGTATGTTAATTTTCTATGTATGTTTCTTTTTTATCACCCTTTCCTCATCGCAACATTATATTACGTTAAAAAAAAACTTACTTATGATAAGTATATACTTAATGAAAATATTAAGCAATAACGTTAAGTATTACTTAAAATATTATTACTTACTAGCTGTGCCCGTGACTTCGTCCGCGTTGAAAAATGAAAAATATGACACCTGATATACGCTGAATATTTTATATTTTTAGACTATCCCTCGCGTACCTGACATTTTCCAGGATAAAAAGTGTCCCATATATTAATCTAGGTAATAAACTATCTGTATGCCAAATTTCATCGAAATCCGTTAAGCCGTTTTTGCGTGAGAGAGTAACAAACATCCACACATACATTCATTATGAACTTTCAAATTTATAATATTATTATTAGGATTTATAATATAAAGCACGCATTTCGCCTAAAAATCGTGTAACACTATCCACAGATTCAATCTGTTTAGTTAAGATAATCACATATCGACCAGTAAACAGTGGGATAATGTTTGCGGAGTGCTTTTGGGGTGGCAGCGATGCTCGTGGGAACCATACTACTAACTGTGTCACAGAGTTACAGCCCTCACTGGTAGGGAGGGATTGTTGGCTGTCCCTCGCCGATTAGCAACTTAATATACAGATTATGCTGTGAATTTTTTTAATATGCAGAGTAAGGCGTGGGTATACACTGTTTTAACTTTAATCACACAGTTGAAATATCGAAGTAATGTTTATTCGAAAGAAAATTTTAATTTTAAGATTGTACCTACTCATTTTTAAACCGAAGTTAAGTTTTTACTAAACAAAAATAAAACCAAAAATTTGAATTTTTTTTATCAAATAATGGTAAACAAATTCCTGCAAGGTCGGCAGTGCACATGTACCTCCCTGCGTTGCTTGTGTCCTTAGGCGACGATAGCCACTTACCGTCAAGGGGACCATCAGCCTGTCTTGCATCTTTAATAATATATTTAAAAAAAAGTAGTGGTTTTAAAAATAATAATAGTAGTTTAGTAGTGGCAGGGCACACTGCGTTTCGCAGTCATTTGGGCAGCCCGTCTGGCGGCAGTACCACCCCCTTACAAAAGACCACCGTGAAATAACAGCACGTGTGCTGTTGTGTTTGGGTGAGTGAGTAAGGGATGCCAGAGCCCATTTTCTTAATCCTTCCCAATCCCTCATCCTTAATCCTACTGATGTAATCGGCAGCGCCCTTGCAGCAACTGTGGTGTTGCTTGTGTTAAAGGCTACGGTGGCCACCTACCATCAAGTGGACCGTCAGCCTGTCTGCCGAAGTTATGTACCTAAGTAGCGCTACTCACAATATAAACACAGTTTAAAAAAAACGTAGGTAGCAACCAGATGTACAATATTTAAGGAAAATCTAATGAACTATACAAATTGTTAAAAATTAAATTTAAATTAAAAAAAAAATCGAAATCGAAAAAACAACCTTTAATCTAAATTCACTTTAACCTATCACGCGTTCATTGTCAAGCGGACATACAACGGAAGTACAACGATCAAGACATTCTAATGCAAAGGGTTGTCACACCTGCATTATAAAAAAGAAATAAAAGATAATAAGACGGAAGGAAGGAACGAACATCACGATCAGTGAAATTCTTATTGTGCATTTTGAAATTGAAATAGGAATATTTTAAATTGAAATTATTATTATTATTATTTTCAAATAACCTCTCGCACGCGGTTGTTTAAAACAATGATAATTAAGAAAGGATTTACAGCAAATAGTTTTTAGTTTTTATAAGAGTAAATAGTTTTTAAAATAATAATTAGAAAGCAAATCTCACGAAATTAATATATTTTACGAAAGCTAAATAATCAAGATTAACTATGAATGATGAAATTTATTTTAATAAAAAAACTCACCCTAACCATTTATCTTTGTTTGTCATTTTCTTGTGTTGCCCTTAGTACTTTTGGCCCGGTGGCCCAGTAACTCGAAAACCAGTGAAATAAGACCCTCGAACCATCAATGAACTGCTTTTTTATTATTCATCTCTTTTCTATGACGTAGGGGATTGTAGTTCCCCTTATTTTGGTATCTTGTCGTCCCTACGGAAGCAGGAACTGGGGTTCCCGTTACGAACGCATCTCGTTTTGCGCTCTTTTTCTTTCGCTTGGACGAAAACTATATACCTCTCTTTCTTTTACAACTTGTTGCGTAAAAAGGGTCTTACAATGAAAGCATTTTCGGTTCTTGATTTCGTAAATTGAATGTCTGTATTCCATTCATACGCAAATCTTAGTAACATCTGCATCAAATGTTTCAATTTTCATTGCAAGCAAGTTTTACTCCAAGGAGAGACATGTATCGTGCATATTAATTACTGGCTATTTTTCGTGACTTTATAGCCTATGTGTTTTTTTAATCTGTAAACTATACTACTGAAAAGTTGCATTAAAATCCGTTCAGTAGTTTTTGCGTCAACGAGTAACAAAATATCCTCACCAAATTTTGCATTTATAATATCAGTCGGATCTATGTGATAGGAGAGCGTCGGTGGCGCAGTGGGAAAGACGCGGCCTATCAAGTCGAGAGGTCCGAGTTCGATCCCCAGTCATCCGGTCATGCTATGTACTCGTACCAATGGTTGTTTTTAAACTTTAGTGCATTTACTGACTACTTACTCTCAAACGGTGAAGGAAAACATCGCGAGGAAACCTGTATACGTCAAAAAAGAAATTCTAAGGCGCATGTAAAGTCCACAACCCACACTCGGCCGGCGGGCGTGGTGGACCATATTGCCCATTCGCCCTTGTTGAAAGGGCCTGTGGACCCTGCAGTGGAGACATATAATAGGCTGTTGATGATGCTGTTTGTGATAATTAAAAATAATAAAACTCAAAAATGAATTAATATTATTTAAAATTGAAATAGATTTTGTTACGAGATAACTATTAAAAATGGATTTAATAGGTCAGCTATTAAAGATTTTTGAATATTTGAATTAATATATTGAACTTGTTTCTAAAAATTGTTACACCAATTAGACAATGAATCTGAATTCTAAATATAAATTTCTGAAGAGCACTCATTTTGTACACTAAGTATAACTGGTATTATTTTGGGATTATCCCGTCGACAATTTTTTAGCAATTTTATTAGTTACTTAATAAATTACCTACCGTGTTTGCTGTGCATAGAGGCGTATTACAAATTAATGTTAGGTTAAGTTCTAGGAATGTATAAGAAAATGCGATCGAAACGAACATAACAGGAAAAGGGTTTCGGAAAAAAAAACGGGATAATACCGAAGTACCATTTTACAATATTGTAATATTTTAACAATTCTTTAAAAGTTTTCACGAGAAGTTAGTGCTCTTTAAATAAATATTAAAAGTGTCATGCTTTAATAATTCTTTCTATTGTTACAGGTCTAGACACATTTGCGTACGATCCACAAAGATACGCGATGGATTATCACAGTATCGGCTTCAGAGAATGTGCTGCAGAAGTGGCGAGATATCTCGTCAGCTGCGAAGGCCTCGACATCCAAGACCCTTTGAGGCTGCGTCTCATGAGTCACCTACAATGCTTTGCCGCTCAGAGGGAGTTGGCTGCAAAGTCTGCTAATTGGGGATACCCTCAGTACCCCTCAACGCCGGTACCACCTCCGCAACAGCACAGTTATACAGAACTGGGTAGGCAGGAACCAAATTCGACACCAACAACTTCTGTTGCAGCGCCAACAGCTATTGCAGCTCCTCTAACGGCTGCCCCAAGTTATCCTCATTATCCCCCGGCGCCTCCCGCCCCGCCTGCACCACCTGGACCTCATCCCGCTCCTCCCGTTCCACACTATCCCACTCCTTATCCTCACCATCCACATCATCAATATTCTCAAAACAGTTCGAAACCTTACAGGCCTTGGGGTGCTGAATTAGCATATTAGATGATATATCAAGGCCTTCAAGGTACAAGTTGTAGGTAATGTGGAATTGTGTGAATTTAGTATTCGATTTAAACATCGAATTTATCTAATGCACATGTGATAGTTTGAAATGCAGGGTAAAACCTAACCGAGCTCAAAAAAATACAAACAAATCTTTAGTCTGGTCTTCAAAAAATTTTCATAAAAACTGCACAAAATCACATTAAAAAAACACATATCATTTCCATTCATTGCTATGATGCAATGAATGCGTTTAGCAATGAGTCAATGCAGATTTGCTAAAAAAAAGAGGAAATCGTAAATACGCAAACAAGTACCATTTACAATTTAAAATTTTATCGAAATAAAATTTTAATTTCGTATTTTTATACAAAAATAAAAATATATACATTTTTTATATAACAATGTCTCAATTACACCGCACCACATATTTTGGCAATAACTATAATCCTCGCAAATTGCTAATGCGCTAGTTAATGGTTAAGGTTATTAATGATAGGTTATAATGAACCTTTCACAATTAACATCCACCTGACGTCATTCGTAACTAAAAACTTACCGGCCACTGGTACGTACGGTACTGAATGTCTCACTAAATTACGTCACCAAAATGGCGGCCAGCCACATTAACAATTTGCGGAGCTTATATAACTATGCAGTCACCAAATAACAGTGCCCTTCTGCACTCTATGGGAGACAATTGTTTATACAAAAATGGAAATAAAAAATATTGTAAAAATTTGTGTGTAAAGAAAGTAATTTCTGTGTACACATTTTTTACTATGGTTTTCTGAGATCAAAAACGCGCCGGAGGCCTGATTTGAGAAATATATGAATAATAAATGACTTGTTAACGTTAATAAAGTTTAGATCATTGCTAATTATGAATGATCGATCTCTAAAGTGTGTTATCCTAGGAAAACAAAAGACGGATAAAAGAGGTAGAATTGTTTTGTTAAGCAAAAACTGAGGCATTACGTGGCTGTAGCGCGGTTTGAGTGTGACTGCTCAGAGGACTTCGTCATTTGCAGGCAATTCATGTTCAACTGACTTACTATAGTATAAATTTGTGCATAACTGTAGTCTCTCGCGTATGCAGCCCGCTGACTTACTTCAGGTGCGACAGAAATTGTTTGATGTCCGCTCTTTTTTAAACGTCCTTGGATGTAACATACTATTTTGTAATATTTTGATAATTATATAAATAGATAGATCGTTTATATATAGACAAAACGAGAGAGGTGTGGGCGCCCGCCGCCCGCCTCTCGGTCCCCTTTGTCGTCATACCCCCGCACCCCTGTCCCGCGCGGGCTAGGACTCATTTAAACGGTCTAGTCATAGATGGGTGATTACAACATAGTATGTTGCATAAAATTTATTATTCACAGTCATTAGACTTAATGGTTGACCAAAAAGGAAGCTTTAAACAAATCGCGTGTTTTTATAGATTAAATTATTTAAATAATTAAATTTTACTCAAGCTTTAAATGAGGGAGAATTAATTCTACCGAGTTATTCCTGCACCCCTTTCAATATTCACGAAAGGGTTCAATGCAATTCCTGAAAGCATCTGTTTGTACTTTTAAAAGACTTTTAAAACATATTTACACCGTTAACAGATCATAAATATTATTTAAATACCAATAAAGACACAATTAAGTATTGATACATATGAAAAGGTTGTGAGAAATATAATTATAAATAAAATTAATAAAATATAATTAGTAAAAAAATCATCTGTAAATTTTGTGTGATTTTTTTTTGTAAATAGAATTTTAACAGTTTATTATATATAGATGTAGGAGAATGTGTTCTTGTTTATAAATAAGTAGTACTTGTAAATAAGAAGATATGAGAAATTAAATTATTTTTTAAACTTTTTTCTTCTTTTATTTATCATACAGAAGTTACCGTCAGCCTGCCTACCACCCTTACAATATAAAAAAAAACTTGAAATTTGTAAAAAATTAGTCATACCTAATAAAATTATTTAGGTTTTATCATAATTATAATTCAAAATTATAACTTACAAATTTTGAATGCTCAATTGAATTTTAATTGCAAATACACCGTATGCTATGGTGTGGGTTTAGTGATAAACATCGCACAGGTGTTGTTAGACAAAGGTTGCATAGATGAATCAAAAAGTACCAACCTTAAAACCAGATGTCCGAGGGCAGAAATACCGCAACAATTCACTTGGGGGCTAACTGGTTAAATTCAATACTGTGCCACTCCAATGATCGTATGGGATATCGCCACCCCTGTGTTTCCCACGATGCTATCTCACTCGCTCAACAAATAGACAGGTATAGCTGTCTCTCTCTCGCACAATTTACTTCCGTAGGAAGAGATGTAGGGTGCAAAAAAGTAGTGTTTTTCTACGTTCGTGTGTGAGCCGTGTGGCGGTATTTTTTGAATTATTTTCTGAAGTGTACACTGGACCTTATAATTTGATTATTTTAAAAAAATATTTCAATACTTTTTATATAACAAATTTAATGTTTGTTTAAATTTAATAACTGTTTTATTTTTGTATCATAAATAAAATTTTAAATTGTAATATTAATTCATGTTTTACGAAAACAAATTTTACTATCGTAATTGCTATCTCTAACACTACCTACCTAGGCTTATCTTGTCCTTTGGAGGAAGTTAAACAATTTTAATATATTTAAGGCTCAGAAGATAACTAACAAAAGATTAATATTGGAACTAAGTATATAACTATAAAAAATACCATTATGGTATTTTATATTTATAAGTTTTTAAGCCCTATTTTATATACCTAACGGGACTGTTTCTTCCTTCCGTAGATAGATGGTGTGATGTGAAGGGATTTTAAGTTAATGCCTTTTAATGCATTGAGTTTGATGATGATGATGATTATTATTATTAAACTCTTTATTTGTACTATAAAGATATAAAAAAGAATAAAAAAGAAAGAAAGAACAAGCAATAGTACAAAACGCAGCCTTATCGCTTTATAGTGATTTCTTCCAGGCAACCTTAGGGTAAGGAAAATTATATGAAAATAAATAAAACAATACGAGTGGTAAAAGTGGTCATCATAAACTTACATTCTAATAACTAAATACTAGTACATAAATTGAATATACACAAATATTAATAACACAGATTAATAAGATTAATAAATATAATATATTACATATAAAAATTAAACAAATAAAGTAGTCTTCAGTTTGACAGAAAATGTATGTGTCTTGAGTGTTTTTTTAATGCTAAATGTAAGTTATTTTTAATACGGCTGATTTTTCACAGAAATATTTATAACTGGATACCTAATCTACTGACATAGTAAATGATATGTAGATAAAAAAGCTCAAGTTGATCAAATGGATATATTTGCAAACTTGTACTTTACTAGCTTTTGACACCAACTTCGTTCGCGTCCCTCAGGAACAGTGCTCGGGAACAGCTTTCCCGAATGTTGTTATGAGATAATTAAATAACTATACATTCTGTTTACAAAACAATTTCGTAAGTACTTAAAAACAATTAGGCATTTCTTTTTTTTTTTTTCTTTTTTTTATGTTAAGGTCGACAGACAGGTTGACGGTCCACTTGATGATAGGTGGCTATCGTCGTCTATAACACAAGAAACGCCACAGTGCTGGCTGCCGACTACAGGAGGATTGGATAAGGGATTAGGAGGGGATAAGGAAATGGGCTCTGGCATCCCTTACTCACTCACCGAAACACAACAGCACACGTACTGTTATTTCACGGTTGTCTTCTGTAAGGGGGTGGTTACTGCCCCCAAATGACAGACCAGAGCCAAATTTAAAAAGTTCATTTTCAAAGTTGACCCTGCCGGGAATCGAACCGGGGAACCCTTGAACAGAGCAGTACACCAACCACTCATCCATTTCTCTTGATGATAGGCTGCTATTAACACAAGCAACGGCATAGTTGCTGCAAGCTCGCTACCGACCATAGTAGGATTATGGATAAGGGATAGGAAAATGAGCACTGACATCCCTTACCTACTTACTAACCGAAACGAAATTCACGATGTTCTTCTGTACGAGGTGATATAATTTGCAGAAAAAATTTTCATTTGTGCGTATCCGGCTAGTCCCTAGTTTATTTATGAATAAGTGCTTAAAATAAGTTCAGTACTTGCTTCAAATCACATTATCATGTTGCCGGCCGGCAGAGTCACGTGCCGTTTGAAAAAATATATTATATTCCTAACAAACGACAAAATATAATCCCCGTAATTAGTCAAATATTACACAGTCCTCTGGTCGCGAAATCCATAGAACCTGAAATACTTGTTTCCGTGTTTGGTTTGTTCAAAAGCAACAGTGCTATTCATGGGGAACAGTAGAGAAACAAGAATCTATTGGAATATCGAGAGGGTATTTTGTTGTATTGTTACAATATAGTTTATTTTATTATTAACTAGCGGCCCGCCCCCGGCTTCGCCCGGCGTGCAGTTTTTATATACCCTAAAACATTCCCCGTTTATCCCTCTTTCCATTAGCGAAAACCGAATTAAAATAGGTCTACCTGTTCACGCGTGATGCCGTGACCAGGAGAAATGGGGATTCATTTTTATATATAAGATTTTGTGCAAAACTTCGGTCATTAAATATAAATTAAATTAAAAATACATATAAGGATTCGCGTTAATGATGTTTTAAAATGTCCTTTAATTGTTAAAGTTTCACAATAAAAGGTGTTACACCATTTATGCAATCTTTATCCATACTAATAATATAAATGTAAAAGTAAATCTGTCTGTCTGTCTGTTACTTTTTTCACGCCTAAACCGCAGAACCGATCATCATGAAATTTTGCATACACGTTGTCATTGATGCAAGAATGGAGATAAGGTACTTTTCATCTAGAAAAAAGTACTATTTCCGAAAGATCATTTAAGGCCTGGCAAAGCTATAACTGCAATAAAGATGTTAGGTTAAATTGCTCATATATTTAGTCAGGCGTTTTTTTTTTATTTTGCGGGGCGAAGCCGCGGGTCCCAGCTTGTTGTTCATATGTTTTTGTTAGGCGTTGAATTTTTTATTTTTATTTTTAGATGGTGCCTCGGTACTATGTTACCCTATGAAAGGTATACCCTATGTTCTTTTCTGTATCCTATGTCTAAAATTGAATGATGACTTTTTGAGTAGTTAAGGCGTGAAAGCGTTACAATGTCTTACATAGGGCTACATGTTATTCACAATCGCTCAGATTACAAAGTTATTTCTTAACCTGAGCGCAATCGTTAACTTTTTTTAATATCGTGGTATTGAAAGAGATTTTATGAGGAAGAATCCGATTAAAAGCTCATAGTTTTTTTTACTCTTTAAGGCGACGCCAGCCCCTAATGATAAAAAAATCCACTTATTTGTAACCGTTTTCCTTTTAAATTATCATAATAATTATAATTTAAAAAATACTCAAATCATCTGCAGGATATATGAAAAGAGATCATCATAATTATTTTTTAAATTATATTTAATTATATGTAACCGTGCGATTTGCTTAATAATCAATGTCTTAAATAGCTAATTCTTAAGATAAATTTTAAGATCCACTATCTGAAGGCTCATCAAAAGAAAAATTTGAATTATGCTTTATTTAATTTTTAAATAGATATTTCTGAGATTTGCAAGTAGCGACTCCCCCTCAGAAGTGCCGTCAATTCAGTACAGAACGAGTTTTGCGGCTGGAGTCGCCTTAAGTAAGATATACAAGGTATTACGTACCAGAGCTCACCTACGATCAAGTGAACCTACTTGCCATACTTTATCATAAAAATATTACATATAGTGTAACAATAACATATTATTATTATTAAAAATTTCCAAGATTTAGTAATTAAGCCAGAAACGATAAGTATCATGATCGACAAAATGGAAGTTTCCCTATAGAGTAAATTTTCGTCAAAAACCTTGGCAACATTGTTCAGCGTCAACAGGCAAATAGTCAGCAAATTTAGCTTTTAGAACTTTAGTCTCCTAATAATAGAGGTTATATTAGAACTGATAAAGAAAGATATCCATCGTTACAACGTAGGGAATCTTGTTTGCCTACTCATTGTCCTTCGTAAGGAGACGTCCTTTATAATCCGTGTTGACATGTTCTACTTTGTTCAGAAAAAATGAATATTATTTTCAAAAATTTGCTACCGCATATTATGTTTTACTTTGAGATTTAATTTTTTAAGAAAGTTGTTTGTAAAAAATCTCGATGAAAAGTAGTAGCAGCATGACCAATATTATTTTTTCTTTACAGAATTACTTAAATCTTTGATTTTTGATAATAAACTTATGTATTAATTTCGTTTTTAAATCTTTGGTTTTATCAATCAATATATTTTTGTACTTAACCAAAGTTCTACATTTATTTACCAACTCAATTAAAATATATACAGCGATATATATTATTTCCACTTGATAATGAAGACCATTGTTTTAAAAACGGATGTAAATATTGGTATTGAAAAATATTAAAAATTAGCAATTTAATACAAAAATTAAATATTAATGTATTTTTGGAGTTTACTCCTTAAGAATCAAATTTCATATAAGGACTCGGGTAAGGAAATTTTATGACGAGCAAAATTAATACAAGCGTTAACTAAAAAGCGTTACGTTATCTGTCACTTTGACATTTAAGCGACAGCTAAAACATGTATTTATGTTCCCTAATTCTATTCTCTGGGCCTATAAAAACAAATGCCGAAATCTTGTATGAAAAGTGTAGTCCCCATTGAGGAACGAAACGATAGCGCGTTATAACCTCCCGGCGCGGCGCATCTGTCGTCGAAAAAATGAACTATTTGAACTCATAAAACGTAGTGACATCTGTGTATACCGAACGTAACTAACATAACTTTTGTTGGAACACGTGACATCCGAGTATGAAGAATGTAAATAAATAATATAAATAATTACATATCCAGTTATCTATTGACACGAGGAAAATTTAATTTTATACGTAAAAAGGAGCAAACATCAGTCTTGTGTCGGAGCTGACGCACACTTTTTTTTTTTAATAAAAACGAGTTTAAAATTCTTATTTTCTTGCCTATTTGTTGAAATTTTTTCTAAAATTTCAAAATAGAAATTAATCAATTACGAAGAGGAGATAAATTTTAGACATTTTTGTTTTTCGTTACAGTTCATTGAAAGTTGTAAGAGGAAATGTGAGAGTGAACATCTGTTCTTTAAGTCACTCGTACTATATTATGGTACGTTTTGCGTATCTTAAAAACTATTATGGTAGTGTTGTGTCATTAATAAAATGAGTTACATATGTATTTACATAACACATTGAAAAAAATAATATCTGCATTGGACTCTCCCCTTTTACTGAACAACAATTTACCATTGTTCTATGAGGAATTTAAACATTTTGTACTTATTGTACTTATTGAATAACAATGATGTTGCAAAAACGAAAAACATCTCTTATAATCTGTATTAATTTTATTTCTTGAAAAGCTCGGCGTTCAAAACAATACAGTTTTACAAACTTGGTAAAGCCCACGGGCCATTAAGTTAACATCAACCTTAATCAAAGTACCTACACAAGATTTGAAATGACTCAGAATATTATGGCCATCTTAAATATAAATTTTATATTACTTTAACAAAGTTTAAATACTTACAATGATTATATTTTTTACTGAATTACTAAACATACTTTTCATGTTACGCTAATATCTGTTCATATATTGTTTTTCGGCGAAAAAATCTTCAGATACAGCTACTCTTAAATTATAGTAGATTTTACAACAAGTGCACAAAACTTTTCAAAACTTTTCCTCTACATTACTATCAGTCCTCGCTCGGATAAAAATGGTTTTGTGGACGAATCATAAACTCTGCTTTTCACTTCGATTGCGAGGAAATAAAACAGTAGTATAACATAACATTTCTTTAAATGCACGAAAAAACAAGAGCTGTTTCCGGCCGCTTTATTTTTTTAAAATCTTACGACATTGACATTGACATATTATGACATTGGCTTGGGCTGCAGACCTATACAGCCTACTATTAAATTAATTTTGTAATAATAATTTTCTTAAACTAATTAAATAACCTACCGTGCTTGAATTTGAATTTTAATATCTTTTATGTCTTAAAAAACACATAAGACAAATAAATTTAAGTAAATATTATAAAATAACAAATTCTATCTATGAACTTCTTATTGTGTTTGGCTGTATGGCTCATTTTCTTTGCTTTAATATAGATACATTTATGAGTAGATACGTTAATGCACTTGTGAACAAAATTCGATTTTGTGCAGCCTATATCCTGCACAAATAAGCACTTTCAGAGCATGAGATATATTACTAGTGAAAATAATATTACTAGCTGTGCACGCGACTTAGTCGCGTCTCTTTATAAAATATTATTCGCTGATGAATTTTTAAAATCAGTCCATTAGTTTTTGAGTTTATTCATTACAAACATAAAATAATACATACATACAAATCTTTTCTCTTTATAATATTAGTATAGATAACCCCCGAACATATTTATCGCCGACAAAAGTATCCTATATGTCAATCCGGGTAATAAACTACTTGTGTGCCAAATTTCATCCAAATCCGTTGAGCCTTTTTTTTATGTTAAGATCGGCAGACAGGCTGACATCAAGGTCCACTTGATGGTAGGTGGCTACCGTCGCCTATAACACAAGCAACGCTAAAGCTGCTGCGCTGCCGACTACAATAGGATTACGAACATCCAAAATAAAAAATTTCACGTTTATAATATTATATACGAGTATACGAGTATAACTATTCTAATATTCTAATTAAAGAATCATTTCTACCAATTTTTATTTTACCTGGTTGCCAAGTGTGAGATGAATCTTCATAATTTTCTTTCATTATTACGAAACAAAATCTTCTGTCAGCCCACGATTCTTCTTTAACAAAACAATTAAGTTACAATTCTTAATTAAGTTTAACCAAACCTGACGGTGATAAGACTAGACTAATTTATTTGTTGTCACAACAGTTTTGATTGTATTTACACTTAGAAACTCTCTAGAAGTTATATTAAACTCGATCAAGACACTTAATAAATTCAAATTGAATAGACCTGTGGTGTTTTCACGGTCTTGATAAAAGTATTTTTATTCGTTCTACATGCACGGCATAATATCTTACATCCATACTACTTAACATCCAGGTATAACCTGGTCATTTCTTACATCGCATTCCCCAGCAACATCCTTTCGGGGACCGTTCCTGCACCTGGTGGTTCCACTCGATAATTCGATCTAAAGCTAAAGTTGCTTTGGCTTAGTTTATATATAGGTTTTTATTTTTGAGAGGATAGGTATTCATACTCACCCGACAGTCCGATTTTACTTTTGTGGTCCTTGGACCTAAATAAAAAAATAAAATAACACATTGATTTCTTAAGTAATCCAACATTTTTAAGCCAGATGACCAATACCAGACGGTAGCCAGATGACCAATACGCAAACGGTGCCATGCTTGTGTATAAACCCAAGTTCATATCTAGTTCAATCGTGGTCCATTTTGGTACGGACTCCACAAGCAGCGTCCTCAACTAAGAAAGCCTGATTTTATTGATCTTCACAAGCGTATCTTTGGATATCTACAGAAGGAAGTACTCTGTGTAGCTCGTCGTCTTCTCGTCTCGACAAAAATTTTCAATACTTGTGCCAGGTAATGAACATCAGCTTGCTATTTATTTATACGTTCAGTAGAAAAACTTAAGATAGATCCAATCCAAGTAGATCCAAAGATGATACCATTTCATTCAAATATAAATAGGTAATTTAACAAAACTAAATTTCAGTCACTGTATTATTGAGGTTAAGTAGTAACAGGACTTCATGAATAACGCAATCATGAAGTCAGCAGTAACCATCTTCTTATATAAAAGAGGACTTTATTTTTTACCGTCTTCCCTAGCAAGTGAACCGTCAGCCTGTCTGCATGATAAAGAATTAAGTTTGCATCAGACTACAGATACCTATATTAATGTTGCACTCAACAATTAATTCAAATTTAAATCTTCTTGGCGACCATCCTGGCTATCTACCTTGGAAGCTACTGCAGGAAAGTGGGAGCGAGTGCTTATACAAAAATGTCAACCAGAATGTCTTTCCCCTGCCTCTGTTACGTTTCCCTTGTATTTTTCCTTGTATCGATAGATGAAGAATTAAGTATTTTTCATCCTCATTACGTGTTCGAAATATTGCAGCTTCCTCGCCTTAATCGCTCTTAGCACTTCTCATGCGATGCAAATTAAAATAAATTAATTGCAATGGTTCGTTTTGCCTGACTTTTTTTTTTCAATATATTACACACATTTACAGGTTGAAAGTCATTTTTTAATTATTCAAATTAATTATTAAATATTTTATTTAATTATGAAATAGTTTTTAAAATGTATTCAGGTTCAGATTTTTAAATAGAAATAAAATACCATTAAACACATTAATCTTTTAATACGATCGCCATTAAAAGAGTTTACATCTCAAACAGAGTTAGATTTATTTACAGAATTTGTAAATTTATTTTGCTATGTACAAAAATTTTAAACATAGCTCCAATCTGCCATCGAGTTAATTTCTTAAGACTGTAAGAAAACTTTCAATTTATTATTGAGATTAAACTTTAATGAAAAATATACTTAGGCACTGGTAGATTCACTATTGTCGGTTAAAGAGGTTAAAGGATGAAACATATTATGAACACCGGGCCGGGCGCTCACCGGGTTTTTCTCAACGTGCCCCGGCCGGGTTTGCTATTTGTCACCGTGCCGCCGACGGGCCGCCACCGGGCGTTGCCCGTGCCTTGTCATTTCCAAGTACTATTATACTATTTTGTATTAATATTACTATACTAGCTATGCCCGCGACTTCGTATGCGTGGTATTCGGAAAAACGTGTAACTTTTTTGTTTTTAAACAGATTTTTTTTGTTTTTCAACGAAAATGTGAATTTCGAAATTTCGTCGTGAACGAAAAATTCGTCTCCCTGAGACCTCTTAAATGAGTACCAACACGGGGGGTCTGCGACGCACCGCTCCCGAGATAATTTTGAAAAAGTCCAAAAATGCGAATATCGAAATTTCGTCTTCACCGAAAAATTCCTCTCCCCGAGACCTCTTAAATGAGTATCAACACGGAGGGTCTGCGACGCACCGCTCCCGAGATATTTTTGAAATTCTTTTTTTTTTGAAAAAATATTTAAGCAGAAATATATTATACCTACCAGAAATATATTAACATATATTATTTAAAAAATATTATACTTCGAGGCAGTCAGCCTCGGGTTAATTAATTAATTAATTTATTTATAATTTTAACAATTTAAAAAGAAACTAAATATACATTAAATGATACCACTAAAAAAACTAATAGCTACTATACCCCGAGGGGGCCTCGCGAAGCTGTCTCCGAGCGCACTGTGAAAACAAACATTTTATGAAATTTCGAGATTGGAGCGCTCCGGCCGTGCCCCGGCCGTGCTCCGGCCGGGGCACGGACACGGCCCGGTGTAATATGAATTGATCCATACAAAAGCATACTAACAATATCTTCACCGGGCTCCGGCCGGGGCACGGACGGGGCACGGCCCGGTGTAATATAAATCATCCTTAAAGGTATAAAACGACAATAGCCCTGTTTTGGCTCTCGTCTGTTGACGGGGCGAGTATTCGAAATAAAAAAATACATTTATTTTATTATAATTAATTAAAAAGTTTATAAATTGTCTTTAAAACACTTATGCTTAAACTTACGCTTTCATTTCACAATACCAAATAATTGCAAGTATATCAACTAAGTTCTAAGAAAGTTTCAATTAAGAATCTGCATCTACCAGTCAGTACATTTGATCTAAGGTAATAATTATATTTTCTACGTGACAGACTACAAAAAATTACTCTATTAATTGAAAACAGTTGCAGAAATATGTCAGTATTATCCAACATGGCAGACTGAATGCATAAGAAGCCCTGAAACGATCAATGATTCTTGACAATTCAAATTGAAACAGTAGATGCTGTTTCAATGTAATTGATTGATAGAAAATATTTTTACATTTATTAGCTAGTTTAGTTACGTCAGTTTTTTTTATGTTTAAAAGTTGTTTTCTAGCAGTATAAACAGTTTTAATGGATTATTATCATTTGCCTCCAATAATGTAATTGCGATAAATAATAATCAATTGAATTTTTAAATTATCAAGCAAATCTCTCTAACACGTAGGAAATCAGCATTTATAGTCTCGGAGCTTCTTGAGTAATATCACATAAAATTTGAGATCAAGACATAGATTAATATGTGACAAATTTCATTTTAAATGTAAGAACATAATAATTAATACATTATTAAACCTGCAAAATAGAGTCAACTAAAACTCAAACTTATTATATAACATCTTTGGTAATCCATTCAAGAAATATCATTGATTAATTATAATAAAAAATAAGCATATTTTACTCAAATAATTAGATATCCTAATAATTCGATGTCAATGTTTCTTAGGCTAAGGAAGAGAATAATATGCTACTAATAACTAATTTTTTAAAACAGCTACTTCTATTTCAATAAAAAAAATTATTAAAAAAAAACCATTATGGCATTTCATCGTCGAGACCTTACTTTTATAATGTCTGAGAGCTTGTTGGAGAATTTCAAATTAAACTCTGAGTCAATGGTGTCTAGTTCAAGACGTTAGAGTTTAGACGTTGAAATGTGGCTGACCATAACGTATTTCAACGTCTAAATTCTACTCTAGTTAAAGAAGTTTTTATTTTATTTTATTAAAGATGGGTTTGCTTTTGGCCAGAATCTGTCCATATAGGAAAGATGAGGCCGACGATGAAGCGACTCACCCAAAAGATGCCTATTCACTCGAACCTTGAAAAGATTTGGGTTGCATGAGCTCGGAAATACAGACGCCCCGGCAGGGAGTTCCAATCCCTGCCGGGGTGTAAAACATATTTTGTAATGCGCACTAGCAGTGCGCATTACAAAATATGTTTTAAAGCGCTTGGTTCGAATTAGAAGGATTTCGACAAGGTGAGGATGGTAACCAGCCGCCTTCCCCTTTCTACGTCTGCATGTCCGATAGAAGAAAGGAGAAGGCGGTATGATCTCATGCAGCTCCCGAGCACACTCTCCGAAGTTCTTAAGTCTGTACGATAGGTTTCGTATAAAGATCTTATGTATTCATCATCATTTACCATTTACCCGCAACTTTTCAATGTCGTCTGACAATTAAATCCCTTAGACCCTCCTTCCATTAGATCTAAACTAGTCAGACTAGTGAGAGGATCTAAACTAAATCTAGACTAGAGGAGAAGGTTAGAGGATGTTCAACATAGTGTCTCTCAGCAAGTGACATTAACAGAACCAACATAAGTCTTGTTATAAAATTGTAACAGTAATTGTTGATCAATCCAGTACATTTATCGGTCTTTATAATAGAACTAAAGAAAATGCCTTAATAATTCACAGTTAAAACACATTTAAATTGTTAATTTCCATCTCCTAGTATTTCTTTTTCGAGTATTACTTTAACTATTTACAATAGCTTTCCTTAAAAGTACATAATTCTTAGTCAAGACTTACAACTTAAACTTAATAAAAATAAAAAATAAAAGTCGAAAAACTTCAATCCGTTCATAATGAACTTACCAGTTCAATACTTTCGTTGATTATATTCTGAGTTCTTTCGTCCTCGACCGATTCGGGGTCTATTTCTATCTCAGCGTCAAAATCTAATAAAGTGTATTCAGTATGAATACTACTGCTGTCTTCACTGTCATTCACGTTGAAGTATGTCACGGTTGCGTAACACACGGGCGGCCTATTTTGATCGGGACTGCTGCGTGCCGAATCGTACGCCGAATCTGACCGCGTCCCATCGCTATTACCGCAATCGTTACTCCCGTAACTCTTCAAACTCTCGTTCTGCGAACTGTCGTAACTGTTGTAACTGTTGTAAGACGTGTTCTCGTATTCGGAAGCGACTTGTATAGGCGGCAGAGAAGTTCTACAGGAGCAGAATCTTTGTAAATCAATTTCTGGCCGCGCGTCCACTGTCCCGCTGTAGGACGGCGAGCGGACGAGCGAAGGCGAAACGCGATTGCGTGTGTTTTTACGATACTGGCTTCTTTTGAATAATTTGAAAGCCTGGAAAAATTACAAAAAATATTTGATAAAAGTATTCCGTAAGATGTTTGAAATTGAGATGTACATGAGAAACATGTTTAAATTACTTTCTTATATGATTATTGCTGAACAATGTGTTTAATCGCACGTAATAGGTTAGAGCCAAATCCTTGAAGATCTATATTTGACAGAAGCTATCCCTTCATTGCATATTATATACGCAATGTATTGTATCTTTTCAAATCGCTAAATTTACAAGCATAAATTATGCTTCTCAATTTGGCATTTATTTGGCATTTTTCTGAAGTGGTATTAAGCTGCATCAGTAAAATGCCAACTTAGCATAAAATAAAAATGAATTTAAACAAAATACCAAATACATTAATCCAACAACTACAGACACTATCTATGTTTCACATAAAATTATTAAGATATTATCATCGCGAACAAAGAAGATTTATAGTCAAGATAGTCTACGTATCAAAGGTCCACTCGGCCTAGTCCCGATTGATTGGATGGAATGGGAAGGGTACTCTGTATAAATAATACTAAATAAAATTAATTTAAGGACTTAAACTCAGTAACAATTGGAAATTCAACTCTCGAATTGTGGACGAGAACATCTACTTGGGACAAACAGTCCAATTAGGTAGAGCCAACTTCGAGAAGGAGGTCAATCGACGAAGACGACGAATCCAGCTCGGATGAGCATCATTCGGAAAGCTCCGAGACGTCTTCTCGTCCAAAATTCTTCGGTGTATTAAAACAAAAGTTTTCGACCAATTGTGTTGCCAGTGATGACATATGGCGCTGAAACGTGGTCTCCAACTATGGACCTCGTAAGAAAGCTCAATGAGCTATAGAGAAGGCTATGCTCGGGGTTACACTGCGAGATCGAATCAGGAATGAGGAGATCCGTCATAACCCGGAGGATTAGTAAGTTGAAGTGGCAGCGGGCAGGACATATAGTACGGAGAGCCGACGGTTTTCGAGTGGAGGCTACGTGCTGGCAAGCGCAGCGTACGACGTCCACCCACAAGGTAGATAGCGACCTGATAAGGGCCGCAGTCGACGGTGGCTTCAGACTGCTTCTGATCAGTCCTTTTGGAGAATTAGAGGGGAGGCTTTTATCCAACATTGGACGTCTTAAGGCTGCGATGATTACCGAGAATGAATGGGTATCATTTATTGCTATTTATTGCCTTGTCCTACCTTAATATTATACGTTTATAGCTATTCATTACCTATCTTAAACCTATCATTAGACATTATTTTCTTTTTTTTCTTTTTTTTTTTTCTTTTTTTTTCTTACTAACTTTTTTTTTTCTAACTTTATTGCCGGGATGCTACTTCGACTTTTATTGGCGTAGACTGTGCCTCCTTTAATTGCGGCGGCATCTGCCATGTTATTTTTTCCTGTTCCTTGTTGTGTGTTTTTTTCGGTGCCTGCCTCGTTGGAGGCCATGTAATAATAAATAAATAAATAAAATATTCACAATTTCATATAGGTATATGCCCTAAATAAAAAATAACCCCTAAGTGTTGAGATGATTTACTGGGGATACCCAAATACCTGTAAGTTTAACAATACGATACATCTGCACTTCACATGTTTCTTATAAAAATAAATGAAAAATAAATATCTTCATTTAAATAAGAAAATAAAACGCTGAAAACTAACTGCACAATAAGAGGTGTAGTTGTTGTAAAGAAATTATTATTCTTCAGAAGCATTAAAGTTCTTTCACTTTTTAATAACTAATAGCACAGAATATATACTAGTACTAGACGTACAGAAGTTGCACTCCTTTGATCTCGAAGAAAGCCGCCATTTTAATAGCCTACAAAATTTCCAACGCACCTGGTGCATTCGAAATCGCACCTTACTACTACGCTCACAAGAGCGCAATTTCTTTGTGTTCAGAATTTACCTACACCACAGCCCAAGCGTCAGGGTTGTACAAACGTACAAACAAAGTAAAATAAATAACAACATAATTTTACGTGCATTTCTATTTGTAACATCCGACACATAAAAAAAGGTTCATTAGGTATTTATTTGGTTAACATGCATCTTAATATCTTTTAAAAAAAGGTTCGTATGATGGCATCTCATTTCTTTTTGTAGATAGTCCTACTTTTTTTCCTTTCTGGTACCTTCTACTTCTTTAATTCTATATATTTATACATATAATAATCATATATATATAATTTCGGGCCAGTTTGCTACATACATCAACTGCATAAATAACTTTGTAATCCTATATATTTATATGGGATTACAAACTTATTTATGCAGCTGGTGTATCTAGAAAACTGGACCGAAAATGCAAAATATTTTAGTTTTTCCTTGATTTATACAATAAACACTAATTGTGTTCTAAATTTGAAACTTTTATATCTGCTAGAAGAGTTTTAAGTTTTTTCAATTACGATTTATTTCGCTAAAACGTATTAATGCGAATTATATTATGCCTTAAGAGTTAATATATTAGAGGGTAGAAATAAAATATAATTTAGCCAATAATATTTCACGCCCAATTATCCAATATAGATATTTATTTATTATTGTTAATTTATTTAACAATTTTTTGTTATTTTATAATTTACTAAAAAAAAAGAATGAAGAAGAAATTTGAGCGAATTACCCACGAAAAGAGTATTGTAAGTACACGCCTTCCTACTGTAGTATCAAAAATACTCATAAAAAATTACGAGTAAAATAAAAAAGAAATAAATGTTTCTTACCTTTCAGGATCTTTCGGTAAAGTAAAAAAAGAAAACTTTAAATCCTTCTGTTTATTGCGACAGCCGTCCACGCAGCAATTATTACGATTCCTCATTATAAAGAACAGTAGCGTTTATAGTACAGTGCTGTTGGAGCAATAAATGATCGACGTTCGCGTGTACAAACAAGCGCGGGGCGGCCTCGACTGATTTGTACCTTCCAGGTACCGCGCGCTGTAGGTGCTTATCGCGGTAGGTATAGGCGAGTGACGGAGGCCTGCTAATAGGTTATTAAAAAGTGAAACAATTCCCTAACTGCAGGCAGTTATGCTCAAGGAGGCCAACGTTGAAAGCATAAGGTTATTACTCAAAAAAGAATGAAAAGAAGTTTGTTATTTTAAAAAGGTTGAGCGATGGTTCCTAGGAAAAACCATTATACTTTATAATTTCGCTGTCATAGATTGGGCAGCAGTAACCAACACCTTTGCAGCGACCATCGTGAAATAACAGCATGTGTGCTGTTGTTTTTAGGCCTATCCCTAGTAATGCCTTAAGAACTAATTTAATCTAATTTAATCCCTAATAACATTTTTAATAACTAATTGGAATTGGTTAATTTTTAATTGTTTAATTTTTCCGTTAAATAAAATCAATGTGTTTATTCTTACTGATCAAAATTTTCCATTTTTTTTCGATAGTGATTCAAGTTTATTATATTTCTCATAACTTTGCTTTAAGCATTGTAAAACTTTTATAATTAATAGTTACATATATACATATCTATACATAACATAATAAAATTGTAATCGAGCCATGTCTAAACATTAAATATAAAAAAAAAACAAATTGTACACGTTGTACTTCCGTTACCGAGGTCAATAAAATAGTTTTTACAATTTTTGTCTTTTTGTCTGTGCATTTGTGCACGCTAATCTCAGAATCGGCTCAACCGATTTGAATGTGGTTTTCACTGGTGTATTGTAGCAAGCTTCCCGTAACATTTAGTGTTTGTTTCATTCCAATCGGTTTACAAACAAAAAAGTTACGCGCTGTACCAAATACCACGCGTACGAAGTTGCAGACTCAGCTAGTTACAAAATAAACTCGCTTTCTGCCTGTGTCTGTCTCTCCGCTAATTTCTTCTAAATCACTCAACCGAATTTGATAGGGTTTTCAATAATCAAAAGAGCGATAACTTGGGGAAGCCAAGGGCAGGTCGCTAGCATAATTTTTGCCGACCTACTTACTATTATTTTCTACAGACTGGTAACGATTATAATAGGTCTAACATGTCAACAACCCTGACCACCTGATAAGTACCCCCTCCCCCCACCCATCAAAAGTCAAATAAAAATAAAAAATTTCGAAGTCAATATTGTTATGATTGATTGGACGTGGTAATAAAAAAGTGGGTTTCAATCGTCGTCAAAGTTGTTTGTCGACTTTGAGGCTTCAATGTATTTATTGGTGGATCAACAAAAAAATATTTACCAAAAGAATTGGGTTAATTTAATAAAAATGTTGTTCCATTAATTTAGGATTATGTGTGGCACGTAGATAGTGCCATACTTTATCTTCCACTAGGGAAAACCCCCCTGTATTAGTAACATGCGAGGAAGTTTTAAAATAAAAAAACATGAAATTTAATTTATATAATTCAAATAACTTTATGTCTATTGCACTCTGACGAGAATATAATTTAGTATTATAAATACACAAGCGACTCGCCCTCGGCTTTGCACGGATGCAATTTATACTTACACAAACTTTTCTCATTGTTTATTTTTTTACGTTAAGACAGGCTGACGGTCCACTTGAGTAGGTGGCTTGACCCTGCCGGGAACCCTAGGACAGAGCGTTAAGGCAAGCACCCTAACTATGAGTAGTCCAACGGGCTCGTCAAAATCAATTTATACTAATTTTTATTCTCTTTATGTCTCTTAGTAGGGCAAGAATTTAAATTTCGTTAGAGTTATTTTTTTTTTGCCTTTTTTTTGCTGTGCTGCCGACTACAGTAGGATTAAGGATAAGGGATTGAATAGGAAAATGGGCTCTAGCATCCTTTACTCACTCACCGAACACACATTTTACGGTAGTCATCTGCAAATGGGTGGTACTGCGAAACTCAGTGTGCCCTGCCACTACTTTCCAGCTCCTGACCAGAGCCAAATTTGAAAAGTTAATTTTTTTTAATTTTACTCTGCCAGGAATTGAACCTGGGAACCTTAGAACCGAACGTTAAGGCTAGCACTCTAACCACTCATCTAACGGGGTCGTTGTTCGCTCTTTCCATTAGTGAAAACCGTATCAAAATCCTTTGGGTGGTTAGAAGAGAGATAGAGATACTTTAAATATCTCATTTATCATGAAAGTAATATTCAACATGTTTCACTATTCGATGTCAGAAACAAATATGAACTTTTCCAAACGGTTTTTTTAAATAGAGAATTACAAATCTAAACGGGCCGAAATGAACTTGTCACTTCGAATTTCGAATCAATTTAAAAGTGAATAGAATTTGCCTTACGGTAAAACTTTTCACACCTACAGGTTTTATGACCTGGTTCGCAGTTCAAACACATGTATCGGAAGTTTAGCACCAAATGTTATATTTAAATGACATCACATGTCCTCGTGAACCTTGCCACCCCCCGTGGGAACAGTAGGGAGACAGTTGCTACACCTGTCTGTACTTAATTCTGCACACGAACTAGGCATAACGTGACTATTTCAAATACGTCCCGTATTTGTACACGTTATAGTTTAGGTGAAATGTAATTTTATAAAGATAAAATTATAATGTTAATAAAATATTCATAAATTATAGGTTTTAATACCTAAGTATATAAATAATTATTGCGATAATTTTCCCTTTTTATACCTATCTTTTTAAAAGTTAACCAGCTTGCCCTACAGACGATATTTTGCTTTATACAACAGGCCAAATACGATTATAGATACTGTATTTTACTGTAATTTAAATGAAAGCTTATATTTATTTCTATATATTACTAGCTGTTGCACGCGACTTCGTCCGCGTCTCTTTATAAAATATTACTGGCTGATAATGTAGCTTTCTATAGGTGAAAGAATTTTTAAAATCGGTCCAGTAATCTTTCAGTTTATTCATTACAAACATACAGTTGTATGGAGGGGCGATAAAGGGGAAAGATGGGGGAGGGTGAGTAGCCTATGATACTCGCCTATGACATAGGTGAGTACTATAGTATAGGTGAAAGAATTTTTAAAATGTGTCAGTAGTTTTTGAGTTTATTCATTACAAACATACAAAAATACGTACATACAAATATTTTCTCTTTATAATATTAGTATAGAAGCATAGATATTTTTTTGTACATGTGTCACTGATAGTTTGATCCGGTAGGTGCCAATGTGAAGTCATTGTTTTGGAGTAGTCGCGTTATAAAAGGTAAGTGTATAAAACAAAGGTAGGGGCGTCCGGAATCCATCCGTGACGCACGTACGATAAAGCACTAGAGCAAAAAAACAAGGTTACTGATACACGTGACTGCGTTCAAACGGTTAAAAGTCAGACTCCAAATGGGCATTACTTTTAAGTTTTTTGGATCTTATAAAAAATGTTTTTTTTTTTTCAAAACCTCTTACAAATAGATTATCAAAAAGTAGATAGGTTATTTGACAGTTTTAAAATAAATCACGGTCTTATCAAATTGACTCAAAAGCTAAATCTCAAGATGATAGATTGACGATACAAAATGATGAATTTATTTTATATGTATATGTACCTATATATAGTACATTAAGCTAGGAATGTATTAGCTCTAATTTCACCTAAAGATTCTAATCAGTGGAAACTAAAATGCCGGCCAAATTTTTCAAAATATCGTACTTACGAAATCGCATGCAAAAGCTTGTTTAGTTATATCTGCCAAGATGTAGCGTGGCGGGCAATTTAGACTTACTTCCTGTGCCCGGAAAAAGTCGAGAGTAAAGCTCACAGTAAAGGCTATACGAGTACATATATTTCAATATTTTAAATTATGTAACTACAGAAAATATAAGTACGGAAAATATAGAGATGAGGGAGCCTATGTTACTCGCTGATAATGTAGCTTTCTATAGGTGAAAGAATTTTTAAAATCGGTCCAGTAGTATTCGACTTTGTTCATTACAAACATACATTTGTATGGAAGAGGAGGTAAAGGGTGGAGGGAATGGGGGATGGTGAGTACTGTAGCCTATGTTAGCTATTCCTGATAATGTAGCTTTCTATTGGTGAAAGAATTTTTAAAATCGGTCCAGTAGTTTTTGAGTTTATTCATTACAAACATACAAAAATACATACATACAAATATTTTCTCTTTATGATATTATTAGTATAGATGTAAAATTAATTTTCGTTATTGTGTTATTTGAACTTTATCACAGTTTCTTTCGGTAGTTTTTTCATTATTACTAAAAGGAAAAACTAAAAAATAATCTAGTTATCCGAACCCATGAATACAAATAGAAAGAAAAATGGTATAGTTTCCTCGCAAAACCCGTGTTGCTATCGACGTTTTCTGTCGTTAACATATTTCAGATTCCACAAAAAATCTTTTATTCAGAGTCCTAATTGGACAGAGTTATGCAAGAATTATTCAGTTTGAAATATGTTTTATTTAGATATTCAATCAAGCTTTTTTTACTCAGTTTTATTGTCAATCAAAGGAATATTTAGTTCCTTTCGAAAATATATTCTTGTACATTTTTCTTGTAAAAAGAAAAACCGTTTAGTTGACTGTTTTGAATAAAAATATCTGCTACTATCTACATTTAAAAGTAATTTTTGTATCTGAAATAATTTAATTTAAATGTGAATTTAAATTAAATTATTTCAATATTCAATAAATTTTTAATGTGAAGACTAACTTTACAAACAAATTCGTTCTGCTTCAAAATTGGAAAAGTTGTTGGCAGAATTATATGCGAATGTGATTATTTTAAAGTATTGTGGACTTAATTAATATATTTTTTTAAATGCCTACCTACACCATAACCGTTTGTAGCACACATTTTAAATCTATATATACATACTAATATAATAAAAGTGAAGAGTTTGTTTATTTAGTTGAACGTGTTAAAGTCTGGAACTATCAGTCGGATTCTAAAATTCTTTTTGCATTTGGTAGCCCAATTTTTGTTTAAGGTTATTTAAATGACCTTAAGCCATGACCTTTAGAATTCAAGCAAAATGAAAGAATTGTCAAAATGAAAGAATGGTAAGCGAAATGAACTAATAGCGCGAGTGATACGATGAAGAGCAAACCAATGCCCAAACATTACCCAGAAAAACCGACATGTGCAATAAAATTAAACGGCAGATTTGACAATTTAAATTAAACGGCAGATTAAACCGGGGGACACAACTAGTCATTAGTAAATGTTACTTTGTAAAAATTGAGGTATCAAACATGAAATTCTCATAATTACGCAGAAACGGTTGAACAAATTAAATTTTTAACTTTTAAGTTAAAATTAATTTTTAACTTAAAAGTTTGCGGGCAGGTCCCCTTTAATGGTAAGTTGCTACTGTGATCGTCGCTACAAACGCAAGCAGCGCTAGCAGAATTTTGTCCCGTAAACAATCTGCGATCCTATACGGTGGTTTCATTCATTGCTTACAGATATATCTTTGCAAGGAACAAGGTGGAGATGAGATAGAAGGTGATTACGATGTGGTATAATTATCTTACACAACGACAGAACAGCACATGTGCTGTTACTATCGCTAGACTTTATCTTGTTCAAGTCTAGTAATGATCCTGTTGAATTTTATATTGTTAGGATTAATGTGAAGCAGTAACGAATTCAAAAGTGAACCTCGATTATCTTGGAACTGTAATGAAACATTTCCTCGTCTTAGTAATTGAGAGAGACGTTTAGCCAAGAAGGTAATTAGACCATATTACGAATTCAGGGCGCGAGGCGGAATTACTTGCAAAAGACAAAAGTAACTAAAAAATAACCTTACTTTCTCTCTTCTTGAACTTGGACTATAAATAATAGAAACTCGCCATTTAAAAAAAAACACGTCGAGCCCTTAAGACCTAACCTAACCCAACAGATTTTGATACGGTTTTCACCAATTGAAAGAGCAATAAATGAGCAAGGTTTTGTATAATTATAATTTTAAAAAAATTATGACATCCGAGTAATAATACTGCTATACTGTTCTGCTGAGCGGTTTTTCTTTTTATTAGTATTTAATTTTATTTTTGTTATTTAAATATGGATAAATTAGTTTATTATTCATTGTTCTTGATTTCAGTTGTTCATTGTTTAATTTTCATTTTCATGTCCTTTTTTTTGTATAGAATTTGCGTGTTGCTGTGCGTGTATTATCGATCGTCTCAATTTCTAGTTTGTAGTTTATTTGTGTATGCCTTAAAATTGCCTTGTGTTACCTATTCCTATTATAAACTTCTTTTGTTTGTGCTGTTGTTGTACCTTTAGAAAATAAATAAATAAATAAATAATGAACCTCAATTGGGTGTATAAATGAGTTATATAAATTGTACATAACACATTCATGTAACCTCGTTTCCTATCACTTGAGCACTTGCACTTTATCGTACCAATAAATTACAATTATGTGTTTATCAAAATGGCTCTAAATCATGACTTGATATCGACGCAATGTATTACATCGCTGGCAGACAGCCGGACGCAGAGAGTAAACAAAAACTATTCACATTAAGCTTATATGTAATAAATAAGTTATATACGTAATTTAATTTAATGGCATAAGTACAATGATTGACAACATTTAACTTTATGAAAAAGTTATTGTTTTTAACTCAACTTACAATAAGTACATAATAAGTACATTTTGGTTTCATTTAATGCTAGAAACAATTATCACCTGTAATTAAGGAAATTTATAGTCCAGTGATATATTAGACTACTAGCCGATAAAGTATTATAAACTAATAAGTATTATAAAATAAAATATTTAAGTAACTAATGCTCACAACGAGGCATTCTTTTTTACTTTTAGTTGTACCCGTCGCGTCGTAACTAAACGAAGGGTGCGATTCGAATAATTTAAGAGGGCACTTTCCAACTCGAACACCTTTCTTTTCCATACTACGTAATTCCTTGATTACTCATTAATTATAGGTCATAGTGATACATAAAAAAACATGACCTTTCTGGGATATAATATGAAGGTTTGCATTGCAACAAAAGATTGAAATTAATTTTATATCCAGTATAATTAATTTCTAAAATGTGCAGAATTTGTGACATTTCTGCGGGTTGAATCTTTTGTAATTACTGACTGAAATCCAGAAATGTTTTCCCATGGAAACATCCTACCTATGTATAATGTACATTTGAAATTGGGTTGCTACCATCTATAAAGGTTTATCTAAAATATTGGAATTGCTGGCGTATCTATATTCATAATTTCGTCAAGGGGTACGGTAGACTCGATTGAAACCTTACCTGAATAATAAAACATAAAAAAAATAAAGATTTCGTGTCGACAACATATATCCGCAAAAATGGATTGTCGAGTATTTTGTTAAATTCTAATGGTGCTGACAGACAAATCGCAGTCGCCATATTGGCCACTCTACCGAAACGTCACTCACTGACACCCGTGACATCTTGAGTGGTTAATAAACGTTCCGTTTCATTCATACTAGCTCACATACGCCTCGCCACTCAATACGTTCGTCGCACCATTCATTTTAAAAACGAAGTGTCCATTACAAAGAACTGTGACTCATGTGTAAAACGAAACGTCTTGCCGCAAACATTGAGCGAAATCTATGCCGCTTTGCCTTTAATATTCCTTGAGAACCGATAACTACAGAAATATCTACCTACATTTTGTACCTACATGTGTACATATGAGTCACATTACACCCGAGCGAAGCCGGGTTTTCATCTAGTGTTTTATTATTTTCGCGAGTTGAATAAGTGGCGCGAATGTGTTGCGTTGCATTCTGTATTCGGTTATCCGCATTATAGTAAGTTGAGGCAACAAATTCTCCCAAATACTTTTTACTGAGTTCCCACGCTCGTACAGCGCCACCTTAAAGACGATTTGCATGTAGATTGAACAAAAAGGTTATTGTGATTTAACTACAACAGTTAAACCTATAGCTTCGAGGACTTCTATGGGGATAATGAGGAGTAAACGTGCAGTAAGTACATTATATATATCACCAATAATTTGGCGCACGCCAAATAATGACTTTCATAATTATGCTAACTTATATTCTCTGTTTTTAATAAAGTACATGCTATGTTACTCGATCAGTTGAGTAATTTTTGAATTCATCCTTTACAAAATAACAAACATACAAAAAATAAAAACATTCCTTTCAAGAGTAGATTTCAAATTTGTTGAAATCACCAAGTATGTAAATCGATCGCATCTCGTATTTAGAATTTACTACGACCTATTTTCAGAACACAAGTGATCCATATCATTACATAAATTAATAGAGCTTTTTAAGAAATGCTAGAGCCAATACCCCTAACCTTACGCTTTATTTTTTATCCTATTGAGATCGGCACCTATCAATTACCTTCCTTATACATATAATATTTAACTGTATATTTAAAAAAAAAAAACGTGTCGTGTCACATATAATCAAGTGGAGAGCCAGACTGCCTTTCGACTTTTTTTTATTAAAATAAGCTTTTTTCGACTAGCTTTATGCTTTTGGTCCGTGGACCTTAAAAAGCGACACTGAACTCTAAAGGTCAATTTCTGCAGCAGGCACAGAACAAGACGAACCAATATACGGTGAAGACAAAAAAGATAATTTTGACATTTATTTGTAACTGAATTTCTTTTTTCTTTTTTATTTAATAGCTGTTAGCGTTATTGATAAAAAATTGCCTAAGGAGCCAGGCCCACCTCTCCTTCTATTTAATGACTTTAAGGTCAAATTATTCAATCAAATACCAATGGTAGGGTAAGCACTATAAATTGTTATTATTATTATTATTGTATATATAAATATATGCAAGAAAAAGGTAGCGTTTTTTTTGGAATCTACTCGAATAAGTTTTAAATTTTACAGTTTCGAAAAAGATGATTTTGAAAGAGGCGGCTGACACACAAATTCAAAATACTAAACTAATTCCTCAAAACATTTCATTCGGAAACAATTTCTTAAAGATAAAATTTATTTTAAAAATAACTTCCGTCGTATTTGACTTATCTAAGACGAATATTTACATTAGTATAACATGTTTATTGTCATATTATCTCGCGTGTAAATAGATGCGTGTGCGTCTCGTCATGGGATTTTTCAATTCTTGAAAGAATAATAGAATAAGAACAAGAACAATAATTCTTAAAACAAATGAATTTGCGCGCTTTATATGTATTTTAAGGTGCGTTCTAAATTCAAAAACAACTTTTAAGTAACTAAATTCCAAATTTAAATATTCATTGCTTTAAAATTTTTAATCACGGTAATTGCTTATTAGATTATTTTGAAATTTTAATACAATTCTGTATTCGAACACGCCAGAAAAAATATTTTTAATGCAGATATCGACATAGATTTGAAGATATATGTTTGAAAACTAGTTTGTGGGAACAAACTTTTAATTCTGATTATAAAAAACGTTTGAAACGCTTTTGCAATATTTTGTTTTACTTACGAATATATTTAAGATGGGCAATTGTCATAAATATAACAAAAGACATAAAAATAAATTGTAGGTACATCGCACTAAACTTAAGAAAACTTAATATGTCAATGTGTCACTACTAAAATAAGTCGTATTACCTAAATTCAAGTCCCTACTTACCAATAAAAAATTGAAATAAAACAAAAATTATTTACAAAAGACCATCCTCGGCCTCATCCTTCCTACATGGATAGATGCTGGTCAAAAGCAAACCCATGTTTAATAAAAAAAATAATAATAAAAAAAAAAAAAACATGTTACACGCATGTTACACGTATGTTACACGTATAATGATAAATAAATTGATGGAGCCAATTATTTGTTTATTGTATAGCAATAATATACAAATATTCAAAAATAAAGTCGCTGGACGCCTCCGTCTGTTTCTCCACTAATCTTGTAAATCGGTTTTGATACAGTTTTCTCTAATGTAAAGATCAGTAAATGCGAAAAGTTTATGTATATAATTTGTAGAAAAAAGCCGGGACCAGGTCGCTAATATTTCTATAATATATCTTCCTTATGCAATAAGGAATACTTTTTAATTTACTCTTATTGTATACTTAATTCAAAATTTTAACTATCAAAATTATTATTTTAATTAAAAAAAATTGAATACCTTCAACCATCTCCTTCGGGTCTCCGTCAAAAAATCTGCCAGCACCATCTTCACCTGTCACTATAGTAGATCGCGTTAACTTAACTTATTGGAGTTAATGATATGGACGTGCGTCGAAAGCAGTTGATAGGGAGGGAATGAGCGCGGGAGGGAGCGATCGTATATTTTATTTTATCACAACACCCCCGCCCCCTGCTTCTTTTGCGGGCCCCTTAGATCGGGACTTGCGCTCTAACCCTAGGGACTCTGTACAAAGGAAACTATATTCTATTGACTGGTACAAATAATTGTATTTGTATCATCTATAATTATCATATCTTCGTTGTCAGTGTTCATAAAAGCTTGCAACGTTCATAGTGTCCCACATATTTTAAAATTTAATTTATTTTGGAATTAATTTCTTAAATAAGTAATAACTAATTTTTTTAGCATTTTCACTAATTAAAGAATACAATAACAGAATACGTGTCGTATGTCAGTGAGTAAGAGAAGCCAGATCCCATTTCTCTGTCGCTTTTTAATCTCTTATCCTATCAACAAGTGGACCGTCGAGTCGGCCTGTCTGACAAATTTTACATTGAAAAAAATCATTTTCTCATATAATCGCATTTTCTAAGATTAACGTATAATTATTATTGACTGAATATTCATAACGCTCTTGAGCACGTGTGCTACGAAAATGTTTTGGACCAATATTAAAAAAATATATGAGCAAATAAGGGCGCAGGCGAAGTCGCTAGCAAAAGCTAGTAACGGATATAAAAAATTACAAACTCAATCTAAAGAGAGCAAAACATTTTTATTTTATTTTTTTACTAAAAACATTTTGGTTTGTAATCCAACAAAAAATTATTATAATTAATTAATTCCAACTCAAGGGAATTCGTGTTCATATTAATATAATTTAATGTCACAAAGTCATTGGAACAATGAATTTTAATTTAGAACGCACTAAATAAGCGATAATAAAGGTCGTCCGGCCGAATTAAAACCCTAAGAAAATTTATATAATGTTCAATTGACTAAATAAAAATTAAACTAATGGATTACATTAAAGTTTAATTAATAAATTACTAGGCGTCAGCTCTGCTGTCAATATAAAACACTCAGAATATAAAACAAAACAGAAACCACCATCGCACATAGTAGAAGTCAGTATAATAATAGTAGACAACGGTCCCGTTATATGAAATAAATTTAAATAAATTTATAAAATTGTGTCGTGCATATGTTTTAAAATATCATTAGATTTTTTTTAATGTAGACCTTTTTAATTGAGCGCCACCACTCTCGGTTCACTGGTCATGGGTCCAACGAGCCACAGAACGGGGCCACGGTCCTCGGCCATAGCTACAGATACAGCCCACGGAACATTTCGATCTAGGCCTCCACTCCAAGCCTCGTCTACCTCAACGCTTATCCTTACACCGTACAGTAATGGCCCCTGTAGCAATTTAAACCGACTGATTCTTTCGTCTACGTCGACCACCTTGATTCTCGACGGGTCCCCTTATTTCGAATCATATGTATCACAGAATTTGGGTTTAATTTCCCTCTTTCTCATAGAGAGAATAAGAATCGTGTTAATGAACATACTCTTAGATAACAATCAATTTAGTAATTTAAGTTAAATAAAATTTTCTCGTTACTCTTACGATTAGATTGTTATCCGAAAAGGATATTACTTTCTGAGGTACGCCGTTAAAAAAATTATCTTTCAAGCGACATGCAATTTTTGGATTAGGAGATTTTATAGACTTTCGCTTTTAAGCATACAACATACTATGACAGGACTTACGAGTCTATCTACGTTATAAATTCATCTACACTTGCCTGCATATTCTTTAACAGAGGTGGAATGGATTGATAGAACTACGTGGTTTATAATCAAGCTCATAACAATACAACAAAATTACGCAACCAATTGTTATAAAATTAAATAAAGAAAGAGTGATAGTTGATTGTATTCGTATACCTACATATTACGTCACGAACATTGGATGCATTTTTGAAGGACAATAATTAAACGATAAGTTACCTATTGACTTATTGCAAGAAAATGATTATTAATTCGTTAAAAGGAGACTTAGAAAAACTAGTGATTGTTTATGGTCAAGTTTATTACGTCGCTGTGAGCGATAGAAGTTTAGAATCTTTATAGATAAACCGTTTAAATGAGTCCTCGCCCGCGCGGTACAGGGGTGCGGGCGGCGGACCTCTCGTGTAGGCTGCGCTCATTTTAACGGTCTGTCTATAAATTAAGTTCTATCTTGTTTCTTATTCATTGTGACGAAGTTGTTTAAAAATTGATACTTGAATTAGATTTCAATTTGTGTTGCCGTAGAGAATCCTAATCTGATATTTGGATCTGATAATGTTTGAGTAATTTTTTTGAATTGCTTCAAGATTAAAATTTAGATTTCTTACAGAGAAATCTTAAGTTGTAAAAGAATAATTGAAAGCATGTACTTGTAATATATTTTCCTACAAGTATATATCACCATCAAATATGCGTATGCAACATAGATTAAAAAAAAGGTTAAAAGTGGTAAAGTTTCGATATTGTAGTAAAACTTTTAGAAGCCTTTGGATAAGCATAAATAGTGCTGATACGCTGAATTCGAGGTCAAAGTGTCTATCACTTTGATCAATATTAACTTGACTAAGAGATTATCTGGAAAAGCAATTCTTACACAAATAGATTTATAAAGTACACTTTATTTAAGTATGAACCGATGACATGTTAAGTTAAAGGTGACATTGATAAATAACTTTGAACCCTTAAGAGTGCATAATATGTTAGCAATTCTAAGCAAACAATAAAATCACTGTTTTAAAGTTCTTTTTAAACTTAAATTAAAATTGTTAGAATAATTTTCGAACAAGTTATTTTCTATTATATAGAATGAAGTAATGAAATGAGACTTTTCTTATGTTAAAGTCGTCAAACAGGCTGCCGGTCCACTTGATGGTAGGTGGTTACCGTCGCCTATAACGCAAGTAACACCACAAATGCTGCAAATGCGCTGCCGACCCCAGTAGGATAAGAGGATTTTTTTTCCTTTTAATATCCTGGTCTCTAGCAGAATATCTATCACTATTGTGGTCTGCACCACAACTGTATACTGAGTCAGGGTTCCTTTTCCTCTTGTTACTTGTTTATATATTTGTTTGTTTGTTTTGTTTTCTAAATTATTTCTTTCTTATTTAAACTAAATAGATACTAATTATAATTTAAGTAATATTTAGTAACTGCGTTCCTTAGTCAAGAACATCAGCCTATCTAGTGGCTTAATGTGCTGTAGTATTTCGGTACGTGAGTAAGTTATATAAAAGCCCAGTTACTTGCGCCAAAAAGCGATGGTTACCACCTATAATCAAAATAGAAAATCAGATTCTTGATAGTTTCGTGATATGTGTTGTTTTATTTGAGTTATACTTGAGATTTTGAGTTTAATTAATTAATTATAGGTATTTCGCTTTAAAGTTTACTAGTGTCCTGCCCCAGCTTCACACGGATATTACATAAACCTTCCCCTTTTATTGCTCCTTCCTTTAGTAAAAACCGTATCAAAATCGATTGGGTGGTTTAGAAGAATTAAAAAGAAGAAACAGACAAAGTCGGACAGCGGCTTTGTATTTTGTCGTTTGTTAGGAATATACTCGTAATGTATTTTTAGGGTTCCGTACGTCCGAATAAAAAAACGGAACCCTTATAGGATCACTCGTGTGTCCGTCTGTCCGACCCCCCCCCCCCCCTTATCTCCAAAACTACTGAACCTAAAATTTTGAAAAAAAAATACAGAAATTAGTTTTCTACTTATAGGAAAACCTATAAGAAGTCCATGATATTAAAATAACATGGTAAATCACTCAATATTGTGCGGATAGGTAATTAATATCGTACGGAACCCTCTTCACGCAAGTTCAACTCGCACTTGTCCCGTTTTTTTCAAACGGCACGTGACTCTGCCGGCCGGCAATATGATACTCATATGATTTGAAGCATGTATTGAACTTATTTGTAAGAACTTGTTCATAAATAAACTAGTGACTCGTCGCGACGGCCCCCCGGCTTCGGACGGATGATTTTTTTTCTGGAAATTCTATACACAAACCTTCTGTTAAGGTTTTATATGTTAGTATTATTCATCGACCATAGAGATGTTAATTGACACTCGTTTTATGTCTGTTATAAAAATCTAATAAGAGAAAAAACATGTCTTAGTTTTCTTGCTACAATAAAAGATTGAATAATCAAGTAACTCGTGCCTATATATTCATTTTGTTACACTAAAAGGTTATGGGCTATAATAAAAGTAGCAAAGTGAAAATAATATAAAATAAAAGAAAAGTAAAGAAAATAATGGCTACAATTCCTCATAATTTTCCTCAATTGAAATCCGAAAATTTTAATAATTGGATATTTCGCGTGGAATGTATTCTAGAAGAAAAAGGATTACTACAAATAATCAAAGATGCGAAAGAAAAGGATAAAGAAAATTTTCCAAGAGATAACGCGAAAGCGAAGAATATCATTGTGCAATGCTTACCAGATAAGTATCTCAACACAGTCAAAACTTGTGAAACAGCTAAAGACATGGTCAAAATTCTAAAGGAATTATTCCAAAGAAAAAGCATAATTTCGATTATTCAACTTAGACGAAAATTGATCAATTTAAAACAATCACCTGACGAAAAATTAGAAGATTATTTCGAGAAATTTGATAATATTGTACGAGAACTGGACTGTTCCGATGACAACCTGACAGATCGCGACAAAATTGCATATTTGTTAACAGGATTGCAATCGAAGTATGATACCGTTATTACAGCTATCGAGTGTAACACGGATTTAATGTCAACCACCATCAAACTAGATTTTGTCAGAGCAAGACTATTAGACGAAGAACTCAAAATAATGGATAAAATTAGAAGTACCCCTGAAACTCAAGAAACTGCCTTTATAACTTGCTTCAAGTGCAATAAACCAGGGCATCTCTCGAAAGATTGCCGAACAAACTCATGGCGTGGCCGAGGAAGATCCCGAGGAAGGTCAGCGAACAGAGCAACAAGACAGAAGTACTCAAGTCATTATGGCCACATCGCTATAAACCTAAATGAAAGAGCAAGAGATTTTGGCTTTACAACAACTGACAATTTTTACGAAAATTCGAACAACAGCAGCGAATATAATATACCATGGGTTATCGATTCCGGATGTACTGAACACCTCATTAATGAGAAATACGAAAAATATATGACGAACATCGTCCGATTAGAAACACCGACAAAAATCTATATTGCGAATGGAAATTTTATTACCACGGAGAAAAAAGGTTACATTGAAATGACATGCGGCAAAATAAAAATAAATTTGGAAGCTTTGATAATCAAAAATCTGTCATTCAACCTTATGTCAGTCAAGAAAATGGTTCAAAACAATTACAATGTAATATTCAGCAAAGATTACGTAAAAATATGTAAACAAAATTCATATTATCATATGTATGGTTCATGCGTAGGTAAACTATTTATTTTGAATGCGGAAGTATGTCTTAACGTGTCTTATAGTGCGAATTCTAGATCAAGCTCTGGGGATATATGGCATAAAAGGTTAGGCCATCTCAATCGCCGAAATCTGCGATACATGCACCTACCATCGAGTGCAAAAACATGTAGTTCGTGCCAGATGGGTAAATCGACCCGTTTACCATTTATACCTGTCAAGAGACCACGATCGAGATATATAGGTGAGTTATTACATACAGATATAGCAGGCCCCGTCCGAACACCTGGAATAAACGGTGAATTATATTATCAGGTCATAATAGATGACTACTCTCATTTCTGTCACACGTATCTTCTCAAACACAAAAGTGAAGCGACAGCCAATCTAATTAACTATATAAGAAGATTTGAAACCGAATATGGAATCAAAATAAGTAAGGTACGATGCGATAATGGCGGTGAATTTAAAAATGTTAACTTTGAATCTTTTTGCAGAGAACGAGGCATAAGTATTCAATATACACAGCCGTATTCACCACAACAGAACGGAGTATCAGAACGCATGAATAGAACTTTGTATGATCGAGTCAGAACACTGCTATTAGAGACAAATTTGCCAAAAAGTTTATGGAGTGAAGCTATAGCATGTGCGACGTATCAATTAAATAGATGTCCATCTGCGGCTATCAATTTCAAAACGCCTGAAACTATATTGCGAGGAAGAAATGATTTATCAAGACTCCGAATATTTGGAAGTAAAGCATGGGTTGTAACTATGCCTAGAGGAGATAAATTGGCTCCCAGATCCAAAGAGATGCGAATGGTTGGATATTCTTCAAATGGATACCGTCTTTGGGATCCTGATACGAACAAAATTGTAATATCACGCGACGTACGATTTGATGAAAATGATATCACTTACCAAGAAAATATTAGAAATACGAAAGAGGATGAACAAACAAATAGTTACAAATATGAAGAGGAAGAGAATTCAGTAGATGAAAAGCAAGGAAAAGTTCAAGAACAATTACAAAGAGATAAAAATATTAATGAACAAGGAGGAAGTAGTCACAGAATTGACACACAAGTAGAAGAACGAGAACAAGAGGAAGTTGAACAACGAGTTACTATAAAAGAAAGACCACAAAGAACGATAAAAATGCCAAAACGATACGAAGATTATATTACAGATGAAGATTTTCATGATGCAAATATAGCTTTCTGCTTACTAAGCGATTCCGACCCCAAAACGTATAAAGAAGCTATCAGTAAAGGATCAGATTGGAGGAAAGCAATAAATGACGAAATAGACTCATTAGAAGAAGTAAATACATGGAAAGAAGCTGAATTACCAACCGGAAAAAGAGCAATAGATACAAAATGGATATTTAAAACCAAACAAGATGGAAGAAAGAAAGCCCGATTAGTAGCTAAAGGTAAAAACTACAGAGATCATTATATGGACTGAGAGAAGCTCCAAAGTGTTGGAAAGAAGCTGAATTACCAACCGGAAAAAGAGCAATAGATACAAAATGGATATTTAAAACCAAACAAGATGGAAGAAAGAAAGCCCGATTAGTAGCTAAAGCTAAAAACTACAGAGATCATTATATGGACTGAGAGAAGCTCCAAAGTGTTGGAACGAAAGATTCCACAACTATATCATAACACAAGGATTTGAACAGTCAAATCATGATTTTTGTTTGTATTCCAAAGCAAACGTATGGTTACTTATTTGGGTTGATGATATAATGGTAACAGGAAAACAAACCGAAATATCAAAAACAATTTCAAAGCTGAAAGATGAATTTAAAGTGAGAGACTTAGGTGATATCAAGGAATATTTGGGTATGGAAATAAGAAGAGAAGGTGAAACACTAAAGATTAGTCAAACAAAAATGATAGAGAAAGTATTAGAGAAATTTGGCATGGAGAATTGTAAGGGAGCACAGACCCCTATGGAACAAGGAACATCAATAGCAGAAGAAGAAATAATAGATGATGTGCCTTATCGAGAGTTAATTGGATGTCTTATATATATTGCAACAATTTCGCGTCCAGATATAACATTTGCGATATCTTACCTGAGCAGGTATCTAGACAAACCAACAAAGACAATGTGGACATCAGCTAAACGGGTACTAAGATATCTGAAAATTACTTCTAATAAGTGCTTAACATACACAAAATCTTTGGAAAAACAGTTATTGTGCTACACCGACGCAGACTGGGCAAGCGACAAGGAGAACAGGAAAAGCGTGAGTGGTTGTTGTATTTTTCATAATGGTAATTTAGTGTCGTGGTTCACGAAGAAGCAACAGACTGTTGCTTTATCTTCAGCAGAGGCGGAGTATATGGCAGCAGCCATGGCTACATCAGAGCTCGTCTACTTAAAAGGTATACTTTGCAATTTTGGATGTAGTGGTATAAAATCGTATTTACTCATAGATAATCAAAGTGCTATCAAGATGATTGAGTGTAATGTAAATAGTAAAAGAACCAAACACATCGATATTAAATATCACTTTATTAAAGACAATCTTACAAAGAATATATTTTCAATTTCATATGTGTCTACCAATGAAAACATTGCAGATATTTTTACGAAATCTTTAGGCGTCATTAAACACAATTATTTTCTTAACAAACTAAAGATTTTACATTAAACTAAGATATTTTATACAACATGTATTATAAAGTTAATTTAAGAATTTAAAATTATATGTTGTAGTGATATTAATTTTACCTATAATGTGAGAATAGAAAGTACTATTGTTTGACACATACTTAAATGATGTGTATAGTTATTGTTTTGTTTTACCTCCTATATGTTACAACGTGTTTATGTACATTCTAGTAATTCAAGATTAATTAAGATAAGTTAATCTTGAGGGGGAGTGTTAAGGTTTTATATGTTAGTATTATTCATCGACCATAGAGATGTTAATTGACACTCGTTTTATGTCTGTTATAAAAATCTAATAAGAGAAAAAACATGTCTTAGTTTTCTTGCTACAATAAAAGATTGAATAATCAAGTAACTCGTGCCTATATATTCATTTTGTTACACTAAAACCTTCCTCATTTATCGCTCTTTCAATCGAGATCCTATTGGTAGCAACGCCTCTGACCATTTGAAGCCACATAAAATTGTCTTTTTTTTTTTTTAATGTTATGTCGACAGACAGGCTGACGGTCCACTTGATGGTAGGTGGCTACCGTCGCCTATGACACAAGCAACGCCAAAGCTGCCGCAAGTGCGCTGCCGATTACAGTAGGATTAAGGATAAGTGATTAGGAGAGGATAGGGAAATGGGCTCTGGCATCCCTTATTCACTCACCGAAACACAACAGCACACGTGCTGTAAGGGGGTGGTTACTGCCGCCAGAGGGGCTGCCCAAATGACTGCAAAATGCAGTGTGCCCTGCCACTACTTTCCAGATCCAGATCAGAGTTAAATTTGAAAAGTTCATTTTCAAAGTTACCTCAGCCGGGAATCGAACCAGGGAACCCTAGAACAGAGCGTTAAGGCAAGCACCCTAACCACTCATCCAACGGGCTCGTCAATAATATGTATGTTATGTATATTATCTAATAATGTGTGTGTTGTTTAAAGAGGTGGCTACTCAATTTATGACTGCGAAACGTTGTTTTCCTGCCTCTGCTAAAACAAATTGTTATACTCGGTAACAACAGAAAAATATAAATTATTTTAAATTAAAAGTTTTCTTTTTGTATGAATATTGTTCTAATTAGTCCCCACTCGCCAGTTCCACTTGTTTACGTCTTCGAAAAGAATATTATTATTTTTTAATAATAAAACACAAACCAAATTTCAATGAAAATTATAAAGAAACATCTACGAGAGCACTTGAGCAAGACATTTCTTTAAAAGATCCTTGACCTTTTAATATCACAGTAAAGGATGATTCATATTACACCGTGCCGCCAGCGAGCCGTGTGCTCGGTGGCGACACGGCGTGTTTTTCTCTACGGCCGGGGCATCGCCGTGGCACGGCACGGCCCCGTGAAGTAAGAATTGGTTCATACAAAACCATAGTACCTATCTTGATCGGGCCCCGGCCGGGGCACGGCCCGGTGTAATATAAAGCCACCTTAAATGACTTTTGTTTTTAAAAGATTAATTACATTTTAATAGTCTCGTAGAGGGGCGCTACGAACGATCGTAGAACATGCCAGCCTACGAAATCACATGCTGCCTCTGTGCAACGGTCATGTATGTATCTAACATATCTACAATAGGGGATCGGACAAATTTTCAGAAAGTGTTTTAAATTAATCTTCATGGATATTTATTCCCATAAAAAATACTATTTTATTTATTTATAGCCTTTTAATATTGTTTGTTTGAAAATGCCGCCAAAACGCCACGATAGTTCATCTGAGAGCGCGTATCGTCATTTGTGGTCATATCATAACAAAACAGCTGCATTGGCATAAGACAATGATTGCCCACAAATGACGTCACGCACTGTGATTGGTGTTTCAGCTTAGATTAAAAATATTGTAAATAATATTATTTTATTTCTTCATTTAAAAATATTTAAATTAATTATATTAAATTATTATTCCACAAATAATAGTAAAAAATCATATATTTTCTTTCTAAGTACATTTTAGATTTTAATCTGATAACTGTCCGATCCCCTATTATCTCGGTCACATAATGTTTTAACTTTGTTTTATTAACACATGTCGTCCACACATATAACATAATTTGTTATATAGTCTGGAAGCACCTTAACACAACAGCACAAGTGCTGTTATTCCACTATGGCATTATTTAAAGCGGTGTTTATTGAAGATAAACGAACTGCTTGGTTTATTACTTAATTTATTAATTAATAGGTCGGCAGGCGGGTTGACATTCATGTGCAAGTGCGAGCTTGATAGGACATAGACAAGTTGGAGGAGTGAGTATGGATTCTGGCATGCATAGCATATTATAATGCATATCTTATTTACGTATCAAAATACAACAGCGCATGTTGGTCTTATTCATAATTTGTGACTGCGAACGCAATAAAGCGAGACTCTTTATACAATCTGGCATATTAGAGAAACAAGTTAATAGTCAAACTGTGAACTAATAAGTGATTCGTGATAATTAATTCATCCATAATTTTTCGCCGTTATCACATTCTCAGTTTATATATGAGCTTCGTCACGTACGTAAATCAAACATGGATCGATGAATCAATATTTGCTAACACATTTTTCTTATAATTATTAGAACTATTAATAGTCGTGTATTTTCTTCCACGATAAATACTAAAGCAGGCTACATCATCACCCCTTACGGAAGACCACTGAAAATAATATTCATCATCATCCACCACGCTGGCCCAGTGCGAGTTGGTGGACTTCACATTCGCCTTAGAATTTCTTCTTTTGACATTTGCAGGTTTCCTCGCGATGTTTTTCTTCACAGTTTGAGAGCAGTCATCAAATGCACTTAAGCTTGTGAAAAAGAAAAAAAAAACAACCATTGGTACATGGCATGACCGGGGATCGAACTCGGGCCTCTCGACATGATAGGCCGCGCCTTTGCACTCAGCGCTGCACGCTGACTGCTGGTAAATAGGTTATTGTTTTCGTAGTAGAGTAATGAAGCTCTTCCCAGTCATTCAGCGCCATAAGCGGCTGATAGAAGTGGAACTGTAAAAGAGCGACTGACGGTATTGCACGGTACATCACAGCGAAGGATTTAATTAAACATATTAATTTCAACCATATTATACATACAATAATATGTTTAGGAAAAATCCTTTGCTGTGCTGTGCTAAACCATATCGGCAGTCAGCTTCAGCCAAAGTGTAAAGAAAACCTTTCAGCGAAACGCGAATGAAGCTGAATAAGTGTGGGTGCTCCCTAAAAGGAGTTTATAATGAATGTTTAAACGCTATTAAAAACAGAACAAGTACAGAAAATTTGCAACCATTAAAATGGAAAAGTTTATTGTATTGAGAATATGACGTGGGAAAGGGCACGCGATTCAATCCCACGGAGGGCACGTGCCGACGAATTAATCACTAAACGTCCCCCCTAGTATTTTCTACGACTAATAAAAAACAAATATCGACTTAATGAATATACACAACAGAGTTCACATTTAAATGAAAAATATAAGTTACAGAAATCGGTGTAACTGAAGATTTTAATTTCTTGAAAGCCATTGATGCATTCTCTATACTAATATTATACATTATTGTTTCGGTAAATATTTGTCAAATTATTATTCGATGTAAATACAATTATTATCTTACAAATATTTTCTTTGTAAATAGTATCAACTCATAGCAATTATTAAAAGTGAAGATATTCGAAATTTTATACTAACATATACTTACTTATATATTACTAGCGACCCGCCCCCGGCTTCGCCCGGGATGCAATTTTTATATATAAGAACATTCCCCGTTTATCCCTCTTTCCATTAGTGAAAACTGAATCAAAATCGATCTACTCGTTCACGCGTGATGCCGTGACCAAGGGAAGAGGGGATTCATTTTTATATATAAGAGAAGATATACTAACTGAGCCCGCAACTGCGTACGCGTGGGTATTCGGTAAAGCGCGTAACTTTTTTGTTTGTAAACCGATTGGAATGAAACAAACACTAAATGTTAAGGGAAACTTGCTACAATACATCAGTGAAAACCACATTCAAATCAGTTAAGCCGGTTCTGAGATTAGTGTGCACAAACGCACTGAAAAAACAGACGAAAATTCTAATAACTATTTTTTGACCTCGGTAACATAAGTACAATGTGTTGAAATTGTTTTTTTGAAAATATATTTAATGTACAGGACACGGCTCATCTACGATTTTATCGCATGTATTATAGATTATATTATATGTCTCGTATTTAAAACAATGTATTATTTATTTGAGAATAAATTACTTGAGAAACTGATAGTTGGTGTTTCCTGATATATTCAGACTTCATATTTATTTGATGCATGCCTTATTTTTTATTCTAATATTATTTTATTATAGCTTTTGAAAACCTGGTATAATGCAATTGAGGGAATGATACAATTACAAATGATTAAAATGTGTTTAGAATGTGATATCAAGAGTTTCTTTCAGGATTTCTTCTCAGGATCTTCATCATCATGACCTAAATCGTGACTATATTTTTTTCCGAAATCTTGTTAAAATATATAATCGACCTCAAAAAAGTGATCTCGTTATCCTGTTTTTGAGAAATAAACGATTGATTTGATAACATAATCAAAATTGTTTAATAATATTAACGTTCAGCCCTAAGGCTTAAGTCGGCCTTGTACTTATTTCTAAAATATTAAAAATGTAAATTGGGCTTTAAAAAAGATTAAAATGCATTTGAAGCAAGTGAACTTAAAAGAAGCAATTAAATATTTTTGCCCATTAAAACAGCGTCAGAATACACCGAACGTGTACGTCGCGTGGCGGACACGTGACTCTGTCCACTTGTCGGAGAGAGCGTCGTCGTGCATTCCGATTCCAATTTGATCGTGTAAACATTGTTATGTAAAAATGTATTTTATTTACAAGTAAATTGAGAGTCTTTCTCCTTCACACACACATACAATATATTACAATTATTTGTTTCATACAAGAGTCTAACCTACATTTGACTTTGTCATTTTAAGTTAGTTCTGTTCTGTCTGCTTAACTAAATAATGAGCAATTAAATAATATCATTTACTACTAATTAAATATTTCTGCTCGGAGTTACACAACCGAATAGCGACGCTCACGTGCTTCTATTTTCATGTTTTTCTTGCACGTTTAAATTACTTTATTTCATATGCTCGCTTTTAAGACTAGTTCGCGTTTTGTTACCATAGCAATCACTGTCTCCCACAACCATTTAACAGCCCGTTCGATGAGTGGTTAGGGTCCTTGCTTTAATGCTCTGTTCTGGGGTTCCCAGGTTCGATTCCCGACAGGATCAACTTTGAAAATAAACTTTTCAAGGGAATAAAGGATGCCAAAGCTAGCTCTCTATCCCCTCCCAATCGCACTTGGAACACCTGTGACGTTGCTTATGTTATAGGCGACGGTATCAACATACCATCAAGTGGATCGTCAGCTTGTCTGCCCATCTTTACATTAAAAAAAATGTAAAATAAACATTTAAAACCATTTTCGGGCGTGTACTCAAAAACCGTTTACACCTGTTTACACCATATACCATTAAATACCGTATATCGCATTCAAGATACCATTAAATATCGTCATATACCAAAAATACTCTTAAATAAGTTAAATGTGTGTTATATATTTGTTGTGATTGATCAAAATACACTTTTAATTTTACTCCGGCATTTTATCTTTTATTTGTTTTTATGCAAATACAACGTTATAAATGGCCAAATTTTTGTACCTTAGATAATCATTTTCCAAAAAATCAATAAACCATCTCTTCGGTGAACCATGGATAAAAAGATTTATAGCCGTGCCTATTGTACACCTCTGAGGTGAACCAAGGGTCCAAACAAGTGCCCGTAGTACACAAATGTGAACTTGCTAGGTGGACTACGGGTAAGTAGTCATTTGTGCTTATACTTATATTTAAGTAAATAAGTTATTTCAATATATTCTTTCTCGGCATCTTTCAACCACACGGAAACCAACACCACCATAGAGTGCAAACCGTTACATACACTCATAGCAATCCAATAGTAACTGGTTGGATCAGCAAGAATTCATTTGAAAACTTCAAATGTAAATAAAATTTGTTGTAGGAATTTTAGAGCTAATTAATATCCTTATTCCCTGTCTCTTATTATTTACTCCCTATGAAATGCTTTGACAAAAAAAATACTTTTATATAGGTAACTATAATTTGAGCTAATAAAGTATTTTATGAAACAAAACATAAAACACATAAGTATAGAAAAAAATTATACAATTTCCGTTTGAGTCCTACGTTGAGAAAAATCGGAATTTATAATCCACGGGACGTACATAGCGATTTATCAATTTTAAATTATATTATTTCACAAGTACAAATTATAAATCGAATAGATTGGTCATCGCTTACAATCGATCATACGATTTGACAGCTAATCGAGTAGGAAGAGACATGCGCAAATAAATTCAAAAATTGGATCAATTTCATTTCACTTGACATTAAAATAGATTACAAATAATTCATTAGAAAAAGTTCATTTTAACATTTGTTACTTTTTAAATCGGAAGTTGATGTAAGGTGAATATTTGTGCATAAGTTTATAATTTACTAGCGGCGTCATGCGTTGCTGTGTAATTTGCTTTTTTTTTTTTTTTTTTGCTTGTTTTTTGAAACCTCTCCGGGCTTACGCAGACAACCTAAGTTTTATCACATTGTGAAAAATTGTTTAAAAATTTATAAAGGACAAACACATAATAAAGATTCGCATAGATGAAATTTTCTTGCTAATTATATACAAAAACCTTTCTCCTTTGATTCATATATATATATAAAATGCATAGATAATTTTATAATATGCACAATAAATATAGATTACATTATAAGTGGCAATGTCCATCCACCCCATTGAGCACAATTGAGTTATGGCCGAAAACATTTTGAATACGAAACTTTATTATCATGTGTTGTTGTCATCTCTGTTGTGGAAGCATTTGCATACATGACGAAGGATGTCATATTTTTGATACATTTTTCAATATTTTTATATTTGCGACACAATGTTATATTTACGAGTATGTCAAATAGCAATTTACAGGCTGATAGGTTGAAGGTTACCGTCGCCTGTATAGGCAACAATCAAGGGATCTAGGACAATTCACAGCCGCCGATTCATCGCCGCCATTTCATCGCTGGCCGTTTCATCGCCGTTTAGTTAAAATATCAGCATTATCATCACTTAAAAAAAATAATGTCACACGTTTCCAGTACAATAGTCTTAAAACACTAATAGACAGTCTATTTGCCAAAACCAGTATACCGGGTGTACTCGCTCCGTTCACATTTAATTTTATAAAGATTTCAGAACCTAATTTAAATTTGTTTACAGTACAAATAATACAAACCTAACAGTACAAATACTGTTTAGGTTTGATGATAGATTGAAGGCTACCGTCGCCTGTATAGGCAACAATCAAGGGATCTAGGACAATTCACAGCCGCCGATTCATCGCCGCCATTTCATCGCTGGCCGTTTCATCGCCGTTTAGTTAAAATATCAGCATTATCATCACTTAAAAAAAATAATGTCACACGTTTCCAGTACAATAGTCTTAAAACACTAATAGACAGTCTATTTGCCAAAACCAGTATACCGGGTGTACTCGCTCCGTTCACATTTAATTTTATAAAGATTTCAGAACCTAATTTAAATTTGTTTACAGTACAAATAAGTCTTGTAACACATTTTGTAAGAGACCAGTATTTCCGTTTATTCCGAAAACATTTTAAATTAAAATTGATGTGATTTCAAATTAACTACGTATGTGATTTGCTAAAATAAAATAAAAATGAATCACATTTTATGAAAATAAACGTCTTTTCTGACGTTAAACATCTGGTAGTAATTCTTGTGCTTTCTACAATACTGCGCATGATAAACAATAGACTACAACGAACGGTGATGAATCGGCCGGCGCTGAAATGGCTTGGCGAAGAATCGGCGGCGATGAATCGTCCCATTCCGACAATCAAGGGGAAAGCAAGTGCTGATGAGATAGCAGGGGTTACCGTGAGGATAGGGATAAGAGATAGGTATTTCATCACTTACTTGATGTTATTTTCAGAACACATAATTTCAGAATACACATACAGTTATTTAACTTTACTAACTAGCTACTAAAAAAAAATTATTTCATTATTTGTTATTGAAACAATAATATTTTGTCAACGTTCCTAATTTTCATAACCAAACATAAAAATAATAACCAACCAAAAAAATAGTTTTCATAAGTTTTCATACAATGATTTTGTAATATTAAAACAGCAATTTCTTTTTTAATATCACTTAAAATAGAAAAGGGTCTATGTAAGTTTTATTCAAATATAACAAGGAATTAATTACGCGGTAGGTAGAACAGTCGGTTCTACCTAACGCGTAATTAATTCACGGGCACACTTAGATTTAATCATTAATTAAGTGCTTATATATTTTTTAATAAATATAGGAAAAAGCTTTCGAGTAGATAAAATCCGATGTTTTTATAAAACAATCGTACTCTGGCTTTTAGCTTAGTTCAAATTTAGGTGTTCAAAATTAGCTCAAATTTAAGAACAGCTTTTAAATTTTGCACCTTTATCCTATCTGATGAGTGATACGTTTTTGGCATGTACCTCATATATTGAAAATATCTCTTTTAGTTACAAATTTATAAAAAATAAATAAATTTCTTTTATATAGGTATATTTGATTATGCAAACTAGCTACGAACATGGACAACATTTTTCGTCGCAAGTTATGGTTTCTTTCATAAGAAACCTTGGTTCATACCAAAGAAAACTGAAGCGTTTTTTCTACATCCATTGCTATGATACCTCAAAACGACTTCCACAGTTAAAATGTTATTGTATACACTTTTCGAAGATGTAGAAAAAGAACTATTATATAGCCCTATTTAAGGCTTCACTTGGGCAAATGACATTTACTATAGAACTCGCTGGCGGCGGAGACAATTCAACAGGCCTAGAAATTGTGTTTTTTTTTGTTTTTACCATTAGAACAATACACAAAAAAAATTATTTATACAATTTTTTAAACTGACATTAACTTATTAATAGGTACAGGATTCATATGCACGCAATAAGCCGTTTTCGAGAGAATTTTCAATAAAAGTCAAATTCTTCTTGTGTTCTAACTTTTTTTGTGGAGTTTCTATTACTTTAACGAAAATTCTAATTAATACAATTGGTTCTTCGCATGTTTAATAATACTATTATTTTTTTCAAAGCAATTGTCTTGTCTGTTTTTTGTAACACCTTCATTAAACAATGGATATTTTTAGTATTTAGCGTTTGACTCCACCTTGATACAATATTCAATAGTGGTATAGTAAAACAATAATTTTATTATTGTTGACACTACCGAGATATAACTATATGTATGTGTTGCAATTTCTGTATCATGTATATATGTGTAAAATAAAATAAAATAGATTCGCGTGCCCAACATCATATCATCATCATCTCAGTCGTAGGACGTCCACCTTTGACGTCCACTGGACATGGACATAGGCTCTCAATAATTTTGCAATAGGACCGGTCAGAAGCAGCCTGGATTCACCGTCGACCCGCGATACAAATCAGTGGCTCTAGCATGAGTTTACGATACTACACTCGCTAGCGAGAGCGTAAAACATTTATATGGAAAATTGATAATTTGACATTGACAGTTCACGATTTCCCATACAAAAGTTTTACGTTCTCGCTAGCGAGTGTAGTATTGGTGTAGTATCGTAAACTCATACTAGAGCCTCAGGTCATCTCTCTCCACCTTATGGGTGGACGTCCAACGTTGCGCTTGCCAATATGACAACTTTTAAGGCACTGAGAAATTTTGTACGAGATGTCTCGGAGTTTCCCGAACGCTGCCGAACGTAGACTTTATTTATTTATTTAATTGAACTTTATTACAATCTGTCGTACACTTTATTGACGTGTGGCTTTGATATTCCTAAAAGTTACAGCGTCATCAACGAGAAATCAATGTCAAATGAACTTGGATCAAAATTAACAACAGATTAGTTAAGATGGTAAAATTATTTGTTGATTAAATAAAAACTTAGTTAATAAAACATCGTAATAATAAAAAAGTAAAAGGAGTATATCGTCTTATTGAATTTACATAAATCTCACCACGCCAGTTGCAGTGCTACGGGGCTTAGATTTTCAGACGTGTGATATCACTTGTTGAATTAAACTCGCAAGAGAATTATTACAAGCAACCCGTCCCTATCGTTCCTAACAGATTCCTCGTTTATTGCTCTTTTCATTCGTGAAAACCGCATCAAAATTCATTGGATAGCTGAGAAGAAATTAGCAAATAAACAGAGCATTAACAATTAACAATTAGAAATTAACAGAGCAAGAAATTAGCAAATTGCAGAGACTTTATTTTATTAATAGCTGTGTCCTGCGGTTATACCCGCCTCGGCTTCTAAGAATCAGGCCTCTATTGCAATAGAACCTTCAGGCCTATTTGTATATCGTTGCAAGAAAATATTTAAAAAAAAAACGCAATGTAAAACACAAAAGAATTCGGACTGGTTTTGCGCAATGTATCAAAACTACTCCATCCCCGTACAACGTGCATCTAATGGTCATTATTATTTTAATAAAGTGGATTGCATCGAACGTTAGATATTCAATAAGGGTATGGTTGACCATTCCGTTTTATTGCTTAACAATTACTCACGTGTTATTGAAATGGGACCAAACTGGACATTAAGTGACGCACACCAAATTGAATCTTAAATCCGCAACGTGTAAGGTTAGCTTTAGACTAATATGTAATTGGTTACTTAACTGGGGTTTGCGATTTGCTACATACAAAAGCTCTATTGACCATGAACAAACTGACCGCATGTACCAATCTAAATATAAGTGAAACAAGTGTCTAAAGATAATATAAATGTTATTATACAGTAATAACATTCGTGTCTTGGTCGGATCGTCGTGACTGGAAAAAATCAACTAAGGTCAAATTTGAATAGCGCTTTGTCCAGAAGAGAAACATTTATATTTTGACCAGCCCATTGTGTTAGCGCTCTATCTCAAAGGTCCCGGCTTCGATTCCCGGCAGAATCTCTAGAACAAGATCTTAGACAATTTATTTTGCAGTGATAAGGTGTATGTACGTATCACGGTCTGTAATTTAAACACTTAAGATCATCAATAAAAAACTATAAGTATGTAGGTGTTCTGAAAATGACATTAAGGGATGTCATACCTCATTTCCCTATCTTCACAGTGACCCTTCTCTCTCATAGGGTCGGCAGCGCATTTGCTTGCCCCTCATGGCGTTGCTTACACAGGCGACGGTAGCCTTCAACCTATATCATCAAATGGCCTGCATATCGCTATTGGTCAAAGATATAATATTGTGACGCAAATTTAATTAGTGATTATATAGGGTGCTTATTGTCTCAGGAGTTCCCGACAAAGTCAATTTTGGAACTGAACTTTTTAAAGATGGCTTTGGTACTTCTCTGGCATGTATTGGCAGGGTACACTGCCTTTCGCAGTCATTTGGATACTGTCTGGAGGCAATAACCAATTAACCAACCCTTTACAGAAAACCACCGTAAAATAACAGAAAGTGAGTTCTTGTGTTTCAATGAGTGTGTTTCATGCGAGAGCCCATTTCCCTATTCCTTCCTAATCCCTTGTCCTTGATCCCACTAAAGTCGGCAACATTTTCAGCAACTGTGACGTTGCTTGTTCTATAGGTAACGGTATCCACCTATCATCGAGAAGACCGTCAGCCTATGTGATGACCTTTACATATAAAAAAAAACAAATGCAAATCAAATCGAAGATGTTGATCTATGGTACATACAATTGCATCATAATTTCTGCTCGTAAATATACCAGATGTAACCAAATCATAAATTTGAGAACAACCAATAACATAACAACAAGGATAATGCATTTTGACAATTTAATAAAATTTATAACAGACAACATTTCCGTCGATTTATAATCGAATTAATTGGAGGGAATCGAGTTAATCGAATGAAGCGCTTACTCGATGAATGGCCGTTAATGATTGCGCGTGCCCTAACCATTTACCGACCGTCCCTCGACAATACTTACCGATTTCAACATTGGAACTTTTAAAATTAGACCACAACAACTTCGGTTTGGACTGTCAATATTTAAAAAGAATTACAACTTTTGCATGTTAAATTCACAAAAGAGGTTTTATTCGCTGACGATATTTTCTTCTCCTTCATCTAAAAAATGGATTTTTTAGGGTTCCATACGTCCGAATAAAAAAACGGAACCCTTATAGGATCACTCATTCGTCCGTCTGTCCGTCGCACACAGTCAATTACCTCCGAATCTACTGGACCGATTAAGTTGAAATTTGGTACACATATTAATTTCTGTGACCCAAACGCAGAGGTGTGACGTGAATAGAAGAAATCTGTATATGGGGGGTCATTTTTGGGAGGAAGGTGGAAAATTAAAAAAAAATATTTGAAAACTGCTTCGTGTGACATATCAAATGGAAGGTCTTGTTGTGATGATCTTAAATGTATTTTTTTTTTTTGTAATTTTAAAATATTCAAGAAAATAGACCAAAATTGACCAACCCCCCCTTATCTCCGAAACTACTGAAATAAAATTTTGAAAAAAATACAGAAATTAGTTTTCTACTTATAGATTATAGGAATACCTATAAGAAGTCCATGATATTAAAATAACATGGTAAATCACTCAATATTGTGCGGATAGGTTACATCGTACGGAACCCTCTTCACGCGAGTTCAACTCGCACTTGTCCCGTTTTTTTAAACAGCGCCACTTAATCATTTTTTTTTTCATACTTATCTATTAAAGAAAACCTATCTTTAGTTATCTTTTTACTTCTTTTAAGCATTTAAAAGAAGTAAAATTATAGCTTAAAATACTTTTTTTAAGGATAAAAGATTTTATATTTGAAAAATAAATTGTGTACGGGCCTGTAAGCTCCCGTACATTGGTTTACGGTACGGCTGTGTACCGCGCTAGTGGGCAACGCTCCCGTGAAGAAGCGTCGCTGATCTAGCCGATCGGTGGGTCAGATCGGGGAGAGTTTGTGAGGTTCCAAGACAAAGTCCGTACTAGTCACATAGGTCAATGCGGTGAAGCGAAGACGACTTTATTAGAAAAGTGGTCGATATATAAAACAATTATTTACATCCAACTAGCGACAATCGTGCCCTGCGCCGAGACAAATGCGCCAATAACAAATGGGTGTTGACACGATTGCGCAAGTTGTGCAATATTACGAAATTATATTAAATGTTGTGCAATAACGGTATTTACAGTATTTTCTGTCCCTATCACTTTCTATTGTTGTCTTTGTTTGTTCATACGTATATATGGGCCAACATTTTACTATTTTGGCCCATTTCTATGCGAACACTGTACGTATGAACATTGCACAATCACTAATCACTTTTCACACAAACTGTAGGCTGTCCCGAACATTCTCCCGCCGATGCGCCGTCCTCAGGTCGACGCATCTTCTGTGTGCTGGAGGGCAGCCGGCTCCGTTGGCAGGATGACCAGCTTCTTAGCCGGTCGGCGAAGAGTCCCTGCCGCGGTAGCGACGTCGACTGTCCTCACAGCGCCGTCGGGTCCAGGATAAGCCGCGATGACCCTTCCTCGCGGCCATGTGTTGCGAGGAAGGGTGTTGTCCACGATGAGCACAACGTCTCCGATGGTGACTTGCCGCCCTCTTCCTTGGGGCTCCCGCCGGTGCTGAAGCTCAGGAAGGTATTCCCTGAGCCAGCGTTGCCAAAACAAGTCGGCGAGACGTTGTGAGGCGCGCCAGTGCGTGCGCCCGATGGTGTCTTCCTCGTTGAAGACGCCGAGGTGTTGATCACGGCCCGATCCCATCAGCAGGAAGTGGTTAGGCGTGAGCGCCTCGGGATCGTCCGGATCAACCGAGACGTGTGTGAGCGGCCGATGATGACTGTACTCGACTTTAATGTGCCGAGTACCTCTTCTATGGGGTGCCGCGATTTTAGCACACTGTTGAACGATGTCTTGACGCTGCGAACGAGACCTCCCAGGCCCTAACCATAAAGGGGGCACCGGGAGGGATGATGCGCCAATCGATCCTCTTCTTGTTTGCTTCTTGTAGAAGCCGATGTGTGTTGCCGAAGTTGTAGTTCGGCGCCGTGTAGGATGGTGACGTTGTCCGATGATGTTCAGGGCACCTGCGACGCGCTATCATGCGTCGCAATGCCATCACGGCCGAGTCTTGTTCAGCTAAGCTGCGATCTTCTATTGTACGGCGCGTGTCACCGAACACGTGAACAACGCGACGTACTCCTTCTATGTTGCGCGTTCCACTGTAACTATAAGTAGCTCAAAGTAGTTGAGGCCGATGTAGTGGACGCGCGTCGATGGTGTTATTAGTTTGATAACACTGTTTTCGAATGTTTCGGAGATTAAGTAAATTCCTCTCTTCCGGCGAAGTCGAACGAGGTGTAGTATACGTGCAGTGCTTCGAACTATAACTTTTCCCCTTTTGAACTATAACTATTAGGGGTGCACTGATCTATTTTTCGATTTTTCACGTGTACTTTTTCTTCGCCGGTCTATGAGATGGTTGCAACCTTTTCCCGTGGCCATCTATAAATTTCCATAAGGAACTATGCCCGTTGAACCATCTGTTGCGAGTTAAGGTCGCTAGGTAGCGCCACTCGTCGATCTTTTTATAATTTTCTGTGGCTGCAATTCGATGCGCGACGAACAATTTGCGCCTAGTTGCAGCTGTGTGACACGGACTTTCTTATTAATCGGTCCAGAAGACTCTCTTGCTGAGCCTTCTGTCGTGCACTTCTATCACCGATATTTGTGACGCGGACTTTCTTATTAATCGGTCCAGAAGACTCCCTTATTGAGCCCTCTGTCGCGCACTTCTATCACCGATGTTTGTGACGCGGACTTTCTTGTTAATCGGTCCAGAAGACTCCCTTATTGAGCCCTCTGTCGCGCACTTCTATCACCGATGTTTGTCAATCCAGTTTTTCTATTGTGTGCGTCCCGGGTCGCGGGGTCTTGTAGGAACCCAGCGCCTCTCACTGACGTCACTATATTGGTTCATGGCTGACGTGCGATGTGCTGTGAACTTTGCACCTATATTCAGCCATGTGAGCACGGTCTTTGTATCGGCCCAGAAGCCTTTATTGTGCTCTTCGATGACTGTAGTTGCCATCCTGCTCCCCATCACTGCAGCAAGCAGCTCGAGACGCGGGATGGATGTCAGCTTGAGAGGTGAGACTCGCGCCTTCGCTGTTACAAACGCCAACGACACTTGTCCGTCTGGCCTGATGATGCGCCAGTATAGAGCTGCGGCGTATGCTGTTTCGCTCGCATCCACGAACACGTGTAACTCGATTGTGGCGGCGTCACTGTAGTTCGGGTAACAGCGAGGTATGTTGACATCGCGGAGTCTTTTCAGATGTTCTAGCCATACTGTCCATTGGCTAGCGAGGTCTGCATCTATTTTTTGATCCCAATCTGTTCCTCTGCGCCATAACTCCTGAAATATCTGCTTGGCTCTTGTGGTGACAGGCGATGCGAGTCCAAGCGGATCGAAGAGAGACATTATAATTTTCAAAGTTTCTCTCTTCGTCGGTTGAGTGTTTAGGATGGCGCCAGGAGGTAGTCGAGCCATGTTGAGATCAAATGTAAGTTCGTCGGTTGCAGGCCTCCATATGACTCCCAAGAGACGCTCTATGTTTGAACTATTGTCGAGATCTATACTCCTTTTATCGATCGGTTCGGAGTTTTCATTGAACGCTTCGAGTACTTTCTTCGAATTGGATGTCCACTGTCGCAACTCGTAGTGGGCCTCCCGATTTATTTGTTGTACTCGAAGGGCTGTCTGTATGGCTTCTTCTTCTGTTTTGAAGCTCTGAAGGTAATCATCAACGTAATGATTTCGAACAATCGCCGTGTATGCCTCCGGATACGTTGTTTTGTATCTTTCGGCATTTCTATTCTTCACGTATATAGCCGTTGCAGGTGACGATGTGGCTCCGAATATGAGAGAGGTCATCCTATATTCTATTGGAGGATCTTTACCTCGCTTTCTGCCTCTCCATAGGTACCGAAGCGCATCTCTATCCTGCGGTCGAACTTTCACTTGCATGAACATTTCGGCTATATCGGATGACACGGCGATTCGATGCTGTCGTAACCTCATGAGTACCCCGGGTAACGACAGAATGAGGTCAGGTCCGGTGAGCAGGTAGTCGTTGAGCGAATGTCCCATCGTCTTAGCTGCTGCGTCGTGTACTATGCGGACCTTTCCTGGTTTGGTGGGGTTCAGCACGGGAAAGTGCGGCAGGTACCACGTTTTTCCCGGCGTACGATGGGGAGGCGCTCGTTCAGCGTATCCCTTTTCTATGAGCGCGTTCATCTGCTGCTCATAGCGATCTCGAAGTTTAGGATCTCTATCTATCCTCTTTTCAGTATGGTGGAGTCGTCTGAGCGCGTTGTCGTAGTTGACGGGCATCTGAAAATCGTCCGATTTCCAGAGCAACGATGTTTCGTAGCGTCCGTCACTATTTCGTCGAGTATGTTCGACAAGCGTCTTGACGGCCCTTTCTTCGATGTCGTTGGTCGGTCTCTTTGGAGTGATCATCAGCGACTCCAAAGAGAAATACTGTTTCAACTGTTGGTCCATACTGTCTTCGGTACGATTGGTGAGGTGATTGATAGAGTCCACACGGCGCCCTAGTAGGCGTGTCTGTGTTCCATGTAGCACCCATCCGAGCGGCGTTAGAGACGCGACCGGCTGATGTCGCTGTCCTCTCCTGGTCTGTGTGGCGAGCAATAAGTCCCAGTTGTCTTGACCGATGAGAAGTTTCGGTCGGACACGTGGATATTTGAGGTGTTCTTTAATGTTTTTGAGATGTGGACAGTCTGACAGGTCTCGCTCCGATACTGTTTGCGCAGAGAGCTGTAGATTGTTCATGGTGCGTGCTCGAATGGTGCGGTGGTTTGTCGCGCCGTGTAAAGTTATTTTTACACGACGTGACCGATTTGCGTCCACTTCGGTATTTGCGATTGCTTCTATGTGGAGCGGATCAACGGGCCCTTTCGCGCCTATTTGTTGCGCCAAACTATTATCGATGAGGGTCACCGTTGAACCGTCGTCGAGTAGTGCGTAGGTGTTGACGCTTCCTTGTGAACCGGAGACTCGAATGGGCACAAATTTCAGAAATGAATGTGTCTCCTTTGGTTGCCAGGCGGAAGCGACAACTTCGAATTTTTCACTAGCACGTACCTTTTCTTCGAAGTGGAGCAGTCGATGGTGTGAACGCGAACAATTGTTTTCATTACAATTCGATATTTTACACTTGTGTGTTCTATTTTTGTAATGTAGACACTTGAAACACAATCGTTTGTCCTTTGCGATGTTCCAACGTGTCCTAGTGTCTGCTTCTATGAACTTCGAACACTTTTCCGTTTTGTGTCCGGTATTGGCACATACCGGACAGGCAGACACTTTTCGATGTTGACTTTCCGTTGCGGAATAAGTCTTCTGAGTTCGCCTGGGTGCGTAACTCGTCTCTATAGGCGGCGTGAACTCTGGCTGTGCGTACGAGCTGCAGAGTTCCGCCTCGATTTCGAAGAATCGTGAAAGTTTCAACAAATCGGGTTGCTCTTTTGGTTGTTTACTTACGTACTCGAACCATCTGTAACGAAGTCCTGAAGGGAGTTTCTCTATTGTTGTTCTGGTGATTTCCGGGTTAAACAGGTAGTATGACTTTTCAAGTGCTTGTAATGTTGCGACGGTGTTGGTGACTCGAGTGGCGAACACACATATATCACGCGGCGAGTCTGTTAGCCGCGGAAGTGCCCTCAACCGCTCCAGTTCCGTTATGGCGATAGAATCCGGTCGGCCGAACCGGTTTTCTAACGTTTTCAGAATCTTACTTGTTTCTACGTTGTATATGAGGAGGCTTTCGACTGCCTCTTTGGCTTTTCCTTTAAGGCTTCTTCTTAAGCGAGCTATGTTTTCACTTTCACTGTGATTTTTGTGCGATTCTTCGTAGGCCGCTTTGAATGATAGCCATTCCTGATGCGACCCGCTATACGATGGTAGCTCCGTGAAGTAACGCGGAGCCGTTTGATGGCCTGTTTTGGCGGCCAAAGTTATCGCTGCAGCCAATTCCGTTAGCCCGATACTCTGGCTAACGGGCGCTACAGCGGGCACTATGCGATCTGTTTCGGGCTTACCGTTATCTTGCCGATCTTCAATTTGTTGCACGGGGAAAGGAGTCGGCGTGGTCGGTGACGCCTGGTGAGTCTGCGCTGTGCAGACTTCTCGAACTATGGGGGGTGGCGCACCAGCCGCGCTGAGCGCTTGACTATTGACCCATGTGTCGACTCTCTCCTTCGTGATTTCGAGGTCTTCGACGGTGTTGTCGTCGATGGTGTCGGCGTCAGATTCTTCGATTGCCTCTATCTGGGCGGTGGCAAGCTCGATCTGTAGCTTTAACAGCTCTATTTTAGCTTTCGCTAATTTCGTCTTTCTTCTAGACGAGTGTGACGTGCCTCTTTTGCTTGAGCGCACGTCCGAACGATGCACGGCCTCTGTGCCGTGTGTACCGGACGGGTGACGCTTCACGCCGATCTGACTTGCGTCTTCTCCCGCCGGTACCGAAGTCAACGTCGCGGATGCTGACGTTGATGTTGCCGTTACGGCCGATGACCCCGCTGACCATGTGTCCGTGGAACTGGCATGCATGGCCGCGGGGGTGGACGTGGAGGTAGTTAGCCTCTCGCCGTCCCAAAGTGTCGACGCGGCGTCTCGAACAGTTGACGCGGCGTCGCGAACGATTGACGCGGCAGCGTCGCGAACGGTGGACGCGGAAGTTGTAGGCCTCGCGGCGTCCCGAACGGTGGACGCGGAGGTTGTAGGCCTCTCGTCATCCCGAGCGGTGGTGCTACGTGTCACCGGCATTGCCAAGGCACTCTCCTCGACTGACCAACAGCGCTATACAATCGGCTATATCCGGCTCGATTGGACCATAAATGTACGGGCCTGTAAGCTCCCGTACATTGGTTTACGGTACGGCTGTGTACCGCGCTAGTGGGCAACGCTCCCGTTAAGAAGCGTCGCTGATCTAGCCGATCGGTGGGTCAGACCGAGGAGAGTTTGTGAGGTTCCAAGACAAAGTCCGTACTAGTCACATAGGTCAATCCGGCTCGAAGGACCATAAATGTACGGGCCTGTAAGCTCCCGTACATTGGTTTACGGTACGGCTGTGTACCGCGCTAGTGGGCAACGCTCCCGTGAAGAAGCGTCGCTGATCTAGCCGATCGGTGGGTCAGATCGGGGAGAGTTTGTGAGGTTCCAAGACAAAGTCCGTACTAGTAGTAGGTAATTGTGATAATCGTTATTTGGACCTAGTGCTGAGTTCGTTTGTGGACGGCGAGAGTGTGTACGTGCGCGCGGCGGAGGAGCCTCTCGTACCGGTGGATGCGTATCACCCGCCGCTAGAAGTAAAAGTACGCGCTCATCCTACCCACCCTGCTGCTATACCTACCGATATAGCAACTGACTGCGATGTGACAATGTGTACCTATCCGCAATGGAATTACAATAAAGGTAATTTAATATTACTCTATTCACTAATAGCAGCCGTAGACTGGTCTCCCATGTATGAATTAAATTTAGAAAGTAGTTTAAATTTTTTTTATGACACTATTAATTCAATCATAGATGACTGCGTCCCGAGGAAAAAGCGAAGTCGTGCAGGTTCGAGGTACGTTTACCCTGAGTGGTACTCTGTTGAAATAATTCACAATATAAAATTAAAGGCTTTTCTTCATAAACGATATAAAACGAGTGGGAATAGGAGGGACTATGAGGCTTTCGCTCAGTGTAGAACTAGGGTCAAAGGTATGATAGAATCTGCAGAAAAACTACATCGGCATATTACCCAAGATCAATTCCTAAAAGATCCAAAGTCATTCTGGAATTACACTAAGTCCAAAACAGGTAGTAGATGTCCACAAAAGATCTTAAAGGACGGGGAGGTGTTGACTGATGAAAAATGTGTCAAAGAGTTTGCGAGATATTTTCACTCGGTCTATAGCCCGGAACGAGCGGAGCTAAATGTTGACATGGCCGTCAAGGACGCGGGAGGCGAAAATGGTGCGGCAAGAGTCCATTTAAAAAAATTGCAACTAGAGGAAGTGCTGCTTGCGCTCCGACAACTTAAGCCAAAGCGATCGGCTGGACCGGATGGCATACCGCCTTTTATCTTTAGAGACTGCCGATTGACACTAGCTGAACCATTAAACTACATCTATAACCTATGTTTGGAGACGGCTACATTTCCTGAAAGATGGAAACTAACCAGGGTTGTTCCGGTGCCAAAAGGTCGTGGGGGGGCAAAGGTGGATGACTACAGACCGATTGCAGTACTATCGACTCCGGCCAAGGTACTAGAATCTGCGGTCCATAAAATCATACTTGGTCAGGTGGGAGCACAGCTCACGGATGCCCAACACGGATTTCGATCAGCGAGAAGTACTACCAGTAATCTTCTTAGCTACATGGCTGAAATTCTCCCAGTGGTAGACAATGGAGGACAGATAGATGCCGCCTACTTTGACTTTAAAAAAGCTTTCGATTTGGTCGACAACGACGTGTTGCTTAAAAAGTTGGCGTATGTCGGTTTCACTCCACATCTGTTGCGTTTCTTTGCCAGCTACATGACAGACAGACAGCAGTATGTCGAATATGCCGGCCACGTGTCCGAACCATATTATACCAGATCTGGCGTAAGCCAGGGTAGTAATCTTGGACCTCTCGAGTTCATAATTATGATAAACGACTTGCCGAGCGTAGTCAAAGATGCAAAGTGTTTGTTATTTGCTGATGATCTTAAATTATGTCTCAGTATAAGAACCGTCGAAGATTGTGTGAGGCTACAGAAGGACATAAATAGAGTTGTCACCTGGAGCAAAGACAACTTCTTACAATTTAACTGCTCCAAGTGTATGGCCATTACGTTCTCTCGTACACATACACCCGTTGAGCATAATTATAAGATACAGGATATGCCAATGGCCAGAGTCGGAGAGGTTAGAGATCTAGGACTACGTTTAAACACAAGATTGACTTTTCGTGAACATATCGTAGATGTTTGTAAAAAAGCGTACAGAAATTTAGGGTTTATTCTTAGGAGGATTCGTGGTTTTACAAATGTCAAAGCGATTGTCCCGTTATATAACGCTTTAGTTAGGAGTAAATTGGAATGCAACGCAGTTATTTGGGCACCGCATGAGACGAAATATAAGCTTATGTTGGAGCGGGTACAAAATAAATTTATTAGATATCTTTATATGCAGCTGTATGGAGTGTATCCATACTACCCGCTGATGTATCCTACTTTATTCATTTTGGGTATGGTTGGATATAACGAGCTCCGCGTTAGAAGGGATCTTAGGCTAACTTCATATATTTACAAAGTATTAATAGGGAAAATACATAATGCGGACATATTGACACAAATTAGTATTAGCGTTCCTGACAAGTACGTGTGGCGTAGGCGCGGGCCTCAGTTGCTGGCGGTGCCGCGCGGGCGCACTAATCTATTAAATGAGGCTCCCCTGATGCGCGCGCTTCATATCCTCAACCGTATACATAGTAGATTGGATGTTTTTTGGTGTACTCTGAATGAATTCACAAAAATAGCACTATACGTAATTAGTTATGAATATTAGGAATTAGTTTGCATTTAACGGGTATTTATTAATTGCATTATATTAATGACATTATACATATAATTGCTACACTACCGCATTGGGTGAAAACCTGTAATGGTGGATTGTAAGTTTGTGTGTGTAAATAAATAAATAAATAAATAAATAGTCACATAGGTCAATGCGGTGAAGCGAAGACGACTTTATTAGAAAAGTGGTCGATATATAAAACAATTATTTACATCCAACTAGCGACAATCGTGCCCTGCGCCGAGACAAATGCGCCAATAACAAATGGGTGTTGACACGATTGCGCAAGTTGTGCAATATTACGAAATTATATTAAATGTTGTGCAATAACGGTATTTACAGTATTTTCTGTCCCTATCACTTTCTATTGTTGTCTTTGTTTGTTCATACGTATATATGGGCCAACATTTTACTATTTTGGCCCATTTCTATGCGAACACTGTACGTATGAACATTGCACAATCACTAATCACTTTTCACACAAACTGTAGGCTGTCCCGAACAAATTGTATGTTATTTTAGTATCTACTCTAAATAGATACGCAGGCCAAAACAGCGGCAATCATTTTTATTTTATTTTTTCCCGTAATAACTGGCTGTAAAGTGCACTGGTTAAATGAGGCAATTAATTTTTTTTTTAATATATAAAGGTCGGCAAGCAAGCTGGTCCACTTGATGGTAGGTGGCTACCATCGCGTATTAACACAAGCAACGTAATAGCTGCTGCAGGTGCGTTGCCCTTTTAGTAGAAGAGATGGAAATACTCTCTAGCTCTACTCTTTCTCTCACTCACTCGCCAAAACACCACAGCACACATGCCGGTATTTCACGGTGGTCTTCTGTAAGGGGGAGGTTAGTGCCACCGTCTGTCACGTCGCGTCGGTCAGATTTAATTACTGCGAAGCGCAATGTCTCCTGTTGACGTTTTACATATCCAGGTACCAAAAACAGAAGCCAAACTGATGAGGCTTTTAAGAGAATGAGTAATTAAAATTTTCCCTAATAAACGGGAATTTTTTGAAGATTTCTCTCCTTTAAAAGAAAAAAGAAACACATTGTGCACTACCATTACTTGCAAAAACTTTCGAGTACCTACTTTTTAGGCTTGTAAAGCCATCGATGTAAATTTATTAATGATTTTTAAATGTTATGTGATAAGTAAAATAAATTTTATTATCTCACAAATTGCACACAAACATGAGCCGACGGGGCTTTTGGGTTGCCAGAGCCCGTTCCCCTATTTCCTTAACTTCTTTATCCTAGCAACGTCTCCAAGGCCGGTATTCACCTTGATTTTGGTTAGGCACCTACGATTGACCAAGTATTGATAAAAATTCAGAAAATAGACAACAATTGATTATTATTTGTAAAGATTAATAAGTAAATTAATTTTATCGTTTGTCGACAACCATAAAGAACAGTGACAAAAGAGTTTTAAAAGCTTTTAATTGTGAATTAAAATGATTCTATTTCTTACCCTAATTTAATTCCGAATCAACATTAGGACGACTGTGGACGAATGAGTGGCAACCTTGACGAATGGATATTAATGTAATCAAGTTTGGTTTTTTTATGTCAGCGGCATTTGAAATTGTTACTATTATAATATATTAAATATTGTATTTAAGATTTAAATGTTTTACATATATTACTTTTAAAAAAATATAATGTTAATACGTGTGGGATTAAGTTATCAATTTATTTGACTCTTTTTATTAAGTTATTATATACACATCTCTACAAGCAATTATTAAATAAGTTATTATATTTGGTTAGTATAAATCGTAGCGATATTTTCTTGTGGTTTTACCACCAGTTAGATACTTCTTCACGTGCCTCTCCGCTAGGGTAGGGTTGTGCAGTTTGAAATCAAAGACTCATAAATTGCATTAAGTATATAAATCTTATCTGAGATCAAGACTTATTTATTTATCCTTATTATTATTAAGGTAACAAATTGACACACTTATTTTAACAGAACATAGATAATCTGCTTAGTAATTAAGTGAAAATCAATTTTTTTCCAATTTTTTTTATGTTAAGATCGGCGGACAGGCTGACGGTCCACTAGATGGGAGTTTACGTGAAATTGCACGGGCAAATTTTACACGTATCCAACCAAACTTGGACCAAATATCATTTGTGTGGATACTCCGATCCGAAGGGCGCAATTTTACACACTTTGATGCTATTCTAAAGATCGCAAAACCACTGCCATCTCTTAGCATATATTATTCGAACCTCTTTGTTCGATGCCGAAACTTGTATAGTAATGCAATGCAAAAACATTCACAACCCGTTACAATTCTTTATACTTTTCTTAAAATAACACATTTACTTTTTCGAATAATTGATCAAAAGTTATTGATCAAAAATGTAAAAAATTGATCAAAATCAAATTATTCATCAAAAGTCAATAAAAACTTTGTACTCACATATTTTTTGTGTTTTCCACTGCATTCAATTTTTTTCTTAGGATCGTATTATCTATGGTTCCGATTTACTGTTAGGAAAAGTGCGCAATCTATCTTATACCACCCTGCTCTACTGAAGGTCGGGAGTCAATTTCTTAAATTTCTCCCTGTCCTTCACGAGTCGAAATAACTGTTAGACTTCTTTAATACTAATTCACTCTCTGATATTACGCAGTAAAGACAACAAAGACTCCGTACTTTACGCTTTCCTTCTACCATTCCTATCATTATTTCAAGCAGATTGCAGCAACCGGTAAAATCAAATCAAATAAATTTATGACCATAAATCAAGACCGCTACAGCTTAAACTGACACCACAGCTTGTGCAGGTGCTGACGGGACACGGAGGTTTCTCGCAGTACCTGCACAGGTTTAAAATAAAATCCAGCCCGGATTGCGTGTGTGCGCCGGGGGTGCTGGAGACAGTGGAGCACCTACTGCTCGAGTGCCCCAGGTTTGCACTCGCAAGACTCGGGTTGGAACTTGAAAAAGGTAAAAAATTAGAGAAAACCTTATTAAAAGAATTAATAACAGACAAAGACAATGGAAAATTTATAGAATTTTGCAAAAAGGTTGTAGAAATTGCGGCAAAGGCAAACACGACAGCCTGAGGCGACCTTAGGGAGGCCGGTGTAATAACATACAGAGAAGAGAAGAGACGAGGGGAGAGGAAAGAGCCCTCTCACCCAACTAAATAATTATATCTGGATATAAAGAATAAGACACAATAAGGTCTCCGATTATGTCGGAGGATGACTAGATCCACCCCCAAACCCCCAAACAAAGTTAATTACATATATAGTTATAGGAAATTGCATATTAATAATAATAATTAATGCTCTATTTTACACTTAACTAATTATAATTGTTATTTTAATGTATAATCGTTCTGTCTTAAATGTATTCAATTGTTAATTAATAAATATTAGATGGTTATTATTTGTAATTTTTGACAATAAACGGCCCGTGGGGGTGGTATAACCCCTGGGGGGAAAATAAAAAAAAAAAAAAAAGACCGCTACAATATACCAGTCAATATACGACTACGCCCGGGTACGACAGGGTCGTACTAGGGGTACAGGTGTATCGGGTCCTGGACGATAGGGGGCCACATGTAATATGCTACAAATATTATTATTTTTTAATTTAATAACTTTAAATTAAAAAATAATATTTGTTTTTAAAAACAAATCACGTCTTTCGTCGCCGCTCTATTCACAACGTTAATTAGTACTTATTATTACTCTGAGGACCGAATTATACAAAATGTATTTTCAAAATTTATAGTACTAAAGCAAAGATAATTGTATTAGTGTCCAGACTAATACAACATCTTTGTACTAAAGTATATTATTTTCAAGTTGTAAACATAGATAACGATGTGTACATGTTGTCATCTCATCTGACATGACCACAGAAATAGAATAATGCTTTATCTATACTTTTATCTATACTAATCAAAGATAATTGTATTAGTGTATAGATGGAACAATAAAAATTGAAGATTCCTTCGATACTCGATACCCGTCTTTCTAATGGCTGCATTTCGTATGTTAAAAAGAGATAACAATAGCCGAATATGACGTCTAAAAACGCTGCGCGCCATAAAAGAGTCAACGTCATATTTGTTTATATCATGCTGGTTAACAAGCGCGTTTAGCTTTATGTGATTTAAAATACTTAAAAATGTGAATGTGTGATTTCATAAATCTGTTGCTTGCCAAGAATGGCTTGTACTGTTCCCGTTTGTCCAAGTAAAGTGGGTGTTTTGAAGGAGAATAATGGAAACATATCATTTCACCGGTAAGTCACACAGCTCGCACTCATTAATTTTGGTGTTTCGTAAACAAATTTTTATAATTATTTACTAAAAATGAATCATTGTACATGCATACACAGCTCTAAGGTTGATTTATGTAAAGAAAAGCTGGTGTTTATAACTAAAATTTACAAAAACCAAAGTTAATCGGAATTTTTGACATTTGTCTTGCTTTATAGTGCTGTAGTCTGATCTTGATAAGTTTATCGATAATTTATTTTTAGTAGAGTGTTGACAATTTCTAGTATTCACTGCAGGTTGAAAGTAATTTTTATCAATTTATAACAGATTTCCCACCGACATCGATTTAAACAAAACATGGACAAAAAATGTAAGAAAAGGCGACGATTGGAGAGCTTCGCAATATACAAGAATATGCTCGATGCACACTAGATTCTTGCTTTCGCCAAGGATTTCAGCGTAAAATTCTACACTCGTATGCAGTGCCGACAATATTCCCAAAATTACCACCATCGTGTAAACCAGTAAGTAATATCTATAAGTTATAAAGAAGTTATGCTTCAATCTATGAAAATTATGAAAATCTTTTGAATCATTAATAACCAAAAACTATTTCTTTTCAGAAATTACCCAGAAAAAGAAAACTTACTAATAAATACGTGGATACCCAAGCGTCAACATTAACTGCAAGTCTTTAAATTAAAATGTTGACGAATCACAGATGAACGATATCACAGATTAAAATGAAACGATATCACAGATTATCCAATCTGTGATATCGTTTCTAAAAATAAAACTTTAAGATTATCGAGTTTTTTTTCTCTCGTAATAAAAACTTACTCCCGTTCTACCCCTTAAGGATGGATTCTAAATATTTCTACTCAAAAAATAACTATTCTTTTGAAATATTTTGGTGAAATAAATGCGAGAGGTTGCATACAACCGATTAGCAATGCGGCGAGTACCAGTACGCACCCACATTTTATTTATATTGAATAACCAAACAGTACACTGAAACGCATTTAGCCATACTTTTTATCCGTCATATATTTAAAATCTATATCAACGATATCTAGTTATCAATAAAAATGCACAGCACTATTATACGCTATAACTTTAGCTTGCATTGTATAGTCAAAATGGAGACATTCACTCAACTTCGACCCGACAGATTACATATGTATGTCTCTTTCAATCTTATGACAATTTGAAGGTGTTAGAAAGAATAAAATATTGCTGCATTTTGTGATCCATCTATAGGTACAGACTAATACAACATCTTTGATACTAATATTATAAAGCTGAAGAGTTTGTTTGTTTGGTTGATCGCGCTAATCTCAGGAACTACTGGTTCGAATTGAAAAAATCTTTTTGTTTTGAATAGTCCATTTATCGAGGGTGACTATAGACTATATAACATCACGCTACGACTAATAGGAGTGAAGCTTCAATGAAAAAAAAAATTATCTTTAGAGAGCTTCCCTTGCGTGCGCTGCGTAAACGGGTAAAGTTACGCAAAAATCATGTACGACGGAATTGTTTCCCTTTAAAGGTTCTAAAAAAAGTCCGCGACAGCATATATCTATCTTTTGAAGTTGAGTCATTATAAACTTTTTTTATATGATAATTTTTTACCATAAAAATTATTTTAGAAAAACAATTTTTTTCTAAAGTAATCCATTAATTGCGAAGGTGTTTTATAAACATGATGTTAATCCTTATCCAAATAAATACGTTATTCGCATGGACCTATATAACCGTCAGAAGTATTTAATTTTGAACAAAATTGCTCTGACGTCATTTGATTTCAATGAATATCTTAGGCTTAGGAGATATCACAGTTCAAAATAATTCAAATAAACAAAATAGTTTAGAGGTTTACTATAATCAAAGCATTCATTGCCTTTACCATTCTGTTTCTGTGGACAAATTGGACAATGGACATGATAGGGACATGACCTCAGGACATGACACTGACAGTAGTCTGATCTGAGTACTGTCACAAGACTGTCATGCATGGTCATGCATGCGTAAAAAATTCAATATTTTTTCTCTTGTTTATGTTTGGTTTGGTTAACTGTCTTGTGTGCTGCACCTGCACGTTATTTGTGATTTTTAATCAATTTTCTGCAATGTTAATGTGTTACTGAAACCGTATTTGATTTATTTATTCTGTTTAAGGTCAAGAATGGTGCAAAAAGGTTTTCTATTAAAAATAAAAAGTCTATTTCTCATATTACTTAGTTGATTATGATTGTGTATCTGAAAGTTTATGTTACTATTGTGCTTTGAAATATTCTTATTTTCACAATCCATTGTGGGTTTTTTTTCCAAGATTTTGTGATATTATTATTAATAATTCAATGTCTAAATCGAAAACAATGCCCTCATTAGATATTAAAGTGTACATTAAATTGGTAGCTGCTGTGTTTTGTGTAAGTTATTCATGATTGTAATTCGATTTTTCCAAATAATTTTCATTAAGATGTTTTCTTAATAATTTTACTTTATTCTAATATAAATAATCATGGAATATTTCACACTTTAGCTTCCGAGCTACTTAGTTATGCAAGATTAGTGTGACATAGTTCTGGGAAACTCTGGAGAAGCCACAACCCAATTATTTAACTAATCACACTAGTAATTCTGCAAGCAAAAACTGGTATAAATTAAAGATGTTTATTTAAAATTTCAGATTTCATCTATTACTGCATTTATATTTGTTTTGCTGCGTTTGATAACACCACCTCTTTTCTTTTTGGAGCCATTACATGGAAATTCTATAGGTAACGTTATCTTGGATAGAAACTATCAAATTGGATACATCCGACACACACGATTATAGAAGATCTCAATTTTTACTTTTTGTTTTGCAGTTATAAATTATTTCATGGCAGCCTTAATGTTAATATCGAGTGGCATTGGATTCATCAACAGCGCTATCATGATGAAGATAGACACTTCGCAAAATACAAACCAGGATATAACCAAGTGGTTATTAATGGATTCTATATTTGAAACAACGAGAATCATTTACATATTTGTTGGCGAAGTTGTCCTTAAAGTGAATGGGCCTTTGCAGATCTATGAACTTCTTATAAGCACTGCACAGTATTGTAAGTATGAGTATTTTGAATCAGTTTCTTTGGCTCTGAGACTAGGTATCATGTCATTTGCCAGGTATAATAGAGTTAGAACATACATTTGGAATTATTCCAAAAGAATCTATTATAAATGGTCAGATGTTTGTTGCGATCCCTTTCCAATGGCTTACATCTAAATGTAAAAGCAATTTGTTATTCTTATAACGTGTATGCATAGGCATAATGTATTATTATGCTTAGTGTGTACTAGTGTAAAGGTTATTATTACATTAATTTGAGAAAAGGCTCTTAAAAAGTAAGCAAAAATATTATATTTATAAAACATATAAATAAAATTAATTTAGCATTATATGGGAAAGTTTAGGAAGGAATTTAGTTTATTGCATAAGGGATATGCAGTTATGCAATGTATTTTTAAATTTAAAAATATGTTAATAAAAATTAATACCTATCTTTACTTTACTCTGACGGTCCTATTAAGACAAGCAATAACGAAGGTGCTGCATGTGCAATGCCGACCTTAATACAATTAAGGCAGGGACCTTAATACAAATGGGCTCTGGTATCCCTTACTCACACAGCAAAACACTTGCTGTTGTTCACGGTGGTCTTCTGTAAGGGGCCTTCAGATGGGCTGTCTAAAAGACTGCGAAAGCAGTATGTCCTGCCACTACTTGCTCGACTCAGACCATAGGCAACTTTGAACAGTTAATGTCCAAAAATGTTTCAATTAAAATATAAATATTTTATATAATTATCCTTATATAAGGATCCTTATTAAACTAAATTCATAAATGAAAAAGTGATTTTTTTTAATGATTTCTTGTCTTAAGTATTCGTTCATCATGAAATTTTGCATACACATTGTCAGTAATTTCATCCAGAATAATAAAGCAATAATAATTACTAATTTAATTTAATCAATAATTAAAATAAATAATAAATTACTGAAGGATCATTTAAAAATAAAAAATTCAACACCTGACAGACGAAGTCGCGGGCACCAGCTAGAGAGCAATAAATAATGAATAATTAAAATATTTTAATTCTCAGTGCTCAGGGGCAAAAGGTAGTTTGTATATAATGAAATGTGTACGTGGGGGGGGTATATATATTATTATATATGCCTGAAACACTTTTAGACCCTCCTAACATATTCTGCAGTTTTTGACTGCAGAATGGCAGAATAGCAGACATGGCTGGATTGTCTGTCTACTTCACAAAAAGAAAACGTGAATTTTTCTTAAGATTTAATTCATTGAACTTTTATTTTTCTGTTATTTAATTGAATCTCTTTGTTTCAGTGCTGGACAGCTTTCTTTATTGTCAAATGATTCTCAGGCATTAAGTGTAGCTGTATATATGTATGTATGTAACATACACAACTATTTTAGCGAAAGTAGGATTGACATAGCATTGATATACAATGCGATATATTATTGTATTAAAGCTTGCACTGTTTTGTAGGGATTAATTTCCATTTGTTTGTAATTTTAACAAAGTTTTATCATTTTCTGTTATTAACAGAGATGTGAATGAATTAGTATTCAAATACAAAATACGTATTTTCAAATAAAATACATTATTTCGCTGATTTTAACACTAGTATTAGTTCAAAGAGATCATCTTTCATGTTCCACCTATGTGGCTCCATAAACATCCCACCAAACGAAAATGGTCGTTAAAAATATGTAATATGAATTTAAAAAATGTGGAATATTTATATAAAAAGCACTTCACATATAAAACAGAAAATATATTTTGAAAAAGTATTTTAAATTCAAAATAAATATAGGTATTTTGTATTTGCACTTGAAATAATTCACATCTGAGTTATAAATATGAATGAAGAAATGAATGAATGAATGAATGACATGGTAAATGGTTTCTCTATGCTATTTACGGTAAATGTGAGTGTGAAATACACAATATTGTAGATATTTGCCTATATGTCAAACATTGAATCTCAACCTCTGAATGAGCAATATTTTTTTATATACATATAACTATCTTCCAAGTCACATTCGTGTGCTAATTAATTTTGTGTTATATTTTTATATATGTAAATCTGACAATAGGCCCTAAGTCATTTTAACTAAAAAATTGTTGAGCCTTAAAATTTTTATTGTTTATTAATTGCACATTCCATTACATTATTTCATAATTAGTTTTTTATTAGTTGATTTATGGAGAATTCCTTTCAAGAAATACTCATTTGTTCCAAGGGTTTGTTTTTAAGTTTTGTGGCTCTATTGCCTCATCCATATCCTATAATGTAATGCTGTGTTCAGAACGCAGGCGATTGTCGAGCGATATTTTATTGACCTAGTTATGTCCGAATGTTCGTGAATTTTATTTTTAAAGGGCTTTTAATTTGCGTAATAAAATTGAGTGTCCAAGTAAATATTTAAGTAAAGCCTAGTATTTATGGCAAAGTAAATTTAGTTATGTATTCTTGTAGTAGTAGTAGTGATAATAATAATAATAATAATGTTTTACTCGCAATCGTGACCGATAAGTTTATTGGCTGCGAGCGTTGCGCGCATGGGCCCAATGGCTTTAGTTGCACGATTGAAAAAAAAAAGATGTTATTAAAACGATATTAGAAAAATCCTTAAGATACTAAAAAGCTGTCACCGATTCATCATGCCGCCGAATACAAGTGGAAAAGCAGCAAAGAAGTCTGGCAAGGCCCAGAAGAACATATCCAAGTCCGACAAGAAAAAGAATAAGCATAAGATCTGTAATCTGATTGCAGCGCCACCTACCGGGTTCAATTGTGAGTCTTGAACTCTATAATTGTAATACTCTAAAATTGACAAAAAATATGATCAAATTCGGTCCAGCCTTAGGAGTTCAGTGACAGACATGTACGGAATAATTATGTATACATATAAGATATGGCTAAATTAATGTTTAAAGCAGATCTGAAAATGTTTAATCTGAAACTGATCCGATCTTTGACTTTCATCATAAAATCTCACGAGTTGTCGTTAGATAGCTATTATTGTATTTGTGTGACATAGGATAGGGTTTGGGACTGGCATGGACATAATACGAATAAGTCGCTAAACCCAATATTCCATTTTGTATTTCCATAGAAAAGGTGGATACACTCCTACTTGATCATTCTACACTGCGCTTGCATTGGCTATCCGTTCGGTGAGAAATATGGCCAGCTTACTGCCACTTCTGCTTGATTACTTTGAGGGTAGCAGTGACCCCAATTCTCTAATGGAGACACAAGAACAGCCCACTCCATAATTCGCTGAATACTTGTCGCATATCCTCACTTCAATATTCAATTTTCGGCAGCATACTAAAAAGATTTAAGTATTGAATTTTACTTTTTGTTATAATAATCCTTACAAACACTAGATAGTTTAATTTAACAGAAAGATGTCTGATAGTTTTTTGTATCTTTCGGCATTTGATATGAAGTAAAAGTTTTCTCCTGCTAAGCTCCATATCTTGCTGAACTAAATGGAGAGGCGGATTTACGATTGTCAAAAGGAATATGTGGTATTCCCACATATTATCCTCTCTTCGTTAGAGCACATTTTCATACCTAGGCAAAGTTGAAGGCTACATGGCTGCAAGAGAAAGTGCATAGACTTCATGCAGCTTGTAGCAGAATCAAATAGTTTGTAGGAATACTTCACAATTCATAATAGCTTTTTTTTATCAATTGCAGTTTTAAGGCTAAAATTTATATCGGAAGTTTGATTTTATTTGCAAATTTATGTCAGTTGTTAAATCGCCTTTTTATGTTTACCTATGGACATTGGACACTACATAAATTAATCACTCGCCTGCTCTCTGACTTCAGCCTAGGGATACGTTAGGCATTGTATTATCGTGAATTATAACCCACCGTAGTAAGTTTTACTCTTTATAATTATAATCTGATCTAAAGATCTGTTTTTATTCCTGTTAGTATAGAAATTAGTAATTAAATTTATTCCTAGTAATTGGATAATATTTAAATAAAAACATTTTTTTATGCTAGTCAAAATGTTGTGTGCACAGTGATCGCCACAAATACTTTTATTATCATTTGACACTAAACTTGTTAATATAATGTAAATAATATATTATGTTATTGTTATTAAAAAAAAGTGCATCACAATTTTTCATGTCACTGAATAATATACTCTTAATAATATCTTTATTGTATTAGCTTATTCATAAAGAAAACATTAAAGATAGATGACCTTCTAAACAAGGCTTCAATTTTGTATCAACCACGAATATTAAAAAAAAAAGTAGAATTTATTATTAATTTTAAAATATTTTAACTACAGTAGAGCCTCGATAGTCCATACCACGTACCCGTAGTTTTTTATGTTAGAAATATGGTTTCCTACACCGTAATGTCGAAATGCGTCGTAAATTGAGAGATATAGATTATTATTGGTCTATAAATAAAACCAGCTAAATTAAAATATTACACAAGTTTATGACTAATAAACATATTTTGTGCTTAAAAACTTTAATAAACTTAGGTATTTTTTCGAAAACTTTTTTCTTAACATACTGTAATCGGAACGCTCCGTGAGTCCAAACAGGGGTGTGTATTTGTAATTTCGGATTATCGAGGCTCTACTGTAGTAAGCACCAAATAAATGATTTACATATAAACATTTTTTTATACCAAATTTTTTGTATTTTACAAAAATGGAAAATCAAATTGTCATCTCGTGTGGCGATCACTTCACCACAAAAAGTATGTAGACGCCATTGAAATTGATTTTTCATAATTAACACAATTCGTACTTACGAAGATAAGCGAATATAATGTCAAACTTTTATGTGATAAAGTTATTGGTTTTAAAAACAAATTGAAAAATAAAAGACATTTGATTATTGTTTCCTCTTATTCGGTGTTTTTATTTGTCCAAAAATATAGTTAATGCGCAGCTATCAACACTTCAACACGCTATTTGTATTAAAAAGTGCACTTTCATATTACTACAACAAACTATTTACAGGGTATTACTCTTACAGATTACAGATAAATACTATTGTAACATTGGTTTTCAATAAACCAACCATGGATGTAAAAAAAACACCATTAATCAATTATTGATTTAGTTATGGGGAAATGTGGAAAAACTTGATTGAACCTCAATATTCACAATAAATATTCAAAATATCAACTATTTCAGCATTTTGGTCCGTTGATCGTTTTAACACATCTCGAAAACATTTACCGACTGTCCACTTGATGGTAGATAGTTATCTTCGCCTATACAAGCAAAGTGTTAGTTAGGTGATGCAAGTACTAGGTGCTAACTTTAGTAGGATAAGGGACTAACTTTAGTAGGATAAGGGATTATTGAAATTGCATCCCATACTCACTCACAGAAACAACAGCACACATGCTGTTACATCGCGGTGGTCCACCATTCTGTTAATGCCGTCAGACGGACAATAATTTATAACCGCGAACCTCATGTTCTTCATTTCAAGCGTAGAACTAAGTCAGGTGAATTTATATCCAAATCTATAGTTGTGTAGCAAGATGGCTTGACAACAATGTTAAACACACTACACAATAGATAGTGCTAAACACAATATTTTGTAAATTTTTAGTTTTGTTGTTACATCTTCTTTAAACAGCAAAAGCTGTTAAACAGATTGTGTACTCGTCGGTAATATACGCGTTAAAACAACAACGGACGAAAAAAATGCAAAATTCACTAAACTAACTCCGAACAAAGATTTATAGTGAATTCGATCCCACCACAATGTACGATAGAACGTAACTGTTTTTATCACAATAATATGAATTATGTCTTTTTTAAAATATTTTAATGTTTTTATTGGTTAATAATGATAAATATAATTAGGCAGTTTATATATTTTTTCTACCACGCATTTTAAAATTTACTTTTTCGAATAACGGAACAGTTACGTTCTCAAGCAGCTGTTAAGAATTAAATAATTGATTGGACCAAAAGTTATCATTATGAAATAAAAAGCCACAATGGTATTTACATTAGTGAAAATAAGCGCACACTGTCTACTATTACTTAAACAATAAATTATGGGATAGTGTGCACTGGCTTTATTGCATTTGTTTATTTATAAATCATGTAATCCGACTAGTTTAACAGAGTACAACAAGTAATTATATTTAAAATAAACTGTTCAATTGTAACTAAAAATGTTATAAGTGAACAACTTTTTTTTTAAATATAGACGAGTCTTTAAACACAACGCAGATTAACCGACTAAAAGAATTCGGAACATTGATCTTTCAAATCTAAACAGGATTGAGTAGCCTTTAATAGATTACTAAAAATAAAAGCATCTTTATTTGAATTAACTTAATTAAAATTCAAAATAAATAAATGGCTGACACCGTTAAAAAAAGACCGTTTAGTTTTTATTTTCTTAAACAAATGTTAATGTATTTTTTATATATCCAATGGTTACAATACAAAAGCTTAGATAGTTACAACAAAAAGTAACATTTTCACTTCTTGTCCATTAAGACAATCTTTTGTTACACGTTTGTTGAATGTGACCAAGATTTCATGAGATCTTTGGATTGGTAATTACAAAATAAGAATATCTGAATGCATTTTACAATTTGAATATTACTCAAAATTTGAATTTTTAATTACACAGCTCGTTTTAGCTTTTTATTCACCCGTAAGCATTTAAATATAAGTATATAATTTTAAGTATTTTAGGTCCATCAAGTTTCGAGATGATGTCACGAACAAATAAACACTAAATAAGCTACTTCTGTCGACTATTATAATTTTTAGAATTTTACCCTGTTCATTACGAAATGTCCAAATAGTACAAGTCCAAACAAGTGTTTTTATGCTTTATAAAGTTACATTAAAAATAATTGCCGTTTAATTCGTTCCTCTAAATGCTTAAAAAATATTCACGATATTTTTTTTATGAATTACATAAATTTTAATGGCACAGTAAATAAATACAAGAAATAAAAATGCATGGACCAAACATTCGATTTACGTTACTTATAACTATTGTTTGCAATAAGAAAATACTTAGTTCTCTATTATACTGTAATTTAATGGCACTTCTAATTATTTTTACAATTTTTTCAGGGAAAAAAAATTCTACCATTTAATTTACACATTAAAAACTTCAGCATTCTTTTAAAAATATAAAGTACACTTCTTATAGCAAAATATACTGCTTCAAACAAACATAGGCCTAAAAGATCTAAACGTGTTAGTTTCAGTTCAATTTCATTTCAAATTAATTCAGGACAGCAGTTAGGGGTTACCCATATTATTGTAGTTTTTTTTTAATTTGTATCTGTCAGTTTATGGAAAAGAACTTAATATTACGTACTCTATCAAATATTAGGAGCCAAAGACATGTTTTCTAGGCCGGCAAATGTTTTTTGATTTTATAAAAGTATAAAAAATAATTATTGTTACTAAACGCATGTAATTTGTATTAATTTGTAATACATAAAAAAATTTTTTTTAAAAAATCAATGAATATAATTCTAAAGAAATTTAGCGTACAGCTATCTAATCAAACTGTCTATATTTTTATTTTTTTATTTTTTCGCATAAATTCATCTCACAACCCACCACAGAAATCTGTACAATCCAGAAATACATTAGATTTCATAAAAGCTTTTAATATATTTTTCTGTAATAATTGGCAAAAAATATTTACAAATTACAATCATTATGCAATAATACCAAAGTTACACGACTCGTAACTGGGTCAAAAAATTCTTAAAGAATTGAATAACTGCTAGGCTTATACGAAACAATTTCTTGGCCCTATGATGGTCAGTGGAGAAAAGAGATATTGTCTATTGTAATACCCATTTTTTTATCCACAGAAAATCATCGTGAAACATTTTGGATAGAAAAAAACTTTGTTAAACGTTAGCGCTCCATATTACATTGTTACAATTCGTTTAAATTATTATATAAATCATTGTTACATTAATTAATTAATTACAATAACGCATACATTTGAGATCTAAACGTATAAGGAACTAATAAAATAACTTCAAAACAAAACATACCAATAATATTATTGAAATTGTCATTATCAAACTACATACACGCCTATATATTTTTAATCAAATCAAATGCATTATCATGTTCATATACAGTTCTCAACTAAAAAGAGATAACAGAGAACCGAGAATACAAACAAATAAATTATTTATCTACTCGCACTACTAAATCGGTCAAAAAGAGACTATTAGTTACAAAATCGTACACTAGAGGGCCTAAGATAATAATCGCGATAACGCAATAGAACCAATAAGATATGTGGCATTCTTAAACAACACTATTACTGATCTAATATCTACGATAACAAACTATTTAAAAATAGTCAAGTATTTTACTAACAAGTAGTGCTTAAAAATCGATAATCGAGGAAAAATATTAAAGAGATAATACTAAATAATTGTGACCAAAAAGTAAGAGTGGTAAAGTAGAAAATTTTCTTAGTAAGTAAGGCTTGACATATTACTTGACATATTACTTATATGTCAAGTTGACTGAAGATAAGAAAAAAAACTTGAAATGGCATATATCCATCCATTTTGATTATTTTTATGGTATAAGCATACTATAAAACAAAAATACTGAAAACTTTGACACTAAAATAGCAAGAGATTGCCACTTAATGTTAGTTTAAAACATATCAATTTTTAAGCATGACACTCTATTACAGTAACTAGGCATTTGTTCTATAATGTTCATATCGTATCCCTAAATGCAATAGTTAATTGTTATTGCGGCGGATTCTGTAATTGTGTACTAAACTTTAAGACCATTAGCTACGAACAATGAATCCAAAACTGTTTGTTCATTTTAGTTACTACATAGTGCCCAGATTTATTACAACACTATCTGCACAAATTTTTATTCACTACAAAATACTAGGCCGATATTATATTATTAAACGTTTATACTTGTAATTTTCGACATTTTAATCTTGTAGACAAGCCACTGGTTTAAACGAACTTTTGGAAAATTTCATCGTGGGATCAAAGCTTCTTGGATGAAAATTACGCATAACACAGTTGCCTGTCACGTTTTAGCCAATTAGGAACAATTTTATTTGAATTTGGCACATAATCGATGAAATGTTAGGTCGTCATATGAACGCAAGTTCTAAGCGAGTTCTTTTTAAAAGTTATTAAGTACAGTTCAAAATATGAATCCTAAGCGAGGGACGAGTATGCGTATGCGCATACTCGCCCCTCGCTTACATGCGCATGTATTTGGTGGGGTCAATATGAAATTTTCTTAAATAAGCATAAGAACAGATCTGGACACATTAGATTAGTTGGAAACAAATGAGAAAATTTCGGCTGATTTTCTATAGTGCGAGGACAGGTACGGACTTATCAGAATAATTATACACAAATGACATGCGCACATAAAAAAAAGACTATAACTTCATTCATATTGGGCATAGGTATGGATGCAATACACATTTTAGTTTCCATCAATAATTGTATATTGTGGAAGTTGCATTATAGGCCTAATGGTTTTCCTACCCTGGAAAGGCAATCAATCCTCTCAACATCACTTGTATAGAACTAATTCTCTAAAATAGAAGCTGATGATGAGCTGAGCCGATGATTTCAAGAACGTTAGGAGCTCCATTCTAAAAAAATATCTTAAACTGTACTTAATTATCACTTGTGCCAGTGAAACTTTAGAAAAAACGAGTTTTTTTTTTCTTTCGAAAACGTCCTTTTTGTTTTATTTAATGCATCCCATGTACTGCAGGCATTCTAATGTTAAGGCAAATTTACTCTGTATAAATATTAATAGCGCCGGGAACCGAGACCACACTGTTTACATAATATAGTCACTGGTCGTGATTATTTCTTCAAGATGTTCTTTAGTGGAGATAGTTAGAAAAAAAATATAATTCTCGAAAACGTTAAAATTTGTTACAATAGAATTAAGTTCTTTTGATTCTATCATATCAGATTATTTAATTTATAGATATTTCTGATTGAAAAATTATTTAAGGAGAGAAGATTGTCAGAAATGATTTCTGACATTTTTATTTGATGCTACAACGTAATACTGGCGAATGGCCAAATGTATCGTTAAGACTATGTCACTAGTAAAGCTGTAGGAATTGGTTTGATGAATGTTTAAATCAAAGCCAAGTTGCCTCGAATTTAAAGTCAGTATTCAATGTGAATCAGCCCTTATCTGGCGTCAATCTCCGGCCCTATCAGCCTGCAATCTAACGCAACAGCGTATCCCTACGTATCGAATTTTACGATTCTACTATTGAGTCTACAAAGATCCTAATGCAAGTTCAACCTCATGACAGCAAGCGTTGTGAGGCAATTTAATTCATACTATCGCAGATCAACCGTATTTTAGACACGCTTTCTAATGCAACTTCATCTAACCTATGTAATTTTTGCAGTACTAAACACCTCTATGTGGAGTGAAGAAGAAAGTAGTGTTGCCACAAATATATCGTTGTTACAAAACTTTATCAATCTAGTAACTCACTATGGCATATCAATACATTTTATACAAAACAAACATTACGTAATATATTTTTCTGGCCGGATCACAGGTTCACACTATGGCCGTCAAAACGTCATACCAAAATATCCCCTCGCTAGAAGTTCTGCTGCCGTTTCCTCTTGAGGTCGATGGCGTCGAGGATCGGCTGCCTCTTAGTCTGGTATCGGGATCTCAATTGTTCGATCTCGGTTTCCATTTCTGAATCTAGTGTCGCCATTCGCGTCTCCAGTTCGTTTAGTGACAGGTATGCTAGCTGTAAAATTACATACGATAGTGTTTGAAATTGTTTTTGTCAGTTGTACTTTTTCAGTAGACAAGCAGAAAATTTGATGTGGCGGATTTTCGGGAAGAAAAAAATTGTACATAGTTCAGGAAATGTTAAAAGAGTTTACCGTGAAAAGGAATTTACTCTTTGGAAATGACTTTTTGATTTTTACTGACGGGTTTTTAGGGCAAGAAGAGCCTTTGATTTTCATTTGAGAACGATGCATTATAGCCTCAGGATGATAGCAGTATACCCAACTTTTATTTACAGGATGGTTAATCTCCAGATGACCCTTTTAAGGATGAAACATATTACACCGAGCCGTCCGCTTACCGTCTTTTTCTCAACGTGCCCCGGCCGGGTTTGCCATTTTTTACCGTACCGCCGCTGGGCCATGCCCGTGCCTTGTCATTTCCAAGTATTATTATACTATTTTATGTTACTATTACTATGTACATATAGTTATAAGTTATATAGTATTATAATTAATATTATACCGCGAGGCAGCCTCGCTGTTTTGGCTCGTGCGGCAGCCTGGGGTAAAATTTAATACCTCGGTTAAATTCTAATACCCCGAGGCAGCCTCGCGGTTTTGGTTCGCGAGCCGATGGCTCGCGCGGCAGCCTCGGGTTAATACTGATACCCGAGGCAGTCTCGCGGTTTTGGCTCGCGCTGCAGCCTCGAATAAATTCTAATAGCCCGATTCAGCCTCGCGGTTTTTTTTCACCGCGACACGGTCCGGTGAAGTATGAATTGGTTCCTACAAAAGCATACTAGTATGAATATCGTCACCGGGGCACGGCCCGGTGTAATGGAAATCCACCTTAACTCGGAAGTTCATGATGTGATGCACGGCAGTCACTCTTGACGACTCTAGAAGCTGAGTGATTAGTCGGTAACTGTTTCACCTAGACAATGCCTGTCACAAGTATCAGACTCTCAAACAAATCACATCGAAAGGATGTAGAGTCACTAGATGTTAACAAAGAAATTCATTCGCCGACTTTTATATTACCCCCGTAGAAAGATTTATAAAAATACCAACATAGGAAGATTTATAATAACTTTATATCAAACTATGCCCAGTGAAGAATCATATAATTATAGTTAAAAAACTTCTTGGTTACATACTAACTTTTATTTAACACATACAATATTGTAAAAAGAAACTACAAAACAGGTCTAATAATTAAGCAAAAAAGCGTCTAATTCGTAAAAGGGAATGGTTATAAATGGATAAATGGTTAGTAGATTATTGAAAAAGAGTTCTACAAAATCTTAATTCTACCACGTAACAATAAAGTACAATACAAAGAGGTCAGTTAAAAAAATATGTAAGTAAATATGTGGACGGTTTCATTTGAGGTTAATTTAATTTGGTGTTATTGATATATATAAACATACATAATATATATAATCAGTTTTTTTTAATTTGTGGAGGACCAAAACGATTATTTAATTAAAATAAATAAACGTACATAGACATACGATATAGAGTGACGACTTACGCGGTGTGCAGTGTATCGTTTAGAGGGAGCATTGTGACGACGTGCAGTTGACTTACGAATTCAAAGTTGCCGTCCTCGAGGAAGGTGCGGCCTAGCAGAGGACCGCCCCCCGCGCCCGCGCCTCCCGTCGCCCCCGGCTCTCCCCCACACGGCACCAGACCATCCAGCCTGATTTTTAAAGCATTTTTTCTTTCAAAATTCAAAAACTCTAAAGTGGTATTAAAATGTCACACGCATCAAAATTAAAACACTGTAATTATTTTCATACAATTTCAGAAATGTGGTTTTTAAATGGCGAATATCACTTTAATTACATATTGAATAGAGATTCTACTTATCTCTCTAAGGATGTTACATATATGGTCGTTTTTACTATTTTTCGCTGCGTGACAATGATATCTCTATTTATAGAGATTTACAGGTGTGACAGTAAAGCTTTCTCAAAATTGTTGAAAAATTAATTTTTGTAACCCGGGTTTTGTTATGAAAACTTTTAATACGAAATACGAAGTATAAAAAAATCAAAATATTTTCCTTTTAGTCACTTTAAAGTGTCATAATATATGTTATTTTCAATTAACATCGGCTCATATTGCCGATTTAGAGAGATGCTCAATATACCGAGGTACGTTTGCAATAAATTTATGTATGCAGACATCAAACTGAAAACAGTGAAGCAGGAAATAGAGCTATACACCAAGAGTTATCAGAATAGACTGTCCAAACACAACAACAAACTGGCAGCTCAACTTCACGGCTCAGGGAGCATCAAATTCACTCGCTTGAAACGACAGAGTATTCAGGAACTGCCGCAAAGTCTCTTGTTTAAAAACGTAGATTCAGAGAAATTCACAGAACGTATTGGCCTATTGTCACATGGATACAGATTGCCAAGTAGCAGTATATAAAAGGAAAAAAAATATTGCCGATTCGACAAGGTCTGAAAAACACGACAACAGACCTCCTGGATGCTATTTTCAAATTAAATCATTCAAATTTACTTTATTCAGAGTAACAACAAAGAAACAACATAAAATATCTTTTATAAAGAATACGGAATATATTATCTACATATACAATTCTATCTAGAGAGTTCTAGGTAGTACTTCTAGGTAGTTTGCACACGTGGAATTCGATAAAATATTTAAATTAATTATAATTTTAAAAATCATTCTGGCAACACATAACAGTAAATTTTTCATAAAATATCATGGTACATAAGTTGCGCGGCGCGGTAAATAATTATAATTTACTATTATTATTATTATTAATTATTATTAACCAATATATAATTATTAATATTATAAAGAAAGACATCGAGTTTGTATGAAGCAAGACACACTTGAGCGAGGCGGCAGACATCTGTACGCCGTTCAAATGTAAGACATTTATCCATTCAATCAAATCTTGACAATAGAAAACTTTGGAAAAAAATGAATTTTCACCTGACAGTGTCGTCTCCGGGCAGCCGGAGATGTGCGGTGAGTGTCCCGTTAGTGCTGGGGCCGATGTTCAAATGGTTCACCTCTTTCTTCTCAAAGTGCTCGAGGAACAACGGCCTGTATTTCGGTCGATTCGTGTCCATTGGGTCCGTATCGTGACCTGGCAATCAATTTAGGATCCATATTGCACTATAAGCAAGCCTCTATGCGAGATATCTTTGATAGCTTTACATCACGACAAGGCTTTTTAAAATACTGGGTTTACACGATGGATATTACCGATATCTGGTAAATTTAAATTTAACTGGTAATTCCAAATGACGATCATAAGAGTTTCTTGGAGAAACCTAATTGATAAATAAATATTTTCATTTTTGATTTTGATTTTTGATTTACCATCGATAAGAAAAAGAAGCAATTTTCATTCTGAAATAGCTTAAATCGTTTAAATAGTATTGTAAAATAAAACAATAGAGGCTTTATGGTTTAATGTTTTATATTATAAAAAAATAATGAAAAATGGAAAAATTTAGAATATCATATATAGTAAGCAAGAGAAAATTTTATAAATTAAATTATTATTATACAATCTCAAAGGAGTATATGAAATTAATAATGACAAGTCTTACTTAATCAACGCTTGACTGTAACATTAGTATGTTAAATTTCTAGTTCAGAAGACAGTAAGACAATCAATTGATATTATCCACATAATATCACCGCTCTCGCTGATATTCACGATATATGTCAGCGAACCCTGATATAAATATTGCAGGAATGAATGTTTCCGAGCCCCAATGAAAGATGACTCACGTTTCATAGTAGCCAAGTCCGCGTCGGGCTCATTGATGACCATGGTGCCGAGGTCCGCCGCCAGCTCCGCGGTTCCGTCGCGGTGCGGAACTAACGTTCCGTCCGAGCGCTTCTTCAGCGTCGCGTCCTCGTACAGCTCCACCTTCAACAGGTTTACATGTGAGGGAAACAGCTTTCGTTTTTCTCTTTCGAGGAAAACATTACGAAACAATCAGCGAAACAGCATAATATTGCTTAATTGGAAGTCAATTTAACTCCAATACTAGCTTTATTGATATGCAAAAGGTTATCGTTTTATTTGTAAAGTCATATCATACTTATTCTCTTAATTTGTTACTAATTGTGTTGACATCTGATTGGGACACTGTTCTTTTTAATTCTATTCCTGATGCACAAAGGATTTTGGGAATTTTAATTCGGGCAGAGCACTCTGCGTTCCGCAGTCTTATAGAACCGCTTATAAAAGACCATCGTGAAATAAAACATGTCCTACTGTTCAGTATTGTACTTAGGTATGCCAGGAGTTGACCCATTTTCCTAACCCCAACATGATTCTTTACCCCTTTTTAGGGTTCCGTACGTCCAAATAAAAAAACGGAACCCTTATAGGATCACTTGTGTCTGTCCGTCCGTCACAGTCAATTATCTCCGAATCTACTAGACCGATCAAGTTGTGACACATATCAATTTCAGTGACCCAAACGCACAGGTGTGACGTGAATAGATGAAATCTGCTGTATATGGGAGGTCATTTTTGGGGGGGAAGGTGGAAAATTAAAAAAAAAAATTTTTTTGAAAAGTTCATCATGTGACATATCAAATGTAAGGTCAATGTTGTGAAGATTTTTTAATTTGTCTCCACTTCGAATAGCAGAACAACTATCACAACGGAAATATTCACATTTTTTCATACATTTTGTGTGGAACGGGTTTTATTCAGAGATGGTAAGAAGTTCGCCGGACCGGCTAGTTTACTTATAAAAACTATTGAACTCTCTTAAATTACTTTAGCAAAAGAAAGTGCAGTGCACTTGAGTTGCCCGTGTATTCATAAACAGTAATACGTACAATACTATAAATAATAATACGTACAATGTATGTTTATAGTAATAAATATATACATATTCACCTTATTATTAAGCATGTTCACTCTCTGTTGAGCGTGTCTAAAGGCCTGACTCTCTCTGATCTCTCTCGCTTCGGCGATCATACTGCTCAATATACTTGCTTGCTTCGCATTCCGGATGAATTCGTGATTCAATAGAAATTCCGCCGTCGCCCTTTCTATGGGATTCTTCACTAAACATTGACTCACAAAATCTATAAACTCCGGTGACCATTTATCCGGTTCGCTGGGGAGAAAAATTTACATTACCAGAACATGTTACTTTGGCAGGCTTCTCTTCAAATACTACATGTAAAACACATTCAATTATTTAAGCATTTGTGGTTGCATGAATATTTTTATTTATTCCTTTTTTTTTTTATAATGGTCGCAGGCAGAAGAGTCCACTTGATGGTAGATGGTAGGCTACTCGCCGAAGGACACAAGCAACACCATGGGTTGTAGGTACGCTGCCGACCCTGCAGAATATTGTTGAGGAAGAAGCTAATATTATAGCTAGGTGGAAACACCTCAGAAGGGAGATTATTCCAAAACTTTATCTCGAGGCGATAAAGTTTCTACACATCTGGGCTGTGCGCAGCGGCACTTAAAAAATTAATATCACACACCTTTTCAGTACAATAAGCCTTATGACACATTTTACAATAGACAGTCTATTTGCCAAAACTAATATTCCGCTACACTCACATTTAATTTCATAAAGATTCCAGAATATAACCTAACTTTGTTTTCAGTACATATAAGTCTTGTAACACATTTTGTAATAGACAGTTTTTTTGCCAAAATCAGTATTCCGTTCATTCCGAAATCACATTTATTAAAATTAATGTGATTTCAAATTAATTGTGTAATTTGCTAAAACAAAACTAAAATAAATCACATTTTATGAAAATTTGTGTCTTTTCGACGATAAACATCTGGTAGTAATAATTCTTTTGCTTTCTACCATACTGCAAACAATAGACCACGACAAACGGCGATGAAATGGCCGGCGATGAATCGGCCGGCGCTGAAACGGCTTGGCTGAAAATACTGCTTTGATGATGCTCTTGCGATTAAAGACTTTAAATATTGTTGACCTTAAAATAAGCCCAGGAAACACTAAAAATCAAATGAAAAAAAAAATATGTACAAGTCTGTTTTGTCTTTATCTATCTATTAAGCTAACTGTGAGGTGAAAATACTTTATAAAATGTTGTCTCAGATTGTATTGATAACTCAAACACAGCTCAATTTACAGTTACAGACAAAATCTAGATAAAAGCACCTATGCTACTGACCTAAATGATGGTGGTGGTTTTGTGGGTATCATGAATATCGCTCGCATGGGATGAATGTCACCGTAGGGAGGCTTCCCCTCCGCCATTTCTAGCGCTGTGATGCCCAGTGACCAAATGTCGGCCACGCAATCGTAGCCGATCTCTTGTATCACTTCGGGTGCCATCCAGAAAGGTGTGCCGATCACTGTGTTCCGTTTTGCCATTGTGTCCTGAAAATTTTACCATTTCAGCATTTTTCATAGCCGCAGTAAGAATAGACTATGATTTTTACGTTTTCAAAGGGAAATAAAATAAAAAGAGAAGTTAGAATATGAAGGAAGACTTTTTTTATACTTACCACGCGGGCGAAGCCGTGAGTCAAACGCTAGCGTCTAATAAGTAATAAGGAATGATTTCCTTAAGGAAAAAAATATGTATTTTTTTTATTTCATGGATTCTTAGTTTTAACTCGATAAATCTATATTCTATACTCAATACAGATTAGTATAAATAAAATTGAAGATTCAGTTAAGGCAAAATAACTGCTTTTAACTAAATGTTTATCAAAGTATATTATACTTATGGAACAAAAAAAAAACAATTTTTAAAATTTTTGTCTGTCTGTCCGTTTTTCCCAGCTAATCTCCGAAACGGCTGGATCGATTTCAAGGGACTTTCACTGGCAGATAGATGATAGTATAAGTTGGCTACTTTTATGGTAAATAATATATACATATAAAAAGCATTTAAGCAGTGTCCAGTACCGGGCGCACCATATGCGCACTTCGCAGCGGAGTGTAGCCGGGTTCAGTTAGTAGTTAATATATTATGTTAAAATTTAGATTTAACATATGTATTCAATAAGGCAGGGCAGCAGGCAATCTGAAAGTCCGCTTGACAGTCACTTATGTATGTGAAGGTTGTCAGACGGGCTGATTGCCCACTTGATGGCAAGGGGCCACCATTCAATCCTGAATAAAGAGTAATGTTAAAGATGAGATGTGTTTAGTAAGTTAGGGGGAGTTTCAGAAAAAAAAAATCACTTACAGTCAACTGTCCAGCGACACCAAAGTCCGCTAATTTCGCATGGCCTTCCGTATTGAGCAGTATATTTCCAGCCTTTATGTCTCTGTGAATTTTCCGCCGCCTGTGCAAGTACTCCAGGCCCTTGAGCGTGTCGCATAGGATTGTAGCGATTTCGTCTTCCGACAGATTCTTCTTGCGAAGCCTTATTATATCTAGGACTGAACCGGCTCCGCAGTATTCCATAACGATCTGTAAATGCACAACCACAAGTACGTGAATTTAACCCATTCTAAAGATTGGTGAAATTTTGAAATCGTTTTATTACTATAACTTTTTATAATATCAGTATAGATTGATAGCTTAATTGTAGATAGCAGTGATAGTCCAGTATGATATAATGCAATCTATATCTACACACTATAAAATAAATCGCTGTCCGCTTCTGTCTGTCCACAAACCACCCACAGGATTTTATTCGATTTTCATTAATGGAAAGAAGGATAAAAGAAGGTATGTGTGTAATTTGCAGAAAAAAAAATTGTATTCGTGCCAAGCCTATTAAGACCTATTATTATCAACTTCACACCATCGAGACTGATGTACTATATAAACATACACCGGACATTCACATTCGGTGACAAAATACAAATTATTATTTGCAAGTCACCTAACTTCTGGATTCTTTGATAAATCTCTTTTAGCAACCAGCGATTTATTAGTGTACAACCATATATCACTCTACATCTAAGACTAATAAATATAGCTCAGATCTCTTGGCAACGCCTAGACGCATTCCAGCACTATTTGGTACCGACGCGTTTTCAGTAAATAACTCCTAAATTATCTTGGCAAGTGAGCTCACCTGACTTAGGTGAAAAGAATGGATAGCGTGATCCAGATGTTGTCGTTTAATTTTGTCTAAGAGGATAGTAGGATTAAAGATAAGGTGTTAGAAAGGGATAGGGAAATGGTTTCTGGCCTCCCTTACTCATTCATTGAAACGCAACAGCAAACACGCTGTAATTTCATGGTGAGGCGTTTGGTTACTGGTTACTGCCGCCAGACGGTTTACTCAAAAGACAGCGAAACACAGTATGCCCTACCACTCTATGTTCTGTATTCTGACATTACCATATAGTTGTTTCAAGTGCTTACTAAGATTAGAATATCCGGGCAAATTAGTGAAAAAATCTAGAAAACTACATCACATTATTATTACAAACTAGCGACCCGCCCCCGGCTTCGCCCGGCCCCCGGCTTGCAATTATTATATATATAAACATTCCCCGTTTATCCCTCTTTCCATTAGCGAAAACCGAATTAAAATCGGTCTACCCGTTCACGCGTGATGCCGTGACCAGGAGAAATGGGGATTCATTTTTATATATAAAGATACCAATTATTACAAAACACATAAAATATTATGAAAATACACATTCAATAAGTTTTACAGGTAGTGATGATATCATACTCACCCAGAGATCTGTGTTTTTGAAGTAGCTACCATAATATTTGACTACGTAAGGACTATCGCATTGTTGCATGATAGAAATCTCCTTAATTATCTCCTGCAAGTCTGTGTCCACTGGCACCTGTTTTATTGCGAGCACCTGTCCACTCTCCTTGTGTAATGCCTGAAATTTTATATTAGATATATGTATATTGTTAAATAGTAATCAATAAATAAGACTTTATACTTTTAAAATGTTTGCTTAGAGACTAATAAATAAACTCATGGCCAAAAGAGATACTGTTTTAAGATTTTATAATAAAAAAAAAATGCATTGAAATGAACAAAGTTATTTATATTTCAGCCAAAATACTTTATATTTCAGCCCGTGTGGCGGCAGCAACCACAGCAAACCACCAGCACCAGAAGACCACCGTAAAATTAACAAAAGTGTTCTCTGTGTTTCGGTGAGTAAGAGATCCCAAAGCCAATGTTCCTATATCTACCAACCAACCCCCTATACCTTATCCTACGGAGGTCAGAAACGTACTTGCAGCAATAATCGATTTGATTGTGGTAATAAACGGTATCCACCTACCACCAAGTGGATAATCAGCATGCATGGCGACCTTTAAATAATAATAAAAACTATGGATAGGTGTGTAGTTTCTTGTTAGGCGCCATCTATTGACGAATTTCACAAAAAGAAATCATGGCCAGTTATAATAAATCAACGCAAATTCCTTGAGAATATGTGTAGAGTTTATTTAGTACGTGAAACAGCGGTGGCATTTGTTAGACAGTTAGTCAGCAGTTTTTCTGCTTGTGTTATAGGCGACGGTAGCCACCTACCACCAAGTGGACCGTCAGCCTGTCTGCCGATCTTAACATAAAAATAATAATATCCATACATATGAAACCAATTTATTTGCGGCTTACAAATAAATTGCCTATTATATAGAGTACTTATAGGGTACACACGAGCATAGTTCGCCTAAACATGCCTAATAAACGGTTATGTGATTAAAAAGACTGCCATGATATTTCTATAAAGAAACATAATGCTTCATAAAATTGCTAGTCGACGTAAAAAAATTTGTTTTACACACTTTTCACGATAAAGAGCGCTACAGAGGCTGATTCTGTAGCCATAAGCGACCAGAGGCTTTAAGTGCGTTGCCCACTGACAGTGCCGTCTTAAGTCTATTCGGCGCCGGGTGCGGGGCTCAACCTGCGCCCCTCAGCCACCGGACGTCTATATCAAAGGGCGCAATTACTCGCCTATGACAGACGCACAGGGGGCGCGCCCCACCGCGCGCCCATATCAAATGAACTTACACTTTATTGACTTAGAGATCATTTTGCTTCAAGTGCGGGCGACCGGGCGGCATTGTGTCAAAGGTTATACACTATCTTTGGATTAGAGATTTTGCCGCGCGCGTGTTGCATTTAATAAAATTGTTAAAGCGCCTACACACGGCCCTAAAATCGGTGGCAATGTCGGGAGAGTGGTAGTGGGGATGAAATCGGCCGCTACTCTACACACGTCCCTGCCACTAAGTGTGAAACCGACCGTGCAACAAAGCGCTCGCCTATCAAGATGCCGCCGACACTCTCAAAACATCAGAGAATAGGCATCACTCTGGCACTTTCTACAGTGCAACCAAGTCAAAGACGAAAAAGGAAGAACTGGTTGATGAAACGCCATGAACTTTTTTTTAAATATTATTATTAAAGGTGGCAGACAGGCTGACGGTCCACTTTATGGTAGGTGGCTACCGTCGCCTAAGTACACAAGCAACATCAGGGGGGGTGCATGTGCGCTGCCGACCTTGCAGGAATTTGTTTACTGCTAGTTTAAAGAAGCCCATATTGTAGCTAGATGGAAACACCTTAAAGATTGTCCATTAATTACGTGAGGCTTGAAGGGGGGGGGGTTTGACAAAAATCACAAAAATAGCGCAAATGGGGAGGGGGGTGTAGTAAGATAGCAGAGGTCAAAGTCACAAAAAAGGAAAAAACCTAGTATTGCTCAGAAAGAATTTAATGAGTTGTGGGCTAATGCGAAACAAATATATACTACAAAAGAAGAATTCATGAAGTGGGCGAACTATCCTGGTCTGCTAATCCATGGTCCGAGGACAATATACATTGAATATGTTCATGTACTAGTACAATACATGTTTTTCGCATGATTACACCCTTCGTTTATTATTATTTTTATGGCAATCAAAAACAACTTGCAACCTAGTAGAGAGGCATTTGGAAACAGCTGAAAACTTTTTAAGAATGGATATAGAATGTGTTGAGGAACTCTTTGAAGAGATTATTGACTTTCGTCCAGGCTTCTCGCTTCTTTTCCTTAGCCATGTCTTCGCACGGAATACAAATTAAAAACACACAAATACGTCTTGTCGCCGCTGCCCTCGCAGACACACTGCGGTGAAATCGGCACCGATTTCGCTACACATGATGCGACAACGCTCCCTAGACGATAATCGCCCCTAAATCGTGGGTTCGACCGACCCGATTTCACAGTTAGGAGGAAACTGATTACGATTTGCCTACACATGAGGCGATCAAGGGAGCGATCTAAGGCGCTCCCCACCACTTCCCCGATATTGCCACATATTTTAGGGCAGTGTGTAGGCGTTTTTATTTGTGTAGTAATAAGTCATTTTAGCTTTCACATCATGAGCGGTATGACAAGCGCCGAAAGCGTAAAAGCGCCTACACACGGCCCTAAAATCTTTGGAAATATCAGGAGCGTGGTAGTGGGGATGAAATCGGCCGTGCAACAAAGCGCTCGCCTATCAAGATGCCGCCGACACTCTCAAAACATCAGAGAATAGGCATCACTCTGGCACTTTCTACAGTGCAACCAAGTCAAAGACGAAAAAGTCGCTTAAGGACACAAGTAACACCAGGGGGGGTGCATGTGCGCTGCCGACCTTGCAGGAATTTGTTTACTGCTAGTTTGAGGAAGCCCATATTGTAGCTAGATGGAAACACCTTAGAAGGGAGAGAGACATTTGGAAGCAGCTGAAAACTTTTTAAGAATGGATATAGAATGTGTTGACGAACTCCTTGAAGAGATCATTGACTTTCTTCCAGGCTTCTCACTTCTTTTCCTTAGCCATGTCTTCGCACGGAATACAAATTAAAAACACAAAAATACGTTTTGTCGCCGCTGCCCTCGCAGACACACTGCGGTGAAATCGGCACCGATTTCGCTACACATGATGCGACAACGCTCCCTAGACGATAATCGCCCCTAAATCGTGGGTTCGACCGACCCGATTTCAGAGTTAAGAGGAAACTGATTACGATTTGCCTACACATGAGGCGATCAAGGGAGCGTTCTAGGGCGCTCCCCACCACTTCCCCGATATTGCCACCAATTTTAGGGCCGTGTGTAGGCGCTTTAATAAAAGTAAAACAATGATTATTGTTGATGACTATTTTTTTTATATTTAATTTTGCACATACGTATTTATCGTAACAAGTATATAAAACTATGCAATGGCGTTAAGTTCAATGAAATATCTAAATACTCAGAGTTCGGCAGGCGCCCCCGGGCGCTCCGCGCCCGGGTGCACTGCACCCCTTGCACCCCCGGGTAAAGACGGCCCTGCCCACTGATATGATAAAGAGTATGATATAATTACGATATCGGAAGGAACTATGTCATATTAATCACGCTTAGGGCGGTTACTATAGGCCGCCGAATTTATTACTGCAATACTTAGTGTGCTCTCCAACTATAAATCAATACATATAATAAAATCGTAAACGAGCCGTGTCTGTACATTAAATATTTAAAAAAAAAACTGTGCGTTTTTGCACGCTAATCTCAGAAACAGCTTAACCGATTTGAATGCGGTTTTCACTGATGTATTATAGCAAGCTTCTAGTAACATTTAGTGTTTGTTTCATCGGTTTAGAAACAAAAAGGTTACGCGCTATATCGATTACCGCACGTACGAAGTTACGGGCACAGCTAGTATAAGCCAGAGGTATCTGATTAATTTATTTCTGTCTCTTATTTGTGTATTTCAATATAATATAATATGTTTACTTATACAATAATTATATTTTAATATTATAATTATTTATTGAGTTTCGGAGTCATAAATGGGTAGTTAGCGCCCCCTTATAGAAGACCACAAACAACAGTTCTACTCCCCTTTCCCTAATCCAATCTTAATTTCTTACCTCGGGAGAGCACTTGCAACACTTATGGATGGTATTGCTCATGTTAATAGGCGACGGTAGCCACATACCATCAAGTAGACTGTCAACTTGCCTGCCAACCTTAACATATAAATATTAATTTAGATTATTAATTACAATAATATGAACCTTATAAACGCTGCCGTATGAACCTTCGCCGAGTTTACAGATGATGTCAAACACTTCCTCGGGTTGTCTCGTGAGACTCTCTTCAGAGAGCTTCTTCAGCTCGCTGCAACAAATGACAACATATATTTTTATTTAATTCCAAACAAGACGATTTACAATCTATACAAAGAGGGAAAGATATAGAAAAAGATAGAAAAGATTTTGTAAATTGGTAATATGTGACTGAACCCATAGACCATCTCCTCTCACCGCTGGACACAACAACATCATCATCATCATTATCATCTCAGCCATAGGACAGGCAAAGCTGGACATAGGTCTCCTCCATTTAGACCATCAGCCTACCTGAACTCCACTTGAAAAACTTCAGGCCCAGTGGCCATCGGCTCTTCGAACTATATCCCTGAGCATTGCCATTTCAACTTACTAATCCGCCGCGTCAAATCAATGGCTTTTGTTTGTCTAAGAATTCCTTTTTTTACGCGGCCATAGATGGACGGGATTGCTGGAATGTTACGACACGACCCACGGCTATCTAGCGCTGGGAGGGAGGGCTATGCCCCTTGTCGGTACTTCGGCGTACCCGAAAGTGGAGATACGCTAAGACTACCGTATATCACATGGATCGCTGGGATATATGAATTATTTCTGATTCGATCCCATGGAGTGGGGAGTATCCCACTATTTCCATGGAAATAGTGGAACTAGCGACTTTTTCGTAATATGTCCTATTATATCTCGCCATATCTCGTTGAGCGACGTCGGGTTTTCTTACGGGGTCCATAGTTAAAGTCCACACTACACATTTTATAAATGAAAAGATCGAGAGGTCCGACTAGGTTTCGAACCTGCGTCCATTGCTCATAACACACTGGGTATATTGCTTACAATAAGCATAGTTTTTTTTAAATAAATTTCACTATTTACATAATTCAATAGCGACAATGTGATCTTATTGACAATTAAAATGTATATTATGGACTCCTTAGAGTACCGCAATTACTTATTTGTTATTAATTTACGCCCCCCTAAAATGTTTTAGGGGGGCGTCCTAAAACGCCCCCCTAGATTAATAATTATTTTATAACAGTGGAAATCAATAATGACGCTGTAATTTTAATTGTAAAACCATTTTACTAAAATTTAAAAGATTTACAGTAAAATTGTTTAAGTACAAAAACATTCCATAGTAAGAACTGTTTCATTTTTGATTCACTTTAAAGAATTCGACAAAAATGGAGAGATGCATCAAAAATTATCTTTTTGTTTCCGATGATGTCAAGTTCGTTGGCTTCCGTCCAACATTTTATCACTGGACAGTGTACGAGTAAGTAAACGATATTAATGACATAAGGTTTTTGATGTCAACGACCTGAAATTACGTATGAAATCGATTGAGACACCTCCGAAGCTCATTATAATGCTTCATAGAGTATTAAAGGATTGTTGGCAAACGTCATCAAATATTTCAAATATATATGGATTTTTTTTGTGAACCGATTTTCTTTTCTATGGTCTATGGTGTTATGAAAAAAAAATTGAAGAGTCATCTTTTTATTTAGGCTGCGAAGGGGTTCACTTAGGCAAATGACATTTACAATAGAACTCGCTGGCGACGAAGACAATTCTACAGGCCTAGAAATGGTGTTTTATTGTTTTTACCATTAGAACAATACGCAAAAAAAAATTATTAATACAATTTTTTAAACTGACATTAACTTATTAATAGGTGCAGGATTCATATGCGCGCAATACCTAAGCCGTTTTCGAGAGAATTTTCAATAAAAGTCAAATTCTTCTTGTGTTCTAACTTTTTTTGTGGAGTTTCTATTACTTTAACGAAAATTCTAATTAATACAATTGGTTCTTCACATGTTTAACTATAATATATATTTTTTTCAAAGCAATTGTCTAGTCTATTTCTTGTAACATCTTCATTAAACAATGGATATTTTTAGTATTTAGCGTTTGTCTCCACCTTAATTCAACGTTATAGAACATTAAGGGCTTGTTTCACAATGTGCTAATAAAGTCCCGAATAGTAATTCGACGAATAAAATACTTGTCAGATAAATCCTTCCATTAACTTGCATTGCGTTTCACAATCATCCAACTCATAACTAAATCTGCTGATTTGGTAGTCGACAAGTGCGAGTTGGCAACGTCTTATTCTTTCGTTCCGTTTCGAGCGTTGATTAATGTTATAGGAATTATTATGCCATAATTTTATTACAAATTAAATAACTATATTTTTTCTGATAAAATAATTATTAATGTTACCGGTTTCATCGTTTGTAGTGTATATTATATAATGAATGGAATTATATAAAATATAAAAACGGTGATTATATACCAAAATATTATAAAAAGAAATTTTTCAGAAATGTGAAAACGTGAAAGGAGATAAAAAAAATTATCGTTTTCATCTTCCATCGCCTCGTAAATATCCAATTTTATTGCAAACTTAATGAATAATAGCAAAATGTAAAAATAATATGTCAACTGTCAGCGCTATTCGTCGGTTAAGTATGATAGTGGCCACATGATCTAACCTATAACTTATTCAGTAGTTTAATAGCTCGATAGCGCTAGTCAACGACTGTGAAACGCACACAAAGCGTTTACTGGACAGTTAATCCACAAATAGCCTAATTGTAACTTTATTCGGACATTGTGAAACAAGCCCTAAGTATGTTTTGGTCGAAACCATATTTTTCCTTTAAAGCAGAAACTGAGAGACCAAAATTACATTAAGTGAATTAAATTATAAATGAAAAATTGAATTTGTTTGTTACGCTTTTGAGCCCCAACTTCTTAATTTACTTAATGATGACGGCATCGTGAAAATCCCAGGGGACGCGGACGAAACCGCAGGTAAAAGCTATCAATGTAATAGAAAGAATAAACAATTACGGAGTTAATATAAAAGTATTTTTATCAGCAGTTTAGAAGTCAAAGACATTAATTCTTCGCTACACCATGTCCAGTTAGCTGCAGAATTAGCTGTCTCCCTCAGATTTGGTCAAATGAAATACGGACAAGTTCATTGTTCTAAAAATGCTATTTAATCGGAACTATCATCAGGATCAAAAGAATCCTTTTTGTGTATCCAGGCCATGGTAAATAAACATCTGTGTGCCAATTAAATATCTCTCCGTCGTGAAATAACATTACACCCATCCCAAGCTTCTTTACCCTTTTTAAAAAAACAAGTACCTATAGATAAAACAGTTCAGTACTTTTCCATTTAACTGTTAATTTGTATTCTCGATTACGATTTGTAGTTATTGATGAACTTTAAATTATGACAAAAAATTTGGAAACAGTTTTTTTTTTATATCTATATTCGAATCACTGTCGAATTCAAATTTAATAACCACAAGGTTATTAAATTAGCAGGATTTTTTTAAAATTTAACCTAGAAGTATAAATTGACTATGTTTACAAGTATTAATAGAAGAATCTTTTGTTAATGTAGTACACCTATTTTGATTTAGGCCTTTAAAACTTTATGGGCCAACTTTACAACAGGTCGTCGATAGATTTATATGTCTCTGACATCACCTATAGTCTCCCGGCGATCGTGGAACAAAGTAGGCACAACATTTTACATTTTACATATGCTACCGAGTTGGTTCGAGAATTAAAATAAGTACTAGTGTTCGCCCGTTGGATTCGACCATAATTATTTCGAAAAAAAAACTGTTAATTTTTTTTTTTAAATTGATAACACTCAATCGCTAATAAACAGTGAAAAGAAGATTGGTTCACAAAAAACCGACCGTCGCCGATAAAAATTAAATTGATCTTTTACGAATTTTATAGCGAAGAACGATTCTTCGCTAATAGGCATGCCATGGATGCTGTAATAATATGTTTAAGCAACGTAACTAATTATTTTTGCTTGTATTATTTTAGGTTTCCATGTCATGATACTGAACACGATAGGACAATTGCATTTAAAATGTGAGTCATAAAATAAAATATTTCAAGAATCCATTCTACACACACGATAAACCGGAGCGTACGATAAAAAAATAAAACCGTTTATTGGTATTCAACGGGAGCTTCAGCGCGCAGATGTTCCTATAAGGAAAACTATAACACTGCTTAACTAAAGCTAATTGTTAAGGGATTCACTGAGGCAAATGACATTTACTATAGAACTCGCTGGCGGCGGAGACAATTCAACGGACCTAGAAATGGTGTTTTTTTTTGTTTTTACCATTAGAACATTACACAAAAAAAATTTTGTTATCAATACAATTTTTTAATCTGATATCAACTTTAATAAGTTTAACGAAAACTTTAACGAAAATTCTAATTAATACAATTGGTTCTTCACATGTTTAAGTATAATATATATTTTTTTCAAAGCAATTGTCTTGTCTATTTCTTGTAACATTTTCATTAAACTATGGATATTTTTAGTATTTAGCGTTTGTCTCCCCCTTAAATAAATACTTATGTTGCCTAAAGTACGAATATACACCTACCTAGTAGAACAATCAATCTGTGGCACTAAAACCTACTCAACAATTCTGCAGTAAGAAGTTACAGATATACAAAATAAAAGACATTATCAATGTAGGTGTTGCCCAATCTGATTTTTTTTTATAAAAGCTAAATCAACTATAAATGCCTAACCTGCTAAATAAATACTTATAAGTTGTGTTGCTACATCCACGAAGGACTTAACTTCTATTCTACCAAACTTCCAGCACTTCCCAAGAGGTTACCTTGGAGGTTCACAGATGTCTGATTCTGTTTGTTCGATTATGTTATTCTCTATTCACAGGTTTTCAGACCTGATATTGGGGTTAGGTAAAAAACTTTTGCAAATTGTGGACATAATCTTTCACGTGCTTTCTTGAGGTCGGCAGACAGGCTGACGGTCAACTTGTTGGTAGGTAGCTACCCTTGCCTATAACACAAGAAGTGTTATAGGCAGTGTTAGGTTATAAGCAGCAAGTGCGCTCTGACTGCAGTAGGATTGTGAATAAGGGAAAGGGAAGGGATTGGAAAATGGGCTCTGACATCCTTTAGTCATTCACCGAAAAGACGTATTTTCTACTTACAGCAGCGCCGCACTTCTCTACGAAGGTTGGCGACCATCATGACTATCTTAACTTTGGATTCTGCTGCACAAAAGTGGGAACGAGTGTTCATAATAAACCATCCTCCTAAATTCTTCAACCAGGATATCTTTCTCCTGCACGTTGCCCGGTATTCTCCTACATACATACAGTCATCACAAGTTGAAGAATATGTTTCACCCCTTATTACGTGCCCGAAATATTGCAGCTTTTCACTCTTAGGACTTCCATTCTCTTTCTCTACTCAAGAAACTTTAGAATTGCAAATATGAATGAATGAATGAATATGAATTTGAAATGAAATTGAATTTCGAAAAGTCTTGAAATTCAATTTTTGGGAACAATTAAGTACTCACCCCTGAGGGCGCTCACTATCCGCATTCATTCTGTCCTCTCGGCGCTTCTTACAAGTGTTACAGTCAATGGTGGGTGCACCGCCTTCCCAGACCCCTCCCTTCCAAAACACCAGACGTCCCTCACTGTCCATGAGGAACATTTAGAAGCATGGCTACCGTAAGAACATTTAATAAGCTTTATCGATATCCAAAACTATGTTCGCATTGAAAATTAGCCACGTGAAACGTTCAAGTATATTATATATAGTTATATTATACTTCAAATAGTTCTTTTTAAATATTTATTTCAACTGTGGGTAGTTTCTTTGTAAAAAAGCACACAAATAACAAATGTCAGGTATTCAGGTTGTTACACTGAAATCCAAAAATAAGCACAAGTATACAACACTTCGTTCATAGAACTCTAATAGAATGATTATTTCTCGCTAAAAACATCGATGCACAAACAGAGCCGAAATTCTGTTTACTCTACACACAATCCCCACGTTCTAACAACGTATTGAGGTTACTTTGCGTGGGGTGCACCAGATAACGTTTATCTTTGAAATGGATCAACGTTTGACACTGTTCGTCCAAACTATTTGTTTCCACTCCAGTCAAAGCTCAGAAATCGAAGCACGCGCACATTTACGTAATTCCGAGACGAAGCAACGTTCAAAAGCGATCAACAAAAGCAAATTCCGAAAATAAACTCTCGTATCCTTTGGAGGTTATTAATATATATAACCGGACCGAACAGGACGCAAACGAAGCGACCGGATCACGAGACCGCTCTCACAATACTGTTAAAAGATTTCAATGTATACAAATTACATCCACCTTAAAATAATAAATTCATATATACGCACTGAAAGTTGCGCTCTAAATTCGTGATATGTATTTGGTCATTTGCCATTTACCGGGGACAGCAGAGGTGTAATAAATTTGTGATTTAGTTGATTGCTTACAATTTTCATGATTACACTGTTTTATTGCAATCTGCAATATACCGTTAAATTCGATGACTAAAAGTATATTAAATTTAATAACAATTATAATTACGAAAATTCATCATAGGAAGCGTAATAACTCTGATAAGGAATTTATAATACAGGGCAGGAAGGAAAAAATGTTTTTAAAATGTAATACTTCAGTGGAATGTATTATTATATTTTTCCTGGTTAATAAATATCTATTTATAAAAATTGCTCTCTAAAATAGGCATTATAACATAAATGTGAATGTTTGTGAAGATGGATTTATGGATGTTTCTTAATCTTTCATGGAATGCTGAATATATTTTGATAAAACTTTACAGTAATATGGTTTAGACATGGGAATTACATCAAGAGAATACATAGGAGTATAATTTATAAAGACACGCTAAGTTGCGGGCCTGGTATTACTTATATAAATATTATCTTATAAGATAATTTTACTTAAAATTTGTTGGATTTTTACCAAACCGCTGTGACGATTTTGATAAAATTTCGATACAAGATAATTAACTCTGACAAAGTTTAAATCCTTGCCCTACTAAGAGACATTAAAAATTAGTATAAATTGATTTTGACGAGCTCGTTGGATGAGTAGTTAGGGTGCTTGCCTTAACGCTTTGTTCTAGGGTTCCCGGCAGGGTCAACTTTGAAAATGACATTTCAAATTTGGCTCTGGTCTGGATCTGGAAAGTAGTGGCAGGGCACACTGCGTTCCACAGTCATTTCGGCAGCTCGTCTGGCGGCAGTAACTACCCCCTTACAGAAAACCACCCTGTAACAGTACGTGTGCTGTTGTGTTTGGGTGAGTGAGTAAGGAATGCCAGAGCCCATTTCCCTATCCTCTCCTAATCCGTTATCCTTAATCCTACTGTAGTTGGCAGCGCACTTGCAGCAGCTTTGGCGTTGCTTGTGTTATTATAGGTGACGTTAGCCACCTACCATCAAGTGGACAGTCAGCCTGTCTGCTGATCTTAACATTTAAAAAAATTCTAGTAACAGGGCATACCGCGTTCAGCAGTCACAAATTGGTCAGTAACTAACTCCTCACAGAAGACCACTGTGAAATAACAGTCCTAATCTATCCTCTCCTAATCCCTTATCCTACTAAGGTCTACCTACAGCGCACTTGTAACAACTCACCTGTGACGGGTGTGTTAAATAGGCGACAGTAGCCACCTAACACCAAGTGAATTGTCAGCCCGCCTGCCGAACATTAACATAAAAAAAGCATCTTTGTTCAACTCCCTAAAAGTATAGACCGACTAGACTAAATAGTAAACGAAACATAAATCACTCGCGTTTTTTAACAGCAGCGTGTCGCGCCCGCTCGAATGCCACTCGACCGGGTGGGCAGCACTCCAAACAAATAAAACCGCGTGTTACTTTCTAAAAATACTATAACGCATTCTCTTTACATGCAAGTTCTTTAAATTTGACAATCTTTTATTAGTCAACATTACTTAGGCAGCATTAAGGGCAACATGTTTGTAATCAAGTCCCCTCTGCTGTCATGAAGTTCGCTTTGTGATAAAATCGACTAGGCAGGTGTACCTACCATTTTCTAGGGTTTCCTAGATTTTTTAAAAGAAAATTTTCCGCTTTTTAAAAACTCTGACATTGTTGTTGTCTAATTTCGTAACAATTTTTATCAAAGAAATTATATCTCCTGAATAACAGAAATTACCAGAATTTACAGCCGGAGATTTTGAAAAAAAAAGTAACCTTTTCTTTTTAGCCGCTTTCGTAATCATTTTCTCATAACTTATTAAACATATTTTAAAGACTATTACGAATGTGGCTAACAGTTCTCCTTTAAGTTTTCTCATCCGTCATTGATTAATTTATAATAATGGTTTGTTTTCAATCATTTTGAATACATTTTTTTTTAAAAGAAACAAAGCGTTTCTTTTATTTGTTCCAATCTTATGTGTTGCTCGTCTTCGTGATGTCACGGAAATGTGTTGACACATTTGAGTTTCCGCTTACGTTATTTTTGCATGAGTAGGTAATTTTCAGTGCAATGAACTGACTTGTCGTCTTCTACTGATTTCACGCCAAATTATTTGTACAAACAGATAAAAATCAGCGTTAGAATAAATATTTATCGACGCTCTAGCTAGATAAAATTAACTAATATTTTTTGGCGTGAATCTTACTAATATTATAAACGGGGTAGTGACTTTGTTTGTCACACTTTCAACCGAAAACCGACATCACACACGTTGTCAGTGGTTGAGAAAATGACATGGGGTAACTAATTTCATCAAAAAAAAAAAAAAAATTGTAGGAGGGATCACCAAAATATATAAAAAGGACTAGTTATATGAATATAAAATCTAAAACGCATTAAAAAACAATTATTGAATAATTGTTTATTGCTCATTCATTTTGTTAGAGATTTCTAAAAATAAGGACGCAGACGAAATTGCGGGCACAATCTAGTGTAGAATAAGAGTAATAATTCTTGATTTTTTCTACAAGACATGATTCCTAAATATGTATATTAATATAAACAGAAGTGTAGAACTGTAGACTTACGAAAACATGAAATTTTTATTATGTATTAAATGATGAATTGCTCATAGGTGGCTTCCATCGCCTAGGATACAAGCAACACTAGGGATAATGTATTAATGGGCCTTATACGAGCTTCCGTAGGTTTTTTGAAATTAGTACAAATTACAAAATGGAATTTCAAGGCTCTTCGATACTAGACCTCAAAAGAGGTAAATTAGAGTTTTACTAATTTAATAAACATAAAATCCTTGTTTTTGATCGGCAGACAGGCTGACGGTCCATTTGATAGGTAGTAGGTAGCTATAACGTCGCCTATAGCACAAGCAACGCCTCAGCTGCTACAAGTGCGCTGCAGGCGAGGATTAACGATAAGGGATTGGATAGGAAAATGGGTTCTCGCATCCCTTACTCACTCACCGAAACACAACACCACAGCACGTGCTGTTATTTCACGGTGGTCTTCTGTAAGGAGGCGGTTACTGCCGCCAGACGGGCCGCCCAAATGACTGCGAAACGCAGTGTGACCTGCCACTACTTTCCAGATCCAGACCAGAGAAAAGTTCATTTTTCAAAGTTGATCCTGCCGGAATCAAAACCGAGAACCCTAGAACAAGCGTTAAGGCAAGCACCCTAACCACTTATCCAACGAACTCGTCAAACTGTTGTTAAACTTTCTAAATACAAAAGCAACACAATAAAGAATGTAACCACACTGGTCTATCCTGGGATAAATTAGGAAAAGGGAGAAAATGAAGATAGGGGAATAGGCTCTGGTATCCCTAACTCACAGCAAGGAGACTCTTGTTAATGTTTACCGAAACACAACAACACTCAAGTGCTGTTACTTCATGATGTTCTCCGAGAAGGTGGTTAAGATGGTGTTGCCGAATGTAGTGGGCTCTTCCCATCCCAAACATCCATTCATCGTGGGATGGAAAATATTGAATTTATTTGGAGGCGATATATTTTCTAGACAATAATAATATAAATACCTATGTACAAATATATATTCCTATGTAATGAGTCAAGTAACCGAGTCTGTTGTAAGGTATCTCATGTAAGACGTAGGCACAAAAGTGGCCGGAGTTGCGGTTTATGCTTTCATTTCTGGGAGAACATTGACATTTGTCACTCGCGAATTGGAAACTTCGCTTGATGTTGTGAAATGAGGAGATAACATTGCCTTGTAATATTTACATCGTATTGTAATGTATGATTATTGTTTGTCGTTATTTATATAATTACTGGCTTTTCTCTCGACTATTGAATATTAATTAAAAATATTTTAATTGTTCCCACGGGCTCCAAAAACTTATATAACTAAATAAGAAACTAAATTTATATAAATAAGAAACGCTTTGGAGCTCTTGGGAATCAATGTATGAACAATAGAATAGAAGTTTTGGAGAACAATAAACAATAGAATGAAAGTCTCACAGCATTGATTATCGCCGCCGATGTAGCTTTTTGAATTTTGGGCGGATCAATGTATTTTTGTTTAAAAATAAACAATAATTGTTTAAATGTTATTTTTGTTTATGTTAGCAATGTTTTTAGGTTCATTTAGTCTCGTCTTATATTACAATTTATTTCCTAACTTCCAAAATAGGTAACAGATTTGGAGCAGGTGGGAATAAGCACTAAAAGGGATCAATAGAAAAGCCTGAACGTGTATCTAACCTTTAAACGCTTTTATGTTCAATAAATAAGAAAATAATTGGCCAATGTTTAATTGAAGACGTGAAGCAATAAAATATGAACACCACCGAAATAAATAATGAAATAAATTATCATTAATAATGGTCTAATACATTTTATTGTCTGAAAAGCGGGCGAAACTATGGCTAGTTCTAAACAAAGTGAAACATGTGAGGCTCTGCCAATAGCTATATAAAAAGTAGTCGTCAATAGCTAAATGCGCAAATAGTTTAAGAAGGAAGAGTGGGCACGCGTCGCTGAGAGGTCATCACCGAGCGATGGCCTAGTAACTAGGCGAATAAGTAGCGCTTTAACTACACTCGCTTCGATTTTAATATGAAACGTATTCGTATGTCCTTAGAGAGTCCTGATTTTTTTTTTTCACAAAACACATTCCAATGACACGTTTGACTCATAATTAACTATCAGGCAATGACATAATTCTCAACACAACAGATTATTCAGTTTATCACAAATTCGGTTTTGTTTTCTGTGTTTGACAGATTATTTTCTACAATCAAGTTAATTATACACAGTATACCTACACCTACACAAAAAGATTTTTTAATTTTAATTTCCACGGCGAGCCCAAAACCTAGGCAATATTATTAGTTGTTCTTATGAGTAGACATAGACATGCACTTCGGGTATTGATTAATTAGGGTATTGCCATGTATAAAGGTAATAAAATCAGGATTTCGGCCATACTCCACACAATCCATACATATAATAAAATCGTAAACGAGCTGTGTCTGTAGGTAGGTACATTAAATATTTTTTCAAAAAAACAATTTATACACGTTGTACTTATGTTACCGAAGTCAAAAAAAAAGTAGTTTTTAGAATTTTTGTCTGTTTGTCTGTGCGTTTGTTCGCGCTAATCTCAGAAACGGCTTAACCGATTTGAATGCACTTTTTGTCAATGTATTTGAACTTAAATACTGGCTGACTTAAAAAGGTTTGATATTCAAACAGAGAAAAGAATATAGGACGTGAAAGTTTAGTTGAGTTGTGTTTTGTACATCACTAGTTGTGTTTTGTACATACTTTAAGGTATTTAAAATAAATAAACAAGATGTGTGATCTCTAAACAAGATCGAAGTAAAGTTTAGATGGAGTAAATCACGAAAAAAAATCCAATAAGACTTTTCACTGATGTATTGCAAGATTACCGTAACATTTTAGTGTTTGTTTTATTCCAATCGGTTTACAAACAAAAAAGTTATGTAAATTTAAAGAATCATGTCCAACATTTTTTTCGATAATGAGACTCGGTTGGTTAGTTTTTGTGAATAGTGTTACTTAGAAAAACATTTCTCCGCTGTCTTTGTCCGATCTCATCTTCGTTATGCAAACATTAAAAACGTTTAAACATTAAAAAAACATTAAAAGCAGGTACTTAATTAATTAATTAAGATTATAATTTCGAATGGGCACAGGGACCTTTCTCTAAAGGCCGGCGAAGCGCAGCGGATCATTCACTGTCAAACTATTATAAATATTGCAAACGTTGAAATAAAATCAAAAATCAATTAACACAGCAAAACATTCGCCTAGGGTTTCGATACTTAGCTATGCTGTGCTGTATTAGCTGTGAAAATAGTTTCATAATATCATAGATAAAATACTACTTAACCAGTAAAGTAGTATTTTATCTATGATAATATAAATAAATTCGCCGACAACATCCATTCCTTTAATAAATCCAATTACATATTTTTTTAAATTCTTTTGAGAGATAATCAAATTATATTTTTATCAAGTGTGGTTGTGCAAAATATATTTGCGGACAATTGCGATATAACTAACTACCTATACAATTGCGGACAATTGTTGTTAGTTGCGGACAAATATATTGCGGACAATAATTATCATTGATGGATGTGCAGAGAAACGCTTAGACGAGACAGTTTATGGGGGCGGCCGGTCCATTTGACGTACATTCTCATGTGCTATTGTATATTTACAGTGACGTTGCCATATAGATAACTAGCTAGTGAAAGCCTTCAATAGTTTTTAAGAAAATTTGCAATAATTTCAGCCATGGATTGTAATCGTGTTATGAATTGTCCGGCGTAAATGTTTTTTTGTTTGAATTTCTGGTCCCTGGCAGAATATCAGTGTTGTGGTCCGCACCACAACTGTATACTGAGTCAGGGTTCCTTTTCCTCTTCTTACTTGTTTATATATTTGTTTGTTTGTAATTATTATTTGTTCAAATATGTATATTGTGTTTATTAGAGGAATAAAAGATGCTTTCTTTCTTTCTTTCTTTCTTTCTAAAAAGATTATTATTTTTTTCCATAAGTAGATTTTTTTCTTTTAATATCTACTTAGGATACTGGTTTGTAAGAGTGCGATCCTCAATGTTCCACGGCAATGCATGTTCCAATGCAAATCACGAATACGAGTAAACTTTACTTCTATGTTATTGCAATAAAAAAAAACTACAAATAGTGTTAATAAAAATCCTAGTTAATATTTGGTATCTCACTTATTTACTATTATATCTACTATTACACTGTACATAATTTCAAAGGATTCATTGAGTAAGATTTTCTCTTGCAACGGTAATATAAGAGTAGGTGACCGGCATAAATGAGGGCAGCCGCAGCTTTCTGTTCCGATACACCCCCGTCCGTCGCACACAGAAAACGACTTGAAAGCAGGTCTAACTTTATGACTCAGGGGCATCGTCACTTGAAAAGAATTTACTTAACAAGATACCTCTGACGACGTACGTTTATTTTGCATTGAAAAAAATATATGGCCAGGACACCACAATATCAGGGTTTTAAGGCGACGCCAGCCTCAAATGATAAAAAAATCCACTTATTTGTAACCGTTTCCCTTTTAAATTATCATAATAATTATAATTTAAAAAAATACTCAAATCATCTGCAGGATATATGAAGGGGGATCATCATAATTATTTTTTAAATTATATTTAATTATATATATATATAAAAAAAATTACTAATTTGCGGTCTAATATCGATGTTGTATGTAACCGTGCGATTTGTTTAATAATCAAATTTTAAATAGCTAATTCTTAAGATAAATTTTAAGATCCATTATCTGAAGGCTCATCAAAAGAAAAATTTGAATTATACTTTATTTAATTTTTAAATAGATATTTCCGAGATTTGCAAGTAGCGTCTCCCCCTCAGCAGTCCCGTCAATTCAGTGCAGGACGAGTTTTGCGGCTGGAGTCGCCTTAAATATATACGACTATAATTTAAATAAATATTTGCAAAAGTATTATTCTTATATAATAACTTATTCTTTATCTAGATCTATGATAATAACTTTAAACAAACATTTCTTGTATATAAATTTATTTTGCCTGTCTCGGAGACAGCTCTAACCATTTGGATGAAATTTGTATGTAGATGAAGTCTCCCTATATAGTTGTATTTCTTGTAAAAACGCAATTTTAGACAAAAAAAAAGTCATTATTAAAGCGCCATCTCGTAAATGATACCTTGTATTGTTGCCGATGGATGATAATCAACTGTTACCAAAAAATTTTGAGATGGCGCTATATGAATACGAATATGTTCGGCTTACACCCAATAGTAACGATCTTAGGTTACGGTGTCGCCCAGTTGTTTCGAGAATATAAGTACAGATATCTAATTAAAATAAGACACAAGGAAATCTATTTTTATGCAAAACAAAACTATGCAAGTTCCAATGTCAAGAATGTTTATGGTCGTCAAAAGTTTTAATACAACTACTACCTAAATTAACAATGGACGCCAATCTGAGTTGTGGCAATACAAAAGCAGGCATCCGGAGTATGGTCTGAGTCACACGTTGAGCCATCTAGGCGAAGTTAACAATGCACACAGCACCATAACAAATAATTGCATAATCAATTCAACGATGGTGCGAAGGTGAACACATAGCTAATGAAATTTCAAGTATTCTTCCTTAAAGTTTGTTTTAGAGGGCAACCTAATCTTAATATATAAAAATGAATCCCTATTTCTCCTGGTCACGGCATCACGCGTGAATGGGTAGACCGATTTTAATTCGGTTTTCGCTAATGGAAAGAGGGATAAACGGGGAATGTTTTAGGGTATATAAAAATTGCACGCCGGGCGAAGCCGGGGGCGGGCCGCTAGTCAATAATAATAATTAGCAATGTTCGAGAGATCCACATCCCTAGCTATCCAAGGGGTAATTTTTCCCTATCTGTTACATTTTAGATAGTCATGAATAAATGTTTTATATGACATTTTAAATATAAAGTTGAGTTAATATAAAATACCCCTACTATAAACTTTAATCTGTTTCATAGAGATTAACTTAGTTTAGTATGAGCACTCGCTCCCACTTCTTTAGCTGTTTTCAAAATAGTCATGATGGTCGCCGACTTTCATGGAAAAGTGGCACCTTAAGAAGAAGAACTTGGCAGATTTGTTTCCTGTACACCTACTGCCACAGAGCAAAAATGTTATTACGATGAGGATCATATTATGAGGAAGACTATCTACTTTTTTTACCTAATTTTTGAAAGTTTTAAGGTCCTTTATCGTATTTGAGAATACGCATTTTTAAAACTGGCACATCTCTCATCAACTATTCATAATACTAAAGACACAATGATTATTCATATTAATGATAAAATTAATTACAAAATTAACTCAACAAAGGCACGCAGTAGACACCTTTGAACAATAGGATTCACCAGCTAAAAGACGTTAAACCCATAAACGGAACTAAAAACAACCTTGAACTCTTTTTATTAAAATTCTGTTTTCAAATTACCAAAAACAAGAACATGCAAATACAATTTGTGCTCAGTCTTCCGACAAACCCTGAGAACAAAGACTAAGATCTAGATTGTTTATAACAACAAAAAATAAAACAATGATTATTACTCACAAAACGAAATTGTGTTCCCACTGATAATAATTCTCGAAAACCTTATTGAGTTGTTCCCATTACATAAAGGAAATAATTCACCACTTTTACTTAAATAACCTAGGTAGAATGTAGATTTAAAAAGAACTGTATCAATTAACAAAAACTAATTTCATGGATTGATTCACATGGATTGGGTTTTATGTTATTCTATTATCTATATATCAGATATAAAATGAAAGCTTTCAAGTGACCACAAAACCTGGTCGTAATAAATGGATAGTCCTTATAAGCAATACAATTCATTATAGGGATTCAGCAGAGACCTTGCCATTTAGTCGTAACCAATCTGCCGTTTCTGTTTCTACTGAACTACTATGTGTATGTATGTATGTGACATTTAATCATTTTTTATTTTATTTATTTATTTAGATACACCAACAGCATACATGTTGCACATTCTCTATATAATGAGTCACAGAGCATCTCGGCAGACACGCATGCCAATTACAAGCGTACACAACATTAAACACAAACAAGAACGGTAACAAAATAATACACTATCAAGTTATATAAGAATTGGATGACAGAACATTGTCAACGATGCCAATAGCATTGATTTCTGTCATTCTATCATAGATCATTCTAATCATCCTAACATAGATGTCAACAAAAGACTTAATTCTTCAGATTTTTTTTCCTGTAAACAGTGAAAATAGTTTTTCAGTTGTCACAAGTCCATTGCAAGAGATGGGCAAAGATGGCACAAAAAATTTAGCAAGTTTATATTCCTCGTGTTAATGGAACATCTTGAAAATAAGATCTCCGAAAATCCATTCATATTTTTAAATTATTTGTCAATTAAATTGATTAAACTGATGTGTCGTGACAATATCAATTTATTTTTAAAAAACAGGACAAGTGCGAGTTGAACTCGGGTGAAGAGGGTTCCATACGATGTTACCTATCCGCACAATATTGAGTGATTTACCATGTTATTTTAATATCATGGACCTCTTATAGATTTTTCTATAATGTATAAGTAGAAAACTAATTTCTGTATTTTTTTCAAAATTTTAGGTTCAGTAGTTTCGGAGATAAGGGGGGAGGGAATGGTCGGACAGACGGACACACGAGTGATCCTATAAGGGTTCCGTTTTTTTATTCAGATGTACGGACCCCTAAAAAGTAGTCTATAACTGAATCCCTCCACTCTACCTACGGTTTCTACTTTATTTCCCAGTGAAATACGTGTTTAAAAAGGTTTTGAAAGGTTTAACTAGTTCAGTTTAAAAATATTTAAAAAAAATTAATTACATGTTAATTAAACAGATGTTAAAGAATCCTTTATTAAAAGATTTCATTGAAATTGAGGAGATTACACAGCCGTAATTAATATAGAAGGTAAGTTTATGTTCTCTTTTCACTTCTTGTAAAAGTTGGGAAAGTCTCGACATTTTCAAAGTAACAGGACAACCAAAAAAAGTCCTGTGACTTCGAGACTTTTATGATTAAAATTAGAATCAAGTTGTATTTGCAACATATATAAATAAAAAAGGTATTTTAGTAATATAATCAATATTTTTAAATATACAATTAAATCCTAACATTTATAATGTTATTTATAGTTTAAACAAACTGTATGTTTCATTCTAAAAAAGTCTTATCGCTTTACTAGTACTGTATTGTTTTGACAGCAAAGTAGACCCCTTATCATTAACAGTTAATAACAACCTTCTTCAATTCAATATAATACAATAAATATGAAATCAATATCAATTAAATAAATATGAATAACTCTATTGACAGTCTCAATAATTGTAAGTAGTGTTACCTGCCTCAAAATTGTAAGACATTGATTTCTATTTTTCTATTTTCTATGCGACTTTTAAAGCCTTTCAGTCGCATAAAAAAAAACCAATTTTTTCACTATTCCTTCATAACTGGATAAATCTATGTCTTATTTCCACATTTCAAATTTTAAAAATTCCATTTTTAAAAACAAAATAATTTATCTTGTGTCACTTCAAAGTAACACTGTAAAAAGAGATGAGGTCTGTAAAAATCGTTCATGAATTAGAAGTACCTTCAACAATTTACGTTGCCATAAATATTTACTAATCTTTAGACACCAAAAAAACAAAGTAACGACGATCTACAATCCTACTTGTGAGGGTTGTGAGAATAATTAATTCGAAGGCAAAACGGAAATCCGAAGCGACATTCACGAATTCAATTACATCAATGGTCCATATACGAGAAGGTAAATTAGAAAAATGAACACTAAAATAATTAAACAAATAACAATCTTTTTACCTTTTTGATGACATCTCTGTCATGATTGATAAATCTATTTTCAATACACTTTACGCTATGAGATTAAAGGAAAAAGTACATTGCCATATGTAATATCACCCAACAATCTTATCGCGGCTCATACTGAGAAAAATACAAGATATTTATAAAAAATCTCAGCTTTCTTAAAATATGCGCTATATGCACCGAATCGCATGCAATGCTTTGATGATGGTGTTCTGTCATCTCAGCTGTCAATTTAAAAAAAAAACGTTTCGTTTCGGTCCCTTCTTTTGTAACTTTAATTGTTTGAACTTTTTATTGTTGAATATTTTTAATATTTAATTTGTCTTAATTCTTTTATAAACTGTATTGCAAATAATTAATTTAAATGAGTAATTTATAATTTATGAATTTATAAAATATCTATTTAAGACGTTTTATTTAAAAATGAATAAACATTACAATTTATGAGTTTTGTAAAGTGCAAAATAACTATTTATAAAAATAATTATATTTGCGATTTACCACAGAACTTTCATTAAAAAAAAAGTTTCGTTGCCATAGTTACCGGCCGTTTATAGATAACAACAAACGCATGGCCAATGAAAGATGGCCGTGCATAAATTTCCTGTGTTTACTGTCATTCTGTCAAGTTCCAATGCAACCGCGAATTATTTTCGTTTATCGATTAAACTTACTGCATAGAAGCTAATAGATAAATGTAAGTGATCGTGGTACAAACAAAACTTTCGGTAGAAATGTTTAAGAATACTTTTCAGTCCGGCTTTCTGTCAATACTTTACAGCATAGGCAGCAAACCTCTGCAAATTTGGGACAAGAAAGTTCGAAATGGGCACATAAAAAGGATAACTGATAATGATATTCAGAGTTTAGTGCTTGAAATAGTTGGAACCAATGTTAGCACCACTTACATTACGTGTCCCGCTGACCCGAAAAAGACGCTCGGCATCAAGCTGCCGTTTTTGGTTATGATTATAAAAAACCTCAAAAAGTATTTTACGTTTGAAGTTCAAGTGAGTTGCAAAGTTTTCTATTATTCCAAAATACCTTTCATATAAATCTACATGTAACAGATAGTTTTATTTTCGTCTAAAATATTTGAGGTTATAAATAAAATAATATTATATTTACAGGTTCTCGACGACAAAAATGTACGCAGAAGATTTAGGGCAAGTAATTACCAATCGACGACTCGCGTTAAACCATTTATTTGCACTATGCCCATGCGACTTGATGAGGGCTGGAATCAAATACAGTTTAATTTAGCTGACTTTACTCGAAGAGCTTATGGTACTAATTATGTGGAGACCTTGAGAGTTCAAATACATGCAAACTGTCGGATAAGAAGAGTTTACTTTTCAGATAGGTTGTATTCAGAAGATGAGTTACCAGCTGAATTCAAATTATTCCTCCCAATACAGAATAAAGCCAAAACAGCAGTTGCCACATAAGCTTTTCAATTCAACACTAACAGTGTATTAACACAAATAAAATGGTTTTTAAGTTTTATTTTAATTTTGTTTTGTATAATTATTTAATTCATACCAAATATATGAATAATATATAGTATACAAATCAACCCACATTGTTATACGTTTTTATTGTTGTTTACCATTTGTTTCACAAAGTGCTTTAAATAATCAGTTTGTCCATTCATCTTATTAGGAATGATCATTACCTAAAGATAGGTTGGTTTATGATAATACCTACCTGCCTTGTAACTAATATGAAATTAAGTTGCCAAGTTACTAATTTATTGATTTATCAGTTAGCTAACCTCAATAAAACCTCATTTTCTCCTTTTCTATTGATTTTGTTTATAAATTGACAGAATGAGCTACTTACTTTATGACCTTGCAGTGGTTGACTGAGACCACCATTAAACACTCATTTCAGTTACAACATGGTTATTACCAATAAGCATATTGTAATAAATTGGTCACTTTGAGACTAAAATGAAGTTTGAAAAAAGATCATGTACTGGCCTGTATGCACCCATGCAAGTGAGACTATATGTGCAGTGAGCCATGGCTCCAGCTATGGGGCGCCTCGTTAATTCGGCGTTCGGTAGAAGGCCGAAGAGAGAGTCCAAACACCATGGTTTGTATAAGGCCTTTATTCCTCCTTTTTAGGCGAGTGGTGCACTAAGATAAGTTGCACATTATAATGGTGGCCTAAAATACTGTATATAAATTACTATGTCTATCATTGTTTTGTTTATCAATCTTTTATTAATTGCCAACTATTTATAATTGTTGCGGATTTCCCGAACAGATCATTGCTTTTCTGTCTAAAGCAATGATGACATAAAAGAAAGTTTTGGATCTATCCAATTAAACATGAAATCCAGCTTAATTGTATAAAAACTAACAAGTGTTCGCCTAAGGAATAAGCCGTCAAGCAGTGAAGAACAAGTCACGCTTTCCCACCAACCACCAACAAGATCCCGGCAACTAGAATGCTTGTCAAAGATAGAGCACTGCTTTTGCTGTTGCTACTCCTAAAGGCGACGGATAATTTGGTTTTATCCAATAAAGGGAAAATATAAAAGCTAGTTTAGTTTATTTTGCTGCAGTTTAAGAAAATGTGAAAAAAAAAATGTTCGTTACAAAGCTGTTATAGCTTTATAAATAAAGAACATTATGTTACATATGTAAAAATAGAACATATATTTCCATTGGTTTAGTTCAATTGATCCCGAACTATTGGGACTTTTCAGTTTGCATTTCATTGAACTATCGAAACTTGAAAAGCCTCAGTACAGTCGCCAGAATTATAAAACGTTAAATAAAATTGACTTCAAGATATTTATTTGACTTGGTAGTTAGGTATCTATCTATTACATTAAAATATAGAAAAAAGGGATTCTTTTAAATTGTTTTATAAATACCTAATTACAAAACTTAATTTAAAATAATATTTTATACTTATCGCTTATTACCAAATAACCTTATTTGAAACCTAAAAACATATGAGATTGATGCATATTAGCTCCCTTGAATTTGGTATATCAGCTATCATCGACGCGGTTCATACGAGTAAGTATTTGACGAATCCAAACAGTGCTTAAAAATGTTCACCAAGGATATAGGTATAGTTCAGAATGATAAAAACATTGACGTGACGAATTGTGCTCCGCCATATTGTATTGTAATTGTAACGCAAAATATTTAAATTAGGTTTAGGCAAAATATTCATACAAAAAATTGATCTTGTTCACCGTGACGCCACCTTAACCTTGGTAGGTAAACCATATAAGATAATAATTACAAGATATTTCAGCTACTGCACGACAGATGTCACTATTTTTTGTTATGATTGTTTTCATAATATCGAAAAAAGGTAGGTACCTACCTAAGATAAAGTTGATTTGATTAGAGCTACTTTTTTTTTAAATTCAAATTCAGTAAGTTTTGACGAAACAGTCCTAAATTAAATATATTATGTTAAAGCAAAGATTTTAACAATATTTTATTTCCAATATTATAAACATGTCCAAGTATTTTCTTGGAGTATACTTACTCCTTCTTAAGAATCGATTTTCATACAAGGCCCTTGATATGGAAATTTTGTAAACGTCGATTTTTTTTTTCTTCAAAAGATACTCTATTAACAAATACCGCATGCAATGCAAATGCGCATAGGGTTATGTGGGACTTTTACTGCACTAAAACACCCCTCGAGATGGGACCCTTATCTAGTCCTTGGAACCATCACCGAGCCAACGCCGAAATCAACATCAACACCTACTGTCAGAGCGAGATAGTAGGTATTGGCTGCATTAAGAAATCTACGTCATTTGTTCTCGTCACCACTACCGCAATGTTTTAAGATCAAGTTAAAGTTATACTTATATAATCACGCCAGGAATTATCCACAAGTTTAAGGTTGCTCAGGGGACCATGAAGCGAGCTATGCCATGAGCAGTTTCTTAGGTAGATAAGATCAGAAATTCTACAATTCGCCGAAGAACCAATGACGTCACATCTGTCGCAGAGTGAATAACCGATGGGGTAGAAGAATTCTCGAATGGAGACCAAGAATTGGAAAGCGCAGCGTGGGACGCCCTGCGACCAGGTCCTGAAAGACCTGAAAAACCTGAAGCGGTAGGATGCGAAGGACAAAAGACCGTGCGTGGGGGCGACCCTTGGGAGAGGACAGGCTGGTTATGATGTTGATGATGTAGCTGCAAAATAAACTTTAACTTTCACGTTTTTTCATATATTATCAGTGTAATTAGATTAGTTCCTACAAAAAATAGATAATGTCAAACAGGGCACAGATCACTATGAAATTTATTTATTTCCATCATAGAAAAATAACTAAAGCATAGAAACCCTACTAAAATAGCGACAAAGTTACATCAGTTCATACTGTATTCTCTTATGGCAATGAAAAGGTGTTAGAAAGAGATGCATATGCAGCAGTATATTCGTAATGTAGAAGGTTGTCACTAGTTTTCATAATGCTAGTGATGTAACTGTGTCGATTGATAAAAGGCTTACAACGAAGCGCGTTAACATAGAGTTTTTTTTATTCTGAGATAAACTGGCGCTTAGCAGGAAGGAATATTGGGAGACGTTTCAAAATCAAATCATTTTATATGAACACACTTGGTAATTTATAAAAGGCATATTTTTGACGTGTTTTCGTTTTGCAAGGGGTTATTTTGTGAACAGGAGTGCATAATGCTAATAAAATCAATAAATTTTTGCTGACTAAATTCGTAAATCTTTGAATAAATATTAAAAAAAATTGACTTTATCTACCACCTAAGTGTGTTATAGCTTTGACGAAAGAAAAACGGATATAAATAATCGTGTTATCCTTACCCTTGATAGTTTGATTTCAAAACGAGTAACTAGTCTTTTTTTCTGTTTACCGATATACATACAATTCGACATATTACATGAATCTCAAAGTTCACTGTAGACATAGACATAGACCTTACTCAATGCGCGCCACCACATTCGGTGCTCTGCGTTTCATAATTCTAATTTTTTGGTGTGCATACATGTCTAGTCCAGTCATAAGTTCTGTTACAAATGAAAATGGATTTATTTTTATGTGAAGTAAGGTAATCTTAATAAAATTATTTAAAAATATAATATTTATTGAAGTCTCAGCAAAAGTATAAAAAATAATTCTATTCAAAATGGCCATCTTTAGCTTTAATACAGGCCATTAATTTGTTTGACCACGAATTTATGGATTTACGCACTTTTCCATGGGAAATTTAGCCACTGCCTACTCCAGAGATTTCTTAAGGAGATTGTAGGGTTCATCATCATTCGCTTTTCCCATTCATTATAAAACTTTTTGTTTCCTTTTTATAATGTACGTAACCTTTTTATCTACTTATATTACATATACACTGGCCGGCGGGATTTCACATGAAAATAAGAACAACAGAATCGAAGTAAAGAGAAAAGGGAGATTGACAGGGTTTTTTCACGGGAGAGAGCATTCTAGAGAGAGAGCCTTAAAGAGAAGATGTACGGAATATATATACAATAAAAGAGATTCAGATTTTTAAAAAAGGAATAAAAAAGGCGATCGAGCTGACGATTTTTAATTTTATCTCATCCATACTGAACGAATCCAACTCTTACTTTTATTAAGTCGACGAGATCCGCTTATATCTTTACCTGTGCTCCTGTCGATAAAGAGAATAAAGCTACAAAACGACGTGATCAACGGAAGATCAAGGAGTGCAACTTCTGTACGCCAGTCATATTATTTATTCTGTGCTACTACCATCTAAATGGTGTTAAGAAAGGTTATGATTGATCACTTTAAATCAAAGACTCAACTTAGATTTGCAAATTAATACTACATGCAAATTGGTTATTTGACATTTTTTATTGATATTATCGATATTTTGTGGACGATAATATCGAAATATCGATGTCAATATCGATTGCGATATTTCATCAATATCGCTCATCCCTACTGACGGGAGCAGTGAGACATAAGAAAAAGTATCAGTCATTATAATACGACCAAGTTATGTAGTGACGTAACGACACCAGCAACTGAACAACGACAAAATATTTAATTTGGTTGTATTAAAATACATCCAATTACATCCGTTTGACATTTGTCTAGTGACAACCTTCTACATTACGAATATACTACTGCATATGTATCTCTTTCTAACACATTTTCAATGCCATAAGTGAATACAGTATGAACTGATGTAACTTTGTCGCTATTTTAGTAGGGTTTCTATGCTTTAGTTATTTTTCTATGATTTCCATATTCTCTGTCATGCGTCTCTGTCTGTGGACGTCAAACTAATTCAAAATCTTTGGTGGACGTCATGCATGGACGTATTATACTAGTCTGTGGTGTGGTCAGCAGAGCAGTGGTCGTGATTTGAAAACACAGGTTGGTTATACTCCGGCCATTATAGGTGTTATACTCCGGTTATAGGTGTTATACTCCGGCCATTATAAGCATAGAAAAATAACTAAAGCATAGAAACCCTACTAAAATAGCGACAAAGTTACATCAGTTCATACTGTATTCACTTATGGCATTGAAAATGTGTTAGAAAGAGATACATATGCAGTAGTATATTCGTAATGTAGAAGGTTGTCACTAGACAAATGTCAAACGGATGTAATTGGATGTATTTTAATACAACCAAATTAAATATTTTGTCGTTGTTCAGTTGCTGATGTCGTTATGTCACTACATAAATTGGTCGCATTATAATGACTGATACTTTTTCTTATGTCTCACTGCTCCCGTCAGTAGGGATGAGCGATATTGATGAAATATCGGAATCGATATTGACATTGATAGCTTAATATCGATATTATCGTTCACAAAATATCGATAATATCAATAAAAAATGTCAAATAACCAATTTGCATGTAGTATTAATTTGCAAATCTAAGTTGAGTCTTTGATTTAAAGTGATCAATCATAACCTTTCTTAACACCATTTAGATGGTAGTAGCACAGAATAAATAATATGACTGGCGTACAGAAGTTGCACTCCTTGATCTTCCGTTGATCACGTCGTTTTGTAGCTTTATTCCCTTTTTCGACAGGAGCACAGGTAAAGATATAAGCGTCGACTTAATAAAAGTAAGAGTTGGATTCGTTCAGTATGGATGAGATAAAATTAAAAATCGTCAGCTCGATCGCCTTTCTTATTCCTTTTTTAAAAATCTGAATCTCTTTTATTGTATATATATTCCGTACATCTTCTCTTTAAGGCTCTCTCTCTAGAATGCTCTCTCCCGTGAAAAAACCCTGTCAATCTCCCTTTTCTCTTTACTTCGATTCTGTTGTTCTTATTTTAATTTGAAATCCCGCCGGCCAGTGTATATGTAATATAAGTAGATAAAAAGGTTACGTACATTATAAAAAGGAAACAAAAAGTTTTATAATGAATGGGAAAAGCGAATGATGATGAACCCTACAATCTCCTTAAGAAATCTCTGGAGTAGGCAGTGGCTAAATTTCCCATGGAAAAGTGCGTAAATCCATAAATTCGTGGTGAAACAAATTAAAGGCCTGTATTAAAGCTAAAGATGGCCATTTTGAATAGAATTATTTTTTATACTTTTGCTGAGACTTCAATAAATATTATATTTTTAAATAATTTTATTAAGATTACCTTACTTCACATAAAAATAAATCCATTTTCATTTGTAACAGAACTTATGACTGGACTAGACATGTATGCACACCAAAAAATTAGAATTATGAAACGCAGAGCACCGAATGTGGTGGCGCGATTGAGTAAGGTCTATGTCTAATGTCTATGTCTACAGTAAACTTTGAGATTCATGTAATATGTCGAATTGTATGTATAACGGTAAACAGAAAACAAGACTAGTTACTCGTTTTGAAATCAAACTATCAAGGGTAAGGGTAACACGATTGTTTATATCCGTTTTTCTTTCGTCAAAGCTATAACACACTTAGGTGGTAGGTAAAGTCAATTTTTTTTTTATTTATTCAAAGATTTACGAATTTAGTCAGCAAAAATTTATTGATTTTATTAGCATTATGCACTCCTGTTCACAAAATAACCCCTTGCAAAACGAAAACACGTCAAAAATATGCCTTTTATAAATTACCAAGTGTGTTCATATAAAATGATTTGATTTTGAAACGTCTCCCAATATTCCTTCCTGCTAAGCGCCAGTTTATCTCAGAATAAAAAAACTCTATGTTAACGCGCTTCGTTGTAAGCCTTTTATCAATCGACACAGTTACATCACTAGCATTATGAAAACTAGTGACAACCTTCTATGCCTTTCAATGCCATAAGTGAATACAGTATGAACTGATGTAACTTTGTCGCTATTTTAGTAGGGTTTCTATGCTTTAGTTATTTTTCTATGACCTTCTACATTACGAATATACTGCTGTATATGCATCTCTTTCTAACACATTTTCAATGCCATAAGTGAATACAGTATGAACTGATGTAACTTTGTCGCTATTTTAGTAGGGTTTCTATGCTTTAGTTATTTTTCTATGACCTTCTACATTACGAATATACTGCTGTATATGCATCTCTTTCTAACACCTTTTCATTGCCATAAGAGAATACAGTATGAACTGATGTAACTTTGTCGCTATTTTAGTAGGGTTTCTATGCTTTAGTTATTTTTCTATGATTATAAGAGTGCTGTTCTGACAGGTGTCAAATCCATACATTTCTGTATCGTTTATTCGGAAATGAACTTTATGCAATGGACATAAAGAAATGTCAAAAACGCATTCATAGAATGATCGTACCAAAGATAATTTAGGTACAGACTAATACAACATCTTTGGATCGTACTATAAGCACATAAGTATATGCGTAGGTGAAAGTGTGGACTGTCAGCAGCAAGTCAGTAGTGTCAGTTGATTTGATAGTGTTGTATTGTATTGTATGCAGCGTTGCCAGAAGGTTACTTTTGTAACCTTTTTGGTGATTTTTAACTCCTTCAGGTTACTTCGAGGTTACACTACTCAGAAGGTTACTTATAGGTGATTTTTTGGATCTTGTAGAATTAATTCATAATATCTTAAAACAACACAAAAATTCGTAATGCAATTAAACATGTCTTTGCTCTCATTCATTACTCAACAATTGCTCTCATTCATTACTCTTCGAACGTGCCGGTGTTTATTTATGGTGTTTTTAAAGTTATATTTAAGTTTTTCAAGTTTGGTAGATGTGATTGACACATCGATGTGATTCTGGTTGATATCAAAGAAGAAAACATCTTCCAAACAACACTATAAAACTGAATGGGAAAGTAATCTCAACTTCAAGTCGTGGTTAAAGAAATTTTTGTTCAGAACGAAAACGATAGGTAGGTTGAAATGAAAAATCCATACCTACAAGCACATTTTTTTTGGTCAATCAAACAATATGGTTGTTATCTGGAACGCATTTATTTAACTCCCTAATTTAGAAATAGCATTAAAATTTAGCGCTTTTTTTAATAACGCTTGTTTAGCGGAATCTAGCGCTTTTTTTAAACTGATCTGGCGCCCAACACTCAAATAGACCTGGCAGCACTCTGGTGATCACAGAACATATATACTCTGATACTCTCTAGCGAGAGGTGGTGATGGTGATCTGTGGTCACCTGTTAAAATAAAAATGATTGTGCGCGTACAAAATATTTTATTATTTGTCGGTTTTATATTGAATTCATTCCACAAATGTTACTCAAATGATATATTAGGATGTGGTGGATTTGTGAAAAGTCACACAAGCTTGGAATTTTCTAAAATCGAAATTGGCTTGTAAGTTAACCTATAAATTTAATTAGATTATATAAATTGAAATTATAGTAAAACTCAATGATGTTCTCGATTCATCATTCATTAGAACAAAAATTTTTTTAGGTACACCAAAGAAGGAAGCCTGAAAGAAAAAACAGAATGCGCTCCAACTAATGGATACTACTTCTTACCACTGTACGAGAAAGGAGAATATGTTCTTAAAGTTCATCCTCCCGCCGGTTGGAGTTTCGAACCTTCGCAAATTGAATTATTAGTGGACGGAGTTAACGACCAATGTTCCACTGGTCAAGACATAAATTTTTATTTTAATGGCTTCGGTATAACTGGGAAAGTGATAACAGCCGGTCAAATTATCGGACCTAATGGAATCTCAGTGCAACTTGTAAATGAAAAAGGAGAAACTAGAGATACTGTTACTACAGCCGGCGGGGAATTTTATTTCACACCCGTTATACCTGGGAAATATACTGTTAAGGCATCTCATCAAAGGTAAATTTATATAAATTAAAGGAAGATCAAATTACATAAATTAAGTACCATTTTGTTAATAAATATATTACCTACTAATACACCATTAATTATCAAACAATTTAATAATCTTTTCAATTATGGTTTATTTAATCTATGTAACATTACAAAAGAAATAAAATGTTTGAATAATCATGGACCGTATATGTAATAAAAAATATTTGATTAAAAAAATACAAAAGAAACTCATGTATAAATGTATATTATATAAACCAAGATTGTTTTAAGTTTGTGGAATTTAATTTGGTATTGCATAGTTCTAGTTTTGATTTAATATTTAAGAGAGCCTGTTAGAATATGTAACACATTAAATAACCGTTGGTTTAATCTACCTCTGGACATGATTTTCACACAATTCTGATGAACTGCTTGGAAAGGTCGTGCAGAACAGTCATGTGCACAGATGGAATTATATAGTGTCGTAAACATGTTTAAGGAACTAGTTCTGTAACACATATGGTCCATTCCAGGTTAGTATATTATACTTTATGACTTTTTAATGGATGAAAATAGAGATTTTTGTAATAATGCTGTGTTACCTGCAAACATATGGAATATTTCACTAACACTTTTATTGTTCTAGTGTTCTAATACATCTATTGTCGGTTTCCTATTAAATAAATAGTTTTTTTTAATGTTAAGATCAGCAGACAGGCTGACTGTCCACTTGACTGTACATGGCTACCGCATGCTGCACATGCGCTGCCAACTATACTAGGATTAAGGATAGAGATTATGAAGGGATAAGAAAATAGGCTATGTTCATGGTGGTTTTCTTTTGGGGGGTGGTGACTGCTGCCAGACAGGCTGCCTAAATGACTGCGAATTATGCCTCACCACCACTATAAATAATAAAATAAACTCTTTTTAATGTTTCTTATTCAAATGTGCTGTAAATTGCTGTACATTTTCAAAAAGTTTTATAGTAAAGCAATATTGATTACAGTGTTGGCATCTTGCTCAAGGAGGAAGTAGCTAAATATACGTAAAAAAAGTTGCTAGATACTAAATAATTTATTCTGGCTACAGTGGCCAAAAACAAAAAATATACGAGATTGAGTTTTAAATAATAATATACATTTTAATATTTTATTGTGAATGTATGAGAACATCATCAATATTTATCAAATTGAATGTTAATTCTTGTAATGTTGAAGTTCCAGCTTCATCTGTATTTTTTTCTGGTTTTTTGTTTTTCCTATTTCTTTTAATAATTTTCTGGTATGGCGGAAGTTGCACATATCTCATTATTTTTCTTCAAATAATCTCTAATCCTTAATATTGAATTTAAAGTGAGCAAACCCATTCTGTTCCTGTTCCTGTGACACAACATACCAAGTCTGTTAATCATTTGTCTCTTTCCTCTGCTATATGAAAATAGGGATGCAATATTTGATGAAAGATAACTGGGAAATCCCCGTTTATAACTCCATAGATAACTTTGTAATGTTTGCATTCGAATTCGGAAACACAGTCAAACCATATTTTAGTAGCATAGCAATAGAATACTCTAAAACTATGTGCATAGCAAATGAGTATATTGTCGGCTTATTGCAAGAAGTCACTAACTGTAAAATAGTAAGCTGACCTTATAAAAGTAGCATAAAATGGTAGCTAACAGATTTAGCTACCACATTTTTTTTTTGTAGATAACAATTTCGTAAATAGATCTAGCTAAAAAATGGCTAAAGTGGTAACACTGACTGATTAAATTAAATTAATACAAATGAGACTTAACACTAGGTAAGAAAAAAATTTAAATTCACATATATTCTATTTTCAGGTGGAAACTGGATCCATCACAAGCTGTGGTACAAGTTAAAGAGGGCAACACTGCTCTGCCAGTTGGAGTACTGGCCGTCAAAGGATATGATGTGAAAGGCTCTGCTACTTCTTTTGGTAATCCAATCAGTGGATTGTATGTTTTACTTTATTCCAAAGAGGTAAATAATATTTAATATTTTGTTAATTTAACTAACAATAATATAGTGTCAAACTTTTAGCTTCATGTTGGAACACTGGTTGATTTGTTCCCATTTCTTTCCCTTATTTTTTTATCACATCAAGGCTGGTAGCATAATTGAAATCACCATGGTGTTGCTTCGCTTGCGCTCATACTTACAAAGACAGACCATCAAGTGAAGGTGCACCAGTTGTGATAGATTAATCAATATTCTTCATACAAATATGACTATTTGATAAACATTGTAGTTACCTATATATTATATGGGGAATGAAAATATTCAATAACTAGCCGAGCTTACAACTTCGTATGCGTGGTATTCCGTATAGCGTGTAACTTTATTGTTTGTAAACCCGTTGGAATAGAACGAACACTAAATGTTATGGGAAGCTTGCTACGATGCATCAGTCAAACCGCATTTAAATCGGTTAAGCTGTTTCAGAGATTAGTATGCATAAACGCACAGACAAACTGACAGACAAAAATTCTAAAAGCAATTTTTTTTGGTACATATGCATAAGTACGTGTAAAAATTGTTTTTTTGAAAAAGTCTGCAAGTCACTAGAAGACACTTAAAAGACCTTTAAAGGAAGGCCGAATTATTGGTTAATAGTAAATGCTTCTATAGTTTGCATGAATATTTCAATAAGACTTATAAATTAAACATCTGGAAAACTAGGTACATAGGTTTATTTTATAATGTAAGCATCTGCTAAGAGAGGATATTTTAAAATTTCAACTTTGTTTCAACTAATCATAATATGAAATTATTATCTTATAAAAAGTTATTTTTTTGTTTTTACAGGAAAGCCCTAAATTTCGTGTAGAAGGATGCAAAACTGCTCTCCTCCAAGGCGTTAGAGATGCTCCTATCTGTCACTCGATAACTGACGCTTCGGGAGAGTTTAGTTTTGGTCTTGTACCAGCGGGGGAGTACAAACTTACCGTCTTGGCCAAGCCACCGGGACAGTCCACTGTCAGTTACAACGTGAAACCTGAATCGGTGCCATTTAATGTCAAGCATGACAGCTTGTACATTAAAAATGCTTTTGATGTGAGTATGAAAGTGAATGTATATCATTTTTTTAGAAGACATTAAGGGAGTAACTACATTTTTGTTTTTTTTTCCATTCAGGTTTTTACTTGTGTACATGTCCATTCAGCTTTCTGAGTCTATTTTTCGCGCTAAACAGGCGAAACTATGGACAAATGTGTATTATGATTCACACGTTCAGTTCAGTTTTCAACTTCTCGTTGCAAAGTTGCGACTTGCATAGATTCTCAATCAACGATTCAACGTAGCTGTATGCGGCTGATAAAAGCGGAACTATATAAATGTAACCTAACTCAGCCAGCGTAACGCGAATAAAGCTGAGTAACTAAGAGATTGTTAATTACTTATAATTGATATCTTGTAAATGCAACTCATTAAATTTTTCCAAAAATAATAGTTTTATTGAAATTTATTTAAAAGTATTGTACACAAAGGATTACCTCTGTGCTACATAGCTAAAAGGAGCTTGGATTACCAGGATACTTTTAGCTTAAAAGTTTGTTTTCCTTTTTTTTAATTTTTTACCTAGAAGTCAGAGGAAAGATAGAGGAAAGTCAGAGGAAGAATAACAATTTTATTCCTATATAACCTATTACACTCCATATATAAATGTGGGTGAAACAAAATCTTTTTTTACTGAGGTGGGAAATTTAATGAAAAATTAATTACTTACCCCCCTTTTTTAATGTTTACTTAAGTATACTATTACCACATTTTTTCAAAACCATATGTTAAGAATTAAGATATTTATATAACTACAGTAGAAACAGGATACAATGACTAATAAATAAATAAATAAATAAATACAATGACTAATATAAGTCTTATAACGTCTATCTGTTTATTTTATTATTTTCACTGTAAGTGAATTACGTGTTTTATTTGCTTTTTTTTTTGCTATATATTAGGTATATAGCAAAAAAAAAATCCATAATAACAATTAGTTTAGTTTAACTCACTCAAGTTTTGATATAAATAAAGGGAATCTTCTTTGGAAGACTTTCCCTCCTGGACACGATTTTGCAATATATCTGCTTAAAATTGATGACTGATTGCAGATTCAACTATGGAAAAAAAGTTACACTCACATTTGTGGAACATCATATTGTGTTCATAACAAAGTTAGGGATCAGAGAATAACTTATCCCAGAATTTGTTTTTTTTTAATTTCTGTGGTTTACTGTATAAAATTATAGCTTATGGCAAATCCATACTGATATAAATCCAAACTCTGTCTGTTTCGCGCCTTAAATACTCAACCGGTCATCACGAAATTTTGCGTACCCATAGTAAGGGATATAGAAAAGATTATAGGAGTGCCTTTCATAAAAAAAAAAGCGCCTGGCAAAACTAATTGTTACTCTTGTTGTTAATTGCTGTTGCAAAAAAATTGATGATATATGTATATATTTTTAGGCGTTATATTTTTTAAAAGGATCGCGGACTAAGTCACGGGAACCAGCTAATTATAAATAAAGATTATGAATAGTAATTTTTAAGATGATTTTTTATTTCAATTTGTAAATAAGGGTTATACGAAAGAATAAAATTTATGTTGCAATTATGTATGCAATTAAGAATAATTTTATTGCTATTATGTTTTATTCTCAGGTAACAGGGTTCACAATTGTGGGTTCAGCTGTATCGGGAGTGGGCGGCAGCGGGGTGTCAGGGGCTCGCGTGCTATTGGACGGGAAGCCAGTTGGAACGACCGATTCAGCTGGGAAATATACCCTGCCCAATTTGCAAATGGGAACATATGGTGTAACTTTTGAACATGGTGAGAAAATCGAATTCTCTTCTCTCTCGCAACGCCCGCCCGCGCTATTACTTCATTTTCGTTTAGTATTCTTTCTTTCTGCTCTGTTCCCGTGATATCTTAATCTTACTCAAGAATTAGTTACGCTGTCAAATGCAAAAAGAATTTTTGAAATCCCATTCCAAAGGTTAAAAAAAACGGGACAAATGCGTGTTGAACTCGCGTGAAGAGGGTCCCGTACGATGTTACCTATCCGCAATATTGAGTAATTTACCATGTTATTTTAATATCATGGACTTCTTATAGGTTTTCCTATAATCTATAAGTAGAAAACTAATTTCTGTATTTTTTTTCAAAATTTTAGGTTCAGTAGTTTCGGAGATAAGGGGGTTGGGGGTGAATGGTCGGACAGACAGACACACGAGTGATTCTATAAGGGTTCCGTTTTTTTATTCGGATGGACAGAACCCTAAAAACAGTTATATTACATTATTATAGATATAATGCGCTCATTCGTTTTACCTTGTAGTAATTGAGATGCTATATAATAGAGAATGCAATCCCCATCTCGCGGCATCTCGATTTCGCGAGATTTCGACCATTTTTACGAAATCAATCCCGAAGCATAAATTGGGTCGAAAACAAATTAATTAATTTTAAAATTATAAAAATTATTATATTATATTTTGAAAAGTTATTATTTGTCAGTGCATGCATTTCTAAGGTCTCAAATGATACTCGAGCCAATACCATTATACAAATTTAAAGTGATATCTAAACAGGGGCCTTAGACAAAGTAGCATTCGCTCCGTAGCGAAGCGATATCGAAGTTCGTTATCGTCTCAGAGACAAAGAAATCATGACAAGGTATCACGTGTTTATCACGTGTTACAGTGTCGATTCCTTTGTCTCTGAGACGATAACAAACTTCGATATCCCATCGCTACGGAGCGAATGCTACTTTGTCTAAGGCCCCAGGTAAGACAGAAATTGTCTACAAAAGGCAATACTTTGGATAATGATTATTTCACTGATGGGACTAATTCTTTATTATATTTTATACTCTTATAGCAAATTGTTATTGAAAAGAGCACCTATGAGACTTCCTGGTGCTTCTTCTCGTAGAATATTTATTCCGAACTGGTGGTGAATGCAAAAAAGAATTGACTATTCTTATTTTACTTATTTTACGTAAAGTTTGGCAAGCAGGTTACTCCATTTGATGGTAGGTGGTAACCGTTGCTTATTACCACAAGCAACGTCATAGGGGTTGCAAGTGCACTGCCGACTTATAATTATTGGGTAATGGTTAAGATATAATAGAGTGTTATTATACTCACTATAACTAAAATAAAAATCAACCATGAAATCATAAATAAAAGAGCCTGTTGTTTTACAGAACAATGCCAATTGGACCCTATTCAGATAGTGATAAGTCCGAACGGCGAAGTAAAAGTGCCGGTGTCTCGAGTCGTTCGGTGGCGAGTATGCGGAACCCTTACTCCGGTCGATTTGCGGCGCATCACTATAGCTGATGACAAGTCGCACGCAGTTACTACGGTTCAAGTATCTCCCGAAAATGGTGGTGAGTTTAAGCCTAATTATCCAATGCATAAGGTGCATTCAGTCAACCTTTAGAAACTCAATCGAAGAGTGTAGTTCGCAATTGTAGTATTATTTCCTTGGAACTTCTATATGTTCATAAAATGATCGATTGTCATTTTATATAAAAGAAAATCGATTATTTCATCTTCATTTTTTTGGAGTTTACTCCTTAAACAAGACAAACGCTACGCTAAATACTAAAAATATCCATTGTTTAATAAAGATGTTACAAGAAATAGACTAGACAATTGCTTTGAAAAAAAAAAAATATTATACAACCCCTCGTATGACCCCGTATATTTTGGCACAGATCTGTCCAACTATGCTTGTATGTCCCGACACAGATCTGTGTCGCCACCGACTTGCGTCATATTTCACTCGATTATATATATACTAAAGTTCTATTAATAAAGTTGAAATTTGTACAAAAATTACGCGGCACATATCTTGGCCCGACCGACTTGCACTCGATTTTAAGCTTTAATACTCTCTAGATAAAGTTGAAATTTGCACAACAATTTCACGGCACGTATCTGCGCAACTCCGCGAATGTGCCCACGCAACGTAACTTGGCCCAAACCCAGACCGACTTGAACTCGATTTTAAGCTTTAATACTCTCTGGATAAAGTTGAAATTTGTACAACAATTTATCGAACGAATTGACCGAACTGTAGAAACATTTTCGTTTTTTATTTCACTCTTTTTAACCTAAAAAAGCCGGGACATACGAGGAGTTAAACATGTGAAGAACCAATTGTATTAATTGGAATTTTCGTTAAAGTAATAGAAACTCCACAAAAAAAGTTAGAACACAAGAAGAATTTGACTTTTATTGAAAATTCTTTCGAAAATGGCTTATTGTGCGTATTCCTGTACCTATTAATAAGTTAATGTCAGTTTAAAAAATTGTATTAATAAATTTTTTTCTTTGCGTATTGTTCTAATGTAAAAACAAAAAAAAACACCATTTCTAGGTCTGTTGAATTGTCTCCGCCGCCAGCGAGTTCTATTGTAAATGTCATTTGCCTAAGTGAAGCCTTTAAGAATCGATTTTCATATAAGGCCCCCCGTATGGAAATTTTATGAGGAATAAAATTAATACAATCATAAACTAAAACGCGTTACGTTATCTGTCACTTTGACATTTGTGCGATAGCTGACGCATGTATTCATGTTCCCTAATCCCTAATTCTATTCTCTGGGCTTATAAAAGCAAACGTTGAAATATTGTATAAAAAGTGTAGTCGGCGTTAAGGAACGAAACGACAGCGCGTTATAACCTGCCGGCACAGCGACATCTGTCCTTGAAAAAGTGACTTATTTGAACTTATAAAACGTAGTGACATCTGTGTATACCGAACGTAACTAACATAACTTTTGGTGGAACACGTGTCATCTGAGTATGCAGAATGTAACTAAATAATATAAAGTAATTAGGTATGCAGTTATTTATTGACACAAGGAAAATTTTATACATTTAAAGGAATAAACTCCACTCGTGCATCGGAGATGATACACTTTTTAAATTTCATTAATCAGAAAATGTTAGGTATTGAATTATGATTTTTTTTGAAAAATAGTGGGCCTTGTCCGTGAAATATTCTATTCCAATTTATGTAGGTATAAAATTACAGCGTTATTTTTTTAGAAAATATGTAACTTCTAAGTTTTCAAACATACCATATTTTTGTGTATCGGTTGGCAGGCAGGCTGACGGTCCACTTTATGGTAGGTCGCTTTATGGCAAGCCGGGATAGTATAAATAAAAGGGGAATGGAACAATGCGTCGCAATCGTTGTTATTTCGTGTGGTAAGGAGACGATTACCGGCCCCTAAGTGTGCTTGCCAATCGTAACTACAATTAAAACTATACAAATTACTAACTAACTACAAATTCACTATACAAATTAAAATCTTGTAAACATGTGTTCGCGCAAATAAAGATTTATTTTATTTTTTTATTTTACTTTTTGGAAAGAGGTCAGCACTTTGACTGAGAAAAGCGACATTGTTCTCGGTCTTCTTGGTCGCTTTGTGAGATATATTTTTCACTAGTAGACGAAACACAGAATAAGGATATTGATAGTGACGTAACACAAAATGAAGTAAAGCCATGGAAACAACGAAAACAATGTGAACAATCCCAACCCATACTGAGTTTTACAACACCATGTGATTATGTATCTCTGTCCTTTTCCCTCGCACGTAAAAATTTACTAAAGCGGCGGCGCTATCTCTTTCATGCTACAGGAAAGCATCACTTGGTCACTTTTTTATGAATGGTTGCGCTATTAGATAAAATACATCGTATTTCTAATAAAAACACTTGTTAGCTATTAATTTGTTTTATTAAAAAAAATGTTAGGAACCCCTAAAAGTCATCCGTTGACTCCGTGGCCTTGCATTAGCCTTACTTAGCATCGTGTATTAGTGCACGATGATCTTCAACATTGTGTAATATAAATACAAAATACACTGATAGGCGCGCTAGCAAGCAATATTCTTTCCAGTTTCCACTGAGGAGGGACTTTCTGAACTGTTATTATTTATTATATTCAAATAAATGCTAAATGCATTGCTCTTAGCTGTTCCTAGACTATATTATGCTATTCACTGACTCAATAGAATTTTGAAAGACCTCAAAAAAATTAGTTCTTTTTTCGATTTTATTTCAGACTGAAAAGTTGCTTCTTGTTTATCAAATGACATCTTCAAGACAGTTTCCTCTTTTTTTTCTGAGGTTTAAGTCCTTTTTTCTTATAGTTCTGTTTTTTCTTTACAGGTAATTGGTGCACTTTCTTACAGCCGGGTGTGTACACCGCTAAGGTGGAAGTTTCTGACAAAGAACAGAAGGAAGGCTTACAGTAAGACACATTTATCAGCCTTTGATTTTGTAACACTATAATTTGCAGTAAAAAAATGTAAGTCGAGCATTTTTCTTACAGATTCTATCCCCTCAATCAGAAGATAACTGTGGCCAAGGGTCCATTGTCGGGCATCTCGTTCTCTCAGCTAAAAGCTACTCTCAGTGGGAAAATTATATGCAAACAAAAGTCTGCCTGCGAATCGATAAAGGTTACATTGAAGGCCATGTCAACCCATGGCGAGTATGTCGGAAAACCAATCACTACTATTGCAAAAGGTAATTGCTGTTTTATTTACATCCGGTAAGGCATTTCGAAGTTACCTAAAAATAAACTTGATGGCGATCAGTCAAAGAAAACTATTTATTTTCTAAATTGTCAATAAAAAAAAAAAGGTATGCCTTATATATTAATTTCTGCACATTAGTATGCATGTGTATACTTTATGACATATTATAGGATGTTCATTTATTTATTTATTTATTTATTGTACTCACATTCGTCATCTGTTCTCGAAACAAGGTCTATAATCAGAGCGCCCTGCCAGTAATGAGGAATGGTGCCCAAACTTGGCCTTTTGTGCCAGGACTGATCCACAAGTTCAAAGTCGCTCAGCGACCTATGGAGCGGGCTATGCTCAGATCAAGAATTTTGAAATTCGCCGTACAACCAAAGTTGTCGACATAACTGAGGGAATTAGCAAGCTGAAGTGGCAATGTGCCGGTTACATCTGTCGCAGAGTGGATAACCGATGGGGGTAGACGAGTTCTCGAATCGAGGCCACGAATTCGAAAGAGTAGCGTGGGACGCCCTACGTCCAAGACAGACGACCTCGATATAGGCGGGAGGCGGCTGGATGCTAAGCCCAGAGGACCAGAGATTTACATCCAGCATGGAGAGACACAGACAGATGATGATAACTCACATTTTACACAAACAAATGAAATATTTCTAGATAATTAAGGTTGGCAATGAATCATTTAACACAATCCCAATCGTTCAATATCTAATGGAAAGTTTCGCATTTCTGATGATCCTGGAGTTCTGAGTGTTTTGATTTAATATTTTTGATTAAATTCTCGAAAATAGATGGCGAGTACAAGTTCGAAGAAGTACTCCCGGGAATGGTGGAGGTGTCCGTGTCGAAAGAGCGTCTGTGCTGGCTCAAACAAAGGCATGTGGTGACCATCTCTCAGAGTTACGCAACTGTCCCCGATCTCGTTCACACTGGATACGCAATCTCCGTACATTCCTCGCATCGTATACAGGTCCTTGAATCTAATTTATCGTTACATTGACTTAGGAGTAACGTTAGTGCTATTTTTATAAGCCCCTTGGAAGAGTGGTTAAGGTGCTTGCTTTAATGCTCTGTCTCAGGGGTCCCATGTTCAATTCGCGGGTCGGCCATCTTTGGAATTGAACTTTCATAGTTGGCGGCTCTGGTCTGGATCTGGAAAGTAGTGTTTCGGTGAGTGAGTAAGGGATGCCAGAGCCCTTTTTTCTAACCCTTTTTGATTCCTTATCCTTAGTCCTATGGTCGGCAGCGCACTTGCAGCACCTGTGGCGTTGCTTGTGTTATTGGCGTCTCGCCTCCGTTTTAGTGGAGTCTGGGCCTTAAGGTTGGTAGATTCTCAATGGAGCCATCATGGATCTAGTGAGGATAAATCAAATTATTATAATATGTAGGTATTAAGTGTTCTCTCGTTGCGCAGGTGGAGTATTCGTCGGGATCCGAACGCGGTACCCTGGAGGTGGAAGCAGGCGCGAACGCGCTCTGTGTGCCGACAGCGGAGCGCTACACACTCACGCCGCGCGGTTGCCACCGCTTCCAGCCACTCTACGCCACCGTCGACACTACCACTGATGCTGTACAGGTAAGCGTTCTTGCTGTACAGATAGCTGATTACCTGGGTTAACATATAGGATACTTTTTATTCTGAAAAATGGTTAGATGCCCGAGGGATCGTCTAAAAATTTAAGATATTGCGCGCCACTATTGCCGTCGCTGCGTCACCGTCGTCACAGCTATAAATATGTCAGATATTTTTTCAGGTGTTATATTTTTCATTTTTCACAGGGCAACAGATAATTCTTTCATATGGCGTTCGCTCTGGTGTCCCGCGTGTGGCTCTAGACATACGTGCAAAATATTGCGTAAAACATAAACTATTGCCTGAGAAAATGATACAATTTTATGTTATCATTTTCTCGTATAATCCTATATATGACGTCGTTTACTGACGGAGACGCTTATAATTTAATAGAAATTATACGTCAATATCCCTTATTATTTAATTGCCAACTGAACATAGGGATGAAAATTAAAAAGATAATATTACAGCTTTACAATAGTGAGAGTAGTCGTTCGATGTCCGGTCTCGCGTCTCTGTCTCGATGTGCAGTACTGTCTCCGGTCTCGGTCGCAATGCGACCGCTACTTTAAGAATTTTCTTTCCATTATTATTAAGGATCTGTGTAATTAAACTATACCATGTTCACTTTCTTTAAAACGCAATATATTTTAACTGCGAGCGATCGACTCGGTACATGCCGCAAGTACGTCTGATGCACTTACTTAGGTAGTGTAGGTAGGTAGGGTGTATCTTAATGTATGTAGGTCACTACCGGAAGTTTCCAGAAGAACAAGCGGGAATCAATGACGTTGCGCCGTGGCTTTCTTGACAAATACTGCGCGTTCATTTGATAAAACAGCCTTTCGCCGCTAGCAGGGTATTATTCCGATATAAAAAGTAAATTCTGGTTTATCCTGACTCAATATGAATCAGCTTAAATGTGAGGCATGTCGTTATCAAACAAAAATTGCGAGTCCAGCGATATCGTCCCGAGATAGATTCAAGAAGCTCCGCGATCGATCGATCGATTGATTGCGATCTACTGTTTGAAAACACCCAATAGATACATTTCATGCATAAACAGTTATTAATTTATTCTTTAAATTATGAACCATTAATTTGAATTTACTCTCCTTTGCTCATATTTTTCTGTTTCTCTCATTTATTAATACCCTAATACTGGTTTCAGAGTGTGACATTCAAAGCGGTGTCTCACGCCACAGTGGTGAAGGTGATGTCCCCGGAGCCGGCTGCCGATGTCATCCTTAAGATCAATCTGGACGACCACGGCGCCAAGGAAGTGGGGCCCCTCGTGCCCCTCAAGCAACCACAAGGGGGATACCTGTACGAACACACACTATACTTGGCAGATGTGAGATTTTTTCGTATCCTCTTGAGTTGTATTAAGATAAAAATTGGTTCTAATGTGGTGTCTTAGTATGAGAAGTGTCTTAGTAGTTGACATTTTATCAAAAGTTTATTAATTTCTCAGTCATAAATTCTTTCAATCGTGAAAATAAATAGAAAGTTAAGTAAATTTCGTTGCAACACTATGCTTTTAATGGTCTAGATACCACTTTTGTTACTGCTCATGTAGTAATTCCTTGAGGGCTGCAATCAAGATTCCCTCCGGGAATTGTATATTGTGAGCATTAATTAGATTAAATATCACCAGTCAAATAGACTAAATATGGTATAGTGAAGTGACTTTGCTGTTATTTTTTGGTGACTAAAAGTGTAGTTATTGCCGTCAGATGGATTGCTCAGTTTTTGACTGCGGAAATATACAATAAGCCTGCAGCTCACCCACATTTTAAATTTGAAGTTGAAATTGAAATGAAAACAAGCTCTGTCGAGCTTTACATAAAAAAAAGATAAAAATAATTTTGTTACAATAGATCAAACAATAAAAATAAAAATAACATTTAAAACTCTAACTCACAGTAGACTGCTTGTAATGAATATTTTGATCCATAGTACCTCTGGTTATAAGTTTTGGAGCATGGATTTTATATGAGCAATAATTTATTCAATCTCTTTGCTGTTATAGTTTCGCCTAGTGTTGCATTTTTTCCCTCGGGAACGTACTTTTTTTCTGGATGAAAGGTACCCTATGCGCTTTTCTGTATTCCTGATAAAGTAACAGACACAGACAGAGTTATAATAATAGCATGGAAACACCAGAATAACCACATCTCTACTAATATAAAAATGCGAAAGTGAGGTTCTTTGTTTATTATCTTGTATATTACGTCTTAACTACTGAACCAATAATGATTGGTGTGGTGATTAAGACGTGAAGGAAAAAGTACTGTTTCCGACGAATCATTACGAAAATTTTTTTTTTTTAATGTTAAGACAGGCTGAAGATCCACTTGATGGTAGGTGGTTACCGTCGCCTATAACACAAGCAACGCCAAAGCTGCTGCAAGTGCTCTGCCGCCTAGAGTAGGATTAAGGATAAGGGATTAGAATAGAATAGGCCTAGAATAGGATTAGGAGGGAATAGGGAAATGGGCTCTGGCATCCCTTACTCACTCACCGAAACACAACAGCACACGTGCTGTTATTTCACGGTGGTCTTCTAGAAGGGGGTCAATAATAAATGAGCAACGTCTTAAATGTAAAATAAACCTTGAATATCTTTTTATTGCTAATCTATCTAGAACGCGGACTTTCGCGAAGCACCAGTTATAGGAGACTGTAATTTAAAGATACGCGAAAGAACTCGTGAGTAAAAGCTAGTAATAAAGTAATTACGGTTATGGGTTTCAGGGCGAGGTTGCTGTGGTTTCTGCCCAGTCCTCGACATTGCTTTTCCACCCGATGGACCCCCAACAAGTAGTGGGGGGCTCCAGTTGCCAGTCAGACGCTCTCACTTTGCGCGCCGTGAGGGGCCTCATACTTGCAGGGTCCATTGTGCCCCCCGTCGATGATGTCACCATCACTTTGACTTCCGCCACAGGTCTGTCTCTTAGAGAGGTATACTTCCTAATAGATAATTTATTGAAATGCAGATGTTCGGTTCAATTACTAGTTAACCCGGAACCTTCTTTTGTTGTGTTTTTGGATTTCATTTATGGGTTAAAAAAAAAACTCATTTTTGACAAAACCTTTTTGTATCCTAGAAGGCTAACAATCTTCGAAATCATGTGAAATCCTGCTAATACGAAATGTACTAACGTGGTAAGACTTTATGGTCCATACCATCACATTAGGAGGCCTATGCCCAGGAGTGGACTTAATATACTGATTGTAATTTGAGACTAGCTCCAACTCCAAGGTAACTCGCCTACAGTCTAAGGTAAGGTAAAAAGAAACTGGTCCCACGTTCGCTACATTTGGAATTTTGTGATGCCAATTTACGTTGTATACGCGAGACATGTGTGCACACCGACTCCTTTATTCTCCTATGGCTGGTTCCTATTGACAAAAGTTTTCTTCGCTCTTTATAATTCTTTCATAAGTAAGCTCTCAATGCCTAGGTTGCAATCGAAAGTATTTTCCATTATTTTATGGACACTCGATAAGTGAATATTAATATACAATTAAAGTGACAAAAGCGTGACAGGGTTTATAAATGCACCTAAGTAAATTGCTTATGAAAATAATATTGGCAGTTTTCACTCCAGTTATATTCCAAATCATATACGCCAACAGGAGATTAAAGTCCTACTTGGCACTGTTAAATTAATGTTATCAGTAAATTATATTAATTAAATTAATTAGTAGATAAGTTAATATTAACTCATTTCTCATCAAGCGTCGACTGTACTGCTAGTTCATTACTCGACTAATATCTACTATAAATATATTTGTAAACATCATATATATCTGAACGTGAATTAGACTGACTATAGCGATTTTTCTTAATCTTCTAACTTTCAAATGTCAATTCATAATTGGATTTATCTCCTCTATATTTAAATGAAAACGGGAGGAATGTTACACGAGGATGGTTGATAAATAGGCTTCCCATAACCCTGAAAGAAATTTACTTAAGCGACGATACGCTAACAGAATTGTTTTAATACATCAAATGTGTAATGGTTTATCAAACCTTTACTACTTTATCTAGAAATTTTCTTTGTAGGCTCAAATATAAGCAAAAAAAATCATTTAGCGCCATCTATTGCCGATTTTCAGTGATATAGTGAATTCTAAGGTTCTAAGATAAAGGACACATCTTGACTAAGTTGTATTTATCTCACACATATTGCACATATTTCATATCAATCACGTAAAGAAATTATTAAAGTAATAATTAAGTCTTTCGGTTATATCATTGGAGTGTGTCACGTATACAATTTCGACAGCTGCTTGAGAACGTACAGTTCCGTGATTTGTAAAAGTCAACTTTAAAATTCATGATAAAAAAATATAACCTGTTAATTACCCAATGAAAACAGTAAAATGCCATATTTTCTAAGAATAAGGCTAAAGAAGGTCATCAATCTTATTAATTTAAATTATTATAATCAACCTTGCAGATGATCTGAGGCTGGTTCAAGTGACGTCTGCTGACGGTAAATACAGTTTCGGTCCATTGGACGCGACCAAACTGTACACGATCACCGCTGACAAGGAATCGTACTTATTTCGAAAGCCTGACGACAAAGGGAACATTGCTGCTTATAAACTAGCAGAAATCAACGTTGAACTGCTCGATGACGCTGACGGTACACCTTTACAGGTGAGTGGCGTTAAGATGGGGCCTGCGGATTCATTTAATGTAATTTTCGTAGGGATTTCTAATTGATGCTTTCTATAGGTGAAAGAATTTTTGAAATCAGTTAAGTAGCTTTAGAGTTTATCAATTACAAATATACAAAAAATTGAATTTTAATAATATTAGTGTTAGATTATATAAAACACAAACTGGATATTATGTGAATATGCACTTGTTTTTATAAAGATCTACCCAATTCGCCTTCAACGATATAAAACAAATTAATTCAAAAATACTCAAGAATAATAGATTTTTACCCGATTCACGGCGGATGATGCCGCAGGGGCATCATAAATAGATTCGTTGTAAAATTTTCTCTTGAAAGCTTAAAACTAAGTAAAACAGTAAATAAACGAAAATTTTACATTCATGGCTGATGATACCCGAGAGGTATCATCATTGTCTATGGGTTATGATGGCCTTGCAGTATCATGAAATGTTTGTTAACCGCCACGGGGGTACGCTAGAAAAAATAGACCGCCGAATTGAATCGGTTAAGTTAAATTTTAAATGTTGTTTGTGGATGTGGTAGGGCGCGTTGGTGTCTGTGAGCGGTGACGTGTACCGTCGCAACCTGGTGTCGGGCGCGGACGGTACACTTCGCTTCGCTTCGCTAGCACCAGCGGAATACTTCGTGAAGCCGCTCATGAAGGAGTATCGCTTCGCTCCGCCCCACCACATTCTAGCCGTCGCCGACGGACGCACTCACAACATCACACTCAGGTAGATAACTCTTTTGACGTTATTTTTATGCAGCCACATAAGAAAAACAAATATTATTCCATGATTTACATATGGGTAAGTAGTAACGAAAATCCCATCTTAATTCTATAATGGTATCTTTCTTAAGGGAACTATGCTACTAATTTATCCTTAATCCTACTATGGTCGCCAGCGCACTCGCAGCATCTTTGGAGTTGTTTGTGTTTAAGTGTTATCAAAATGGAATAAATTTGTACTTACGATAACTTCTCCAGTACATCGCAGAAACAACGAGAAGGCTCCGCCCTTTCTTTAGCTACCTCGTGTAATTTAAACGCTATATCGCGCTCACAGAGGTAAATTTGTCTTTTATAGGGTGCAATTAAATTGATGTTTTTTCCGAATAGCCATAAATGTAGCTCTTCTTTGTTCTTTCCAGAATTTTCATAGCTGTAAGTTTACATGAGTAATACTAAAATGTAAATTGCTTAAAGGGGAGTGCGCGTAGCTTGGTCGTGCGTGGGTTCGCTAGTGTCGCTGGCTGGCGTCGGCTGGTCTCCGGTGACGGTGCTGGCCACTCCGGATCCACTGTCGCCCGCCCACTGCGCCACCGAGGAGGCCTCCACGGAGCGTAGCGGTGCCTTCAGGTGAGCTTGAGATGCAGACTCTACCGAATTTCAAACATCCGTCTGCCTTGACTGGCCCCGAACTCCGAATCTTCGTTGGAGCTAGTCTTTTAAAATTTATCTTTGTAATAAATTAATAAAATCTTTATTTGAGCAAACACATGTTTACAGGATTTTAGTTTATATACAGCAGTTACAATACGAAGCATGTTATATCCGACAAGGGCGTGCAAATATTTGTATTTAATTGATTTAATTTATTATAACTTTTCGATTTATTTTTACTAACTAATATGTTTTAATGTAATACATAAATGAATTAAACTGTTTTATTATATGATAATAATACAAACACACCAATTGTATGACCCCCAAAGTAAGCACTAATAGTGGGCACAAATGGTCTTGCCCTGCACACGCATTTATTGGGTAGTTTCATAAAAAGTGAATGTTTTAACACGTGAAATATGTACACAATCTATTTTCAGACTATCGCTGCTTGACGAAATAATATCCGATGTAGCTTCAATATCCATAACTGGTTTTTGTTACTGTAACATATTCAATCCTTTAGAATAATCTCAACTATGTTTCTTGATCCCAGCGATCCAACTGGCAATATCATCTTATAAATATGTAAAGTGTCCAAAAACTTCTGTTTTTCTTCTATTCTTTCTCATGGTAATTCAAATTTGAGATCTACGAATACTCTTTTATTAGTCTGTTTTTCAGTATTCATCTGAACCAAATACTCAATGTCACATATTATGAAAAGTATTCCTTTAAAATATTTCTATTTCTAACCTTATTCTGTTTTAGCACTGATCCAATCTATTGGTGGTAAGGTAATATTGACTAGAAACATTTTTAAAGCGTTTTCCGTACAAACAGCAATTTTTCTTTTTTATAGCAACATTCCGTTTCAGCACTATTCTGTAATTACTTTAATTTATGCCATACTAGCGATCCGCTTCCGGCTTCGCACGGGTCCAATTATAAATAACAACCTTCCTCGTTTAACGCTGTTTCCATGAGTGAAAACCACAACAAAATCAGACAGACGCGGTGGGGGACTTAGTTATGTAAAGTAGTATGATAATTATGATTAAAATAATTAGTCGAATTTTCATTGCTAAAATATCTTTTTTATTGCTTTCAGAATCAGAGGCTTATTACCAAAATGTACATACACGCTTCATCTAAAAGAGTCGACGGTACCTGAATTAGCTGGACTTAAACTTGTTAAGGCGCCATCTGTTCTAGAGGTAAAATAATTTATTTAAAAACTACTGAACACATTACATACCTCTCTCATAATTTAATTTTTTTTAAGACCATTCAGTATTAGTTTTTTGAGACCTAAGGGGGGTCACTTAGTGGTAAGAGACGACCGTCGCCTATAAGCTGCCGTTTATTTTGTTTTGTACTTTGTTTGGGAGGCAATTTTTTTATTTGATGAATTTGCTATATTTTACAGCAAAAAATAATTAGATCACTATACATTCTTTACGCCTTTTTTATAAAAAAAATTTCTAAAAATCTTTTACTTTTATCTTTAAAAGGCATACTTACAATGAAAATTTAGTGGCGGCTAGGCACACTGCGTTTGTTAGTCATTTGGGCAGCCCGTCCGACGTCAGTGACCCCCCTTACAGAAGACCATCTTGAATTAACAACATGTGTACTGTTGTGTTTTGGTGAGCGAGTTAAGAGATGCCAGAACCCATTTTCCCTTATCCTTGATCCTACTATGGTCGACGGCGCACTTGCAACACCGGTGGCCTTGCTTGTGTTATAGGCGACGGTAGCCACCTTCCACCAAGTGGACTACCGTCCGCCTTTCTTGACGACTACGACATTAAAAAAATACAATTGAAATCCCATTAAAAAAAATTGCTTTCAGGTGAAAGAGAACAAAGACATTGTAGACGTACGTCTAATAGCAATACAATCTCATCAAACGACAGACGGAAGTGTTTTAGTCTATACTCCGAATATAGATCACTACAAGACGCTTCGTTTGTCCGTTAGAGCGTCCGATACGACGCCATCTTCCTCTGTATACACAACCAAGTTGGATCCAAGTGGATACAGTCAGAACAATAATCCTGGGCTGATGTACGTGCTGCCGAGACTGCCTGTTGACAACAAGTCCTATGTTGTACAAATAGAGTCCACTTTGTCTAAATCGACGCATACTTATCAGGAGCCAGCGCAATACTTCACCTCCAATGGACAGTACAAGAATATCACTATGGATTTCTTGCCAAAGGTGAGTTCCCTAATAAATGTTCAATTGGTTTTTAATGTTGTGATTCATAGAAGTTGTCCTTCAATGCTTTAAGGCAACCGTGTACATTTACAAAATGTCTTAGCAATCTGTGGAGGGGACACAATGCTTGGCATATTTGTAAGGGTTATGATTCGAAATCCGAGGATCAATCAGAAAACTGATAAAATAGATCATCAAGACTAAAAACATCAATTGTTTGGCCTCCAAAGTAAGCGCTATTTCGTGCTTGGGTGATGGGTATTGGATAACTATACAACGGACTGGAGGCGAAACCCTGTACACCCTTAAGACTGAGAGTTAAGCGAGCACATTAAGGAGCACTCAACCAAGGAGCTCGTCATAATGAATTCGTAATTTATATATAATGAATTCGTTCATAGGTTCGGTCGACGGAGCAAGAGTTGCGCCAAACATCGCTGCTTGTGGTGCCCCTGGTAGGAGCACTAGTAATAGCCTTCCTGCGAAGGTCGCAGGTTGCGGAGTGGGTGGGGGGCGTGGCCGGCGGTCTCGTCGGAGGAATAGCCGGGGGTCTAGCCCAGCAAAGGGCCGCGAGATCTCCGCGGGTCACTCGCGCTGAACTCCTAGACAAAGCCAGCATTGAACAGATTGTTAACACTGTCAATGCCGCCGGTAAGAAGGTTCCCAAGAAAAAAGTACAGTGATGTAATAGTAGAATACACAACACGTACCTGTAGTGATAATTGAGAAAAGTGTAAGGTATGCTACGTGTCCGAATATTAATTGGCAGTTAAATAGAAAAGTGTCATAAATCTAAAGCCCAGTACAGACATAGCTATAATATACATTAATATATCTTATAGCAACGCATATTACATATATTTTCTGTAGTATTTTTTGATTGACCACACAGGCAGCTAAAATTTATAGTAATACTTATATATTACAATAATATGAACTTAATAGAACAGTCGTGGTGTTAAAATATATTATATTTTAGCATCTTACGCTGTGTGTGGTTGGTTACATTGCTATAATATACATTTCTGTTTTAGCATAATGAAAAAAAAAACACTTCCTAACTACACAGTTCTACCCCTCGTCTGTTTCAAGGTCATAACGAGTAAAATGAGTGAAATAAAAAAAGGAACAAAGTGTTTCTACAGTTCGGTCAATTCGTTCCATAAATTTTTGTACAAATTTCAACTTTATCCAGAGAGTATTAAAGCTTAAAATCGAGTGCAAGTCGGTCTGGGCCAAGTTACGTGCCGGGGACACATTCGCGGAGTTGCGCAGATACGTGCCGTGAAATTGTTGTACAAATTTCAATTTTATCTAGAGAGTATTAAAGCTTAAAATCGAGTGCAAGTCGGTCGGGCCAAGATACGTGCCGCGTAATTGTTGTACAAATTTCAACTTTATCTAGAGAGTATTAATATTTAAAATCGAGTGAAATATGAAGCAAGTCGTTCCGAGCATAGATCTGCGCCTGCGACAACTTCACTCAGCTTACTCAACTCGACTTCACATGACACAGATCTGTGTGGGACATACGAGAGGAGTTGACTATATAGATCGCAACCGACAAGTAATGAAGTTCTCTGCAGACAAAACAGCAAAATGACGCATGCAACATTTTATGAGTTTGTCGCCTGATTTCAGATGGGATATTTTTTCATATAATAACATTGTTTATGGCGAAGTTGATTTACTTGTTTGTGTTTTTTTTTAATATGTCACCTTTTTATTTAACTGACTATATGGACATTGTGTGATAAAATTTTGCGTATACTACATGATTAAATTAAAAAAGTTGCATGGAATTAAAACAACGTAAAACAGCGCTTAATACTATTTTTTAAAAGTCGTAATTACTTATTTGCATTGAACGATGTTTTCTGTCTCTGCAGCAAGCTAGAGTTGTCATCAAATGCAAATAGGGATGACCACTTGTCGCCTTAAACGGTATTGTTCTTAGATTGTGTGATTCGTGTGATAAATTATGAAGTGTCGGCGTGTATCATTTTAGAAAAAAAAAAAAAAACATTCCACACATAAAGCTCTGTGAATCTTCTTTTGGAATTTTTTAGATTTTGCAATATTTGGCATGAATTTGTATTTTACCTTGATCCAGGCGTAGGTACAAACGCATTTTCGCTGCGCTGTGCGATGCGTTCGAGTTAAATGAGTCCATTCAGCTAGCACAAATGCGTTTTTACCCTAAGGGTTAGTTTACATCGAAACACAATGCGAAGCGAAGATGCTTGACGATGCGTGTCAAGCATCTTCGCTGTGTCTCGGGATGCTGCGACGCCGCGCCAGCCCTGGATTTGTCAATAGGCCGCATAGGCCGCGGCCTATGGGCGGCAGCGGCCTAGGGGCGGCGGATTTTAGATGGTTTTTACACGCTTTCGGAAGCCATCAAATTCTCGTGCGATAATAAATGCAATAATAATAATAATTACCTAATAAAGGCCTAGGTATCTACCTAGGCCACGAGGAAGAGGCGGCACAAAGTGAAGGGGCCTATACCCAAGAAAAGTATAAATCCGGCACTGCGCCGCGCTACGTATCGTGACGCAGCGTGAAGCCGCCGTCTCCACCTTCGCATACTCACTGAAGACTAAGGCTAAGGTCACACTATACGTGCCAAGCTTAGAGCTAAGTTAGGAGCTACGCTTTTGTACAAGATACAAGTAGTCACATACGAGGCGTACACAATTCCGCTATCTTGGTGTGTACAAAATAAATTTGTCACTCTAAGAAATTACTATTGATTGAAAACCTTGGCACGTCGCTTGCAGTATGGTCAACTGCGATAGTATGGAATACGTTTGTTTACTAGGATCAGTCACTAAGCGAGTAGCTTGGCTCTTAACACTAAGCGTGGCTCTTTGTAGTGTGGCTGTAGCCCAATAGTTTTTGTCCCCAGTTTATAAATATCGGATTATGTACTAATGTTTTCGGTGGTTGTTATAATTTGTATGTAAAAGTCATATTAGATCTATTGCGAGTCTATCAATCATGTGACGTTCAATGAAATGTAATTAATGAAATAATTATATAAAATAAATATCCTTTTTTTTTAAATTGATTATGAAATGAGTTTGTTACTGTTAAGATAGTATTTTTTTATTTAAATTAATACTGTATCTGCATCCAGTATTTATTGTAAAGTTTATTAATTTTAATTTATTGTTGCATCCTTTACAATTTAGATTATGTTTTGCATTTATTTTAGTTCGAGGCGTATTAGTAAAGGACATCAATCATGGTTTTGTTTGATTGATCATGCCATTGTTTTCTTAAATTCAGTAATTTCCCGTGAATATTTGAGTTTTTGTAAATGGGGATGATGTTCGAAAATTAACACATTGAGCGTACTCGATACGTTCTTCGAGTCAGTGCGCAGTTCAAACACATTTTTTTAATACTTTGAAACTTACTTCTGTCTATGAAACTACATTACCAAACAAATTACACGATATTTTTTCAGTAAAATCTATAATTTCTTCTTACCTAAAGGTAAAAATTTAAACAGTTAAAACGAAAATAAAAATAAACTGATGGCCTGATCTCCAAACAAAACTGATTGATCTTTGGTTTGAAAATAAAATGGACTGTTATTATTCAATAACAATGGTTTTATTTAACATAACATTACATCACTATGAATATATTTCATTAAAATTAAAACCATAAAAAGTATTTATTTTTAATATGACAGATAAAATAAACCTAACATAAAAACTAAATTCACTAAATAACTGGTCGATCTCCTTTTGAAAATATAAAAAGCAAACTGTCATTTGTATGTTATGGATCCTCTCAAGCTATTTAGGTCGATTATTCGCTAAATGGCAAATTCTGTCTACATAATATTTATATTAAATCATACATAACAATAATATAAATTATATTAAATAATAACTTTCCAGACATCATAGTATATATATACCAAATTAACTCAATCGTCATGTTATTTTAATATTAATATTTTAAATTTCTCCTATAGTAAGGTCGAAATGACTCTTGATGTAAACCAGAGGTTCCCAGACTTTTTTCCCATAGACTACTTTCAAAATTTAGCTGGTTCCGGTACATTTCTACCATATTCCCAAAACTCGACAAAAATCAGATCTAACTATGAAAAGTTGCGTTGCGGCTGAGTTCCAACAACGAATAGGGAGTTTTTATAACGAAATAAGTGAGAATGTCACTCCAACGTAGACCCCCGTCGAGTCTCCCGTGGACCCCTGGGGGTCCACCTGGACCACTGGGGACTAAGAACGTAATCGAAATATCATTAGACAGGATTTACATTGATACGGAATATAGAACTCCAAAAAATCGTATTCAAACTACTATTACAGTTATTACATATACGCCTGACATTTCTGTTATACATTTGCCAGGCGTAGAATCTTCAATTTTTAGATACTGGTGCCCGCGGCTTCCCCCGTGTGGAATATATAGTCTATGTCCATCGTGAAAGTTTTTTTTTTTAAATCGGATGACTAGTTTCAAATATGACCCCAACATACAAACTTCAATTAGTACAGATTAGCGACCCGCCCTCGTCTGTGATTATACCCACAAACCTTTTTCGTTTATCGCTCTTTCCATTAGCGAAAACCATGTCAAAATTCATTGAGTGGTTTAGAAGAAATTAACAGAGAAACGGACAGAGGCGGACAGCGAATTTATTTAAAATATGTTTAGATGTTAAAATTATTCTCTGTAAAAATTAATTTAAAACATTCGTCTGCCAAAAAGTTAGAATTCCTCATTCTAGGCTAAAATTACAAAAAGTTTCGTTTGTACTCTGTACTTTAAACCGAATTGTTTGTACAATAGCTATATCGTAAACACAAAACTTAGTCTAGTGTCATGTAATAAATACTATAATAATACCTATTTAATTAATTATTGTCTGTTTATTATATTTTTTCAGAAACATTTAGTATTCGTAATAGTCATAGGGGATATAGTTCCTAGCTCTTGCTGGCGGCGCGTGTTTAGCTTGAGTTCCTTTGCCATAGCAGCCGCTGTATCGTCGCTCACAGTCAGCGATGGAATGGGCGCGGTGGTCCCACAATCTGGCGTTCTCTTTGCTGTTTCAAATAAAGATAATTACATTAATATAAAATCGGAAATTAATCGAGCGTCTAATAATGCCTTTTTCAAGTTTTAGGACCATAATTAAAAATGTAAGTACACTTTAGTCACGACCTGTCACGACTTTATTATAGATGTCACTGTCAGTAGACTGTCAGCCAGCCTGTCATCTTTCAGAGCAAAAGTAGTTTGATTTAAATAATCTCATACCCTTCTTTCACTCGTATTCAGTATGAAGAACATAGGTATTCTATTTTACTATTTTGTTTTAGGCTGAAAAAAATACTTGTAGGCACTACTCATATTTTTACCCATTAACTATTGTTTTTTTTATGTAAACGTTAGAAAGTAAGCAGACGGTTCACTTGATGGTAAGTGGCTACCGTTGCCTATTAACGCAAACAATTCCATAGGTGTTGCTCTGGCATTCCTAACTCGCTTATCGGAACACAAGAGCGCACATGCTGTTATGGTCTTCTGTAAGGGGTGGATACTACCGCTAGGACTGCACAATTTATGATTGCGGAATGCAGCGTACATTGCCATTACTGTGTGGTTTAGTTTGGTTACAAGAGTTATTGTTTAATCGTACTCCATATCGTACTAAAGAAATCTTATAAAAAATTCCCTAAGCTATCTGCAACAATGAATAAAATTCACAAAATACTTACTTGACGAAGTAAAGTTCATATGCAGCGAAGAAACTGTGTCCGGATTCAGAATGCAGTTTGCATAATTGCAGTTTTTCACAATCTTCGTCCACACTGCAATAAAAGAGATGAAACTGACTATTGATGGTGCGCCACAGAAAAACTAACACTGATTATTATTTAATATTTCCAATAAAAAAAAAACATTCAAATATCTACTCGATTATAAAATTTGCTTAAATTAAAAATTTCCTGGAGACATTGCAAAGAACTTAATATGTAGGAAAGATCTTTGGTTTAAAAGTGTCATACACATTTTTACATTTAATTTACCTCTATATATAAAAATGGTCTGTATATATAAAATGGACCGTTTCCCTTAGTCACGGCATCACGCGTGAACGGGTAGACCGATTTTAATTCGGTTTTCACTAATGGAAAGGGATAAAACGTGGAATGTTCGTATATTATAAAAATTGCACTCCGGGCAAAGCCGGAGGTCGCTAGTTTAATTATAAGTTCAAAGGAAGTTATGAGATTATTGTTACTTTTGCATGTTTTTAGTTGAAACAGTAATTTATACATTAAATTGGTTTTGAAGTAATGCTTTTAATCGTCTTTCTATTATAGATCCCAAAATATCGCAGGACATCATTCTTTTTGTCATCTTTAAAATGTCATCTTTTAAATTTCATCTTCAAAATATTATACATGTCTAACAATTACATTCATTGTATAATTTTTGTTTGATTACATTTTTAATTGTTTTTATAGGTTCTCTAATTATCTCGATAAGCATTGCGAATATAATAAGTTACCTTCTTTTAGTCCTCATCTTATCAAATCCACCGTCGGAGAAGCTTCCCAACGATAAAGATGGATTAACATATCGCTTCAAGAGTTTATGATAGAACGGACTTATTTCAATAACTGAAACAAACAATAACTCTGAAAAATCACAGTTTTTAATAGGGAAAAAATAAAAAAACTAGGTATATTTTTTATTTGCAAATACTAATATAAATTTAATTATCTGTTACATGTGGGTTCAGTTTATGTTGCACAGTCTGAGTCAGAGGCGCCGGATATTAGAAATTTCCATGGGTGCTCATGACCATTACTTTTGTAGACAGACAACAGGACAAAAAGGTCCTTGACGCATTTTAAAAATGCAGCGAAGATAAGTAAATAGATAAGACAAAACCGAGTCCATATCTATACTTACATATTTTGAAATTAAAACTTCTTTAAACACGTTGGGCACTTTTTGTATGGCGAAAAATTGGACTAGAGCCGCCTCTGAATAACCCACTATACACCAGTCGTGAATTCCGCGCCGACACATGATATTATACTTATGCCCGTTGCAATATTTCGCGGGATAGTTTTATTTTTATCTTTTTACTCAATTTGATTATTTAGAACATTTCATTTCATCTTAAATCAATGTTTTAAATTAACTATCTTAAAATGTTACGAAACAAAGACTACCCCCTCCCTAACTGTAGGCTATTATTACTTCGGCTGTGGCTCGCCGCGCCAATGCTCGTAAAATATAATATAGATAACTACAATCTTTACGAATTAGTGTCAACGGGAAATTATTTAAAAAATAATATTTTCAATAATGGCAATAGAGCATACGAATTAGTGAAAAGGGGAATAAATTATTCGTGGCAAAGGAGCACAATCCGTCGTTTGTAGTTTGTAGCGTACGCGGGCGGCGGCTAAGATCGAGAATAACCGGTTCTGATTTTATTAATCTACACCCCCACTACTTGGCTTTCAGCGATGCTAGAGCCCCCGAGCACCCACGTAGTCGGCGCCCCTGGTCTAAGTAGCTACTCTACATTATTTTTGTGTTTGTCACACAATTTGACATTTTGTGTTTACCTAATTAACTCTAAATACGATGCGATTTAAGTTTAGATCATTAAAAAAAATTAAGCATATTTTGTTGTGACGCATATGTGATGAAATTCAAGATTGGGTGATCAGTATTTCAGTTGGTCATCCTTACAATTTTATCAGAAACTTTATAACAAGAGAAAATGAAATAAAATTACCACATTGATATTTTATAACTCGACAGGTACCTATTTGGTGCCGTAGCTGTGACAAAATTCAATAAATGGGGGTTTGAGTATTTGAGTTGTTCCCTGTCTAATCACATCACATTTAAACTTTTCCAATCCACACTAACATTGTAATTGTGGCATTATAAATTATTTATCGGTCTTTGTATTATGATTTCAGAGCTCAAGCACTAACTATTCATAACTGAATATCAAACTTAGGTATTAATAAAATTGTATGTATGACACGAATATTAATTATGTTTCTATAAACGTTCGTTGGGTATAGGCATAGATAAAATACTACTGGTAGTATTTTATCTATGGTATAGGTTACCTTGGTAGTTTTCACTGTCGTCTATTGGTTTAGAGTACACTACACTGATTACTGTGGCAAGTAATAATAACTTTAACATATGCTCCATTTCGAATTGCAAAAAATACTCGTAAGATATTAATGGGAGCGAATGTAACGTCTGCACTGGTACACATATTTTTTTATTCATATATTTATATAATTTGAAGAATTCCCCCCACTTACTAAAATATGTCAGTAGTCTGACGTTCTTCACACCCAAATAATAAGAAAACTAAATACAAGTTTCGCATATACTACGTACACTCTGATGCTAATTCGACAAATGATTTAGTTAAATCTTGTTCGAAACAATGTTTTATTTTACTTATCACTTAACTTGAGTTTTCTGCTTAGTTCCAGACATTGTTAAGTTATGAATCTGTTTAAATTATGTATTTTATTTATTTTATTTTATTTTATTTTATTTTATTTTATTTTATTTTATTTTATTTTATTTTATTTTATTAGGAAGCCAACGCAGTATACAACCATCCTTAATACATAAACACATTTAAAAATTCATTTATAATATCGTATACTCCACTTATAGGCTAACTTAGCATGCATTAAGATGAAAACAAAAAACAAAAAATAAAAATAAAAGAAAAGAAAAAGAAAAAGAAAAATAAAAGAATAATAAACAAAAACTCAAAAAACGACAAACCATTATGCAGTACGCGACAAAAGAAATTTTTTAACCCTTCTTTTAAAACATGCGGAGGAATACTGAAAGATATCTATGCCATAGTTCCCCTAATTAAATTATTATAGGTGACGACTATTCTGCGCAAGGGAGCGGCTTCGCCCAGGTTAGTTTTGGCGATTCTAGGCCTGAACGTTAGCCTGTTCTTAATATGCGACCTAGAATTACTCTTTGGTACCGCCAATCGTATCCTGCTCAGCAGATTTGGGCAATCGATCCCTCCATCCATAATATGTAGGTATTAGTTGGATTAATGTATCTACTAATTCAACATAATAACATATTAACTAAAATTGTTACAGAATTATTTTAATACATATAATTTCCTACCATAAATTTTAAAATTACCTATATAATAGGTCGTTGCAAAAGTTCGTGTGGGCACGTATAGATGGCGATGGCATCTAAAGTAAAAAAAAATTCGTCTGCACATTGCATTTAATATGTTATAATATTGATTAATCTGATTGATCTGATGATTTATTGATATTGCAGTATCCTTCTAGTTTAGTTAAATATTTATTAAAATATGGATATTGATAAAGTGCATATTCGTCACTGCGTTTTATTTATATTTAATCAAAAAAGACAGCAGCCGAAGCTTCAAGAATACTTTGCGAAACTTACGGCGATTCGTTGTATCCGAACGTACGTGCGTTCGGATCCGAAACAAATGTGGTTTCAGCGTTTTAAAAGTGGCGATTTTGATTTAGATGACAATAGGCTCGTTCTGGTAGGCCCCAAACCCTAGAAACAGACGATCTGCAAGCCCTGTTGAATGAAGATCCAGCTCAGACAATTGCAGAAGTCTCTGATAAGCTTGGGGCTGATAAGCTCTACTGTAAGTCGTCACTAGTATGCCCATGGAAAAGTCCTAAAAGAAGGAAGTGGGTGCCTCACCAGCTACCCGAGAAATCTGCCCTCAAACAGATTAAACTGTCTTTCTTTGTTCACCCGTCACCGTAAAAGTCTTTCTTATGGAAAGAGTTAATGAAGACGAGAAATGGATCTATTTCTCGAATCTCAAACGGAAAAGTCATGGCTTGATCCTGGTCAGAGTGGTCAGCCCTCAACATCAATGGCAAAACGCGAGACCCATGTTCAAAGGGCTTTACCTGCTCTGATATGGTGCGATGAAAAAGGAGTACCTGAAATTCTAACTGCCGAATGAATTTATTAAATCGGATGAGTAGTTTCAAAGATTACCTCCTACAAACAAACATAAGTATGAATTTTGCATTAACGTTGTCAGGGATACAGGAACGGGTACCTTTTATCCAGAAAAAAATATTATTCCTTGGGGGTCAATATATAAAAAAAAGAACAAAATGTAGGCATAATTATACTAGGTATTTTCACCGTACAATTGTATTTTTAAGGAAGTTGAATTATTTTCGTTTTATGTGACTAATGTAAACAGTGTTAATAATAATTCTGGTTTAATGTATATATTTTTGACAGATGTTGAATTTTTTTCTTTGTCAACGCTTAAGAAAAAGGGTCGCGGATTAAGTCGCTTGGAGAAGATAGTTCAACACGTAGGTGCATCAATTGTTAACAATGTAAAGTTTATTAGCGACAAAAAACTCGTGAGTTACAATCACCACCCGCTTAGAGAAGACCACCGCGAGATAACGACATTTAAATGCTATTGTGATTCAATTAAAATCCTTTATCTTGTCACTTATCTATACTAATATTATAAAGCTGAAGAGTTTGTTTGTTTGTTTGATCGCACTAATCTCAGGAACTACTGGTTCCAATTGAAAAATTCTTTTTGTTTTGAATAGTCCATTTATCGAGGAAGGATATATAACATCACGCTACGTTAAATAGTATTATATATAAGCAGTGTCCAGTACCGCGCGCCCCATGCGCACGCCGGCCGCCGCCGTATGGGCCGCAGCGAAGCGTGGCCGAGTTCACTAGTAATTTATTACCTTGATAGTATAAATTATAAGAGTTGCTTGGCTTAAAAAATTCTTTTTAAATTCTTTACTATGTTGTATTAGGTACTAGCGGCCCGCCCCCGGCTTCGCCCGGCGTGCAATTTTTATATACCCTAAAACATTCCCCGTTTATCCCTCTTTCCATTAGCGAAAACCGAATTAAAATCGGTCTACCCGTTCACGCGTGATGCCGTGACCAGGAGAAATGGGGATTCATTTTTATATATAAGAGAAGATTAGTAGTTATATATCTTTTTAGACTGAAATGTGTAACGATGTTCCAAATATAAAAACATGCAAGTTTGTTTTTCCCAGTACTGTTATAATCCACCGATCACGACAGACGTCCAAAATAATTTTGGATACTTATTTTTATTTGACTTCCTGTTATGGTTTTCGCGTTTTTTTTGTGCTTGTTTATTACTAGATTTTACCCGCGACTTCGTCCCGCCCCTTTTCCTTAGATGTTGAAACATTATTGCTCATATATTTTCGCTAGGCGTTGAATTTTTAATTTTTGTTTTTAGATGATTTTTCCTGGATGAAAGTTACCATATGTTCTTTTCTGTATACCTGACAACGTATATTATGTAAAACTTCATGATGATCAGTTGAGTAGTTAAGGCGTGAAAGCGTGACAAACAAACAAACTCACTTTCGCATTTATAATATTAGCTGGGCTGTCTCAGCTGAAAGCAATGGGATAAGGGAAAACTTTGTGAAACTGTATTATTAAAATTCATATATTAGATATGTACCTACGTACCGAATAACATATTATATTTATTAATCTATCTTATTAATTATGTAAAGATATAAATAAATTTACATCTAAAACTAAATAAACCTAAAACTAAATAAAACCTAAAAAATATGTAAAATAGTTCAATAGTTTTTAAGAAAATTTGCAATAATTTCAGCCATGGATTGTAATCGTATTATGAATTGTCCCGCGTAAATGTTTTTTTTGTTTTCTTTTTCTTTGAATTTCTGGTCCCTGGCAGAATATCAGTGTTGTGGTCCGCACCACAACTGTATACTGAGTCAGGGTTCCTTTTCCTCTTCTTACTTGTTCATATATTTGTTTGTTTATAATTATTATTTGTTCATATATGTATATTGTGTTTATTAGAGGAATAAAAGATGTTTTCTTTCTTTCTTTCTTTAAAAAATTGGGCGTCCGCGGCATGGTGCCGAGAATGCTGGCAGCGTTTCCTCGCTGTATTGCAATGCTATGCGTTGCGCGAGGAAGCTGCTAGCTCGTCGGTCACCAGCAGTGGTGTCGGTAAGCTTTTTTGAAATGTCTTTTATTATTTTTATATAGTAGATGAAAATATGATTATTTGTTAGAAGGCACTAATCTCTGGAACTCTTGGAAATTTCTTTTTGGATTTGATAGCTCAATTCTTGAGAATTCATGTGCTATATATATACCTACATCTCGCTACGACCCAAGAGTGTAAAGAAATCGATCATTATAGATAGAGAGAGATAGAGAGGGAAATCTGATTTCCTTTAAATTAAACGATGGGTGAAACCACATTTTTCGACTTGCTGTGCATGTGAGACTTCCTTGAGAGAACTGTGATGTATTTGTATTTTTACTCTAGGTACATAATATGTATCCCAAGAGATGGGTCCGCTCACGGACACAGCGGTATGAGGGATTTGAGGACATGGCCTAGCTGTAACCTCGGTCCCACACACCACCGCCGATGGTGGAACCCGGAGGGGTTTTAGTGGGTATTTCCGGTGTATTTCACCGGATGAGTCCCACATCCCCCCCCTCGTCGAGACGTCCCCTCGACGAGGGATAGTGCGTAAATGCATTTCCCCCTCCTAAAAAAAAGGTACATAATATTTATCTAGGTATCCTGTCATAACTGTTTATAATTCCATAGATAAACTTGAAGCAAACGGAACAATTGCTCTTACAATTAACACCCGTTGCCTTACCGTGTTAAATTTATAAGATAAGCCTCAACCTGTAAACAAAACCATTAAATGTTTATGTTACGACTACGGTGAACCGTATTGTAAAAATCTATGTTTTAACCTACATAATGAATGAACACCTGCGCCACGGCCTATAAATTGGGCGAGATAGGGTTTTTCAGTGGCGACAATTTTTATTTTCATCTTTCTTCAGTTTTAATTCACATACCAGCCACTGTATACCTTCGTTGGCTTTAATAGAAACCAATTGGTTTTTTTGAGCAGATGAAAAAGTTTGTCCCTTGCTAGCTTATAGTACCCGTATAGCTTATAGCTCTGACGAGCCCGTTGGATAAGTGGTTAGGGTGCTTGCCTTAACGCTCTGTCCTAGGGTTTCCGGGTTCGATTCCCGGCAGGGTCAACTTTGAAAAATGACCTTTTCAAATTTGGCTCTGGTATGAATCTGGAAAGTAGTGCAGGGCACACTGCGTTTCGCAGTCATTACGCCAGCCCGTCTGGCGGCAGTAACCACCCCCTTACAGAAGACCACCGTGAAATAGCAGCACGTATGCTGTTGTGTTTCGGTGAGTGAGTAAGGGATGCCAGAGCCCATTTCCCCTCCTAATTCCTTATCCTTAATCCTACTGTAGTCGGCAGCGCATTTGCAGCAGCTTTTTGGCGTTGCTTGCTTTTTGGCGTGCTTACCACTTACCACCAAGTAGACCGTCGGCCTGACTGCCGATCTTAACATAAAAAACTAGGAGAGAATAAGGAAGGACGAAAAAACGGTACCTTGGTAGTTATTGACAATTTAAATTATAATTTTATATTCTAAATCGAAAGTGCATTTTAAATTTTTAATCTATTTATTTAGATATTAGCATAGGTACATAATATATATTATGTAATTCATAACGAGAAGCGTCAAATCCGCAACATTCATCCTATAAATTAGTACCTAGGGATTTCATTTTATGTAGTCGCCTCATCGGCGTAGGCCTCCCTCTATTTCCTCCATGACCTCCTGTCTCTGACCTCGTCAATTTCTGTCCGTGTTTTGTTACGATAACATCAGCCCGCCTTCTTTTTGGCCTTCCTCTTCTCTCCTTTGAGGGACCCATTCCATTATTATTTTGGTCCATCTTTCATTCTCCAATCGACACAGGTATCCCGCCCATTTCCTTTTCAACAGCTTGATCGTTTTCATAATGTCTCGAAGATTTGATTTTTTTTTCTGATTATTTCATTATTAAGTTTTATCAGACGATTTTAGGTTCAGCATACATTGTTAATATGCTTGTTTTAAAAAAAATCTTTTAAGCTCAAATTTTGCTCCAAATTAAGAACATTTTAATCTAGATTCTGTTATTGTTAGTGAATGTTGTGACACTTATAATTATCTATCTGTATCCATCATCTTAATGTACCCAAATAATTAATTTATTATTAAGCTTTTGGTTTATTAAACAAATAAATACACGTAATATCTATCCAGAAAATTCTAGAATATGCTGTGAATTCACGATGTTATCAAATCCTTAAATTACCTAATTATCAATACCAACGATAAAATTATTTTGATTAAGTTAATAGTCAAAAAATCAAAAAATAACTATATGAGAGGTATTACCTATGAGTGTACAGTGAATATATGCATTTGTAAAAAAAAACGTAGATCTACTTAGAGCGGACGACGATCAAAAAATCAAAAATGTAAGGCGTGGTTACCTACTGCACCAGATAGCCTAGTTTAGTAGTGTGCCCTGCTATTGCCATGTGGATAGTACATTGGTGATTCAAAGTAAGTAATCATTGATAATGTTGTTCAAATAAAATTATTTATTCTAATAATAAATACTAAACGGCTAAAGAAGATAATTGGAACTGGAAGATTTCGGCTATTGACGTAGATTCTGACGTGTTTCAAAGTACGATTATAATGTAAGTAAATCGTATAAATATGTATATCGCACCTAAGGGTCAAATCACACTTAAACGCGATGCGACGTGACTCGGTGCGCAATGCCCCATCATCCACATTCGTAACCATTTTTCATAACCAGCTACGAAAGAAGAAATTTTCTTCACTGTTTACAACTAGTTATTAAACAACGAACTATTCTTTCATTTTCGTAACTAATAAAATAATTCCTGTGCATGTTTTTGATGTAAAAATCTATACATATTTTAAAATCGTAAACGACCCGTGTCTGTACTGTACAATAAATAGTTTTTCTAAGAAACAAAATGTACATGTACTTATGTTACCGAGGTCAACAAAATATTTTCTGTTTGTCTGTACGTTTGTGCACGCTAATCTCAAAAACAGCTTAACTGATTTAATGCGGTTTTCACTCATGTATTGTAGCAAGCTTCCTGCAACATTTAGTGTTTGTTTCATTCGAATCGGTTTACAAACAAAAAAGTTACGCGTGGATAGTACATTGGTGATTCAAAGTAAGTAATCATTGATAATGTTGTTCAAATAAAATTATTTATTCTAATAATAAATACTAAACGGCTAAAGAAGATAATTGGAACTGGAAGATTTCGGCTATTGACGTAGATTCTGACGTGTTTCAAAGTACGATTATAATGTAAGTAAATCGTATAAATATGTATATCGCACCTAAGGGTCAAATCACACTTAAACGCGATGCGACGTGACTCGGTGCGCAATGCCCCATCATCCACATTCGTAACCATTTTTCATAACCAGCTACGAAAGAAGAAATTTTCTTCACTGTTTACAACTAGTTATTAAACAACGAACTATTCTTTCATTTTCGTAACTAATAAAATAATTCCTGTGCATGTTTTTGATGTAAAAATCTATACATATTTTAAAATCGTAAACGACCCGTGTCTGTACTGTACAATAAATAGTTTTTCTAAGAAACAAAATGTACATGTACTTATGTTACCGAGGTCAACAAAATATTTTCTGTTTGTCTGTACGTTTGTGCACGCTAATCTCAAAAACAGCTTAACTGATTTAATGCGGTTTTCACTCATGTATTGTAGCAAGCTTCCTGCAACATTTAGTGTTTGTTTCATTCGAATCGGTTTACAAACAATAAAGTTACGCGCTATAAAAAAATTACAACTAGTATACAATATAAAACTTCTTTACTACACAAAAAGGTACTTGATTCAGTGAAAGAAGTTACACGCTACGTTTTGCGATACATCGATACGTATCGTGACTTCTAGATGCGTTAGAGCATCGTCGCGGACCATTGTGAACTGATCCTAAGTCAGTACCCATGAGATCATAATTTGGTAAAAAGTTTGCATATGGGATTTTGTAGTGACAGCAGGGGGCCTAGCCAAGATGCAAACTGTTGCAAATGTTTCCTTTGCGTACTTACGAAACGAAAGAAAGAAAGCCCGGTGATTGGTTGTTGTAATAGTTATAATTTCAACAACCAATCACCGGGCTTTATTTCTTTCGTTTCGTAAGTACGCAAAGGAAGCGTTTGCAATAGTTTGCATCTTGGCTAGGGCCCCAGGTTCGTAGTCATAAATTGAGCAGTCCGCCTGACATTACAGAAGACCACTGTAAAATAATAGCATGTGTAATGTCGTTTTGGTGAGTGAGTTTGGGATGCCAGAACAATTTCCCTATACCCTTCCTATAACGGATAGTATTAGGCAGTAAAGTTCGAGTATGATATCATTAGTTTTCCAAAATTTGCTAAAATATCGAATCTGTCCACTATGACCGGTTTTCGTACCACTTATCGATAGCAAAGATTTTCAAAACGAAAGAACCATTAGAACATTTAGAACCACGTGGTACAAAATCGCTCAGTCCATCGCCAACTTTACAAGGCTATTTAGCTACACCATGGCCATCCTGATTACGGCGATCAGGATCAATATTTTTGTAGGAAAATTTTCCCAATCTATTCCGTTGCAGCTTCCTATCGCCATAGACGTTTATTGCTCGACGACTCAGTTGATAATGCGTCTACTATGGTTCCTTTATTTTTCTTTCCGAAGTCGACAGTGCGCTTGCCGTACCAATGTCATTGCTTCGGTTGCCATCTACCATTAAGTGTACCATCAAGCTAAAAACCTGTGATTGTTCAGTAGGATATGAACCTTCGGTTGCCATGACGTGAGATGTATTATCCTATTCCGGTCGAGATGTTGGAATTATTTTTAATTTCGTGCGTCGATTACAAATTATATCCACTTGTCAACGGCGAAGTAAAATTGCCAGGAAACTTGCCTTCCCCGAAGACCTGGAATCTACGAAGTCATGTTCTGCACAGTGGGATAAGCTCGTGGACTTAACATTCATACAAAGAGGAACCATAGTGCTTGCTTCTCAGAGAACGTAATAGGTATATACAGTAAATACATGATAATACCTATTATGTGATATGTATTACACATTATATACTCGCAAGTAATTTCATTGTAAGTAGGTAGATACTTAGATGATACTTGTGACTTTAGCGTAACTTGCACTACGCTACTTTACTTCATAAATGGGCTAACTTGGTGATTCAAAAAAATTCAACATTTATTTTTATTATTTCTACACAAAGTACAAATATATGTATATACATATTTCTCTGTCTTTAAGAACACCTATACTTATTTTGATCCTTTATAGAATCTCATTGGGGCGTTAAATGTTTAAAAAAAATAGCCTACCCTTTGCCAGGTATTAATTAAATTTACCACTCAATTTTTCATATATTGGGTCGGGAAATTGAAATTCAGTTCTTACTTGACTATGTTATAACAACACTTCAAAGCCAATAGCTGAAGCCATCAGGAGCTTGGAAGGTGACAAGGAAATATTCTATGGATGCCTGCTGCAACCGGAATTATTTCGGATGCAAAAAATTATGGATTCATTGGAACAAAATAATCCTGTATGTTGTGGTGTCTTAATTGATATAAGAAAGTTTCAATTCGAAAAATATAACTTTTAAGACTAGAGCTATAAAGACTGCATTTACTTTAAACTACGATAAATGCCCCCTATCGTACATAAAAAGATATACAAGGAGCGAGACTGTGGCCGAGTGGAGTCAAATTTACAGTAAAGGTGAGACGGCGGGAGGAACAAAAATGTTCTTTCCCGACGCTGAAGCGGCATACAGACATATTAGGCACAGCTTGTGCAGGTGCTGACGTGACACGGAGGTTTCTCGCAGTACCTGCACAGGTTTAAAATAAAATCCAGACCGGATTGCGTGTGTGCACCGGGGGTGCTGGAGACAGTGGAGCACCTACTGCTCGAGTGCCCTAGGTTTGCACTCGGGTTGGAACTTGAAAAAGGCAAAAAATTAGAGAAAACCTTATTAAAAGATTTAATAACAGACAAAGACAATGGAAAATTTATAGAATTTTGCAAAAAGGTGGTAGAAATTGCGGGAAAGGCAAACACGACAGCCTGAGGCGACCCTGGGGAGGCCGGCGTAACAACATACAAAGAAGAAAAGAGACAAGGGGAGAGGAAAGAGTCCTCTCACTCAACTAAATAATGAGAAGAATAAGATACAATAAGGTCTCCGATTATGTCGGAGGAAGACTAGATCCCCCCCAAACCCCCAAACAAAGTTCAATTATAGTTATAGGAAATTGTAGTATGTAATAATAATGCTCTATTCTACACTTAACTTATTATAATTGTTATTTTAATGTATAATCGTTGTGTCTTAAATGTAATCAATTGTTAATTAAATATTAGATGGTTATTATTTGTATTTTTTGTCAATAAACGGCCTGTGGGGGTGGTGTAACCCCTAGGGGGAATAATTAAAAAAAAAAGACTGCATTTTAGCCATGGAAGTATTATACGTAGTATATAATACTTCCATGATTTTAGCACATCCCTTCTTCAAGCTAAAGTGAGTGCCAAAGACTAATAATTGTTTATTCCTGATGAGAATTACTATGAAGTCAGCTTGCCTGTCGACCTTAATTGTATTAAAAAAATGTTAAGTAGGTGGGCTTAGACCTTGTCGGTCTGAGTAGGTAACTTTTTCATTGGATTTACATAGTTTACCTAATTATTACCTATGGAATTTAGATACCGAAGTTGTTGAATAAACCTAGCGATGCACTTTTTTTCACCGATGACTTTTTATGAGAATGTGTAATGGACAGGGAGAGGGCGCTGTGAGATCAATTCGTAGTACGAAAAACGGGGCTCTTTTATGATTCATATTCATTATTTTGTTATTTTTTAACCTACTGTAATATTTGAAAGTGTTTCATCATAATATTGCACAATACTAAAGAGCATTGCATTGTTGTTTGGCATTAGGCGTAGAACTTAATTTTCACGTAATCTCTAGAAGAGTCTAGATTTGTTTGTTTTATTTTTAGCCACTCATTAATAGATGGCGCTTAAGTTACCAAATATCACCGACAGATGACACCGCTGACTAGAATTTAAGTTATAATTTTTATTTTAAAACTTTTTCAAGTTGTTTATTTCATAAAGAAAGTCTGTTTTCTTTTGCGAGTTCTAAAATATAATTTTATTTTAAAGTAAATAAGTAAAAAATTGCAAATCTTAAAACGTAGTTTTTTAGACGGCGACACATATACTTGCTGTTAGTAGTTTTGCCACTAGATACTAGATGTCGGTAAATTAGTACAAAAATTAATTTGTTAGAAACTACATAGAAAATTCGAGGTTCTACTCACAGTTTCTCGACGGCAGATCGCGCTAACACTGTAAGTATATAAACCCTCGAGTGCGCATCGCGCCATCAGTCAAAATAAACAAGCTGTCGCGAATTAAACTAACGAAACAAACAGAGTATTTCATCGACGAAAAATGTCTTTGGTACCGTATTGGATGCGCCATTTGAGGAATCTCGCGTATCGGGATCCCATCACAAGAGCTTTGGAGGATCAGTTCGCTGCGTTCTCCAGGGATCCATTTTTCCGTGAACCTCTGAAATATATCAGACAAGTGACCGCACCGTTTGAAGATGTGATCGATGGAGCACATGAATCGGAGATCAAAGCGGATGGGAAGAAAGTGGAGGTCCATTTGGACGTTCAGAACTTCACTCCCGAACAAATCGAAGTGAAAACGGTGGGAAATGAAATCACTATAGAAGGCAAGAAGGAGATAAAACGTGAAGATGGCTGGACAAAGAGTCATTTCGAGAGGCGGTTCCTATTACCCGATGGTTTTCCTCCAGAGCGTGTCGAGTGCCATTTGGATAAGGGGAAACTGAAGTTGATTGCGTTCAGAGCAGAGCCTATAGAGGAACGGAAAATTCCCATTCAGAATAAATCTGCTGAAGACACGAAGAAATCGTCTTAATGTAAAAATGTTAGTGATTGTATTCTGATAGTTGATAAAGTTCCTTAGCCATTTGTTTTTAAGATTTATATAATAAAATACGTTTCATTTCTGTACTTATGTGTTATTTATTTTTAAAATCATTTTTTATTCGTTGGTACTAAAATAGCACAACATAGGAGAGAGATGGTGGATTTTGTATGTTTGTTTATATGTGGATGGAGGGTAATCTCTAGCTAGAAACACTACTACTATTCAGAAAAAAAAATATTTCGAATATTATTCCAGGTTCAATTATACCTATTATTCGAATACATTATTCCAGATGAGCCGTTTTGGCCTGATTGAGTCACAAACATTCAAACATACAAACTTTCGCTATTTAGGATATTAGTAGGATCTAAGACAGGATTATGAAATTAATACGTTATCCGCTTCTTTCTGTCTCTGAGCTAAATTCTTTTAACCGCCTGGGATTTTGATACATTAGTTATAGTATCGTATAACACATGCACACTGAACACATGCTTGGGCTTGCAGTGATCTCTATACATATTATTTACTTACACTACTATACTTTTATACATTCATTATTATATTTAAACATACAGGCCCACGACTTCGTACGGATGCTATTCGGTATAGCGCGCGTAGTACATAATTATTATCTCAATGATAGCGCGTAACTTTTTTGTTTGTGAACCGTTTGCAAAGAAACAAGCACTAAATGCTACGGAAAACTTGCTACAATACATCAGTGAAAAACACATTCAAATCGGTTAAGCCATTTTAGAGATTAGTGTGCATAAACGCACAGATAAACAGACAGACAAAAATTCTAAAAACAATTTTTTTTTGGTACATACGCATAAGTACGTGTAAAAATTGTTTTTTGAAAAAATCTGCAAGTCACTAGAAGATACTCTATTTAAAGAAAGGCGAAATGATTGGTTAATAGTAGGTAAATGCTTCTGTAGTTTAAAATTGTTCTAAAAACAATTTTTTGACCTGGGTACAACGTGTACAAATTGTTTTTTTGGAAAAACCTAATGTAGGTACAGACACGGCTCGTTTACTATTTTATTATATGTATAGATACCTATAGATATAAGGTATACAATATATTTTTATCCATCAGTAGCTTATAAGCTCAAAGTTATGATAGAGCGGAGTTTACTAACTGAAAAAGATACTGAGTTACCGAAGTGAACAAATTTTATTTACTTTTTATCTATTTCGGTTACTCGCGCTGTTTGGCTTTCAATGGGGGTCGCTTATATCTAGTAGCGGGCGTTTGTCGGCTGTTGATAGATGGCGAGGACCTTAAATATTATTAAGAGCTCGTTCAAATTTAACTATAAAATCATGTAAAAAAGAATGCTTGAATCTTTGATTTTCCAATATTAAATAAAGAATTTGAACTACTGAATCACATGGACTGATTCCTTTATAATGTACATAGCGACTTCAAAATCTGTTACCTTCATTTTAATAAATTAAAAAAGTTTCTTTTTTTTTAAACTGTGGTCGGTCTTCCAGACCATGAGCAGATGTGCTGGTTACTTTTGGTTTGAGGAGCCAGATCTCCATTGAGAAAAGGCCCTTGTGGTTCATGGCCGCGGCAACAATTAGGTCAGGTTGTCAAATGTGGGTATTTTACGCCTTATGAGGCGATTCATGGTGTTTGGTAACGTCAGCTGTACGCCTAGCTGCTTGGGTGGTATGTTAATCTATCCTTGTATTTCTTTCCGCAAGATGAGATTTCCTGTTTGACTGTAGGTAAGTATACTAAGACACTCATGAAGCTCCGAGTTTCCGATGAAACTGGGAGCTGAACAAGTTTCTAAATTTGTTTTAAAAAAAAATCAGGGAACGATTTGTTACAGCTTAAAGCACTGCATATACAATCAGTAATTGAACACATAAAGGTACAAACGCATGTCGCGCGACGCGACGCAGCACAACAATAGTACTTACATATTCAATCTTTATTGCTCATGTTTTTGTTGGGCGTTGAATATTTTATTTTTGCTTTTAGAAGATCTTTTTTGTATGTCAATATCGGCAGACAGGCTGACGGTCCACTTGATGGTAGGTGGCTACCATCGCCTATAACACAAGCAACGCGACAGCTGTTGCAAGTGCGCTGCCGACAGTAGGATTAAAGATATGGGATTGGAAAGGGTTACGGAAATGGGCTTTGGCACGTGCTGTTATTTCACGGTGGTCTTCTGTAAGGGGGTGGTTACTGCCGCTAGACGGGCTGTCCAAATGACTTCGGAATTGCCACTACTTTACAGATCTAGACTAGACCAACATTAACTTTGAAAAGTTAATCCCCAAAGTTGACCCTGCCAGGAATCGAGCCCGGGAACCCTAGAACAGAGCATTAAAGCAAGCACTAAACCACTCATCCAACGGTGCGGCGCTGCAGACTCTGCAGGAATTTGTTTACTAATGGAAAAAGCGATGTAAGCGAAGAAAGCTAGTGTATATAATTTGCAGAAAAAAATTGCCGAAGCCGGGGGCAGGTCGCTAGTCTAATATAAAACAATGTATAAGAGTCTGTTTATATTTTCGTATTAACGAAAATATATTATGTTGTACGGTCAGTACAGCTTTTATGTGATTATTTCTTATTATATCACATTTGATCCCGTTTATTTTTTAACACTCGGTATTAAAGCTCCAAAATTATGGGACGTTTGGATTGCGATAGAGACGTTACAATTTAATCCAACCCAACCCACACAGTTTAACCTTTGCAACATTCGATTACTCCACTTTACTGGGGCTATGGTAGGTAGCGAAATATTTTAATGCTAATTTTAAATATTTCAACGTATTGAAATGTAACAGACCGGCGAAGTTCATTCTTTTTTTACAATAAAGCGTCAGGCAGACTCTTGGTCGGTAGCTACTGTATCATCTTCTTCTCAGCCGTAGTACGTTCACTGCTAGATAAAGGCCTCCCCATAATTCTCCAAAAGGACTGATCAGAAGCAACCTGGATCCACCGTCGACCCGCGGCCCTTATCAGATCGTCTTTCTACCTTGTGGGTGGGAAACTCGGTTGAGGCCATCGAGTATCGTGTTGAGTTCTCTTATCGACTTCACCATAACCACAACGTCGTCGGCAAATCGAAGGTGAGTGATATTCTCGCCGTTAGTGTTGATGCCAAGTCTTTTAATACATTCATTCTAGATTTTTTCGCGGCGAATTTTATAATTTTTTCAAACTGCTACTGTGTTATATCTATATGTGAGTACATTAAAATACACAACTCTCCCGCCCCCCCTACAACCGGATTTCCCCCTTCCCCCCTTGAAATGTGTCCCGTTTTACAGGTTTCCTAAATTTTCAGAAAAACTATACTAGATAGGACAAAATAGTCAAAGACTGAATTATTCATCACTAAATTACCCACAAATAAGTTCTGACATTCATTTTGATACGAGTTATAGTTTTCGAGGTATGGTGCGTCAAAGTTTACGAAAAATTAGCACTTAGCAAAAATAAAACATTGAATATACAGGAAACAATAATATTTTTTTTTACAAGAAAATGAGTTTATATTGTAATATTTATTTAAAACAAATCAGTTTCGTCATCATTCACTTCTAGAGTTTTGTTAAAGCAACTAAGGCCCTGACAATTTATGAACATGGTGGAGCAACGCAATCCAGCTTTGACATCATCCACATCTTTTTTTGCAGCTACATGATACTATTTTCAGTATCAACTGTGGAGCCGGTGACTTTGTGGTGTATAATTGCATATGGGTGATAAAAAGTTATAAAACACTTCAACGTATTTGTAGAAGTGGACGTACCGTAACTCCTTCAAAATTTTTTCTGTTGGTTTAGCCCCATACAAGGCAAGAAAATATTTTTCTCCTGCTTCTTCTACTTGCTCGTATGAGGCATACGGGTTATTGAAAATGTATATCGTACCTTGCAAGTCAATTTTGTTACTAAGCGAAATAGAGCGAAGCGAAATTCTACTTTGCCGTAGAATGCTGATGCAGTATCGCAACCACTTATTGCATGCAGAAAGAGGATTGATTCCCTGCAATTTTCGACTACATTTCCATCAATTAAGCATCGAGTGCTGTAGATCCTCTTCTTGACAGTTCCTTGACCCTCTATCAGCAAGAATATATTCTTATCTAGTGGAGTAAGAGCCAGTAAAAGGACCAACAGATACTAGGGCGGAGTGATAAGTCTGGTGAAAATCTATTTTGGATTAAAATTATCGCAAAATACATGGAACCTCCTTGTTCACAACACAAAGATGGAGAAAAGTGAATTTCGTGTCTTGATTAAACATTATTTTTTGCGCAAAAAAGCTATTACGGAAACGAAAAAATACCCTGATAAATATTATGGGGATTCTGCTCCGTCGATTAAAATGATTCATAAGTGGTTTACTGATTTTCGCTGTGGTCGTACAACCACAAGTGATGCTGTGCGTCCAGGACGCCCACTTGAGGTCACTACTCCAGAGATGATCGCTAAAATCTACGACATAGTGTTGAACGACCGAAGAGTAAAAGTGAGGGAGATAGTCGAGATAAAATGCCTAATCTCAGACGAACGTGTGCGCAATGTTTTACACCAACATTTAGCTCTCCGCTTGATGAGTGCCGCGTTTACTGACGATCAAAAACGTATGCGTGTGACCACTTCGGAGGCGGGTTTTGCGTTGTTTCAACGAGATAAAACTGAATTTTTGCGTCATTTTATAACAGTTGACGAAACATGGATCCACCACCATACCCCCAGAAACCAAACAACAATCGAAACAGTGGATTGCTACCGGCGAACCAGCTCCGAAGAAGGCCAAAGCAGCTTTATCAGCCAATAAAGTGATGGCTACAGTTTTTTGGGATGCACATGGAGTAATCCATATTGACTACACTAGACAAGGGTAAAACGATTAAAACGACCACATTTGGCTAAAAAGTAAATCCTCTTCCACCAAGACAATGCACGAGTGCACACCTACGTGATTGCCATGGCAAAACTTCATGAGTTACGCTATAAGATGCTTTCTCACCCACCATATTCGCCAGATTTAGCCCCTTGTGACTATTTTCTGTTTCCGAATTTAAAAAAAATTCTTGGTGGGAAAAGATTTGGCTTCAACGAAGAGGTCATGCACGAAACCAATGCCTATTTTGAAGGGTTGCCTAAGTCCTTTTTTATGGAAGGGATCGAAAAGCTAGAGAAACGCTGGGTGTAGTGCATTGAGCTACACGGAGACTACATTGAAAATAAATAATAATAATTTAATTAATTTTACTACTTGTTTAATTTTTACCAGACTTATCACTCCGCCCTTGTATATATCTTGTCCAACCACTACGACATTTTCGTTGCATTTCCCGAGCATTCATTACCATACTAATGCTCAAATATGGACCTCTGGTTCGACAAATAAAGTATTATTATTATTATTATAATAATAATAATTAGCGCCCGAGAATTTAAATTGTGATTATTTGCTGGATAAACATTTTCAGTCAAATTTGACGCGTCATAGCTTTAAAACTATAACTCGTATCAAAGTGAATGTAGTACTCACTTGTAGATAATTTATTAATAAATAATTTAGTCTTTGACCATTTTGTCCTAGCTTGTATCGTTTTCCTGATAATTGAGAAAATCTGTAAAACGGGGCTCTTTTCTGTAATCTGTAAAAAGCGGCAGTGAATAATTTCAGAGAAAGTACACCTCTTCGCAATGGAATTGACTGTATATCTTAGTAGTGGCAAGGCACTCTGCGTTTCGCTGTCATTTGGGCAGCCCGTCTGGCAGCAGTAACCACCCCCTTATAGAAGAACCATTTTAACATAAAAAAGAAATGAAATAACTACAGCACTGTCAAATGCGGTGTAGACGGACAAGTTAGGATAGCGGGAACGGCTAACCACCCTCTTAAAGAAAACGATCTTCTGTAAGAGAGTGGTTACAGTACGTGTTTCGGTGCTTGAGTAAGAGACGTTACTTGCTGTTTTTATACGTAGACGTTACCACAGTTTCTTAGGGTCTTTTATTCTTTTAAGGTGCATTTATATTACAACGGGGCCCGGTGAAGACATTCATAGTATATTTTTGTATGAAATTATTATAAGGCATTTCACATATTCAGCAAACTATACAACATAAGTTCTATAACTTATAGACAAACACATACAAAATAATGAGACCACTTTTCTGTCTCTTGACTCAATTCAGTATTCACTATTCAGCCCAGCCGCCACAGTCGTTTGTCGGTTGGCCGTCATACGGTCGTGTTAGTCGCAGTTACAACAAAAGTTGTTTTTGCCACAAGTTATTTTGGAATATATATCCTTTTCTATAATAGCAGTACTTGTTTGTACTGTTGTTGTTTTTGTTTGAATATCAGGTTTAATTAACGAAGATATTCGAAGCTGTTTGCACAGAATGTCCGGTTTTATTTTGTAAACATCAAGTAGTTTGTGGCATCGTTGTCGTGCCATTGTGATCGACCGGTGAGTTGATTTGCTAATAAGTTACATAAATTGTAACTTTATTAGTAAGTAGATACGCTCGTCTTAATATTCATTGCTTAAATATGTTTCTTATTATCATTTAGATAAAGTAGTGTACAAATACCAACTTCTGTCATTGGATGGGACTGAAATACGACAAAATAATGAAACTGATAAAATAATAACAATATAATTAAAATAATTTTAATTTATTAAAAAATATATGTACCTACTTAAATTTTAGTTTAGTTTAGTTAAATTTAGTTGTATTTATTGCAGTTTTTTTGTAGCTGCTAATATGGATTTTAATATCTGAATTAAATGATTATTATTATTATTATTAAAGGATTTTTTTATCCTCTACGCTACCATCATTTAGACCGTCCATCAATCGGCCTGCCAACCATTACATGAAAAATACTAGGTAACATTTAGGTAAGATGAGTAATTAAATTCTCTAGGCTAGTTAGATCCAATGAATATACTAGCAGCTACATAATCATTATTTTAAAGTACTAAGAATGCTCTTGAGTATTATGTGGTTACAATTTTTTTTTATATTTAACCTAAATATAACAAAATATATAATATGTACAACAAAATAATGTATAATAAAAGAATATGTATATGAAGAAACTTATGTAGTTTCGTTTTCACTGTGCTTAGTGATACTGATATGACCTTTCCAAGGACATTCTCACAAAAATCTGGGCAAAGATCAATATTTGTTTAAAACCTGAAGATTAGATTGTAGTTTTAATATCATTATAGTAGTAGCCACACCGTTAATTGTAGAAGTTAATAGATATTATATCAATGTTTGTAGGTAAACATTTGCTATGAAATTTTATCTATGCCTTTCTTTTTATGAAATTGACATATCTAGGTATTTAGAAGATACAAGCGATAGACAGACAGCCCGTTTGACGAGCTCGATGGATGAGTGGTTAGGGTGTTTGCCTTAAAGCTCTGTTCTATAGGGTTCCCGGATCGATTCCCGGCAGAGTCAATTTTGAAATATGAACTTTTTAAATTTGGCTCTGGTGTGGATCTGGAAAGTAGTAGGAGGGCACACTGCGTTTCGTAGTCATTTGGGCAGCCCGTCTGGCGGCAGTAACCACCTCCTTACGGAAGACCCCCGTGAAATAATAGCACGTGTGCTGTTGTGTTTCGGTGAGTGAGTAAGGGATGCCAGAGCCCATTTTCCTATCCAATCTCTTATTCGTAATCCTACTGTAGTCGGCAGCGCATTTGCAGCAGCTGTGGCGTTGCTTGTGTTATAGGCGACAGTAGCCACCTCTACCATCAAGTGGATCGGTCGGACTTCTGACTCGCAAATTTTGGGCCTCATGATCATGTAATAATGATGTGTGTAACTGTAACGGATGCATTATCGAATTATTCGACTTTTTTTGATTTTATTATTAAAATCAAATTAAGTTAAAAAATGATATAGAAGTGTTATTAGAATAAGTATTTTATTTGTTTATGGAAACGTATATTTTCGCTAATATTGCTGAATAATTATCCAATAACTGGCCTAATAATCATCTAATAACATTTTTTATTCTTTAAACCTAATATTTAAGTAGCTAGAAGTTATTATCTGCGCATAAAGTCTAACTAATAAATCTTGTACCTTCCCATAAATCTGAAATATGACGTCATTGTTGCGTTGCGACGTCACGTCGCAGTGTTGTGTTTTCACCCATAGGCCATAGGTCAATGAAATTTTCTGCACCCGGTTATGTTTGTGGATGGTCTCTGACTTCACAATCACCCTAAATAAAACTCGGAAAACAAATACCAACTTTACCTATATGAATTGTGTGATAAGAGAATGTCTATGATTACATTGAATTACTAAATTAAAATCTTATGATTTGATATTTTCAGATTTATCGTTTTATTTACAATAAATACAAATTGTTGATTTTTTTGGATAAGCACTGCGCACCCACAAAATGGCTTCGTCGGCTCCATTAGGTCAGTAACTTAATTATATTATTATATTTTTTTGCAAATTTTCTCACATTATTGTACATTATACATAATCGTCATTGTCAAACCAAAATCATTGTCATTGCTATGTGCACTTCTTTGAGATTCCAACATTTTGACCTTAGCGAATAATTCACTGCTTTATCTATCGTATAAAACAATCGATTAGTGCTTATGAGCACTATTTGTCGAATTACGACCTCTTAATTAAATATGCTATGTGCAACAGCTAGAATCTGATATGTGCAAAATCTAATCTATTATCAAAATAATAAATAAACTATTAAATTTTCATGTTTAAAATACCAATAAGTTAACCTATAGTAACACTAAGTTTTAAAAAAGTTACTTTTTTAAAAATAAACTTTCATGTAAAATTTTTCAGGAAAACTTTTTGTCAATATCTCAAAAGTATATTATACTTTTTTGCAGATAGCAGATTTTGGTTTGTCAACGACGATATATATTCATATAAAATAAAATATATTTTCTCTTCCCAGGAATAACATTGTTATCAGAATTGGACAGGGTATTAATTCGTCAGAAGACTACGATATTTCGAAATAACAAATACGTAGTTATGGATTCCATAGGCAACGTAATCCTATATGCAAAAGAGAATTCTGATACTCTAAATATACTTCTTGGTGGTAAAGACAGGCCATTTAATATAGATATATTTGATACACAGGATACAAAGGTAACTGTTATGTGACATAACTATTGTTTATCAAGTAATATGAATTCTGTAGTAGTTCTTTAGTATCATTAGTATGAATTGAGTTATAAGTTGAAGTAACAAATAGGTGTTTTTTTCAGGGAATAGGTACAGAGCCCATTTTCCTATTCTATCAATGGCTATCCTTATCCTATCAAGATTGGCACTGCACTTACAATATGCTCTGTTTAGATAGAATTATATTTACAAATAACTGAATTCTTTAATTGTTCATAACTTTTGCAGTTGTTTATGGTTTGAAACTTTAAAACATTTTTCTAGACGTCATTACGAATCAAATGAACCATCGCACAAATTTTGCTAGCAGTAGCAAGAATTAACACGTTTTTTAACTTGTGAACTTGACTACTTCAGTGTCGACGGTTAAAGTTGGATCAATCCGCGACACTGATTAAGGCATCTGTTTTTTTAAATTATTATTTATCATTCATAACAAACTATTTATTGTTTTTGTTATTTGCTAAACTACTGGGCATTACTTAAATTTTACATTGTTGCCTGAGGACCCCAGCGCCTGTCTGAGGACCCAGCATCAATGAAAACCGCTCTATTTATTTATTTATTTATATTTTATTTATTTATTTATTCAAATCGGTTAAGCTGTTTCTGAGATTGGCGTACACAAACGCAGAGACAAACAGACAAAAATTCTAAAAACAATTTTTTAACCTCTGTAACAAAAGTACTAAAAAAAGTATTTAATGTACAAACAGCTCGTTTATTTTCCTAATCAAAATTTACTATTTTTATAATTTATTTTATTATATATTATTTATTAATTTATAATTAAATTTTATTCTATACATATAATAAAATCGTAACGTGCCTGTATATTAAACATTAAAAAAAGATTGTACACATTGTACTTAATGTTACCAAGGTCAAAAAAATAGTCTGTTTGTTGTTTGTTTGTCTGTTTGTTTGTGCGTTTGTGCACGCTAATCTCTCAAACGATTAATGTATTGTAGCAAGCTTACCGTAACATCTGGTGTTTGTTTTCTTCCAATCGGTTTACAAACAAAAAAAGTTATGCGTACGAAGTTGCGGGCTCAGCTAGTTACGTCATATGTCGTATATTATTACAGCGTGGTTTATTCATTTAGATATTACAATCTAGTGAGTAGACGTCTAATGCTGCAGTTGCGAACCCGCAGTCTTAGGCTTCACTTAGGCAAATGACATTTACAATAGAACTCGCTGGCGACGGAGACAATTCAACGGGCCTAGAAATTGTGTTTTTTTGTTTTTACCATTAGAACAATACAAAATAATAATAATAATAATTAATACATACAATTTTTTAAACTGACATTAACTTTAGGTACAGGATTCATATGCGCGCAATAAGCCGTTTTCGAGAGAATTTTCAATGAAAGTCAAATTCTTTTTGTGTTCTAACTTTTTTGTGGAGTTTCTATTACTTTAACGAAAATTCTAATTAATACAATTGGTTCTTCACATGTTTAAGTATAATATATTCTTTTTTGAAAGCAATTGTCTTGTCTATTTCTTGTAACATCTTCATTAAACAATGGATATTTTTAGTAAGTATTTAGCGTTTGTCTCCACCTTAATCTGAATAATAACATTTCAGTAATAATAATTATATATTTTAGATAATCAGCTTGCGCAGACCGTTCACATTCGGCGCAGATAAAATGGAGGTGACTGTATGTGGTTCATTGTCCAGCATAGTTAGAAAACAGATGACCTTCTTCAAACCTGTACTCCACATAAATGATCCCAGTGATTCACTTATGTTTAAGGTTAAGGGTCCTTTCGCAACTACTGGAGAGTGCGATTTTGAGGTAAGATACTAATTAACAACAATCATTAAGGAATTTAAAACGATTGGGTTATCAATTGTCATTTAGTACCACAGAATATCAACTCCATACTAATTACTTACTAAATAAAAAAATACAGAGCAATTATATCGAGCTGGACGAAGTCCGTAAGATTTTCAGCTCACCGGCTCGTGAATGATCCTGTAACCTAGATTTTCACTTGCAACACTACATTTTGTTTTCTTCAAAGCCTCAACATTGAAGAATTTTGGGCGAGAAGATGTCATGGAGTTTTTCAAACACCGCTCTTAAAATTCCTTCTATTTACGAGTAATATTTACATTTTAGCACTAGTCTGTCCAGTCCGATAGTTTTAACCAATTTGTACAATTGATCTTCTCCGTATATAGTTTGTAACATTTGAAGTTATTCCACCGGCTTAACTCAGCGATGCGGCATACGACCTTATTATGATCTCAAGGGCGACCGCTATCCGGAGGGAGATTTGGGCAGTACCTAAATAACATAAAGTTTGCTACACAACACAATATTTTATAATACTAGTCAAAACAAAATAGGGGCCTCGTAAGGTATTTTTATTTATATTTTTATTTAGGTAACAGTAAAACAATGTTCTTGCTTAAAATCAAGGGCAATGATTAAAATAATGCTCATTTACAAAAATATTGAACTTAAGACAAAAAATGTATGAAAAAGAAATAATAATATAGAAAGTGACTGATAAATTTATTTATATATACACACACAACATTATGATAATGCGTTTAAGGCGCGTACAGGAATTTACAGTATTTTATCACACAAAGAATTCACGGTGTGTGATACCAAAGCGCTTGATTCAGCTTCACAATAAAAAAGGGTACACTTTAAAATATGGTGTGGACAATTATTATACCCTGATCTGCGGTTCCGCCCAGGAGTCAGCCCAAATGCTCACGCCTACAACGCCTTACGCGAGGTTCGTAGCACCAAACCAAAATGAGATGTCGTAGTCTGTGGTAGCCTGTGCGATATTCGCATAGATCAGGATTTTACCTGTTACAAGTTATTTCTTAATTCTCAGTACAATTGGCTCGTTTATAATGTTAAAACTATTATTTAACTGACATTACAGATTTTTACAAAAGACAAGGCGCGATTAGGTGTGATCAGCAAGAAATGGGGAGGATTAGCCCGGGAAATTTTCTCGGAGAGTGATAACTACGAAATTCGGTTTCCTAGAGAAATTAACGTCAGATACAAAGCTTCTATCATTGGCACTTGCTTCCTCATTGTAAGTACCTATTTTTCTCTTCTTCTTTAAGTGGTTCTGCAATAGGTTTGCCTCCATCATATTGTTATTATCCATCATATTGTTTCCTTCATTTTGTTATTATTATTATTCTCCATGGCGTTCAGTTGACTTACGAATGATACGCAGTCAAAACTTCCTTGTATAATTGTATTGTGTAGCTGGTCTTAGATGGACCTTGTATCGAATTTTGTTGAGGGGCCCTTCTGCTTGACTGGCAAAGCCCAAATGGAGAGTAAATACTTTTTTACAAAAGAAACAAAAAAGCTCGCACTCCTTCAGGCGCAATGAATTCAGACTCTATAATCTCTAAACGTCAAACTCGTAGCCTCAAAATTATGGATTACTTTTAGGAATTACATAGATTGGGGCCCATATAATTGATACCACTGATACAACCGTAGCTACGACCCTGATTACATGTCGCAGAAAGTTATATCCTATATGATTTAGTACGTGTCCAAAGTATGTGACCTGTTGTTTAACGGTTTGGAAGAGCTGTTGTTATAGTCTCGCATTGAAAAACCAGTTGTTGATTATTTTCTGCGATCAAGTAATGCTATTTAGAAGGATTACTTTCTCGGAAGGTGCACTGCATCACACTGCGTTTTCGCAGTAACCACCCCCTTACAGAAGACCACCGTGAAATAACAGTTGTGTTTCGGTGAGTGAGTGATTACATCCCTTACTTCGGGATGTAAGTGGAGTGAGTAAGTCCATTTCCCTATCTCCTTTCCCTTAATCCTACTGTAGTCGGCAGAGCACTGCAGCAGCTTTGGCGTTGCTTGTGTTATAGACGACGGTAGCCACCTACCATAAAGTGGTCCGTCAGCCTGTCTGCCGATCTTAACATTAAAAAAGTGCACTACCCAATTGGAACACTTTCTCAGATAGAGCACATTGTCAGATGGTATAAAGGTATGGTCACATGCACTTTCCCAAGAAGTGCGCACTTTTAGAAAAAGTGCAAATTCTTTTATCTAAAATTAACACCAATGACTATAAAAATGTTTTTTTTTTCAGGATTTTCTCTATTATGAATAGTGTAAAGCCACGAAGGCTACTTCAGAAGATATGACGTCAAACTTCCACCAAAGACTCAAGCATAACGAGAAATCTCTTCTTGTGTTTATAATGCATAAAATTCCCGGTCTCCTGCACGTATTTCGTCGTACATACTACCAAAATATTACACATTTTTGTTGATAAAAACAACGCTTTTGTTTTCCAGGCCCGACGGAAAACATGTTGGCAGAGTACATTCATTTGCAAGCCTTGCCAGGATGTCATTCATTGTGATCCATCCTATCCAAGAAACCACACATCCAAATCGATCTTCAGGGCCAGTAAATGGCTTGGTGCGCTAATGCGATCCCAGGACCCACCCTGACCGCCGAGGAAGACCGCCGCGGGATTTTAGTGGGTATACCTACCTCACTATGAGGAAGGGGAGTCCCATATAACCGCACCGTCTCCCCAGACGGTGTGTGTATGCGTAACGAAATTTCCCCGCGTCAAAAAAAAAAAAAAAAGGGCCAGTAAATGGAGTCTAACTCGAAATCTGGGTCTTATCCTCGATATCAAATTCACTATTTCCAAAACTGAAAATACATAGCTACGATTTTTTCGTTTGAAGCCATTTTTAAAAGCAAATGATTTGTAACATCAAATAAAAATACACGAGCAAGAGATCAAATGTGTATAAACACACATTAATATGTTTTGTGTAGTGTGTACGGCAAAACACGCGCCGAAGACCCCGCTTAACAGGATCACAAATATAAGAAAATAAGTCACCACAGCAATACTTAACACTTTTGGCTACATATTTTCTCTTCTTCTTAAAAAAAACACAAATATTAAGTCATATGTTAGAACGTACCAACATTTTCCTTAAATCAGAATGGATACCATTGCTTTTCAGAACAAATTATTTTAAATTGACTGTGTTGGCTTATATCCAAGTCTTGCCAAAAATGCGTAAAATCTGAAAGAAATTGATGTTACGTTGCGTCTAACTTCCAAACGAGATCTGATATTATTACAAGCTTCTGGATGTGTCTTTCGAATTTATCCGAAGTACCGACTTTTGATACCGATTGTCGGACGATGATGCGAGCCATAAAAAAACGCTAGATTGAATATCTTGGCCACGTGCTTAGACACGACAGATATCTGCTTCAGTTAATCATTATGGGTAAGTTGGAAGGGAAGAGACGCGCTGGGCGAAGGAGGAAGTTATGGTTGCGAAACATACGGGAGTGGACTGGAATTGCCTCGGTTGAGCAAGTGTTACAGTTGGCTCTTGACAGAGACTCTTTGACAGAGACTTTTTCAAGAAGTTGACGGCTAACCTTCAGGACTTAAGACAATAAGAGAGAGAGAGAGAGAGAGAGATAGAGACCTAGTTTATCTATTTGTTCACTGATTATTCAATTACTAATATTGTACTACAAACTTTTTAATTTTGTACTGAAATTTATATAGCATTAGCGACTCGCTCGCTTTTTTCTAGAAATTATATAAAAGTATATGCATAAAAACCTACCTCGTTTAAAGCTCTTTCTACTAGTGAAAACCGCATTAAAATCCTTTGCGTGGTTTAGGAGGTGTAAGCGGATATACAGACAGATAGACGCGGGCAGCGACTTTATACTATGTAAGGAAGCCCCCGGCTTCGCGAGGATATTATATTATTATTATTAATTTTGTTCTGCAAATTATAAATGCTCAACGAGCTATGGAGAAGAGGGCTATGCTCGAGGTTACATTGCGAGATCAAATCAGGAATGAGAAGATCTGTAGACGAACGAAAGATACAGACATAACCCGGCGGATTAGTAAGTTGAAGTGGCAGTGGGCAGGACACATAGTACAGTGAGCCGACGGAAGCTGGAGCCGGAAGAATCTCGAGTGGAGGCCACGAACCGGCAAGCGCAACGTAAGACGTCCACCTACAAGGTGGAGAGACGACTTGATAAGGGCCGCGGATCGACGGTGGAGTCTGCTTCTCATAGTCCTTTTGAAAAATTTGCAAAACAGCCTTTGTCCAGCGGTGACGACCTAAAACCCTTAAAAATAAATATTTTCATTTGCTATTTCACTTAGGTCTTAGGACTGCAAGGTCGCGGATCAACGGTAGATCCAGGCTCATACTGACCGGTCCTTTTGGAAAATTATAGGGGAACCATCTCACGGCTGAAAGGAGTGATGATGAGATTTACTCACATTGATGTATCTACTGTTTATTAAAAATGCTATTAATAAACATTTGCCACAGGCGCCAGCGCAGCGTATTGCCCACTTTATTTTTCATTTTATAATTTCTATTTTACTTTGTCCGCGGATCCCAAGTTGGGAAACATTGTTCTGAGTAAAATTTTCTTAATTCGGCCAAAGCTATTTGTATGTATCTAAATAGGAATTGTTAAAATAAAAATAATTTAAATACTTTCGAGAGCCTAAAGACAAAATATTTGGTAGACGTTCCTAATTATATTTTTAATTTAATGAATTTTGATGAAAATTTAATCGCAAATAGCTAATGAATCTTGAGTTGTTAAAATATAAGATTAAAATGCTACATTTAAGGATAATCTTTTGAAAATCTTGAAACTGACTGTTTTGACGCTCTGCACTAAAAAAAGTACATTTTTGTACGAAAAAGATATGCGTTTTAAGTTTGGACTTCTTCAGTGTTCATGATGTGTTGAGTTAAATAATTAATGCTGCACAGTATTTAGTAACGAAAATAAGGTTTTTACTCTCGAAATGAAAAATTACGGAACTTAACTGACTTGAAAGTTTCGAACGACTCATGAAATAGGTATATCACTGTTTTGTTATTAGGTTGTTCAAAACTCCTATGGTTATGATATTTTTTTATATATTTTTGTATTTTTTTAATTAAATATAGTTTTGTATAAGAGTGTTACTATTCATAATAAAATGTATATAAGTACGTTGATTTTGATTTTTTTGTCCTAGATTTTACCATATTTTGTAATTCGCGAGCTAAGGTACTTTTTACTTTACACTATTTTAGATTTCACATATCAGCAATTCTTTTTTTTAACATTACCATATTACCTACATTTCAAGACAAAAGCGACTGAGAGTGTTCACTTATGGTAAAACGGCAGAGAGAAAACTTTTATTACATAAAACTAACCTACATTATAGTACATACATAAAATTCATAATCTACATAATATAGTAAAATCTTTATCTCTTGAGATTCTTTATAATTTTAAAAATGCTGTTATTAATATTTTTTCTTATGATAGCAGTGACATCTATTAAAAGAAGGTAGAACGTGCTTGAAATATCGTAAACATTGAAAATTTTAATACTTAGTGTATACAATAACACAAAGATGGCGCTGATAATGCTAACTTGCCGCATTCGACTCGGTGGATCGCAGAGCTAGGAACACAGAACACTATTACTCCTTTGGCGATGGTACACTAATAAGAGCTAAGCTGCAGAGCCTGGTACATAGACGCAAAATTACCTGTCTGTGTGTATTCTATAAGATGTACTTCGGAGAGTGTGCTTGGGAGCTGCATGAGATCTTACCGCCTTCCCCTTTTTTCTATCGTATATGCAGATGTATGGCTAGTTACAATCCTCACCTTCTCGAAATCCCTCTAATAAGGACCAAGCGCTTTAAAACATCTTTTATAAAGCGTCCTGGTAAGGAATTGGAATTCCCAGCCGGCGGCGGCGTCTGTATTTCCGAGCTCATACAACCCAAAACTTTTTAAGGTTCGAAGGTTTTCAAGGTTTTCAATAGGCATCTTCTGGGTGAGCTCGCTCCATCGTTGGCTTCATCCTTCCTACATGGATAGATGCTGGTCAAGAGCAAATCCATCTTTAATAAAAAAATGAAAAAATATATGTTGGAAAATATGTCCATTATTTAAAAAAAATATATATATCTTACAATTATATAAATTATACAACTATAACTATGTACCTTTGCACCAGTAGCCAGTAGTAGATCTTTTAGTTAACAAAGAGCAATGTTGGGGTATGAAAAGAAAGGTTTCTTTCTTCTATGTTTCAAAACTATAGTCCATTCGCGTTAAGAAAATAGTGAGTCATCTGTGCAACTACAGGATAAGGGTGTATTCACAGTGGAGTAAAAGTACAATTTTTTTTTTATATTTAATTATTTTTAATGGAACAAAAATGTCTTAAAATTACTTAAATCACTAATCAGTATCGGTAGATTCTTCAGTTACATTTATTATGAAAGAATTTTGTTCTGCGTGTTCCATGACGTTAAATCACACAGTTTAAAGTACTTATAAACATTATAAATTATGCGTCTCTCTCCGCTATGGATTATTGATCCACTTTTATTCTTTCGAATTGGTGAAGTATTCATTTTCAAATTTTATTGTTGAAGAGTCACGAAAAATACACAACCGTTTTGTTCGAAGCTCAGACTTCAACTGGTCACTGTGAACTCAACTTTCTAATTTCTAGCATTTTAATTGGCTGGGGGGCGTGGCCAGGCCGGCGGACAACGATGACTCACTATTTTCTTAACGCGAATGGACTATAGGTACATTCATTTAAAAAAAAACATACCCAATGAAGTGTAGATTGCTGATAAGACGAAAACAATATGATAATCAGAAATATCATTTATTCTTGCAACGCAAACGTAATATCCATAAAATATATTTCTAAAGCATTTTAAATTAATGTAACTTCGAAAAAATATTAAAAGAAAATAACATTTAAGTATTTCCAAGGTTAGCTCGTCGGTTGTGTTTGTGCGTCAACATTAGGACTGGCCCAACTTGTTATTAAGAACATGTTAGAGATGTTACTTTCTTACTTATAAATAAAGAGTCAAATGAGGTACAATTCTTTTGTTGCTGTGAGGGATTGGTAGATATTATAATCTAATTTATGACTTTATAGCCTAAAATTAGCCTACTTCAGAGGCAGTAGAAAAACCCATGCATTCTCCACGAAATATAATCCACAGAGAGTATTAAAAGGCGAGGGTTATCAAATTGGACGGTTGGTGTAGGAATGCGTACAACTAATACGTAATACGTGCATGCAGCAGGACCTTTCAGAACAGTAGCAGTTCGACATAAACTGTCTAATGTGAAAGCTTGTGCGGTAGCAGCATGACTTCTGTCATCAATTCTGTGGACATTACGACTCTGTTACGTACGGGGTGAGTAAAAAATGCCGCGTAAGGGTGAAAGAAGTCGATTTATTCTTGCAGACCAAGATTTCTTCCAAATATCTCAAGACTTCTCGATTAAAACGTTAAACTTGCCAATGTCGCCGATAATTCGTTCAATGTGTCGCTAACTCACTGTCGCAGATGTCTTCGCAAAAACTATCAACTGTCGCTTCCATACTGGGTACCGTAGCACACTGCCGCCTCGATTGGTCCCCGTTTTTATATTCGTGCAAGGACAGTCTGGAAAGTACTCGTAGTTTTAAACTAGTAGACGTCGTGCGTCAATTATTCTGTTGATTCTAGAATGGTGTTTCAGTTCTTGGAACATGAACCCTATGTCGTAACCGTAAAGACCAATTCCTTTTGCACTTGTTTGAAGGGGTGTGGTCACAGTCTGTCGTGTAGCCATTACTTATTCTATCAAATGTTCCATGCCCTCAACGCGAACTCGCATTTCTTCGAGAAGGTTCTATGGCCAGTCGCAATAATACTTTTAGTGAGTAGTAGCATAACCTTCGATCATTAATTCTGTGGATTTGGTGCCGCAGCAATCCTAAACAAAACGTCCAATGTGCATAAAAATATAATTCTTATTCCATACATATAATAAAATAAAATCGTAAACGAGCCGTGTCTATACATTAAATATTTTTTCAAAAAAAAAAAAAAAAAAAAAATTATACACGTTGTACTATGTTATCGAGGTCAAAACAATAGTTTTTAGAATTTTTGTCTGTTTGTCTGTGCGTTTGTGCACGCTAACCTCAGAAACGGCTTAACCAATTTATATGCGGTTTTCACTGATGTATTGTAACGAGCTTCCCGTAACATTTAGTGTATATTTCATTCCAATCTGTTTACAAACAAAAAAGTTACGCTTTATTCCGTATACCACGCGTAGGAAGTCGCGGGCACAGCTAGTTATTATTATATAAAGTTAAACATGTATTAAATGTATTATTATAAGAAATTATTATTATTATTATCTTCATTTTAACTCGTCTCCCGCTCCAAAAGCCAAAATGAAGGTGTAACCCTCGACAGAAGCACAGTCGGTCGGGGTTCTAGAAATATGTTTTTCTCCATGCATACGCGCTCGATACCCCGTTCCGCCAGTTTCGATCATCGTCGCCCTGTAAAAGGCGCGCATGGCGTTAATGTTCATAGCATTTGTCTACGCCATGCGCCTTCTTGAACCACCAGCGGCGGATGCCGAATTCTGAGCCGCAGAGGGCTCTATCGGCACCAAGCCGATATTATTATTATTATTAAAAGAACATAATAATTCTTAAAAGAAGGCTAAAATTAGCCCTTTGTTTTGCGAGTACCTGTTGAGTATTTAGAGTCGTCTTAAAATATACACTGACGAACAATGTAGTACTGCAAGGAAGCGGAATTCTTAAGTTATAAGGCGGGCAACCTATTTGCCACGATATTAGGGAAGACCCTCGTGTAATAATAATAGATGTGTGCTGTTGGGTTTTAGTGTGTAAGAGATGCCATTGTAATGAAATATAAATCTCATGTCTTATCTTATCCTTTATTCTGTACGTACATTATTGTGGCGTAATAGGTATACCAAAATACCTTATTACACACCATCGAAAGGAATATATAATAAATATTTAAAAATTTATGTTTGAACCCTTCTCTAAAAAAAATTGTTAATATAGCTTGCTTGCAATGTTTACTATTACAAATAAATTACAGATTATCCAGATGTGCTTGTGATGCGGATGAGGAGATGATTCAAGAATCTTGAACGTTTCGTTGGCCAGTCACATCACTAAACTCGACGCTAATTGTCTGTGACGGGGGACGCAGGATTTCTTGGTAATGCGATGCTTATTAAGAATTTACAAGAGAAAACTGTATTCTTTATTTGGTAAAGAAAGTTTCTCTTACAAGGGTCCACCATTATTCATTCTTCCCTAACCTTGGGGGAATTTGCATTCGAAAAGGTAATGTCTGTTTTAACTGCCAATGTCAATTTCTTTCAATTTTATGCCAAATTTAACAATGGGGGTGATAAAATCAGCCTTTTTTTTACTATTTCGACACCATTGTAATTTCCGAACCGGTTTCCCTAGAACCAGAGATGAAAAGATTATATTGTTTAACTATCTGAGCCCGCAACTTCGTACGCGTGATATTTGGTATAGCCCGTAACTTTTTTGTTTGTAAACCGATTGGAATGAAACAAACACTAAATGTTACGGGAAGCTTGCTATAATATATCAGTGAAAATCGGATCCAAATCGGTTAAGCCATTTCTGAGATTAGCGTGCAAAATAGTATATTTCATTACAAGTGCGGAAAGGCTGTCATTGCAAAGAGTTCCACAGTCGGAACAAGTTGCAATGACGGTTCCGCACGTGTACTGAACGACTATTTTTAATACAGTTGCGAAAAAATGAAGCAATTTAATAAAACAAACAACTAAACTCGCAAAGAAAATTTCTGGAAAATGGCGCCAATAAGCAGAGATTTTTTTTTCTTCACCCATTCTGGTAGGCAAAGGAAACTATGCCCATACAGCCAAGTCTTCAGTAGAATTTTTTTATTGATATGAAATGAAAATGAAATTTAATATTTTTTTTTATATTATTAAAGGTAGCAGACAGGCTGACGGTCCACTTGATGGTAGGTGGCTACCGTCGCCTAAGGACACAAGCAACGCCAGGGGGGTCACATGTGCGCTGCCGACCTTGCAATGAAATGAAATGAAACCTACCCTAATTCATTCAATCAAATCATTAAATCTGATAATTAAACAAATTAGTAGCTTCTTTTTAGAAACATAGTATTTGCATGAATCATAAAAACTTCTATGATTTTTTTTAGTAAAAACTTCATGGTTGGTTTTTCTTTTTAATAGACATTATTTTGACAGTTGGGAAAGAGAACGCACGAGTGCGGGAAAGGTAAAAAAAAAGCACGAGTGTGTAATAGCCCACATCCCGAACGCTATACGTCCCTGCAATACGCCACTTTTTGAGCAACTGTATTAAAAACAATTTTTTGATCTCGGTAACATAAATACAACGTGTATCATTTGTTTTTTTGAAAAAAAAAAAATATGTGTAGACACGGCTCGTTTACGATTTTATTATATGTATAGATTAAATATATTACCAAGATATTTCAACTTTATCAACTCAAGGTTTTATGTTTGAATTACATGTAATTTTCATAATCTTAAATTCTCAAGGTATAATATATTCTGATTGTAACCGTTTTATGGTGAAAGTTGGAGGAAGGCCTCGTAAAATAGGAGATTCCTGAGAACGGGTCACGGACGATCCATTAGCGGGGATAACTTTTTAATTTAATCAATGCCTTTGTTTATTCAGGTTATGCCTTCGACCTTTGTACAATTTTCAAGTGATTTTCAATGAAAAAATACGAAGACTGCACAGAATACTTCAAGATCCCGATGAATGAACGAATGGGAAATTATATGATTAAAAAATTGGAAACAATATTTATTTATCCTTTATTTAAAATTATATTAAAACGGTCAATGATTTTATCATAAATCATATTAAGAGTGGACGTTGGGTTGAATCAGATTGCTACCATGCGTTTTATAATAACATGGGCCCCGGCAGAAAATACGTAGGAAATAGAATTTTTTTTTCTCAAGTTGCTGTCCAAAGTACTGTCATCACCTTTTCAATATTATTCAATATTATTCAATTATTCAATAGTCTTTGTGATCTATACCCGCGCGATTTGAATTTGAAATTAACTTAATTGACATAACATAAATGTATAATTACTTATAAATTATATTTTAGAGTGTATTGGGCAGATGCACCCCCTGAAAATAATTCTGGCGGCGCCCATATGAAAGTTCCCATGAAAGTTTCCCATTGCTGTTGCTTAAACAAGCGAACCCGGTTATTCGATATAGCTTAGTCTTCTATATACAACCTAATATATGGTCTGCTGACGTTACCACTAGGTATTTGATAATCTACTTGATTCACCATTGGTATAAACTATTTAAATTAGTTCGTTTGGAGAGGTCATCATCGTTGACAGTGTTCTGTCATCCAATTTTTATAAATGTACCAGCTGACCCAGCAGACGTTGTCCTGCCCGAACCCGAAAATAATTTTCTAACCCGTTTGTGGCGCCACCTATTTGTCCAATTTTATTTTCAAACTATATGTCAAAGTGACGCGACACTTCGCGTCAATCAACGACCGAATTATTTGAATATTCTTCATACAGAAATACTAAAATCCCGAGGCTCTAGTATGAGTTTACGATACTACACCAATACTACACTCGCTAGCGAGAACGTAAAACTTTTGTATGGGAAATCGTGAACTGTCAATTTCAAATTATCAATTTTTTCATATAAATGTTTTACGCTCTCGCTAGCGAGTGTAGTATCGTAAACTCATGCTAGAGCCACTGATTAAAAAATTTGGATGAAAAATACTTTACGACCTATTCTCAGACCTACTGTGGCTCTAGCATAAGTTTACGATACTACACTCGCTAGCGAGAGCGTAAAACATTTATATGGAAAATTGATAATTTGACATTGACAGTTCACAATTTTCCATACAAAAGTTTTACGTTCTCGCTAGCGAGTGTAGAATTGGTGTAGTATCGTAAACTCATACTAGAGCCTCTGAATACACACAAAATTTCATAAAAATCGGTCCAGCCGTTTCGGAGGAGTTTTGTTACAAACACTGTGACACGAGAATTTTATATATTAGATTACTCTGAAGTTTTTGAGTTGGTCATGTAATGTTTTTGTCTTGTTTGTAATTGGCATCCGTGTCTGCCGAGATATGGCCGAAATGCGCTGTGACTCATTGTATAGCAAATGTGTAACATGTATTGCTGTTGGTGTATCTTAAATATACGTAAGTAAATAAAATAAAATAAACGTAACAAATACTCTTTAGATTTAATTAAAAAGTACTTTATCGATCACAATGAAAGGAGATCAATCAGTTTTGTATGTAGATCGGGCCATCAGTGTATGGTATTTTCGTTTTAACAGTTGAAACTTGTATCATTAGGTAAGAAGAAAGTATAGACTTTACTCGGAAAATATCGTTTAAGTTGCTAATGGGGTTTCGTAAATAAATTAACTTTGAAAGTATTAAAAAAATTCATTTGTTCCAATAAAGTAATGTCTTTTAATTTTTGAATGTTATCTCCATTTACAAAATCTTAAATATTCACAGCAAATTAATGAAATTAAGAAAAACTTTTAATACCAAAATCTCCAAAGTGTAATTTAAAATAAAATAAAAAATGGCCTGTATTGGAACGATGTCCTTTCAAAAAACTACAATACCTACAGAGATTCTGTGTAGTGTGTGTAGTTGATAGTAAATTATCCTTTCATCTTAACGCAAACTCGCGTACGTAACAGAGGTAATATCTCTTTTCTAAATTTATCACGATTGAAAGTTAGTAATACCGTATTACTGGAAAAGAAATATTATAAGAAAATCAGGGGAAAAAATCGACGCTTTTTCATTCCAGATGTAATCAGCGAAATGCCTTTCAAGTTTTATCTCGTCTCGGATAGGTTCAAGGAGGTAGTTAGATATACTCGTATATTAATCCGTCTTTGAATATTCACCACAAATTTCAGTGAAATGTTTTTATTTTAGACTAGCTTCTGCCTGCGAGTTCGTCTTAGGCGTTGATTTTTTATTTTTAGGTGATCCCTCGGGAACAATACTTTTTTCTGGATGAAAGGTACCCTACGACCTTTTTTGTACCCCTGACAACGTGTTTGTAAAATTTCACGATAATCTATAAATTACCTTTGGTAATTTGCGAATTTGAACAAACGGACATTTTTATGTACATCTTTCTACATGTACTTATACATGTAGGAAGATGTACATAAATTTATGATAGATTCTGGTCAAGAGCAAACCAATCTTTAATAAAAATAAAGAAGTATATATATATTTTATAGAATTCGATACTCGAATTTAAAATTGTCACGACTTTTCTGTTTCTTATTCCCAGTATTCGGACAAGTTTCTGGTGAGATTGGGTAGGTTAATGCGAGTCCAGTTTAGTGTGAAATCGAGCGAGATTTGAGAATTCAATAGACTATTTGGTTAGAATTTTCACATCTCGTCTGGTAGTAAAAGTATGTTCATTGTGATATTTGGTGGTAGACTACTGGTTGGACCAATAACCACAAGAGAGTAGCTGGCAGTGGATGGGTGTGGGGGATAGAGGCAGTGGATACTTATGGGCTGATGACAACGATATAAATGTAATATGTACACTCACTGCGTTCAAGAAAACTGTACTGTACTTTGTACACCTTATTTAGTAAAACGCGCAAGGGCCGTAGAATACATAAATGGCGCTTACGATCTTTTCAGCGTGAGTATAACAGCGGATCTAGCGTAGCATGAAACTTCATAATTTTTGTTTTACCGTTTTATTTATAACAAAAAAAAGAACTCTATAGAATGTATAGAGAGGGCATCGGGAAAATTTTTCTACAAAAATATTGATCCTGATAGCCGTAATCAGGATGGTCATGGCGTAGCTAAATAACCTTGTTTTTTTTTTTGAGGCTTTTCCATATCCATAAAGGACATATCGCCTCAAGGTCATACATACATTTCTCTAAATTATATGTTATTATCAAATCTTTTATAGTAAATCAAATAGCCTTGTAAAGTTGCCGATGGACTGAACAATTTTGTACCACGTGTCACATTACGGTTTTTTCGTCTTACCCGATTTACATATACAGTTGAAAATCTTTGAGTTATAATTATTATCAAAAGGTTTTTTAATTATTTTTTTAAGGTCGAAATAGGCTGACGGTCCACTTGATGGTAGATGGCTACCGTCGACTATAACATATGCAACGCCACAGGTGCTGCAAGTGCACTGCCGAAAGGGATTGGGAAAGGTTCAGGAAATTGACTCTGGCATCCCTTACTCACTCACCGAGACACAACAGCATACGTGCTGTTATTTCACAGACGGGCTGCCCAAAAGACTGCAAAACGCAGTGTGCCCTGCCACTACTTTTCAGATTCAGACCAGAGCCAACTTTGAAAAATTCATTTCCAAAGTTGATCCCGCCGGGAATTGAGCCTGGGAACAGAGCGTTAAGGCAAACATCCCTAACCACTCATCCAACGAGCGCGTCAAAATTTGTATTTAGGATAGCTTCTCTATAGTATGTTAGTACATTATACATTATTGTGAAGCTGAGGGCGAGTTGCTAGTATTTTACAAACATAAAATTCTGCCTCTTTATTGGTGTTCCGCTGATTTCTTTGTTTAAATATGTAGGAAAGATAATATAGGTAAAACAACTCAATTTAGTTTCTTATAATTGTCATTAAAAAAAATTAAAATTATATTTATAAATAAAAATAATAGTGGTTTATTATCTACGCATATTTATTGCGAATAATTTCAATTTAGTTTATATGAGAATAAAATCCTACAAATTGACATGCTTAAATAGAGTCTTAAAAAAGAGACTTTGTTTTGATGAGTTTGAACCTCCCAAACTGGTTGGACTGCGAAATAAACTGAGTTAAATTCATAAAGGAACGTTCGCAGCATGTCGTAAAACTTGAACCACACATTCGTCGGTGAATGATAGTTGAAGTATACTCCGCAATAACTTTTTATAGTGCGCCAGCGCTTCGCTTTATTGAACATGGAAATCGTTAAAATTGCAATAAAAACATTTATTTATTTATTCTATGCATCGACAAATATTAATTCAATTTTAATACATGTTCTCTTTCCACATTACCCCATAACTATATGGCGTTTTGCTTTCACCACTATGGAGAGTATCATGACTGTAAAATGTTCTCGAAACTATATAGATCTGGTTTATAAATTTTAAGTTAAGGCAAGCACTTAGCAGAAAAGCGTTATTTTCGTCTCGTGATTTGACTTATTCGAGTAAAATTAAAATTTAGATAAAAATACGGAGGATAATAGACTACATTTAAAAAGTTTGAATTGGGTAGATTTATATTTTCTGGGAAAAAAAAATAGTAAATCACTGTCCAAAAAAGTTTTCTCGTCACAGTAATAAAAATTTTCAGAGACATCTAATGTAGTGTATGCGTTTATTTACTCTCTTCTTAACGCGGGCAATACAGTCTCATGCGCACCACGTCTCTGTCGGGAGTATTAAGAGAGCGATAGGTGACAGTCGATGTGTTGGTCGTCCGCCCATTGAGTGCGTGTCCGAGTCTGTGATTCATCCCACAACTAGGGGTTGCTACAACTAAGTACATTATATTTTAAGCTTATTACTTATCTTCTGTACTATAAAGTTTTAATCGGCTACTTCCGTTATTTCCGAGAAGCTACAAAAATTTGTTGTACAATATTGCACCTTAATTCATAGGTCAATTAGGCTGCGCTCATTTTGGTAAAAATTGGGTTCGATCTGACATTAGTCCTTGTCTTAATATAATGTTTCATATGTAACCAGTATGTAGGTCTGACTATGTATGCAGGAGGGGTTCGCTGGGCTGCCGATCAGTGGGAGGCCGAAGGAAGTGAATCCAAACACAAGGTCTTTAATGCGGTGCACGAAGACAAGTTGCACACACGAAGATAAATGGCCTATATAGGTATATACAACAAATTCACTTAAGAACAGGTGGCAACAAGCAAGTGCGCTACCGAAGTAGGATAAGGAATTAGGAAGGGATGGGGAAATGGGCTCTGGCATCCTTTAGTCACTCCCTTTACAAAAGATAACATTTGATTAATTTTTACAGTGTTATTAGTTTATAGATACATCACATATCTAATAACACATAAACTGTAATTTATAAACGCAAGAGGACGAAGTTACCGGTAAAAGCTAATGTAAGTATATAACTAAACAAAATGTTCAATTGTAGGGAAATATACTCTGAAGCCAAATCATTGAAGTGTCTCAAAGCATGGTTCGTATTTCCAACCAGATTCATTTGTGCTGGTTAAAAATAATAATCTCTTTGTTTATGACAATCTGGTACGTCATCAATCTCAAAATAAAATCGCTAGGTAGCACAAGGCGTGTTCAGATATACAAGGGGCCTGTTTTTATTAATTTCAATAACAATATTTCACGGTGATTTGTGTTCAATTCGCGACAATTTCGTTTATTGGAAAACGCGTCGATCTATCGCACAACATAAATTTAGCGGACGTATCCTATTTATATTTAACATGAATTCTAATTGTTATGCCATATAGGCTTCTTTTCTCAAATAAAAGCAGGGAGGCAGGTCGACGACCAAAGATTTCATGACAATTTCATCATGAAATCTTTGGACATTTCTTGTAGGACATATTGGGAATAGACCATTACTTTCACATTTATAATGTTATATACATAGTATACCAAATAGTTCTCAAAAAAATTGTTATATTTCCATTTTAAAAGTTCCATTGGGACCTTCCATGTTAAAAGTCTAACAATTGTACATCTGACTTAGAAAGCGCAGAAAATAAAAAAAAACTCAGCCGCAGTACAATGAACATATTTTAACAAAAAAAGCAAAACTGCCTTTTCATAACGCTTAAATAATTCAAATGTTCATATTTTGAAAAAAAAAAAAAAAATCATAAGACAGATGCCTGAATCCTTTGAATCTGGTTTCACACAACCCGTCCGTTTATTTCAATATTGAACAAAGAGCTTGAATATTGTAATGCATTTGCAATCATGGCCGCACAGAAAGTGATGTTTTCGTGCAGTAAACCACTCGGCGTTGCTGATTACATTAATAACATTTTTATTGAGTGCTCTTCCCGGGAATTAAGAGTTCGCAGGTTTTGTATTGCGCTTTCAACACGTCAGAATAGTTTGCTCAAAGGCAGTGCCAGAAAATAAATAATAGTATTATAGTGTACAGAAGTTGCACTCCTTGCACATTCAATGTGAGCGACGGTAGGCAATTATATTACGGCACACACGAAGTGACAGAGGCCTGGCAGTGCGTTGAAATTAACGTAGCATAAAAAATGTATAATTTACTAACTACACGATAGGAAGAAAAAACTAAACATTAAGAACTTATTAAAAATTTCTTCTTGGAGAACCATTTTTTATTTATTTATGAGGTTGCGGTTGCTTATCATCGGTACCTTTCAGGTAATTTTAGAATAATACTTTTCTCTTTATAAGTATTTTAAAACTGTGGCATTACTATTAGTGTTAGTATTAATATAGACTAGCTGGTGCCCGCGACAAAACAAAAAAAATATAACACAATTGATAGCGCCATCTATTATACTACAATAGAATTAGTTGAAGCGGCGACATCTATCGGATTTGATTAGAACTGCTTGGTGATACACTGTGCATGTGCATGCTCTAATTTGCAAACCATAGGGCACCCAAGGATAAAACCTTATTGAATTATGCACCTAAAGATTCCAAAAGATTCCTAAGATTGTTTATATATACAATTATAAACAAAAAAAAATTATTCAAATTTTTTTTAAATCAAATATGCATCCTAAAATAACACAGCACCTATATCCCAATAACACTGTAATATTATTAAGACAAGGACTAAAGTCAGACCGAACACAATTTTTACCAAAATGAGGGCAACCTAATAATATTGCACAACAAATTTTTCATCTCCTCGTAGATAACCGAACTGATTTAAAATTGGAAGGGTTTTCTTAAATATTGTGTACAATACCTATGAAGAAAGAAATAAAAGTAGCCCATTAAGACTTTAGTACAGAACTTAAGTTAATAAGCTTAAAAATAATGTAGTTGTCGCTGAAAATGTGACGAGAAAGCTTTTTGAATGAATGAATGATTTTAAATTATGTATTTTCTTCTCGAATGAGAGACAAGGGCAATTTAGGCCACACATTCACGGTTAGTCAAAATACAAATGGTTAAAAATCATATAATTTGCTATTTACTGCAAAGGTGTAGTGAGTTATTCTAACTATTGTATACAAACTTTACCACTTCATAATATTAGTATAGATAGAATTTAGGATTATTGGTCATTTCTTTATATTCCACTCATTTTACAGGTATCTTTGTATTTATATTGTAATTAGAGCATATTTTCTGTGTACATATACATATATGTTTAGAAAATTATATAAGATTACATATTCACATATTTCTTGGTTAATTCTTTTTAGTCTGGATTGGTCACCCTTTCTTATATTGACTTATAAACTCGGAGAGTTTTAATAATACATATTATGGCGTAATATAAAGACCCTTCTTATGGGCATTTTATTAGGGGATGTTGTGTCGCGACGCATTTCAATACGAAATGTTTGAGGTTAGGGGACTAGCTTTACAAGTACTTGCAGGGCTAACCGCGAACAGTTCCCTATATAACTTTGTTAATATTAAAAATATTTTGTCGCAAAATAAGTTTTACAAAAATTGGAATATTTGATGGACTCCGGCACGCCAATATCTTCTTGTTGTTTTATATTATGTTACGAGAAATGTAATTAATGTGGTAAGTATTCCTAATTACCTCATGACGTGGAAAATGTGATGAAAACCGTGATGTTTATCACATTAACCGGATGTATTAATAAATTAACCACTGTTTTCTCCAAAATTAATAAAACAAACAACAAATGGGTTTTTTGCTCAGTGTTTATTGATAACTAAAAGAAAATATGTGCCAAATAATAATTTTTGCTTAAATTTCAAAATAAATATTTATACTCTTTGTAAAAAATTGTATTCGCTTGCCTTTTTCTACTCGAGAATCTAACCTAACCTACTTTTTAATAAAAATGAGTCTTTTTTGGTATAAAAATCATAACTTACAAAAATGAATTGGAACAAACAACACTCGACAACCTGTAAAAGTAAATAAAGTCAAAATAAATAAATAATAACTTTTATTGCAATTTTGGTAATTATTAATAATTTTCATTACATAATTATTACACTGACCGTAACATTGTATATATATGTATGTCGGAGGCAGTGCTTCCAGATTCCAAAAGTAAAATTACAGTGTTGCCGGTTAAAAAATACAGGAGTTTCTAAAAACAATACAGCAGATTTCAAAATAGATTACAGTAAAATTACAGAAAAAATTTTATTTAAATATTTATAGAAAAATAAGCTGCTCTATGACTTTGTTTATCAATACAAACTGCTATAAGTTATTAAATAAATAAAAACATATATTTAGATTAATTTATTATTTATTTACTTATTCCAGAACATGTTGCTCATGATTTTCATAAATCTTTGCTGTCATCCTTGAAATAATTTCCTTAGTTGGATTAAAATTGACGTAATTTTCGGAAGTCCGCCGAATAGCTTGCTGAGCTCGCATGTTGCCTTTGATGGTATTTGAGACTAAACAGTTTCTCTGCTTTGTTTTTATTTGATTTATTTCGCTGTTAACATCCAATCCCAGGTATATATCTTTCAGATTTATGTAATGTAGACTATCAGTAGGGTCAATTGCGTCGAGTGGGGTGTTCTATAAATGATTCGGAGTTATGTATAAGGATAGCTACTCATTGCTAGTTCCGATTCCACGTTAGTTCCGATTTGCCAGGGAATTCCCCGCAACTTTATTACAAACCTACTACTGTACATTGTCTATGGATAAAGGTCAGTGGGTGTAGATTAGCTGCGATCCGTTTTACATATTAGAATTGATAAAGCTACATGAAAATTAAATACAGTATATTCCATACACTGTATTTTATCATTACAGTATACAGTAGGAAAGTCTAAAATACAGTAAATCTACTGTAATTACAGTGAATCTGGAAGCACTGGTCGGAGGAAACTATGAGTCAAGTTGATTGTTGTTTGTACGCGAAACGTAAAATATTAATTGTTAACATTTTAATCTATTCTTAAAAATCTTAATTTTATTTGATTTCATTTGTTAGATCCTTCTTATGTTTAAATACCTTATTAATGTAATAAAAGTAACGAATATTGGTTACGCATCGCGACCAATCAGAGTAAAGCAGATGCTTCGAGCGAGGTCATGGCATTATACCGGCCGGAGGCGCTCAGTTATAGATAAGTATGTGTATATTAGGAAACTCAGTTGCTTCTTGAAGGTGAATAAGTAAAGAGGGTCGGTCGAGTTGGATCGTTGTGTGTCTTTTTTTGTGTTTTGGAGTTTATTTAAGCGGAATAGGCGCCTTGAACTCGCTGCTCGGTCGATGTATTGTAAAGCGACAAATTATTGTTTGATTCTTAAATAAAATAGTGTAAATCAGTGTTTATTGTGTTTTGTGCTTGCATTTAGCCCTAATGACGCCCACTAAGCCTGCAACCACTAATGACGAAGTCGAGGGAAACAATGTTTCTCCGATATATATAACAACAATTTTATATATTTATCTAATATATAAAATTCTCGTGTCACATTGTTTGTTATAAAACTCCTTCGAAACGGCTAGACCGATTTTTATGAATTTTTTTTGTATATTTGGTAGGTATGAGATTAGGTCGTAAAGTATTTTTCACCCTCCCCTAGTAAGTATTTTTTAATTGCGATTTTAGTATTTTTGGATGAAGAATATTCAAATATATTAAATTAACCGTCGTTCATTGACGTGAAGGTTCGCGTCACTTTAACATATGGTTTGAAAATAAAATTTGACTCGACAGGTGGCACCACAATCGGGTTACGGAATTATTTTCGGGTTCTGGCAGGACAACTTCTGTTGTGTTATTAAAATCCATTAATGGATTTGATTCCACTTTTAATTCCGTTTTAATCCATAGATGGATTAAATTCTACTCTAATCCACTGGCAGCTGAGCTTCAATTAAAAATTATAAGTTCACCGTGCCCGCAACCACGAAGACATGATATATAGAATTTCACAAATATAGGCTCCTTAGATTTTTGCCTCATGAGCGAACGAACTGAAAATGCTTAATCAATTCTTATACAAATGTTATGTTAAAATCTCAAATTCCAGAATTTTGTCTTACGAAATTTATTCGCATCAGTAATCACATTGAGGGCTGGATTTTATCAGTTTCAATAATTCGAATAAAAATAATAATATTGAACTTAATTATGCCAATCGAGGCCATAAAAAATACATGTCGTATTTTACAGTCAAATCAAAGCAATCGACTAGGTCGCATATTTCTCAGAGGCATATATCATCACTATTAAAGTCAAAAGAAAATGGACAAATTATAAAAGATGTTTTACAATTAATATCGTAGAATAATTATAATTAAAGCTTCTATACATAACTTATGTTAAATTATACTGAATTTATTTTAAGATAAGGACTAAAGTCAGAACGAACACAATATTTACCATAATGAGCGCAACCTAATAACCTATGAATTAAGGTGTAATATTGCGCAACAAATTTTTGTAGCTTCTCAGCGATAACCGAACAGACTTAAAATTTGAAGGTTTTTTCTTAAATATTGTGTAAATTATTATGAAAAAAAGAAATAAAAGTAGCCGATTAAAACTAATAGTACAATTACTTAAGTTAATTAATAAGCTTAAAAACAAATGTAGTTTATATGTATGTATATATGAATGTATGTACCCATGTTTATATGTTTGTATGTAATCGTTAAACACATATTTCATATTATAATATAGACTAGCGGCCTGCCCCTTGCTCCGCACGGGTTTTGTGTAAATTATATATAAAAACCTCTTTCTGTTAGTGAAAACCGTATGAATACGGATTGTACGGTAGTTCTTGAGGTTATCGCGAACATACATTCAAACAGACAGACAACCGCGGCGGGAACTTTGTATTATAACATGTAAGGATGTTTTCATGGTGAATGTTTTTATGCTGTCATATTTAAATACGAGGTCATTTCTATAATTATAATATCTTAATCTCTATTTATTTCTATAATTATAATATCTTAATCTCTATATATAAAAATCCCCATTTCCCTTGGTCGCGGCATCACGCGTCAACGGGTAGACCGATTTTAATTCGGTTTTCACTAATGGAAAGAGGGATAAACGGGGAATGTTCTTATATATAAAAATTGCACCCCGAGCGAAGCCGGGGGCGGGTAGCTAGTTACTTATATAATGAACGTAAAAAGATCTTAATCCTACAAGGAAAAAACTTTCATATTTTTTCTCAGAAATTTTAATTTCCGTATATAAATTAATCCAAATGGATTTAATGAAGTTTTCCTTGTTTATTTGTGAAAAATAAGTGTTTTACTATTTTATCTCATTTTTTTATTGGTTGCTTCAAATCGCTTATATTATTATTTCAAATAAAGCTAAAATAAATTAGTTTTATTTTAGATTTAATTGCAATAATAATAAAATTATTAGTTAAAGCATTTAAGACGAGTATAAATTTATTATGTTAGACATTTATTATTAAAAAAATGAGCCGACACGGGACGCCTGGTAGATGTGAAACATCGAGTGAAATAAAATGATGACTGTTTATTTATTTATTTAACGTTTATTTTTATTGAATACAAAAATTTAAATATTTATTTCAAGTTGCAACAACCACCAACAATCACCACGGTACGCGTCGCCACACCACACTACTACGCATAGACTGTATATGTATATACCATCGTATAGCGTGGTGACGCGTCGCCACGGACTGCATCGCCACGCTAACAAGTTCACCCGCGCCTATAGATGTTTCACATCAAAAACTCATTTTAGTTTAAATTCTGTATTTTGCGAAAGTAAAAATATGACTTATTTCGAAATGAAAGCGGACATTTTTCGAAATAATTCCTCCTTTTTATATAGCTTTGTCAAGGGTTCGAACAAATTTGCAAAGCGATATAAAACCAAATTTAAAGAAATGATAACCACAGACTACAGATACTCTAGCCTCCGTAGAGCGATTGGCGCTTCAGTGTAAAACATTATAGAAATTCCAAATTAGAAACATTTAAATTGAAGTGTTCCAAATTTGAATAGATCTCTCTCTAGTCTTCCGTGTGGTAAAGGCAACTCAGCAGGAGAGCACGGCGGGCGGTAGGTAGGGAGAGAGCGAAGCAGCATTTAATGTAATTAGAGGTCCAAATAAATCTCGTCGAGGAATTGTTTTCGTTTATCAGGACCTTTTCACGGTTGATGGGGAGGAGGGGGGTTTACTGATTTAGCACTTTGAGGCTCGCTGCCCCGTTTTTCCTGGGTGTTAGGAAGATTTTTCGCTATCATGCCTCGCGGTCGAGCGGGTTGAGAATGCTTGCAGTGCGATTTTATTTTGTGATGAAGCTAGTGTTTAATCATGATTAATATAAGTAAATGAGAGTGTCCGTTGAGTTTTGAATTCTCTGTAAAGGGTTTAGAGTTTTATTTGTTTTGATAATATTAATGTTTTGCAGTAAACATTGTATAAAACATTAGCTTAAGAAACGCACTTCTTCTCAAATCATCCCGTGAAATCGTAAAAGGCAGAAGTGTTATTCTGTGTACAGGAAGTGTCAATGAGTTCACTCACCGTATATCAAATGTGGTAATTTATGGAGGCGTGTTGGGAATTACTCCAAACAAAATGATCGACTAACGCATTCCCATGGTATATGGCGCTGGACAAACGCGACTGTGGAGTCGTTTGCTTCCGAGCCACGGTGCTTTATTATCGACTTAAAAGACAAAAATTAATTACGAACAAAATCACTCTGATTTTGACAATTCATTAAGACCAACGCTAATGAATTGTCTTTCTATTTAAACCGGTTTTCTATTTCAACTGTAATTTCAATTATTAAGTTCTTGTCAAGGAGTTAGCAGATACTGATAGTTATAGATTTTGCTTATAAAGGGGAAGAGATTGTAATAAAGTAATTAGTAATTAATTACAATACTAATTACATAATTAACTATAACAAAAATATTTAATGTATAGTGAATATTCACATCTACTTGGTCTTGGGTCTTATTTAAAACTAGCTGAGCCCGCAACTTCGTACGCGTGGTGAAACTTTTTTGTTTGTGAACCGATTGGAATGAAACCAACACTAAATGTTACGGAAAGCTTGTTACAATACATCAGTGAAAAGCGCATATAAATTGGTTAAGCCGTTTCTGAGGTTAGCGTGCACAAACGCACAGACAAACAGACAAAATTCTAAAAACTATTGTTTTGACTTCGATAACATAAGTACAACGTGTATAATTAAAAAAAAAAAATGTAGGTATACAGACACGTCTCCATTACGATTTTATTATTTTTATCCGGCGTTTCCGGCGCGCACTGGTTTGTAAGAAATACAGAAATTCAAGAATACTTGCAGATGCCAACTTTTAAAGAAGAAGTTAGCAAAACCAATAAAAGATACAAAGAGAGATTAAGGGAACCTTCGAATAAATTGACAAAATGCCTCATGAACACAGATCAGAATGTGAAACGTCTAAAAAGATGGCACATACTTGACTTGGATCAAAGAACAAGAGTTTCATCATATTACTAGGGTGTCATTCATAGGAATGCCTCCTACAACTGCGAAATTTGGGAACATATCCGATTGCAGATTATTTTTGAAAAAAAATTTGTATAGTATTTAAAATGTTAGTATAGAACTATCTTTTCTGGAGCAGCACTAAGAAGATTAGGAGACGATTACATCCAGGCGAAACTGGACATAATTATGAAGTGTTATTTGCGCATCCTTCCATATATGTAAAGTGCATTCTGTTTTGTTGTGTGTTTTTCTTTCTTTAATTAACTGCTCTTAACTAAAACTTCTTTTACCTAATCAATTCAAAAGATGAGGTATTTTTTTAACTTAGTTACACTAATGGCTTCTTCAAGCAAGCTATAAATAAATTCCCGCAGGGTCGTCAGCCCGTCAGCAACAGCAAGCTGGTGTTGCTTGTATCTACGAGGGTTACTTACCTACTATCAAGTGGACCGTCAGCCTGCCTACCACTCTTTGTGATATGAAAAAATGTGTGCTAAGGCTATAGCATAGCAAATTATCTTGCTTACAAAATTGCTGATTGACATTCTTCGCTTTTTCATAGGTGTTAAAAGATTAATTCAATCTTTATTGCTGATATCTTGCGTTGAATTTTTATTTTTATATTCTGATGGTCTTTCGGGAACAGTACTTTTTTATGGATGAAAGGTAAGTACCATATGTTCTTTTCTCTATCTTTGATAACGTGTATGTCACATTTAATGATTATTGGTTGAGTAGTTAACGCGTTAAAGCGTAACAAACAAACACACTCACTTTCGCATTTACAATATAAATCTTCCTCATAGAAACAAATTCCCTAGTCGGTATTAGTTATTTTTGTTTATTTATAAATATTTGTATTTTTAGGGTTCCGTACGTCCGAATAAAAAAATCACTCGTGTGTCCGTCTGTCCGACCATCCCTCTTCGAAACTACTGAACCTAAAATTTTGAAAAAAATACAGAAATTAGTTTTCTACTTATATAGATTATAGGAAAACCTATAAGAAGTCCATGATAATAAAATAACATGGTAAATCACTCAATATTGTGTGGATAGGTAACATCGTACGGAACCCTCTTCACGCGAGTTCTACTCGCACTTGTCCCGTTTTTTTTATAATAATAATAATCAAAGATGTTGTATTAGTCTGTACCTAGTACTATGTGTTCTGCCCACTGTCAAGTTATTGATCTGCCACTTTCATTCGTCTATGGATCGCTTGACATTCAAATGCACGTGACAATCGCTTTGACATTCAAATGCATAGAAAAATTCTTAACTTTTCTAATATAGAAGATGATTATGTACCTGTTTTATGTACCAATGACTACTTAAATGATTATAAGAGAAATGAAAATAATAATATACGTAATGAATCGTTTTTTTTTTTCATTTTACCAATTATGTCGAACAAGCCGAATAATATGTAGATATTCGGCATTCGGCCGAATATAATAAAAGCCGCCGAATAGTAACCGAATATTCGTTGCAAGCCTAGTAATTAGTAAATAAATAACAGATTTTGACATTCATACACAAAAAAGTGGCAAGTTTTTGATATAAGTGGTTTAAGTTAAATTATGAGGAAAATCTTTATAACGTTGTCAGTGTATATTTGTTTACACTTCAACTGTGCATACAGTTATTTATATTATGTATAATGTCATGTTATTAAAGAGGAGGATGCATAAAAGCCATGTACAGTCGCGCTCGAAGCACTTAGTTGAAAAAATAAACATTATAACGGTGCCTCCGTTCGCAGGCTTCGCAGCGCTCTCCGGGGCTTAGTTCACGGACGACACGTCATGATAATCTCCTACGATTTTATATTTTGCATGTGTGCGTACAATAACGTTGTCACATTAGGGAAAAATATTTTAAAAATGTAATTAAAAAAAGTGTTCACGTCGCACAGTTTTCTATTACCTCTTTTATAAAATGTATGTTGTCTTGATTACTCTGAGAATAGATCTTTACCTGCCCTGCCACTAAAAGTTATCTCAGAAACTGTTTAGCCGATTCCGAGGACATACTGGACAAATAAATAGACAGTCACATAGATACATAAATGTTCTTGGGATATTATTTAGTCAACAATCTCGTAACTTTTGAAGTACTCTTAACTTTTGAACTTTTGAAGTGTTATTAAGTAACTCTACCCATTTTCTGCCAAATTACCCATCCAAACCAGAGCCAAATTTGAAAAGTTCAAAGTTGACCCTGCCGGGAATCGAACCCAGGAACTCTAGAACAGAGCGTTAAGGCAACCACCCTTTTTTTAGGAGGGGAAACGACGTTTACGCACTATCCCTCGCCGACGGGGACAGTCGACGAGGGGGAGTGTGGGACTCGCCCGGTGAAGTGTCTTATCACCGGGAATACCCACTAAAACCCCCACGGATTCCACCATCAGCGGTAATGTGCGGGTCCGAGTTCACAGCGAGGCCCCACGCACCGCTATGTTAGGGCTCACAAACTCAGCTTAGGCTTCGCCTCACTTTAAATGTGGCGGCCCACTGGAGTGCCGTGAGCCGCCACTCATCCTTATTGGGTGTTAGACATCCTGAGGTTGTCACGCGACGTATGCGCCGCGGTATACGCCCGGGCACGTCGGCCGGCCCTTCGACGCCTGAGTGGATCAGCCTGGGGGTCTGCCTAGCGGGCCCGCTCATTGGTCTCTTTTCCACTCAGGGCCGCTTCACAAAACGTCTTGACGGCATGGTATACTTCTTCGAAAGGTAAATAAATTTAAATACTTGGGTCACTGGGTCACTGAAGACATTAAAGCCAATGTTGACATAGACATGGAGACACAGGCCGCTGGCTATCCACTGTAACAACCTAGTTCAAAAGTTTGCAAGTTACTGAACCTGTAAAGATATCGCTTTTTAAAGCATTTTGTCAATATTTCTATGCCTACAGCCGGGTTTATTTATACTGCGTGTCCAATATAACAATGTTCTATTGGTGTTGTCGAGGTATGTACATCGAGAATGTTCACGGTGGCACATACTGACTCTACGACAGCGATAACAGCCTTCTGAAGGCCTCCGTCAGCCTTCTGAAGGTAGCCTAAATGTGGCGATTTGCTGTAACATCTATCTAAATTGCAATAAATACAAACGATAATAAATTAGAATGATGATAAATCGTAAAATTAAATTAACGATACATATGCAATTTTTTCCGAAATTTTGCCAAAACATAAAATACCGAATGGCGGAGGGCCGAGTGTAGTGCCACCATGAATCTAATAGCATCGTGAGTGGCACTCTATCAAAAACGCCTCTATATGTGGTTTTGTTAAATAGTGAATTATATGCCATAAAAATCATCAAATGTACCTTTAACTAATATGTACATAGTGTTTATGTAAGTAGAACAATAAATTTATACATATAGGTACATAACTTGTCATTCTCAGTGCTTAGTCGGCTTTGGCTTTTTAACATTTAGTAGAGATAAAAAGACAATTTTTATTAAAAAGTGTGTTAAAAATATACAAGAATATACAAGAAGCCCTATATCGTCGCCGTAGAGCGAAAAGTCACTAAGTCTCAATTTGGCCAAAATTGAGTTAGAAATGTCATCAGAATCGCCATTTTTTTCTGCACATTTCAGTCTTACAACCAAGTCCGTAAGGTGTATTATTTTATATTTAAGGAAGTGTGAAAAACACTAATTCTGCGTTTGGACTACAACATTTAGTCGAAAATTAACTAATTTACTTAAATAAGTTTTCTCTACTCGGAAGAATTTCAAATCAGTGCCTAAGTGGGATTGGTTACTTTTTCCTTTTTAAATTATAACCCATAACTACCACCCAAACTATTCCAAAATTGACTAAAATAACTTGTTTACTTTAAGAATGACTGGTTCGATACAAAACATTAAAGCGAAAACTAACCAAATCCACTTAGTGGCTTGTCGATCGTCGTTTAAGATAATTTGCAATATCATATGAGAGCGAGAAAACATTAAACTCGTTTAATCAGTCCTATCTTAATATTATTTACCACAAAGCTATGTTTCGAATAGTCGCTAAAATCTTTTGGTGATTATTTTAATCACCATCTTCTTACCTCTGTGATACTTGGGCGAATTTCGCGCGCTCGGTTGTAAGTTTATTTCGACGTCCGAATTTTTGTACGTCACTTTAATAATTTGAAATGAGTCGTGCTATGCTAAATGAGTTAATGATAAATGAGTTAATTTTATTGAATAAAAAGCAAAAATGCAAAAATAAAGATCTGATGAATACTCGATTTTCAAAAATCGGACTGAAATCAATAACTTTCCAATTTTGAAAAAAAAATGTGGTTTTATAGCGGAAAGTCAAAAAGCATTCTGAACCCTCGCCCATTTTGTGTTGAAAATGGGTAATGTGGCTGCATTTTTTAAGGTGTCCCAGGGCGGCATAAAGAGAAAATCCGGCCCTGGGTCTAATGCTATGATAATTTTTGTTACATTTTGTTGTATCTATGGTGTTAGTATATCAAATTAATGACTTTGTTTCTTTAAGAATGTAGGGACACTCAGTGACATCAGAAAGTGTATGTAGAGTAAGATATGTGTTAGCTGGATACCTAACTTTATAATGTTATTGGCTGAACCTACATTGTAAAGAAACAAAATCGTTATTGATTTTGTTCCTTATAAGCTAATGTAATCTTATAAGCTAATGACTTCCAATGCTGGACATAGACCTAGGAATACTTGCTATAAACATCCCAAAGGCAATACTCAGAGAGCAAACTTAACATTGCCAAAATGTACGACGTGTATAAATAAAATCTGGCATCGACTAATGATATCCCGACTTTTATAAAGTCGATTTTTATAATGTGTATTGGACATTATACGACCATTATCCCGACGAATAGTATGTTTACAAAAGAATATTTGGATCTAAATTCAACTTGTCATTTTTCACGTTTGAGTAGTGAAGGTTGGTCTCACCTTAAAGATTATGATGCCCATTGCGAGAAAGATTGCGGCACAAGCTGCCAAAGGATGCACAAGCAGAGATCCATTGAAGATGAAACCTATCTTGTACTCACAGTTGCTGACATGCAATCAACATTGCACATACCTGTTTGTGGAGTCTTCTACACCAGAAAACTACACGATTCATACACAAATTAGTAAAATGTTGTTTCCAGCTATTTTCCATTTGTTTTTATTTCTTTCAAAATGAGTGAATCTCATGAAGAAATTCGCCTGGTGAAGAAAGGCCATGAAAGAAAGGCTCTGGTCGCCCTGTTACGGATAAAATGGATGCCATTTTTGAAAAAACAGAGTAAGATCGGCATATCAATAGTTACGACATTGCAAAGAACTGGGAATTGACTACAAAACAGTTTTGACCTTTTTGAAAAAAGGTGGGTACACAAAAAAGCACTATATTTGGGTGCCACACGAGCTCACTGAAAAACACCTTACGAATCGTGTATTCATTTGCGATTCTTTATTGAGACGTAATGAAACCGAACCGTTTTTGAAGAGATTGATAACTGGTGATGAAGTGGATCACGTACAACAAGGACGTGCGAAAAAGGTCGTGGTCAAAGGTCGGTCAAGCTTCATAGACTGTGCCAAAACCCGGGTTAATCTGCAATAAGGTCATCACCTCACCTATGTGTATGGTGGGGTTGGAAGGGCATCTTTCATAATGAACCATCGATTCGGATTTCTACCACCAAGAACTGAGTTAAAGCAAAAAGTTGAGAGAAAGCGGCCCCAATTGATCAATAGAAAGGGCGAGGTCTTTCATCACGACAACGCTAGACCACACATCTTTAGCCACTCAGTTAAAAATTAAGAGAGTTTGGCTGGGAGGTGTTAATGCATCCGCCATATAGCCCTGACTTTGCACCTTCAGATTTCCACTTGTTTCAGCAACGGGATCATGTCACTACCTACAAGATGGCAAAATCCTGATTCTGAAACGAGAGGAAGCGATTTAATGGCTCAATTAAAATCTTTTGCTATTCCAATGCTCTATACTGCTAAGAAAAAAGGTGGTCTTTGTCGCAAGGGGTTATACCCCAAGAATTTCATTCATATTATATGAGTCTCTACCTACTAGCAAATACGACTTTTTAATAGGATTTTGAATCTTTTAACTGTCATTATAAACATCAATGTCCAAAATAGTTATGTGCTAATATCTGTTTCTGTAATGCGTTTTTCAATATAATTTTCATAGAAGTACGACAACTGCATTTGATTTATCACCTTTTAGTATTAATTATCTATCTAGATTAATTGGAAATAAAAAATAGGGTGAATTCTATACTTAGAACTAATCACTAAAACACCTTTTGAATTTTCAAAGTTTAGTCGTATTCTAACTAATTAGACTTATTTTCTTTGAAAGTAATCCAAATGCGGGCGAAAAGTCATCAACTCATTCTACAAATACAAAACTAAAAATGTCGGTACAGGATTTGAGGGTAAAAAATAACTAAGTTAGTTTTTTTTTAATATCTCTGAAAAAAAATTTAATAGCTTGAATGTAGTACCTTTACCATGTACGCTTATCTATTTTCTAAGATATGAGACCATAAAATTAGAAATATCTCGAAGAAAAAGTAAGTTATAATTTTTTTTGTTTTTTAAAACTTTAAACCTTCGTAACTCAAAACATCAAATGACCTACTTAGTGACTTTTCGCTCTACGGCGACGATATACTTATACATAAAGGCTCCCATATACACAGATTTTTACAGTCGAGTTAAAAATAAACATAGTCTATGTCATGTCAACTTTTTAATATTTCTCTAATAAATTAATTCAAAAATTAAAATATTATAAGACTAGCTGTGCTCGCGACTTCGTACGCGTTGTTATTATTTTTTTGAAAATCTCACAGGAATCTAACATTTTTCCAGGATAAGAAGTATCCTATATTTTAATCCAGGTAAAATCTATCTGTGTGCCAAATTTCATCCAAATCTGTTAAGCCGTTTTTGCGTGACAGAGAACAAACATCCACACATACCTATATCCTAACAAAATTTCGCATTTATGATATTAGTAAAAGTAATAAGTAGAATAAGTAGTTATCTCTCGCCGGCCAACACTGCGAGCGGTGACCGGCGAAGAACCAACTGTTGCCTCCTAAAATTTGCTCCGCCACGAACTCCGATGTACGGAGCCCGCTCGGAGCACTCACGGGTATGCTTTCTTAGTTCCCCCAACGACAATCCGGTCAGCAAAGCGAAGGCCGGTGACCCCACCGACCTCTACAACCACCCGGCACACCTTGTGACGTCCTACGTCGCGCTTGCCGGTCCGTGGGCTTCTCTCGAGAACCTTCCAAGACCAGCAGCCGTCGGCTCTCTGTGTTCTGCCTACAGCTTTTTCAACTTATTAATCTGCCGGTTTATCTTGGTAACTTTCTCACATCTACGGGTCTCCTCATTCCTGGTTCGATCTCGTAGTGTAACCCCGAGCATATTCCCTCTCCATAACTCGTTGAGCGACGTTGAGCTTTCTTATTAGTTAGAGAACACATCTCAGTGCCATATGTCGTTACTGACAACATAAATTGGTCGAAGTTTGGTAGTGGCAGGGCACACTGCGTTTCGTAGTCATTTGGGCAGTAACCACCCCCTTACAGAATACCACCGTGAAATAACAGCACGAGTGCTGTTGTGTTTCGGTGAGTGAATAAGAGATGCCAGACCCCATTTTCTTATCCAATTCCTTATCCTTAATCCTACTGTAGTCGGCAGCGCACTTGCAGCAGCTGTGGCGTTGTTTGTCTTATAGGCGACGGTAGCCACCTACCAACAAGTGGACCGTTAGCCTGTCTGCCGATCTTAACATAAAAAAAAAGAATATTTTTGTTTTGAGGCACTGAGGAATTTTGGTCTCGGAACTTCCCGAACGCTGCCCATCCGAGCTGGATTCGACGATTGACCTCCTTCTCGAAGTTGGCTATACCTAATTGGACTGTACCACTTAAAATTTTATATAAATGTAATCTTACAATAAACAAGTACAACAATTTCCCAATACGTACGATTTTCCCAAAATCGTACATTTACATAAATTATTTTTTATAAGATGTAACAAATTGTCCTACCCTAGTGAATTGATTCAGTTTGCAATGGAAAAGGTCAATTTGTTGTGGTATTTTGTTTGAATAAACTGAATAGAAATAGACAATAATTCTCTTTTTTTACAATTTATAATAAACATATACACGATTGTATAATCGTAAAATAATTAATAACATTTACTGAGTTTTGATGAAATGTTATAAAATAACTTGGGTTGACAGATGCAGTATTCAGTCTGTGGCTTACCGTCTCGACTAAAACACGTTCGGGAATGCAAGCTGATGCACAGGCCTAAGCCGAGATCAGCCGGATTGTGACGGATTGTGCCGGTTCGTGCCGGATCGCACCGGGCGCCCGCCGCTCTTCTGATGCATCGAGCGTTAATGTCATAACCGAACTATTTAAATTTTCCACGAGTTACAGGGCCGTGATCGAAATTTATAATTTTCAAAATAGTATTTTACGTCATTGTCGAATACATCGAATACGGTACCGTTCTCTATGTTGACTTATAACAAAGAAACACGGGGAATAAAAGAACGAGCAATAATAAATAAATTATTGTAGAAATATTAGGTCTAAGCTAGTCTAAGTTGCTTAAAAAATCCGAATTATCACACTAGTTTACTGAATAGAGTGCCTTGGGATGCTACAGGGCTCAACATGCTAATACAATAACTTCCATGTTTTTTACGGTACATATTGTAGAAATATTAGGTTTAAGCTAGTATAAGTTGCTTAAAAAAATTGGAATTATCATACTAGTTTACTGAATAGAGTGCCTTGGGATAGTACTGGGCTCAATATGCTAATACAATAATTTCCATGTTTTTTACGGTACATATTGTAGAAATATTAGGTTTAAGCTAGTGTAAGTTGCTTAAAAAAATCGGAATTATCATACTAGTTTACTGGATAGAGTGCCTTGGGATGCTACTGGGCTCAATATGCTAATACAATAATTTCCATGTTTTTTACGGTATATAAGTAGCAATTAGATTTTTATTAATGTACACATATACTGATCGTTAACTTCTACTAAACCACTCAACTAAAAGTATACGGTTTTCTTTAATGGAAATTTATTTAGTTATTTATTTTATTATTAACATAAAAACCTAAATAGCAGAAGTTTGTATGTGTTTTGTGAAACTCTTTCGACCCACATTTGCTTGCGTCAGAATTTATATCTCCCTAGATTGAGGAAGGTTTCCCTTCCAGGTTTTACCGTATTTATAAACCGAGATCATTTACCAATTGATACAAATTCATTTATCAAAGTAATTATAATTTCCTTTGATGTTTACCAAAATTCTGCATCAGCATATTGTTCCATAAGCAGAGATAATCTCTCCCAACGTTCAAATAAATCAGTTAATTCATGTAAATAATAGATTTGTATTTTATTATATTATATTATTTCTATGTAAATTGTAATTATCAAAGTAATAGAGAATGGCTTAGCAAGTTGTTTTAGGATTGGGTAAACATAAAGTGTACAATTAATAATGTTATTTGTTTACGTTCGGTTGTGGATACAAAGTGTTGGTGGATTTGCTTGGAGGACGCGCGGTTGGCCATCGACATTGGCGATTGGTTAGTGTCTAGGGTAACCATAGCTTTGAATAAAACAGCAGTTCGATACATTATAAAACGCTTAAAATATCAACTACATATTATGTTGTTGTGTCTTTTTTTATGTTAAGATCGGCAGACAAGCTGACGGTCCACTTGATGGTAGGTGGCTACCGTCGCCTATAACACAAGCAACGCCAAAGCTGCTGCAAGTGCACTGCCGATTACAATAGGATTAAGGACGGTGGTCTTCTGTAAGGGGGTGTTTACTGCCGCCAGACGGGCTGCCCAAATGACTGCGAAACGCAGTGTGCCCTGCCACTACTTTCCAGATCCAGAGACAAATTTTAAAAGTTCATTTTTCAAAGTTGACCCTGCCGGGAATCAAACCCGTGAACCCTAGAACAGAGCGTTAAGGCAAGCACCCTAACCACTCATCCAATGGGCTCGTTTCTTATTATATTTCCTTATTTTCCTTATTATATTTCCGCGGTGGCGCTGAAATCCATGGTAACAGGTTAATATGTGTCGTATCTCCGTCACCTTAGTAGACAAAAATAATCTCCAATTGTCCAACTCCAATGTATTATACAGTAAAATGAAGACGATCAATCATTTTTTATATAAGGTCGTCAGATAGGCTGACGGTCCACTTGATGATAGGTGGCAACCGTTGTCTACATGGGAAACATAACAGCGTGTACATGTTGTTATTTATCAGTCAGTGAGTAAGGGATGTTAAATCCCATTTCCCTATCCCTTCCTAATTCCTTATCCTTAATCTTACTATGGTTGGCAGCGCACTTGCAGACCATTGATTGGGTTATAGGCGACGGTAGCCACTTACCATCTAGTGGACCGTTTGACGACTTTCGCATGAAAAAAATGCATAAGTGCAAAAACGGTTCAATCGTTAATACAACACCTGTTTTTTTTGACGTGAATACGAATGATGGTCACCGAACGCTCTCATCGGATTGTCGTGTTGTGTTCGAACAATAGCCGACGAAACAATGATCAGCAAATATTCGTTCGAGTGGGCATCGCACTGGGACCAATCTAATCTGTTTGTACGCGCATACCATTCAAACAAAATCCATAACACAATGCAACGAAAAATACGTCGAATCAGCGGGAATTCTTCGTCAATGTACAAGGGGCACACTGAAATGATCGGGAATAGAATATCTCGGATTGAGTTACAATAAAACCTTTTTTAGAATTTGAATACTGGCCTCTTAGAATCTTAATGACATTCAAACAATTAAATTTTTTTATTAAAATCAAAAACTATGTTGGTTTAAAGTTGACACGTCGTTAACACAAATGGAGCTCACGCGTGAACATTTCCGTGCCATAATTTATCATAATTTTCGTCGCGGCTTATCTCAAGATAAATGTCTCAGCGAACTTGTTTCGATTTATGATGTTGAAGCACCGAGTCAAACGACAATATACCGCTGGTATGCCGAGTTCCGACGCGGTCGTGTGTCGCTCAGCACTGTTTCTTCTGCAGGTCGACCAAGAACAGCGGTCACGCCTGAAAACATAGCAGCTGTGCGAACTATTATATTAGATGACCGTCATGTGACATACGAGCAGATTCGGGCTGTTATCAATTCAGTCGATATTACATAATGAGCTGTGTGTAAGAAAGCTAGTTTCCCGCTGGGTTCCCCACGATTTGTCCGAAGAGCAAAAGGCGGCTCTTGTAGATTGGTGCCGGAATACTCTGCAACGCTTCAACGGAGGGAAGTCAAATGCCGTTTATAATATCGTCTCAGGTGACGAATCATGGATTTATTCATACGAACCTGAAGGAAAACATCAGTCAGCAGTTTGGGTCTTCGAAGACGAGGTCAAGCCAACGAAAGTGGTTCGCTCCCGCAGCGTGTCAAAGAAAATGGTCGCTACGTTTGTCTCGAAAAAGGGGCATGTTGCTACAATTCCTTTACAGGAACGCAGAACGGTTACCGCCGAGTGGTATAACACGGTTTATTTGCCAGAAATGATAGCCGAACTCCGAAAAAATAACCCGAAACGTCGCATCATCTTACATCACGATAATGCGAGCTCCCATACGGCTCGGAAGACAAATGATTTTTTGAAGCAGGAAAACGTCGAGCTGATGAGCCATCCTCCGTACAGTCCTGACCTGAGCCCAAACGATTTCTTTACATTCTCTAGAAAGATTTATTACGCGGTCAACGGTTTGAAGACCCCGAAGCAGCTGTGGAAGCGTACAAATCAGCCATTTTGTCAACATCAACTTCAGACTGGAATTACTGTTTTAATGATTGGTTTGCACGAATGGAAAAGTGCATTAAGTTGAACGGAGAATACTTCGAAAAACAATAAAATACAATTTAGCTATATCGGGCATGTGGTTTTTCTTATTCCCGATCATTTCAGTGTGCCCCTCGTATCATCTCAGTGAGGGTTCTTGCTGATTTTATCACTATTACTGAAATAGCTACTGAAAATCTTGAAAATAACGAGCCCATTGGTCTAGTGGTTAAGGTGCTTGTCTTAGCACTCTGACTCAAGGATCCCAGGTTCGATTCCCGACAGGGCCAACTTTAGAATTGAACTTTTTATAGTTGGCTCTGGTCTGGATCTGGCAAGTTAGCAGGGCACACTGCGTTAGCTATCATTTGGGCAGCCCGTCTGGCGGCTGTGACGGCAGTGTGCTGTTGTGTTTCGATGAGTGAGTAAAGGATTGGAAATTTGGAACTTTTGAAAATTACATAATATGGTATTCAAATTAGTATTCAATAACAAAAGCCTATAAGTAATTACTTTGAAGGTCACATACACCAGCTGTTATTAATTTTGGCGATTTATTTACTTATTATATTAATTCGCTAAAGCTACAAAAACGTTAAAAGAACCTAACAATAAACTAAATTTTAAGAAACCCTAAATTTTATTAAAATCACTAGTTTTAGACCACGACTTCGTCCTGCCCGTTATTTTCAGGTACAGTAAAATAATCAGTTTACCTCTAGTAAACTGAATATTTTTTAAAAGAACACTAACATATGACAGTGAAAGTTTTTTTGCATTTGTTTTGTGTTTGTGTTTGTTTAAACATATTATGTATGTTTGTGTGTTTCTAAACCATTCTTCTAGTAGGTTTATTTAAAGGAGCTCATTCCCCTAATCTCTTCTTATCTTCTTATTACTTGAATTGGAGTCAATGGGAAAAAATACCTTAAATATATAATATAAAAATTCATTTAGGAACACTTAGTACCAATAGAGATACTAAATGACACAATTTTCTTAAAAATATCGTTCATGCTCAACACACGACATCAGCTTAAAGGGTGGAGACCCCCATCAGCTTAAGACCCCGGAGCGGCTGGATTTTGTATTCGTATTGGTGGCCATACAGTAAAATTTTGAACTTCCTACAGATATGTGTGGGTTCTTTATATCATAAAAATCCTTAAAAAATAATAATGATTGCAAATTTAGACGTTCTAATCTATGTATATGAAAAATCTATGAATTTGTGGAAAATTGCAAATCTTCCAATTATAATTTTGCATGAAAGGTACGTTGTAGCGTACCTTTCATCCGGAAAAATTTACTATTCTATGTATATGAAAAATCTATGAATTTATGGAAAATTGCAAATCTTCCAATTATAATTTTGCATGAAAGGTACGTTGTAGCGTACCTTTCATCCGGAAAAATTTACTATTCTATGTATATGAAAAATCTATGAATTTATGGAAAATTGCAAATCTTCCAATTATAATTTTGCATGAAAGGTACGTTGTAGCGTACCTTTCATCCGGAAAAATTTACTATTCTATGTATATGAAAAATCTATGAATTTATGGAAAATTGCAAATCTTCCAATTATAATTTTGCATGAAAGGTACGTTGTAGCGTACCTTTCATCCGGAAAAATTTACTATTCTATGTATATGAAAAATCTATGAATTTATGGAAAATTGCAAATCTTCCAATTATAATTTTGCATGAAAGGTACGTTGTAGCGTACCTTTCATCCGGAAAAATTTACTATTCTATGTATATGAAAAATCTATGAATTTATGGAAAATTGCAAATCTTCCAATTATAATTTTGCATGAAAGGTACGTTGTAGCGTACCTTTCATCCGGAAAAATTTACTATTCTATGTATATGAAAAATCTATGAATTTATGGAAAATTGCAAATCTTCCAATTATAATTTTGCATGAAAGGTACGTTGTAGCGTACCTTTCATCCGGAAAAATTTACTATTCTATGTATATGAAAAATCTATGAATTTATGGAAAATTGCAAATCTTCCAATTATAATTTTGCATGAAAGTACGTTGTAGCGTACCTTTCATCCGGAAAAATTTACTATTCTATGTATATGAAAAATCTATGAATTTATGGAAAATTGCAAATCTTCCAATTATAATTTTGCATGAAAGGTACGTTGTAGCGTACCTTTCATCCGGAAAAATTTACTATTCTATGTATATGAAAAATCTATGAATTTGTGGAAAATTGCAAATCTACCACTGACAAATATATACGAGCAATGAACTTTGAAGAAATATTTTAACGCCTAAGAAAGGGGAAAATGCTAGTTAAATAATATGAAATTAGTAAAAAAGTTGATATGTATTTTGTATTGAAGTTTTAAAAAATTCATAACTAGCTAATGTTGTTTAAAACGTAATTAACTTTGGGCATTTAAATTAAATAAAATCCCATTACTGATCCAAAGTAAAGAATTTTTAAATCTTTGTTCGTACTCATTCGATTTGTAAAAAGAGATGTCAGTGGGCCGCACGATCCCATAATAAAGATACCATACCACATAAATGACGCTACAAATAACCTCCATGAAATCCGTATTACCGCAAATGTGTATGTGTGCGTGATGACGGTCCTCTAGCGACTGTATTTATCATAGCTACCATTCGCTAATTACCGCACCTTAATGAATAGAGGTGAGACGCCAGTGAGGCAAGGCGCAACTCGTGATTCTTGAGTAGCTCCTGACTCATTTGTGAGTTTATTTCTGTATCTGATTCAGTCTATAAATTATATATAAAAATTTACGAATATAAAGTACATATCTATATTTATCAGTTGTATAGCACCCATACCACAATTTTGTACATTTTTGTTATTATTTCCGCAGATATTACCTGGACAACCATTTTGAATGCGGTGGCCACATTCTCATAGAAGACCAACGTAAAATTACAACATCCTTTCCTATCTCTCCAAGCGTTTTTTTTTCTTATTTTATCAATGAATCTCATTCAATTCTAAATTTTAATATTAATAATATGTATTTGTATTTAATCTATATATATCTCTAATACATCTTAGAAAACTGATTGATGGGCGGAGTATAATTCCAAATGTTTTTTCATAAATAAAGGTTAAAAGCAGGCTGATGGTCCCTTTGAAAGTATGTGGCTACTATCTTCACTTAGGAACAAAAACAATGCAAGGAAGTATTAAAATGGACCGTGAACCACGACAGAAGAACATTAGAATAACACAGCTCTGTTTAAAAAAGTTTCTCGTTTTCAGGTTTATTTTATTTTAACTTTTAACTAAAATAACATGCAAAGAGACAGTATTACTAATTACATTGCCAATTACAGGATTTCATGACAGTATATGAACCAATACTCGCCCGACGTAGCCTCCAGACAGGGCAATCGTGGGAGGGGGGGGGGGGGAGGCTCCCCCCCACGATTTGTGTGTGTGCGTTGTTTGATCGATCAGTCAGTCAGTTTTTTATGTATAAAGATTATTAATAAATGATCAATAAAAAATTGGAAATTGAATCAGTAAAGTATTAAACACTGAATAATAAAATTGTGTTTTATTTAAATTTTAAAGCATCTGTGACAAACCTAAGTGCCGTGGCCCTGCCCTTGCGATGTCATTTTTTAATGTTTCAAAATTACTTATCTATTACCGTTTTGAACAAAATTAATATGAACTCATAAAGTAAAATCTGTTACTGGCTTTAAGGAAAGATAAATTTCAATCTTATTTTTAAGCTGTTGATTCGGTAAAAATAAATAAAAAACTCTGTATGCGTTTACAATCAATACATTTACTGATTCAAAAACACACAGAGTGATCTACGACATCACTAGTAATGAATCGACCACCTTCACCCAGACGAGGGCTGCCCTACCTCATTATACTTAACCTTCTAATGTTTAGTTATCTGTTACCTTTATGGAACCTTGTCTTGCCGCAACCTCTAATTTAATATCATTTGTTCTGTATTTTGATTTCATCTGGGAAGAATAAATTGACGATATTTTTCTTCTATATTTTTGTATTTATTGTTTCAGCATATACCTATTCTGTTTTTATTTATGCAGGGTGAATTTAAAGTCATCTGACGTTCGCATAATATGGAAAATACTGCACAAGTATCGCCATTATATACTTCATTATTATGTAAATATCGAAGACTACAAGACAATTAGTGGCAAGGTTCAAAAGAATCAATTTGTGTCAATGTAACGTAGTGTGTCAAAAAGTGTCGTAAATGTGACAAATAAGACAAAAGTACCACCATTCAACTTACGGTAAGAAAGTTCACTCAACGTTATTATTAAATTTGATTTAATTTAAAATAAGTTGAAAATTACTTATTAGATTTATTATATTATAGTCTTAATTGTAGGTGTACTAAAATGTTTTATAAGTTGTGTCTACCCAGACATATTATAAAATAAAATCACCGCTAACTTCTAAACTAGCCAACTAACTTAGCTTAGCTACTTAGCTTAGCTTCATGTGGTTGACGAATGATGGATAAACCAGGAATAAATAACCAGGAATAACATAAAATTTACAATAAAAACAATGGGATTCGTGCGAACCGTTGCCGTGGGCTAGTAAAATTTTATTGAAGTTAAAGTACGAGTCCGTTGGATGAGTGGTTAGGGTGCTTGCCATAATGCTCTGTTCTAGGGTTCCCGGATTCGATTCCCGGCAGGGTCAACTTTGAAAAATGACCATTTCGAATTTGGCTCTAGTCTGGATCTGTAAAGTAAACGCAGGGCACACTACGTTTCGCAGTGATTTCGGCAGCCCATCTGGCGGCAGTAATCACCCCCTTAAAGAAGACCACCGTGAAATAATAGCACGTGTGCTGTTGTGTTTCGGCGGTGAGGAAAATGGTGCCAGAGTCCATTTTCCTATCCAATTCCTTATTGTAGTCAGTAGCGTACTTGCAGCAGCTGTGGCGTTGCTTGTGTTATAGGCGACGGTAGCCACCTACCATTAAGTGGACCGTCAGCGTGTCTGTGATCTTAATATATAAAACATCTACAAATTTTCTACAATAATCTCTTAATAGGCAGATCTGAAAAAAGTATGGTTTCTAAATTTGAAGGTGGGTATGAAGTGCATAAACTAAAAAAAAAAATCAAATTGAACAGTTTCAGGCGTAATTGACATTAGTGTTTTTAGGTTACATGACAAGAATTGTAGTGTAAAGTTAAGTTTAAATTAAGTATACTACAAAAGAATCTCTTCATTTTCAAAAGATTCGCTTGGGTGCACTTAACTAAAGGGTAATTTTAAGTTAAATACCCAAGTTAAGAATGGTGTTAGGGTCTTTATACCACTTATAATAAGTGATAATATTGCAAACGTTTCGAAAGACTCTTTGTAAAACTTACTGAAAACTGCACTAAAAAAAGAAAAAAAAAAACATACGCCAGTAGGATTGCACAGATTGCAGAACAGCTTCACAAGTATATAAATTTACTTGTAAGTTGCTCTATGCCACATACACATCTGTATATACGTATCTGAGGATGTCGTTCAATCAGCGTGACGCGAGTTCGATGCATTTTCCCCGCCCTGCCATATTTTAACACGTTCTCTGGTTTGAATCTACTTACAGATTCAAACCAGAGAACGTCTTAAAATACATGTTAAAAATGTTTACTGTATCGAGAACATATTAAAAATAATCCTACCTTCATTTTGTGAAAGTAAAATACATTTTTATGATCCCGTATTGTGTAAATGTATAATTTGTCATAAATGTAATATATCTTAATGTAATATTGATGGATTTTTTTTTTTTTTTATGTTATGTCGACAGACAGGCTGACGGTCCACTTGATGGTAGGTGGCTACCGTCACCTATAACACAAGCAACGCTACAGGTGCTGCAAGTGCGCTGCCGACTACAGTAGGATTAAGGATAAGGGATTAGGAGGGGATAAGGAAATGGGCTCTGGCATCCCTTACTCACTCACCGAAACACAACAGCACGTATATGCTGTTATTTCACGGTGGTCTTCTGTAAGGGGGTGGTCACTGCCGCCAGGCGGGCTGCCCAAATGACTGCGAAACGCAGTGTGCCCTACCACTACTTTTCAAATCCAGACCAGAGTCAATTTTGAAAATTACATTAAAATTTCCAAACTTAACCCCGCCGGGAATCATAAATTTAAGGTAGAATGTAAGAGATGGTGTCAGAGGGGTGCGGCAGTACACAGCGGCTGAGGCTGGAGGGGGTACGCTTAATCGAATCTCGGTGTTTAGAGCGTTTCCGTGTCCCGCGTGAAAAATGGCGCCGGCAAACGTGACGTGCGCCTACGTAAAAGTGCTACGAGCTACGCTGCTACGCTACTACGATGTGCTACGGGTTACGAGTCAACGAATGTCATCAAAGGAGGTTAATAAAAGAGGTTTATTAAACACTGGAGACCCGAGACCTTATACACTTTCTTAAAGTGTTATACGACCGAAAATACTTACGGGGAAATAGCAGCTCCTTATCTATCTCTATATATAAAAATGAATCCCCATTTCTCTTGGTCACGGCATCACGCGTGAACGGGTAGACCGATTTTAATTCGGTTTTCACTAATGGAAAGAGGGATAAACGGGGAATGTTCACATATATAAAATTGCACCCGGGCGAAGCCGGGGGCGGGTCGCTAGTAATTCATAAAATTAACAACTGTAAGTGATTAAGATTTTAGTTTCATTTGAGTATTTGAGCGTTATACGAGTATTTTTTATTTATTTTTTGCTTGAAGGAAATTCGTCTTTCGCAACCCGGATAGGCCAACGCCACTGAGTTATTTTAATTTCATTTGCGGAATAGAAATCAATATTACTTAGCAACGTTGAAGTGTTGTGAAGGTTTTTGTGAAGTTTAAGTAGAAAGGGCAAGGCACACTGCGAAATGATGGTTATCACTAAGCAGAAGACCATCGTGAAATAACAGCATTTATGTTGTTGTGTTTCGGTGAGTGAGTCAAGTGATCTCTCAATTTCAAAGACTTTTACACAAGAAAAAAAATAATCGTTCAACTATAACTTCAATATTCATATGCCAAAAACCATTTTCCTATCCAATCCCTTATCCTTATTCCTAACAGAGTCGGCAGCACACTTGCAGCAGCTGTGGGGTTGCTTGTGTCATAGGCGACCGTAGCCACCTACCATCAAGTGGACCGTCGGCCTGTCTGCCGATTTTAACATTAAAAGAAAAAGATATGATGATGGTAGAGCTTTTACGAATTTTATGAAAACTTTGAGTTACTTTGAGTCGTCGTTGCGAAAACACCAAGTTGCAGGTTTCCTTTCAGTACTTTGTTCTTTAATCTTTCATCATTAGAGCGTTGTTAAGTTTGATACATCAATACAGATTGATGTTTGTTGGACATATGGGAGATGTATCGCATATGTCCAAACAAACATATGGACTTGTTTTAATAATAGTATTTTATTTTATTTATTCATCAAAATGCGTGATTTTATTCACTAATTAATGTAAATATAAATAACAATTTCATTCCTATTATAAATTAAAATCTAATCGGGGGCCCCTTGGGAGGGTCCCCATCACGCAGGCAGCATTCCCGCGCTGAATTGCAATTGCAATTCTTTGCGCGAGAAAGCCGCCAGCGCGAGGGTCACCTGTTGCCTCCCTCAGACGTTTGCATAGGTCCCTGTGGAGCCCGAGCGCACCCTTACCCCAAGGCCCCAGTGTCTCGACCCCAAACGGTATGAACTGATATTCGGCGCCGAGACAACTGTATTTAGAGACCTTGAGGAGCTCCCGGGCATCTGCCGCTGCACCCGCGCGTTTTGTGGTCGCTGGCAGGTAGGAAGCCGCTAGGGTGTCAGTGCAGGTCGCGTCCCAAACCAGCGCACGGCCCACCCTCCAGGGTATCAATGACATCCCGTCAGGGCGCTTGCCATCGCCCCGTATGATCTGGGGCTCCAGAGCGGCGGGAACGTTGGCACTGACGAGCGCCCTTCTAAGGATGTCGTTGAGGGCGGCGTGGCGGGACAGGCGACCGGCGCCCGAGGAGCAAGAGAGGCCATGGTGGCCAAGTCGGTCCACAGGAGCCCCACAGGAAGCGCAGTTGTGGCCAGTGCAAATCCCAGCTCCCAGGCGGAGACCGACAGATATACGTAAAGTGTCCGGGTCGATGAAGGTTCCTGTATTGGGTGATGGATAGGCATGTAGCCAGTGACCTGACTCAGGCTTGGACACAGCTAGCAGCTTGGCCCGGTCTCTGCCTGTCGATGAATCTATGAGTGATTGTAGGGTGGCTACGGAGGCTATTGAGTCCCAGGCCCTTTGTCTTTGGGGTTTCGGTGGAAGATTTGGGCTCGGTCCAGCTAGCCAAGCATTCGTGGCCTCATCCAAGCACGCGATGACACAGTTAATGCCCGCTGGGGCTTTAAGTATTTTACCTGCGAGATCTAACGTGCTGTGGATGGAGGACAGGAATGCCGGCAAAGCAATACTTGAAATTTTGCGGGTTCCCAAACCGCCGTTCCTTATCGGTAAAGCGGCTTGGGTCCATGCCTGCTCGCTAATGTGGATATTAAGGATATTTTCAATTTGGGATTTCATAAGACTGTCAATAGGTTGAATCAAATGAGGAAATTTCCAGATGGGGCAGCAGCGAAGCAGGTAAGTAAATTTTGGAACAAACAAACAGAATTTTAAAATAAATAAGGCTGAATGGCTACTAATTTTGACAAGGCGGTCCGAAAAACTGCTGAATTTTGAAATTGATTTAGTTAGGAGGAGAGGGATGGCCTCCTCCATGATGGGGGAGCCTAGGAGGTGTAGACTGTCTATTTATTTATTTATTTCAACATAACATTTATACACACATCATTACAGGAGTAACACAATGCGATGTGGTAGTTCCTTAATTATAAATTAAACAAAAAGTCCCACTTTAATGAATTTATTCAGTGTGCAATGGAACAGATCGATTAATTGTGCCATTTTATTAATGTTGCGCAGTGTTCGCGTTATTGTGAACTGAACGAAGCTCTAACTCGTCTTCTTTCTAACGTGTTAATAGCGTGTTCTTGTTGTTGCGAGTATACAAAGTGTATAAAATCGTGAAGTTTATGATATTTAGCAACAATTTCCTTAATCGATTATAGCAGTTATGTATAGTATCTAACAGCTCGGTAAGGCGCCGCGTTTCACGTTGTAGACGGCGTCATGCTGTGAAGACACACAAAATCACTTTACAATATCCTCTGTTATTACAGAAGGGAAAGGTAATAATCATAAACGTTTGAGTGCATTGCACTGTGTTCGCCAACGGGTATGGAGGAATGACCTTTGAGACTATAGAACATTTTTTTAAGAGGCTGATGTTGAAAACTCACTGTTTAAGGATGATGGATTAAGAAGGAATGGAAAAAATGATATATCTGTTTTGAAGTTGATAAATGACAATATTTTTTTAATACAGTTGCTCAAAAAGTGGCGTATTGCAGGGACGTATAGCGTTCGGGATGTGGGCTATTTACATACTCGTGCTTTTTTTTACCTTTCCCGAACTTGTGCGTTCTCTTTCCCAACTGTCAAAATAATGTCTATTAAAAAGAAAAACCAACCATTAAGTTTTTACTAAAAAAAAATCATAGAAGTTTTTATGATTCATGCAAATACGTATATTTCTAAAAAGAAGCTACTAATTTGTTTCAATATCAGATTTAATGATTTGATCGAATGAGTTAGGTTAGGTTTCATTTCATTTCATCTCATTAAATTTCATTTTCATTTCATATCAATAAAAAAATTCTACTGAAGACTTGGCTGTATGGGCATAGTTTCCTTTGCCTACCAGAATGGGTGAAGAAAAAAAATCTCTGCTTATATTCTACGGTTGGCGCCATTTTCCAGAAATTTTCTTTGCGAGTTTAGTTGTTTGTTTTATTAAATTGCTTCATTTTTCCGCAACTGTATTAAAAATAGTCGTTCAGTACACGTGCGGAACCGTCATTGCAACTTGTTCCGACTGTCAACCCTCGCCTTCGGCTGCGCCTCGGCTCGGGTAGACATTTGTCGGAACTCTTTGCAATGACAGCCTTTCCGCACTTGTAATGAAATATACTATTATTTTTTATAAATTGAAATCCTCCTTAACAACTTGAGAATATTTATTCACTTACAGAAAATGTGTGTGTGTCTGCTACGGTCACTAGAACTGAAGAGAAAACTAACTAGGAGAGACTATTATTTATTTACCTAGATTTCTAACTTCTATGCACTATAAAATTTAATGGTGCTTCAGAATGATACAGTGGTGAGAGACAGTTACAAAACGATACCCTGGAGAGCAAGTATATTCTTTAACCCATAATAATTATGACTTTTTTTCGGTAGTAGTATTAGTACACTTAATAGTTCTGTGCCATAGTTAAGTGCCTTGCTTGCATAGAACACTTTGCTGACGTATGAGACTTTCTTTTGGTTGGGATTTTGTGCTCTGATCGGATTATTTTGTTTGTTGCCTATATAAAAACTTTCACCTATGTTTTGAAGCGAGATTGTCCTGTGAGTTTTTTTTTTGGACGCGTCAATATATATTTTTTTATTAATTCGCTTTAGAATATTATAAGAAATATTTTAAAAACCATGCAATGCATATTGGATTCTTATCTCACTCGCAGAAAGGGGACTGCCCAGTTTGTGATTGCGGAACGCAGTGAAATTAACTTTTGTTTTATTATAAGATTATTCAAAATCATCAAAAAAAAATGTTTTATACCAATTGCAATAATCGTAAACCGAGATTAAATTCAATTTTTGAACATATTGGCTTGTGATTTATTTAATGAAAATCTCAGACACCTATCTAGACAAGTTTGTCTAAGTGTTTTTTTTTTGGATAAGTAACTCAAATAAGTCTCAGTTAGTTGTGCTTATTTCAAGCACAATAGTTTCATTTTGCTAAAATAAAATATATCTCTGATATAATTTTACGCATTATTTTCTCGTAGTTTAATCGTGAGCAGAAATTATTTCACTTTCCCTATTATTACTACATGAAATTTAATTAATTATTTATTCGCTGAATCAGCAAAGCAAAATCACATTTAAACCGCTAACATAAAATGCACTTTCCTTCGGAAAATCTGTAAGGATTTACGCTCTGACAGAAATTTGTATATTCAAAAGTATGCCTTTTGTACAAGGTAATCTTGTGATATAATGCAACATCATCAATCTCCCTTGGTTCCCTATTGCACGATGCAGCTTTAAGAACCTTATCCGGGGGGATGGGGGAGAACAAGGCGAGGAAATGGGGAGAAAGACCGGGAGGTAAGACATTATCATGACGCTCAATTAACTATGTTGGTATTATGTTCTCATGACTGTATGCAAATAATAATGTTTATTTACGTTTTAATGAAACATCTCCCGGCTTTGCTGTGAGCAATTGAGTAAATACTTGTTTTGATTATATTAATGCCTAAGGTAATTAAGAATTAGCCAATTATATATAAATGACACCGACTGATAATTCTCTGATGTCGCAAACCTCCGAAAGTGCTTTGTTGATCATCATGAAATTTTGTAGATTGAGCAATTTTTAGATAATAATCAAAAAGTTGTTGATATAATAATGACTTCATTCAGCTAAAATACAAGTTAGAAGTATATGTAAAGACAATCAAGCGAGTGATAATTTGTTATTAGTTGTAGATAACCTTTCGTAATAGAAATGTTAGAGAAAATATAGATTGGCTCTCCAGGGCGTGGTCTAGGATTTCGAACAAAAGATAGGAAAAAGGGATATGTCTAATGTGTTTCTGGTTTCCTCTAAAAGCTTCCTCTCCTAAAACTTAAACATGTATTCCGAATATTAATAATGTATATTCGTCCGCCATCTTGAAGTGGAGATTAAACAAACATTGGTTTCGATTATTCGGCAGCAGCTTTGATGTTTTAATTGGGTGGCGTAAATTTCGAGTGAGACAGGACTATATAAATATTTTCGCGATGAAGTGAGACAGCAAACAAGACGTGTTACCACGCCACCTCGCGTGACACGCAACTTTCCTTAAAATCAGTTAATGACTCGGAACTTTCTTTTGACTGGAAAATGCGACTCGATTTTCTTTCTCCGTTTGTAACAAGTTACTCTCACGTAATAAGTGTGTTCCATTATATAATGTACATATACGTGTACGTTTACTATAGAAAAAGTCTGATAGATAAAATAAGGCGCTAAAAACATTTAAAACTATAATTCTAACGAACCAAATAGCATAAACCAGTACAGTATACCACGGTCCACTTGGTGGTAGGAGACTACCGTCGCCAATTCACACAAACAACGCCATAACCATAAGCTCAGTGAATGGATACTTGGATCCCTTACTTAAAGAGAAAAACAGCACACAAACCGTTATTGTTTTTCACGGTGACCTGTAATTTCTGCTGCCGGACGGGTTGCCCCATCTCCTGGCAATAGATTCCAGGTAAATGAAATCAAATTTATTTACTTGCAACTAATGTGGACTAATGTGATCCAGTTCTTATTGCTTTATGTATGCATTCCTATCAATTATCACATCTGGCGTGCAAAAATATAGTATACATATATACTATATTTAAACTTAATTACATAAATATATTTTATCGAAGTATTCCGTAATATTAGAAAAACATTAGTCTAATAACCTTGTTTTAAATAAATTTCTTTAACTTTCCTTGAGCGCACTGGGTAACTTGTTATATTATATTTTGATAGAAGAATGATATTAGTTAAGCTATAAATGTAAAAAAATTATGTCGCCTTGCTTTTTTCTGGTAGAATATCTGCAGTGTGCTTGAAAAAAGACTCATGGGTCTTCACAAACTCATATATATACACAAACCTGGGAGTGGGAGAATTTTTAATTCTTTAAATAATGGTCGACATGTGTCCATAAACCATGCAAGACAATTACACACAGACACGTACGAAGTTTTTTGTAATCTAAAAGCCAAATTCATGTTTAAATGTTGTTTGTTAGCATAAATGATTAAGAGACAACAACTTTCGAACGGCCCGTTGGATGAGTGGCAAGGATGCTTGCCTAACGTCTCAGGGGCCCCGGGTTCGATTCCCGGCGGGGTCAAGTTTGGAAATTTTAATGTAATTTTCAAAATTGACTCTGGTCTGGATTTGAAAAGTAGTGGTAGGGCACACTGCGTTTCGCAGTCATTTGGGCAGCCCGCCTGGCGGCAGTGACCACCCCCTTACAGAAGACCACCGTGAAATAACAGCATATACGTGCTGTTGTGTTTCGGTGAGTGAGTAAGGGATGCCAGAGCCCATCTCCTTATCCCCTCCTAATCCCTTATCCTTAATCCTACTTTAGTCGGCAGCGCACTTGCAGCACCTGTAGCGTTGCTTGTGTTATAGGCGACGGTAGCCACCTACCATCAAGTGGACCGTCAGCCTGTCTGTCGACATAACATAAAAAAAATATGTAAGAATTTATTTAAATGTACTTACTTTGTTTTCATTTCTTCTTGCCGAGAGTTTTAGTGCGAAGGTTCTTAGTGGTATTTAAGTTAGTGCAAGTTTCATTAGGTTCTAGTTATTTCTACGTATTATTTTAATGTAAATACAAGACTAGAGAAGTTGCAGTTGGCTGCAGCCGTAAAAATTTTCAAGGCAGGTAATTCTTTTTTAATTGAAATATAGTTTGAAAACTATACTAGCCAGTAGCGATTGTATCAATTGGAACCTTATGGATTCATCAGCATAACATTAACCTAATAGAACTGTTAAAGTTCTCTAACGACATACGTTTTATACAATTGGATGGAATTGACGTCGTGATAGTGTTGGGACTTCAAATTTAGAGTGACCTCAATAAAACGTTAAATTGTGATAAACCTTCAATATATCAAAACTAGTTTCCAATAAAGAACTACTCTATTTCATATGGTGTTTTATCTTTATTTGTCAAATATTTATTTATCGTGCTCCCATCAAATCGGCATGTGCTGTGTGCTGCAAGCAACACAGCGCTGATAGAATTTCAGGATCTAAAAATACGAACTATGTCAGGCGTTAATGTATGTTGGCCTTTATACCTTTTTTTGTTTCAACGCGGACGAAGTAGGGAGCTTTAGCTAGTGTGTGATAAACAAATAAAAACATTGTTCATGTTTTATGAATATTAGATAGTTTTTTTTCTAAAGTGACAAATATTCGTCATCAGCCGTAGGAGGTCTACTGCTGGACAAAGGCTTTCCCCTAATTCTGCAAAAGGACCGATCAGCATGAGCTGTTCGGATGTACCGATCGGACTTAATATTAATAGTAATTTATTTTTACGATACTTTTAATTTAAATTTTAATAGCTTACGCTTAAGAGTCATCACAGCACGTCACTATGTTTGGAAATTTGAAACACGCTAATTCGACCGAAGTGATCCGTTTACTAGTCGGTTCGTAGTTGCGTAATTTATCGCCGGCTCAAGATCGATCTGTATCTCGGCGATTCCTCTCGGGACCGATTCCGAACTCACAAGTCACCAGGTATCTGATCCAGTTTTTGCGGTCCCACTAAAACTGTCTTACTCGCTAATCCTGTGATCTTTGAATGTGGCAAGCTACAAACGTTTTGTTACAATTTCTTTCTGCAAGAATCTACACTTCAATAAATCCGTGTTACATTTAATCAAAATTTAACTAAATAAAGTACTAGTATATAAGTAAATTTTAATTTTTATATCTTTCGCCGGTAAATATTCCACGGGAAATTTTCAATAGAGAATCGTGGTTCAAATGGCACGATTTGGAAAAATTATCGCTCACACATTTCACGTAATGGACATTTGGCATTGGAGCTCATTAAAAAAGACTCCATCATCACGTGAACGTTGAAGCTATTCAGCTTCTCCATAACACAAATATGAAAAAAAGTTACACTTTTTAGTCAATTTCGTTAGACAGGCTGATGATACACTTGATGGTGGGTGGATACCGTCGCCTACAACACAAGCAAAGTCACAGGTGCTTCAAGTGTGCTGCCGATCTTAGTAAGATCCCTTACTCACTAACAGAAACAAAACAGTATACATACTTTTGTTAGTAGTTCTGTAGGTCTTCTGTAAGGAGACTGCTACTTAATGGGCTTCCCAAACTGCGAAAAGCAGTGCTGTCTCTAGTTACCAGACCCAACTGGAAAGTTGGTTTTCAATGTTTGCCCTGCTGGAAATCGGGCCCTTCAGACAGAGCGCTAAGGAGCTAACCTTATCTATTCGACCAACGCGGTCGTTAAATCTCACTGGATTGTTTATTAAAAACCACAATCCATTCAATATGAACAAAAGTGATATAATTTATTTAAAATATGAGGCATAAACTAAGAAAACATATGTTACAAGTACAATGACGTTTTCAAATTCGAAACCACAGTATATTAATTTTCATACGAAACTCAAATCAGCCCTCGTAAATAATGTAATATTATATTCCACTCTGAGCATAAGCCTTTTGTGCTCAGCATTTTACCACAACAGCCCATTAGAAACTGGCAGGACTTGACATGTTTGATTAGAATGGTAGGACAGTGTTTACTTTCACACTTAAAGCAAATCATAATTAAGTATATTTCTAACTTACAAACGAAATCGTATAAACAGAATTTACAAAGCGGAATTTTATAGCCTCCGCCTCAGACTCAACCCTTGACAGCAGTCAACTGTGGCTCTAGTATGAGTTTACGATACTACACCAATTCTACACTCGCTAGCGAGAACGTAAAACTTTTGTATGGAAAATCGTGAACTGTCAATGTCAAATTATCAATTTTCCATATAAATGTTTTACGCTCTCGCTAGCGAGTGTAGTATCGTAAACTCATGCTAGAGCCACTGAATACGATACCTAAGTCTACTTATTTTGACGCTACTCGCGTTTAATAAGAACCGTACATTATATTAAAATACATTAATTATATTATCTAATCTCTTTATAATTTCATAATTCGTAAACTAATGACACGGGTACAGTGTAGTGCAGTGTGTGGATACACTAATAGCTCTCGGTTCCGAGTTCATATAGTTCGCCTGTGCAAGAGAAAAACCCTCACTCAACCGTGGTCGACGACGAATATAGGTCAGTACTTCTAAGTTTATACAGTTAATATAAGCTGAAAATGGGCTACCGACATTGGTACAATGAAGGATAAGGGATAGGAGGGAACGAGCTCAAACATTCACTCACTCAAAATACAATAGTACATAATTGTGCTGTCATTTCACGTCTTCTGTGGTTACTGCCGCCAAATGGGTTGCTCAATTTATAATTGCGAAATTGAACTGCATCTCTTAAATTTCTAATAATAAATTGGAAAAAACTCAGATGTGCAGATCCAATTAAAGAAAGAAAGAAAGCAACTTTTATTCCTCTAGCAGATATAGACAAATACATACACTATATGAACAAACAATAAATTACAAACAAAAGAGACAAACAAATGACAAAAGGAACTGTATACTGGCTCAGTATACAGTTGTGGTGCAGACGACAACACTGATTTTCTGCCAGGGACCAGACATTCAGAGAAAAAACATTTTCGTGTATTTTTAAAAACAACAGAGTGATTCCTGAGTAGATAGATAGATGATATATACATAATACATAGATGCATAATACGTTAATGCTTGATACAGTATTAATCATTTTCAAATTGAATATGTGAGCCACCCCAAGCATTTCATACAGATAGCAATAGCCCCTTACACCACATACTATTTAAATTAATATCTTAGAAGTTATTTTAAATTAAAACTACGCTTGAGAAAATTAATTCAAGTGGTCTCGCAGCAACAAAATGTGATTCCCATTTTATATTCAACAAGCCACCGTCTACGACTTCATAGAGGTAGTGGTGTAGAAGTAGTTATTAGCGCCCACGTTGAAAAAAAAAATGCCTGGCTAAATATATGAGCAATGTAACGCTTAACATCTTTATTGCAGTTATAGCTTTGCCAGGCGTTAGATGATCCCTCAGGAACGGATTTTTCCTGGATGAAAGGCATCCTATGTCCTTTCCTGCATCCCTGACAACGTGTATGCAAAATTTCATGATGATCGTTTCAGCGGTTTAGGCGTGAAAAGGTAACAGACAGACATATGGAGTTACTTTTACATTTATAATATTAGTATGGATGTAGCTATAGGTATAGGTATATTAAATGTATACCTAATAGCTGTGGCTCGTTTTTTTTCCGTTTCTGTCCGAAATAAAAAATATATAAAAATACTCCTGTTAAAATGCAATGTTGTGTAAAAATTTCCAGTTTATCCATCGGCTAGTTCTCGAGTTTTGTGAACACAAACATACGGAACCTAAATTTTTATATGTAAAAGGGTTTCATTTGGCACATTACCATAGATGAGAATATTTTGGCTTTTATTTCAGAACTTTTGAATTTCGTATAATAGTAGTTGAGGCGAGGACAACAAACGGTAGTGTTCGAATTCAATACGAATGCCGTTGAAAATAAAAACCAAATTTAATATTAAATATTTTTTATTTGAAAACAAACTTATTTTACTTTATTGTATACATAAAGTTTTCGTGTTTTACATACATAATCGCCATATTTATAATACATTTTATAATTCATCTACTTAAATACATTAAAATTACTGTAAAATTTATTATGTTAATATTATATTTACAATTGTAATCTATACAAAACACGTTTTCTCCGTAGTGAATTTACAATATCCGAATATACTTAATAAATTATTAAGAGAATCGTATTCAAAAACTGCAAGTTTCAGTTTCTCAAATGAGGTACATTTAAAATATTTTTGTACACAATAATTTATTGCCCGATAACTGAATCGGAGTACCAGAATACCGTTTTGAAAATATTTTTTTGAGTTAATTCTAAATGAGCCTTAACTACTTTGAGTTTCTACAATTCGACATGTGAACTAAAAAAAAACTTTAATGTATTTTTTGTCCACAATTTTCTGTCTAAATAAATATTAAATGTAATTTGTAAACAATATTTTTGTAACATTAAAAGTTGATAATGAAATTAAAATATGTATTCTTATATAATAAACACGTCTAACAGTTAGAGATTAACGTGTTCCATTTTTATTAAAAAAATAACTTGTTTCACTTATTTTATTTTGACAAATTGTGATGAAAATATTCAATTAAAGCTACTTACTATAGTGAGTGGCGTGGTGCCAAACAAAATAAGAAAATATAAATTACATGATTTTGTTTGTAACGTCTTATTTATTATTATTATTAAATTAATTATTCTGATTATTCTTTATTAAATTAATAATTTTTATTGATAAAAGAATAAATAAAATAAACTATGTTTCCAAGAGCCTCTGTTGACGAATTTAAAGAAGAGATAATCTCTGCGACTGTTCTTATCATGGTAGCATAGAGGATTCTTAATACTGAATTCTATTTTATGTAAATTAATTTATAATTAAATGTAATGTTAAAAACAACATTTTAGTTTTATCTAGAAAATTTTTTGAAAAATGAAATAAAATAATAATTTCACAAATACGATTTAAGTCGGATTTGCGAAGTCATTTACAAGGTGTGGTATGAGAAAAAAGTGTACAAACTGCCAACGTTTTTAAATTATGTATAGTTTAGTATTAGATTTTTTTAATACATTTTTTTAAAGAAATTATGCCATTTATATGAGTCAAATCAAGGCATTATCAAGCATATTTTTGAAGAGCTTATGTTAAATTATTTCACTTTTTTTTAGCTAATGTAATGTTCACGGATATTAATAAATTAAAAACTAATTAAATAGAGCAAGATCCCAGGGCCCCCAGACGTTACTTATTTTCTCATAAATAATAGACACGGGATAAAGTAGTGGTCGTACACACTGTGAGTGTGTGCATACCTGCTAGCTTGGGTCGACGGCCAATTCATGCGTACCAGGCGCTAAACATTCATGAATATAGTCCTCACTTTTCTTAAAGTCTCAGGGCTGATTTTTACATATATTTTAGATAATATTGCTAGTAACTAATAATAATTATTGCCAGACACTTTCTGTCGGCGCTTACCCTTTACAGACCCTTTGATGCTCCAAAAAAATAATGAATTTTTACTTATAGTCTCAATTTTGATTTTTTTATAGGATATTTAGGAAACTGTTTATAAACTTTTGGTCAGCAGCCAGACCAACTCGAAGGGCCAAACATCCCCCTAGATACACATAAAGTGTCGTTATATGTTAGTTTTGGACAGATCGCGGGTACGGGTTATTTCAAAACTGAACTTCAAACATTGGTATTGTACCTAATTAAGAACATATTATATAAATGTTTTTGCGCACATGTTATTTATTTTGTGAAAACTATTAGAAATATTATTTTGATTGAAAAGGTGTTTACTTTATGAACATCCTTTGCATATCAATTGATATGAGAGGAAAAATAAAATGAAACGCTAAGCCTGTTGTATTTATTTCTAAACTTCCGTATATATGTCGCGATAGCCACAAAGCACCCCTGGACATAATAATTACTCACATCCGAACTTTTTTGTAACGAATATGAGCCGATTTCAGTTTTGAAATAACCCATACTCGCGCCGACAGAAAGTGTCTGGCAATAATTATTATTAGTTACTAGCAATATTATCTAAAATATATGTAAAAATCAGCCCTGAGACTTTAAGAAAAGTGAGGACTATATTCATGAATGTTTAGCGCCTGGTACGCATGAATTGGCCGTCGACCCAAGCTAGCAGGTATGCACACACTCACAGTGTGTACGAACACTACTTTATCCCGTGTCTATTATTTATGAGAAAATAAGTAACGTCTGGGGGCCCTGGGATCTTGGACTAAAATATTTAAAATGTGAACAAAGAAGTAGGAAAAATTTGTAATGAAATAAAATTATTTAATCTCAATTGTACGAAAGTGGTACTCCACCGTCACTTTAGGGTTGAGGCGGAAATTAATTGCATTAATAACGAGTTGAAGTCTTGGCGCCTAAAACATAACTTTTGCACGAGATCGTTGCAATTTTGTATAAAGAAACAAAATTTATAAGGCGGAATTTTATTGCGTCCGCCCCCGACTCAACCCTTGACAGTAGTCAAATGAAATCGATACCTAAGTCTACTTATTTCGACGCTACTCGCGTTTAATAAAAACCTTAAATTACCATAAAATACATACATTATCTAATTTCTTTATAATTTCATAATTCGAAAACTAAGTTTCCGTTATATAAATTTCATTTATTTAGACGAGAACTGTAACATTAATATTCACTATGATTTTATTATTACTGCGTTCACTCACTTAATGGTCACTTCGGTCGCACTGTTGTGTCTCTTATTTGTGTATTATCGTGGAAATGTGTGATCACAAATTAAAGTTATACACATGATCACTAACTTTCGCAATGGTCGCGTTCGACCACGGTTATGGCACACATTTTGGGGTCATGACGCGCGATCAGCTGGTAAGTTGTGCTCGCATTAGTCGCTGGTGCAGAACGCACGCGATTAGCAATGCAATGATACAGTGAGAACTGTTCGACAATCCGGCGGAACCGGTCTGCATTGCCGCCGGACGTTCGCCTGCGAAGGAATACAAAATTAAACCATTCATTCCTAATTTGTATATAAGACATCATTTATATCTTAAAACATGAAAATCACGTGTGAAGATATTTATTTAAGCTAATCTTCGAAACAGCCTACAGATTTCAATGAAATTTTAATGTGTTAGCATCCTTGTTTATAGCGGTTTTCGGTGAAAACCGTTTCAAAATCCGTTGGCGGTTTAGAAGAAGTTCGCAGAGAAACATACAGAGGCGGAGAGCGATTTAAATTTTTTTAAATTAAAAGTGGCAGACAGGCTGACGGTCCACTTGATGGTAGGTGGCTACCGTCGCCTAAGGACACAAGCAACACCAGGGGCAGTACATGTGCGCTGCCGACCTTGCAGGAATTTGTTTACTGCTCACTTGAAGAAGCCCATATTGTAGCTAGATGGCAACACCTTAGGGAACCCTGAAAGGAAGACTGTTCTAAAGATCGCGCGTCCGTGGGATAAGGTTTCTACTCATTCGAACTGTGGGCAGCGGCACTTTATCTTAAATGGCACTTTATTTTATTTGTATTAGATACAAACATAGATGTATAAATGGTTTCAGCTTAAAAGATATTATTTATAAAGATATGGGACGAATTTGAGAGCTAAAACTATTAAAATTATAAAATGAAACACGACCAACAACTTTCGTCAATAATTTTCAGACTCCAAATGGTACATTGATTCCCCATATGGGAACTAAAGTGGAATATATTAAGACAAGATGTTGCCATAATTCAGTATCTATAAAATGATAATAGAAATTTGATTTATTCTATAAAATTAATACAATTAGTGACCGTAACCAAATACAACTAAGGGATGTTCAGAGACTTGCAAAAGATACAGATCTCACTATCATGCCTCCAGTATGTTATGACGCACTACCCTAGTACTGTCGACTTTGTTAGTCATAATTAGGGGGATCAGCCAAAGTACTCTCTCTCCCTCTCTCTCTCTCTATGAACACGTCCAATGCTATTGCAAAACTGACATTGAATTAACACGTCAACATTCTCATCAAGGCTTCAGTAGATCGAAATATTTGGATGGTAGTATTGAAAACCATAAAAGTCAGAAAACTACCATACTTTGGGCATATCATGGCGGCGATAAGTATGATCTGCTGCAGCTGATCATGCAGAATAAATACAAGGTATACGCAAGTCGGGCAGACGACGTACTTCTTGGCTCAAGAATCTCCAATGCTATGGCTGAACTGCCAGATCGCTGTTTCGAGCCGTCGCTTCGAGGTTTAAGATACATAACTATGATGATAACCGACCTCCGATAGGAGATGACACAGACAAGAGAAGATAGTATAGTCTCTATAGGTACCACTATAGTTGAGGCCAATTGTCACTAAGATTTATGTGGTTAATTAGGTCCAAAAAATTGTAGTTTTATAGAATATTTTAATTTTAAAATATTCATTTATTATCTTAATTTTTTTATTTTAAATTTAATCAGGTTTTTCATATTATTAAATAGCGAGTGAAACCACGGGACACAGCCAGTTAGATATAAAGTAAGAAAGCATTAATATTTTCTTTGGTCAATTAGCGTTCAATCTAAAAGTGAATGAAAGTAAAATGGTGATACATTGATACTTTACCATTGAGTACGTGGACTCGTACCGATGCCACCTCCGCATTGGACGGTGAACAGGAATACCTGCCCGAGTCGGCCGGTGCAGCATCCTGCACCAGCAGGTATGAAGTGGTCGCGGCTCCCTTCTCAGTCACCACAGAGACCCCTCCACGCGACGAATCATACGATATCACCTGCTTTACATACCATAAACATAATAAATGTAGCGACATTTATTTTACGACTAGCTTACACTATTAGATTTTTAACCGTATGTCGATTATTATAATTCAAGTATTATGTCCTTTCCCAAGAAAACCCTTATTAAGTAACTCCAAAACAGTCTGGAGCTCCTACAGAGTATATATTTTTTATTTGGAAGCACTTTATTAATTAAACAATATTTTAATTTATCATAATCGCAAGCGTCCTCTGTTGGAAGAGCGTCACTATATTAGGTTTTTCATCTGTGACTTTGACCGGCCCATGGGCGTTTCGACCGTAATCTGCTCTTTTTTGTGTGCGCTGAAATATTTCAATGGGGTTAAAAACTGAAAGCTAATTGTAGGTGGCGCCACTGTTGAGTGATCCTAATTCGCCCCCATATTGCGTTTTTGGTTCCCTGTATTTACCAGCGAATTTGCCTTTATTTCTACAAAAATGTATTTGAGATAGAGTGTTAAGCAGTTAAAAGAACAGTTGAGGAAAAGAAAAGCATCTACTGCACATAACTTCGAATATTTAGTCTTCTCCCAATTTTTTCTTCGTAAAGCTTTTATCTATTGTTTTCTTCTTTTGAAATCTTTAGGGAATATATGGATTCCCGTCTTTTTGCAATCCAAAGCTGAACATAAGCGTCATGTTAATTAAATAAATTCAGTTATTTTTGTTTGTTTACAAAATTACTATGGAAAATGACAGTTATTTGTCAAATTTGGGGAACACACAACAGTGCTGCCATCTGAAGTGAGCAAAAGTCAGTTTTTTACCCCATTGAGTGAGTTGAAATGGCTCTTATCCGTGTTAATTTGAAGTTGGTTAAGGACAAATTTTTTTTTTTTTTTTGAATCATTATTGCTCCATCATATATCGCATTGCACATTACTTTGCTAATACTCGTATATTATTGGCAGCTTATTAAAATAATGCAATACTTTAAAAATATATCTGGTTTTGGGCTTTTTAGTAGTTAAGGACACTGACAATTTGGCGGCAGTAACCACCATCGTGAAATAAAAGTTCGTATGATGTTGTGTTTCGGTGAGCAGAGATGCTAAATGCCATTCTTCTAACCACGCTTTATCACTTATTCTTTATACTATCAGGGTTTTTAGATGACGGTAGCAACCTACTATCAATTCCTGTCTAAGCCTGTCTAAGTTTTTTTTTATAACAAATGATCGTCAAAACAAATTCGAATGCAAAATGCCTAATAAGATCATTAATATTCAAAGTAAAGCTTCCGAAGTAATATCGAGAGAGTGACGCCTGCGCACATATGGCGGAGTGCGGTTCAGAAATTAATATATCGCTTTAAATTTATAATATCTGTGACAAAGTTTTGTTTTGCGAGGCGTGACCTAATTTAGATTAATTTCGTGGAGGCGGCTGGCTTCGGCATTGCTAGCGGTAAACCTGCTGAAAGCAAAATTGTTAAGATATACATAGGTAAACGACTACGACTAGTTTAATTATTGCGGGTAACAATTCTTTAAAAAAATCGAAGGAAAACTAAGAAAATCTTTACTTTTTTGTTTGAAGTTATGAGTTATAAAAATATAAACAGTGCAACCTTTGCAGTAATAATAATTGCAATGACAATTTATTGTACCCATTTTTTTGTAAAAAAAAATATTTTAAAACCTAACCTAAAAACTATATATTTAAAGTCAAATAACTGTATTGCGCAATTAACTATCAGTGGATACTAAATTAATGTAACAAGAAGCTGATATTTAATAGACCAACAATGTATGGAAGATGGTCGGTCTTCTCACAAGCAATATGATGAATTCTTTTGCACTTCTTATTTTTTTTACGGTTTTCATCGTGCATAAGACTTTCTTTAATTTCTGCTCGCGTACTAAATACAATTGGGGAAAACATAATCGTGCGGTTTAAAAAAAATTTAAATTGCTTATGGTTGATTTCAAAATGATTTTTCCACACGTATTTTAGAACTGGCAGGATAGTGTTATGCGTTTAAACATTTATTGAATATTTGTTGTTCATATAATTTTTACATGCGTTGAATTTTTTATTTACGGAACCATACTTCTTTCTTGACGAAAGGGTTTACGTGCTTTTCTGTACCCTTAACAAAGTGTATGCAAAATTTCATGGTGATCGACAAAGTTATTTGGAAGTTTTGCGATTTTTTGCAAACGAACATTTAATTTTTATATAAATTTAAACATAATGATTTTATACACAATGATGCATTTTAAATGCATATAAAAATGCAGAAGTTAATGGCGTAAATTAACTTGTATCTCGAAGCTGCATAAGTACGTGAAATTTAGGGTTAAGTATTTTAAAAATTGTTCGTCTTACCTAAGTGTTGCAAGAGTTTCGAATGGGATTTTCTCATTTACTATTAAATTATATTTATCAATGCTGTTCCCACTTTTCATGGTCACCATACTAGCGGTTTCCAGAGTGAGAGGTGCGGGTTGGGGGGAGGGGAGTTATTTGAATTTGTATTATCCTAATGAAGTATGCTATTTACGCCAAAATTACTCATTTCCATGCTGGCCGTATACACTGATTAGTGTAATTTGAAAGCGGACTGTACTCGTAGTGGCATTGTACACTTTATTAAGTGTAAGTTAATTCTAATTCATAGTTAAGTGTCGTGCAATTATACCAAGACGATATATATATATTTTAGAATTAGTATTGTACAAATTATAATAAAAAAATAATAGTTAATTATTATACATAAAATTAATTTTTATGTAAAATTATTAAGTAAACATTACTAATTACCATTATTTTATAAAATTAAACATTTATAAAATACCAGACACTGGCCCTAGATTCGCACGGACCTATTTTTCTTCCAAATTAATTTGTACCTAGATAAGTATGTGTATATTAGGAAAATTATGTACACAAACCATCTCTGTTTATCGCTATATTCATTAATGAAAACCCTATCAAAATCCGTTGCGTCGATTTGAATATAGTGTGATAGTTTAACTGGATAAAACTATAGGAAGCTGGATAAAGATTTATGAAGATACGCGGAAGAAGACGCGAGTAAAAGCTGGTTATTCAATAAAAATAGGCGTTATTGTATAATTGTTTTGTTCATTCACAATAAATTAAAAAGTAACTATAATTTATTTATAGTTAATTGTACGGAAAGATTAGTCAGTGAATGTACTCGTATATTAGTTGCAGATTAGCTCTTTGCATTATTACAGATTTAATGTATATCACGATGAAAACGAACGCGTTGCAACGGAAACTACACGCTGATTAACGTTGGATTATATCTAGACCTATTTTGCAGATATCAACTATTAAAACTACATTAATGGTCTTCGTTACAGCGTTTCATTTGCTGCCGAGAGATGATAAGGCTTTTAGAGGATTGGAAGCCTTATCATCTCTCTTAGTATTGTAATTTACATGCAAATTACAATACTAAGTTTTTCAACGTTTACTATTTTATTTCATTGAACGTCGGCAGACAGGACGATCTACTTGATTGTAGGTGGCTACCGTCGCATATACGAGTAAGACAAGCAACGCCACAAGTGCTGCAAGTGCTCTGTCGACTAAGGATTAAGGATAAGGGATAAAAAAAGTCTCGACTAAGGATAAGGGGAACTGTGCTTTGGCATTCCTTAGACTCAGTTCACACCAGAAAGCGACGCGCGCGCTCTTTTTAAGATAGCAACAGAATACAAAACTTATTTACTACAAAAAAATGTATGCACTTTACTATCTATACGATAGATGAGGCATTGAACTATTCGCTAAGGTCAAAATGTTGAAATCTCAAAAAGTGCACATAGCAGATTTTAATTTCACAACGACGAGATGTCACATTTCCAATTTGATAACTTTAGACTTTAAAACTTCGTCAATTGGCTGTGAAATCGGTCAGCAAATTTGCCATGCAAATTATACACAGAGGTAATGCAGCCAAAATGCTCGAGTCCTAATGGCCTCAAGCTATTTACGATATGATAATTTGTAAACATAAGGATCAATTTCATTTGACACCGGTCTGGAAGGAGCGAGGATGTTCGAGACTTTCGGTCGGCGCGAACGCTTTTGCCAGAACGTTCCATAGTTAGTCGTAACAATAACATTTTTCTTTATATTAATTTGATTTTCTATTTTTAACATCCTATACATATTTTTATACATTAAGCCCACTTATTCTACCACACATTATTATAAATTGATACTGCCACTTGCTAAGTAAAAAAAAAAATATTTTTGTTCTAAATAAATATTTTATTTAAAAAAATATAAGGGAACAAAAAAGGGACTGGAAGGAAATCGCAGTAGGATCAAGTCATATCCAAATTTAACATAGATAAATCCGTAGGGCATAATCTATATATAAAAATGAATCTCCATTTCCCTTGGCCACGGCATCACGCGTGAAAGGGTAGACCGATTTTAATACGGTTTTCGCTAATGGAAAGAGGGATAAACGGGGAATGTTCTTATAAAATGCGGATTGACATTTACTATTATTTATATGAAACAGCAACGAAGGAGCTTTCTTAAAAGTTTCTCTTGATATAAACAGCTTTCCAAACCGGCAGCATAATTTGTTTCTATCGTATTTGACGATCAATAAATAACTATATAAGTTTACGTAAATAAATAAATAATAAATTGAAAAATACAATAAAACTTTTCCTGTTTACAATATGAATATTAATAAGAGGTTATAACATGAACTCTTCCAGTTTAGAGATAGGTATGTTAAAATACATTTATAAGATTATAAGATTAGCAAGCAGCAGTATACTTCCAAATCAAAAAGAAACTAAAAGTAAAGAGTAGATAATAAATGTGAATAATTACTTTGCGTCCGCTCACCTCGTCTTCATGGTACCAGAATATATAGGCGGGAGGTTCTGGACTGAACTGGATCAGACAGGTTAAGTTGATGGTGGACCCAATGTCCACATGCAAGTCTGGACCGCCCAATATTCGCGCTGAAGGCACTGAAACAAACAAATAAAATAATTAAAGCTGTCATTCATTGCTTGACGTTCATACTTTTTAAATCATTTCCTTATTGTGTCAAAATAAAGTAATCTTCTATCTTCTTTTTATATATAAAAATGAATCCCTATTTCTCCTGGTCACGGCATCACGCGTGAACGGGTAGACTGATTTTAATTCGGTTTTCGCTAATGGAATGAGGGATAAACGGGGAATGTTTTAGGGTAATAAAAATTGCACGCCGGGCGAAGCCGGTGGCGGGCCGCTAGTTATAAATAACATTTTTTCTTTTAATACATCAGTTTTCCCTTTGACAAAGGCTTTGGAATAATCTCATTAAGGCTCGAGTCTCCTAAAAATTAGTGTTCTTGCATAATTTACAGAAAATAAATGTTTTTTTACAGTTACTAACAAAAGAATAAATGAAATATATTTTACATTTATTGAAAGTGATGGATTTGAAATTTCAAAAACACTTTTTTAATTTTATTTTGATGCACATTTTAATAGCTCTATTGGGCGTTAAAAATGCCTCTATTTAGGTTGAACGCGTTGAAGGTCTCATTGAAGCACATGCTACGTAAAAATTATAACAAAAATACGAAATATATTCAGTTTACATTTATTCTCATATCGTTAGCAATAATCTAAACTGGTTACTTTTTTGATAAACGCTTTAGTTTTCTTATTTAAAGAGGTTTAAAAAGTTGTAGTTTCATGAATTTTACCACTGCAAATACATATATTTTTCTGTTGAAAATTTTTTTTAATGCAGTCGCTCTTAAAACCACTTGATAATGACCTATTTTTTAATAAATTAATGAAAAAAAAATACAAAAAATATTTTTTTTTATGTACTTTTTAATAATTGCAATTCATAACAAAAAAGACGCGTGAAAGTGCGCTTAGTTCGTTTGCTAAGGTAGAGTCGCAAAGCGAGACCGGAGCCTTAAGTGCATTTCTTTTCCATAATACACTTGTTAAGTTTCTTCACATAGATGCAACAAAGTTTATTTTCCATAACAACAGATCGCCGCAGCGGGCGCGCGTCTGTCTGATGGTATGATTCGTGTTCATATCATAGACAGGGCTCACATTTGCGTTGTATTTATGTACAAATACAAAGTAGCTATAAGCTTTAATAAGAATAAAGAAATATAAACTGAAATATTGTACTGTACCCTTTCCTTGATAGTTATTGATTAATGTGTTTTTCTCATCACCTCTTTGAGAGATCTATAGTGTTGTTTCTTACAGCTTTTTTTAAATTAATTTTCCTGTATCTTACAAGCATATTATGTGTAAATTCTGTCATTGTTCTGTGTCATATACCTACTTTAAAAAGAGTTCAAAGAAAAATATGCATATAAATGTGTTAAACGATTATAAAAATTCTTTATCTGAGGATATAAATCTTGCTTAATTTACTGAAACTATATAATATTTAGTTTGGGTCCTTTAGGCAGAGTTCCGAGCATGCTGGCTGCATTACTTCTGAGCTCGCTAGAGATTTCGACTAAGCTTTAATAATGAAAAAAAAGAAACGAAAAATTTAATTAACCCTTTGATGATTAATACATATGTGTTATGTATAATATGCATACTTAGTAAATAAACAGCACTCAAAAATATAATGTAATAAAATAATTAAAAGCATTATTCAGAGGGATACGTTCATTAACCCAATACTCGTGTATAAAGAGGGGATGCGTGTGGAGATGATTAACTTCGTTAATTAAATGACATTAATTTGTGAGAATTGTGATTTATGAGAAAAAAACTTTTTTAAACTTCTCAATTTAGAAACGAACACTGGTCCTGGCAGTGAAGGTTATTGTTTCTTTTATATATGACTAGCTTTTGGTAGAGACTTCGTCCATGTTCCTTTTCTTAGAAATATGTTTATTGTTAGGTGTTGATGTTTTTATTTAGATAATACCTCGGAAACAGTACTTGTTTTCAGGGCGAAATTAAGCTATAACGTACCCTGTACCCCTGAGAACGTGTATGCAAAATTTTATAGTGATCGATAAGCATTAGAATGTCATAATTTGTAAAATAACATTTTTTTAAGGTGGAGACAAAAGCTAAATACTTAAAATATCCATACAACACAATTGCTTTGAAAAAATAATTATATATATTTTACTTAAACATGTGAAGAACCAATTGTATTAATTAGAAATTGAAACTCCACATAAAAAGTTAGAACACAAGAAGAATTTGACTTTTATTGAAAATTCTCTCGAAAACGGCTTATTGCGCGCATATGAATCCTGTACCTATTAAGAAGTTAATGTCAGTTTAAAAAAATGTATAAATAATTTTTTTTTGTGTATTGTTCTAACGGTAAAAACAAAAAAACACAATTTCTAGGCCTGTTGAATTGTGTCCGCCGCCAGCGAGTTCTAATGTAAATGTCATTTGCCCAAGTGAAGCCCTTAAGCATTGAGTATTTATAATCTAAAGAACCTATATATATGAATAGATAAAGTAAGCGAAAAATAATTTATTTAATTTAAGTTCAAAATTTAATGTGTTGCCATCAATACGACTCGCTCCGGGATCCTTTCATCTTAGCTGATCTTTTTCTATATCCCTGACAAACGGAGCACTTAAGGCGTGAAAATTAACGAGCAAAAAAAAATCACTTTCGCATTTATAATTTTTTACATAAACATAAGTTCTTATGTTCTTGCATAAAGACGGGACTTTTTAGTTATCTTATAACATCAGATGCTTCATCTCAATATTCGCCCGCATGTTACGGCTTATCATCGTATTAGGCTACGGCCTATCGATTGACAAACGTTCAGGTATAATTATATGGGTACTATATGAATACACATAGATATGCGAGTACTTATAGTGTGTACATACATGGAAGTGACAGAAGGGATGGGTTGGAAGGGGTGCGACACATTTGCAGTTCACTGTTCTCATTATACTCGGCTGAATGCATTTAGTTTCAAGTGGTACGTATGTGTATCATCGTTCCGCGGTGGGTACTTGTTTGTTTTGTATCCTAATGCGGAGCTCGCAAAATATTACTCTCTATTGCTGTGACATTTCTGCATGTTTTAACCTGGCTGCAGTAACCACCCCCTTGCAGAAGACCACCGTGAATTATAATTTGTAAAAGTTCGCGAAGAAAGTTCAACGAGATTATAATACTTAATTTTATATTATGGACATAATATGTAATATATAAAATTCTCGTGTCACAGTGTTTGTAACAAATCTCCTCCGAAACGGCTGGACCGATTTTGATGAATTTTTTTTTGTATATTTGGTAGGTTTGAGAATAGGTCGTAAAGTATTTTTCACCCTCCTACCCCCACCCCCCCATTTTTAATCGCGATTTTAGTATTTTTGGATGAAGATTATTCAAATAATTTAACCGTCGTTCATTGAAGTGAAATGACGCGTCACTTTAACACATTATTTTGAAAATAAAATTTGACCCGATAGGTGGCGCAGAATTATTTTCGGATTCTGGCAGGACAACGTCTGCTGTGTCAGCTAGTAATATATATGTAAATAAGAGGTATATATAAGCAACGCTAGAGATTTTTAGAGAAATAAAACACAGAATTAAAGCCTGTCCTTTGGACCATAATGGAGATGGTTCAGTTACGATTCTGGTGTCGAGACGAACATTTAGAGTTTTGGCATTCAGCCACGTCGCGTTTGAAAGGGTCTCCCATGAATTCGAAGAGATTGCGTGTCATAATAAATAGGACATATTTAAATTTAAATAACATAAAAAAAATACATTTTTTAGTATTTAATCTGGCAGCAGTAACAGTTAAAGACAACCGTTTAATAAAAGTACATGCGGAGTTGTGTTTGAGGTTGGGTGCGTGAGTAATATGATGTCATTATTTAATACTGAAGTAATTGACAGGAAATAAAGACTTGCCATAGAGCTGTCTCTACTTTCAAGCTTTGAATCAGTGCTAGCGGGATAAGTATTCTAACTTTTAAATTCTGCAGCGCACATAAAGGGTATTTTGAAATGTTAAATGAGATGAAAGCAAAGAAGGGACTGCTCATAAATGTGCGTCAACACGTTCCCGCCTCATGATGACTTTGAAGAGTACTAGAGGAACACTTCACAAAGCGACGCATAATGGGTTACACGTCATACTATATTATATTGTTCGCAGCGAGTCATTTAAGAGATCGTACAGAAATTAAGCGCGGTCCATTACAATTTCATATACACGAAATGGCGACCCGGCCCCGGCTTTGCAAGGTAGCCGAATTTTTTTCGTAAATGCTTTTTACATTATGTAAAACCGTGTCAAAATCCGTTGAGTGGTTTATATGAAATTAGCGCAGAGAGGCGGAGAGCTGCTTCATTAAAATATGCTAACAAAATTAGTTTTTTACTTTTATGAATAATGCGCACTGCTAACGATTGGAACTCCCTGCTGGCGTCTGTATTTCTGACCTTCGTGGTGAGCTCGCTCCATAGTCGGCCTCAACTTTCTTTAATAATAAAAGAAAACTTTATAAAGAAACTATTATAATAAAGAAACTATAATATAGAATAAAGAATACTATAATATAGAACTATAATATAGAATACTATAATAAAGAACAAATTTTGTCAGACAGGCTGACGGTCTACTTGATGGTAGGTGACTACCATCGTCATCTATAACACAAGCAACACCACGGGTGCAGCACGTACGCCGCCGACCATAGTGGAATTAAGGATAAGGGATTAGGAAGGGGGATAGCGAAATGGTCTCTGGCATCATTTACTCGCTCAACGAAACACAACAGCACACATGCTGTTGTTTCACGGTGGCCTTTTCTGTAAGGGGGTGATTAATACTGTCGTTAAACAGAAATATTTTAATCAGTTTATTTCAAAGCCTGGATTATTTCTGGATTATCAGTTTATTTCAAAGCCTGAACGCTGGATTCAGGCTTCTTCTAACCGGAAATATACTTACCTACTGGAAAATAATGGGGATGCCTATATTCAGCAGCCTATATAATGGGGACCTCCATCCTACGGTTGAGATAATAATGGTGTTGTGATGATGAAAGATGAAGATTAGACATGAATCAATGAACAAGTAAAACGCTAATATCAATGACATTAATTATTTTCTAAGAGTTTGTCTCAGTTGACCCATATCAGCGGAATGTCATTCTTTATTTTCATTTTACGCTTCTATTGACTCGCGAAAGAGAATATGTGTTGGTAAGCAATTTCGTTTTAATTTAAATTGCAACAAATTCTTATGATTAAAGTGTTAGCAGATATTTTGCGTTATAAGTTCCAAGCTTTACTAATTTGTAATGTAGTTTTATTAAAATATAATCTTTAACTAATGAAATATAATCACACGGCCTGCCCAATTTATGATTGCGAAACACACACTCTATTGCTTTATCAGTACTAAAGAAATTATTTTCATAAATTTAGCTTGAGTAATTTTTAAGAGATTTTAATAGCTGCAGTAACCAACCACCCCTTACAGAAGACCACCGTGAGTAACAGTAGTGTGTGCTATTGTGTTTCGGTGAGTGAGTAAAGGATACCAGAGCCCATTTCCCTATCCCCTCCTAATCCCTTATCCTTAATCCTAATGTAGTCGGTAGCGCACTTGCAGCACATGTGGTGTTGCTTGTGTTATATGTGTAGGCGATGGTAGCCTCCTACCATCAAATGGATCGTCAGCCTGTCTGCTGATCTTAAGATAGGCGGTGGTATCTTAAGATAGGGAGAAAAACTTAAGATACCCTATAAGTTTTTATGGGTTATTTTCTGAATTTTGGAAAGAAGAATGGAACACAACTCTTCGACGACGCAGGGTATGTTCTCCGAATTCTTCGAAGCACTCTCGTGACATGCTAAAGTATTGAAAAAAATCGATTTTCATATGATAAAAGCTCTTGGCATAAACGATGATATTCTCCAAAATCGTACCTCCTTACTTCGCGTACGTGATAATGCATAGGTATACAACAGTAACAACTCATCTTCCGAGTCGCTGGATATAGTAACGGATACTGAATTAGGTTAGGTTGAGCGTCGAAGCCGTTCAAACACAAAGTACGCGACTGTACGCGCGCTAAGTACGCCTCCTGTTTGAGCAGCCTTTATATTTTCACGTCACTTCGACCTCTTTTTGAAGTCGGAAATTATATTGTTATCAGTACAAAGGGGGGCCGGTAACAAATTGCCTGTAGGTGCAATAGTGTTGCGACATCGGGGTAATTAACCGTTTTCTTTCATTTAATTGCTTTTTAATGGTGGTCCGGCATAAATCATGGAAGGAGTAGCGCAAACGTTAGTGTAATAGTCGCATTAAGGCGTTAAAAATTCAATAGTAAGTTTAAAAAAAAATTACCCCGGGAAACGAGTAAGAGGTCTGTAAAAAATAATAATAATAGTCTCCTGTTTAAAATGATTATAGCCAATAAAGTGGTTAAAATATTTAATAATAAGTAACAAGCAGTTTTAAAAAGTTTCAGTATAAATTACAAACTGTAATTATCACTCCTTAAAGCGTTATTTAAGAACCTAATAAAATAAAATAAAATACTAATAAATAAAATTGAAGTGTATGTTTGTAATGTCTTATAGGAATAGGCATCTTCTGGGTGAGCTCGCTCCATCTTCGGCCTCATCCTTCCTACATGGATAGATGCTGGTCAAGAGCAAACCCATCTATAATAAAAAAAAAATATATATAACATAAAAACAATTTTTAAAATTTTTGTCTATCTGTCCATTTATTCTGGCTAATCGTTGAAACGGTTGGATCGATTTTAACGAGACTTTCACTGGCAGATAGCTGATGTTATGAGGAGTAACTTAAGTTACTTTTATTTTAGAAAAATAATAATAATAATAACACATATACATAAATAGTGTCAGCCGCAACGAAAAGGGGCCGGGTTAAGCAAAATAAAAATTGAAGAAATATATATATAGAAATATACCAAATAATACGCTAAAACTAACATAAAAATAGCGTTTATGGAAACTTGTTTTTGTGTTTGTACTTCTTTTAGCCGTATAAAAAACTTAACTAGCAATGCAAATAATTGGATTGTTCCAAGAGAATTCGTCCGACGTGCATGGCTCATTTCGGTTAATACTGTAATTTATGTTACAATATTTTGTGGGCAGCCAAGTTATGGCGAAAATAGTTTGCCATTAAAGCTCTTTGTTGCGACTTATTGTCCTAAACATACACTTCATAGATTTTTAGTTTTATGTACACATCTATACATATAGTAAAATCGTAAACAAGCCGTGTCCGTACATCAAAGATTTTTCAAAAAAACATTTTGTACACGTTGTACTTATGTTAGAGGTCAAAAACATAGTTTTTAGAATTTTTGTCTGTGCGTTTGTACACGCTAATCTCTGAAACGGCTTAACCGATTTGAATGCGGTTTTCACTCATGTATTGTAGCAAGCTTCCCGTAACAATTAGTGTTTGTTTTATTCCAATCGGTTTACAAACAAAAAAGTTATGTAAATTTAAAAATCATGTCCAAATTTTTTTCGAAAAAATGCAATAAAATAACTTTTGAGTTGAATTGGCTGAAACTTTAGTTAAATATTATCATCTGTAAAACGATGATGTTTGAAAGTTTATATAAAGTTAAAAATTGTTAGTTTAGGTGATTTTGAGAGTTCCAATTGAAGTTGACCTCAGATCTGATATGATCAGTCATATTAAGTAGGGTTCAGCTTGGGCTGATAACTCATCGTATATAATAAAATCGTTCTTTGCCTACTATGCGTTTGTGCACGCTAATCGCAGAAACGGCTAATAGCAAGCTTCCGGTAATATATAGTGTATATCTGTTTACAAACAAAAAAGTTACACGTTATTCCGAATACCACGCGTACGAAGTCGCGGGCACACTAGTTATAAAATAAAATCGCATTCCGAATCTGTTTCTCCGCTAATTTCTTCTAAACCACTCAACGGATTCTGATACGATTTTCACTAATGGAACTCGAAAGAGTGATAATAGAAGAAGGTTTATGTGTATAATTTGCAGAAATTGCAGAAAAAAATACCATCCGTGCAATACCGGGGGCACTCTATATTTTTGGAGTTTACCTCCTTAAGAATCGATTTTCATATAAGGCCCACAGTATGGAAATTTTATGAGTAAAATTAATACAAGGGTTACCTAAAAAGCGTTACGTTATCTGTCACTGTCACTTTGAAATCTGAGTGACAGCTCTACCCAAATCCGATAGATGTCTTGCTTCATCGTAGATTAAAAATACATACATACTTTCAGTATTATAATGGTGCACTTACCCTCTTTCCTATTGCATAGTCAAATTGTACTTAAGGGGGCACTTTCCAACTCGAACAGCTTACTTATTCCATACTACGTAATTGCATGATTACTCATTAATTATAGGTCGCAGCAATACATAAAAAAACATGACATTTCTGGGACATAATATGAAGGTTTGCATGGCAACAAAAAACTAAAACTAATTTTATATCTAGTATAATTAATTTCTAAAATGTGCAGAATTTGTGACATTTTCGCGGGTTGAATTCTTGTAGTTACTGACTAAAATCCAAAAATATTTTTCCATGGAAACATCCCACCTATAATGTACATTTGAAACTGGGATGTCAATAGCTACCATCTATAAAGGTTTTTCTAAAATATTGGAATTGCTGGCGTATGTTTTATTATTTTCGCGAGTTGAATAAGTAGCGCGAATGTGTTTTGTCGCATTCTGTCTTCGGTTATTCGCATTATAGTAAGTTGAGACAAAAAATACTCCCAAATACCTATTACTGAGTTCCCACGCTCGTACAGCGCCACCTTAAGGAACTCCGGCGTGCGTCGGAGCTGACACATTTTTTTATACAGTGCAAAATAATCGGTGGTCCCAAAGGCGCTTATTTGGTAGGTTTTGCGCTAGAGTGCGCCAACGGCACTTAAACTCACTCGGCTGCAAATTGGTTTAATTGCTTGGCTCTTTGTTGCATTAGACGAGGAGTTTCTTGCGACGTGTGTATAAGGGGAATATGAGGGGAATTAAGACCTTGTCGCTCGCATACAACGAGATTACAGCTCGTTCTAAAGTTTTAATTGCAAACACAATCTGTCACAAATTGTTCAACATATCGCGGAGTCGTGTTATTTGATGAAACTTCACGAATATAGATATCATATTTCACGAATTGTTTTAAGTATTTTAGACGTTATGAAGAAACAAAAAATAGGCCATTATATTTAGTGCATACATAAGGCCTAAATTATTTTTTCCCAATCATCTGTAAATGTGAATTTAATTTATTACTGAAACAAAATTTCAGTTAAAAAAATTGTAGAAAAAGACATTTTTAATTAATCATAATATTTTTTACGATTACTTTAATATGAATCAACTTAGGAATTTATTACTGTATTTATCGCGTAGTTAGTGGCTACTGGGACCGATTATATTATGTTTTGTTCCCGTTGGCCACAGCATAGTTAACAACCACTAGGTGGAAATAAATAACGACTAGGTGTAATACCAATTGGTAGAAAAATCGCAAACGAGCCATTTAGTACATGAAAAATAAAAAATTAAACGGGACGAGTGCGAGTTGAACTCGCGTGAAGAGGGTTCTGTACGACGTTACCTATCCGCACAATATTGAATGATTTACCATGTTATTTTAATATCACGGACTTCTTATAGGTTTTCCTATAATCTATAAGTAGAAAACTAATTTCTGTATTTTTTTTTTTTCAAAATTTTAGATTCAGTAGTTTCGGAGATAAGGGGGGACAGACGGACACACGAGTGATCCTAAAAATGCTATTTGTACACGTTGTAGTTAAAAAAAATATAGTTTTTAGAATTTTTGTCTCTTTTTCTGTGCGTTTGTGCACGCTAATCTCTGAAACGGCTTAACTGATTTGAATGCGGTTTTCATTGGTGTATTGTAGCAAGCTTCCCATAACATTTACTGTTTTTTTTTTCATTCCAATTGGTTTATAAACATGTTACGCTTTTTTCCGCCACAGATGGTGACGGACAGGCGGACAATATAAAAGGGAAAAAAAATGCTTCTGGTAATAAAAAAATATATATTTAAAAAATAAAACACACAATAAAAAAATTATCAGAATACACTAAAAAACTATACACAACAAAAAAAAAACGTTAGGTAATATAAAAACGCTAGGCAATAGTTACACGCTATACCGAATATCACGCGTTGGAAATTGTGGGCTCAGCAGAATATAATAGTAGAATACAAATTTTATACGGTGAAGAAGTAAAGTGCAATGCGAACAAATGTGATTCAAGAGAAATTGTTACAAAGTTTCGGATTATGCAGCCAGCAAAAAGTTTAATTGGAACCTGGAAACTCTGTTTGCCTTAACTCTTACCGTTCCAGCCACTAAGCGATTTGTTCTCATAACAAATTATAATTAGTTCAATTTTACAGAGTTTTTTTTTCTTTTTTTTAATGTTAAGTTCGGTTGACAGGCTGACGGTCCACTTGATGGTAGGTGGCTACTGTCGCCCATAACACAAGCAATGCCAAAGCTGCTACAAGTGCACTGCCGACTATAGTAGGATTAAGGATAAGGGATTAAGATAGGGAAATGGGCTCTGGCATCACTTACTCACTCACCGAAACAGAACAGCACACGTGCTGTTATTTCACGGTGGTCTTCTGTAAGGGGGTGGTTACAGCCGCTAGACAAGCTGCCCAAATGACTGCGAGCGAAACGATTTGCAGAAAAATTACATCCGTGCGAAAATGAGGGCGGGATGTTAATTAGTACATATTATTTATAGGCTGACAGGATTGGTATATATACGTATTATTAAAGAATTTTCTTAAGGGCTTCACTTAGACAAATGACATTTACAATAGAACTCGCTGGCGGCGGAGACAATTTAACGGGCCTAGAAATGGTGTTTTTTGTTTTTAGCATTAGAACAATACGCAAAAAATATATTTATTAATACAATTTTTTAAACTGACATTAACTCAATAAGAGGCACAGGATTCATATGCGCGCAATAATACGTTTTCGAGAGAATTTTCAATAAAAGTCAAATTCTTTTTGTGTTCTAACTTTTTTGTGGACTTTAACGAAAATTCTAATTAATACTGGTTCTTCACATGTTTAAGTATAATTTCTTTTTCAAAGCAATTATGTTGTCTATTTTTTGTAACATCTTCCTTAAAAAAATGGATATTTTTAGTGTTTAGCGTTTGTATCCACCTTAATATAAACACTTTGAAAGACTATATATTTCTCGAAACATTTAAATTAGTATGAGAGTGATGCCTCTTTGGCCACACTTACCATGAAAAATTGTGGACTTATTATCAACTAATATGCGCTAGTTTCAGATATGGGCTAGTTAAACGTAGATAATTCGCTAAGCAAAATATTATTTTGTTATTTCTGTGTTTAAAAAGGAATTTCGATAAAATTTAAATAGAATATACATTCACACTTCGTACACATTCGCTGCATCAGTGCCAAAACCGGAGTTTGCTAAGTGGTGGCAATGCAGAAGTAAGTGCTCGCGGTGAATTTGAAGACGAGCTCTCAACTGCGCAGTGTGGAGTGGACGTCATTTCTCTAAAACGAAATAATAAAGGAAACAATGGTCTCTATGTAGGTGACAATATAAGATTTTGTGTATCTAAGTAGCAGACGTTGCAAGACTACCTCTGTTAGTGAAACGATTATTTGCGGCGGCCTGATCGCAAAGTGAGATACAGCACGGGTCTGCCTCATTTTCGTTCCGTTCTGTCAACGAACGACACCAATTTCACGTATAAAGCTACGAGCCATTTTCATCCTTTAATGGCATCGCGCCGACGACATTCTTTGAGCTGACATTCGGTGAGTAGGTACTAGTTGCCTTTCTGCTAGGGGAAAAGAGAATAGAAAAATTGAGTTGAAAATGTGAAATTAGATTTTTTATGAATAAGTAGTCAGACAGGCTGACGTCCACTCGATTGTAGGTGGCTATCGTAACAAGCAACACAAGTGCGGCAAGTGCGCTGCCGACTATAGTAGGATTAAGGCTAATGCGTTAAGAAGGGTTAGAGACATGGGCACTGACATTTTTTACTCACTAATCGCAGCTGTTATTTCGCGGTGGTCTTCCGTAATGTAATGGTTACTGTCGCCAGACGGGCTGCCCAAACGATTGCGTAACGCGGTGTGCCCTGCCATTACTCATTAATACGTATATCATTAAAAGTTATTTATATGTGTAAATAAACATATGAAAAGAAATTCCTTTACCTCTACATTTAATTCTTTCAGGATTGTTCCTGTTCCACTGGTATCATCATCATCATCATCATCATCTCAAGGACCGATCAGAGGCAGCCTGGATCTACCGTCGACCCGTAGCTCCTATCAGGTCGTCTGTCCACCTTGTGGGACAGGTTGACAGTCCGTCTCCAGCGGCCTTAGGCTCTTCATACATGTGTCCTGCCCACTGCCACTTCAACTTACTAATCTTCTGGGTTATGTCGGTAACTTTCGTTCATCTAGGAGTCTTTTTAATCCTGATTCGATTACGCAGTGTAATCCCAAGCATAGCCATAGTCTTACGACGCCCATAGTTAGAGACCACGTTTCAACACATATTGGTCGAAAAAATGTGTTTTAACACACTGAGGGAATTTTGCACCAGATGTCGCGGAGCTTCCCGATCGCTGCCCATCCGAGCTGGATTTGACCATTGACCTCCTATTCAAAATTGGCTGTACCTAATTGGACTGGTACTATATGCTTGGGTTTATAGGTAAATATATATTTGCCTACCGTCAAGTAGACTATCAGTCTGCCAGGGCTGTCGACTAAGGACTAAGGATAAGGGAATGTATAGGGGGAAATGGGCTTTGGCGTTCTTTACCCACTCACCGAAACACAGCAGCATACGTGCTTTAATCTCACGGTGCTTTAATGTAAGGGGGTGATTGCTGTTGTCAGACGGGATGCCGAATTTAGACTCTTAAAACTCTCTGTAAGTAACTTTTAGTAAACTCGTCTGACGAATTTAACCCAGTCTTTTACAGAAGATTACTTATTTGAGTTTTTAGTTTGTGAGAATGCTTGTAGTTGCTTATCTCTCATCCTTTGCTTATGTATCTTTTTCTGTGGTGTTGCTTATGTTGATAAGTAACGGAAGCCACCTACCAAAAAGTAGACTACCAACCCACTTATACACCTTTCCATAACAAAAAGATTTTTATCAAATTAATTTTGCTGTGTAATTTTCGAATTAAATCAAACGAAATAATTTTCCAAATAGTTATGAGTTGTGGGTTTCCGGGATGATGGCCCAGGTCTGTTGGAAATTCTTCCAAACGTTTCGTCAACAACTGCGAATTTCCAACAGACCTGGGCCATCATCCCGGAAACCCACAACTCATATGGATACCGGCCGAGAAAACCTACATTCCACTATTTTCCAAATAGTTGTTTACTGGAATCGACAGTCCGTTTTGATGTCTGTATTGTTTGTATGTCGCTTCGAACTGCTAATATGTTGAACTGCAAATTGGCGAATGGCGCGCCGGGCCCTGGCGTGTGATTGTTATAAACAATAGCAGGTGTCGCAGTTCCGCTGAGTTATTGCCACGTTAAAAAGTTTTATTCGCGCACCGGCGGAATTAGGGTGTGGTCGCTTTGACAGCGAGATTAAATATACTTGAGTGCAAGTAAATCCTATACGTATTAGCTCTTAGAGAATTTAACCAAAATTCTCTTAAGTATTAGCTACACTATTATTCAAATAACAACGCAGTTAAGGGGTCTTAAATCGAAGCTTGAATTCACAGTACACCCATAAAGTTAATTTAATGGTAAACGGTAGTTCAGTTTAATTTTCATTTATTGTATTCCGTATTTCTTGTTTTGTCTTTCTGCTCAATTTATATTATGTACTAGGAATGCATTTTTTCTTTAAACTATATAAACATTAGTGAAAACTGTATCAAAATCCGATGGGTGGTTTAAAAGAAGTTAGCTGTTTCTTAGACTTCTTTATGATATGTAAATATGTAGATAACAATATTAATAAAAAGGACTTGTGTCGTGAACCTTATGTGATAAAAATAACCTAATTTTGGACTGTAATCTTATGAAATAAATAAACTGAACAATCATGTTTTAATTCGTTATTTGAAAGAGAAGTTGTGTGTTTTTGACATTTTTGAGTCTTGTTAGATGCTTTTACTTTTATCCGAAAAATACAGTCATAAATTGGGCAGCCCTTCAAACGGCGACCTTGACGACATGGCCGAGCACACACTCCACGCGTGCTCGGCATGGAGTTCCCAGCGCCGCCCTCAACTCCCCACACTGCCAATCATGGTAAGAGTCATGATTGAGAGTGTGACCACCTAGAAAGCGGTTGCCTCCTTCTGCGCGGTCATGTCACAGAAGGAGGCAGCTGAGAGAGAGCGAGAGGAAGAGGCCGGTTGGGCAGGAGAAAGCGGGCATATCAAGCCCGTCTTTTAATGTCTTAGGGGACCTGCGCACATGGCTGGCTAGCTGTGTGTGCCTGCACAAGGTCCGCCCCGTCTGGGGATTGCCCTGGTGCCTCCGGGCAATTCCCCATTGGAGTTAGTCTAGCCAACAATGGCTAGGCTGCCCTGGGGTGGTTCGGAATTGTTGCCTCGGCAGAGCCCGGTCCATCCCTCTCGAAGGGCAAGGAGACACCGGGGAGTTTTAGTGGGTAGTGCCAGTGCCGCTATGACCTAGCATAGCATGGAGCACTGGTGACTCCCACATACCCCTACCGCTTAGCCAGCGATAGAAAATCTGTAAATGGATTTCTCCTCGAAAAAAAAAAGACCTTCAGGCGGAATCACCTTCTTAAAGATGACCACCGTGATGCCAGAGCCACTGTGATATCTTACCAAGGTCCAGTGCATTTGCATCACCCCTGGTGTTCCAGGTGTTCTAGGCGGCAGTGCTACCTACCATTAAGTGGAAGGTTAGTTTTTACATTAAAAGTTGATTTTATTTTAAATTTTACAGGTATTTTTTGTCCCGGATTTATAAGAATCTCAAAACATGTATTTTATGTCATACAAACCTTTCTCTAGATTTACACCAATAAATTGATTAGTAACAATAATAGCAAAGAAGAGAATAATTCCTGGTAGCTTCGGTGGTATGGCGTTTATTCTTGGAGAAGTCTACATTCAGCAATGCCTAGGAAAGTTAACGGCGATGAATGCGTTAAAGATACAACAATGAATTTTATGTGTATTAGAATATAATACGCTATCAGTGGTGCAGTACCCTAAAAAGTTTTATTCGCATTTTGGCCACGACAGGGCTGTACTTACACGCTAGTTTCACTTCGTTAATGGAAAATATTCATGCGCTTCCCACCCTCTTCTAACCTGTAACTTATAACAGAGACGACGAGATTAAATTATACAAGAAATTCTTTTATTTTCTGCAGAATAATATTGCGTTTGGCTTTTTAGATTATATTTTTTTCTTTACTGGAAAATGTTAAATGCGCTTTGTATAAGATTATAATAAATTTTTGGAAACTTTTGTCATTCTAACAGTAGGTACTTTTTATATTTCGAAATCACACATTTAGATCTGTTGTTTTATTAGCAATTAAAGCTTAAGGGAAAGTAAGCTTTAAAGTCGAAATCTATACAAATAATAAAATCGTAAACGAGCCGTGTCTGTTACATTAAATATTTTTTCAAATAAAAAAATTGTACAGCTTATATGTTACCGAGGTCAAAAAAATAGTTTTATTTTTTGTCTGTTTGTCTGTGCGCTTGTGCACGCTAATCTCTGAAACGGCTTAACCGATTTGAATGGGGTTTTCACGGATGTATTGTTGCAAGCTTCCCGTAATATTTAGAGTTGGTTTCATTCGAATCGATTTACAAACAAAAAAGTTACACGCTAGTTGTTGCGTAGATATTCGTAAGAATAGCACGCGTACGAAGTTGCAGGCTCAGCTAGTCCCCGAATACAATAGTCGAATACAATAGCAATTGTGCTATTGTGTCTTATCCCATTTCCTCCTTATTTTCTTTGGCGAATTTTTTTTTTAAAATCTACATTTTACATTTGCATAGAAAAGCCTTTTCTTAGGAGATTCTTAGGAAGGATTTCTTAGGAAATTTAAAATTCTTGAGCATAACACGTATAAGACACATTTTTATACACATAATCATAATAGAATGGCGCCAGATCGTTATATCCAGGCGACTCTTAAATTTTGTGTGTTTAAGGTCTTATGTCTTAATAACATAGCACCTTAAAAACTCAAAATTGAGGTGCATAATTACAAGGGTAGGTAAAGGTGATGTACTTTTATGTTTTCCTGAGTTCATGTGCAGTTTATAAGAAACTAGCTGAACTCGACCACGCTTCGCTGCGGCCCATACGGCGGCGGCGCATGGGGCGCGCGGTACTTGACACTGCTTATATATAATACTATTTATTGTAGCGTGATTTTATATAGCATATAGCCTTCCTCGATAAATGGAATATTCAAAACAAAAAGAATTTTTCAATTCGAACCAGTAGTTCCTGAGATTAGCGCGTTCAACAACGAACAACAAACAAACGAACACTCTTCAGCTTTATAATATTAGTATAGATAAAACGAGTTGTGTAAAAATACACACTGTATTATACATAATTATATTGGGATAACAGCGGTCCCTATATGTAATCCCAATCATCTCCCTCATGCTGATGCTGCAAGTGCGCTGCCGACTACATCAGTAGGATTAAGGATGAGGGATTGGGAAGGGTTAGGGAAATGGGATCTGGCATCCCTTACTCATTCACCGAAACACAACACAGCACGCGACTGTTACTTCACGGTGGTTTTCTGTAAGGGGGTGGTTACTGCCGTCAGACGGGCTGCTCAAATGACTGCGAAACGCAGTGTGCCCTGCCATTACTTTCCAGATCCAGAGAAGAGCCAACTTTGAAAAGTTAATTCCCAAGATGACCCAGCCGGGAATCGAACCCGGGAACCCTAGAACAGAACATTAGAGCAAGTGCCCTAACCACCAATCCAACGGGCTCGTCAATTATATTTTACAGTAGTCTTATGTAAAGGGGTGGTTACTGCCGTCGGACGGACTGCCCAAATGACAGCCAAAGGCATTATTGTCATTAAAAGGTATCCCATACATTTCCATGAAATTCCTTTGCTGAAAATATCTCTTTAATGCCATTGCATTCGCGTTCCAATGGTACTATAGGCGAAGGTAGTCCAGCTACCCTCAAGTAGACCATCGGTCTGTCTGCTGCCGTTTCCTACGAAAAAATGCGGAAACCATATGTCGTGTAAGCTGTAGGGCAAAGAAGCGCTTGTTAATTGATTTTTCCGGACTATTCGCAATAAACAGAAAATATGGGGTAATAAATTAATTCCACCGTCGTTTCATATTCGGTGGAATTAAGGGTATATTTTATTGTTTTTTTTTTTTGCTCGATTTTCGCAGTAAACGCACATTAATAATACTCGAAGCTATGTTATTCTTTTTATGCAACCAAATGTCTTTAATTAACACTCCGACTTTTGAAATGGCTTACACTTGAGGCACCTTGCGTTCTATTTTCAAGTGACACCGTCGAAGCTTTTAATTGGTGCATTTGGATTTTCCTTCGCGACACATGGTGAGTCTTTCACTAGAATGTTAACAGTGGAAGTCTAATTAAAAGTTGCAAGTGTAATTGGTCTGCCACTTCGCCTCTCATTATACCCATCCCAGGTTTCGCACGGATGCAATTTTTTCCCGCATATTATTGCACAAACCTTCCTCTTTTATCACTCGTTCCATTAGTGAAAACCGCATCAAAATCAATTGGGCAGCTTACAGGAAATTAACTGAGAAACAGACAAAGAAGGATAGCGATTTTATTTTATAACTAGCGTTGCGCCTCCGGCTTCAATTTTTATATATATGAACATTCCCGGTTTATCCCTCTTTCCATTAGTCAAAATTAAAATCGACCGAATTACAATCGGTCTACCCGTTCACGTGTGATGCCGTGACCAAGGGAAATAGGGATTCATTTTTATATATTAAAAAAGATATGTATAGATTTCGCCATGAAAAAGTATAAGGCAAAATTACTTGTATGTCGGTTTATAGAGAACTGGAGGCTGCTCGCGATTTCGTCCGCATTATAAACAGGCTAGCATTACCCATTTGTTCTGTTATGACTCACCAGGGAACGTTCTAGTTATGACTCACTATGGAACGTTCTAGAAAAACGACTTCGCCTGTCTACAATTTCTGGAAAAATTATTGTCAAGGGAAATTGATCCTTATGCACACAACATAGAGTTCACGTTCAACAGAAATAGCGTTCCCGAATTTTCAATGACCTGTTTACAATACGTGTTTACAAAAGTTGTTTACTTCTAATTGTTTGTTGTTTGTTTGTACTAAATTCGAGAAAGATCTAGACGATTGACAGCGGGTATAAATAGGCGAAGTGGCGAGCTAGCGGGACAGTTCGATTCTGCGATTCGAAAGCGATACTACGGAACTATACCTGCGACTCATTACGGAATTACGGACGACTTTTGGCAAGTTTAACGGATTTAAAGAAGAAGTTTAGCCCTATTGGAAGTCATCTTGGTTTGTGGCAATAAATAGTTGATTTCCGCCCTTACACGGCAATTTGACTCACCCCACACTTAACAGTTAAGAAAGAAGAAAGAAAGAAAGAAAGACTTTTATTCACTGCACGAAGGACACATTATGTACAAGAACAGGGAAAAAAATAATAATAATATAAAAAACGTGTGCGTGTGTCCTCGCGGCAGCGAATCGGATACTGGCTCAGCATTGTGCTGAGTTGCTGACAAACACCTACAGGAGTATGTGAAGTTGGCCCCCCATTATCGTGATAAAAAAAAAATGACGTGAGTTCTAGTTGCCCCCCACATAGTTCTGGAGTTCTCTATACTTTATATCAATAGTTCTATTTATTTTCCAAGAAAAATTGATTATTGAACTTGATGGGGGGCCAACTTCACAAATCGAAAAGTTTGCGTAGTCATACCAACTACAGCATTCGTCGGATCGAAAAAAGTTATAAGGATAAATTGTAGAACTCTTTGGGGGGCAAACAGAACTCCGTGAAAAAACTTCAAATTTTGAAAAAAATTTTTTTTCTTTTTTTGAAAATTTTTTATTTTGTTCCCATAGGTATAAAACGCGAATTCGAGTTGCCTTTCATGCAGTTCTGATGTTATGCACACTTTTTATCAATAGTTCTGCTGATTTTTCACTCGAGATTTTTTTTTATTTAATGAGAGGTTAATTTTTACAAATCACAAACTTTGCGTCGTCGTACTAACCAAAGTATTGCTCCAATCAAAAAAAGTTATTAAGATAAATTATAGAACTCTTTGGGGGGCAAACAGAACTCCGTGAAAAATTTTCAAATTTTGAAAAAAGAAAAAATATTCCTTGAAATTTTTTTTTATCCCATATAACGCGAATTAGATTTTCCTACGATGCAGTTCTGATTTTCTGCACACTTTTCATCAATAGTTCTGCTGATTTTTCACTCGAGAATTTTTTTTAAATTTAAAGAGAATTTAATTTTACAAATCACAAACATTGCGTAGTCGTACTGACCAAAGTATTGCTCCTATCAAAAAAAGTTATTAAGATAAATTGTAGAACTCTTCGGGGGGCAAACAGAACTCCGTGAAAAATTTTCAAATTTTGAAAAAAGAAAAAATATTCCTTGAAAATTTTTTTTATCCCATATAACGCGAATTAGATTTTCCTACGATGCAGTTCTGATTTTCTGCACACTTTTCATCAATAGTTCTGCTGATTTTTCACTCGAGAATTTTTTTTAAATTTAAAGAGAATTTAATTTTACAAATCACAAACTTTGCGTAGTCGTACTGACCAAAGTATTGCTCCTATCAAAAAAAGTTATTAAGATAAATTGTAGAACTCTTCGGGGGGCAAACAGAACTCCGTGAAAAATTTTCAAATTTTGAAAAAAGAAAAAATATTCCTTGAAAATTTTTTTTATCCCATATAACGCGAATTAGATTTTCCTACGATGCAGTTCTGATTTTCTGCACACTTTTCATCAATAGTTCTGCTGATTTTTCACTCGAGAATTTTTTTTAAATTTAAAGAGAATTTAATTTTACAAATCACAAACTTTGCGTAGTCGTACTGACCAAAGTATTGCTCCTATCAAAAAAAGTTATTAAGATAAATTGTAGAACTCTTCGGGGGGCAAACAGAACTCCGTGAAAAATTTTCAAATTTTGAAAAAAGAAAAAATATTCCTTGAAAATTTTTTTTATCCCATATAACGCGAATTAGATTTTCCTACGATGCAGTTCTGATTTTCTGCACACCTTTCATCAATAGTTCTGCTGATTTTTCACTCGAGAATTTTTTTTAAATTTAAAGAGAATTTAATTTTACAAATCACAAACTTTGCGTAGTCGTACTGACCAAAGTATTGCTCCTATAAAAAAAAGTTATTAAGATAAATTGTAGAACTCTTCGGGGGGCAAACAGAACTCCGTGAAAAATTTTCAAATTTTGAAAAAAGAAAAAATATTCCTTGAAAATTTTTTTTATCCCATATAACGCGAATTAGATTTTTCTACGATGCAGTTCTGATTTTCTGCACACTTTTCATCAATAGTTCTGCTGATTTTTCACTCGAGAATTTTTTTTAAATTTAAAGAGAATTTAATTTTACAAATCACAAACTTTGCGTAGTCGTACTGACCAAAGTATTGCTCCTATCAAAAAAAGTTATTAAGATAAATTGTAGAACTCTTCGGGGGGCAAACAGAACTCCGTGAAAAATTTTCAAATTTTGAAAAAAGAAAAAATATTCCTTGAAAATTTTTTTTATCCCATATAACGCGAATTAGATTTTCCTACGATGCAGTTCTGATTTTCTGCACACTTTTCATCAATAGTTCTGCTGATTTTTCACTCGAGAATTTTTTTTAAATTTAAAGAGAATTTAATTTTACAAATCACAAACTTTGCGTAGTCGTACTGACCAAAGTATTGCTCCTATCAAAAAAAGTTATTAAGATAAATTGTAGAACTCTTCGGGGGGCAAACAGAACTCCGTGAAAAATTTTCAAATTTTGAAAAAAGAAAAAATATTCCTTGAAAATTTTTTTTATCCCATATAACGCGAATTAGATTTTCCTACGATGCAGTTCTGATTTTCTGCACACCTTTCATCAATAGTTCTGCTGATTTTTCACTCGAGAATTTTTTTTAAATTTAAAGAGAATTTAATTTTACAAATCACAAACTTTGCGTAGTCGTACTGACCAAAGTATTGCTCCTATAAAAAAAAGTTATTAAGATAAATTGTAGAACTCTTCGGGGGGCAAACAGAACTCCGTGAAAAATTTTCAAATTTTGAAAAAAGAAAAAATATTCCTTGAAAATTTTTTTTATCCCATATAACGCGAATTAGATTTTTCTACGATGCAGTTCTGATTTTCTGCACACTTTTCATCAAGAGTTCTGCTGATTTTTCACTCGAGAATTTTTTTTTAATTTAATGAGAATTTCATTTTACAAATCACAAACTTTGCGTAGTCGTACTGACCAAAGTATTGCTCCTATCAAAAAAAGTTATAAAGATAAATTGTAGAATTCTTCGGGGGGCAAACAGAACTCCGTGAAAAATTTTCAAATTTTGAAAAAAGAAAAAATATTCCTTGAAAATTTTTTTTATCCCATATAACGCGAATTAGATTTTCCTACGATGCAGTTCTGATTTTCTGCACACTTTTCATCAATAGTTCTGCTGATTTTTCACTCGAGAATTTTTTTTAAATTTAATGAGAATTTAATTTTACAAATCACAAACTTTGCGTAGTCGTACTGACCAAAGTATTGCTCCTATGCTGATAAGGCTGGAATAAAGGAATCAGACTAAAAGGGATACAATAATCCACGGAGTTCTGTTTGCCCCCCATAGAGTTCTACAATTTATCTCAATAAGTTTTTTGATAGGAGCAATACTTTGGTTAGTACGACGACGCAAAATTTGTGATTTGTAAAATTAGCGCCTCATTAAATTAAAAAAAACAATCGATCATATACATACTGTAGAACAAATAATGGAAAAATACCAAGAGAAGCAAAGAACGCTCTACATCGCATATATTGATTTTAAAAAAGCTTTTGATACCGTGTCACACTCAAGTATATGGACCGCCTTGCAAGCTCAAAAAGTTGAACAGGAGTATATAGATATAATCAGAAACATTTACAAAGGTAGCACAGCAAAAATAAAACTAGAATCCACTGGTCCTACTTTCTCCATCGGAAGAGGCGTGAAACAAGGCGATCCGCTGTCTCCAAAATTATTTATATCTATCCTAGAGTCAATAGTAAGAGAACTCAACTGGAAAAAGACAGGATTAAACATCAACGGCGAGTATTTATCCCACCTACGCTTTGCAGATGACTTAATTCTGTTATCAGAAACTAGCACACAATTACAAAACATGATCGATTCCCTAAACACAGCTAGTAAGCAGATAGGACTAGAAATGAATCTTTCGAAAACAAAGGTCATGACAAATAATATACAGAGAAGAATATCAGTGGACAATGAAATTCTAAAATATACAGAAAAATACATATACCTTGGAAAACAAATTGGCTTCAACAGTAAACAAAACGAACTAGAAGTAGAACGAAGAGTACAAAATACTTGGAACAAATACTGGTCCTTAAAAGAAATATTCAAAAGTAAGATGCCAACAAAAATCAAAACAAAAGTCATGATGTCATGCCTCTTACCTTGTCTAACCTACGCATGTCAAACCTGGAAATTCACATCCAAATTAAAAAGTAAAATCACTACTTGCCAACGTGGAATGGAACGAAGTATGCTCTACATTAAAAAGATGCAAAAAATTCGTCACACAAAAATTAGAGAAACCACCAAAGTGACAGATGCTCTAACCTACGCTAAAAAACTAAAATGGAGGTGGGCTGGACACATAGCGAGGTTAAAGGACGAGAGATGGACCAACAGGGTATCAATGTGGAAGGGTCCAATCGGCAAACGTCTCAAAGGCAGACCCCACACGAGATGGGCAGACGACTTGATAAAAATAGCCGGTACCTGCTGGTCGCAAATAGCTCAAGATAGAAACATATGGAATTCTTTAGAGGAGGCCTTCACCTTCACTTGAGGAGGGGTTCATGCAAATAAACTTATATAATATTACCTAAACTAAAACTAAGGGGAAGGGGGGGGGGGATGAGCGAAATACGTGTAAAAAATAATCACCATTATCTTTCTTTTCTTTTTCTCTTTCTTCTTTTCTTTTCTCTAAACTATGTATGTATCTTACTTTTGCACGAAATAAAAGGCTTATTATTATTATTATTATTATTATAAATTAAAAAAAAAAAAATCTCGAGTGAAAAATCAGCAGAACTATTGATAAAAAGTGTGCAGAACATCAGAACTGCGTGATGGGCAACTCAAATTCGCGTTATATCCATATGGGATCATCGTATTTATACCACTGTATACCTGCAATAATTTAAGCGATATATTAGTCCATCATGAGGAGATTCTGCGCATCCTTCATAAGCTGAAAGACCAGTCAAACTGTATGTCTTTCTCTCTACCTGGATAGATCGTGGCAAGGATTCTAAAGTGACTCGTTGTCGTGAAATATTTTTGCCCTTTCGATAATTGGGATCTGTCATTAAATTTAAAAAAAATTCTCGAGTGAAAAATCAGCAGAACTATTGATGAAAAGTGTGCAGAAAATCAGAACTGCATCGTAGGAAAATCTAATTCGCGTTATATGGGATAAAAAAAAATTTCAAGGAATATTTTTTCTTTTTTCAAAATTTGAAAATTTTTCACGGAGTTCTGTTTGCCCCCCGAAGAGTTCTACAATTTATCTTAATAACTTTTTTTGATAGGAGCAATACTTTGGTCAGTACGACTACGCAAAGTTTGTGATTTGTAAAATTAAATTCTCTTTAAATTTAAAAAAAATTCTCGAGTGAAAAATCAGCAGAACTATTGATGAAAAGTGTGCAGAAAATCAGAACTGCATCGTAGGAAAATCTAATTCGCGTTATATGGGATAAAAAAAATTTTCAAGGAATATTTTTTCTTTTTTCAAAATTTGAAAATTTTTCACGGAGTTCTGTTTGCCCCCCGAAGAGTTCTACAATTTATCTTAATAACTTTTTTTGATAGGAGCAATACTTTGGTCAGTACGACTACGCAAAGTTTGTGATTTGTAAAATTAAATTCTCATTAAATTTAAAAAAAAATCTCGAGTGAAAAATCAGCAGAACTATTGATGAAAAGTGTGCAGAAAATCAGAACTGCATCGTAGGAAAATCTAATTCGCGTTATATGGGATAAAAAAAATTTTCAAGGAATATTTTTTCTTTTTTCAAAATTTGAAAATTTTTCACGGAGTTCTGTTTGCCCCCCGAAGAGTTCTACAATTTATCTTAATAACTTTTTTTGATAGGAGCAATACTTTGGTCAGTACGACTACGCAATGTTTGTGATTTGTAAAATTAAATTCTCTTTAAATTTAAAAAAAATTCTCGAGTGAAAAATCAGCAGAACTATTGATGAAAAGTGTGCAGAAAATCAGAACTGCATCGTAGGAAAATCTAATTCGCGTTATATGGGATAAAAAAAATTTTCAAGGAATATTTTTTTCTTTTTTCAAAATTTGAAAATTTTTCACGGAGTTCTGTTTGCCCCCCAAAGAGTTCTATAATTTATCTTAATAACTTTTTTTGATTGGAGCAATACTTTGGTTAGTACGACGACGCAAAGTTTGTGATTTGTAAAAATTAACCTCTCATTAAATAAAAAAAAATCTCGAGTGAAAAATCAGCAGAACTATTGATAAAAAGTGTGCATAACATCAGAACTGCATGAAAGGCAACTCGAATTCGCGTTTTATACCTATGGGAACAAAATAAAAAATTTTCAAAAAAAGAAAAAAAAATTTTTTCAAAATTTGAAGTTTTTTCACGGAGTTCTGTTTGCCCCCCAAAGAGTTCTACAATTTATCCTCATAACTTTTTTCGATCCGACGAATGCTGTAGTTGGTATGACTACGCAAACTTTTCGATTTGTGAAGTTGGCCCCCCATCAAGTTCAATAATCAATTTTTCTTGGAAAATAAATAGAACTATTGATATAAAGTATAGAGAACTCCAGAACTATGTGGGGGGCAACTAGAACTCACGTCATTTTTTTTTTATCACGATAATGGGGGGCCAACTTCACATACTCCACCTACAGCGCTGATTTTCAATGATTTTCGCTGATGAGCAATGTTAATTGCTCATTTATTTTTGTAAGGCGTTGGTCATTTGATTTTGGTGATACCTAGCGAAAAGTATTTTGTTTCTGAATAAAAGGTCTGTATGTCCCCACGTCTGTATTCCTGACAAATTGTATGCAAAATTTAATAATAATAATCGGTTAAGAAGTTAAGGCGTGAAAGCAAGCAACATATTCTCTTTTTCTTAACTTTATACAAAGCTAATGAGTGAAGCTAATAAGCTATTATATTTAATGAAAATAAAATACTAAATTAAATGTGTAAAATTAAATTAATGTGCTAATTAAAATGATAATAGTAGCAACAAAATGTTTAAAGAACTATTATTAATCACTTCCAACATTCCTTTGAGGACTTTTGTGAAAGTCTTGGTATTATAGATGGTATATAATAGAACAACTTAAGGGGGAGACAAACGCTAAATACTAAAAATAAGGGCTTCACTTAGGCAAATGACATTTACAATAGAACTCGCTGGCGGCGGAGACAATTCAACAGGCCTAGAAATGGTTTTTTTTTGTTTTTACTATTAGAACAATAAGCAAAAAAAAAAAAAAAAATTATTAATACAATTTTATAAACTGACATTAACTTATTAATAGGTACAGGATTTATATGCGCGCAATAAGCCGTTTTCGAGAGAATTTTCAATAAAAGTCAAATTCTTCTTGTCTTCTAACATTTTTTGTTGAGTTTCTATTACTTTAACGAAAATTCTAATTAATACAATTGGTTCTTCACATGTTTAACTATAATATATATTTTTTTCAAAGCAATTGTCTTGTCTATTTCTTGTAACATCTTCATTAAACAATGGATATTTTTAGTATTTAGCGTTTGTCTCCACCTTAAGAGATTCAGCTACACCGACTTTGCGGACTGTCTAGCGAGTCTAATATAATATTTAAAAAAAAATTGTTGGCTAGCGAAGGTAATTTAATTGCATATCAAATTTACTTACTTATTTTTCCTCGACGGAGCGAAATAGTGTAGTCACACAGTTTTATCTTAAGTGTTCTTATGGTACTTATATTTAGGATTTTTCTATAAATCGCCACGATAGAAACTCACGAAGAATAGCTATTACTAGGAGAGTATGATCTCCTTAGAAACGGTCACTGGCAGATCTCTATATGCGGAAATACATATTACAGATATAACGGGTCCGTTTTTCTATTTGATATGCAGTTAGTATTGTTTAATTGGAAACTAGAATAATTTGTTTGAAAAAAAAAAAAAAAAAAACTCTCTTATATAAACAACTAGCGGCCAGCCCCCGGCTTCGCCCGGCGTGCAACTTTTATATACCCTAAAACATTCCCCGTTTATACCTCTTTCCATTAGCGAAAACCGAATTAAAATCGGTTCACGCGTGATGCCGTGACCAAGGGAAATGGGGATTCATTTTTATATAATAGATAAGATTCCTGTTAAGGATTAAATCACCTACATTTTATATGCAGTATAGTTTTTCACATATATAACCTTTTTTTTGGTGTTTGTTTTTATTTCAAATCATTTCTCTTTTTTTATATATATAAAAATTGCTTGTCAATCATTGTTTCGCTCTGTTTTGCTGTACTATTAAAAAAGTGTTTTATAAATATTGCTAAAATAGTCTTTTTAATACAGTCGCTCAAAGAGTGGCGTATTGCAGGGACGTATAGCGTTCGGGATGTGGGCTATTACACACTCGTGCTTTTTTTTTACCTTTCCCGCACTCGTGCGTTCTCTTTCCCAACTGTCAAAATAATGTCTATTAAAAAGAAAAACCAACCATGAAGTTTTTACTAAAAAGTTTTTATGATTCATGCAATTACGTATATTTCTAAAAAGAAGCTACGAATTTGTTTCAATATCAGATTTAATGATTTGATTTAATGAGTTAGGTTAGGTTTCATTTCATTTCATCTCATTAAATTTCATTTTCATTTCAAATCAATAAAAAAATTCTACTGAAGACTTGGCTGTATGGGCATAGTTTCCTTTGCCTACCAGAATGGTTGAAGAAAAAAAATCTCTGCTTATATTCTACGGTTGGCGCCATTTTCCAGAAATTTTCTTTGCGAGTTTAGTTGTTTGTTTTATTAAATTGCTTCAATGCATGCTTAAAAATAGTCGTTCAGTACACGTGCGGAACCGTCATTGCAACTTGTTCCGACTGTCAACCCTCGCCTTCGGCTGCGCCTCGGCTCGGGTAGACATTTGTCGGAACTCTTTGCAATGACAGCCTTTCTGCACTTGTAATGAAATATACTATTTTCCCACTTCCACCATTTTCAGTTTTACAATTCCCTAAAAATCTGTCTTTTGTATGCAGATCTTAAGGCTCGTAGTAAATATTAATTTTATACTTTTAAATATCTGCATCAGATGGACCAAAGTACATTTAATCTGTATACGGGTACAAACGAAAGCATGACTCAATGTTTATTTCAAAATTCGTCTCGCTCTCAACACGTAAATGTTAAAGTGGGGACGCGAAACGCGTACATTTCTTCGGCTAATTAGTCCATATAATTAAGTGGCAGTTACCCGACATTCACGAGCTGACATGTTGGGTAAACTTGTTCAAATATCACTTGTATGTGCACAATTTAAATGCTATTTAGAATCCCTTATAGCACAGTACATTTCAAACAGTAAGATGTCTCTCTTAAAAGTATTTCAAATTCTTTATTCTGTTGATAAATGTATCATTTGTCTATGATTTGTGTATAGGCCAAGATACAGAGACTTTTTTCATGTAAAAATTCAAGAAAACGAGCTGCGCTATTGTTTGGAGAATAGTTTGTTTTTTCTAACATATTTCACAACGTTCTAATGCGAAACCAAGATGAACGTTTTGAAGTATGAAAATCCTACTTTCGAAGTCGTTTTTGTAAAATGAAATCGGACCATACCTGTGATTGAGGTCTGCTGGAAAATTGCATAGTAAAAAATTCAAATGGCCACAGATCTAAAACTATGGCATCGGACAGTGCTTTCTTATTGCCTACACGTATAAAGTTTATATTAATAATTAATAGTGGCCGGAGCATCTAAAATATAATTGAAAAAAAAAAAAAAAAAAAACCGAGTTATGAATTTTTGAAGAAACTGCACTATGGCCGGTTTTTCCCGATTTTCTCCTAAACTAATGGTCCGATCGAATCTTTCGACCTCTCACGACCTCTACATTCATTGACACCATCATGATTACCCTGATAGTTTTAATTTTATACGAAAAAACTAAAAGAACAGAACAGTTATTTCACGGTGGTCTCACAGAAGACCACAGTGAAATAACAGCACGTGTGCTGTTGTTTCGGTGAGTGAGTAAGGGACACAAAGTACTTTAATACGGTAAGGGATGCCAGAGCCCATTTCCCTATCCACTCCTAATCCCTTATTCTTAATCCTACTGCAGTCAGCAGCGCACCTGCAGTAGCTTTGGCGTTGCTTGTGTTATAGGCAACGGTAGCCACCTACCATCAAGTGGACCGTCTGCCTGTCTGGCGACCTTGACATAAAAAAAAACTATCTAATTATGGGCAAATACTGGTTTTCTTCTAACACTTTTTATACAAAATGCTCACTCCAAATCTCTGTAGCTTGGCCTAGTAGTATAGGCAAACTTCTGTTTCAATGGACAAGAGTTCTATTTCTGTCAATAACAGAAATGAAATTTCCAATTAGCCTTACTCTTTTTTTTATTATTAAAGATGAGTTTGCTCGTGACCAGCATCTATCCATGTAGGAAGGATGAGGCCGACGATGGAGCGAGCTCACCCAGAAGATGCCTATTCACTCGAACCTTGATAAGATTTGGGTTATATCTTCGCCTTAGTGGTGAAGTGAGCTATTCCACACTAAACTGGTTCCAAGATAATGACAATTGAAATAAATAAGCACTCACAAAAAAAATGTTTTTTGTTTTATCTTCTCTATTTGTATCGATTTTAACAATTTTTTGTGAGAAGGTAATAATTAATGTGTTGAAATTAAGGAAGTTTGATTTAAATGCGCTTTTCTTGTTTTTCTTTTTGGCTCTAGTTTCATTTAACTCCTTTCACGTCTGAACGAAAAAAAAACAACTTCTATTTGAGCTATCACTCTTCACCACTAAGGCGACGATATGAGCTCGGAAATACAGAAGCCGGCAGGGAGTTCCAATCCTTAGCAGTGCGCATTATAAAAGATGTTTTAAAACGCTTGGTCCTAATTAGAGGGATTTCGACAAGGTGAGGGTGGTAACCAGCCGTACGTCTGCATGTCCGATAGAAGAAAGGGGAAGGCGGCATGATCTCATGCAGCTCTCGAGCACACTCTCCGAAGTACATCTTATAGAATACATACAGTCAGGCAACATTGCGTCTATGTGGCAAGCTCTGCAGCTTAGTTCTTTATTAGTTTATAATAAAGTCGAGTGCCGCAATCAGCTGTAACCTATGTATATCTATATATTTTATAAAATAAATTCTCTGTCCACTCCCGTCTGGTTCGCAGCTCACTTCTTTTAAACCATCTAACGGATTATGATGTGCATTTCACCAATGCAAAGAGCAATAAACGAGAAAGATTTGTATATATTACTTGCAGAAAAAATTGCATCCGTGTTAAGCCGGGGGTGGGTCGCTAGTTAATTTAAAAAGATTTTGTAGGTTATACGTGAAGGATTGTATGGATGTGAGGCCTGGACAGTTAATGGGGACCTCAAAAGACGAATAGAGGCATTCGAAACGAGGACTAACAAACAAATACAAAAACTTTTCTCTTTATAATAATGGCATAGAAATGTAGTGCCAATAAGAACTTGTGTAGTCGTGTAAGTGCATTGCTCTGAAAGCTGAATTTAAATCCAATTATATATTTATAATCCGATTCCGATTAAATATCAAAATACTCTTCGAATTACCATTTATTGAATTTTAATACAAAAAGCATTTCATAAAAATACACACATTGAATTTATTTAAAAAATGTCAAATATTTTATTAAGCCGACGGCAATAAGAGTATAATGGAATACGGATAAACCAATTTCAATTATGACATACGAGTACATTTACTACGTGTTATTTTATTTTATTATTAGCTTTTTCATATGAAATTTGGATATCGTGCATTTTTTTTTATCTAACACGAAATGTAAGTATTCAGAAAGTATTCCCAGTACACATTTACTGACTGAAATAGAATATCGATTGAATGGCTACTTACTTACTACATTGTTTAATCTGCGTAATTATAAATAAACAGGCTCACTTAAACCATATGAAGAGTACAAAGGCGAAGTTAGTGGAGCGAGGGATTCCTTGAATATTTAAACTCTTAGGAAGCTTTGTTTATGCTTTAATGGCGGACAACAAACGAAAACTGGTCAGCGACCTTTTCTTATTTTTATTATTGAAATCCTCTAAGTTCTGTCATGTTGGCAATATTTTTTTATGATAAATAGCTGTAGATGAGCAGACGGTTCACAAAATTTTTCGGCCACTGTTCCTTTAGATACACTACAGTAACGCGAGGTAAAGACTCTATGACGTAAGTAGTAGCAGAACGGAGCAGAATGAAGAGCCCGTATCGCGGCAGTTAGCCATTCCCATGAAAAATTGCTAGCAAATTCTTCCATCCGATTCTCATCCCTAATCTTCTATCATGGTGAGGTCGTTGCTATGCCTAATTCTGAATAGTATTATATGATTAGGCGACAGCAGACAGCTTGCATTACCTTCATTGTTATTTGTGTTATAAGTAAACTGAATGTTTACTGAGGGATGAGAATAGGCTACATATACATAATATATATAGTCTATGTCCATCTTCTTTTAAATTTCTATAAATTATAAGGTCGAAAACAAGTAAAAATTCTTGCAAATTTTCATCTATTGACCTATAGTATACCTACACTCTCTCTTTCGCAGTTGCGGGAGGCTTTAAACTTATTCATGGTGATTGATAATTTAAATTTTTTCAAAAATAACAAAAGAAGTATATCGCTATTGTCTTTCGGGAAGATGGTGTGGTGTGAGACTAACAGGGTGAATGCAAACATCACTGAGGTTTGCTGAGTCAATAAATCAGCAGCAAACCCGACTTGCCGACATCTTCAAACGGAAGTTTAAAGCAAAAAATGCAGCAAGCGATGTATCATCTATCATATTTTTAAAGTCGCCTGTCGGGGAGAAATCGTTCCTCCGAGGGAGTTATTGAATTTCCAATTTTTCTGGATGGAATTTTATTTTATTTGTAGTTTGAAATGGTGTCGGCGCCGCGGGGACTCCGCTCACGGCGAGCGGGGTCGGGGAAACAATGATAAGTGAAAATATGGCTCGCAGCTTTGAGAAAACAACTTTGAAGTCGCGACTTCAAGGTGGATTCGCATTCATGACCTGATTTCAACAGCTCTAAGATTACGTTACATTGTCTGAAACTAGGCGAGTTATTCATGTTTGTATTTTAAAATTCTTTCGTTTGTGAGTAAAGAACACTTTTATCATTACTAACGTCTATTAAAAGTTAGTAGTTGCAGGACACAGTAAATAAACTGGGCAGATGGTCTATCCGCAACCATCCCCTTACAAAAGACAATTGGTGCGTTTTTCAAGTTTCGTTGCTCGTTCAAGTTTCCAAGACTTGTTCAATAAACTATATCTTTGTAACTTTTATGTCTTTTGATGTTGTTAGTTTCTTTTAGACGACGATAACAACCTTCCGCGAAATACACAGTCAACCTGCCTGTTGCCATCAGTCATAAGAAACGTGTAAGTTTATTTCTTTTTCTTTTTTTTTATTAGCTCAGGGTAGCGCTTGACCACTATCTCACCTGATGTGAGGTGTAGATGTGGCCGAAGGTGGACCACGCTTACCCAGTAAATGCCCATTTACCGTGGTTTTGAAGACCCCGAGGTTGTAGTTCTGTGGGAACACAGACGCAGGCAATGAGTTCCACTCCTTAGCAGTCCGAACAAGGAAGGTGGAACTGAAACGCTTCGTGCGTGATCGAGGTACATCGACCACAAAGGGATGAAACCCCCGCCCACGCCTAGTGTTCCGCAAGTGGAACATTTGTAATATTAATCTATATTAATATTACAAATGTGAAAGTAAATCTGTCTCTCTCTGTGTCTGTGTTATGTTTTCACGTCTAAACTGCTGAACCGATCATCATGAAATTTTGGAGTGATCCAGGAGTACATAGAAGTACCTTTCATTCATAAAAAGTATTCTTCCCGAGGGATCATTTAACGGCTGGCAAAGCCTTAACTGTAATAAAGATGTTGAGTGTTATATTGCTCATATATTTAGTCAGGCATTATTCTTTTCTTTTTCAACGCGGGCGAAGCCGCGGGCACCAGCTAGTTTTTTAATAGATATAGGAAACTGAAATCTCTGATTTAATTAACAAAGTCGTTAATCTCTCATAAAGCTCCTTTAATTATTTTAAATAATGCTCTTGAATTTTACGCAATTTTCACAATTTTACCAGTTTTATTATATAAAATATTGTACTAATTAAAATTGCATATAGTAGAGAAAAATGTACGTTTTTAGTCAAGTCGTGAAAATTATTTTTAGGCTTCAGCTGGTTTAAACCTTAATTAGCAGGGACATTTCATACAGATTAAAGCCACTTGCATTCGTGTAAATTCGGGTTAATACTCTATTTTGGTGTAAGTTTTACGCTATTTTCATCACTATGTGGTGTTTTATACGTTGTTTGATGTAAGTGCGTTGTCGACACTGATAGGATAATGGAAGATTGGGATAAGGGAATGGGCTCTGGCATCCCTTACATACCGAAACATAGGTGTGACATCTTGGTGGACTTCTGCGAGGACGTGTTCACTTAATCCAAACAGTCTGCCCAGTGTATGCAGCCATTATTAGCAATGTACTGGGCGCTGCAACTATTGCCCTCGTCTTAATTATTTATTTTATGTCCGAATAAAACACAGAAGCAATTTGTTAAGGTCACAATAGGGGATCGGACAGTAATCAGATTAAAATCTAAAATGTACTTAGAAAGAAAATATATAATTTTTTACGATTATTTATCGAATAATAATTTAATATAATTCATTTAAATATTTTTAAATGAAGAAATAAAATGTTATTATTTACAATATTTTTAATCTATACTGAAAGACCAATCACAGTGCGTGACGTCATTTGTGGGCAATCATTGTCTTATGCCAATGCAGCTGTTTTGTTATGATATGACCACAAATGACGTTACGCGCTCTCAGATGAACTATCGTGGCGTTTTGGCGGCATTTTGAAACAAACAATATTAAAACATGATTTTGAGTACCTAAAAGGCTATAAATAAATAAAATAGTATTTTTTATGGGAATAAATATCCATGAAGATTAATTTAAAACACTTTCTGAAAATTTGTCCGATCCCCTATTGTAAGGTATTCCATGCAAATAGCATAGTTTGAACATTAAAGAAGTTTTGTTGTCTATTTTGCCTGGCATAAATATACCTCGTCATTTTCCTTCCGGCAGAGAGAACAAATTGCCCTGGTTACTAGGACGTAAAAAGTAGTGTCAGAAACTCTCCGAGATATTAAACAGTGCGTCACGTTTGTAATTTACGCGCTGAAAGGCAGATGTAACTTCTAACGTAGCTTGCTTCAGCTTCATCTTTTAAATACTGTGTTATAACTGAATATTGTTACAAAGATAATACGTAATTTAAACAGCTACGATCTTACTTCGTCTCTAATATTGAAGATGTCATTTGCACACTCTAAAAGCTTTCAGGCGATAACTATTATGTAACAATTAATTATATATGTATGTTGAATTGGCAACGAAACCAAGCCTTAAACGTAAAAAGAAGGTTTGCTCTGTGGTCAAGCCGTAGTTTTTCGTGTGTGTGTTGTCTATGACACAGACAAATTGCCATTACAGTTTTATAGAGGAAATAAGATTTTGTATACAGGAGTGTTTTCAAAAAGTAATTTAATAAATAACAGTGAATCAACAATCGAGCTGTATCTATCAAAATCTCCTGCTAAAAAATAAATAAATTTATTATATATATGATAGAGACCGCAGAAATAGTACCTAACAAAACTAAACAAGGGAAATCTACTGATACTCAGAATACAATGATGCAAAAGAGCGGTAATTATGTTAGAGGTACCGAATCATTCCCCGTACCACCCTCAAGATTGGTAGAGATTGAAATGGTAAGAAAGTTTATTGGTTTTATGTCAATGTCTGCTCTAATGGCTTTTTGTATACAATTTTATTTTATTTTTTAAGTTGTAACAATTTAATATTGAATATTTAAAGCTCACGAGGATGGTGTTTGATAAAAAACACTTTTGAAAAAAAAAAAAAAATTGACAAAATCATTTACTAATAATAATTTGATATAAAATTGAAAATTCATTTTAAGTTTAATATTTCAATAATACGATAAAAGTTAAAAGAGAAAAAAGCTTTTAAATATAGTAAGTATTAAAAAACAGTCAATGTATTTCAAATGAGTTGCTTCAAAATCTATATCTACAAACTGCTAAAGTCGCTGTTATTTTCTGATGTTTCTCGGCTAATTAAAGCTGTATTAAAGCAAACAACGGATTTTGATACGGTTTTCACTAATGGAAATAGCGATAAACCAGGAAGATTTGTGAATATAATTTGCAGGAAAAAAAGCAGGGCGAGTCGCTTGTGATCATAAAATGTTCATATGAATTTAAAAATAAACATAAATTTATTAAAAACATAAATGGCATGTCACAATTCGTTGAAAACGTGAAACAACTTGTAGGAAGACAACACATATTCTGAGAATTACAATAATTGTGTACAAATGTCAATAAGTGAGACTTATTGTGCAGTGTGCAGTCGCTTTTTTAATTTTATTTTAACATTTCACAGAAAACCATCTCAAACTCATCTATTTAAAGGACTGGTTCTCACAAATAAAGATGTTACGAGAAACAGATGTTTAAATGCAAATTGCACGTAAATCAAATGAAGCGTCACAAACAACGTGTAACAGGAATAGTATTTAAACGACCATTTTAAGTTGAACTCAACAACAAAACTACGAAATTTTTATATAGAAATTAAGACTTCTGTCACCAATTGTTATCAATCCTTACTATGGCTAAAAAAAATGTTATCAAATTTTATAAATTTTCTAATTGCTATTGTTTAAATTGGAAGGAGTTGTACTCATTTCTTAATTTTTCAAATTAATTTAGTTTTTAATCGTCTAGTTTGAATAAAAGACATTGACAATGCGTAAACTTGATCGAATTTGTTGTTATGTCAACTCTTTTATCTGTTTCAATTATGAGTCGCACAGCGCTCAAGTTATTTTCAGTTGTCGCTGTAGTTGGCGTACTTTATGTAAATCATCGGTGTGATTGCTACGACCACTATTAAACTCACTGAATTAGTTATAAACAGTGGCACGGGATGGGGCTTCGTCATGAAATGCCAATCGAAGTCTATCGTAACTTTCTTGTTGGTTATAACCGCAATAAAATTCATAATAAATCATAGAGCGAAAATTTTCTTAATTAATGTTTTCGCACTTTCTTCTTCTTTTGATTATGGCTCCATCAGATCTTCTCCGGTGATTGTGCCAGTGTCAGTTGTAAAAATAGCAATATAAAAAATTAAAAATTAAAATTAAAATCAAAAGTAGCAGATCCAGAAACTAGTCAGTCAAGTCAAATACAAATTTTTTCTTTCCATTTTCCAAAACAGGTTCGCCAAAGTCCAAATCAGGCAAGCCAATCCTCGACACACACTTTAAATGAACACGAATTTCTAAAAACAAATGTCAACTGAATGAAATTACGTCGACGGCTTCCTAAAGAGTTCTCAATTCCAAATTTATATTTATTGTTCATTTCGGTCTTTATTTTCTAATAAGAACTTTCAGTGCGGCTGAAACTATTAAACTATTAAATTATTACAAAACTTTCTTAGTAGTGTCAGTAGCCTATTCGACTCTTACAGAGATAATAATTAATATTCGAAATTTTCTTCCGTTCCACAAAATAACTTCATGAAAGTAATTTTCTTTTTTTTTAAAGATACAGATTTATTAAATTAAAATCTAAATAAGTTTCGGTGAGTGAGTAAGAGATGCCAGAGCCCATTTCCCTATCCACTCCTAATCCCTTATCCTTAACCCTACTGCAGTCGGCAGCGCACTTGCAGCTGCTTTGGCGTTGCTTGTGTTATAGGCGACGGTAGCCACTTACCATCAAGTGGACCGTCAGCCTGTCTGCCGACCTTAACATAAAAAAAGGCATAAATACGACGGCTAATCAACATCACACAAGACAAATATTCCCAAATCTTTGAATTTATTGAACCAAAATTTGTCACATACTATTTTGTAACAACAGAAAGTGGAGTAGAAATTGAAGGAGAAAATCTCGAGTCCCTGATGCCCAAGTAATGTGGATGTGGAATTGGTGTTAATAACACGTCTACTTTAATCAGGACTACCTCTCACCCCTTGCCAATACCTAAAAGGAGCACGAAAGGCGTAAATGTCTCAAGTCTCTAAGGTCATATATAAATGGACGGTAGTCGACAATTACACGTCCAATTAAATTTGACCTCTTCTGTCCCCTGTTATTATACGTACAGAGGAAGTGTAAGGTACTGAAGGAGTGGAAGTTTAAAGGTCTTTTAAAAGTGGACAATGTACACGCCAATATAGTAACCCCAGGGTGCGAATGCTTGCTAATGACTTGGCAACTCTAATTGGCGTTCCGGAACCGTCTTGCAGTTACAAAAACTTGTAACACGAAATGCGAAGTAATTTTTGTGCTTTGTTAAACCGACAAAGTTGAAATGGTTCAACCAGTTAGCTAGTTAACACCTAATGTGGTGTCCAGGGTTTCATGTTTGGCACTTGCGTGTGTAGGGAGAAATTCTGGAATCTGTTAAAGTTTTAGTACAATCAGTCTTTAGTTTGTATGTACCTACTTTATTGTTTGCATTTTTTAGTAGGTGAGTTGTATTGGGCAAGTTAATTAGTATTACAGATATTGTACGGTCTACAATAATTATATATTTTTGTAATTTCAGATATAGTATAATTTGTAATATACACATTATAATTTTTTATAATTAGTGACTGGAATGTGATAAAATTGGTTAAATTATAAAAAATAAACATAAAAGTGTGGGTGACGACTGGGAAAAGAAATTCCAATTGCCACCACTGGTGGCGAAAACGGTGGTGGCGAATGGGAATATATACCATATTAACTTGAAATTTCAATGTCATAATCGTATTTTGTCAATATATATTGCCTTGAGTTTTGATATTCTTGACTATTTTAAAATTCTAGCATTACGTACTTTCATTATAAATTATATAGTACCTTATTCTTTAAATTATACAACGTTGATATACAATGTACCTTTTAAAGTTTTTTTATGTCGACAATAATTAAGTACTTACTTATTGTAAAATTCTTTAATTGCTTATTTTTTAATGTTTAAAAATTAGTTATTTTTAAATAATTGTATGAAATAAAAAATATATATTTTACATTGACTGTTTCATTATTATTATTATTTAATTACATAATACATGTATCACATCATATATATAAGTTCATTAAATTAATGCTCCTACTAACTTTTACAATATAATTTTTGTGTACTTTAATATGGTTCCTTCTAAAATAAAGGACATTATATTTTGAAGGCCTTTTTCGTAAAGTATTTATTTTCCTTATTTTACACCATTACTTTTAAAAGTCAAATTCAAAAAGTGTAATTTCATAATATACCTACTATGTAATCATCATGTAATAAAAACAAAACCACTAAGACAAGAACGCGACGTATTTCCAATGTCTAACTAAGTAAGCTAAAAGTTGTCGACTTAGCTTTTAGTACACCCAACTATGCTCTCATTGCTTGTAAAATCAAGTTTTCAACTTAAAATGTTACATTTTATATTTCATCCTACTGATAAAATAACAATTTACTAAATTACAAATTAAGTTTCACATACATGTCCTTTGAAACAATATTAACTTAAAATTCGTTTAACTTACTCAACGAACAACTGGAACTTGAAAGTCCTTTAAATAAAAAAAATATAGTCAAATGTAACATACTAATTTAAACTATCAAATTAATGCAAGGTTAAATATTTTGTATTCCCATAAGCACACCCCATTAACATTAACCTCCCATCAACACAAGCGACGCCTTAAATTAGCATCTACGAAATAGATTATGTGTTAATAAGCAACTGCAGCCACCTACCATCGAGTGGAATGTCAGTCTATTTTTTTTTTTTTTTTTTTATGGAATCGAGGTAGCGCTTGACCACTATCTCACCTGATGTGAGGTGCACATTTAGACCTTTACATAAAAACTATATTAATATTCAAAACTAGCTGAGCGCGCAACTTCGTACGCGTGGTATTAGGTATAGCACGTAACTTTTTTGTTTGTAAACCGATTGGAATTAAGCAAACACTAAAAGTTACGGGAAGCTTGCTACAATACATCAGTGAAAATTGCATTCAAATCGGTTAAGCCTTTACTGAGATTAGCGTACACAAACGCAGACAAACTGACAAAAATAAAAAAATAAACTATTTTTTTTTACCTCGGTAACATAAGTACAACGTGTATAAATTGTTTTTTTTTTTTTTTTTTTTTTTTTTTTTTTTTTTTTTTTAAATATTTACAGACACGGCTCGTTTACGGTTAAATTATGGACATAATGTAAGCTTTTTGAATGTAAGGAAAAAGCAAATTTTGTTATGATGTTATTTAGAGCAATGTCTATTCGCACGACCCGCAACCGCAGTAGGTACATGCAATTCGTGAGTGTAGGTAAAAGCCAAAGTGTAAGCGTGCCGCTGGTGAAATTTTATTGCATTTCCGCATTTCCCTTGCATTCCCGATGCAATCTGGCGCGTGTCGCCGCCCGTGGAACGTTCCTGCTAATAGCTTTCTAACCTGCACTTCTTTAAAAGCAAACTACTATTAAATATGTTGCTTTTTTTCCTACGAATCGGTTTATTATGCAGATGCACTTTGCATGCTAAGCTTGTTGTCTTTACAAGACGTCCACTCCTGGACAGCGCCCTCCCCTTCAATTTTCCAAAAGGACCGTTCAGAGCAACCTGGATACACCGTCGACCTGCGGCCGTTATTAGGTTGTCTGTTCATCTTGTGAATGAATGTACTCCCCTTTTTTTTTAGGAGGGGAAATGCATTTACGCACTATCCCTCGTCGACGGGGACGGTCGACGAGGGGGTGTGTGGGACTCACCCGACGGAACGTATCGCCCCGCCGGTCCTACTCCACTAAAACCGCCTCCATGTTCCACCATCAGCAGTGATCGTGAGACCCGGAGTCACAGCGGGGCCTTATCCCCGGGCCCCACGCACCGCCATGTCCTTGCGGACCCGCATCCATCACGGCATACCGTGTAATTCCTCCTGTGGTGACCCGCTGGAACATCTGCAGGCCACCACACCTCACTGCCCGGTGTTGTGCGGGCGGCGCACCATGAATGTACTCCCCTGCGCTAGCCGTTCCGTGGCCCAGCGGTCGTCGACTCTCCGTTCTATTTGTCCTGCCCACTGTCAATTCAACTTACTAATCCGCCGGGTTATGTCGGTAACATTCGTTCGTATACGAATCTCCTCATTCCTGATTCGATCTCGCAGTGTAATCCCGAGAATAGCCCCCCTCCATGCTCGTTGAGCAAAGTTGAGCTTCCAGTTAGAGACCACGTTTCAGCGCCATATATTATCACTGGCAAATGTTTCTGTGTCACATATAAATTTCCAAGTTCGATGATGTTAATTTTTTTTAAGACAGGCTGACGGTCCACTTGATGGTACGTGGCTACCGTCGCCTATAACACAAGCAACGCCAAAGCTGCTACAAGTGAGCTGCCGTGAGAAACCACTAAATAATATTTAAAATTGAAGATTTAAACATACAGAAGATTTAAGTATACAGAAAACTCTAGTGCGTAAATGAAGCATGAAGTGAGGTGGAGCGGACGCGTTAGTGATGCGCCTTTCAATCAGTATCGATTTATCGAACTATCGCACGAACTATCGTCTCCTCAATCCGGATTTCATCTCGCAGAGTACCTTACTCCTGGCGGTTGGCATAGCCCTCTTCATAACTCGTTGAGCGACGTTGAGCTCCCTTAGAGACTCATAGTTACAGGCCACAATTCTTAGCCATGTAGCCATTTGTCATCATTGGCAACTTTAGTTTTAAAGCACTGTCGAATATTGGACGAGAAGTTGTCTCAGTGCTTTCAGAACGCTGCCCATCCGAGCTACATTCGATGATTACATCCTTCTCGAAGTTGGCTCTACATAATTGGGCTATTCATCCACGTTATTTAAAAATACATTAGGTATAGAGAAATACAAAAAATATTTTTAAATACAAAAACACAAAAAATATTTTCAAAAATACAGTCCTACAAAACAGGTAAGAATTGTTGTAATGTTAATTTGGAAAACAAAAGTCTGATATTATTGCAATAATTTTTTTTTTAAATTATAGAATACTCAATAAATAGATTGAAACGAAAAATAGATTAAATTCGGCTAAGTATTACTCTTGTGTGGAGTAATCGAAGGACCCATTATTATTCATCTTTGGGTCAGTTAACATTTGACAGCTTCTATGTTTTATCTCGTTTCTTACACTTTTACGTTATTTTTACATAACCCTTCAATATTCAATGGCTATTAACATTAAATATAACATTCACTAATAAACCTCAGTGTTTTTTTTTTAAATTTTATACATAAAATTACTATTATATTTGGCAAAATTGTATATTTTATTTAAATTTAATATAATAAATAAATATAAAAATCAAATATACTGGTATCAAGTTAGAAATAACAAAGATCCAAAAGTAGTTTATGTTCTATTTATTTGGCTTGTAAGAAATCTAACATTTCGTCTTCGAATAGAGCTTTTACCTGTTGATTCAGCCTGAAGTTCATGCAAATGTATTGCTTTCAATTACCTACATCTAACACCGATAAGTTACTAGGAGAGAGGTTAGATTCAATAGTTAATCTTGCTACTAGTATTGTAGTCTACTATGAAATTTATAGTACAATGCACACAGCCGCAAAAGTTCGGTTATTACCTAAATCGTTTTTTTAAATACAAATTAAGGGTGTATTTGGGAACTTTTAAGTTTACAATATTTTTGACACGGCACCAATTGTCAGGAGGTCCCTTACTCTGTAGCCCTAACCACCGGTAGCTTGGGCCTTGCCCTGCTACTAGCGGATTTCTAATTTTAAGTTTTTCATAATTTTAGAATTAAGGCTGAAAATAAATAAATGTGTATAATAATAATAATAATAATCTTTATTTGTTATGAGCATATGTATGGTAAATACAAGATGACATTTTCTTATTACTCCAAACGTGGTCATATTCGTAAACATCCACCACATTCGTAAGACTAATGAGCAATTAATATAAAATTTAATGTAAATTACAAAATTAATTAATAACTAAGAACATGTCCATTAAAATGATACTTATTGTTTCTATTAAGGAGAAGACACTTTGTTATTGTTTTATGTTCCTTTAGAATTTCCTTATTATTTCCGCGCCTTTTCTCTGTCATTGAAGCAGTGCATTGTGTATAGATTGTATATGTATTTTGTTATAACTTTTTATATTATTTCTTGCCTATGTATTTTTCGATGTATTTACATGTTTACATGTATGTATGCATATGTTTGTATGTTTTTATATGTGTATGTGTGTGTATGTATATGTATAATTATGTATATAGTAATTTATAAAGTATGTTTGTATGGTGCTCAATGAGTCACATACGGTGCTGGCTGAAAATCAGCCCTGTAGGTGTTTGTCTAGCACCTCAGCACAATGCTGAGTCAGTATCCGATTCGCTGCCGCGAGGACACACACACGTTTTTTTATTTTATTATTCTCTGTCCTGTTTTGTATATAATGTCTGTGTCTTTCGTGCAGTGAATAAAAGTCTTTCTTTCTTTCTTTCTTATTGTGTTCTTATTGTGTTGATTTAATTTTCCTTTATTATTATTATTATTATTATTTGGTCTCTCTGTTCAGTGTGTCGTTACCTATTTAAGTTTTTTATCAGAATTTCTCATGTAAGTAGCTATAAGCTTTAATGAGAATAAAGAAATATAAACCGATAAATTCAAATGGTTTTGTCATTTTTAACAATCTAACTATATTTCTGTTATCGAGAATGTGAATAAGTTCAATATTCACATGACGACGAGTCTTTGTTGATTAGCTCCTTCTATTTTTTGATAATGGTTCCGAAAAATAGTAAATTCGTGTATTAAATTTAACCCGAATATTGAACTTCAAGACAAATAGATAAAGGACCAAAGCTAGCCTTGAAAAAGTCTCTTCCTACATTCATATATGGCTTCAGCAAGATTACAACCTTTTGATGTTACTACGAAATAAGCTTCTATTGGTAATCAAAAGTATATTGAGCTATTAGACTTTTATATGTAAATGAATTTTGATGGGGAGTAACCGAGCATACGCTGACCAGAGTTTAAAGATTCCTTTCCCAAAGTTGCATATGGTATTGCCGAGAATATGTTGGCTTTTTAACTGATTTTATGCGATTTCGATTTTATTTGCTTTGGAGAAAACAAGTAACCTTTAGCAAAGAAGATTTCCACACGATTGTTCGCCTGGCATACATTCAAATGTGTACTTTTAATAATGAAACGTCCAAAGAACGTTTGTTTTCGTACAACTCGCCAAGAGGGGGTGAACGCAGTCAGAATACATTTATCAAAATTAGTATTCGCTTTCGCAACTGTCTGCGAGGTAAGCATATTTGGCGTTCAGTTATAGCTTGGAGCGAATTATATGATTATTAGTAAAACCGTTTTACGGGTGGCCGGTCAAAGCGGCGCTCGGTACGTACACAAAGTATCTCGCAATTTTCCAAGGGCGAGAGGGTTGTGAGATACATTTTCCGATTCGTAATTATTACTTTGCTTAATTTAATACGATTTCATTGCTTTACAAACTTCCACGATGGTGTTTGTGTGGGAACTTTTGATTAATGTAGAACTTTGGACGTAACTTGTCCCTCTGTTGACGTTGCTGCCTTATTTGTGTGAGAAATTGTGATATTGGCTGCGATGACAATTAAATTTATCAGTAAACACCTGTCGTCGCAATGGACATCTATTATCTATCTATTTATTATCTATTTATTATCTAATCTAATCTATTTATTTAAGTTTCCAGGAAGGCATTAGAGGAAATCATTCCTGGGAAATATTAAGGAAGTTTTTTGGAAAAAAAAATGTTTCGGTTACAGAGTGGAAGATACGGATCACATTGCACGTCATGGAGACATGACGCTCGGCTATAGTGCAATATTACTAAATATATCAAAATGATGTATTAATATCATTATATTAATTTATATCTATACATATAAATTGACGGCCCGTTGGATGAGTGGCAAGGATGCTTGCCTAACGTCTCAGGGGCCCCGGGTTCGATTCCCGGCGGGGTCAAGTTTGGAAATTTTAATGTAATTTTCAAAATTGACTCTGGTCTGGATTTGAAAAGTAGTGGTAGGGCACACTGCGTTTCGCAGTCATTTGGGCAGCCCGCCTGACGGCAGTGACCACCCCCTTACAGGAGACCACCGTGAAATAACAGCATATACGTGCTGTTGTGTTTCGGTGAGTGAGTAAGGGACGCCAGAGCCCATCTCCTTATCCCCTCCTAATCCCTTATCCTTAATCCTACTGTAGTCGGCAGCGCACTTGCAGCACCTGTAGCGTTGCTTGTGTTATAGGCGACGGTAGCCACCTACCATCAAGTGGTCCGTCAGCCTGTCTGTCGACATAACATAAAAAAAATATATAATAAAATAATATATAGCCGTGTCTGTAGATTAAAAAAAAACAATTTGTACAAGTTGTACTTATGTTATCGAGGTCTAAAATAGTTATTAGAATGTTTAGAAGTTTTTAGTTGTTAGAAGAAAAACAGTCTGTGCATTTGTGCACGCTAATCTCAGAAACGGCTTAACCGATTTGAATGCGGTTTTCACTGATGTATTGTAGCAGCTTCGCGTAACATTTAGTGTTTGTGTTTTTTTTCCAGTCAGTTTGCAAATAAAATGGTTACGCCCCATATCGAATACCACGGGCTCAGCTACTAATTTTTATAATTAATGTGACCATTCGGGGTTAATTATTACAACAACCATTGGGGATCATTAATAAATTAAATGAAATTAATTTATCTTCTGAGTCTGTGAGAATAATTAGATAATGGTTAGAGCCGCCTCGGGTAAATATAAATAAGCAGTAGCAATGGTTTTATTTTAAAAAAATAATGGACCTCTTAAAAAAATTGTTTGATTTTAAGCTGAGCGAAATAAACAGTACTATTGATTAGTTTTATTTGTATTATTATCTTAATTCCCAACTTAAGTAGTGGCAGGGCATAACACTGCATTTCACATTCGCATTTCTGGTCTCGGGGCAGCTCGTCTAGGGTCAGTAGCCACCCCATTACAGAATACCATTAAGAAATAACAGCATGCATGCTGTTCTTTCGGTGAGTGAGTAAGGAAGGACAGAGCTCATTTCCTATCCCTTCCTAATCCATTGCCCTTGCAGCGAGTAGTTTCTGATAGCTCCAAATCTTACCAGCCCTGATTTTATTGTATACAATTTGCAATTGAAAGTTCATAAAACAAAAAACAAAAAAACACTTATTTTCCAAGCAAATGTTTTATTTTGTTATTAATGTTTAAATTTTTTGAAACAGTGAAAACACCAAAACTGACATTTAATACCATATTTTGTTTTTGACGCCGTTTTAGAATATCAAGCTCTATTGTAAGAATGTAAATTTGAATATCGGAATCAATATTGGAAGAAATCTTATCTCTATATATGTATAAAAATGAATCCCCATTTCCCTTGGTCACGGCATCACGCGTGAACGGGTTGACCGATTTTAATTCGGTTTTCGCTAATGGAAAATTAAATTAAACCGATTTTAATTCGGGAAATGTTTATATATTTCAAAATTGCACCCCGGGCGAAGCCGGGGCGGGTCGCTAGTTCAATATAAAAATAACATAAAGTCACCAATACATATTTATATTTATACATTTTCTTAATTTCTTTTGCTTTATCCGTCTTCTATCCAACAACCATAAAATAACATAAGATTGAAATTGTCAGACTTTTTTAGTCACTGGTACTAAATTTGGTCAAGCGTGAGTAGTAAAAGTTATTTAATATTTTGTATGGATAATCTTTTGGGGATAGTTGGAAGTCAAGTATGAAATATCATTTTGGGGCTGATTGGATTTGGGGCAATCAGGCTGACCCTTTGCAGCACCTATGGTGTGGGCAACAGTAGCCTCCTACCAATTGGATCGTCAGCCAGTCTTTTATAAGAAAAGTAAAAAAAATAGCTAAACAATATTAATAAATAAATAAATAAACAAATAAATATATTTACACAAAATATATCCATTGAGCTCATTTAACGAACAAAATGTTTTAGAATATCATATTTTGATTAGAAACAAGGGGATTACGTTACATGAAATGACGTGTAATGTTTTACACATTTAATAGGGTTGTCTAGACAATGGAATAATTAATTGTGTAACATTAAATTTTACGATGTATACAAATCGAGGCAGCATATTTATGCCGATAAGGCATAAATATGGCCTTATCGGCCTTTAAAATGACATAATTAAGTCTCACTTCCACCCCCTCTATGTGAAGAGATATTTTTGCAACCCAGAACTCTAGCAAACTGCATATAATAGTTTTTTTCAGACAGGCTGTGTTTTCATATCAGAGGTCATACAAATCATGCATCTAAGTAGAATACTTATAGTTAAAGCAATTTAGATAATAAACATTTAAAAAATAATAATTTATATTTACACTGAATAAATAAATGAAAAGTGCATATTATTGTCACAATATAATTATGTTAATTTTTAAAAGTTACTTTTAAATTTTGACGGCCCGTTGGATGAGTGGCAAGGATGCTTGCCTAACGTATCAGGGACCCCGGGTTCAATTCCCGGCGGGGTCAAGTTTGGAAATTTTAATGTAATTTTCAAAATTGACTCTGGTCTGGATTTGAAAAGTAGTGGTAGGGCACACTGCGTTTCGCAGTCATTTGGGCAGCCCGCCTGGCGGCAGTGACCACCCCCTTACAGGAGACCACCGTGAAATAACAGCATATACGTGCTGTTGTGTTTCGGTGAGTGAGTAAGGGATGCCAGAGCCCATTTCCTTATCCCCTCCTAATCCCTTATCCTTAATCCTACTGTAGTCGGCAGCGCACTTGCAGCACTTGTAGCGTTGCTTGTGTTATAGGCGACGGTAGCCACCTACCATCAAGTGGACCGTCAGCCTGTCTGTCAACATAACATAAAAAAAAACATATTTTAGCACTTTGAATTTTTAGTTGATTTAAGGACAGCAAGAATAAAAATATTCTAGATTGATGACTATCTTTTGATAACTACTTTCATGATAGCATAAACATAGCCTGCTGATCGACGGCCCCAAGATCCCACAATATCAATATCGCTCTCTTGAGATAGGTAGTGGGAAAATAATCCATGAATGCGATGATGAACATTCGCAACGCAAAGGAGTAGCCCCCACAGCCCTGTTATAAAACTAAGCTAAGGACATCAAGCTAAGCCAATGTTCCATCCACAGGCAGCTCGTGGAAATGGAAGTTCATTAAAGAATGACGAGCACGCCTGCAAGCTATCATATATTGATCTGAGAGAGCTCTCACTTCAAGTTCAGTATCATCATCGTTCAATAACCCATCGGTCACATAGTGACTAAGTGACATAGGCAAGACTTTATATGTCTTCAAAGATTTCTTAGCTTCGCTGATAAGCGAGTCACCTCTGGCATTTCTGTGAAATTGAATCATAGTGTAAAAAAATTTACAAGTAATCAATAGTCACTATCAATCAATCTTGGCAAAATACAGACATTGTTAGAAGTGGGCAGGGCAGATTCCTCTTAAGATACTATGATAGATGAGGAACCAGAATATTTTGTAGTGGAAACCAAGTATGGGGAGAAGATTCGTGGGCCGATAATTGACGAAATATTCATAGGGTAATTAATACGTGGGAGAGATATTTATTCAGAAGGAGATCATTAAAAGAAGAACAACTGAGGCCAGTATTTTCTTAATTTCATTGCAGTCCTAATACGTGTTTCGTATTGTCCGAAAATCAAATTAACCGACTGTAGCAACAATAAAATAAATAGTTTCACTCCATAGAGGTGGAATATGTTATTGGTAATTTTGTACGAGATAAGTTTCACCTAAACGTGAACATATTCTATGATCTATTATTGACCAAAGGTATATTGTTTATCACAAACGTTTCCTTAGAAAATTCCTTCGGATCGAGACATAATTTTTCTTTATTAGAGCAAGAAAGGTTTTCCTTTGCGCTTTCGGTCGAAACAAAAGAAAAGTAGAGAGCCTTTGCACGCTACATTGCGCAAAATAAATGGTTAATGTGCCACAAAACTATGTTGGTTATTATTTATTAACAAATTGTACAATTTAAAAGAAACTTTGAAAACAAAACTTAAACTACGACCAACAGTAAGTATATTTTTGATTTATTTCTCTTATTTATTTATTTTTATACCTTATCCTTCCGTAAAAGTTTAAGGAACAAAAAATTTCAAATACTAAAAATATTTAATTTTTCATATATAATATGTATTTGACGATCCCGTTGGATGAGTGGTTAGAGTGCTTGTCTTAAGAGGGCACTTTCCAACTCGAACAACTTACTTATTCCATACTACGTAATTCCATGATTACTAACAAATTATAGGTGGTAGCAATACATAAAAAAATATCACATTTCTGGGACATAAGATGAACGTTTGCATCGCAACAAAATACTGAAATAAATTTTATATCTAGTATAATTAATTTCTAAAATGTGCAGAATTTGTAACATTTTCGCAAGATTGAATTCTTGTAATTACTGACTAAAATCCTAAAATATTTTTCGATCGAAACATCCTACCTATAATGTACATTTGAAATTGGGGTGTCAATAGTTACCATCTATAAAGGTTTTTCTAAAATATTGGAATTGCTGGCGTATGTTTTATTATTTTCGCAAGTTGAATAAGTGGCGCGAATGTGTTTTGTCGCTTTCTGTCTTCGGTTATTCGCATTATAGTAAGTTGAGACAACAAATTCTCCCAAATACCTATTACTGAGTTCTCACGCTCGTACAGCGCCACCTTAAAGCTCTGTTCTAAGACTCCCGGCTTCGATTCCCGATCCCGGATTCTGAAATTAGTGGCAGGGCACACTGTGTTTCGCAGTCATTTTGGCAGCCCTTCTGGCTGCAGTAACCTTAGAGAAGACCAGCGTGAAATAACAGCACGTGTGCTGTTGTGTTTCGGTGAGTGAGTAAGCGATGCCAGAACCAATCTCCTTATCCGAATCCTTTATCCTAGTCCTACTGTAATCGACAGCGCACTTGCAGCACCTGTGACGTTGCTTGTGTTATAGGCGACGGTAGCCACCTACCATCAAGTGAACCATCAGCCATCGACTTTAATATGAAAAAAAAGGTTGGCTGACGAATCACTTGACGGTAAGTGATTACCGTGGCCTATTAATTCAAAATTCAAGCAACACCTTAGTGGGATAAAGGATAAGGGATTATTTACCGAAACACAACAGAACACATTCTGTTATTTCACGGTATAATTTTATATGTGGTTACTATCGCTAGACGCAGGCCCCAATTTATGACTGCGAAACGCAGTGTGGCCTCCCACTATTAATTTCTAAAGATTTATTTTAAATTGGGCCGTTTATAAGTATTAAGACCTTCACGAGGTCGTAAAGTGCTTCAAGAGAAAGGATCATCGTTTACGACCGAGAGCAGAACATAGGCCTTCCCATATACACAAAAGCCAAAGCAAACGAATAGCCGTAGCCCATTAATTGTTTTCCTATATTTTTATATAGTGGGAGAAAGTATTGGGGATTCACCAACTATCCAACTAACCAATTCATTACCAGATACGATGCGTACAATAAAAGTTTCTTTTAACTCCAAAAATATTATACTCGCCTCAAATGGAAAGCACTGTGTGGTGTTTGTGCTACAAACCACACAGCGCTGATTTTCCGGGACATCATTTTGACTTCACAGATGTCCGCTTAAGACGACTCCAGTCGCAAAACTCGTCCTGCACTGATTTGACGGGACTGCTGAGGGGCAGTAGCTACTTGCAAATCTCGGAAATATCGATTTAAAAATTAAATAAAGTACAATTCAAATTTTTCTTAAAATTTATCTTAAGAATTAGCTACTTAAAATATTGATTATTAAGCAAATCGCACGGTTACAACATCGATATTAGACCGCAAATTAGGAATTTTATATATAATTGTAATTAAATATAATTTAAAAAAATAATTATGATGATCCCCTTTCATATATCCTGCAGATGATTTGAGTATTTTTTAAATTATAATTATTATGATAATTTAAAAGGAAAACGGTTACAAATAAGTAATTTTTTTATCATTAGGGGCTGGCGTCGCCTTAAGTCCATAATAAAATGATAAAAAATACCACTATAATAAAATTACTTACATTTATAATATATTTATATATTTATGTTGACATAAATATATAAATACATATACCAAATGTATTTTTTTAATATATTAATTTATACATACAGTGCGGCAATAATTTTAACAATGATTACGCTTAATTAAGATTTAAGAAATTGAGGTATGACAGATTAGGTTAGATTTAAGAGTTGGGATATCTTTCACAAAGATAAACTCATAATTTGTACAAATTTTATAAAATTACAAAAACAGCTTTTTCACGTCAATAACGGCATAAAAAAGTTTTATTATCAGAATGATTTTAATATAAGATATCAAAAAGAAATCAGAAATGTTCCCCGCCATAATCACCTCTACGAGTGCCGTAAATTAGATGAGATTCAATGAACTTTCCATACAAGCTTAGAGGTCAAATCTTCAAGATCATTAGTCTATGTTATACCCTCAATATCATTTGATGTTGAGGGTATATTTTGAGTCAGACAACTTGTACTTCAATAATTGTGTGGTGCTTTTGAGCACTTTGGAAACGGAAGCTCACAATTTATTGCAAAGGAGAATTTCTTTTTCTACCTTATTTATTCCCCTTCGTATAAGGGATGTGAGATGTGAAGAGATGTGAGTATATAGGTTACCTTTGGGTGTTCTATTGGCTGTAAAATGGTTCCAAGCATACCTATCCCGAGATTTCAAAACCTCACTGTATCTATTGTTTGACTTTATCCCACGGACGGAGTATCTTTATCCCGTGGAGGCGCAAAATTTAGCACAAACTTACCCTACTGAGATGTTTCTTGCCCAGCTTCAATGTAGGCTTTTTCAAGCGTGCTGTAAACAAATTCTTGCAGGGTTGCACCTGCCGGTGTTGCTTGTGTCCTTGGGTAACGGTAGCCATTCACCGTCAAGTAGACTGTAATCCTGCCTGACCCTGACATCCATTTTAATAACAATAAAAAAACTTTGCCAATTGGTTGCAATAACACACGTGCTGCTATTTCACTAATCAATATTATTGGTCATACTCAAAATTACCATTAAATAATAAAAGTTAACAATTATTATGAAAATTAATTTATTTATTATGAGTTATGTATTCGTTCCAAATTCAGCACTCGGCCTTTTTCGTTCTGAGTGACATTCCCGACGAGTGGTCTGCAACTTGGGCAACTGGTTGGGCCCGAGTAAAAAATGAATGGGGCAAACTTTTCCGTAGGTAATTGATATTGGACCGAATTCCAGCAAAGAATTTTGCAAAATCCGCCGGTTGAGCGCTGTCAGGGAAAATTTCCCCTTTTCTGGTTAGGTTTCTTTTATAAATGGCCTCTTCGAGGGGAGTTCAACAACTGTGAAAATAGTTACCAATTTCCACCAGCATTGTTCATTAATGTCTAACCGAAGTTTATAATGTACATACGTTGTAAATGAAATTTCATTTGTATTAAACTCTGAAAACAAAGGTATCATTATTTTTATTGTGTTAAACATTTTAATATTTCTCATTCAATTAAAAAAAAATATTTCTCATTCAACAAAACCGAAGAAAGTAAAGAATGAAAACTATTGAATCTTTGCTGAAATAAATAATATTTAGTCAGTGTGTAAATGGGAAAATAGAAAGTTTTATTTCTTTGATAACACTTTTGACATTGACTGTACTAACTTAGTAAGTAATATCACAGGATAAATAACAGTACTAGCGTAACAATCAAAATATAATTGATGAGACATCAAATTATCTCATGCGTATTGCAATGGCAGTCAAGTCGACATTCTGTTTGTAAATTGTAGAGCGACAACGCATTATGAAGATGCATTGCTTTCCGAGTTGCACATTAATTTCGCGCTTCGTGGAGTTATTGCTCAGGATTTCTCTTTATATTTTTACTAGCAACCCGCCCCCGGCTCCGCACGGATTTTTTCTCTACAAATTATGCCTTACTCGTTTCGCTCTTTCCAATAATGAAAACCGTATCAAAATTAGATTAGATGTATGATACACTACACACCCATCTAATTTTGATACGGTTTTCATTATTGGAAAGAGCGAAACGAGTAAGGCATAAGAGAGTAAATAACCGCATACACTGTGTATGCGGTTATTTACTCTCTTCCTCACACGGGCAACACTGACTCGTTATGCACCACGTTAGTTGACGCCGAGACATGGCTGAGATTAGACGTGTCGGCAGCCCGTCCGAGAGTGCGTATTCGAGCCTGTGATTCATCCCACGACTAGGGGCTGCTACAGGGTGGTTTAGAGGTTAGCGAAGAAACTTTTTTTATAACTAGCTGTGGCCGCGGCTGGCCCGCGTGGAAATCAAATTGTTTCTCGGTATCAATAAAAAACAATTACCTACCTGGCACTCGTAGCGTATGTGTCTTGACTTTGCAAGACTGTGTGGTTTCACAGCGCGGTCGCACTTTACATTTTTTTTATATCATTTTATCTCTTTAACCGAACATACAAAATCTAGTTTTTATGGCATAAATATAAAAGTTACACATATGCTGTCGTTGACTTTTTTGTAGGCTAAAACAAGCTCTACAACTTTTCTATAGAAATCAATCATATATATATCTTAAATATAAATTAATCATTTATCTTAAATATCTCGAATAGCAGCGTTCGATACAAACGTTTTCGTTCCACCGTTTTTTCGTCGACTTACTTTGCAAATGCATTGCATTTTCATTTTGCCGGATAATGACACGCGATCCTGAAATTCTATTCTATTTATTGGTGAAAGAAATTTTCAAATCGGATGACTAGATTCGAAGATTTCCTTAAAAGGTAACCGTAAACATACATACAAACAAACATACATAAATACAAGATACAAACAAACACCACGAGGAAAGAAAAATAAAAAACGTTTAATGATAAAAAATATTTGTTTATAGTAAACTAAAAGTAAGTCTTACTTTTAGTTAACGAATAAGTAAGATCAACAATTTACTCTAAGAATCTATTTCATGTAATTGACATCTGTCCACTACAAATCAAATGAAAATTGGAATACTCCTGCATTTCACAATTGCTCATAATTTTTAAATCCATTTTTTTATATACATTCTGTAAATTGGAAAGATTTTGAAGAATAAGATCATTCAGTAAATTCACATTTTACGATTCAAACCCTGTTTTACTGAAGAATTTTCCCTGGATATCTAGATTTTAACTCCACATTATTTTGTTCGATTTTATTTAATACTAGCTGAACTAGCTGAAAATTAGCGTGCACAAACACACAGACAAATAGTCAAACAGAAAACGTTTTAACAACTACTTTTTTACCTCTCTAACATAAGTATAACGTGTGCAAATAATTTTTTTTTTTTTAAATATTTGTTGTACAGACACGGCTCGTTTATGATTTTATTATATGTATATAGATATATAGAAGATATAGATTTATTGTAACAGCTTTTACATACATTTATCTTTATTTATAATAAAAATAATAATAATAATAATTTTTTATGTTAAGATCGGCAGACAGGCTGACGATCCACTTGATGGTAGTTGGCTAACGTCGCCTATAACACAAGCAACGCCAAAGCTGCTGCAAGTGCGCTGCCGACTACAGTAGGATTAAGGATAAGGGATTAGGAGTGGATATAAATTATGGATGTAAATGGGAAATATGTATAATAAATATCAATTTGGATAAGTATAATTTATAATAGACGAATTATATACAATAATATACGTATTCTATGGATGATACTACATAGACCAGAGAGTATTTTGAGATGGGAAAGGTAAAAGCTCTGATTGTACAATATGCCTACAAAACATAAACACAATAAAACAAGTCTATTAACTTTACAAGTGGGCTAAACCAAAATAAACAAAACTAAACTCATCGTATTTTGATCGTTGGCTAAAGTTTGAAGTTTGTTTCTCAACTTTGTTCGGACAGTTGAACCGCAGACTATAATAATAGTGTGTTAAAGTTTTCCAATAAACTGATTTTCGCAATATTGACCAATTTGAAATAACCGGCCATTAAAAGGAATTGTCTTTAATAGATTTTTGAAATAATAACTTATTTTTTAAACTTACCTAAAAGTTTTTGAAAGATTTTACTAGGATACTTCAATGATTTTGAGTCATTTGACGTAAACACAACAGGGCACATTTTTTTTAAAATGTTAAGGTAGGCAGACAGGCTGACGGTCCACTTGATGGTAGGTGGCTTCCGTCGCCTATAACACAAGCAACGCCAAAGCTGCTGCAAGTGCGCTGCCGACTATAGTTGGATTAAGGATAAGGGATTAGGAGTGGATAGGGAAATAGGCTTTATATATTAAACTGTAATAGATACACTATTATTTCAAATTTCGAACATTTCTTTTTTCTTTTGGGAGACTTCATAAATTTTTTAGAAAATCACACTGACTACTTACTCAGGTAAAGGTTTTTTCAGGACTTTGCAAGTTCAAGAATAAAATTACCTGTATGAAGAAACCGTTGCTGGAATAGAATTTATTTGCAAGAAGAGGTTAAATTATATTTTTAATTAAAAAAAAAACCTTCACAATGTTTTTATTTTTTAATTTTGTAAGTTAAGTTCGGCAGACAGGCTGTGGCTACCGTCGCCTACATATATAACACAAACAACGCCACATGTGCTGCAAGTGCACTGCCGACTACAGAAGAATTAAGAATAAGGGATTAGGAGGAGATAGGGAAATGGGCTCTGGCATCCCTTACTCGCTCACCGAAACACAACAGGCACACTTTCTTTCAAACTTTCTCCAACTGCGGAGTCATCTTAGTCTAAATTAGTCAAAAATATGTTCCATTCCCATCTGAAAGTTCATTAACCATTTTTTTAAATAAAATAAGAAATTGACAACCAACACTACCTGGAGGCGCGGAGAAAACCCTGAAGGGTTAAACAAGATCTTAATCTCGTTGGGGCGGGATTGCGACAGTTCACGCCATGAATCCCTGCGGCGGTTTATTGGACTGTATATTGCGGCTGTAAGCGAACAGTTGACTGTCTGATGGACAGGATAGGCAGAAGAAGGAAATGCACGTACCTTGTAACCGGTGCTCTGGTGCGATCTCCTGCAGGATTCTCCGTTGCGTCCAACTGGCCGACACTGTTCACTTGCGGGTTTTGTTGTACACGTTAAGGCGCGGATAATGAATACACTGCGAGTTCAATTTGGTTCGAAACACTTGAAGCGTAGGCGTGAGCGTTCGCGGCGGCGGTATCATGCATTATAAGGATGTGGGTAAAAAGGGAAAGTAGGAGGGAAGATTTTAATGAATGCGGGTACAAAGGGAAAATGGACTTGACAGCCAACCATTCAATTATGGCGCAAACACTATCCCCTTATGTTCAAATGACATTGTTACTCAGCGTTTTGACCAGTTTAAAAAAGTAATTTGACTCGTGTTCGTTGGTTTAGTTTTTCCGACATTAAAGACACATGTAATATTAGATCGGGGAAAAGGTATTTTCACATATAACTTGTAATAAAATCTCATAAAATATTATGAGAACTTACTATGTTTATTAAATAAAGTGTTCCAGTTATATGAGGGCCGTTTTTGCATTAATTCTCACGCGTCATTACATTCACATTTACTTCTTATTACCCGTTTCCTAACGCGTTTCAGATGTTTTCCGCTCTGTTACGTCACGTTACGTCGCGTCACGTCGCGTCGTGTCGTCGTCGCTTTTAATATTTTTTACGCACATTAATGGTTACATCGTTAAAACGAGCTTATAAGTTTTATGCGAACATTCTCGTGTATGATGAATTTGAAAGGGGTTTTCAAAAATATACATCTACTCATATTTTAGGACCAATAATTGTTTCCGAGACTTTCAACAGTAAGTGTAATACAAACAAAACAACAATAATTTGTACTATCTTAAAATGCAAATTACCATCTCTCTCTTGTTAGTTCACGTACGCTAGTACTATTATTTATTCTGTGGTCATTTGTTGCGTCCCGTAGACGCGAGAAACACAAGCACCTTACATTTATTGCATCTGTGTAACCTCGTGTAGATTTTTTTCTGCAAATTATATACCTACATATACGCAAACTTTCCTCGTTCATCGCTCTTTTTATTAGTGAAAACCGTATTAAAAACCCTCGGAGAAAGACTTTATTACATAATTATGTATAGATATTAATTAATTATGTAACATACGTGTGCTCTTGTGTTTCGGTGAGTGAGTAAGGGATGCCAGAGCCCATTTCTCTATCCACTCCTAATCCCTTATCCTTAATCCTACTGTAGTCGGTAGCGTCCTTGCAGCACGTGTGGAGTTGCTTGTGTTATAGGCGATGGTAGTTACCTACCATCAAGTGGGCCGTCAGCCTGTCTGCCGATCTTAACATAAAAAAGCAGATATAAGATATATATGTAGATATAATATAGTTGAAGAAAGAAGTTTCGCATAGCATGGACATCTAGAAGGACCGATGCATCTATCCTGGAGGAATTAAGTATATAGAGATGAGACTGACAGCGATAATGTTATTAAAAAATTCTCAGTTACTTTGGTCACATTGCCCGCCGTCCGCCAAAAGACCTCGATAAATTGGTTATTACAGGCAAGGTCGAAGGAAAGAGACTCCACGGCCGATCATCTAGCCGTTGGTGTGACCAAGTAACTGCTCTCACTGGTCTTCTCGTAACACTTGCCCTGAGAGAAGCTGAGGACCGGACGGAGTGGAAGCGTAAGGTGTACACGACCTTCAGCAATGAAGAATACAACTGAGAAGAAGAAGATGCTATATACTGGGCAAACCCTTACAGAAGATCACAGTGAAATAACAGTACATTTGCTGTTATGTTTCGGTAAGTAAGTTTGTAATGCCAGACCCTGTCCTTTGCTAACTTGTGTTTACAGGCAAAAGCAGAAGAAGATTAATCAACCCACCTGCCGTACTTCATTATAAAGAAGTATCTTCAAGTATGCATCCCATTAAAAATATCTGGAATAATAATTGGCATTCCGCATTGTGTTTCGTAGTCTATAAGTAAATTAGGTCTTTTACTCTTGGTAGAAAAACTTTTAACATCAAAAGGATTACAATAAATAATAAGCTCAAAACTTATTGTATTTATGCTTGGAAAGCAGAATTGAAAAGTTAGCAGAAAACTTGTCTAAGAGTTGAATTAATTTAAGGCATGCATCTGCCTGCATTATTGCAAGACGTATGGGCATTAGGAATGCGGTTAGAAGCGGCGTTGAGTCTAAAGTCTAAGTCTAAGTCTAATTCGTTACGGACTAGGTCAGGGAGGATGAGATCCACTAACAAAACATGGACACAATAAAGGGAATACATCCCATTTGAATATTGCAATAAATCCTAATTATGGTGAATGAGGCTGTTTCCGCAAGAGCTAATACATTTAAAACTTTGAAATAGAAACATCTATTTATTTTATGGTAAAATAGTATTTTATGGCGAAATATTAGGGTCCATTTGATAGGAGAGTAAATTCAATCAACATCAGCTGACGCAAGAGCACCGTTCAGTTCAAATGAGCCTGCCTGTCTCTTTTAAATCTTGTGAATGTATGAAAATTGAAATTGGTGAAATTATTGAACTTAGGAATAGTAATATCACTTGAAATTAGGCGACAGGTTAGTTTAGGCTGTGAATAATTATGTTGGTTTGAATCTTGTATGCTTGGTTCAGTATGTTTTAGAGCGCGTATAATTAGAAATAGCTAATCCTAGATTTGAATTTTGACTAAGTATATAAAGTCCGAATAATAGAATATTTATATATAGATTAATTCATTATAAATAAAAGTGAAATGTCAACAGAAAATATTATACAATGAAATTTTCTCGATAAAACAAAATCACTAAGTTCGTTCTGGAAATAGATAATGTAATAAAATGTCAATTATTCTTTTGCCTCAGACCAAATAAGAACTAGACAGAAAATTGCGGTCAACATGGTGAAGTCGGTTTTTCAACTTGTGTGTGTGTATGCCAGTGTTGCCATTCATCGACTTCATTGTACCCCAATATTCGTCGATCAAATAAAATTACTGGGTAATATTCTTTTGTGTATTTATTTAAAAACCTTTTTGTAGAATAAATTTTTTGTAAAATTAACTTTCACTTTTACTTTTACATAACGAACTAATAAACAATCAAACAAACAAAAAATAAATTAAAAAATATTATGATTATATAAGTAAAAAAGGTAATTATAACACTTAATAATGACAACATTATGTTGAATTTTGTTTCCAAGTTCCAACCTCAATTTTTATTTATTGTTATTGAGAATATAGGTTTACTTTACTTGTGGAATGTGATTCCATCCTGCTTTTTATTTCTAAGATTGGTTTTTACACCCTTTCACTATGCAATTTGGCATTTTCACTAGTAAAAATTTCAATTTATTATTACGTCAAGCTCCATGCGTTGATCTTACTCAACTAATAAGGCGAGGCATAGTATGATTGCATTTGTGTGCGTGTAAGCGTGTATATACACGGCGAGGCATAGTTTTACCGACATCACTCTGTCGTCCACAGAGCTCTATCTATAGTTCTTATTTTATCTAAGTCCTTTGTATCTATTTTATGAACATTAAACACTCCCAACTAATATTATAAATACGAAATTGAGTCTGTATGTTACGTTTTCACGCCTTAACTACTCAACCGATCATAATGAATTGTGCATGCGCGTTGTCAGGGATACAAAAAGGACATAGGGTCACCTTTCATCCAGAAAAAAAGTATTTATCCTTTATTATTTATATATTAAAAATACGCTTGACAAAAATATATGAGCAATAAATATTGAATAAATGTTTCAAAACCAAAAAACAAAGAACGTGGCCGAAATCGCAGGCGAAAGCTAGTTGCCCTATAAGTTTTAAAGATGTGAATCTTTAAATTGTTTTAGTTTGTGCGCATGCCTGAATTGTTTGTGTCCGATATGAAAATATCATGTAAATTCAGCGGAGTGGGTCAGAGAATGCATTAGTGAAGTTATGCTAGTAAGAAGATACAGTTGTTAATCTTAAAAAAATCTATATATTTTTTGACGAGCCCGATAGATGAGTGGTTAGGGTGCTTGCCTTAACGCTCTGTTCTGGAGTTTCCGGGTTCGATTCCTGGCAGGGTCAACTTTGAAAAATGAACTTTTCAAATTTGGCTCTGGTCTGGATCTGGAAAGTAGTGGCAGGGCACACTGCATTTCGCAGTCATTTTGGACAGCCTATCTGGCGGCAGTAACCACCCCCTTACAGAAGACCACCGTGAAATAACAGCATGTGTGCTGTTGTGTTTCGGTGAATGACAGAGCCCCTCATAATTCCTTATCCTTAATCCTATTGTAGTCGGCAGCACAATTGCAGCAGCTTTGGCGTTGCTTGTGTTATAGGCGACGGTAGACATCTACCATCAAGTGGACCGTCAGCCTGTCTACCGATCCTAACATAAAAAAAATGTTAAACACAGACACAGAATGGTCATTAGTTAATAAAAACTAATGACCATTCTATTGTATTTAACATCGATGTTTTCATCGAAACCGTGTTGGAGTATAAGAGGCTTGTTAAGATAAGCCTACTGTGTCATTTGTTCCTAATAATGTTGAAATATGGGACACAAAAGGACATTTATAGTGCCTATAAGTTTTTGTATTTTTTTTCATTAGGAACGAAATCTTAAAGCACTGTTTAATTGTTAATATTATGCAGGGTATTATCAATTACGGTTTTTTTTACATAAAGTTTGTAAGTAAAATTAAATCAAAAAGAGAGTTTAGAATTATAATTTCACCATAATGACGTGTATGTGTGTGTGTGTGTAGAAGAACGCAAATTATTTATAATTTTTGTTTTATAAAGCACAAATATAAAAAAAAAATGTATTATAACATACACTATATCACAACCAGTATTATATTGTGTAATTTTCCACAAGTAAGTTTTAGACCTTTTTACTCTATGTGCAACTGTCATGATGTTATGCCAATCACACGATGAAGCCATAGTCCGATGGTTGGCCAAACCAATAGTATCATTTCATTAGGACGAAGATACATCCTCAAGGTCTAATGTTTTGTCTGTTGCTGAAAGTTTGTGTTATAAATTTATTTCGAAGAATAAAAATACCAACCATGATAACATAATTAATATAAAGTATATCAATTTATTAGTTTATTTAATATCTCGGCTAAATTTGTTTTAAAAATAAAATAAAAATTAGTTTTTAAATAAATCTAGTTGGGAAATAAAAAAAATTGTATTAGTATTGGAAGTAAGAGGCGAAGAAAATACCTAGTTTCCAAGTGAATTTAAATCTCCTTTAAAAGAAACGGAGCCGGCAATTGCTATTTCAAACAAGATTTGCAGTAGATACTCACTTTTATTTAACTTGGAAGTATATAATAGGTAAAAATTATTTCCTCATACAAAAATATTGAAAAAATTCGTTAAATCAAAATAGAATTTACAGTATGAATAAAACAAAATGGCGGTTGTCTTCTTCTAATTTAGTTGGACACGCTTTAAAACTACCTAGCAATTTCTATTATTGCCTTTTAGACATAAATCGACTCCATTCTGTCCGGGCGTGCGGAAAGGAGTCAATTTAAGTAATATTTTTTTTTAAATAAACAAGGTATTTCCAAGCAAGTGGGAGAAATTAACATTTTCAATATTAAACAAAGGAATGAGGTGAGTATATTTTGGTCATTTTTTATTTTTCCGCACTTTGCGTGACGGCGCCTGTTTGTATACTGTCTCTTATACCTAATGTGCCTAGGGTACAGCCGCGTTGGCGCCATTAAACTTTAATACTGGTACATTACCGATAGACGCGCATTGTTCACTCCCACACGAGAGAAGAGGATAATTTATCGGCAGTTATGCCTCCAATTTCATCTGCATTAATCACATCTGAAATAACACAGCGAATGCGAGTCATAAAGGGTGTCGATTGTTCTTTAAGCACCTCGTGTATTTCGAAATGTTGCACTGTGGCTTATGCTACAATCCGTTCCTGTGAACCATAATGATAGCGATAATTTATTTTGTTGCTATCTTATACGACACTTATTTAAGCGTGTGTTTATTTCGATTTATAATAAGTCTACATAGATTACTAAGACTACATCGATAAACCTAAATTCTTTTTTCTTCTTTTGGTTCATGATTGTTTAATTTTTGGCACTTGCGATACAAATAATGCTTAGGTCACGGAATAATTCGTTGCATTCATATTTGTAATCAATCAATACGTAAACGAGCGGTGTTTACATTAAATAAAAAAATAAAAATAAAACAATTTTTACCTCTAGGTTGTAGTAAAATAAAAACTTAGATAAAAATACAGAGCGTAATAGACTATATTTAAAAAAGTTTGAATCGGGCAGATTTATACAATAAATTATATTTACTGACATAAAAAATTAGTAACATTTTTAGCGACAACTATATATTTTTTAACTATATTTTTAACTATATTTTTAACTAAATTTTTAAGCTTATTAATTAACTTAAGTTTTGTACTAAAGTTTTAATCGGCTACTTTTATTTCTTTTTTCATATTTTACACAATATTTAAGAAAAACCTTCCAATTTTAAATCTGTTTCGTTATCTACGAGAAGCTATAAAAATTTGTTGTGCAATATTGCACTTTAATTCGTAAGTTATTAGGTTGCGCTCATTTTGGTAAAAAATGTGTTCGGTTTAATGTTAGTCCTCTTAAGGTGGCGCTGTACGAGGGTGGGAACTCAGTAATAGGTATTTGTGAGAATTTGTTGTCTCAACTTACTATAATGCGAATGACCCAAGACAGAATGCGACGCAACACATTCGCGCCACTTATTCAACTCGCGAAAATAATAAAACATACGCCAGCAATTCCAATATTTTAGAAAAACCTATAAGGTAGCTATTGACATCCCAATTTTAAATGTACATTATAGGTAGGATGTTTCCATCGAAAAACATTTTTGGATTTTAGTCAGTAAATACAAGTATTCAACCCGCGAAAATGTCACAAATTCTGCACATTTTAGAAATTAATTATACTCGATATAAAATTAATTTCAGTTTATTGTTGCGATGCAAACCTTTATATTATGTCCTAGAAATGTCATGTTTTTTATGTATTGCTACGACCTATAAATAATGAGTAGATAATCATGGAATTACGTAGTATGGAATAAGTAAGCTGTTCGAGTTGAAAAGTGCCCTCTTAACAGATTTGAATGCGGTTTTCACTTAGTTTCTCCATAACATTTAGTAGTGTTTGTTAAATTCTAATCGGTTTACAAACAAAAAAGTTAAGAAATAATAAAGGATACCACGCGTACGAAGTCGCGGGCGCAGCTAGTTTTTAATAAAATGAATAAATAATAATAATTACTTTGATAAATTTAAAATCAACTTGCATTAAAGAATATTAATTGTTGCAAGTGCCTTTAGAGGACTTTTGTCAAATAGTAAAAACCATACTGATTAAAAACTTTTATGTTTTTCTTTATGTTAAGGTCGGCAGACAAGCTGACGGTCCACTTGATGGTGTTGGCTACTGTCGCCTATAACACAAGCAACGCCTAAGCTGCTGCAAGTGCGCTGCCAAACTGCAGTAGGCATCCCTTACTCCCTCTGGCATCCCTTACTCACTCACCGAAACACAACAGCACACGTGCTGTTATTTCACGGTGGCATTCTGTAAGGGGGTGGTACTGCCGCCAGATGGACTGCCCAAATGACTGCGAAACGCAGTGTGCCCTGCCACTACTTTCCAAATCCAGACGAGAGCCAAATTTGAAAAGTTGATTTTCCAAAGTTGACCCAGCCGGGAATCGAACCCGGGAACCCTAGAACAGAGCGTTAAGGCAAGCACCTTAACCACTCATCCAACGGGCTCGTCAAACGTTTTTATGTAAAGTTTGTCATACACGTTGATGGTACACGTGATGGTAGGTGGCTACCGTCGCATATTAATACAAGCAAAATCACAGACAGTGGAATTGCGCTGCCGACCTAGTAGGATTAATGATAACGGACTGAGAAGGGATAGGCACATATACTTTTATTTTACGATACCTTTATTAAGGCTCCGATCTCGCATTGCGACTCTACCTTAGCAAACAGAACTAAGCGCACTTTCACGCGTCTTTTTTGTTATGAATTGCAATTATTAAAAAGTACATAAAAAAAAATATTTTTTGTATTTTTTTTTCATTAATTTATTAAAAAATAGGTCATTACTAAATGGTTTTAAGAGCGACTGCATTAAAAAAAAATTTCAACAGAAAAATATATGTATTTGCAGTGGTAAAATTCATGAAACTACAACTTTTTAAACCTCTTTAAATAAGAAAACTAAAGCGTTTATCAAAAAAGTAACCAGTTTAGATTATTGCTAACGATATGAGAATAAATGTAAACTGAATATATTTCGTATTTTTGTTATAATTTTTACGTAGCATGTGCTTGAATGAGACCTTCAACGCGTTCAACCTAAATAGAGGCATTTTTAACGCCCAATGGTGCTATTAAAATGTGCATCAAAATAAAATTAAAAAAGTGTTTTTGAAATTTCAAATCCATCACTTTCAATAAATGTAAAATATATTTCATTTATTCTTTTGTTAGTAACTGTAAAAAAACATTTATTTTCTGTAAATTATGCAAGAACACTAATTTTTAGGAGACTCGAGCCTTAAGGGAGTGGTTACTGCCGCCAGATGGGTGGCCTAATTTATGACTGCGAAAAACAATTTAAAATTATACTATTACCTACTTACTATAATTCAATTTCTATTATACTGTGGCAGAAAATGAATATTTAAACGATAACCTACTAAGCTTTAATGAGATACAGAATAAAAACGACAACAGAATTGAAGTAAACATTATCACCCATTTTTCTGTAATCGCTTGTGGCGCTTAAAGCGTAGGTAAACGAGTATCCATTATTTAATTTCGAGTGATAAACAGTTCGCTGTAATTCTGTTTACACGAGCCTAATCCAGTTGGGCGAGTCGAGTGAATGAATTTAATAATCTTTCGCAAATATACGGACGCGAACGAAATGCGAACTCATAACGATGACTACTTACGTGCACATTACAATAGAGAAATCAGTAGTGTAGGTATGTAAGAGTCATTAAAAACAATCAATAATATTAATATTGGTGTGTACTTTTAATAAAGTTGTTTAGTATCCTTAAAATTAAATGAAATTAAAAAGATAAAGCTTATCTTCTATTCAAAATATACAAATATATATATGCGCTCTCGTACACAAAAAGAAACACTAAACACAAATGTGAAAAGCAAGATAATTTAGTATAAATTTTCATAAATTTATGACTACATTTCGGAGTTTAACTGAAAAAACTTAATAATAATAAGTTTTTATTGGTTACAAAAATATAGTTTTAGGTATAACATTCGCAATAATAACTTTGATGTACATTATTCCCCAAATTTGAAAAATATTTGTTGAGATAAAATGAAAGGAATAGGTAGAGTAATAGTGTTATGTAAAATACGTTGTATATTCTATATACTAGTGTTATAAAGCTGAAGAGTTTGTTTGTTTGTTTGAACGCACTAATCTCAGGAACTACTGGTTCGAATTGAAAAATTCTTTTTGTTTTAGTCCATTTATCGAGGAAGGCTATAGGCTATATAACATCACGCTACGATAAATAGTATTATATATAAGCAGTGTCCAGTACCGCGCGCCCCATGCGCACGCCGCCGGCCGCCGAAGCGTGGCCTAGTTCTGCTAGTTTATAATAAACTAGCGACCCGCCCTGGCATCCGCACAGGTGTATTGTTTTTCTGCAAACAATATACATAAACCTTTCTCGTTTAGTGAAAATCGTATCAAAATATGGTGGGGGTGGTTTAGAAAAATGTAGCGAAGAAACAGACAAAGACGAACAGCGACTATAATAGATAAGTACGTTATGTTAGTAAGTTCTTTTCTATTTTAGTTAGAAAAAAAAAACATTAATAGTTATGTATATATATTTAAAATGGAATATTAAAAGGTATGGTTTTCTGTAGATTAAATTTGAATAATTCCTAAATCACTACTGTAAAATGTTTGTACTGTGGCGATCGTGTGTTACAACGAATCGTTGCGCTGTGTGTGACGTTTATCCTCGCGTGTCGGCGATTTATACAGCCAAGCCAAGCCATGACATTATACTTTTAGAACTATAACCCTATTTATAAATCTGGTTCATTTTATTGGCAGGGTAAAAGTTTAAGTCGCTACTGGAGTGTTCTATAATAGCTTCAGCTTACGTACCCACTTTTACATTCTACATAATTGGTAGTATGAAGTATTTAAAAAAAAAACAGTGTGCGTATTAAGTACACAATGAATCAATGAAAAGATACAAGAATATAACCGTAAATCTTGATACATAGGTACATAAATTTAAACATTTTACACATTATTAAGAGTGTAAAATGTCAGTGATTTACAAGATAAATAAACTCACATTATAATAAAATCATAAATGAACCGTGTCTGTACATACATTAAAGTTTTAAAAAAAATTGTTGACGTACTTATGTTACCGAGATCAAAATAACAGTTTTTAGAATTTTTGTCTGTTTGTCTGTGCGCTTGTGCACGCTAATCTCTGAAACGGCTTAACCGATTTGAATGCAGTTTTCACTGATGTATTATAGCACATTTAGTGTTTTTTTCATTCCAATCCGTTTACAAACAAAAAACGCGCTATACCAAATGCCACGCGTACGAAGTTGCGGGCTCTGCTAGTAAATAATAAACTCTCATTTGAACTAACTCATCATAGTGTGTTTTTATGTGTGTGGGTGTGTGTTCATAAGCGTTTCGCAGTCATTTGGCGTCTGGCCGTCTGGCGGCTATAACCTTCCCCTTACAGAAGACCACCGTGAAATAACAGCACTTGTGCTGGGAGAAGTGTTTCGAAGAGTGACAGGGTAATCCCTTATTCTTAATTCCAAGTTAAACATGTCTTATATCAGCGCGCGTAACTTTCGTAACATACTAAAAGTACAAAAGCCTAAAAAATCCTAAAAAGCCTAACAATTGATTTAACAAGGCCAACGGATGCCGAACCCATTACTCCGCGCCAAAAGAAGTATGACTTCAAAAAGGAAAACAAACAAATAAGCCTTTTATTGCATAAAAATTCCTTTTGATCGCCTTTATCCTTTATTCTATTACTTTAATTTTCCCGATTTTGTTAATTTCATAAGCATAGTCGCTTTTATCAATAAAATGCCAGACAGTTAGACGCCATTTATCATTAAAAAAGTGAAGGTATATTTTGCTATTTTTTTAAACACTTTAATGTTGGCAATATAAATTTTAGGTCGGAGGTGAACACTTTACCATCTCTCCGCTCCAAGATGCCGATTTAGTAGGAATAAACCGATAAATAAATATATAAGTCCTATTATATAGTAATTCATTGTAATATACAATCTAATATACCAACTAATATGTATTGCATAAATAGAGTGAGAACGTATTTCGTAATTTTGTAGGTAATATTCGCAAATACTGACCCTTACTTTAAAAATTCTTTCTCTAATTAAAAGGTACATTAATCCAGATGGTCATAAGCTATATACAAAAGTAACTAGATACAAAGGGGGTCTGCATAGTATACATACTACATTAATTGTAAATTTACTATACAAATATTGTTCTGAAAAATTATTAACTATCTATTTAAAAATCACGACCGTTTTATTAAAAACTTGAAAAGTATAAATTAGATAAGTATAACCTTTTGAATTGTTATTCTGTAAACAATTACGAGTATTTAAAATTGTGATTTTTTTTTACATGACTGTCGAGTTACGATTGTATTGAGTTACGATTGTATGGTTTAGTTTTGAGATGGGGTTGAGACACGGACTAACGTCAGACCGGAAATAATTTTTACAAAAATGAATACAACCTAATCTATACTTCTATACTAATACTAGCTGAACTCGGCCACGCTTCGCTGCGGCCCATACGGCGCGCGGCGGTGGAGTGCGCATGGGGCGTGCGGTACTGGACACTGCTTATATATAATACTATTGATCGTAGCGTAATGTTATATAGCCTATAGCCTTCTTCGATAAATGGACTATTCAATACAAAAAGAATTTTTCAATTCGAACCAGTAGTTCCTGAGATTAGCGCGTTCAAACAAACAAGCAAACTCTTCAGCTTTGTATATTATTATTAGTATATATTATTAAACTTTATATATTATTAAACAACAAGCAAACTCTTCAGCTTTATATATTATTACAAAGAGAAGAGGTTTGTATGTATGTATTTTTGTATGTTTGTAATGAATAAACTCAAAAATGTTTAAAAAATAAACGTCTACCCGTGCGATTCCGGGACGTGTTGCTAGCAACTTTATCATAATGCAATTGTTCAACAAATTTTGTAGCTTGTCGGAGATAACCGTACAGAATTAAAATTTGAAGGTTTTTATTAAATATTGTGCAAAATATGGAAAATGAAATAAAAGTAGCCGATTAAAACTTTAGTACAGAACTTAAGTTAATTAATAAGCTTGAAAAATAATGTAATTATTGCTGAATTTTTTTATTACTCTTAGACGAAAGTTTTTTTTTTGGGCAACAATTTACTATTTTTTTTCTCAGATACATATTTTTCTGTGAAAGATAAATATAGTCTAATTATCCTATGTATCTTTATCTAAGTTTTAATTTTACTCTAACAAGTGAAATTAGGCGAAAAAGATAAAGCTTTTCTGCTAAGTCCTCGCCTAAGTATAGACCGGAAAGCGAAGTGTATGAGACTACACTGTGTGTCATTTTAATAAAAATGCAATCAGCTGTTATACTTTTCATATAAAAATTTCATATATAACCGTGAAAAAATATTGTAAAATTTTAATACTTTCCGCGTGTATTAACGCGTATTACGTAGATGAGTGGGTATGGCCTCGATCAGAGTTTCCGTCATCGATACGCTTTACGATGCTTCAAACGTGATTTATATCCGTTTTTTATACTCGTTCACCCTAATAGGGTTCCAGAGCTGATAAAGCATTGTACAGAGGCGGACTGACTATAGCTACTTGTGGATATAATCTGTGTTTTCACAGATTACATTTATCCCTTGGCTCTTTTTTATTTATTGAAGAGAAAAATCCACTTAGCGCCAAAGATTATTTCCGAGTACGCATTACTTTAGAAGGGAATTACATATTGTTTTAATGAATTAAGTGAAATGTGTAGGGCGCGTGGAATTCGCGTTGTGATTTTGAGTTGGTAAAATAAATTTCCCCGCATCGCGTTTATAGTTTTAAATTAAATTTATTCTCCAAAACTGTATCACGAGGTTGCATTACTAAGTTCTCAAGTGATTTACTCGTACAACTTCTGTTTTAAGTTATAACTTATGCTATAACAGTAAAATATGTTTCTCGAATAACGCGAGTGGCCGCAGTACACAAATAAAATAAATAGCTTACATACTTAGGTATTCTAATATGTTAAGTTGACTTTGAGAAATTGCACTTAAATTAAAAAATTTGCTCTAAAGTTAGTAAATTTTGATTTAAAAATAATCAGCGAATATTACGCTTTTAAGTTAACGCTTGTTTAATTTTACTCCTCATAAAATTCATAATCGATCCTTATATGAAAATCGACTCTTAAGAGGGTACTTTCCAATTCGAACAGCTTACTTATTCCATACTACGTAATTCCATGATTACTCATTAATTAATGGGTAATTAATGAGTACATAATACTGGACATAATATGAGGGTTTGCACGGCAACAAAAAAATAAAACTAATTATATATTTAGTATAATTAATTTCTAAAATGTGCAGAATTTGTGACATATTGCGGGTTGAATTCTTGTCATTACTGACTAAAATCCACAAAAGGTTTTTCCATGGAAACATCCTACCTATAATGTACATTTGAAATTGGGATGTCAATAGCTACCATCTATAATAAAGGTTTTTCTAAAATATTAGAATTGCTGGCGTATGTTTTATTATTTTTGCGAGTTGAATAAGTGGCGCGAATGTGTTGCGTCGCATTCTGTCTTCGGTTATTCGCATTATAGTAAGTCGAGATAACAAATTCTCCTAAATACCTATTTGTTGTAGGTTACATATGTGGTAATCAGACGTCCTGGCCACGGTTTAGAACGGTTTCGTTCTAAAGTCAAATCTTGTTTTGTATGTCAAAATGTAGAAAAACTGTAATTGAGTTGGTCTAAGGTATTGAGACATGTAATGTCTATTTTTTCCTTGCAACAATAATAAGTTTGTGTAATATATCCACTGCTTTTATTTTACTCTTAAATTTATAAAACTATTACTGAGTTCCCCACGCTCGTCTGACAGCGCCACCTTAAGAAGTAACTCAAAACTCGCCGTCTGCTTTTGTCTGTTTGTCCGCTTTGTCCTCTAACTTCTTTCAAACCACCCAACTGATTTTTATATGGTTCTCACTAATGGAAAGAGGAAGCCATGTGTTATAATTTGCAGAAAAAAATTGCATCCATGTAAGCCTAGTAGACTATACTATGTACACAAAGTCCCCCAAGCTAAGGGCGCGTCTGTCTAATGTGAAAATGGTCTAGTATGGTGTGATTCATTGTTCAAATCGACTTTTTTTGGAACGAAAACCTACTAAAATTATAAATGCGTAAGTTTGCATGTTTGGATGTTTGTTACTCAATCACGCCAAAACGGCTAAACGGATTTTGATGAAATTTGGCATACAGATAGTTTATTACCAGGATTAACATATAGGCTACTTTTTATGAATAAATGTTAGGTTCCCGAGGGATCGTCTAAAAACATTAAAAAATCCGCGCCACCGTTGTCACACCGATAAAGATGTCGGGCATTATATTGCTCATATGTTTTATCAGGTGTTATATTTTTCATTTATAAATGCGGACGAAATCGTGGACATCAGCTAGTTAGTAAATTAAAAAAAAATAGTTACTCTACTGCTATGTCCCGAGTGTGTCAGAAGTAAAAATAGGTTGCGGGTAATACCCTAGATTAAGTGCCAGAAGTACTCGTATGAGACGAGCGATCTGGAGCTAGAAGAGTTGGAAGCTCTGATTAATGTATTATTTTGTCGACTTATTATTCAGATTTCACTGAAATTTCATAAATAGATATTTAAATTTTTTTTAAATTAAAATGTTATTAATATACCTACTTTAACAACAATAAAATTACAATATTTATATAAAAACTTAAAACTAACCTAGTAAATATTTAGCGTAATTGAAAAACATATATAACAAAACATTTAAAAGAAAAATTACTTCCAAATCACAATTTAATAAGATAAACTTATGTAATATGTATATTTATAAAATATACACATAAAATCTCCTCCCTAAGTAAAGCAGTAATCGATTTATTCGTAAATAGTTTAAGTAAATGAAAAAAAAAAAAAAAAAACATCATGGCCTTAGTAACTGCGCGTGACATTGCACCGCAATAGCGTGTTATTAAGTAAACAAAAGAGCCATATTAAGTTCTTGTGGTCATAAACACTGTCAATAATCTCAATACATAATATTTCATTGTACTTGTGTTTATTGCAATATAGCTATTTTTATTGTAGCCTTGTAGAGACGTTCTTTAATCTCAAAGTAACTTTTATAAAATACAGCTAAACTTGTCTTTGGATGAAAGAGCGTCTCTCTTCTCTTATTTTCACTCTAACATTGTTTTATTTGGACATGCTATGTGCACATGTTTTGGGTTGCTGTCTAGTACATCTCAATGTATAATTCTTTTTACAATTAATTTTCAACGACAGCATCCTCTTTTGTGTACCTAAATAAAAAATAAATTATTCTATTTTAAAATAGAACTAAAGTTATTTAAAATGCAGTAATCAGCCAATAGTCGGCCATTTTCATCTATTATTGAATTTACATTTATAACTAACTAAATACAGGTAATGTTACATGTTTGATATGTACACCTGTGTAAATATAAATATTTTTATCAGTATTATCACTTTTATATATGTACTTATTACAAGTATACGTATAATACGTATTTGTATTTGTTATTGGATATACAGTCCATTTTGTAAGATAACAAATACAAATACGTATTATATAGGTATTAAACGATAGTTGTTAAACGACAAAATAAAAATATTTTTCAAAACACGTAAGACATTTTTTTTTATTACCCATAGTCAGGATTTTAGTCCTTTGGGTAGTTTAGAAGAAGTTAGCGAAGAAGCAGACAGAAGCGGACAGCGACTTTATTTTATAAAATACTAGCGACCCGCCCCCGGCTTCGCCCGTGGTGCAATTTTTATGTATTTGAACATTCCCCGTTTATGCCGCTTTCCATTAGTGAAAACCGAATTAAAATCGGTCTACCCGTTCACGCGTGATGCCGTGACCAAGGGAAATGGGGATTCATTTTTATATATAGAGATTATGTCATCGAAATAATATAACATCCAGTTCCCTGGCATGTATACACATAGATGGTAGCTTCTATGCATGACTATCTATAAAACCGTATACGTACGTAATGTAATTTTCTACAGACGTTGAAAAAGCGAAAATCAAGTTTTATCGTGAGTTTCCGAGGATCCACTTTCGCGACGATTATTATATATTGTGATCACTTTGATCGAACAGAGCGGAAACTAAATTTTCTTTTTTTGTTTGATACGAATAAATAAAAAGGTAACACGTTTTCTTCTTTTTATTTACAGATGATTTTGATAGTCACTATTAACTTTTTGTGTATTTTAGAATTTATTACTACAAATAACGACAAATTGAACTCCTCTTTTTGCTGTGATGCTTTTAACGAGACCTGTATGTCCTAAAAGAACAACAATCTTCTAAGCACGGTGAACAATCCATACTAATATTTTAAATGTAACTCTCTCTCTGTTACATTCTCACGCCTTAATTACTCAACGGATCATTATGAAATTTTGTATACACATTGTCAGGGATACAGGAATGGACATAGGATACCTTTCATCCAGGATAAAAGTATTGTTCCCGAGAGATCACCTAAAAATATAAAAAAATTGTAGCAGAGCAAACATTGTCACTGAAATAAAGACGTGGAGCGTTATATATTTTCTCAGGTGTTATATTTCTTATTTTTCAAAGCGGGTGAAGTCGCGAGCACCAGCTAGTATTCCATAATTTGTCACATTAAGAAGAAGAAGAAGAAGAACCAATGAACTCACTATACTTCGTTCAACCATTTATTTTACTCTTGACACCTCTAATTAGTGACGTCCTGTGTTATAATACGACCCTAAAAAGATTAAATATGTATATAAAATATAATAGAGAGGGCATTGGGAAATTTTTCCTACAAAGGCGTAGCTAAATAGCCTTGTAAAGTTGGCGATTTTGTACCACGTGGTTCTAAATGTGACATTACGGATTCTTTTGCCCGATCTACGAGTATACAGTTGAAAATCTTTGTACGACCCCAATCTTTATAATAAAAATCTAAAAAAAAAAAAAAAAAGAAACCGCTACTTTTCGTTACTATCTTAGCACCCGCAAACTACGATTTTGTGCAGAGCGGACGCCTAACTAAACAGTAATTTGCCAGGATGCCCGTAATTTTCGTCGAGTGCTCTCTTCATGGCAAACACCAAGAATGGCCACACTAACAAATCCAAAAAACATGCACACATTTCTTCGCACTCAGATTTAGTGAATATTGGGAAACCGGAAAGTAATTAAGGGCTTCACTGAGGCAAATGACATTTACTATAGAATTCGCTGGCGGCGGATCCAATTCAACAGGCCTAGAAATGGTGTTTTTCTGTTTTTACCATTAGAACAATACACAAAATAAAAAAAATTATTAATACAATTTTTTAATCTGATATTAACTTATTAATAGGTACAGGATTCATACGCGTGCAATAAGCCGTTTTCGAGAGAATTTTCAATAAAAGTCAAATTCTTCTTGTGTTCTAACTTTTTTTGTGGAGTTTCTATTACTTTAACGAAAATTCTAATTAATACAATTGGTTCTTCACATGTTTAAGTATTTAAGTATTTGTCCATTTCTTGTAACATTTTCTCCCCCTTAAGATATAATTTGATAGAATGTTCAAAGTATCATTCAATCTTCACCACTGAATGCTTTGATTTTACTTTAATTTGTATATAATAGTGACGCATACCAGCTTATTTGTACAGTGGTAGGGTTCCGTAATAATCTGCAATCAATACAATTCTAGGTTCGTCGTTGTCAGACCTTTTGAAAATTTGCCAAAAAAGGCAAATCTTTTTTTTTTATTAAAATAAAAAAGAATTTTATTTAAAACTTAGGGTTTTTATATTTAAACTTAATGGTCATTTAAACATGAAAATTTAACATATTAATGATACATTAAATTCTGTACATAAAAAATTCTAGCTGCTACACATAGCATGAGGTCTTAGCTCGACAACTAGTGCTCAGAAGCACTTAGCACATTTTTCATATGATAGATAAGGCAGTGAACTACATTAAGGTCAAAATGTTGGAATCTCAAACAAGTGCACATAGAATATTTTGGTTTGACATAACTATATGTTACACACATACACATAAATCATTTAATAACCGCAGGGCTCACTACGTTTCTAAGTCGTATAAATTGGACAGCATAAATCTAGCGGCAGTAACCGCTCACTTAAAGAAGACCATTAAGAAATAACAAGAAGTTAGCAATAGAAAACAGAACTTATTTAATACGCTAAAAGGTACAAAGCTAAAAGTGTGTCGCTATTTTTACGTAAATTAATTTAAGTAATTATTAATAAATAAATTATTATTATTTTATTATCATAATTATGGTATTGATTATTATTTTTTAATTATTAAAATTTATATGAGTAGGCATATAAAACTGAAGACTTTTGAATTGAAGTGTATACATTATATTAGTTTAGTATAGTATCATAAAATTGTAAAACAATATTGATAAAACGTTTACTATAGTTATATGTGGTATGTTATTTAAATTGAAAAAATGGCTTTTGTTTTAGGTAATTTGTAGTGAGCTAATAAGTGACACCTCGTGTGTAAGAAGTCCTTTATGTATTATCAGGAAATTCTTTCATTTTGTGGCATCATTATATCTGTGATTATATTATCACTTTATTTGATATAGTCTCTTTATTTGATCATTTGATCACTTTATTTGATATAGTCTAATATAGTCTAATGTAGAATTAATGCTTACGCATAAAAAACAAATAAAACTGTTTAAAATCATGCATTGTTGAATATTTGCTTAAAAGTTACATTTTTTATTTTATATTTTACAGACCTCTTTAAGAAATAAATGGGTGATTATTTTTATTTCATTTATAGTAGGTCCTGTACAATAGGTATTTTATAAAAGACACTCATTTAATATTCAGACATTAAAAAAGATTGAAACATAATTGTTGGTGAAAATTCTAAAATCCCACTGACAAACAAGAAAGAAAGCAACTTTTATTCCTCAAGGAGGTACATACACAGATATCAGCGAAATACAAACACTATATAAATAAATAACAAGAGGAAAAGGAACCCTGGCTCAGTATACAGTTTACAGCAAACTAATATTTTTATGAAAGGCAGCCAGACGTGATGTTGGGTGGCTACCGTCGCCTATTAAGGCGACTCCAGCCGCAAAACTCGTCTTGTACTGAATTGACGGGACTGCTGAGGGGGAGTCGCTACTTGCAAATGTCGGAAATATCTATTTAAAAATTAAATAAAGCATAATTCCAATTTTTCTTTTTATGAGCCTTCAGAAATGGATCTTAAAATTTATCTTAAGAATTAGCTATTTAAAATATTGATTATTAAGCAAATCGCACGGTTACAACATTGATATTAGACCGAAAAAAATAGTATTTTTTTTATATATAATTAAATATAATTTAAAAAATAATTATGATGATCCCCTTTCATATATCCTGCAGATGATTTGAGTATTTTTTAAATTATAATTATTATGACAATTTAAAAGGAAAACGGTTACAAATAAGTGGATTTTAGGGCTGGCGTCGCCTTAACGCAAGCAACGCCATATGTGCTGCCGGTGCGCTGTCGACCTCAGTAGCTGAAAGGATAAAAAAATAAGAGGATAGGGAAATGGGCTCTGGCATCTCTTACTCACTCACCGAACTATAACAGCACAAATTCTGTTATTTTACGGTGGTCTTTTGTAAGGTATTGGTTACTGGTGCTAAAATGCCTGTGTCCTGACATTAAACAGCGCGTTGCCTGTATGGTATAGTAGTATAATAGTAACGTATACGTTGCGTTCGTAAGCACCGAGGAAACCCAACTTAAAAATTTTATTAATTGCAGTATTGCAGTACTCGGGCTCCACGAGTCAATACGGTATAATTGTGTACTCTATCGGGCTCTGTGTCATAGTTGGAAAGCCATTTCCGGGTATCCTAGCCGAGGAAAGTAAATTTAATTTACACAGCAGCGTGAGGTTTGCTCTTATCTCCCATAACGCCGCTCCGCCCGTTCGAGGGAAGGATTTAAATTAAGAATAAAAATTTGGAATTTAAGTTAGAATCGTTTAATTAAATGGAAGTAGTTGTAATTGTTTTCATCTTAATTCTTCTACGGGATTGTTTGCATTTATTTCTTGAATTTATAGGCGTAACTAATGTATACCGTATTACTTATTGTAGCAGAAGACTTTTCCAGAAGATCTAAATTAATGTTTAGTTCAGTTTAACGGTTTTAGAGATAGTGAACATTTTTTTAGAATATATTTATTTTAAAATTATATACACAAATAAATTCCTCATTCAAAGTGATATTCCAATTTTTAATTTTTTTTTTATATTAAACAAAGCAGTAGTTTCTCATACAAGTAAATGGAGCAATCATAATAAAATGCCGGAATTGTTGGTTCAATTTGTTCATTCGACTTGTTAACTCGTAGCTCTACGTCAGACGGTGTCAAGGGTAGTCCTAAGCACTCAGACCCGAAATAAATATTTAGTTTTGTTACATAAATATTTAATACAATGTGCGGAACCTCACTTACCTTTGCATTACCTGTCTCTATCACTCTTTCTGTTATACGACGACTATCCTTTTCACGTAAGTAATTACTTCATGTAGACCAAGTCCAAAAAGGAGGTCACAAGGGTACTGTAAACTTGCATTTTTTGTTCCCAAAAATTTCGAGTGTTTTCTCCGTTTTCTAAGGGCTAGTAGATATCTACAGGAATAATAGTAGTATTAAATTCTATGAAAGGAAAGAAGTTTAGTTATTTTACTGAAAATATTTTCTTTAATGTTAAGTACGGCAGACAGGCTAACGGTCTACTTGATGGTAGGTGGCTACCGTCGCCTATAACACAAGCAACGTTACAGCTGCTGCAAGTGCACTGCCGACTATAGTAGGATTAAGGATAAGGAAAATGGGCTCTAGCATCCCTTATTCATTCACCGAAACAGAACAGCACACGTACAGCACGTGTATTTCGCGGTGGTCTTCTGTAAGGGAATGGTTACTGCCGCCAGACGGGCTGCCGAAATTACTGCGAAAAGCAGTGTACCCTGCCATTACTTTCCAGGTCCAGACAAGAGCCAAATTTGAAAAGTTCATTCTTCAAAGTTGACCCTACCGGGAATCGAACCCGGGAACCCTAGAGCAGAGCGTAAAGGTAAGCACCCTAATCACTCATCAAAGGGGTTCATCAATGTGTCGTCAAATGTGGCAACCGGGACGCATCTAAATAATAACTGATAAATGTTTGTACTTAAGAGTACAACATTAGACATTATGTTATTTATGTTAAGGTCCGACATACAGGCCGCCTATAAACACGAGCAACCTCCTGAATACAGCCCAACCCAGCCGGATTCTTCTGTTAACCTCTTTGTCAAAGTTTATAATACAAATATATTGTTACGTGCGGGGTGAGTTAAAATGCCGTGTAGGGGAGAAACGAACGATTTATTTTCATAAACCAAGATGACTTCCACAATTACTAAACTTGTCCGATGAAACCCTCAAACTCGCTAAAAGTCGTCTATGATTCCCTTAATGAGGCGCCGCGCTGGTTCACTGTCGCAGGTAACTTCGCTAAAGCTTCGAGGAAACGCTTTCGTATCGTATCATTGTCGCACCACTAACTACTCTTGACCGGTCGCACTCTTATTTATACTTGGCGCCAAACGCCTCGATGTGTTTCGAATTTACCAGAAAATGTAAACAAGATTGTAAAACAAACCGTAGAAAGTTCGGGAATGCTATTTCTGTTGAAATGTAAACTTTATGTTAAAAACATAAGGACCAATTTCCTTTGAAATTGTACATTTCAAAGGAAATACAGAGTATCATTGTACATATAGAGCTTACTTAATTGAAAACAAAATAACTTAATAAATAAATTAGGTAACTTCATTATTAGACGATTATTAGGGTGTTTGTGAGAATCTTAAAATTCACTAACTTTGTACTTTCGCCGTAACAATGAACGTCTAAATCACAGTCTAACCATACTTACGTCATACAATCAGGCAACGAATGTAAGAACATAGATCATGCAAGTGTGTAGAGCAACGTTCGGCGAACTCGCTTCAGTTTGGCAGGCTCGAATATTACGCGTTGCCCGACTGTATGACGTAAGTATGGTTAGACTGTGTCTAAATAAGATTCACCACGCAACAGTTCGTGTTGTCGTAAGTCGAGCCAGGATATAATTCACGAAAATCTATTTCCTTTGAATTTTGAATCTATTTCCAGAGGTGTCCTTTGAAACATATCTCACTTAGTCACGGCTCAACATCCCAGTGACTACTTATTTCCTTTTCCCTTGGGTTTCCAACATTCTTCATATTTTCTTGGCCAGCAGCATTGCAAAATCTTTAAGACAAGGACTAACATCAGACCGAACACAATATTCACCAAAATGAGCGCAACCTAATAACCTACGAAATTTTTGCAGCTTCTAGGAGATAACCGAACAGGTATAAAATTGGAAAGTTTTTTTAAATATTGTGTAAAATATGAAAAAAAAAAGTAGCCTATTAAAACTTTAGTACAGAACTTAAATTAATTAATAAGCTTAAAAAATAATATAACCGTCGCTGAAAATTTTTATTACTGTGACGAGAAAGTATTTTTATTGGGCAGTAATTTACTATTATTTATTGTATAAATCTGCCCAATTCAAACTTTTTTAAATTATGCTATTATGCTCTGTATTTTTATCTAAGTTTTTATTTTACTCTAACAAGTCAAATTAGGTGACGAAAATAAAGCTTTTCTGCTAAGTCCTCGCCTTAACAACAAATAACATGTGTTAAATTTGTTTTTCGCAATATTGTATTCGACAGAGCTCTTTCCGCTCTAGTATTAGTATTGTGAAATAATTTTTATTTTATTTATTTATTTATTACACCTCTTTGATGGCTCTAATTCATCATGCCTTCACATGACTTCAAAGATTGCTATTACTCATGGACATTCAGGTTTCTTTATGAATTTTTCTTTAAATACTTTATTAATCACTATATCTAATTCATACTGAATCCGATAAAGAACAGATCGTGACACTAGAAACTGGTAATATTGTAAAGACGAAAAGGACGTGAATTATTTGCATTTAGACGTCCTTCCTTTCTGTCCTCTGAAATGCAACAAAGGCTAGATGATAAATAAAAGTATATGATATTGAAGTATCTTGCAGAAGCTATACGTGATCAAAAATGGACAATATTCAATACGTACAATTTCCGTTTGACCTTTGAAGTATTCCACATAAAGTAAGTCTATCTGTAGACTCTATAAATCGGGTGTCAATTTGGAATATCGTGTTTTTTTTAACACTACAACCTCTATAATTAAAATCAAATTCAATAGTCAAAATATATTTTTTAAAAGGGAGATAGATACATTGTTTCTATTACAACAGACTATAGCTGTTGTAATACAAACAATGTATTTACCTTCATTTTCATAGTCTGTAAATAAACGAAACTTCGTATTGAATTTGAATGTTCTATTTTAATAAATTGCAAGTAAATGTTAAAATTAATACTAATATATAAAATATTGTATACTAATATTAAAAACAATTATGCTCCTATTGGTAGTACATTCTGAAGTGTTCCAACACTTCAGAAATATTTTGATTTGGGATTACGTTTACTTGCAGAGATACAAGGAAAACATCGTAAAGAATAATGACTTCATTGTGTCAGGAGATATAGCTCATTTAGAGGTGTGTAGGAGTCATGCGTCCATACAGTATGTGTAATAAATCAATTTTTATTATGATTTGTTTATGAAAATCTCAAGAAGCCATTTCTTAACACAAAGGAAATGAAACATTTTAATATTGTCTGGCAAATGGTTAAAGATTTTTATGGCCATACTAGCCGGTTTCCGCGAGTTCGTACGTGCTGATAACTGAAAATAGTTATTTGTTCAACTAAGGAGCAAAATTGTTTTTTCCTGCGAGTGCAGACTTTAAATCACGAACTAGCGAAGTAGTCTATAGAATTGAATCACGAGCGTGGCGAGTGATTCTAATATAGACTACTGAGCGAGGCACGAGACAAAAAAAATTTGCTCTCGTGTTAAACATAAAACTTTTCACCTCAACAGCGAGAAAAGGGCCTTATCTTTGAGTAAGAAAATCAATTAAGACAATTTATTTTTCTCCTGGAGTTAGATCATCACCACTGGACGTAGTCTTTTTTTATATTTAACAAAATAGTACAAAAACAGCAAGACCTAATGCTGGAGCAGTGTCTGAACGGCTGTGAAACTTCTTCACAGCTGGGCCAACTCTAGTTGGTTATGGTCGGCCGACTCTAGTTGGCTATGGTTGGATACACTAATAAAATCCTAATGTTAACTAATCGCGTGTTCGAAATTTGAATCCCTTTTCCTTACGCTCGCAGCAAAAATTGATTTTCCTGTGAGTTTTTAGGCACCAAATTAAAGCACCCTTTTCGTGCTGGAGAGGTAAAAACACATGAGTAATATAATGCACGACATCTTTATCGCTTTGGCGCCGATTTTTTTATGTTTTTAGGCAATCCTGTATTTAAATCCTGGTGATAAACTATCTCTGTGCCAAATTTCATCTCAATCCATTTAGCCATTTTGGCGTGATTGAGTAACAAACATTCAAACTTTCGTATTTGTAATATTAGTAGGATAATAAGATTTTATAATATAATAATACTTACAGCCAACAGTTTCTCTGACTTTAGAGTCTAGTGGTTAGTGGCAAACTTTTTGGTCGTTGACCGGCATTACCATATTCGAAAGTTCAAACCGCGTATCGAACGAAACGTAATTCTCCAGTGAACGTAGCGCTACGACTTCTCAACGCAGCACGTACTAAATTAAATTTATTCCTTTTCGTGCGCGGGATCTTGTTACGAAACGGAAAAAATCACTTTACTGGATGTAACTAAATATAGTTGTTATTCTTTGCTGTCCTATACATGAATGCACAGAAAAACCCTGAAGTTTTATTTATTGAAGACAACACATATAAATAGATAATTTGACAAAAAACGGGACAAGTCCGAGTGAAGAACTCACGTGAAGAGGGTTCCGTACGTTGTTACCTATCAGCACAACATTGAGTGATTTACCATGTTATTTTAATATCAAGGACTTCTTATAGGTTTTCCTATAATCTATAAGTAGAAAAGTAATTTATGATTTTTTTTCAAAATTTTAGGTTCAGTAGTTTCGGGGATAAGGGGGGGGAATGGTCGGACAGACGGACACACGAGGGATCCTATAAGGGTTTTATTCGGAAGTACGGAACCCTAAAAAAATTTGAAATCATAAAAATGAATGTGTACTTTCTATAAATTGTTTTATTATTGTATTGTTTTTTTTCTTTTTTGTGTGTTCATGATTATAAATTTTAATTCTGTCAAACCTAGTTATAGGCAATCTAAAAATTTAAGTATTGTGCTTGTAAAACTATAAATAAGAGTGGCAAGCAGGCTGACAGTCTCCTTGATGGTAGGTGGTTACCGTCGCCTAAGGACACAAGCAATACCAAAGGAGAGCTGCCGACCCTGCAGGAATTCTTTAATGGCTCGCTTGAAGAAGCCTTTATATAAAAATTAGAATTTGTATGTTCAAATACTTTAATTTGCAACTACTATTCTTTGTTCCAATTAATAACCAAAGACCATTTCCGGGACGCCTAACCTATAAATATAAATACTGTTACATAAAAACTTTTTATTTTTTAAACTCTTTATTCATTGGAATTTGGTTAGCGCTTATTATGTCAAATACTTCTTTTGATTTCTCGCCATTTCATATATTTTTTTCGTGTTTATTATCAAATTACAATATTGAATGGGGTGTTAAAGAAAATAGAATTTCTGTGATTGCCTTATACAGAGTGGGTATAGAGCCGTCGTCGGTCATATTCAAGACACTTCAAATATACCAACATTTCCTCTGTCGATGACCATAAAAGATCGGGATACTTCTAAGATGTATTCTGGAGAAATTAATAAATAAGAATCAGTCACTTAAAACGATCAATTTTCAAATTATTTCATTATAAATATTTATTTATATTTTTGAAAAAAAAAATGGAATAAAATTATGAAATCACGTGTCATATGTAATGTATTCTGCAATAATTATAATTAATAATTATAGAAATAACTATAGACATCAGCCTGTCAATTTAGTCTAATTTTATTAGTATTGTTCAGTATTGTCTTATTTTATTAAATTTTAATTTCTTAAAATTTAAATGCTCCTTTAAATTTTCAATTTGTGATAAAAATCGCCTTAAATAAAATAAGTAATAGTAATTAATGAACAGTTATTAAATAAATAATAACATATAAACATATAAATTAGCAATAGCATAATTTTTGTTTCAGCAATGTTTTGAATTTGCACAAAGGATTTTAAAAATAGAATACTGAATTTTACTTGTGTTTCGGATGCTTGGCTTCAAAGACGATTTCAATAAACGTAAAGTCAGGGAAATATGGAAGGAATGGAGTAGATCCACTTTACAGAAAGGCATTCTTTTAAAGGCGGAAACGGCAGAATGTCCAAGGTTTCGGTTCATTTATATTTATTTAACTCGTCCACCAGATCCATCGATTTTGCTCAGATGCATCGTGCCAAGTAATGAGAAGTTTACTCCGCCCACACTTTATTTGTTTTATTCGTTAATTGAAAAAAAAAAGTAGTTGGTTAGTAATAGGGGATCGGACAAATTTTCAGAAAGTGTTTTAAATTAATCTTCATGGATATTTATTCCCATAAAAAATACTATTTTATTTATTTATAGCCTTTTAGGTACCCAAAATCATGTTTTAATATTGTTTGAAAATGCCGCCAAAACGCCACGATAGTTCATCTGACAGCGCGTAACGTCATTTGTGGTCATATCATAACAAAACAGCTGCATTGGCATAAGACAATGATTGCCCACAAATGACGTCACGCACTGTGATTGGTGTTTCAGTATAGATTAAAAATATTGTAAATAATAAAATTTTATTTCTTAATTTAAAAATATTTAAATGAATTATATTAAATTATTATTCGATAAATAATCATAAAAAATTATATATTTTCTTTCTAAGTACATTTTAGATTTTAATCTGATTACTGTCCGATCCCCTATTGTCTTATTCCTTAGTCTTAGCTATTTGGGTTTTATCTATGTATTTATTTTTTATGTAAAGGTTAGCAGACAAGACGACAGTCCACTTGATGACAGGCAAAACCTATTGACACAAAAAACACCATAGTTGCTGCATACGAGTATGCTTTGCCGATTCTATTAGTAGCAAAAATATGAAATCGAATCGGGAATCGAACCCCAATGGGTTCGTCAATGAATAGTGTCGTATTGAATATAACCAAAACATAAATAAATAAATTGTCTTAAATGGGTTAATCCCCTCTCATAATAAACGAAATTTTGGTTTGAATATTACTGGAAGATAGGACAGTTAATAAACTATGGAATTGATATGATTGGAACATCGAATTTCGATGGATTGGAAGATATCAGTGTAATAAAATATGTATTTATTTTTATATGTTATTGATTTTTTTATAGTTGAACTAGCTGACCCAGCAGACGTTGTCCTGTCCGAACCAGAAAATAATTCTGTAACCCGATTGTGGCGCCACCTATCGGGTCCAATTTTATTTTCAAACCATGTGTCAAAATGATGCGACACTACACGACAATGAACGAAGGTAATTTTTTTTTATATTGTTCATACAAAAATACTAAAATCGCGATTAAAAAATGTTGGAGGAGGATGAAACATACTTTACGACCTATTCTCATACCTACTAAATATACACACAAAATTTCATAAGAATCGATCAAGCCGTTTCGGAGGAGTTTTGTTACAAACGCTGTGACACGAGAATTTTATATATTAGAGAAGATCAATTATATGTGTCGCCTTCAATAAATAAAACAGTGGACAGTTGATAGTGGGACATCTCGGAAGATACACAGTCGAAAGTTTGCCAAAACGCTTACCAAGAATCAACACAGTCAGGTATTCGCATTTAAAAAAGAGATTAGTCTTTTAAAGATATCAAAAATTGCTCCTCATGTCTTACAAGCCAAAATAATAAAGTGACCAAAATAAAAATATAATAAAGTATCATTAGCCAAGCAATAGTAACAACAATGGACCCGTTATATGAGACGAGACAATAGACCTACGTAACAAATACCAGTACGAGAATCCTCCGATGTCATTAATCTGAATTGGATACAGCAGGATACAGAGAAATGTAATGGTTAGATAGAATCATGTGAGATAAGTAGGTATATTTTTTGTTCAATTTCGCATTGTAACCTCGTTTTGTTAAGAGTTATTTTGAACCTTCCTACATAGTAAATAAGTGTTATCTAAATCCATATAGCCATTTAAGTTGATATAAAATTATTAAACTCATCTTCATTATGTTGTTTTTATTCAGTTCAAAGAGAATAACTAGTTCTTATATGTTTACTAGTAGTGGCAGGTATTTTCATTGTGGTCTTCTGGAAGGGTGTGGTTACTGTCGCCAGACGGGCTGCCTAATTCTTGACTGCGTAACGCTGTGTGCAGTGAAAGTACCAATTAGTAGATACACATTACAAGTTTAAGTAATTCATTAACAACTATATTTACGATTTATATTTACATTTTCTTTTTCACCTGTGACGACCGTATGAAACCATCTTGTTTTGAATGAGCACGAAATTTTAATCAATAAACCACCTATTTGATGTGTTCTTAATTTCAAATCCTTGGCATGTATTAAAAAATCACCCATCTTTCATCTTAATATCGAAGTTATTTATAAGGTAAATAATTATAATTTAATGGAAACTTAATTTACGAGGTTTCATGATGTTGTTGTTGTTGTTGTTCATGTGCTGTTGTTATATGATGTTACCCGTTTTGTTTAGAATGTGGCGATACTCATTATTCTTATGCCCTGTGTTTCGCACTATAGTAACTTTTTTTTAATGTTATGTCGACAGACAGGCTGACGGTCCACTTGATGGTAGGTGGCTACCGTCGCCTATAACACAAGCAACGCTACAGGTGCTGCAAGTGCGCTGCCGACTAAAGTAGGATTAAGGATAAGGGATTAGGAGGGGATAAGGAAATGGGCTCTGGCATCCCTTACTCATTCACCGAAACACAACAGCACGTATATGTTGTTATTTCACGGTGGTCTTCTGTAAGGGGGTGGTCACTGCCGCCGGGTGGGCTGCCCAAATGACTGCGAAACGCAGTGTGCCCTACCACTACTTAATATTGTTAATAACTATAATATTGTTTGTGTTTATGCCTAACGGAGGCCACTTACCCCTCAAATAAACCGTCAGCCTGTCTGACAACCTTTATCATAAAAAACAAACAATAATTGCGTCAATTGTCTGCAGTAGGTAATGAACGAGACTGGATTCAGAAGCTAGCTGGTTGGTCAATTTAAATATCTCAAAATAGAATTCACTACAAATCGATGCTTGATTTTTATCACTGCGCTTCTATCTGCACAATATAATCACATATGTTCCGTTAAAATACGAGTATATGAATTGACAACATTCGTTAAATCGAAGCCGAGTAACTCGATAGCTTGCAATTAACGATGCCTTTAATTTCGCACAAAAAATCCTACATTAATGGAATTCGACAGTGTGCCGCCAACCAGAAGATAAATATGAAATTCAACTTGGCAGCTGGAAAAATGAATTGTCTCTCTTAAACAAGGCTAATGCAAAGTACAAATAATAGTTATTTTATATAAAGACATTTTGAGGGTGTACTCTGACAACCTCACCAAGAATAAGGATAAGGGATTAGGAAGAGATAGGTAAATGGGCTCTGGCATACTGACTACCCAAATATAACAGCACATATACTGTTATTTCATGTGGTCAATGCGGCAGGCGGGCTGCCTAATACGAGTATTATGGTTGCGTAAGGAAGTAAGCCTTTTTAGGGTTCCATACGTCCGAATAAAAAAACAGAACCCTTATAGGATCACTCGCGAGTCCGTCTGTCCGACCCCCCCCCCCCCCCCCCGCCATTATCTCCGGAACTATTGAACATAAAATTTTGAAAAAAATACAGAAATTAGCTTTCTACTTATAGATTATAGGAAAACCTATAAGAAGTCCACGATATTAAAATAACATGGTAAATCACTCAATATTGTGCGGATAGGTAACATCGTACGGAACCCTTTTCACGCTAGTTCACCTCGCACCTGTCCCGTTTTTTTTTAAATGTTGGAATGTCCCAACGTTATGTCCTCATGATACCTGGCAGTGTAGGTTACGCTGTGGGGTTATGCCGGATTCCTACCCACTTTTTAGCGCGGCCGTAGGTGGGCGGGTTCGTAGGAACTACAGCTGTCCAGCGAGAGGAGGGTTATGCTTCCTTTAGGAACCTCGGCGTACCCGGAAGTAGAGGTACGCCGGCCATCTCGGGGGACCTCAGGGCGGTTTCCCCGGTTAAGGGGAAGGCGGTCAGGTGGCGGACACGGGCCAGACGGAAGTGAGTCCTCCCAGTTACTAAAACGTGACTCTTTTCAAAGGAAGGAGGAGATAGTAATGTACTCATAATAATCACTCATAGGTTATAATTAATAATTTAATAAAGTAATAATTAAAATCATCGAGTGATTGGATGAGAGGTTAGGGTTCTGTTCTAGGGTTCCCGGGTTCGATTCCCGGCAGGGTCAACTTTCAAAAATAAACTTTTCAAATTTGGCTCTGGTCTGGATTTGGAAAGTAGTGGCAGGACAACTGCGTTTTCGCAGTCATTTGTGCAGTCCTTCTAGCGGCAGTAACCACGACCTTATAGAAAACCACAGTGAAATAACAGCAGGTGTGCTGTTGTGTTTCGGTGAGTGAGTAAGGGATGCCAGAACCCATTTCCGTATCCCCCCTTAGTCCTGTATCCTTAATCCTACTGTAGTCAGTAACGTGCTTGCAGCACAGCTTTGGTGTTGCTTGTGTTATAGGCGACGGTAGCCACCTACCACATCTTAACATAAAAAAATACAAAATATATAAAATATGCTGCTTTTCCCATACATTGAAATCTAGAATGAATATTAGTCACAGATACTTAATACTCGTAGCATATTTCAGCCCTATGTTTATTTTGTGAGTCTTTGAATAATCAAGATAATATTAATTAGATATATCTTACCTTACTGTAACCACTACAGCCGAATAAATGGTGAAAGTGACATCCCTTAGGTGAGTAAGGGATATCATTTGCAACTTGTCTTTCACAATTAATTCTATCAAGGTCATCAAAGCACTTAGGGTACGAGTTAAAATTCGTTGTGATTATAGGCGACAGTGGCCATCTACCATCAACTCTGTTGATTGTTGAAAGGCAGATCATCAGCCTATCCGTCGCTTTATCTCACAAAAAAAATTACATGTTAATAAATCCATTTTTGGTAGTAAGTTAACAAAAGGCTACCGTTCAACTTAGAGTAATGTCAGGGCAAAGATAAAGCCAGGACGATACTAAAATCCACTGTATTGTTCCACTGAACGGTTTTTAATTTTAGCATTTCAAAATAAATCATTAAATTTTATTAGTAAGAAATCTGTTAGTAAAAAAAAATTAGGTACAGCCGAGAAAACAATTGGGTCGAGGTACACTCGGGTAAATAAATCAACGCGACGTTTTATAGTCGGCTCGTTGGTTTTGACTGTTAATGAAGACAAACAACATTGTTCTAGCGTAGACAACGAATGATATTTTTTTTAATATTATAAAAATACTGAAAGGCTGGTTCATTCGAGGCAGAACTTATTCAATGAACTGAATGCCTTCGGGGGGGTTATTACGTATCTTGTAATTAATTTAGCTTCTAGAGAACATTGGAATTTTTTTACGACCTTCTAACTTAACATCTTTGGGCTCCATTATTATCAAGCTGTGAGATAAGCATTAGTGCTACCGAGAACATGGTCCTATATTAAACTGTTTTATTTTTCACATGCCTACCTATATTCTATACGAGCGATATCATTTATATTTCGCGTTGATTTTGCAAATCTGCGTAGAATGTACGCCCAAAAAATATGTGACAAAATATGACAAAAGTTCATTGTCACTTCATTTTGTTACAATGGTAAAAATGATTTGATTTGCAACCGAAAATTAGTCACACGAACCACAAGACTGTCATAGTCAGCAGTTTCTTCGGCTGAAGACAGCTGAATATTGTAGGCATGCGTATCGTAATCACCCAAGACATATATGACAAGACATGACAAAATTTCATACTCACTTGGCTCGTCACAGGAGCCACAAAAAACTGAAATAGCTCTCTTAAGCAACTGCTTGTCACAAAATAAAAAGATAAATTATGATTTTGTCACATTTTGTTTTGTTTGTTTTTTTTACATATTTCGTGGCCACTCATGCAGCGCGTACAGGTGAATTTAATACTACATTTTTTAACTTAACTATTTAACTTAAAGATGACACAGAAAACCCCATCGAAGGATAGAAATATCTGTTACTAAAGTTATATTTAAGAATACTAAACTTTATGTACTATGTTACATAAATTATTTGTGATCGAACGTCTCTTTCTTTTGCGTATCATTTGTTATCTGCGTTAGTATCGTATGTTAGTTGTAGAGGAGTGGGGTTAGGTCAAAACAAATGAAAAACTCAAACAGACCTACGTCTGAAAACATCCGTTGGTAGATCTCGTCGCAATCTGTCAACATTAGAAATACGAAGTTAATAGAAGGGAAATTACTAAAAATTCCTAATTGTTTCATGTGAGCAAAAAGTAAGTTTTGGGATAACGTGTTCCACTATTTCAAATTAATGAATAGTGACTAGTCTGTAATCAGACATTCAAATACACTTTATACCTACTTAGGGTTGCCAACACCTAAATAATCAAAGTGATGATGACACTAAATGATATACAAATACAAATAATTCTATTCTATTTTATGAAAAAAAAAAATAGTAAATTACTGTTTAAAAATCGTACGACTAGAGAAAATTTAAAAGAAAAGAAATTCCACAGTTCTCTTGTTCGCATTTTGCAATGCCTGAATTCTCGGACAGTCACTCGAAACGCTTTGCCAAGATGCATTGCGTTGCAATGATACAGTTCGGTTATAAAATCCGGTAGTTGGCGTGATACATTAAAGACTTTCTCAGAGCATACAACGTGTTTTATACAGCTTAATACATTATTTGAAAAAAAAAAAAAAAAAAAAAAAAAAAACTGATAAAAAGAAAATAAAGTTGATTTCACTGCATATACTAATTTATGACAAAACAATTGTACTTAAGTATGTGATAAGTAATAATTCATAAATTTGAATACAGTTTATTGTGAGCTAATTTGCAACTATGTATTACACGGAATTCCGCGGACTATAATTTTTAATTGTAGTACCTACTTTACACGTACTTAACTATAATATATATTTTGCTATACACTTATGTTTTAGCAGGAATAACTAGTACATATATCCCTTATATACCTAAAGACGTAAGAACTAGCTGGAATGTCAAAAATGGACACGTTAAAAATTGTTCAGCTCAAACGCTACGAAAGATATTTTTATGTGACCATATGAAACTGCAATATTATTTATCAAAAAGATTTCGAGTTCGCTTACTCCAATTTAACGGTAACGTGCTCCATCCAGTGAGTTACTCGTATAATATTAAAATATAGTATGCCTAATTATTACTGTTCTATGGCCGAATGCTAACGCTGCGCTGTTAATAGATATTATATTAAAATTTTAATGTTATTAAAAATGAACATTATTAATGAAAACGTGAACGGGTCCGCAAAGAAGGCTCAGAATAAATTCATTTGAAACCGTTACTAAATCACAGCGGAAATTAAGCGCAATCAATTTTTCGAACGAAAATACCCTCCGGAGTTTTATCCGAACCGAAAGCTGTTACAAAATCTCTCTCAAGCTCACTTATTTGACTTATTCCCAAACGTAAAAATTGAACAGGCGTGCGGTGTTAAATCGAACGCAATTTCGTTCGCCGCCTAACAAACCATTCGTATTCTTCTCCAAGTGTCTAGTAATAAAATTATACCGGTCCGATGGAATCCTATTTTTTTTATATGGCAACCAACTGCGGGTGTGTTATTTCAGGGGGCAATATCTCGCTATCATGTTACAATAAGCGGCCGGCCCACGTCGATATTGGACTCATTCGATTTCGGTCCGTTTATTTAGACAAATACAATCGAGTGGGTGATGAATTCGATTGTGGTATACGGGAGCGAGCGCGGGCCAGCCGGCGTTGTCAACGCGGCGCGGCTATGTTCGCTTTTATCTCCGGATTTACAACAAATTGGTGTTTTGGGCTCGCGAGCCACCCGATTAATTCGAAGCACGCCTGTCCGCTCCAATAAATATGTTAAAATGCTCCGTGACAATGGTTCGGTTACGATTTCGCATCGCATTTTCGAGTTGAAAGTTTTGTTGAAAATTGTTACAGGCGCTAGCGTATCCCGCTCGAGCGCGCAAATATTCGAGATGCCATGTAATGCAAATATTGTTTCGTTCTCATTGTTAATGCAATATCATATGAGCGAGTAAATATGCAACATAATATCAGTTACGTTCGGAATGTCGATAGAATACTCTAACATGGATTTGTAACTAAAATACCACCGGGTTTAAATTGCTTAAATATATGTAACTTTTTCATCATCTCAGCCATAGGATCTTCTGTTGGGTATAATTTTGTATTAATTTTGCAGTAAGATCGATCAGAAACAGCCTGGGTCAAGCATCGACCCGCAGCCCTTATAGGGACGTCTGTCTTCAATCCCGATTCGATCTCGCAGAGTAACCTCGAGCATAGCCCTCTCTTAGCTCGCTAAGCGACGTTGAGCTTTCTAGACAAGGCTCGTTAGAGACGATGGCGTCAAAAGCGTTTGTTTTGAGGTATTGAGAGAAGTGTTTATCAAATTGAAAAACAACATTTGAAGTGTTTACCTAAATGAGGGTTTTAAACATCCAGTCTGATTAACATAAATGTCTAGCGTGCAAATGAACATAGCATTTACAAGAAACTTAACATAACTTTATTGTTTCCAGTAAGTATACTCGTATATACGTAAATTTATTGGAAATATCTAAACGAAATGTTCTAAATAAAAAAAGTCCTGAATTCTAAACAAAATTTTAAACGAAAATTAAGACCCTTCCTACAATTTGTATGGATAAAACGTTGTTAATACCTTATTTGTTTTTTATTTCTCTTATTTATGTTGAATTAAGAAATATAATAAAATAAAATGAATATACCACTTACCAACAACATGCAGCGTGACAAAGAACGATCTAACCGGTTGGGTTGACACCTGACACTCGTAAACGCCAGCGTCTCTCTGCTGCGCCCACTTGATCTGAAGTGTCCAGTCGTCGGTCTGCGGCGAGTGGGTCGCTTGGAACCTCTGATCTGATGTGTACGTGTAACCACCCACAGTCAATATGTGAAGGTCTCTGTGACGGATCCACGATACCTGAAAAAAAGGAAGAAAATCTGAGAATGACGATGACTTTAGGATCTACCAATTACGATATTTTAAACACATTTTTTTTCCAGAAGGACAATTCAGACTTAAATATAAACTTCTTATATATGTCGGTATAATTTTTGTCTGGTGGGGCTCATCTAATGTTATTCTGACTGTAATAGTGATTAAGAGTTTAATTGACAATTAGCGTTCACTTATCCTATGTCCTGCCGTCAAATGCTCTATTCGGTATTCACGGTGCCGTAATCGACAGATACAGACTCCCAGACAGGCAATCGGACGAAATACATAATCTGACTTATATTAAGATATAATGTATATCAAGTATCTTTTTAAATCTTAAGTTCGGCAGGTAAGCTGACGACTTGTTGGCATGTGGCTACCTATTAACACAAGCAAGCAATGTTGTGGGCTTTGCAAGTAAGTGCGTAAAATATAAGATACTTAATTGCTTTTGACACCTCTTACCGTAAAATAACAGCAGGCCTACTGATATTTCACGGTAATTTATAAACGGGTGGTTACTACCGAAAGACGGCTTGACTAGTTTACGACTGCGGTATGCAGTGTGCATTGTCGTGTATTTGAATTAATATATTTCAATTCATTTGGTCTAAAATTCAAAGATATCAGAAGGACCAAGATGTAGCGTTTCGTCTTTCTGAGATTTCAAAATGGTTCGGAATGATGAAATTGCAGGTTGACGATAATGGAAATGACGAGGTCCCATAATGTGTGGTGTGGTACTAGGAGATAAGACATTGCGTGATAAAATTTTCTAAAGATAAGTGTGTAGGGATTTAGAAAGCACATCCCCACAAGCAGTCACGCGAATGCACGAATGATCATGTGTCTTCTAATATATATGGGTTTATGTCTAGACAGCTTTTCAGACAGTTAACAAATGGGGCATTCCGAAAGAGTCTGGATTTTTATAAATCACACCACATATTTATATCGTTTATTGAAATAAGTGCCTTCACAATTTATACATTTTTACATTCGTTGGAACCATTGTGGAAAGCAGTTGGCTCAGTCTTCCGTAAGATTCTTTTTAATACAGTTGCTCAAAAAGTGGCGTATTGCAGGGACGTATAGCGTTCCGGATGTGGGCTATTACACACTCGTGCTTTTTTTTTACCTTTCCCGAACTCGTGCGTTCTCTTTCCCAACTGTCAAAATAATGTCTATTAAAAAGAAAAACCAACCATGAAGTTTTTACTAAAAAAAATTCATAGAAGTTTTTATGATTCATGCAAATACGTACCTATATTTCTAAAAAGAAGCTACTAATTTGTTTCAATATCAGATTTAATGATTTGATTGAATGAGTTAGGTTAGATTTAATTTGATTGAATTCTACTGAAGACTTGGCTGTATGGGCATAGTTTCCTTTGCCTACCAGAATGGGTGAAGAAAAAAAATCTCTGCTTATATTCTACGGTTGGCGCCATTTTCCAGAAATTTTCTTTGCGAGTTTAGTTGTTTGTTTTATTAAATTGCTTCATTTTTTCGCAACTGTATTAAAAATAGTCGTTCAGTACATGTGCGGAACCGTCATTGCAACTTGTTCCGACTGTCAACCCTCGCCTTCGGCTGCGCCTCGGCTCGGGTAGACATTTGTCGGAACTCTTTGCAATGACAGCCTTTCCGCACTTGTAATGAAATATACTATTTCAATGGGTTCATGGAACGCATTCACTGCTGCTTCCGGGCCAGTAAATCGAATACTTTTAAAACCCTTAATTCTTCAAAATAAAAAGAGGTTACAAGGTAATTTTACGGTAATCAAATACGATAGCGAAATTTGAGGACGACTTTGGTGCGAGGATGCTTTTGGTGAACTTTTTCTAACACACGGACAAGCAGGTGTTTATGTACCAATTTGCAGTTACATCTGTTAGCGTTTGTACATGGAACGTGTCGTTGTTGCAAAGAAAGAGATGGCGAGACTCGGAGGTTACGGCGCGGCGGGGAGTTGAAGAGAGCAGTCGGAAGCCGCGGTGCGCGCAGATCGGATATCTTGTAGATTATTGCAGAAGTATTGAATAAATTGGAGTTATCATCTAGATAAATCGCTATAGTTTTATCATTCAGAAGTGGATTCGAAGGCCCCGAGGTAACCAAGGAAACTTTGGTGAGCTTTACTTATTCATGTTTTCTCTTTTAAAAAAAAAAAAAAAAAAAAAACAATTGCAAAACCAAAGAAATTTGATGCGCCGGAATGGTGGTTATACTTCAATGTTATTCAAAAGTGAGCGGGTGATCTTTCAGAGAAAAGGTGCCCTGATTAGTGAAATACAAGACAACAGTTCTACCATTTTAGGTCTGATGATTTCGTTATCACATCAACAAATCTACCTATATCAGAACTCGATATGACTACTCAAGCACTAATAACGTTCTAACTAAGACTAGCGTGGCTCTAAAGTGTATTTATACGACTCATACAAGAATATTAGTATTGAAATTTTTTTTATTTTATTTAGAACAAACTTTAAAGAAAAAAATACCTTTGAAAAGTAGATCTTTATAATGTTTAAAAAAAAATGGGTTATAAAAGCATTCTAGTCACAAAAGATACAAGACATGTTTCAACAAGTGTCGACGTGTAAGCAGAAGATTTTACCGATTTAACAAAATGGTGCAATACATTGTTTGTTTCCAGCGGTTCTCAAACTTTTATATAAAATTTTATATTTTCCATAGTGCTCCCAAAAAAAAAAAAATGAGAGAGAATTTAACAATAGTTTAATCTGGAAATCAGTATTTCACATAAATTTCATGCAATAAGAACCAATACATATCTTATTTTCTTGACCAAAGAAAATCGATTATTACTAACTGATCTTATTGATTTTTCTGGTTGATTTATCACGAACATTTGCAACTATATTATATAAATAAACTCACGACAGGCACTTTGAGACCATTCGGTAGATACCTTTCTATTTATTGATTTTAGTATCCCAAAACTGAAGCTCAGAATTAATATATATATTGAAATTAAATTCGACCAAAATGTGAAACAGGACCTTTCCTTGTTTCCGGTAGGACCTGATAATGTCTGATCCTGGTACACCCCCGTTGGATGAACTTCATAAAAGGAGCAGGGAAAGAAAGGCAAGACACAAGAGAACATCGACGACTGATGCGTCCTCAAGGGATTCATCTCGAAACTATTCAAAAAGATCACGGAGGACTAATCGCAAGAGATACTATTTGTCTAGCATCAGTAGTGACACATCGGCATCGTCTATTCGACGAAGATGTTCGAAGGGAATGAAAAGGAAACAGAGAAGCCCTGTTAGTGAAGTAAGTCGAAAGGAATCGTCGGTTTTGTCACAACTGGTCACAGCGTTAGAAAACAAGAATCGCACATCTCAAGGCCCTGGTGCTCAGAACATTATTGCCGAGTTTGACCCCCAAGCTAAGTCGCAGTCTATGAAAGATTGGTTATCTAAAATCAACGAGACAGCCTACGTTTATGGTTGGACCGAAAGACAGACAATATTTTTTGCATTACCACGATTAACAGGTCTAGCCAAGCGTTGGTATGACGGTTTGACGAGCGTCAGATTCTCATGGGCTGAATGGCAGGCAAAATTACTAAGGGCTTTCCCGTGTGAGGGCAATTTTGGAGATCTCCTTACTGAAATGTTAGCTAGAAAGACAAGGAGAAATGAAAGTCTGGAGGAGTATTATTATGATAAGATGCAACTTATCAATAGGTGCGACATAGCGGGTCATAAGGCCGTGGACTGTCTAACTCATGGTATATTTGATCACAACATTCGCATGAATGCACAGGGCTCCAATTTTAAAGAACCAGAAGATGTTTTATGTTACTTCAGAAAAATAAGTACAAAGAGGGAGGAGCCACCAAGGCGAACTACTGAATATCGCACCTATACTACGTCTAGCTTTCAAAACCGTCCTAACAATACGAATAATTCTAGTGTAATCAAGAAAACCAATTCAATCTGCTTTAACTGCAATCAGACTGGTCACTTCTGGCAGTCCTGTCCAAAGGATCTATTCAGATGCGGTAAATGCAAGCGCATAGGACATACAGCACAAAATTGTGACAGAAACATGAATTTGGATAGATCTCATGGGAATCAGTCAACTAAAACAGTGAGGAAAATACAGTGTGAAAGTAATGCAAGCATGAAATATTATAAAGAAACGACGGTTAATGGAAAACTCACTCAGGCATTCATAGATCTAGGCAGCGAATGTACTCTGCTTAGTGATGACTTTCCCATTGCTTACACAATAACCAGCTCCGAAGATCTGCCCTTTCTGAAAGGGTTTGCTAACGGCAGTATCCAAGCCCGGTCAAAGGTAAGGGTTCGTGTACAACTAGATGGGATCGATGAAAATATTGACGCGTACGTAGTCCCACATCACCTACTTCCTGAAAACACAACGATATTAGTTGGACAAAATCTCACAGAGCTGCCGAACATCAGGATGTTTAAAACCAATACCGACTTAATCCTTTACAATTCTTTAGATGAATTGTCAGTCAAGGTCCTGGTGCGTGATAATGTCGAATTTTGTGGTGTGACTACTATAGCAGCAATTTCTGATGTATCTGACGCTCATATTTATATTTCATCAGAAGCCTGTTTGAAGCCTGGCACAGAATACTTAATCTTACCCGGAATATACAGTTTTCAAAATGGCTATGCTGAATTACTCATCCTGAGTTTGACATCCGAAAGAATAAAATTACCTAAGGGGCGTTTGATAGCTAGGGGTACTAAAATACCTAGTATCGTCCATACCAATAAAACAATAGCCGTGGAGAATGACGCCCAAAGTAAAGTTACATTAAATATTTGCAGAGTGGCGGAGCATTCTATGCTTGAGAACGACGTCATTTCAATTGAAGATATTAAAACGGATAAAAATGCAAACGACGAAACAAAACGCGAACTCTATGCGCTGCTTAATGAATATAGAAGCTGTTTTGCACTTTCCACTGCAGAACTCGGTAAAACTACCGTATCTGAGATGCATATTACATTAAAGGACCACACCCCAGTTACTTATCGTCCGTACCGCCTGCCTGTTTCGGAGAGAGAAATGGTGAAATCTATGATAGAAGATTTAATGCACAATGATATTATACGCGAATCGGAATCTGAATATGCCAGTCCAATTATAATCGTCCCTAAGAAAAATGGAGATCCGAGACTCTGTGTAGACTACCGGGCGCTCAACAAGCGGACATGTAAAGATAAGTACCCGATGCCCTTAATTGAAGATCAAATTGACAGTTTGAGTGAACAGTGTTACTTCACGACACTCGATTTAGCTTCAGGGTACCATCAAATTCCGATGGCAGAAGAATCCAGGCATCTTACTGCATTCGTTACTCCAGACGGACACTATGAATACAATCGGATGCCATTTGGCCTATGCAATGCGCCTGCAGTGTTTCAGCGACTTATACACAAGGTTTTAAGAAAAGGTAAGGTACCTGGGGTACTCGCATTTATGGATGACGTTATCATCGTTTCGAAAACGGTCTCGGAGGGTATGGAGAAATTGCGTCAGGTCCTTAAAGCTTTGAAGGACGCAAATCTTACACTCAACCTCGGTAAGTGCCATTTCTTTCAAAGGGAAATAGAATACCTTGGGTATGAAGTATCCTCAGATGGCGTAAAACCAGGACAAAAGAAAGTAAACGCTGTAAAGTCCTTCAAAACTCCTGAGAATGCACACGAAGTAAGGCAGTTTGTAGGACTTGCCAGTTTCTTTCGACGTTTTGTCCCAGGGTTCGCTACGCTGGCAAGACCATTGACCACTCTTACAAAAGCAAATGAAAAATGGGTGTGGGACGAAGCTCAAAAAGAAGCGTTTAACAAAATAAAAGAAATCCTTGTTTCTCGACCAGTATTGGCAATTTACAACCCGTCATATATTACGGAACTTCATACGGATGCGAGCCAAGTAGGCATAGGAGGGATCCTTCTTCAACGACCTAATGAGAGATCTGCATTGCATTCCGTAGCATACTTTAGTAGACAGACTACCGCCGAAGAACAGCATTTTCATTCGTTCGAACTTGAGACCTTGGCGGTGGTGATGTCGCTTAACCGTTTCCGCACATACCTGATTGGGATCGATTTCAAGGTGGTCACAGATTGTAACGCAATCAGATTGACTTGGGCCAAACGTGACCTAGTTCCCCGCATTGCAAGATGGTGGCTGCAGGCTCAAGAATACAATTTCACGATCGAATACCGACCTGGAGTTAGGATGGCGCATGCCGATGCCTTAAGTCGTAACCCCATGGAAAATGACACTATAGATACAGATCGGGAAAACTGTCCATTAGTCGGCATTTACAAAATAACCACAACTAACGAGATTGCAGGACTTAGTAGTGTCCAAACAACCGACCCGCAGCTGAACCTTGTGAAATGTATCCTTGACGGCAAGTGCTCAGAAGCCAAAGACATCCACAAAAATTATACACTAAAAGATGGCAAGATTTATCGGAATGTAGGAGGTACACTTAGGTGGGCTGTACCGTCAGAAGCAAGATGGAAGGTTTGCCATATGTCACATGATGAATGTGGCCATTTAGGGTATGAGAAAACTCTTAATAAAATGAGGTTAACTTACTGGTTTCCTCGCATGGCAGGGTTTGTAAAACGCTACGTCCGAGCCTGTATACCTTGTGCATATGTGAAACAACCGGCTGGTCGTAGGGAAGGCTATCTACATCCCATACCAAAGACCCCGATACCCTTCTATTGTATTCACATCGACCACCTCGGCCCATTTGTGAAAAGCAGCGTGGGCAATACTTACATATTGGGAATTATCGATGGCTACACAAAGTTCATTATTATCCGGGCAGTGCGAAATACCAAGAGCAAAACTACGATTAATGTACTAAGAGAAGTATTCGGAATATTTGGAGCACCTAAGTTACTAATATCCGACCGAGGCACAAGTTTCACATCCACCGAGTTTAAAGCGTTTGCTCAAGAGCTCGAGATCAAGCACGTCAAAAACGCAGTGGCTATGCCGAGAGCCAACGGTCAGATAGAGAGATACAATCGTACCATTTTATCTTCGTTGTCAGCCCTTACACATGGCGAAAACGATAAAAACTGGGACATACACTTAAATACTCTTCAATGGAGTCTTAACAATACTCTCAATAAAGGAATCGGAAGGGCACCCGCGGAAGTAGTATTTTGCAAAAGAACTATTAATACTACCGAGGCACATTTACACGACTTGTCGACTGAAGAATATTTAAATAATGACAACGAAATAAATAATATACGACAAAACGTTGCAGAAGTCGTCACACAGAGGCAATCGGAAATGGAGAGCCGATTTAATAACAAAAGATGTTCCCCAAAGGTGTATAAAGAAGGAGATTTAGTGCTAGTCCAAAAACAAGTGAACAATCCTGGTGATAGCAACAAATTACTGCCTCGATATAGCGGGCCATTCAGGATTACAAAGGTTTTGGGTCTTGATCGTTATGAGGTAACTAGCATCGAAGGTCACTCCAAACGCAAGTACACCAATGTTTTTGCGGCGGAAAAGATCAAACCATGGATTAGATTTGCTCACTCCGAAAATAGTGACAGCAACACCTCCGAATAGGTAGTGGTATCGAAGTGAATACCTAGGTAAATGATTCTAGATGGTAGAATGATTATATTGTAACCTATCAGTATGATTATTGTTTTCTTTAATAATTAATCATTTATAATAATTTTTTTTTTTAATTTTATTTTTATATTCCACTATTTCATTTGGTATAAATAAAAGCACCTTGAACATAACAGTGTGTATTTGTTTAATTTACGTAAATAGTGTAATTTCACATATTTTGTTCACACCTTTAAAATTGCTTAGAGGTTATTGTCATATATTTTTTCTTTTTTTTTTTTCTTCCTTTTTTTTACTTTACATGAGTATAAAAACAATAATAATAAAAAAAAATGGAATTCTCCTAATATAATTTTACAGTAGGTGCAAGTATAATAAACGCAAAATATTTTTAAAATTATTGATTCAATGTATCTAGTTAAAAGAAAGTCATTAGAAGGCATTAAATATTGTCATTAAAGTAATTGGATTAGTCATTAGAAGCTCACGACATTAAAAACTATTGCGTCACACCTCATAACGTAAATAAATCCATAAGTAATGAATTATTTTAAGAATTGTACATCAAACTTCTTTCTTCTAATACATTGATTATTTACATTACATTAACTTAAACTTTGATGAAATTAATCTGAATGCAATTCTGCTTGGACTCAATATCTGTTCGAGGTAAGACGGGGGTGAGAGCGCCGCCTAAAATTAATCAGGACCACGGAGTGAGCGTGCTGCCGTTGGCCAACAACACCTAGACCATGGAGCGAGTATGCTGCCGATGGTTTGCGATATCAGGACCACGGAGTGAGCGTGCTGCCGTTGGCCAACAATACCTAGACCATGGAGCGAGCGTGCTGCCGATGGTTAGCGATATCAGGGCCACGGAGCGAGCGTGCTGCCGATGATTAGCGATATCAGGACCACGGAGTGAGCGTGCTGCCGTTGGCCAACAATACCTAGACCACGGAGCGAGCGTGCTGCCGTTGGCCAACAATACCTAGACCACGGAGTGAGCGTGCTGCCGTTGGCCAACAATACCTAGACCATGGAGCGAGCGTGCTGCCGATGGTTAGCGATATCAGGGCCACGGAGCGAGCGTGCTGCCGATGATTAGCGATATCAGGACCACGGAGTGAGCGTGCTGCCGTTGGTCAACAATACCTAGACCACGGAGCGAGCGTGCTGCCGATGGCCAACAATACCTAGACCACGGAGAGAGCGTGCTGCCGATGGCTGACGGTACTAGGACCAAAGGGTGAGTGGGCTGAGAATAAGTAACGATGCCAGAAACATGAGATAAATACGTAGTCGATAGCTATCATTGATAAAACTTGAAATTACGCTATTCAGACCTTAGAGTGAGAGAGCTGGTAATGGCTGATTAATGCTTGTTATAACGATGACAACTTATTTACGAATGAAGAAGTGAGCAAAGTTGTCAAATGAGGTCATTCTCCTTCGAGGATGGCCGAAGCTTAGCACAATAGGTCTGAGCAAACATTCATGAAGAAAAGGAATAAAACATGAAAGTATGGTGATGCCTGAGGTCAGACATCGGTCAGAATGGCCGAATGTTAGCGTTTGTACATGGAACGTGTCGTTGTTGCAAAGAAAGAGATGGCGAGACTCGGAGGTTACGGCGCGGCGGGGAGTTGAAGAGAGCAGTCGGAAGCCGCGGTGCGCGCAGATCGGATATCTTGTAGATTATTGCAGAAGTATTGAATAAATTGGAGTTATCATCTAGATAAATCGCTATAGTTTTATCACATCTAATGTAGTCTAATGAATTATCGAAATAATCAAGCAATCATCAAGCTTCGATTTGTCGTTAACTTCAAATGGCGAATCTTCAAAAGAAAAAAAACTCAATCTACTGACTGAATAAGCAAAGGCTTTCTGGGTCGAATTATTAACCTAGTACTATTATTTATTCTGTGGTAATATTACACCTAGATTGTGTCAACTGTCACAATTCTATACCTATATAGCAAACGATTGTCCTCCTTGTTTTTTTTTGTTTTCAATTTACATCATCACATCATAAGTATTGGTAGGTACAGTATGAGTTTAGTATTTTTTAATTAGTTTCTGTCAATAGGGGATCGGACAGTAATCAGATTAAAATCTAAAATGTACTTAGAAAGAAAATATATAATTTTTTACGATTATTTATCGAATAATAATTTAATATAATTCATTTAAATATTTTTAAATGAAGAAATAAAATTTTATTATTTACAATATTTTTAATCTATACTGAAACACCAATCACAGTGCGTGACGTCATTTGTGGGCAATCATTGTCTTATGCCAATGCAGCTGTTTTGTTATGATATGACCACAGTGACGTTACGCGCTCTCAGATTAACTATCGTGGCGTTTTGGCGGCATTTTCAAACAAACAATATTAAAACATGATTTTGAGTACCTAAAAGGCTATAAATAAATAAAATAGTATTTTTTATGGGAATAAATATCCATGAAGATTAATTTAAAACACTTTCTGAAAATTTGTCTGATCCCCTATTGTAAAGCATCAATATTGGATTTGTAAATGCACTAACAGACCGATCTTCACCTAAATCTTCATAAAAATGACCATGAATCAAGAATATACACAGCTAAGAAATTGGGGTTTCTAAAATTCGCAATAAATTTTTGAGTGAAAATTTTCTCGAATAAAATCCCTTTGTAATGCCAACATTAGTAGCAAGGCACATTATCCGCAGTCATTTGGGCAGCCCGTCTGGCGGCAGCAACCATCTCTTCATAGAAGACTACCGTAAAATAACAGCATGTGAGCTGTTGTGTTTCGGTGAGTTAGTAAGTGATGCCAGAGCCCTTTCCATTCACTTATCCTGAATCTTACTGATGTCGGCAGCGCACTTGCAGCTTGTGTTATAAGCAAGTAGACCATTAACCTGTCTGTCGAACTTAACATAAAAATATACAATTTCCAAAACGACATAAATTCAAAAATAATCTAATTAGACGGAGTTCTGTTTTGAAAAATCAGTAAATCTTCACTTAATAAAAATACAATGGAGACAGTCTCGATAGAGAATAACAATCTTTCGTCTTATGGGAGGTAAATATCCACATAGATATATTTTATTATCCCACTCGCCTTGTAGTTGGATAAGCGATGCAATGCAAGAACAGCTTCATCCTTACATAGTTTAAATTGAAGTCGCTGCCCGCGCTAAGATTTTGATGTGATTTTCACTAAATAGAGCGAGAGAAAGCGTTATATATAATTTGCAGAATAATTGCACCCGTGCGAAGCGGGAAGCGGTTCCCTAGTTATTTTATAATTTAATTATCGCGAAGCAGGTTTTTAAAACGGCTGTGAAAGTGTCTACCATCTTGATTTTTGACATAATAATTGACAGTACTATCAGAGATAAATAATAAAAAACCATGAGCATAAAATATGAGTTAATTATTAATAAAATAGTCTTGTCAACACAGACATGTTCTGTTTTTATTATTTTTAATATTATTGTTTATAAACAATAATATTAAATTAAACATAATATTATCACATATTATTCTTTAATATTATGTTTTTTATAACATTTGTTTATAAAATTTGATACAAATAATAGAATAAATACACATAGAATTAGATACAGTATATACATACTACAGATGGATACAAAATATACAGGAATATGATTCGAGTAAACAATTAATAAAATGTAAAACTTGTAATTTTGTAATAAAAGTCTGAAGTAAAGTGCGTTTGTTTAGATTTGTTTAGATATTGTTTAGATCATGTTTACGTAACGGTCGTCTTTATGTTGTTTTTGCAAACAGGCTAACTGTCCACTTGATGGCACGGTCTCTATTTACACAAGCAAAGCCTCAGACGCTCAGGTTAAGAATAATGAATTGGGAAAGGGTAGGAAAATGGACTCTGGTATCCTTTACTCACTCGCCGAAACTCAACAGCACAAGTGCTATTATTTCACGGTGGTCTTTTGTAAGCCGCCAGACAGACCGCCCAATTCATGACAGCTTAACTTAGTGTGCCCAGCCACTATATTAACAAACCAGACCAGAGACAAATTACCCTTCAACTTTTTAAAATTGGCTATCCCAGGAATTGAACTCGGGACCCCTAAGTCAGTGCGCCAAGGCAAGCACCTTAAAAAACTCGAACAACGGGGTCGTGAATATATCAATTTTTATTTAAATATTTCAAACTGTTCTAAATACCTACTAATGGACTAATTAAATGGTTGTTATTTTGGATAAACAAAATTGTTAACGCCAATTGATAATTCAATTCAAAATAGTTCGCTGTGGTATGTGCTGTCTCACTCCCACCATGTACCTATCCATATATCTGTCGCAGTCAATCTAAACAAAACATCGTAAACATCGTAAGATAACACAGCGTATGGACTCATCCCGCCGATCTCGATCCGCGAGATTTGAATTTATTTTATCCGCTTGTAATTTATCTAATTGGTCCCGCTTCTGTGGACTCTATGTGTTGCGGGCCCGTTGCAATCTTCGAGATAAGTGGCAGATTTTCCGTCATTTCTTCGCCCTTTGATGTACCTCCCCCCCCCCCGTACATGTGTACCACGAAAAAAAAAAAAAACAGTAATTTTTTTACAATCGAAGATCTTTGACTTAATCATATTCGAGCGGTACCAAAAATAACAGAAATAAATGTGTATTTCAAGATAATTCATTGATCATACCACATACGCGAGGTGGCGCCCTTAGTACAGTTCAAAGACTCGTTTGAAGTGTATTTTTTTCGAATTAATATTGTTGGCAGTTGTTTTAGGCACGAAGTCCATTGGCATGCAAATCAGCCGTCTGTATGAAAATTGCGAAATGTTCTTTATTACCCATTCCGTTTATTTACTGAAACCATATTATACGTGTATGTTTTTTGAGTAGTATCCGGAGGGCTTCGTCGGTCGAGCCAATATCAAATGAAATGAAATGAAATTATTCCTACAGAACCAACAACAAAAGTTATATAACCAAAAAAAGTGAGATACGTATTGTATTCCTCGAAAATAACGAAATTGCATAACTTCCTATGTCTTACCAAACACAGTGAATTCTTTGGATACTTCATAATTGCTCTTTTTTGTTAATTAAGTAATAAGAGATAAGAGAGGATAAGGAAAGGAAAAGGAAACTGACATCCCTTCACTCATTCACTGGAACAGCACACATGCTGTTGTTTCATAATCGATTTCTGTAAGGGGCTGGTTACTGCTACCAGACGGACTGTCCAATTTATTACTATGAAAGGTCTGTCAATCTTTACAGTGTACATACACAACACTAGCTGAACTCGGCCACACTTCGCTGCGGCCCATACGGCGGCGGCCGGCGTGCACATGGAGCGCTTAGTTTTGAGATGGGGTTGAGACACGGACTAACGTCAGACCGGAAACAATTTTTACAAAAATGAACGCAACCTAATCTATACTTCTATACTAATACTAGCTGAACTCGGCCACGCTTCGCTGCGGCCCATACGGCGGCGGCCGGCGTGCACATGGAGCGCTTAGTTTTGAGATGGGGTTGAGACACGGACTAACGTCAGACCGGAAACAATTTTTACAAAAATGAACGCAACCTAATCTATACTTCTATACTAATACTAGCTGAACTCGGCCACGCTTCGCTGCGGCCCATACGGCGGCGGCCGGCGTGCACATGGAGCGCTTAGTTTTGAGATGGGGTTGAGACACGGACTAACGTCAGACCGGAAACAATTTTTACAAAAATGAACGCAACCTAATCTATACTTCTATACTAATACTAGCTGAACTCGGCCACGCTTCGCTGCGGCCCATACGGCGGCGGCCGGCGTGCACATGGAGCGCTTAGTTTTGAGATGGGGTTGAGACACGGACTAACGTCAGACCGGAAACAATTTTTACAAAAATGAACGCAACCTAATCTATACTTCTATACTAATACTAGCTGAACTCGGCCACGCTTCGCTGCGGCCCATACGGCGGCGGCCGGCGTGCACATGGAGCGCTTAGTTTTGAGATGGGGTTGAGACACGGACTAACGTCAGACCGGAAACAATTTTTACAAAAATGAACGCAACCTAATCTATACTTCTATACTAATACTAGCTGAACTCGGCCACGTTTCGCTGCGGCCCATACGGCGCGCGGCGGTGGAGTGCGCGTGGGGCGTGCGGTACTAGACACGGCTTATATATAATACTATTTATCGTAGCGTGATGTTATATAGCCTATAGCCTTCCTCGATAAATGGACTATTCAAAACAAAAAGAATTTTTCAATTCGAACCAGTAGTTCCTGAGATTAGCGTGTTCAAACAAACAAACAAACAACTCTTCAGCTTTATAATATTAGTATAGATAAGTGTCTAGATTTGATTTTGCCTGTTGGGTCACTATATAGATTAAAAATTACCACATTGACACACACACACACACACACACACAAAAGAGAGAGAGCTATACCACGCGTACGAAGTTGCGGGCGCAGCTAGTGTTGCATAATAGGGGATCGGACAGTAATCAGATTAATCAGATTAAAATCTAAAATGTACTTAGAAAGAAAATATATAATTTTTTACGATTATTTATCGAATAATAATTTAATATAATTCATTTAAATATTTTTAAATGAAGAAATAAAATTTTATTATTTACAATAATTTTAATCTATACTGAAACACTAATCACAGTGCGTGACGCCATTTGTGGGCAATCATTGTCTTATGCCAATGCAGCTGTTTTGTTATGATAGGACCACAAATGACGTTACGCGATCTCAGATGAACTATCGTGGCGTTATGGCGGCATTTTCAAACAAACCATATTAAAACATGATTTTGAGTACCTAAAAGGCTATAAATAAATAAAATAGTATTTTTTATGGGAATAAATATCCATGAAGATTAATTTAAAACACTTTCTGAAAATTTGTCCGATCCCCTATTATGTTTAATTAGACTTCATAATTTTTGTTTGCTACGCTAAATTGCTTCTAGTGCCAATATATATACTCATGTGCTACAAGGAACTCCTTGAAGAAGGTACTCTAATAACTAGAACAATTTACTTTATTAACAGAAGTTATTTCTATATGTAGAATATTTAATATTTGATCCTTATAGAGGATGTTATTTTTAGGGGCGGGTATCGTTGAAAATATTATTGACCTCGTTTCGGTGGTATCTCAATAGTGAACTAATAAAACACGTTTGCTATGTGGATAAAATAAAATCATACTGATACAATAATATTCTGAAACGAAAAGTATTCTTTGCATTTTAAAAGCAAATGCCAACAAGCGGATCTTAGTGAAGTAATGTGATTCTTGCAAATATTTTCTTAAAAATATATATTAATATACATATAAAACTGGGCAAGCAACTTCGTACGCGTCGTACACGGTCTAGAGCGTAATTTTTTTGTTGGAAAACCGATTGCAATGAAACAAACACTTAAATGTTACGAGAAACTTTCTATAATACATTAGTTAAAACTTTTCACTTTTTACGTTCAAATTGGTTAAGCAGTTTTAGAGATTAGCTTGCACAAACGCACAGACAAACAAACAAAAATTCCAAAAACTATTTTTTTGACCTTGGTAATATGTACAAATTGTTTTTTTCGAAAAAATCTTTAACGTACACACACGGCTTGTTTACGATTTTATTATATCTATAGATATATTGATAACGTCGCTGTCCGCTTGTGTCTGTTACTCCGCTATATAACCACCCAACGGATTTGATACGGTTTTCACTAATGTAAAGAGATAAACGAGAATTGTTTAATGTATATAATTTGCGGGAAAAAATTGTATCCGCGCAAAGTCGGGGGCGGGAAGTAGTAATATATGAATTAAGATACTTTAGACATGTGTACCTATATATGTAAATAAAGATTTTTAATAATAATGTGTTTACATAGAACTACAATTAACTTAATGTTCATAAACGAATAGAACCCATTTTCCTATCCCTTCCTAATTCCTTATCCTTAATCCTACGGTAGTCGGCAGCGCACTTGTAATACATGTGCCGTTACTTGTGCTATAGGCGACGGTAGCCGTCTACCATCAATTGTATCGTCAGCCTGTCTGACGACCTTTACATAAAAGAAAATGAGTATAAAATAAAAATAAAACTTAAATACCTGTTAATTAGTAAGTTGTTGTGAGCTAAATAAAATGAAGTTACCATTATTACTCATTTCATTTATCTTTTATGTAATCTTTCATTAGCTGCAAATTAATTATTAATAAATAATTAAAAAAACTGAAAACCAAAATAAACATACATAATGAAGTTGTTTTCAAAAATTGTGTTCTTGTCAGTGAGCCCTTACCACCCTTACTGCACGTTTCTGGATCAAACTAGATCAAGTAACTTACTCCGATTCTTTCCAATTTTGTGGCCATTACACAAGCGTTGAAATAATAATGATAATAAAAAAATAGTTCCACATAGGATTTTTTTATAGGAAAATTATCTTTCCACATCGTGATTTCAAAGGTAAGTGTAAGGTTCTTTTGAAATGATAAGACTTAATAGCTTTGTAGTAACGTTGTAATTTATATTATAATACATGTGAAGCTCGGCTGCAGCCGTGAGCAAGCGCAAGAGAGGCGAGAGGGGCTGTCATAGACAGTACAAATGTAAAGATAACAGTGTTGCTATCTAACAGCAAGTGTTTTGGAAAATATAAAATTAAGACAGTCCTAGCACGTTTAAGATTAACATTAATTTTAATATCACAAATGAATTCTCCATACCCCTCTGCCACACTATGCTCCTTGCGCTGCTCATAGCTCTGGTCCTCGCGCTGCCACGATATTGCCTTTCCTGTTCTCACACTGCTCTACTTGCGTAAGTAGTGGCAGGGCACACTGCGATTGCAGCCCGTCTGGCGGCACTGGCAGTAACCCCTTACAGAAGACTACCGTGAACTAACAGCACGTGTGCTGTTGTGTTTCGGTGAGTGAGTAAGGGATGCCAGAGCCCATTTTCCTATCCCCTCCTAATCCCTTATCCTTAATCCTACTGTAGTTGCAGCAGCTTTGGCATAGCTTGTGTTATAGGCGATGGTGGCCACCTACCATCAAGTGGACCGTCAGCCTGTCTGCCGATATTAAAATAAAAAAATAAAAATTAATCGCGACGCACCGCATTAGGTTGTTTGCCTTTGCAACAGAATGGATGTTAAAATTGTGGCATTAAAAAAGCGTGTTAAAAAATTACTCATGACGTGCTTCCATAACGAGCGCTCGATTCAGACTGCATCCGCGCCGCGCGATTATGTGGCCGGCTGCCGGCTACTCACGCACATGTTGCCGGTACTTTGACTCGCGCCCAAAAAACAGACAAAACAGGGAGCGGTGGACATGGAGAGGAGCATGACGTGCGGTGTGACGAGTAATTTAACCACACTATGTCTCCGCTTCCTTTCCTCGCTACTTCCCATACCACTCGAAGAGTGTATGGCAGGGCCATTACATGCGCGGCGGAGAAGCAACGGGAAGAGGATCCCCTATCCCAGCCAATCCGCCGGAGAAGGCTTGGGCGCAGGCGGCTGGCCTATAACCGCCACCTTCCCCCTTGACCAGGACCTGGGCGGTAGTCTAAGGGGAGACTACCGCCCGTTGTGAGGTCCCCGAGATGGCCGTTATACCTCCGCATTCGGTTACGCCGTGGTTCGCACGCCGACAGGGATCGTAGTCCCTGTCGGAACAGCCGCCGTGGCGGGTCGCCGAAGTTTTGTAACAACGTTCCTGCGACCCTGCCCATCTACGGCCGCGCTAGAAAGTCGTTGGGGTTTTAGCCGGTAGGAGTCCGGCATAACCCACAGCGTCCCTTTTCGCTGCTGGATATCCATGATTGATTTCCCAACGTAAAAGAAGGGAAAAGGCCATTAAGTGCTTAATATCTCCTTATTGTATCTTGAACAGGAACACCAATAAGTGTGTATTATCAAAGGACGTATTTCACAATGAAGAGGCTTTATGTCATGAAGCTTTAAAAAAACAAATAAAAAATCGTAATACTGGCAATTCTTTTTATGATAAAAAGTGTTGTTGGCTGCCATCGTTGTGTAATATACATGCAAACACAAGCAATCATAAGGTTTAAATATTATTTAATATTATACAAATTTAAATAAAAAAAATTATAATCATAATAATTATACATATATAAAAGAACTTAAAATTAATGTAAGCAGCTTTTATGCTAATACATTTCTTCATATACATTTAAATATTGTACATATACACGCTACATTTCCGAATGTAATGGCTCCACATTCAAAGAATTTCCAATACTATCCGAGTCGGGATCGAGAGGCCCTTGATTTTAATTTCGTGAAAATATGTTGATTTTCACTTGAATTCGCTTTTATTGAATCTATAGTGTTTTTTTTTGTTTATTTGAAACCACTAAAATATTATAATGTTGTTATCAATGTGCATAATATAAACCGCAGAGTTGAATTTTTTAACACCGGTGTACATGAAAGATGTTTGTTAATATTTTTTCAATAATTTTCCCTGACGATAATATTACCTGACGAATCTGATGGATGAGTGGTTAGGTTCTTGGGTTCGATTCCCGGCAGGGTAAATTTTGAAAAATAAACTTTTCAAATTTGGCTCCGGTCTGGACCTGGAAAGTAGTGGCAGGGCACACTGTGTTTTGTAGTCATTTTGGCAGCATGTCAGTAACCACCCCCTTACATAAGTCCACCGTGAAATAACAGCACGTGTACGCTGTTGTGTGAATTATTTACTTTTAACAGTTAATTAATCGAGACGAAGACTTTATTCTATAACACAAGCAACACCATAGGTGCCGCAAGGGATTGGTTACTCACTCACCGAAACACATCAGCACTTTTCTTTTCCACTCCTAATCCCTTTTACCCTTAATCCTACTGTAGTCGGCAGCGCATTTGCAGCAGCTTTGGCGTTGCTTTAGTCTTTAAAACTCGATTTTCATATAATGCCCCCGGCATGGAAATTTTAAATTAATACAAGCGTTAACTAAAAATCGTTACGTTATCTGTCAATTTGTGCGACCGGGGACGCATGTATTTATGTTCCCTAATTCTATTCTCTGGGCTTATACGAGTAAAATACAAACGTCGAAATCTTGTATGAAAAGTGTAGTCCGCGTTGAGGAACGCGTTTTAACCTGCCCGCGCAGCGATATCTGTCGTCTAAGAAATGAACTATTTGTACTTATAAAACGTAGTGACATCTGTGTATACCGAACGTAACTAACATAACTTTTGCTGGAACACGTGACATCTGAGTATGCAGAATGTAACTAAATAAAGTAATTAGGTATCAAGTTATCTATTGACACGAGAAATTTTGGAGACTAGTTATGTAAGATGTTTATTTGTAAGTACCTACTACTATGTAAAATTAAAATTATTTTCTTTTTATTTGGAAAGATCCATGAATAATATTTGCAGAGTAAGTCTGAAGCCGGGGAGGACCACTTGTATATAATAATATATAAGGGAATTCTAAACAAAAAGAACTCGCGGTATCGCAAAAGCAACCCCGCTTTACATATAAAACGAGTTGCTTTGCATTTGTGATCTCGACGACATGTGAAATAGTATAAAGATATAAGCAGTAGTTCAAGTTACAATAGGAAAAAAATGTTTCGGGGATTCAAGAGGCAATTACAAAGTAAATTATAATATTTAAAATCTATACATTTAATAAAAATGTAAACGAGCCGTGTCTGTACATTAAATATATATAAAAAATATAAAAAAAAAACAATTTGTACACGTTGTACTTATGTACTGAGGTCAAAAAAATTGTTTTTAGAATTTTTGGCTGTTTATCTGTACGTTTGTGCACGCTAATCTCAGAAACGGCTTAACCGATTTGAATGCGATCTTAACTGATGTATTGTAGCAAGCTTCCCTTAACATTTAGTGTTTGTTTTATTCCAATCGGTTAACAAACAAAAAAGTTACGTGCTATACCGAATATCACGCGTACAAAGTTGCGGGCTCAGCTAGTATTTAAATAAAAACATACAATTCGTTCCGTATTATTTTCATGCCGACCATGTCAGACAGGCTGAAGGTTCATTTGATGGTAGGTGGCTACTGTCACCAATTAACACAAGCAAACCCATTGACCTTACTAGTATGTATATATAGGATATGGAATAGGAAAATTGTCTTTGGCATCAGTTAGTCACTGACAGAAACACAACAACCTACAATTATTTCATGGTGGTCTTTTATAAGGAAGAATAAATTCCACCAGGCGCGCTGGTGGAATTTATTATTATATATAATAATAAATTTATTAATGACTAGCGACCCGCCCCCGGCTTCGCCCGGTGTGCAATTTTTATATATATATGAACATTCCCCGTTTAACCCCCTTTCCATTAGTGAAAACCGAATTAAAATCGGTCTCCCCGTTCACGCCTGATGCCGTGACCAAGGGAAATAGTAATTCATTTTTATATACAAGAAGATAATAAATATTTGAATTTATTATTATATATTTATTATTATATTTTATTTTCCTTAGTTTTTTATAACATAATTATAAAAGCAATAATATAATAAAAAACCTAAAACTAGAACTCCGCAGGCAAGGCCCAAGCTACCGGTGGTTAGGACTGCAGAGTGAGGAACCTCTGTATTATTATTAAACTCTTTATTTGTACTACAGAAGACCACCGTGAAATAACAGCATATACGTGCTGTTGTGTTTCGGTGAGTGAGTAAGGGATGCCAGAGCCCATTTCCTTATCCCCCCCCCCCCTCCTAATCCCTTATCCAATCCTACTGTAGTCGGCAGCGCACTTGCAGCAGCTTTAGGCGTTGTTTGTGTTATAGGCGACGGTAGTCACCTACCATCAAGTGGACCGTCAGCCTGTCTGTCGACCATAACATAAAAAAAAAAAAAAAAAAAAAAAAAAAAACTATAAACATATACAAAAGGATAAAAAAAAGAAAGAAACAACAAGCAATAGTACAAAAGGCGCCCTTATCGCTTTATAGCGATTTCTTCCAGGCAACCTTAGGGTAAGGAAAACTATACGAATTTACTCTCTTTTGTGGCTAAATTTCAGTCGCCGCACTTTCTCTTCTGCTAAATCTTCTACTGTGACGCTGAATCTAGACATACTTGTATGTCCCACGCCTGTGGCCGTGGAGATTACACTCGGACGATACGCGATATGAATGTAAACAACTCTCACTTACAATATGAAATAATGTAAACAAAAGTCTAACCTCGCTGGCTACTGTTTTTAAATCTAAGTTTACTACGTCACAATCTCGTTCCTTTCACGAAAATCTTACGTACAGAGCAGCTTAAGTGTTTTGTTTATTTGTTTTGAAAGAAGTAAACAATAACATATGGACAATATTGAAACATAAAAAAATACGTATATTTAATAGATAAAAATTTAAGGAATTTGTACTACCAACAGCTGAAGTAAGATTTTTAAGCAAGTATATAAACGAATCAGTCATGCATAAGCCTAAAGATGCCCGAATCTCATGGCAGGCCACGTGCGTATCTGTTTCGATCATATGGCTCAAACCAGCTATAAATAACCGTCTTGCATGGTGCTTCATTGTCAAAAGTACCTGTCAAATTACAATTAAAATCGTAGAAAATTATATGGATAATCATGGCGATGTAAATAAGGAATTTTTAAAATTTTAAACTTGTTTTCTACAGCTGAAGATTTCCATTTTCAAATGTTGTAAATACTTTTTAAATAGTGTTATTTAAGTTGCCAGTTCCGGAAACATATAGTGTGCTCTGTGTATCAAATAAACTACGCGCATTTTAACGAAAGTAAATAAATGATTCACAACTCAAATGTTTAGTTAGAAAGAAAAATTTAGTAAATGTCGTTTTGACATCATACCTATTATGATTTTTCGGCAGTAAAAAAGTAACATTTGGTCGGCAAATTAACTAAAAAAAAACCCAAAAAGATATACTTGGTAGTCATTGTATAACATGCGTTTTGAAAGTAGATATGTATACATATAATAAATAGTCCTCATATCAAATAATCACTTGCTCAGGTAAATTATACAATATTTATATATATGATAGGTGGATAGCATTCAAATTATTTTTATAATCTATAAAAATATGTTTATGTTTACCAAATAAGATTTTATAATCAGTAATCTTCAATAACTCACTGCAGCCATAGAAATAAAATTAAATTTAAAAGCCGCCCAATATACTATTAAATGCAGATTATTTTGTGGGTAAACCCCATTACGCTTTCATCCCTTATTATTAATCTTTCTATGGTAAGCAGAACATTTGCAGCACTCTAACATGTTAAGGTCGACAGTTCAAAACCTCAATATTTGGCGAACAGTTTAAATAACAACCCTTTTTTTAATGTAATATATAAAAATATGCCTAAATAAAGTAGATGAATTTACAAACAAAACGACAAGTTGGAAGGAAAACCTGTTCAAATGCTAATCTCGGCTTAACGACAACTTGTATTTCAAATCTACAACTGTAACATGAGCGGCGAGGAAAGGTGAAATCGCATTAACGAAAAACCAGAAGTGTAACTCAATAAAAAATTAAAGTAAAAATAAGACAGAAGAAGTTACGTTGCATAAAGACCGGTAGGAATTGATGATTCGATTGCCTGTTGTATCAGAGTTCGTAGGTTCGATCTCCGCTCAAGACGAACATTTGTATGGGTGAAAATGACTGTTTTTGTCTGGGAGTCCAGGTTGGATGAATTCAATTTAGATTTTATTATTTTTGATTTAACTTACCTTTCGTACGAATAAATGTTACCTTTTTTTTTACAAGAGGAATCCGGTGGGTTATGTCGGACTCCTGCCCCGAGATGATAGTGGGGTAGATCTACTGACTAAACCTCTTGGCGTCCTCCTCATTTGCTATTGGTGAAGTTGCGAGGTCGGACGAACACTCTTCCGCAGCTCCACCGCGGGGGTCCGCAACCGGACACGGCTCATTTGGACGGCGCACCGGAACTGCCAAGGTGCGCCGTGCCTCTCAGGATGAATCAGACGGTAGAGTCCCCCATCTACCGCCCTAGACCTGTCAGGGGTACAGGTGGCGGGCGTGCGCCAGCCGCCTGCGTCTTTTTCGTTGGCGACGGGGGGGATACGAGTAAATGTTACCTACGACATCACTCGTAGTATATAATATTTCCAATTAATGTCTGGATGTCTGTAACGCTGGATTAATTTTGAATTAAACTATGTTTAAAATCATCGCGTAGTTATTGGCTTTTACCTGTGGTATCGTGGTATTTTTTCTTGCGGATAAAGCTGTTTCCATACCAAACATCTAAATCGGTTATAATAGACAGAAAAAAATAAATTTCATCTTAGTTTATTAAAAAACCGCAATAAATGGTTTTGGGTGGAGCTAAGAGTTTCCGTACTGCTAAATCTGTTGTACCGTGATAAGGCTTATCTGACGTAATCTAGCCCTTTCAGCCTTTGGAATACAAAGAGGCATTTCTGCTTCAAAGTCCTCGCATCACGCGTTACAAAATGCCCTCCCGCTAATGTCACCTATTGAATTTTATGCGTCGCGTGTTTCAGCGACACGTCACGCCCGGGTGTAAGTATTGTCTCACAATAAGCGGAAATGTCGGTTATAAAATGTGACTAAAGTTACCTCAAGTATTACACTGTACAAGACATTACACACTGCGTTGGCGTGTTTTGTAGGGAATTCGAGCTTAAACACGTTGCTTTTCTATTTGGACTGTTGGGTTTGGAGTTGACATTTATGTTAATAACTAACAAATTAAATAATATATCAAATATCTATATTTAAAATATAGAAATATAATTGATTGCAATTAAAATAATTAAGAGAGATCGCTTCTAGAGAATTCAATTCTAGAGAATTGTATCTTTCATTTGTAATCGTGAAAAAAATAAGAACCAAAAAGACTTCTGAGCCAAATCAAAAGTGAACTGGAATTATTATAATCAAATGTGAATAATAAAATTATTACAATTTATATTATATTTTCCGGTCAGATGGGCAGACGACCTGAAAGGCTTCGCGGGAAGCGACTGGATGCCAAGGTCAAACCGTGTGTGGTGGCGAGTCATGGGAAGAGGCCTATAATAGTAACTAAGCCCTATATCACTCTAATGAATGTTGAGTGGTTTCGAGTCTAAACTATTCGATGGAATCATAAATTTATTATGGGAATAACTGGAAACCAGCGAACCTGGAAACCTAATAAACAGGACTATGATTTAATAAAATTTAATAAATTTTAATAAAATGTTAACAACGATTTCTATCTCTTTTCTACCGATATTATTTTCTACCGATCTTCATTAAATCAATATTCCCAAAAAATTTAAATGAATTTTATTTAAATTTGGCAAATTTAACTTAATTCTGGATTTACACTTAATAACTCGACTGCTTAAAAATTTTTGAGTCGCTGCTAGAGTGCTGAGATTTTTAATTTTTACTGGCTCACGCTAGAGAAAATAACAGTGCATGTTCGTATTTCATTCGCCCTCGTTCAGTATATAAACACATTCTATGCATTTTAACTTTCCCGTGTTATATGAGGCGCACGTCGCCGTGTGTCTTCAGATTCTCCATACCGCATCATAGAAGGGCACACACGCTGTATGCTTTCCTATCTCGCTTTAATCTATAAGAATTTAAGTTATGTTCATATCCGTTGTTCACTGTACCCTCGTGTACCCTTGAGTGATTCCTCGTCGTGAGTCAAGATCATCATCGACGGGCTGAACAGGCAAAGGGCTGAAAGACTGGATAAACACATGCTGTTAGTGAAGTCATCTCATAGGGAACCATCTCGAGCCCAGTGAGTATTTCTATAATAGAATCCACTAAAATTCAGATGAGCGCCCCGAATCATGTATTTTTAGTTTAGAAATATTTACTTTTCTACATTTACAGGGTTCCGTAGGTCCGAATAAAAAAACGGAACCCTTATAGGATCACTCGTGTGTCCGTCTGACCGACCATTCCCGAACCCCCCTTATCTCCGAAACTACTGAACCTAACATTTTGAAAAAAAATACAGAAATTAGTTTTCTACTTATATAGATTATAGGAAAACCTATAAGAAGTCCATGATATTAAAATAACATGGTAAATCACTCAATATTATGCGGATAGGTAAGATCGTACGGAACCCTCTTCACGCGAGTTCAACTCGCACTTGTCCCTTTTTTTTATGTTAAGATCGGCAGATAGGCTGACGGTCCACTTGATGATGGACTAGGTGGCTACCGTCGCCTATAATACAAGCAATGCCAAAGCTGCTGCAAGTGCGCTGCCAACTACAGTAGGATTAAGGATAATAAATTAGGAGGGGATAGAGAAATGGGCTCTGGAATGCTGAAGCACAACAGCACACATGCTGTTATTTCACGGTGGTCTTCTATAAGGGGGTGGTTACTGCCGCCAGACGGACTGCCCAAATGACTGCGAAACGCAGTGTGCCCAGCCACTACATTAAATGACTTGGTTGCTATTTAAGCAAGTATTAGAGAATAGCCAGTGATATTTATTTGATTTCTCTTTTCAAATGGTGACTGCGTCATAGTACGATACGAATGTATATTGTTTACGAGTGTTGTTAATACTAGCATTTTCATTAGATTTATGTACATGCCAGTAATTCTTGGCTCCGGCCGGATCCCATCCGAACTATTTGCATGATATTCCCAACAGTGATTACGTCCTCATCCCGCCTTGTCTCAGACTTAGATTCGCCCAGCGTCTCGCCCCCCTTTTCGGAGGGTTGGGCGGTGACGTCATCATGTACACGAGCAGGTTGGCAAATTCGCGACTAAACGTTACATCACTGTTTACTTAGCGACGACATGAAGGAAGTAATTAACTATACCTATAGTGAGTGAGATTATTAATTGCTAGCAACAGCCCGCGACTTCGTCCGCATCTGAGAGGATATAACGCCTGAAAAAATATCTAAAGCAATATAGCGCCTGTGACATCTTTATTACTGTTAAACATTTGCCAGGCATTGATTCTTTATTTTTAGATGGCTGGTGCTCTCAGTTTAGCCGGCTTGGAATATATTTATATATTTCTAGTCAATGCGGTTATACAATCATCACTAGCCGAAGGACGTCCATTGCTGAACGTAGACCTCTCCATGATTTTCCTGTAGGGTTGTTCAGAAGCAACCTAGACGCAGCCTCGATCCGCGGACTTTATTAGATCAAGGTGTTAATTCTACATCGCTCGCCTTTAAGTTGATTTATAGCACGGAAAACCTCTCCAAATAGTCCTAATCAGTCAAACGATTTCAGAGTTTATCAATTTCACAAAAATATATATCTATTATTAATATAATATTTTTATTTCAAATATTCTATCATTATAATCATAATAACCACGCGTAACCATTCCGTAACCAGGAGTAGGAGGCCAGGAACAGGAGACCAGGAGGATTTTTTCTGCAAATTATATTTACAACTTACTCGTATATCGTATGGAAAAATCCGTTGAGTGCTTTAGAAGTTAGCGGAAAATGCCAGAGCCCATTTTGCTATCCCCTCCTAATCGCTTATCCTTAATCCTACTCTAGTCGGCAGCGCACTTGCAGCAGCTTTGGCGTTGCTTGTGTTATAGGCGACGGTAGTCACCTACCATCAAGTGGACCGTCAGGCTGTCTGCTGATCTTAACATTAAAAAAAACAGACAAGGAGGTTAGGAACTTTATTTTAGTATAATATCTATAGATACAGATGGATATTGTTTCTTTTTTGTTTGCCAAGTTCATAGGGGACGGCATATAGGCACCTACAAATTATCAAATGTACTGTCAGCTTGTCTAGCGCCCATTGTCATAGGACTGGCGCCGCGTTCCTGTTGTGAACTCGCGTAAATAGAAGGTCCATACTTTTTTAATATTATAAATGTGAAAGTAACTCCTGTCTTGTCCGTTACACTTTCACGATTTATCATGCAGATACGGAAAAAGACATAGAGTACCTTTCATTCGAAATATAAAGAGTTCCCGAGGGATCAGAAAAATAAAAATCCTACTCCTCGCAAAACTAAAGCAGTAATAAAGGTTGAATAAATTATTGCTCATTTTTTTTTTGACGCGGGCGAAGTCGCTGGCACAAGCTATTTTTTAAGGATAAGGGATTAGGAGTGGATAGGGAAATGGGCTCTGGCATCCCTTACTCACTCACCGAAACACAACAGCACACGTGCTGTTATTTCACGGTGGTCTTATTCAATATTTTAAATAGCTAATTCTTAAGATAAATTTTAAGATCCACTACTGAATGTTCTGAATTGACGGGACTGCTGAGGGGGCTCAGCAGTCCCGTCAATTCAGTACAGAACGAATTTTGCGGCTGGAGTCGCCTTAATAGTATCAAAAACCCGTTTTCCACTAAACGTGTAATACGAATTCTAATAAAATTGTATTATTTGAATGTAATAAAATAACTGTGGATTACTTGAAACAGAGACTTTTGTTTTGTTTGTTACTGTAAGGAAAGATACGATCGGTAATTTTATTTATCTGACCAAATAATTAAATAGAAGATCTAACAAAACAACTTCAAAAAGGATAGATTTCAGTAAGAGTTTTACTAATGGTAAAGAGAAACCTCGCACAAGAAGCCTTCGAATCTTAATGATATAATGTGATGGACTACCGAACTAAAGCTAAATAATAAGAACGAACAATAAGAACTTTAGGTGAACAATATTATAACTGCGAAGTTTGTAAGAATAGACGTAATTATGTTATTTACTCTTTATGTGTAACACGTAATTTTTTTGTTTGCAAACCAATTGGAATAAAACAAAGCTACTTCAGTGAAAACCTCATTCAAATCGGTTAAGCCGCTTCTGAGATTAGCGTGCACAAAGCACAGACAAATACAGAATACCACCGTGAAATAACAGCATATACGTGCTGTTGTGTTTCGGTGAGTGAGTAAGGGATGCCAGAGCCCATTTCCCTGTTCCCTCCTAATCCCTTATCCTTAATCCTATTGTAGTCGGCAGCGCACTTGCAGCAGCTTTGGCGTTGCTTGTGTTATAGGCGACGGTAGCCACCTACCATCAAGTGGACCGTCAGCCTGTCTGTCGACCTTAACATTAAAAAAAAACAGACGAAACTTCTAAAAAAGTACGAGTAAAATTTTTTTTTTGAAAAAGTATTTAATGTATGGACCCCCGTTTACGATTTATTATGTAACATATAGATATTACGTAACATATCGCTATCCGCCTCTGTCTGCTTCTTCGGTGATTTCTTTTAAACCATTCAAACGGGTTTGGACACGATTTTCACTAATGGAAAAAGGGACGTGTCTGAAAATAAAAAAAACTTCAAGTGCGAGTTGAACTCACGTGAAGAGGGTTCCGTACGATGTTACCAATCCGCACAATAGTGATTTACCATGTTATTTTAATATCATGGACTTCTTATAGGTTTTCCTATAATCTATAAGTAGAAAACTAATTTCTGCATTTTTTTTCAAAATTTTAGGTTCAGTAGTTTCGGAGTTAAGGGGGGGGGGGGGGGAATGGTCAATTTTCGTCTATTTTCTTGAATAATTTGGAAACTATTTATATTAAAATTACAAAAATATATATTTAAGATCTACACAACAAGACCTTCCATTTGATACGTCACACTATGCAGTTAAAAAAAATATTTTTTAATTTTCCACCATCCCCCCAAAAATGACCTTCCATATACAGATTTCATCTCTTTACGTCACACCTCTGCGTTTGGGTCTAGAAATTGATATGTGTACCAAATTTCAACTTAATCGATCTAGTAGATTCCGAGATAATTGACTGTGAGCGACGGACAGACGGACACACAAGTGATCCTATAAGCGTCACTTTTTTTTTATTCGGACGTACGGAACCCTAAAAATAAATAAAAATAAGAAGGATGGAAGGTTAGATATGAAACGTTTGTTTGTCACCTCTCTCAGATCGTTGATAACTAAACTGGGAAATATTTGTTAAGGAATTTCGCAATAAATTGTCTGTGAAAAGGGTTATACCTTTTTCACTGAAAGCTAACAAAAATTTAGGCCTAGATTGCGTGAGATACATTCTCGCGCATAGTAGGTATAGACAGGATGTTCGTTCGCCATTTTTTACCAACAAAGCCTTGCTTCCGCTGGAAATCATGAAGCTTCAGATATAATAAATTAAATTGGGCGTCGGCTCCCGGCCCATTGTCATGCTAATTCCGACCGTATTCAACGGAAATAAAGTCCGCCTTCGAACGACTGACGGCACAAAGACTAGGAATTATGAAAATAGCTTTAATGAAGACCGCGCCGTGGAATTCGTAATGTATTCACTAAAAATGTATAATTCGCGAATGTGTGACAGATGGTTGATATTACTTTTTTTTTGGCTACAAAATCGAAACCGGAGATAATTCGAGTAAAAAAATCTCAGTAAAATGTCTCCGTACGTTGCTCTGCTAGAACATGAGATCTAAAGAACTCAATTATTTTAAAATTAAAATTAGTATTTAGTTAAAACTATAATTACATTACATTTTATTTCTTCATGAATAGCGAATTACTGATAACATGTTCAGTTACCTGATGATTCTGAGTTCAACTACCAATAACTTCACTCGAGATGTAAACATCTCACTTCTATATAACAGTACTTGGAATTAGTCAGGGTTGACCATCATTATTCAGAGCCCATTGTCCCTATCCCATTCTAAACCCTTATCCTTAAGTATTACTTGTGTTAATAAGCTCACCTACCATCAATTGAACCATCAGCCTTTACTTTAAAAAAGGTCAGAAAGAAGATCAGAAGGTTTAAACAGATTTTTTTAAAGTAAAGGTCTGAAGACCTTTAATTTAAAAAAAATCTGATGGTAATAGTTAGATTTATAGAATTATTATTAGCAGATAAATAAACTTCTGTACTTCCTTAAGGTTTTTTCTAAACTATACTACAAAAACCGTGAAATATATAAAGTATTCCACATTCCTTACATAGTAAGTAATATATAAAATTTAATTATGTTAAATGCACTATATGAACTATATGTGTGTAGGTACTATAGTACAGTAGGTACTATAGTACAGTATTTATGACCAGACTATTATATATATATTATTAGCCTGGTCATAAATACTGTTACATAAAAACTTTTTCTTTTTTCAACTCTTTAGTCATTTTGAACTTGGAAAGCGCTTATCATTTCAAAATGGGGTGTTAAAGAAAATAGGATTGCAGTGATTTCTTTACACAGAGTGGGTATGGAGCCGTCGCGTCGGTTATGTTCAAGACACTTCAAAAGCTTGGTATCAGCTGTATGTTCGTATATCGTACTATCGACAGAATACCAACATTTCCTCTGTCGATGACCATAAAAGATCGGATCGGAGGCGTTCTGTTAGAACTACAAAGGCTGTTAAAGCTGTTAAAAGTCAGAATTCGCCGAAACCCCATAAGGAAACAAAAAATCTTGTCGAGTGAAACTAAGATTCCCACTAGGACTCTGTCACGTATATTAAAACAAGACCTGCAGCTCGATGCTTATCGTCGATATATACAGGACATGGCCTAAATCAATCCCTACAGATAAAAAGAGTGGATCATTCTTTGAAATTGTAACCTTTTTAATGTCATCAAAACCAACCAGATACAATTGCATAGCCAAAGATATTTTATTATAAGTTTATACATACTAAATACGAAAAGACTTTTTCCCCGACATTATACATATATTATGATTAAAATAAAAACAAGAAAAATCTTACTACATTAAATATGGTGTCAAAAATTATATAATGTCAATTTACCAATGACACTGACCAGAACGTACAATCAGGCCAGGAGAATAGGGTATTTTAGTCTATATGAAAAAAAAACTAAAAGTATATTATTGAGATAGCTTAGGCAAAAAGCAGTCGGAAAATGTTAGTTTTAGTTCGTAAAATAACAAAATTAAAATTAAAATTAAATTCAAAGTTTTCAGAATTTTTAGTCTGTTCTTAAACACAATGAAATAGTAGCCGCCATGTTTATTTCATACGGTTGTGTAAACAAAAAAGTGTTATGTCAATTACCGGCGCATTTGTTTACACAGCCAACTGACGTCACGACCACAGAGCAAAATGGTTTCCAGCGTTTTCGTCAAATTACGCGCGAAATTTGAAAATGTAAATTTTAAATGCATTTTTATTAAACTTATCGATTGAATAAAAATTTGGTGTTTTTTTTTAGTGGTTCATTAGCACTACAGAATCTAATTGAGACACTTTTTAAAAATGGGTGTAATGCCCTATTCTGTACTAAGGTATGAGCTACATGTACGCGACTGGCTCGATTTGTCGGGCCTAATTCTGTGTGCTGTCTCGTACTAATATTATGTACTTGTACTATTGTGTACTTGTGTATTAATTGTACTATTATGTATACTGTGCTACAGCTTGGTTCTTAAAATAGCTTTAATATTAGATCACTTCTTAAGCTCGTTAGGTAGCTTTTGTTAAGTTTCACTGGTTATAGGCGAACGGCTGACAATAACTGGTTGTAAATCGGATTATATTGTGGCCAGCGGTCTTTGAACGGTAAATCCCACCCACGCCGATTCGATACTGAACATGAACGACCGAGACACAAACACTTTAGAAGCTTTGAATACATTTATTTATAGTGTTGACTCTCAGTAGAGTCTAAAATGATATTCGTCGTGTTGGAAGACCTTTATAGTAATGTGGAAACGCTAATTCATACCAATGCAGTTAAGCAGTGCAAGGATTTTTTGAAAATAAGTGCTGTAGACAGGCTGAAAGCAACACAAGTAACATTTGTTAGGTTAAAAGGTAGAGAAAGGGAGCAAAATAAGGATAACGGAATAAGTTCTCTGGCATGCATTACGTACGCTCTGTAAAAGAAAAGCAACGTGCAGAGATTTCACAGGGTTAAAAAATATTAAAACAGTAACATTTCGTTTCTTTTAGTTTTTTTTTTTTTTTTTTTTCAATTCAATATTTCTTATTTTATATATTTACTAGCCACCCACCCCGGCTGAAGCCGTGTGAACACGGATGTAATTTTTTTTTGAGACTTATATACCTCTTTCTAAAACCATAGCGTTGCTTTGAATTGTTTAGAAGAAATAAGCGGAGATAACGACATATAAACAAACAGCAACTTTTTTTATTTGTATTGATATACATATATAGACATATAATAAAACGGCGTGCGCAAGGGGCGCGCGGTACTGGACACTGCTTATATATAAACCTATTTATCGTAGCGTAATGTTATATAGCCTATAGCCTTCCTCGATAAATGAACTATTCAACACAGAAAGAATTTTTCAATTCGAACCAGTAGTTCCTGAGATTAGCGCGTTCAAACAAACAATAATATTAGCATAGATTTGACAATTATTGTTTTACGCTTAGTACTTTACATATAAAGCTTAGAAATTACAATATTTACTCAGTTGTAAATGAACTGATGAATAATAATCTAATTTGACCGGACATAGATAAATATACAATTTTGATAGGAAGTTGGTAGGGCATACAAAGCAGTCTAGTTTATTTTATGTATACAAAACGTCAAAGATCAAAATTAAAGGCTCGTGTAGTTGTAAACTATGAAAGAGCTTTTGTAGAGAGTGTGTGAAATAACTAATCAATCTTTGAAGCCCACTCCACTCTCTTTGCTAATTTGATATGTTGTCTAGATCATAACCAAGGCGTTGATTGTGTTTTTAGAAGACTGTAGTCACATACAATTTGTCTACCAGAAAGTAAGTAAACTGCAACTGACGCGCAAAGGACGACTTACTAAGGATAATCTGAATAGAAAAACATACCGAAACAAAAACTCTTCACTATCCATCACGATGTATGTGTGTGTATTAAAGCCTTCAGAAGTACAGCCTACACATTCCCGCAATATTGTTGAGAGCCTTCCACCCGATACCCTATAGAAAATGATATATATCTTGCATTATGTTATTTATTATCCCCTTTTCTTTGTTCTGAATGTTTCTAAGTAAATAAACTCTGCCATGTGTTTGTAAATAATACTTAAACATTTGCATATATTGTATTTGTAATATTCAAAAGATGATGTACCTACCTACTCTAAGTACGGTTTAGTTTTACTAATTTACAACGTTTGAGCTTAAAGTACAATAATCTTCTCTATATATAAAAATGAATCCCCATTTCCCTTGGTCACGGCATCACGCGTGAACGGGTAGACCGATTTTAATTCGGTTTTCACTAATGGAAAGAGGGATAAACGGGGAATGTTCCTATATATAAAAATTGTACCCCGGGCGAAGCCGGGGGCGGGTCGCTAGTTACATATAATAATAATGTGTGGTTATATATTTTTAATATTAACAATATATAACCACACGCACATTGTTAGAGTAAGCCTAAAATGTGTAGTTAGAAGCGGACGTTATTAGTGATATTCTTTGGCTACACAACACTGCTAAGGCAATGAAGTCGACTCGCTCTTGTGAGCTGCGTAGAGTACTTTAAATAAATGTGAAAGTAGCTATGTCTGTCTGTCTGTTACCTTTTCTCGCCTAAACCGCTAAATCGATCATCATGAAATTTTGCATACACGTTGTCAGGGATGCAGGAAAGGGCATAGGGTATTCTTCATGCAAGAAAAATCCCTCGGGAACAGTGGCAAAGCCTGGCAAATTAAAACTGCAATGAAGATGTTAGACGTTCCATTGCTCATATATTTAGTCAGGCGTTTTTTTTTTATTTTTCAAGGCGGGCGAAGCCGCGGGCTCCAGTTAGTAGTCTTATAATGAAATAAATATCGTAGTAAAAATAGAATTTATTCATTTTATTAATAGCAAAACAAATCAATGGCACACGTTGATGACACTTTACGGATACGCAAATAAGTACATAATTTTCTAGCATTCCACCTTAAAAAAGTTAAACGTTACTAATTTTTCTCTTGCACCCCTCCTATAGGTGTGATGGTAGCTATCTTCTATTTTACCGTATAATCTGGTAAATGAGTAATCTAAATTAGATCGCGCTTTCAGGAATATCCAAAGCGTAGGCAGGGAATTAAAAACTTGGGGATCGTTTTCAAACCATCCGCTTTAAGAAAGGGAGAGTTTCTGTGGGAGGATTAAACTATATTAAATAGTCGTCGTTAATATAAAGCTTATCTAGCATTGTTATTAAGTTGTTTATGCTCGAAAAATTACCCTTATAGGATCACTCGTGTGTCCGTCTGTCCGTCCGTCACAGTCAATTATCTCCGAATCTACTAGACCGGTTAAGTTGAAATTTGGTACACATATCAATTTCTGTGACCCAAACGCAGAGGTGTGACGTGAATATATGAAATCTGTATATGGGAAGTCATTTTTGGGGGGAAGGTGGACAATAAAAAAAATATTTGAAAACTGCATCGTGTGACATATCAAATGGAAGGTCTTGTTGTGAACATCTTAAATATATTTTTTGTAATTTTAAAATAAATAGTTTCCAAGTTATTCAAGAAAATAGACGAAAATTGTGATTTACCATGTTATTGTAATATCATGGACTTCTTATAGGTTTTCCTATAATCTATAAGTAGAAAACTAATTTCTGTATTTTTTTTTCAAAATTTTAGGTTCAGTACTTTCGGAGATAAGAGGGGGGGGGGGGGGTCGGACAGACGGATACACGAGTGATCCTATAAGGGTTCCCTTTTTTTATTCGGACGTAAAAACCCTAAAAACTAATTTGTATGGAAATTGCAGAGCAGTAACGTGGTAGACCGTACCTTTTCACTAGAGTTCCTAATATGTATCTACACTTGATCGTTGCTATATTAGAATAAAAATCCACAGAACAGAAAAAGAGCAGTTGTAGAGTAAGTAAAATTTTACACCATGCATCAGACCTCTGACATCAGAGATAAGGAATCATTTCTCTTTCAATAGGGGATCGGACAAATTTTCAGAATGTGTTTTAAATTAATCTTCATGGATATTTATTCCCATAAAAAATACTATTTTATTTATTTATAGCCTTTTAGGTACTCAAAATCATGTTTTAGTATTGTTTGTTTGAAAATGCCGCCAAAACGCCACGATAGTTCATCTGAGAGCGCGTAACGTCATTTGTGGTCATATCATAACAAAACAGCTGCATTGGCATAAGACAATGATTGCCCACAAATGACGTCACGCACTGTGATTGGTGTTTCAGTATAGATTAAAAATATTGTAAATAATAAAATTTTATTTCTTCATTTAAAAATATTTAAATGAATTATATTAAATTATTATTCGATAAATAATAGTAAAAAATTATATATTTTCTTTCTAAGTACATTTTAGATTATAATCTGATTACTGTCCGATCCCCTATTATTTGTTCACATAACTAGAGCAAAGAATTATTTGATTAGACATTTTGACCAACCAATCCTTGGTGGCAAGCACTTGAACCACACGACCAATGGGCTGGTCCTTATGAAGGTATGTTTTCCTTATGTACATATTTCCATTTGGAACGTTAAAACGAAAAAAATAATCTACCGGATATTAACATATTAACGAAAACAACTTTTTTACTTGTAGATATATTTGCAATATTGTGAAAATAGATTATGGATAAAATACGAACTATAGATAGAGACTCGGATAAAATACGAACTATAGATAGAGTCCTGTAGACGACAAAGTGAAGCGGCAAAACTATGTCTCGCTACACAAATGCAATCAAACTATGCCGCGCCTTATTAGTAACATCAGCGCGTGGAGCTTGACGTACCTAATAATATACAGAATTGCGTAGTGAAAGTGTGTAAAAACCAGTCTTAAAAAAATAAAAACCATGATGGAATCACATTTCACAAATAAATATACTTGGAAACCTATATTTTCAATAAAAATAATTGAAAATTGTGGAAAACAAAACTCAACAAAGTGTTGCCATTATTAAGTGTTATAATAACCCTTTTTTACGTGTATATGATTATGATAATTTATTTTTTCCTTATTTATTTGTTTGTTTCATTGTTTGCTTGTTTGTTTGTTCGTTCGTTGGGTGTAAAAGGCTATCTTACAAGAAATTTATTCAACAAAAAGATTTTTTGATAAATACCCAATAATTTGATTTGATCGACGAATTTTGGGGTACTACGAACTATTATGTCAACACCGGCCTACGCACACACGTTTAAAATATTTTGTTCGTAAAATTCTGTCTTTATTTTTATTCGGTTTGAGATTGTATTGGAGATGTTAAAATAAGAAATTGAACAATATATTGAATTTGGCTGCAATTTAGTCAACGTTTGTCTTAAATTCAAAAAGTATGTAGGTATGACGAGTGGTTAGGGTGCTTGCCTTAAGGCGACGCCAGCCCCTAATGATAAAAAAATCCACTTATTTGTAACCGTTTTCCTTTTAAATTATCACAATAATTATAATTTAAAAAATACTCAAATCATCTGCAGGATATATGAAAGGGGATCATAATAATTATTTTTTAAATTATATTTAATTATATATATAAAAAAAATACTAATTTGCTGTCTAATATCGATGTTGTAACCGTGCGATTTGCTTAATAATCAATATTTTAAATAGCTAATTCTTAAGATAAATTTTAAGATCCACTATCTGAAGGATCATCAAAAGAAAAATTTGAATTATACTTTATTTAATTTTTAAATAGATATTTTCGAGATTTTCAAGTTGCGCCTCCCCTTCAGCAGTCCCGTCAATTCAGTACAGAACGAGTTTTGCGGCTAGAGTCGCCTTAACGCTCTGTTATAGGGTTCCCGGGTTTGATTCCCGGCAGGGTCAACTTTGAAAAATGAACTAAATTTGACTCAAATTGAAAGTAAGGGATGCCAGAGCCCATTTCCCTATCTCCTAGTCCCTTATCCTTAATCCTACTGTAGTCGGCAGCGCACTTGCAGCAGCTTTGGTGTTGCTTGTGTTATAGGCGACGGTAGTCACCTACCGTCAAGTGGACCGTCAGCCTGTCTGCCGATCTTAACATAAAAAAAGTATGTGTGGGTGTATCTTTTAATATACTTGTTATTGTTCGTTGCTTCATTAGTAATTAATTTTAACGTGTATACGCACAGTTCCGTTACATTCGCATTAATATTAAAACACTGGCTGCAAATATGCAACCACAAAGTATTTGTTTTCAAAATTTGGCAACACAACTCAATCGGAAATTGTAATTTTCTGATAATATCATGAAATATTTTTACCCTTTTCACTGCAATCGAGTTGGTCAAAAGATTTTTATTGGAAAAACGTGTGTTTGACCGAAGTTTGTGTTCGAATTAAGGCGAATAAAAAAAATGATCATTTACCGAAAAGAGAAGCTGAATGAGCATCAATGAACATAATATAATGGTTTGGATCGCTTAGAGTAAGAAATTGTTTAACATTTGATTAGGAGGGGTCCTAATCGCTTATTCTTTTTAAATAATAAAATCCTAATCGCTTAATTTAAATTAATTTAAGCGTTAAAATGTAAAATTAAATTAAAATGTAAAATTAAAAAATTGAACCACACTAAAAATTTAAAAAAGATACTAAAAACACATTTTGTAAATAATTAAAACAAAACAATTACAAGGTAATTTACTAAATAATTTAATTATTCTCATTTTATTAAAATAAAAAAATGTATGCAATCTATTATTTATATTTATATAACTTTCTCTATAAAATTTATTTTTATTTAGTAAGTATGATAACTCATTGTCTAGACAACCCTATCGAGGGTTTAAGACACTACCAGCTATTTAAATGTAACCGTTTGTATAAATAAATAAATTTGTTCAGAACAAAACAACATTTTATTTTAACGTTTTACACTAACTCCCAACGTCCAGGAATTTATGAAACAATTTTATTCTAATGCAGATGCTTTCAATAGCATTTTATTGTGAAAGCTGTGTCATAGTTAGTTCTCATTTGTCCGCTATTATAATAGAGAGAGGGTTGGACAAAGCATACGGAGTAATTAAATAATTGAAGTCTTGATATATCCGCATCCTACATTCATTTTACACAAGCATTTGCAGAGTAAATGTATGAAAACAAATTGAAAACTAGTTTTTGTGGTTTTCTGAATATTCCACTGGAGGAATCCATTGGTTTAGTGGTTTAGTCATTAGTTCAGCGTATCGAGAGTTCAAGTCATAGTTCATAGTTCACCTTGATTTGAAAATAAGTTTCGTCTTTCTAGAAGCTTTCATTGTGAAGTAGGTACCCATAACACAAACAACTTCATTTTAATTTATAATATACATATAATAAAATCGTAAACGAGTATGATGTACATTAAATATTAAAAAAAAAAACTATTTGTACATTTTGTTCTTAATGAGGTCAAAAAATAGTTTTTAGAATTTTTGTCTATTTGTCTGTGCGTTTGTGCACGCTGATCCCAGAAGCTTGAATGCGGTTTTCAATATAATCTATTGTAGCAAGCTTCTTGTAACATTTACAGTGTTATTACAAAAAAAATACTAAACTATGTCTCAACACGTGTTTTGTCAAACAGCGTCTAATGACATTTGTGTACAATTTCACAGTTTAAACCCTGCCTCAAATAATGTTTAACCTTCGCTATTACAAAATCGTGTTTGTCCTTTGACTAACCAAAACATCGCTAGGCAACCTATAGGCAACCAAATGTTGCTATTTTAAAATTATAAAATAGCAAATAGTAACAATAAAATAGCAACATTACAAAACGTTCGTTCAACTTCATTTGGTTCAATCCGAAACGTTCCTTTCTATGCAAATTTGTTATGTGCTAATAGAATATCCTACGCAGAAAAATATTTTTAAATTATCTATATATATAAATAAAACAGTGCCGTGTGTGATTATAATTATTGCTCTAAATACACCGCCATAAGTATGTTTTGGAACCAAAACTTACGTATATAATGAGTACATTGTACAGATAGAACAGTGATCGGTTGAAAGAATGGACTTGTCAATCGTCATTACTCATTGTCAAATGAGTATAATATAAATAAAAATTATTTCAAGTAATATGGAAAAAAATGGACAATTGCAATATTAAAATAAAAATTCGTGAACGTGAAGAAAATTGGGTTCAAGAATAAAAGGTAAAACAACCCGATATTTCATCATAGTCATAACCACGCCACTAAATACAACTTGCGAAAATTAGAGACAAAGCAGTTTAGACTAACTTTGAGGCTTCGACAAGCATTGACATGTATTGACAATATGAAAAGTATTATTTAAACCGTGCCTAACTCTAACTGCTTAAACACGCTTTTGTAATAAAAAAAAATTTAGACACATGTTCAATGTCTGTTTATCTTTTTTGTAATAACGCTCTTAATATTTGTTTCATTACAATCGGTTTACAAACAAAAAAGTTACGTGCTATACCGAATACCGCGTATATTATATAATCTCTATACCACGTCTCTATCGAGATTATATTATATAATCTCTATACCGAATACTACGTATATTATATAACACTACACCAAGTATATTATATAATCTCTAAACAATATAAATTGCAGTCGCTGTCCGCATCTATCTGTTTCTCCGCAAACTTGTTGTATAAAAAAAGGAAACGCGTTACAAAAACAAGACAGTTTAAGTATCACGACGATGTCATTGCAATATGTACTCATGATAAATGTGAATTCTTGCAAACCCCATGGCGCTGCTTGTGTTTTAGGTGACCACCTACCATCAAGTGAACTGTCAGGCTGCCGTCGACTTTTATATTTAAAAAATATATATATTTTAGACAATTTAAAAAAAACCTTAAGTCAGAGAATTAACATCAAAACTACTCTACATTTTTCCCAAATTGTGTCTAAAATATAAAAGAAGCTAACATTTTTAATAGCGGAGTTTGTTTACAAAAGTTACCCACTCTGTTTACCCCAAAGGGAAAAGTTATTGAAGTTGACAACAACTAGCTGAGAAACTGGGGAAGAAATTATATATTTTATTAATGCCTTCGCAGTTTCACAGTTTAAAAAGTATACAGTGAGTGATCATTTGGGCACCGGCTTTGAATAGTATCCCCCATCTCAACCAGTGGGTGCTGTAGAATGGCTAAGGGAAAAACCACCAAAGGGTATACAGCAGCGCCCTTCGTTGACAATTATATTACGCTTGCTAACCCGCCGCAAAGCATGGCGAGTACTGGCAACAACCTCCCCATGACCAACATTTTTAACGGTCTTTTTGGAAAATTAGGAGGGATGCCTTTGTCCAGCAGACGACGTCCTTTTTTTTACAAGAGGAATCCATCATGGATACTCACCGGCCTGGAGACAGACCGGTGAGTTATGTGGGGGTAGATTTACCGACTAAACCTCTTGGCGTCCTCCTCTTCCGCTATTGGTGCTTTTGCGAGGTCGAACGAACACTCTTCCGACGTCCCACGTCTTAAGGCTGTGATGATGAAGTGATCATTTAAAATGTTTATTCAAACTGAGTTCCGTCTAATAGTTCCGATCGGTTTCGTACAAAGTCAACCTCTTATGCAACGTGAAACTACTTTTTACTAAATTTAAAGATACCACTTTTCTGTGTCTTAATTTATAAAATTAATTTAGAAATATAAGAAAAAATATGAAAGGAGTTTTAAAAAAGTTTTAGTATTTTTTTTCTCAACAACACATTTTCATTTAAAAATATCATTATAAGTAGATCCAAACAAAAAAAAAACGAATCAGTGTGTGTTTTTCTTATACCTAAACTAAGTCTGGTAATAGAAAAAAATGTGTGTTTTTAGATCGTTTAGCTTCACAATTATTAGGGGATTTTTTCGATTTCTGGCAGGACAAAGTCTGCTGACTCCGCTCATTTATTGTAGATACCTATTCAATTTAATATTAGTCTGCAACATGAGCTTGATAGGAGAAAGGCAAGTAGCAGACAAAAGTGGAAGGGGTTGTTCAACACAAACATTATCATTAATTTCCACAAATTATACCGTTTTCTATGTACCTACGTCTGCGGTTGGGACGCTTTGGCACAGTTGAAAACGTAATCTCTTAAGGAGGTCGACAGGACTGACCCAATAATTACATCATATTTGATTCCCCTATATTAAACAGAATTTCTTTAAATTGTAACAATTTTATTTTATTATGAAATTAAACATTTAATTAAGTAATCTTCTTCATTTTTAATTATAATAAAAAATTCATTTCCAACGTTATTCATTTATAAACTAACATTTAGTGTTAGTAAACTTGCAACTAAATGATTAATCTATATTTTTACTAAATTGATGATTATTATAAGGTTACTGATTATTTAAGTGACAATGAAGCCTGGAATTAAAGCCTGGATTCGGAGCTCATACTATGCTCAGTATTGTACATATATTTACTTTAGGTATTAAGTGTATGATTATAATTATTGTAATTTTTTTATATTGTAATGATGACAAAAAGAATAGTATCCTGAGTTTCTTTCGGGGTTTCTTCTCAGGATCGTCATCTTGGCTTTTTTTCCGAAACCCTGGTAAATTTAAATTTAACTGGTAATTCGAAATGACGATCATAAGAGTTTCTTGGAGAAACCTAATTGATAAATAAATATTTTGATTTTTGATTTTTTTGATTTTGGATCAAATGTAATGTAAACCGAAAAAATAAATGTAATATATAACTAAATGAGTGGAATATGAGTGGAACGAATTATTATGTTGCCTGCACAAACACTTCTTATGACAAATTTAATATGAAATCAATATAAGATGATTTTCAACATTTCTTGTTTTTACATTGACTGCTTCATTTTAAACACTAGCTTAGCAATCTTTATTGCTCATATATTATTTTTATTTTTAATGTACCATATGTAGATACCTACTTTCGGAACCCTTGACAACGTGTATGCAAAACACGATGATCGATCAATTTGTTTCGGAGATTAGCGGTTTCCAGTAAACGAACTTGTGTGTGTGTGTGTTTTATTATTTCTAATTATAACAATAAAATAATTTATACCTAACAATTACAATTTATCATGTAACAAATTAAATATCTTCAATGGCTAATGTGTCAACATTTGGTGGCGATATCTTAGTTACAAAATATTTAAGATGTTGTATTTTAAATAAATAAAAAAAAATACAAAAAGGTTACGAGAAATAAATCTTTAAAGTATTTCCGTTCTTTATGGTAACAAAGTTTTTTTTTAATTCAAATCAATTTACGTAAATTGATTTTCTTTATTGCCTAACACATACTAACTTGTTTTATGATTCCAAGCTTTTGCGCTATACGAAACTGTGTCAACACAAGACGTTGTAAAAATTGCCGATATAAACCAACCGATCTTAACGTCAAATCTGTCCCCTGGGCCCTATCTCAGCTGTAGGGCGGGAACATCGCCCCTTCGAAGAATTACCCTAATATTTCCTCTATGACAACTATCAGTCCATATTATAAGGTCACGTTTTTACCGAACATAACATGAAAACGGCGTCTAAAAGCAGTTTGAAATTAAATGAATGATTTACAAGCAGACAAAAATTGTCTATGTAATTATTTTATTTAAGACAACAAGCAATTGTACAGTACAATGTTTCTTAGCTAAAAAGTATATATAAATAGCAGTAACTGTACAATCAGCACATCCACAAGTTAATATTTACGAAGAAAAATTAACGCAACTTAATCTACATATGTAAATAAAAATGGATCTTCGAAATGTATGTACGCTCATAACTTTCGAACGGGTAGACCGATTTTAATTCGGTTTTGACTAATGGAAAGGAGGATAAACGGGGAATGTTTTTGTATATAAAAATTGCACCACGGGCGAAGCCGGGGGCCGGCCGCTAGTTAACAACATTATAAAAAGAATAATAATCAATATGGATGTGAAACAATGAAGCCAAGACAGCCAAGCATTAATCATTTGAGTATTTTTTTTTAATAAATACAAATGTAGTCCTGGATTTCGAAAAGTATTAAGATAACGCAATATTATTGTGAATACAAAAAATATGTATAACCTTATATTGAATATAAATTCAATTTATACTTTTTGCAGAAAAAACTTGTTCGGCGATAAATTTAATATTCAAAAGAAAATCTTAATATGTAAACGACAAAAGACCATTTGTAGACATTACAGGCTGACGGTGGCTATAACACAAGCAATGCTACAAGTGCTGTAAGTACGCTGCCGACCATAGTAGCATTAAGGGTAAAGAATTAGGAAGAGATCAGGAAATGGGCTCTGGTATTCCTTACTCACTCACCGAAACACAACAGCACTCGTTGTGTTTCGTGGTCTTCTTCTGTAAGGGACTGTCGCCAGACAGGCTGTCCAAATGACTGCGAAACGCAATGTGCCCTGCTACTCCTTATTTGTTGAATTGGCAACTAAACCAAGCCTTAAACATATTAAAAGAAGGTTTGCTCTGTGGTCAAGCCGTAGTTTTTCGTGTTTGTGTTGTCTATGACACAGACTAATTAAATTACAGTTTTACAGAGGAAATAAGATTTTGTATACAGAAGTGTTTTCAAAAAAAAGTAATTTAATATATAACAGTGAATCAACAATCGAGGTGTATCTATCGAAATCTCCTGCTCCCCATCTTTATTGCAGTGTCTTTCGTTTGCAGTAGTCTTCACTAGAGAGTACACCTTGTCTAAGGTAAAAACTTATAAAAGCATACCATTTATAAATGATCTATAACAAAACAAATCTTTTAAAAACCAACTTTAAACTAGAAACGTATTTCTCAAAATTATTGTAGATTTTTTATGTAATATTGCCACGACTAACTATGGAACGTTCTGGAAAAAGCGTTGCCGCCGGCCGTCTCTAAGTCTCTAACGTCTTATCGATGGTAGCCACGCCCGTTTCTGATTAGTGTCAAAGGAAATTGGTCCTTATGTTTACAACATAGAGTTTACATTTCAACAGAGTTGTTTTGTTTACAATTTTCTAGTAAATTCGAAATACATCGAGGCGTTTGGCGTCAAGTGTAAATAAAAGGCGGCCGGTCAAGTGTGGGATAGTGGTGCGACAACCACGAAAGCGACTCTTCGGAACTATTGCGAAGTTATCTGCGACAGTGAACCGGCGACACATTAAGGGAATCATTGTTGACTTTTAAGATAAGTTTAACGGTTTCATCGGACAAGTTTAGTGATTTTGGAAGTCATCTTAGTTTGTGAAAATAAATAGTTCATTTCGCCCTAACACTCACCCCGCACGTTGCAATATCTAAATATTGCGTAAAAATCTAGATATTTATTGAACAACATTATCGTATATCTTTTTAACATGGGGCAACCACTCCGTCTCCTAAAAAAATCACGACGGTCGCAAAGGTATACAAGCTGTGGGGGGAGGAGTTGAAATGTGGTACCTCCTCTGATAAGGTTTTATTTGTTCATTTTTACAGATAGACTAATGTTACTTTTTGAACAATACTTTTTGAACAATTTGTTTTTTGAACAACTAAACATGAGACCGTTAAATCCTCTGATTTATCTCTCTAGATAACCCTTACCACTCAACCATTAGGTGCGTCAAAATGTTGTATTTATATACATATATAAATATACATATATAATATAATATCCTTGTATAATGACAGCGAAAAACCGTGACAGTAGCCCATATAATTATACCCGTATGGCAAATAATAATTAAAGACTCAATTACCCAAAAATGCCATTCTATCCCTAATGACCAAAAAACCCTTCTGATAATGATCCATGTCACATCAAACAAGCAACGGCAACTCAAACAAGTGATCGCAAATATAATTATCGCGTTTTCGGTGTTCCTTCATTAACACAATACGAAACACAACACGTGCGAAACGCGTATCAAGTACCAAAAGAGACGGAGATATCTACCTGTCTCCGTTCAATTAACACCGCAATTATTTACTGCGCGGCCGCGCAATTTATCAGAGTGTACGGGCCACAGTACAACGAAAACACGGTAGGTACAGACAATTGTATATTTTTTTTTTATCTAAAATTAAACAAAAAAATGAAGAGTACATTAATGCTTCATCATAACTATATAGCATATCAGAACTACTGCATATCTTCTTAAAATATAAAAATTATGTGTCACCATGATATTACTTCACGCGAATCGCGAAATTCTTTGAACGTTATCCATTGGTTATCCAGCTGAAAGATTTAATCTAATATACATACATATATATTAGGCTCAAAGACCGGAAACGCTATTTTTTCGCTCAATGAATGGTTTCATTCTTTGAGAAGGAAACCGTTATCCTGACTGACTATTAACGCACAGCCAAAACTGCTAAGTCTAGGATGTTGAAATTTGTAAAATAGGTCTGTTTTATAACGTAAGCATCCAGAATTTTGAATTTATAAAGACAAAGATGTTTAATTCAAGCTCGTACATAGATGAAATACTTGTACATAGGAACATGTATTTCCAAAATTTTATACTGATATAATATTTGTAAAATATTTTTAAGTTAACGGATCAATTTTTTTTTAAACATAAATGTATATGTATAATTATAGAAACATAACTGAAATAATTAATAATGATTTTAATTAATGAATAATGAATGTAACTATAGAAATATAAATTAATGTAATATTAAAGGAAATGAAGTAATTATTTAGCAAAAAAAATTTTTAACGCTATAAAATATACTACAAAACATTATACGCCACTGAACGTTGCACGCGGGCTAGGGCCATATAGCGTATTAAATTGTGGGGCCTTTTTTAGTTCAAAAAAGATTATTTATAAAATTATTTATGAGATTATTTTATTACGTATTGATTTACCGAAGATATATACACACACAAGAGTATACACAAAAGAAAAAGCAAAAAAAAAATATTAAACGAGTAGATTAACTCATTATTCAAAAGCGATTTTAGTTCTAGATTTTGTATTAAATATCTTTACTAAAAATACCAACTTTTGGCTCAACAAAATACCAACTTTTCGCACTCGACTTGGTGGATCGCAGAGCTAGGAGGCTCATTGGCGATGATATACTAATAAGAACTAAGCTGCAGAGCCTGGCACTCTTGGCACATAGACGCAAAGTTGCCTGTCTGTGTGTATTCTATAAGATGTACTTCGGGGAGTGTGCTCGAGAGCTGCATGATATCATACCGCCTTCCCCTTTCTTCTATCGGACATGCAGACATACGGCTGGTTACCATCCTCACCTTGTCGAAATCCCTCTAATTCGGACCAAGCGCTTTAAAACATCTTTTATAATGTGCACTGCTAAGGATTGGAACTCCCTGCCTACTTCTGTATTTCCGAGATCATACAACCCAAATCTTTTCAAGGTTCGAGTGAATAGGCATCTTCTGGGTGAGCTCCCTCCATCGTCGGCCTCATCCTTCCTACATGGATAGATGCTGGTCAAGAGCAAACCCATCTTTAATATCTGAATTAAATATTATCTGAATTAATAATATCTGAATTAAATTAGATTCAGTAAAATAAAACTCATTCTCATCTCAGCCGTAGGACATAGGCCTGCCCCATAATTTTCCTATATGACCGGCCAGAAGCAACTTGAATCCACCGTAGACCGTAAAAAAAGTGTTTACAAAGAATAGGAGTAAACTATTAATATTTAATCTTGTCATGTTATTTTCAGTCATATGTACGAGCAGGTAAAGTTCTGATCCTAGATCTTGAATTGTATTGTTTGAGAAATATATTTAAAATATTGTCATAATATACCTTCAATGTACAGTTAATATATTTACGAAAATTTAACATTTTGGATACGGTTGATAGTTTTTGTGAACCCATCTGGGACAGTGAGTTAGTGATATAGTTAGTGACATTGGCGAGTTTAAATAAAAACAAGAATCTAACCTCAGCGCACTTGCAACACCGACGACGTTCTTGTACGCACCTACTATGAAGAAAAAAGTCAGCATCTTGCGACTTTTACAAAAAAAGATAATACAAAAAATATAAAATAATACAAAATGAAGCCAAGCATTGCCGTGTAATTGGAGGGTTTGTACATGATATACGAGTCTTATACGAATTCCTTCAATTGTTACTGCGAGAACACTGCGGCCGCTGTACTGGGGTCGTGGATTAATGGCTCCCCTCTCTGATGTCGACAAAAATAAGATCCGTCTTCATTTGAACCGCAGTTTCAGCGAATGTCGTCACGTCGTCGTCGGAATGTTACCGCTCGGTTTGACCTGAATTCCGGGGGTAGATTGTGCCACCGCACCGGTTTGCATACCACGACATAACAAAGAAAATGCATCCAAATAAGTACTTATAATGCACTTTTAAGAACCTATTGACACTACATAATGAGTAAAGTTTGTATATGTTTGTATGTAGGGAGTAATCTTCGAAACTACGTATCCGATGTAAAAGTCCTTTCACCAATAGTGAGAACAGAATTTCGGTGCTTTAACGGTGAGAGATATATATGTATATTATTGATTTCTATAGTAAAGTTGCAGAGCTGAATGATTCTTATAGATAAGCCACAAAAAATACTTCTAATATATAAAATTCTCGTGTCAGTGTTTGTAACTATCAAAATAAGCAAGTTAATCGTCACAAGTAATTAATACACGTGATTTTTGCTTTTTATTGCATTTATTTTGCACGTATGGTGAAAGAGATAATACGATATAATATGTAAAGCGCGACCGAGCCGTGAAGCCACAAAGGCAGTGCGATAGCGAGGTAGGTACCCGATACCGAGAAACAATTTGAATACCACGCAGGCAAAGCCGCAGGCACAGCTAGTTACAAAATAAATGTGCTATCTGCCTCTATCTATTCCTTCGCTACCGATACGGTTTTCACTAATTGAAAGAGTGATTAAGGACGAAGGTTTCTGTACAAAATTTTAGAAAAAATGGAATCGTGCGTAGCTGGGAGCGGGTTACCAGTTATTAGAATAAAGAACTTGAATTACAGAAAATAGTTTCTTTCCAGGAATTATTGGAACATATTTCTACTATTAATGAAAGCGAAATCATTAAAAATGTTTGAATTTTACTTAGACAATCACGGGTAAGTCACATGGGATACCTTATGGCGCTAGAATAGCAGCACCGAAAGCTATTTCATAAAAATTCCCTTTATTATTTAAACACGTCATATAAATTATCTATTTCCGAGTTATTACAATTTGTCAAAGAAATCTCCACATTTTCTTATTTTATTTGGCGCCATCTATTGCTGCAACTATGTTGGCTCGTACAGTATGTGGTCGGTTTCTTTGCTGTCACGCTTTTATCCTAATTTGGATAGCACACTTGCATCCCTCTTGGTGCTGCTTTAGTTACAAGGTTTATGTTCTCTGAAGGTTAGCAGGCAGGAACACGATACGTGGAAGTTTTTCGAATGAAACACAGACAACATTTTAATTCGAGGAATCAAAGGCTAAACGATTTTAGTGAAAATTTTATAGGTAATATTTTTGATTTACATACTTCCGAGAGTGATTTATAATTGGCGCAAGAGTAGCACCACTAACAAAAAAACAGCTAAATAAGAGTTTATGTAACGGTAATTCCCTCACAATATTCTTTAAACTTTATTGGCTTTTTCATTAGCTTATTTGCAGTCATTTAAGCAGCATTACTGGCGCTGCTTTGTATACAGGCAGTTATTTTTTCTGATTTTAGCCGGTTCGATTCCCTGGTGTGGCAAATGTATTTTCAAAAATATTTGAATGCATTTTTGCTTCTTTGCACAAGTAAAGGAATGTTTCCTTTGAGAAAAATTTGCAATCTCCGGTATGTAGAGTCTTTTACCTCCAGGTGCAGTTAGAAAATTCCACATTCTATAGGAGAGAGTAGTTATTTTACATAAAAAAGCATAGAGATAATCCATTAAGAAGAAAAACGCTACGCGTGAAACAGTTTTTCGGTTAAAAAACACACACACAAAATATTAATAAAGGAAGCAAGGGCTAAACGACTTTTTAAACGCAGCTATCCTTTGAAAGCCCGCATGCGATTAGTTTTTGACGACGGACCAGCGTTATCTGTTTATGAGGAAGTTATCTGGGTAGACGGGCGGAGGTCAACAGATACGTTTTTGCTGTGTTACATGTCAAAAAGATTAATTCGTCTCACCCGTCGCATCAACTTGTTCCACGGAGACAGCCTTGTAATTATGTACGGACGACGACAATTTTTCTTATTACATTACTTCTACACATAACGTAATTTTGATGATGAAATTATGGGTTATTTTTTTCACTTAAACAATATGTCTTATACGGCATAATCTACCTTTACTGTCAACAATCTACCCAAAAAAATCTAATTTAGGTACCTCTATATACTGCAGAGCATAGAATTTGTTTTTAAATTATACAAACCCCCGGCTTCGCAAGGATGCAATTAAGTTGATCTATATGATCAGTTATATTAATTAGGGTTGAGCTTAGGTTGGTGATTGTTCATATATAATAAAATCGTTGTTTGCCTACTATGCCTTTGTGCAAGCTAATCTCAAAAACGGCTTAAACGATTTTCATGTGGTTTCCACTGATGTATTATAACAAGCTTCCGGTAATATTCAGTGTATATTTCATTCCCATCTGTTTGTAAACAAAAAAGTTATGCGTTATTCCGAATATCACAGGTGTAACCCGAAGTTCGGGGGCACAGCTGGTTGGTAATTTTTTTTTTTCACGTTTCATCCAACTTTTCATATTTCACTGTAAAAACATCAAACTGTTAATGAAAAAATATATTCCAAAAAATGCTCAAAAAATATCAATTATAAAGTAATTTGTAAAATTTTATTAACTATGGCAAATATTTTAAGTGGCTTTAAATTTGGAAAATTAAAGCCTTAATTTTTTTCTCCCTTAGGTTCAATTTAAAAATCTCTTAAATATAGGTTTAATCTATGTGTATTAGGAGATTACGTTTTAAAAATAACAGGAATAGGCAAAATAGCACTCAGTTGTAGAGGCAGGGCACACTGCGTTTCGCAGTTAGTTGAGCAGCCAGAATGGCGGCAGTAACCCAGAAGACCAACGTAAAATAAAAGCATGGTGCTGTTGTATGAGTGAGGAAGGAATACCGTTTCCCTATCCATACTTAATCCTTTATAATTAATCCTATTATGGTCGGAAGCGTAATTGCAGCACCTGTGATGTTGTTTGCGCTATAGGCGACGGTAGCCACCATCAAGTGGATCGTCAGCCTGTCGACTTTTACATAAAAAACCTTATTGTACGAGTAAAATATTATTTTGGTGTAAATATTATCTTCACTTGACAAATTTCGAAATAGGTACAATTTTCATCATATACCTAATGTGTAAATCTTTCAAACTTTTTTTATGACGTAGAAAAATATTAATTCCACTACAAGCTAACTAACGGCCCGTTGGATGAGTGGCAAGAATGCTTGCCTAACGTCTCAGGGGCCCCGGGTTCGATTCCCGGCGGGGTCAAGTTTGGAAATTTTAATGTAATTTTCAAAATTGACTCTGGTCTGGATTTGAAAAGTAGTGGTAGGGCACACTGCGTTTCGCAGTCATTTGGGCAGCCCGCCTGGCGGCAGTGACCACCCCCTTACAGAAGACCACCGTGAAATAACAGCATATACGTGCTGTTGTGTTTCGGTGAGTGAGTAAGGGATGCCAGAGCCCATTTCCTTATCCCCTCCTAATCCCTTATCCTTAATCCTACTGTAGTCGGCAGCGCACTTGCAGCACCTGTAGCGTTGCTTGTGTTATAGGCGACGGTAGCCACCTACCATCAAGTGGACCGTCAGCCTGTCTGTCGACATAACATTAAAAAAATAAACTTCTCTTTTCTCCATAGGGTTTGTCACTTGATTTCTTTTCCTTAATATATAATATGAACAATATTATCCGAATGTGAAAATTCTATCCCAGCGTGCATGTGCCCTGTGCATGATAATATCAGCCAGGACATTGTCTTTTATGAATCAACATAAAATTTGCATTTTAGGATTAAATACACAAAATTACAACGTATACCGTGTCGCCAACTTGATTTAAAATAACTAATATTTTTGTTGTAAATTTTATTTTGAACTTTTCAAAGTTGGCTCTGGTCTGGATGTAGAAAGTAGTGGCAGGGCACACTGCTTCCAAGGGTGTGCCAGGACCTTGTCGTGGTGGGGTGGTGGGGGTGGGGGGGCTTAACTCTCGGCAATCCGGGCAGTTGCGGGGGGCCGATGAGGTCACCGGACTTCATTGGCTGATCGGATTGTCTTTGAGGAACAAAGAAGGTACACCCGTGAGTGCTTCGAGCGGGCTCCGAACATCGGAACTCATGGCGGAGCAAGAGCCGGTCACCGCTCGCTGGGCCGAGGATCCGTACTCGGCTCATGCGGGTGTTGGCCGGTGAGAGACGGCATCCCCAATCCTTGTGCGTCGGATCGAGGTATGGGTCTCGGTTCTGCACACGAGGACCGGCGCGGGTCGCAGCGGGCGTATTCTCTTGGATGGCTCTGTCGCTCAGTAGTAGTCATTTGAGCAGCCCGTCTGGCGGCAGTAACCACCCCATTACAGAGGACCCAAGTGTGAAATAACAGCACGTGTGTTGTTGTGTTTCGGTGAGTGAGTGAGGGATGCCAGAGCCCATTTCCCCTCCTAATCCCTTATCCTTATTTATTTATTTATCTATTTTATGGACCGTCAGCCTGTCTGCCGATCTTAACACAAAAAAGTATATCTTAATGTTTTAGTCTAAGCGTGCGGATAAAGCAATCAAAAAGCATTTTCTGATTGAAAGTACAAATTTCTATGAAAATACAAACTGAAACATACTTTTATCAAAGTGAAATTTTGCCTATGTTACTTAGCACTTATATATAGATAGTTGTCAGTGATGACACATGGCGCTGAAACGTGTCTCTATGGGCCTCATAAGAAAGCTCAACGTCACAACGAGCTATGAAGAGGTCTATGCTCGGGGTTACACTGCGAAATCGAATCAGGGAATGCGAAGAACCGTAGACGTACGAAAGTTACCGACATAAGCTTAAATAGAAGCCAAAGCTTGAGACATAACAATACATGTTAATTGTTGTAGGTGCTACCGTCCCATATCAAAATACGCAACGCCACAGGTTAAAGGATAGGGATGGGATCCCTTACTCACTCACTAAAACTACACATGTTGTTATTTCACGGTGTTGTTGTTCATGTTGTTATAACATATGTTATTCTGTAAGGGAGTGGTTTCGCGGTGCCAATTTATGGCTGCGAAACGCAGCATATTATATTCTTTTCTTTCTTCATTTCTTCTCAGTGATATGAACAAAACGAATCAGGCACGTATCCAGACTTTTGGTTGGGGGGGGGGGGGGGGGGACAAACATTGAAACAACCATGTGAACTGTGTAAAAATCGCTGTAATCACTGTAATTTACCCTAATTTTTCTGAAAAATCTTTCACAGGTTTTTAGAGAAATCAAGAAACTACTCTTTTCCGTCACAGCTATGAATGTAGACGCAGTTTGGGCAACAGTTCTGTTTGTGCAGGATAGTTCTCTCAATGTAATGACAATAGGTTTGAGTAACTCACAAAATACATTTATAGAGTCGTGACGTTCTATAAATCTAGTGTCACACATGCCGACCAGTCTTTTTTTTCTTACTTTCTGAATGAATGACATCTATCGTTTTTATTCAGTCAGATTTCGGGGGGGGGATAAATCCCAACTGTCCCCCCCCCCTCTGTATACGTACTTGAAACGAATCAATAAGCAAACAACATAAAACACAAGATTACAATACAGTTAGATTTACCGAGTTGAGAAAAGAAAATAATAATAATAACAGGGAATGTCGCTATAGTCCTTGTCAAAGTATTTAGTAGTTAATATTTCTTGTGTTAAACGACAGCAGGCTTGATTGTTTAATCATCACGTGACAGTTAACAGGTTGTCAGGAGGGCTGCCACCCGCCTACATCACGCGAAGGTCGCGGACGATATTTATCAAACCATTTAATTAAATTGTCATAACCCTACTACCATAGTGCGTCGAATTGATCGCATGATCTTAGGCTAAATTTGAATGAGACAGTTGGAAATTGTAGTTTAGTTAATACACAAATTATATTATATTACATATTTTTGATAAATTTTCATAAGAGGGGGATTTTCATTGGTTGGGTTATAGGCGACGGTAGCCACCTACCATCAAGCGGACCGTCAGCCTGTCTACCGACCTTAACATAAAGAGAGAGAGAGAATATGAAATTCAGGACATTTTTTTTTTCATGAAAATCATAATTGTCATTGGTGCAAAAGTAAAATTGATCAGTATAAGTTTCAAATATTGTGAGCTTTCTTGGAAAAGCAGGCTTTTCTTGTCTCAAAATTAACTTATTAATAATTTTAATCGTGATTATAGATTAATCCTGATACTATTTCAGTACCTGTTAACTGTAATTGAAATACGAATCTGCTCTGGCAGAAAGCCTAGCTTTCTGATCGAGGATGGCTTTGCTTTCTTCTACTGTTATAAATTCGTTGCTAAATTGTTTTCTAGGAATATCACTAGCCTGGTGGCAAGTCTCTGACTTAAGCGCCCGTAGTTCGATTGTGGGTCTTTCCAAAGTTAGCACTGGCCTGACGAATACCAATGGAACTCCATTTAGAAGCATAAATGCTTATTTCTGATCTATACGTTCATATCTATACGAGGCAACTACTCTTTGATAAAAAGTAAAATAAATAAAGAGTGTTAAATGGACGAATTCCCATTTTTATCTATTGTTTGGATCCGGCCACATTGAATCAAATTTCACTATCGTTAGACCTATATACGTAAAGTGCCCCCCTTCCCATTTCACCTCCTTTTAGCTGTCAGACACGCCTCACCCCAAGCCTTCAGAAAGATAAGTTATCTCACCATCACGGGAAAAATGCGGGTTTTCGACGCTTATTCCCGGACACTATTCCTTGTTATATAGAGAAACACAACTATTAAACTACTAGCTGTATTACGCGACTTCGCTCGCCTTATTTTCAGAGTCCCGCCTTACATTCTGAATCCCGCCTTTTGTATAGAGTACTACTGTTATCCTGAAAATTTATTGAAGCCTCTTCAAAACACAATCATCAGGCTGAACTTCATTATTCTGGCTTTAGTACTTTATGGGATTTCGTGATTTAGTCATTACCTTAAGTTATTGTAATTTCCTTAATTATTGTATTAAGTAAGTAATTACCTTAATTTATTGTTTTCATATTAAACAATTTTAATTGTATACAAATGTTAATAATAATAAACCTTGAACATCACAATTTCAATATTCAAAAATTGAATATATTTTTGAAACATTATTTTTGAAATTGTGTCTTAGATATAAATTCAAATGTTAATAAAACTTTACTACACAGATGCATATAAACTTTCTTCTTACAATTGCTACATAAGTGCTATTTTAATAATAAAAAAATGCATATAAAATTTAAGCAACCCTTGTTACTTTGTCTGCCATTAGCAATAAATTGCCTAATTTTGAAATTTGTATATAAAATTAAAATTGTAATTAAATTTACAAATATAGTCTAAAGACACATATTGAACACAATAGGCGGTATTAAAGAATCAAAGCATAAATGGTTTTGGAGAAAAATATATGTTGAAAGGAGTCTGTATTAAAATTGAGATTAATAAGATTTTCAATAAAATAGAAGTATAAATAACTGCAATCGGCCATGTTAACTGAAACACCAATCAGAGCGAATGACGTCACGCCCAGGTAAGTGCCATCGTGTTATTTGACTTTGCTTTGACAGAATGAAAAATCTGATGAGATGTCGGTGACGTCACGGTTCATAAGACGCGACGCCATGACACTAAGAGCGTTTTCGCGCGTAATTCAAAATAAATTTAAAAACATTCAATAATTCGCGTGGAAATTTAGTTTTTTGCTGAAATATTATTTTTTTCGGATATGGTATCTACATTATGGAAGGGAATTTCAAAATCTGTCCTCATGCCTATTCTCATATTAAATACACCGTCCAATAATCCTGCTGTGAAATATTAAAAGACTGCCTATCATCTAATACGAATTTATAATTTCCAGTTTTACGAAATTAAGAAAAAAATAAAATTCAAACTCAGCGGCTAACTTTTAATTAACTCTTTATACTAATAAAACACCAGCTCCAGAGGTCGTCATTAAAAATAATAAAATAAGTCTTGTCCTTGAATTTGTATTTTAATTTGTCACTTCGATGCACAGGCCTTTCAGAGAATACATAAATTAAACCAATTACCAAAGACGAATAAAAAGCGCGGACACAATTCTAATAAAAATACGTAAATATCTGCAATGGCGGCGGCTTAAGTATACCTGAGGGCACAGAAGAAGCGGTTAAATTAATTAATGTGAAGGTCGGCAGGCAGGCTGACGGATCAATTGATAGTAACGCGGGGAAATGCGTTATGCATATACACACCGTCCGGGGAAACGGTGCGGTTTGTGGGATTCCCCTCCCTCGTGATGAGGGAGGTATAACCACTAAAACCCCGAGACTGTCTTCCTTGGCGGGGGAGAAAGGGTCCTGGGATTGCGTTAGCGCACCACGACCCCCGTTCGCGGAGCCCCCCGTTAAGTTACGGTGGGGCGCCTCCCGGAGATGCGTTGGTTGCATCCCCTCGAGGATGGGGAGAGAGACGCTGTTGCCAGCGTGTCCAAACATATTATTTTCAACCTTATTTTTAGTAACTCCTTAATATTGCCGTGGCATCACGTAGCATGACGCAGTTGGTATAAACAGGTCGTAGCGTTCTGGAAAGGAAATAAAGGAGCGTGAGTGCTAAAATCTTTGCAATAAGGTTGTGAAAATAATATGTTTAGGAAAAAATCCATTGCTCTGCCATGCTAAGCCGTCAGTCAGCGCTGGCTTTAAACGGGATAGGGAAATGGACCGTCATATAAGTTACTCACTCACCGAAACAAACAGCATATATAACGGCGGTCTTCTGTAAGGAGACATCTTGCCGGGCTGTCCAAATTTATGACTGCGAAACGTAGTGCCACTGCCACTGCTAAAATACTGTGGTGAAAATTTGAAGGATGATTCATTTACACCCTGCCGCCACCGGGCCTGTGCGCTCGCCGTGTTTTTAAATGTCTCAAAGGGCCGGCCGGGAAGTATGAATTGGTTCATACAAAAGAATACTATGAATATCTTCACCGGGCCCCGGCCGGGGCACGGACGGGGCACGGCCGTAAAAATCCACCCTATACGGCCTAAACGTTAAGGTCCGTTGCATGGTCAGCAGCAAAATCTGACGATAAATCCATTTAGAAACTTAATCATGGATGAATTTAACGAGCGAATAATGAAGCAGCTGCCATGACGCACACTCAGTGGGATTTAACCATCTATTTTGATTTATATTTTTTTTTGTTAACTTACGTATTTTTTTAAAATTCTCTTTGTATGTATGTCATTTTTATGCAAATAAATGTTCTAAGTGGTATAGTATAACTTAGAAAGAGATTATTTTATTAGTTATATGAGTATTTTATTTAAAAAAAAAATCATATGAACTTTTGCCAACAATGAGTTGGAAAAATAAACGTACATATGTTAACCCACTTGAGTAACATCGTAAATGTGACTCGTGAAGTCACTCATTGTCGCGGCCGAAATAAGAGCGCGGTTGGCGGTCCTAAACCCAACACACAGTTGTGCGACCAAACGGTAGTCAAAAAGAAAGAAGATACAATATATTTGCATATTGCAATCAAACACTCACACGAACTGACAGTTTAAATTGATATAAGCATACACATTTCGGGCATTCTAGGCAATGCTCGGTTTTAGGCGGGCGGTCACATTCGGTAACCGACCAAAAGTATTGCAACGCCTGCCCACTCTATATTCTTCGTTTTGTCTCTCTCTTTCTCAGCGTGATATATGTGGGATAGCAATATTAATCAATATTCACGCTATATTGGTAAGAATAACTATTTCAAACTGGTTCAAACTGAACTTGAACTAGTTAAAATTTTTAACTAGTTCAAACTAAAATTGAATTAAAATTGGTCCAATAGCTTAGTTGTGAAAATATAAGACAGAACTAGATTTAAATTATGCTAATAAACAATGCTAGTGTTTGCCTACATTTCAACGATTGTACATTTTGATGTATCCTACATAAAATTGTTCACTCTATAAAAAACAAGTGCGAGTTGGACTCGCGTGAAGAGAGTTCCGTACGATGTTACCTATCCGCACATTATTGAGTGATTTACCATGTTATTTTAATATCATGGACTTCTTATGGGTTTTCCTATAATCTATACGTAGAAAACTAATTTCTGTATTTTTTTTCGAAATTTTAGGTTCAGTAGTTTCGGAGATAAGGGGGGAATGGTCATTTTTCGTCTATTTTCTTAAATAACCTGGAAACTATTTATTTTAAAATTACAAAAAAGTAAATTTAAAATTACAATACATTTAAGATCTTCACAACAAGACCTTCCATTTGATATATCACACGACGAAGTTTTCAAAAAATTTTTTTTAAATTTTCCACCTTCCCCTCAAAAATGACCTCCCATATACTGCTTTCATCTATTCACGTCACACCTCTGCGTTTGTGTCACAGAACTTGATATGTGTACCAAATTTCAACTTAATCGGTCTAGTAGATACGGAGATAATTGACTGTGACGGACGGACAGACATACACACGAGTGATCCTATAAGGGTTCCGTTTTTTTATTCGGACGTACGGAACCCTAAAAACAACTGATAAGAATATTGCTCCTTTGAGAATCTCGCCAACTGTACACACATATTATAAAGAACATTAAGAAATCTTTAATATACAGACACAGCTCATTATATGTATAGATTAATATAATGATATTAAGACATCATTTTGATATATTTAGAAACTAGCTGAGCCCACAACTTCGTACGCGTGGTAAGGTATAGCGCGTAACTTTTTTTTTAATCCCATTGGAATAAAAAAAACACTAAATGTTATGAGAATCTTGCTACAATACATCAGTGAAACCCGCATTCAAATCAATTAAGTCGTTTCTGATATTAGCGTGCACAAACGCACAGAAAAACAGACAAGAATTATTCTGAAAACTATTTTTTTGACCTCGGTAACATAAATACAACGTGTTGTTTTTTTTTAATATTTAATGTACAACCACGGCTCGTTTACAATTTTATTATATGTATAGATTAATGGCTTCACACACTGCATTCCTCAGGCATAAACCAGGAAGTCCATCTAGAGGCAGTTAGCACCACCGTAAAGTAGTTTCACAGGGCGCTGTCTTTCGTTGCGTGAGTAAAGAATACTAAAACAAATTTACCCCCTTATCCCGATTTTTCATACCTTATCCTTTATCCTATCAGAGTCATCAACACCCTTGATGTTGCATGTGTTTATATAATATACCATCAAGCGGAATGGCATACTGTCAATTATACAAAATTATAAAAATACAAAAGCTTTTAAAAAAGCTTGTCAATTATCTACTCTCTTCATAGTGTCAGTGCTCAAGACATACGAAGGTTATATGTATTTGTGTGAAGCTGGGAGAAAGGTTGTTAATTAAGACCTGTTTGTTCCGAAAAAACCATGCGTACCCAGCGACGAATTAATTATCATCACCCAAGACTAATTGTTATATACATATAACGACGACGTATACCTGCGACGCACTTGAATCACTTTTCAACTGGAATACTGTGACTCCACTTACCCCCAGCCGCGCCCTCTGGCGGTTTTCTTTGTCGCTTTTTCATTACACGAACACAAGTACAGCCAGGATTAAATACTTTGAAGGAAGCCTGAAAGGCGAGCTTTAAAAATACATTCCCTCGCCCTTGGCTATTGTTCTCTTACATGACTTGATTATGTATGAATGTATTAATATACCTAGTTTTTTATATTTTTATTTATTTATTTATTATACATGAAATAATTAGAAAAATATTTACAATGTCCCATAAAACTGGAATGCAGTTTGTCTATGGGATCAAACTAATGTTATCAAAAATAAAACTGAATTTAAAATAAATGTAACCTAAATTAAAAACCTAAACCTAAATCTAAATTTCATTAATTAACTTAAAGAAAACAGATAATATTTCATTAATTTATTTTTAAATACAGTTTTATTTTTCTCGTGGACAATGTCTTCAGGCAAACTATTTAGAATGTAGGGCAACCGCTTCTTTATGGTTCTGTCACCATAGTAATTATAAATAAAAATATTATAAAAATAATATAATTATAATATAAAATATATAATTGTTATCAATAGCATTACTTTCAACTATGACATACATTTATTTTATATTCAAAAGATTTTTCACTCGGCTGATAAATGTCAGAATTCATACGGACTGTGATTTTACCCATGGTTAGTTTTCATGGATAATTACTGAATTAAACGCGGATAAAGCTACGGGTAAACGTTAGTACTAATATAAATCTATATATATACATATACCTATACATCTTTCTATATATAAAAATGAATCCCTATTTCCCTTAGTCACGGTATCACGCGTGAACGGGTAGACCGATTTTGATTCGGTTTTCATTGATGGAAAGAGGGATAAACGGGGAATGTTCATATATATATATATATATATATATATATATATATATATATATATAAAATGCACCTCGGGCGAAGCCGGGGGCGGGTCGCTAGTTTATAATAAAATCGTAAACGAGCCATGCCGGTATATTAATTATTAAAAAAAAATGTACACGTTATACTTATGTTACCGAAGTCAAAAAATAAGTTTTAGATTTTTTGTGGCACGCTAATCTCAGAAACGGCATAACCGATTTGAATGCGGTTTTCACTGGTGTATTGTAGCAAGCCTCTCGTAACATTTAGTGTTTGTTTTATTCCAATCGGTTTACAAACAAAAAAAGTGCTAGGTGCTATACTGAAACCACGCATACGAAGTTGCGGGCTCAGCTAGTATGAAATATGTTCAATATATACATCTAAACCGTTGAATAATTCAGATTACAGTTCTGTATTAGAAGATAGGATACTAAGATAACTAAAACATGATAAATTCTCGTAGCTGTTTAGTTAAAATTTAGTTCTGAAACGGCTGAAGAAGGCGCAACAACTAGTCCGCCACTTTCATTTGCGTACAGTTCTGGACAGTTACTCCCGGTATTTTAGATATCTTATTTTTAAATGTCGGTATTAAATATAGCCCGTAATGTTTCAGAAGTCAACTACGTTTCATTCATTGGCCCGTGAAAATTGGTTCAGGCTTTACCCAGATAAGCTCGTAAAAATAAAATGAGATTTTTTTAAAATAAACGTGTATTTTTATAAATATTTATTTGTAAGACGCAAATAATCTTATGAGCTGAAAAAGCGTCAGTATAAAGAGAAATTATTCATTATAGTTATGGCTTTCAAATAAAATTTTATCTTTATAAAACCAGTTTTATATGTTATGTGTAGGTAATAATTACATATTATTACGTACACATGATGAGTGGTTAGGGTGCTTGCCTAACCCTAGAACGCTCTGTTCTAGGGTTCCCGGGTTCGATTCCCGGCAGGGTCAACTTTGAAAAATCAACTTTTCAAATTTGGCTCTGGTCTGGATTTGGAAAGTAATGACAGGGCACACTGCGTTTTCGCAGTCATTTGGGCAACCCATCTGGCGGCAGTAACCACCCCCTTACAGAAGACCACCATGAAATAACAACACGTGTGCTGTTGTGTTTCGGGTGAGTGAGTAAGGGATGCCAGAGCCCATTTCCCTATCCACTCCTAATCCCTTATCCTTAGTCCTACTGCAGTCGGCAGTGCACTTGCAGCAGCTTTGGCGTTGCTTGTGTTATAGGCGACGGTAGCCACCTAACATCAAGTGGACCGTCAGCCTGTCTGCCGACCTCAAAAATTAAACAGTTTTAGAGTCAATATCTTTAAAAATACTTCAATAAAAAAAAATAGTGATCCGCCCCCGGCTTCGCTCGCGTTGAGAAATAAAAATTATATTTTTGACGTAATGTAAAATCTAACATCTTTATTGCAGTTATAACTTTGCCAGACGTTAGATGATCCCTCGGGAACACTACTTTTTTTTGGATGACAGGTACCCTATGTCTTTTGTCTGCATCCCTGACATCGTGTATGTAAAATTTCATGATGATCGATTCAGCGGTTTAGGCGTGAAAAGGTAACAGACAAACAGACAGAATTACTTGCACATTTACAATATTAATATAATACGATATTAATATAATATACCATGTAGACCATAAAATTCTTCTTAAAAAACTGGAAGGCTATGGAATAAGAGGTAACATACTAAATCTAATGAAATCTTATTTATACAATAGGAAACAAATTACAGAGATTACTCGAATAAACAAAGACAAAAAAACACACGAAATTTTCGTATCTAGGGAACGTACTTTGATTTATGGTGTGCCACAAGGCAGTGTTTTAGGACCATTATTATTTATAACATACATTAATGATCTACCAAGAGCAGTCGAGCATCCCATGTGTCTTTTTGCTGATGATAGCACCATGATAATAAAATGTAAAGACAAAGATACTTACAGTAATGACATTAGTAGTGCTTTGGCAAGGATTATACATTGGTTAAAACATAATAATTTAAGAATTAATTTGCTGAAAACAAATATCATGCACTTCAGTCAAAGAGTACCTGCCACACCTTACCAGACCATACATTATGAAGACCAAATTATAAAAGAAATTAACACTACGAAATTTTTAGGGTTAGAAATCGATAATAGATTAAATTGGAAATGTCATATCGAAAGTGTCAGAAAACGTTTAAGCAAACAAGCATATGCCCTGCATGAATTAACTAACACTTTAAGCATTAATGCACTCTTATTAGCATATTACGGACTTGTTGAATCTGTGCTAAGGTATGGGCTTCTATTCTGGGGCAACTCGACAGACAGAAATTTTGTTTTTAAAGCACAAAAGAGGTGTATTAGAGCCATGTTTAAATTAAATGTTATAGATAGTTGTAAGCCCTTTTTTAAAAAGTATAAAATTCTGACACTTCCATCACTTTTTATATATGAGGTCGTTGTATATGTTAAAGCTAACCCTAACCTATTTAAACGAGTCTCTGATAATAGTAAAAGAGAACAAAGAGATCCCAACAGATTATGCATTCGAAAAGTACATACAGCCCTGATGCATAAAAGTATTTTTTTCCAAGCACCAATTATATATAATAAAATTCCAAACAACATTAAAGAGCTTAATATTAATTTATTCAAGAAGAAAATGAAGAATCTACTCGTCGACAAATGTTATTATAGTATTATTATTATTATTATTATTATTAATAAAATACAGTATGGATACTAGCTAAACGTGGCCAGGCTTCGCTGAAGACGTCCCGCATTTTTTAACAAAAACCGTGAAAACTCTGCAAATATAAATAACATATTCCTCAATTATACACACAAACCAACCTCCGAAATTCCTCTTTCCATCGATACAGTCAGGAAAAAATCCGTACACAAATTTCCGAGATACATACAGAGAAAAAGAAGGACTTTATACTATGAACTGATATGTATACCTACTTATACCTACTCGTATGTACAATTTGTACATAGATAATTAAATGACTTAAGGCTAAAAACTATAAAAAAATTATTTAGAATTTTAGGCAGTCCTTATATTGTATCCATTATAAGGAGCAGACACCCAATACAAGTTTTATATAAATCTATGAAGAATATATCCATACTTCTAACATAGATCACGTTACAGAATCAATTTCAGCTGGGATTAACGCTGAGATTAAAATATCCTAATTGCATCCCTAGTATCCGACATCAAACACACCAAAATCCACCCATAAACGGCTGGTTGGTTACCTTTTCGAGATGCCTCTAATTTGGACCAAGCGATTTGAAACATCGCTGATGGTGGCCAAGAGCAAATGCATCTTTAATAAAAAAAAAGCAATCTCCAAAACCGGCAACCGATTTCAATGAAATATTATGAATGTGTATTGTTGGTTTCAGCTTGAGAGATAGTATATAATTTAATTTATACAGATATATAAATAATTTCGGACAAAGTCGCGAGCAAAAGCTAGTTTTTTATGTACACTGTTTTAGTTCTCACACAGTTGAAGATCATAAGGAATTTTCCCAAACAAATCCTAATTATGAAAAGAGCGTTCAAGTGGAAAACCATTATGTGCGTTCGAAGTTTGTTATATAGAAATAGTCTTATTAACGTTTACAACAAACTAAAAGCCCCGCGTAAGTTTCGCACACTAATTTTAACCCATTGAGGAATAATTAAATACTTTTGGTTCATTTCTATTTTCACTAAATTATGCGTCAATACTAATTTTAATTCTAACTGGCACCGTTTTAGGAATTTCGTTAAAAATTTAGATCACCCAATTAAGACATCGCTATACTAAATTTTATTTAAATCAGTCCTAACATTATAAATGCGATGAGTTTGTTTGTTTGTTACGCTTTAACTATTCAAGCGATGATAATTTTGCACATACGTTGTCTGGGATACAGGAAAGTACATAAGATAGGCTTTCCATCCAGAAAAAGGTACTGGTTCTGAGGGAACATTTAAAAATATTAAAAAAAAAAACCAATAAAGATTGAATAAATTATAAAGCACATATATTTTGTTTGGCGTTGTTTTTTTTTTCTGTGCTTAAGAAAAAAGAAAGCGCGCGGACGAAGTTGTGGGCAAATGGTAGCAAGATTATGAACGGGAAAATATCCAGATTTTAATGGAGAAATACTCCTTCATGTGTAAACTGCTGAACTCATTTGGATGAAATATGGTGCGCAAATAGTTCATATTAATGATTTAAACATAAAATACTTTTAATTACGATGTAGCGCCTTATGAAATATGTAAAACAATATAGCGCCTGACATATTTATTGCTATTATACACTTATCAGGCGTTGAATCTTTATTTTTAGATAGTGTCTATCTAAAAATCTATTATAAAAAGTTGTAAAAACATACAAATTTTTATAACATTAGTATCTATTCTTATATTATAAAGCTGAAGAGTTTGTTTGTTTGTTTGAGCGCGCTAATCTCAGGAACTACTGGTTGGAATTGAAAAATTCTTTTTGTTTTGAATAGTCCATTTATTGAGGAATAAGAATAAGAATAAGAATAAGAAGAATTTATTTGCGATGACCATGGGTAACTGATACCAGAGATGACATTTAGTTTTCTTGTTCCTTCATGACCAAGGAAGGCTATAGGCTATATAACATCACGCTGCGATAAACAGTATTATATATAAGCAGTGTTCAGTACCGCGCGCCCCATGCGCACGCCGCCGCCGTATGGGCCACAATGAAGCGCGGCCGAATTCAGCTAGTAGGCTTTCGGCGCAGCTAGCGCCTCACTTATATTTAGAACGCAGTTCTCAATTATTGAACTAGGTGATGTAATGCCCTGTAATATGAGTACTTATGAGCCCGTTGGATGAGTGGTTAGGGTGCTTACCTTAACACTCTGTTTTAGGGTTGCCGGGTTCGATTCCCGCAGGGTCAACTTTGAAAAATTAACTTTTTAAATTTGGCTCTGGCCTGGATCTGGAAAAAAGTGGCAGGGCGCAATGCGTTTCACAGACATTTGGGCGGCCGTCTGACGGCAGTATCCACCCTCTTACAGAAGATCATAGTGAAAGAACAGCACTTGTACTGTTGTGTTTCGGTGAGTGAGTAAGGTATGCCAGAGCCCATTTCCCTATCCTCTCCTAATACCTTAGCCTTAATCTTACTGTAGTCGGCAGCGCACTTGCAGCAGCTTTGGCGTTGCTTGTGTTATAGGCGACGGTAGCCACCTACCATCAAGTGGACCGTCAGCCTGTCTGCCGATCTTAACAATAAAAAAATGTATTATACTCTATGTTATAATACAAATGTATAATACACTGGTAGGTATATATCACCATAACATGTCATTGTTTGCCTAATGTATGAGTCATGTCATTTGTCAATTAGCATGTACGTTTAATGGTAGGATCACCTGTTTTACATTAAGACACAATTTGCAATTACATATTTCATTGTATTAATCACGTAGACTGCTGATTTGAGTTTTTTTTTCATATTGAAAGTCACACTTGATGGTGAATGATTATTATCGCCATAAAAAAAAGCAAACATGTAATAGGATGGGATGGGATGGAATGGCATTGGTGTCCCCTAACCTCCCTTCGCTCATAGAGGGCGCGAGGAAACACCGTAGAGTTTTTACATTATATACAATTTACATTTTATTTATATTTCAGACCAGATAACATGATCCATTTTTAGTTGTTATTTAATTTAAATATGTACAATGCCGAAAAACTTATTAGGTATGTTAAAAATCGAAGAGTTATATCTTTCAGCAATAGTTTTTAAGATGCTGTTGGCGCTAGCTCGTGTCCTCTCTAGCAACGATGCTGTTTTTTTCCTAATAATTGCATGAAACCCGTCAGTTCTTGCTTCGGCAAACATTTGAGAGGCACTTCAAAAACGAGGTAAGATCAGCGTCCTAAAACCAAGTTGAGAAGAAGTAGAGAAGTAGAGGTAGAAGCTTTACATATCATATATACCCCATCGATCTTCCCATGGTCGGCGGGAAACTTGTTCGCAGATTTTCCCACGCGAAAAAAAGATGCGGGTGTTCCCAGCGGAACGCGACATCGCTAACCAGATTGTTTTTATCGCTCAAAAAGACTGTAACCTAGTTTTTTTTTTAAAATTAAATTACCTATCTTTAGAAGTTTTACGTTTAGACCATTTGTCTATAAAGTGTTTTTCGAATGTGGATTTAATTACTTACTGCTACTTTGGAAAAAAACATAATATAATTGAAGACATCCAGCAGTGTATTGAAATTTAATAACGACATTTTTTTTAAACAAAACTGCTGTCGGCGGCGAATACTGTTTCGTTATTATGGGCTCGCGTCCTCGCGACATAAATTCCACTGCCGCACACCGCTGCCCAAAGAAAAAAAAAGATGGATGGATGCTATGTTCTTTATTCCGCTGCCACTCACCGCTGCTCACCGAAAATGCAGCCTTAGTGAAGATAAGAATAGAAAATGGGATCTGGCACGAAACCAAAACAACACAATTGTTCTAATTTCACAGTAGTCTTCTGTAAGGGAGTGGTTACTTGTTAATCATCCATTGTTAGACATATGGCTTTTCAATTGATCATACTCGGTCCTCCGCCACTCCTAAAATAGTGTAAGATAGGTATTTTTAAGCTGTTAATCACCGATTTAACGAATTCTTTAACCAACAATTTTACTTCTTTGTGGAAGATAAAAGTTATAATTACTATTATGGTGTATATTTTTAAAACACAAGACAAAAAAACAGTTTTGTAAAACTCGGGGTCAGAACGTAGGCTGGTAAAAATATAATGTCAGGGCCAGACGAAAGAACTAAGTTACCGAGCAAAAAAGTAAAACAAGGTCGAGTCCAAGCAATCTTTCCTCTGACAATTAAGTGTAAACACGCATACAATGAGGTCGTAATTAATGAAGAGCGTCTAGTTTAGGGTGTTTTTGTACGAGTGACAAATGAACGGTCGGTGCAGATGAACGAGGGTTCAAGAATACAGCTGCCTAGTTACCGCTTTATTAGATGCCGACCGCGGTGTTTAGCATCGGTTTCTAGTTCATTTATTTGTGTTCGCTAAATGACCTAACGGATACTAATGTGAGACTTACTGCCATTAAGTTTTAAATGCCAGTTATAAAATCAAATTATAAAGCTAAGATTTTTGTAATATAAACTGTTTACAATAACCAAGTCCACGACACAGACCCCATACTGCTTCTTTCTCCGAAAGTATTAATTTATGTCTGATATAGGGTTGTTGGTGATTCAGGTTTTTACTTTATCAGAGGATGCTGATGCTGAGGCTGATTACTTGAAAAAAATATCCTATTATTAAATTATTAGCGTATGTGATTTATTATTTTGAATAAAACATAATTTATACTTAATAATTATATTATTTTTGTTAACAAAATATGCTTATGCCTCTATATTAAAGGTAATTATAAATTATACATGTTATTTTTTAATAATAACAAATAATGTTTAGGTAACATTTTTATTAATAAAGAGGATAATCACGATCTCAAGATCAAGAAACGAGTATTTATTGTGGGCTGATATGGGACTTATTAATATTTGAATTGTTTGTATTGAACGGCTTGAAATCCACGTGACTTGCGCTAGTTCCCGTCTTTTACAAACACGTTACGACATGTATGTCAGCATTAAAAATCAGCATTGATCATTGCTGATGCTGATAATGCTGATTATCCGCGGATACTGATGCTGATACTGATATTCGAAACAACCCTGGTCTGATATTGTATGATACAAAAATACACCAGTTACAAGCCAAGAGATTTATGCTGTTGGATTAATATCTCATAAGATAAGCTTCCATATAAGGCCAAATAAAGAGGGACCATCTAGCGGGTAGCGTCTTCTTGATTTGTGGTGGCCCTTCGATAATCTGCCCATTGCCACTTCAGCTTGTTAATTATAATATCAGTTAAAATAGTTCTCATGGGGTTTTATTCTCTATTTCTCTTTCCGTAGCACGCTGAGTAACCTGAAGTCTTCTCTTCAGTCGAAGAGGCCGTGTTCTTGTGCCACAAGTCATCTTAAGTCAGGTTCAGGATTAAGTCTGCTGAAAAAGTTCTTGCGAGCTCGCATTGTTCCATGACACTTTAGGAAGAGAAGATCACTTAGATATTTTTACAATATCGTGATGATGAATTTCTTGTGTTTCTTTCTATTATTGAGAAGATAAATTTGTTATTGGAGTATATTTTATAAAGAAGTTCTACATAGAACTTTGTTTGATCACTTTGTATCAGAATATATACATATACAATGTATACATAATTCTTGAGTACTAGCCACATATTTCTTAACATTCTTGTACATTATGTGTACATTCATTTATACAATATACACATAGTATGGCTTGTCCTTTAGAATCGTCCCTTAGAAACTTTATCGTTACAACAAGTGTTGTCATTTCACATACAAATGTGTTAAACTGAGTTTTGTACCTGAGTCTTGATTTTGTCGCAGGTACATACCTACCCTTTTTTAAATTGCTAATAAATCATATAAAATAATAGACATTTTTAATTGAAAATGTCTCTACATGTGGAATCAGAACAAAAGTCTTTATTTTAACTTGACCTGGCTTATGAGATCAGCCCTATTTAGGATGTTGATTCGATGTCAGATATCGTTGTTACAAACCGGTTCAAAAGCCAGACAATGCTTATCGAGAGAGCCATACCACGGAATGAAGATCTCGAAAAAGTTAAGACAGACTTAGTGAATATCTTGATCAGGCTTACAAGGCTGATCAAGATATCAGGCTGTGTGGAATGATGATTATTGTCCAGATAGTGGATTGGATGCGTTGTTCTAAAGTGTGATTTAAGCTACTGAAAATATTTTTAACAGATCCAAGACTTAGGATTGGAAATGGAACTGTTTCTCCCTACCACATTGATATAAAACAGAAATGCTTCAGAATTGCAGATTTACACTTAACTGTACATAATTTATATTAATAATTTAATTAAAGACGTTAATAATTTTATAGGCATTATACTGATATAAATTATTTCATTATTTTTTTTTAACTTTTTTTTCTTTTTATAAAATAGCACAGCCAAGGTAACAGTGTAATTTCTCAAAAAATACTCAAGAATGAATTATATTTACTCCGCCTATACAAATGTTAGGTTAGGTTAGTTTTTGAAAAAAAAAAAATAGCCGAATTGATCCATTTCATTTTTATTTACCTACATATAGATTTTGTTTAGTTTTTCAGCGTTAAATCGACTACTTCATATACAAATTTATTCGATTGCCGCTCGCGACACGCACGGTTTTAGTACAGTTTTTTCAGTTAAAATAAAACAAATCGTCAAAAACTCAATACTCGGTTTTGTTAACTAAAAGGCAGGTATGTGAACATTTTTTGTCCACGGTCAGGTGAAAACATAGCTTTTATATTATTCTGTACATTTTTTTGAAATCATTTTCAAGCACGAATGTAGCAAAATACTGTTTCATCGTTTGTTATAGATTTTTTTTTTACATTTTTGTTAAAGAGAATAATAGAAACCAGATGTATTTACTAATGGGAATAAATAAAGGACTACTAGAAATAATAAAGACTAGAACATACAAAGTGTAGATAATATTAAGAAATAATTAATTATTTTAATTATATTTGTGTATATCTGTACATGTATAAAAATGTTAGACTTTTAGCTACATTTGTTTAAAACATGTATATTGGTACTTAGTTAAAACAGGTATACTCCCTTTATTTTTTAAGCTTTGCAATCGATGCATTAGATTAAATTCAAGCACTAATATTTGAGCCATTATTACAATAATTTGGGTATTGTTAGAGGTACATACATCATAAGAAATAATTTCTCATACAGTTTTTTCCGCATATATTTTTACACAAATTTCTTTGGTTTTTTTTTTTTTTTTTTTTTCAAAAACACATCTTTCATTTATTTACATCTATAACACAGAGTAACCTAGTACATTAAGCTTTCAGTTGCAGTGACAACTTTATGATTCTAAAATGTAAAACCTAAATTGAAAAAATAAATTAATATTATTTATGTCATAAATTTAATTTCTCTTAACTGGCGAAGCAAACAATTTTATTCTTAAAATGTTGAAAAAAAAATTCATTGAAAATCATTATTTGTTGTCCACTCCAAAACGTGTATATGTTTGACAGAAAGCCTCTTTCGGTTTTCTAAGAGATATTTAAGAACAGGGTATACACTAGTTAGCTTTGAGCTATTTGGCATCGAGATATTACAGAAGCGAAAGATGTTTCAATTTAGTAATTTTAGTTAATAATCTATACATGTAATAAAATTGCAAAAAATAAACAATTTGTTGTACACGTTGTACTTATGTTATGGAGGTCAAAAAATTGTTTTTAAATTTTTTGTCTGTTTTTCTGTACATTAATCTCAGAAACGATTTAACCGATTTGAATGCGATTTTCATTGATGTATTGTAGCAAGTTTCCCGTAACATTTAGTGTTTGTTTTATTCCAATCAGTTTATAAACAAAAAAGTTACGCGCTGTACCGAATACCACGCGTACGAAGTTGCGGGGCATTGTTTGCTAGATTTCGATCGATAACAGCAGGTGTGTTGTTGTGTTTCGGCGAGCAGGGCCCATTGCTCCATCACTCTCTTTCTCATTGATCTTAACAAGGTCGGCAGCGAACCTGCAACTATATGAAGTTGCTTGCTACCATCACGTAGACCGCCAGCCAGCCTGCCGACTTTTACGTAAAAAAACTTTTTGCTAAGAAACATCACTTGATTCGAGAGAATTCTCTAGCTTTTTAAATTTTTTCCCTTTTTAGATACCGAAGCACGCATATTCTTATTAAGTTCTTATTATTCTGAAAAGCCTTATTTGCTTCTTACATAACACTGGGGGCATCGAGAGGCCCGACAACGCTCAATTGAGGGTAACATTTTTAGAATCGGCTTTAATAAAAGCGCGATTGGTGGAGAATAAAAATAAGTATCTTTTCCTTGCGATTCCTAGTTGGATGTGACTTATTTTACGAATAAAACATGTTATTGAACTAGACATTGCATATTCTTAGGACAATGTATATTTTTAGCATAGATCCTCAATATTATTGTCTTTGAGTATTCATACAATTAGAAAGACTTAGAATAAATTTTGTAGATTTTTTGGTTGTGTTTTCTTCTAATTTTAATTTTTGGAATTTGGAACAAGAAACCACTTGGCGCATCACCTTCTTACTTATTGCGCCAAAGTCATTATCATGATGCTGCTGAGGTAAAAATCATCATATTTATCATCAGCCTACGTCTTTCTACTGCTAGGTGTAGGCCTCTCCCAAGACTCGCTACCATGCATGGTCCTCTGCCCTTAGCATCCAGCCGATTCCCGCGAAGCCTTTCAGGTCGTTTGTCCACCTGGCCGCAGGGCGTCCCACGATGCGCTTTCTAATTCGTGGCCTCTATTCGAGAACCTTGCTACCCCATCTGCTATCCGCTGCGACAGATATAACCCGCCCATTGCTACTTCGACCTGCTAATTCTGTTGGCTATGTCGACAACCTTGAGGTAAAAATACCTGGACATATTTGATGGCCGAACGCACGAGTAATCATTATAAATAAAATAATAAAATCCCGCTAAAATAAATAAAGTTACAATTAGATTTAGTCATAGTAGTTAACACGTACATTTTTTGTTGAGCAGTAAGTATAGTACTTTATATGTATATTAAAAAGGGTAGCAGACAGGTTGACAGTCCATTCGATGGTAGGTGATTACTTTAGCCTAGGGAAACAAGCAACCCTAGAAGGAATCCAGATTTCCTGCCTTTCAGGAAAGGCGGAAACAATTCAGAAGAGAGTTGCTGCATTCACCCAGAAGAGTGCTTCTTCTTATAGCAGCTGTTTATAATGATGATCTACTCCACATCTATAGCGCGCAGTACAGCGATGAAAACTCGCGATAAACATAAATTGCTGTAACTTCATGGAAATAATTTGCATAATTTATAAGGTTCGAATTGACGTCGAAACAATGAGATAATTAAAACAGTAGGTACGTGTTAATATATGTATATTTCGCAAATACACCAACGCATCCCGGATTCGTTCAGATGCAAATGGGGAAGCTAATATTGCATATAACATATAAAGTCTACCGTCATCTAGAATAATATGCCTTTTAAATAGTTAAATAATTATTTAAATATGTGAAGGGATTCAGGAATTTACCCTCTACATTTAAACCAACTTACAATATCCTCTCGCTCACTTTCTTTATGATATCACTAGCTTTTTTTACTAATATATATAAAGCTGAAGAGTTTGTTTGTTTGAACGCGCTAATCTCAGGAACTACTGGTTCGAATTGAAAAAATCTTTTTGTATGGGATAGTCCATTTATCGAGGAAGGCTATAGGCTATATAACATTATGCTACGATCAATAGTATTATATAAGCAGTGTCCAGTACCGCGCGCCCCACGCTCACTCCACCGCCGTATGGGCCGCAGCGAAGCGTGGCCGAGTTCAGCTAGTGTAAAATATGAAAATATATAAATAAAAGTAACCGATTAAAACTTTAGTACCGAACTTGGTTAATAAGATTAAAAACAAATTAAATAAACAAATTAAAATCGAAACAAATGCAAATCTCTAAAAATTGTGGAAGTTCAGAACAATAAACCCATAGGTATTATAATGAAAAATAGGCTGTATATCTAATCCAATGATAATGACAATTGTTATATACATATAATGCCTTACATATGTATAATATATGCCCTAAACGCAATATCACCCCGTTACGTCGTGTGTTGTCAAGCACATGGCGAAAACAAAGGGAATCAGATACGAACTCGCGTCGCCACTTTGATTTGATATCCATTTGCAGACTTGCCGAGACCAATTTAGGGTACACTACATCATTCTGTACACCCCGACGTAAAGGTCTCTCCACACACACGCCCTGTATTTTATCGAATAAGTGGAAATCTAGATCTGAATCAAAGGCATTCTTTGCTATACACGTTTTTCGATTTTTTTTGTAAGATGCGCCATTATTGTAAATATAACAGCAGACATAACATTAACATTATTATTTCTGTATGTCGAACTTTATATGGTCAAAGGTCTATAATTTATGGTCCCTGTGGATTTTCAAGTTGTACCATTATGCAAATTTCAAAGAGTGGTAAAACTGAAAATATTTACAAAATATATTGTTTTTGGTAAATAATGATTCATCGACTGATGTAGCTGCTTGAGATCGATGGCTGCGTAATTGTTTATTGAATACCTGTATACAATAATTGTTTATTGTGTATCTGTATACTCTGAGTTTGGGCGACCCGTCTGTAACCACCCCCTTACATAAGGCCACCCTTGTTTCAGTGAATGAGTAAGCCCATGAGCCCACTTCTCCATCCCTTCCTAATTCATTATCCTTAATTCTACTATGGTCAGCAGCGCACCTGCAACGCCTCAGGCGTTGCTTGAGTTAAGGCCAAGCCATGAGTGGACCATAAGGTGGACCCTCAGCTTGTCTGTGATCATTAAATGTTAAAATGTGCAAATATGATGTTTCTTACCGGTTCTTTTTCAAAGAATCTGCATTCTGAACTAAAAACTAATGCAAAAGAATTGACTATTGTAAGAAGGAAGAAAGAAAAAAGACTTTTATTCACTGCACGAAAGACACTGACATCATATAAAACAACAGGACAGAAATTAATAAAATTTCAGCATTGGCTCAGAATCGGATACTGAAATTCTTTATTGAATAAAGAATATGTTTTATTTTATTTATTTTATTTTATTTTATAGAAAATAGTTAAAACATGTACAGTACCAGGCTTGGATTGAGGCCATGTCAGATTAAAAATACAATTTTGAAAATGTCAGAACGAATTGAAACGTGTTCGGTGTTGGGCGACCATTATGTACAGCCCACAAGGCCTACACTAGAAAGCTTCGCGGCTATGTCTGGCTAAATTGAATTTCTTGTTGACACGCCAGCTACTGTACATAGGATTTTGCTTGACGCCTTTCATGAAAATATTAACCGTCAAAACGAGATCAAAAGAAAACTTTGTTTGTTTGTTCCTTTATTTTTCAGTATTCAATTGGATTTTGCAACTCAACTGTCACGACGACTTTGTTGATGGCAAATGCAAGTGCTTATTCCTGTTTACAATGGTAGCATAGTACACTAAATGATATATTAAATACTAAATTATCATAATTCAAAACAGATAATGAATAATTAATCTCAATAATTCACATAAAAAATAAAGAAAGCATTTATTTTATACTAGCTGAACTTGGCCATGCTTCGCTGCGGCCCATACGGCGGCGGCGTGCGCATGGGGCACGCGGTACTGGACACTGCTTATATATAATACTATTTATCGTAGCGTGATGTTATATAGCCTTCCTCGATAAATGAACTACTCAAAACGAATAGAATTTTTCAATTCGAACCAGTAGTTCCTGAGATTAGCGCGTTCAAACAAACAAACTCTTCAGCTTTATAATATTAGTATAGATAATCTACCGTAATTAATTACCATTTCAAAAATGTATTCTCATTTTCTTTAATGTAAATTTTTGCAGATAGAATGGCAGTCCACTTGATCATAGTTGGTTACCGTCGCCTATTAAGACAATTAGCGCCATAGAGATTGCTAGAACGCTGCCGACCTTCATAAGGGCTGTTCGCTTTCTTCTCAGCCATTTTTGTAATAAGCTAGTTTGTCCTGTATAATAAAATCTTTTAAAGTGATCAAGGGATCTTTTACTCACAGGACCTTCACAAACACTAAATAAAGGGGGAAAGGAGAATCAGGACGGCCATAATTTACACACGATAAACCAAACGCAATTGTGTTTTATTTGAAGGTAGTGAAATGTACTGTTATTTTCTGTAAGGGGGGGTCCTTATTAAAATATCGTCCAACGTCTGTCGAGCTTTTACAGCTTATCAAGCTTATTCTAAAATGTTATTGACGTCATTTTTCATTGTACATATTTAGTTAAATTCGTTTGATATTGTTTGTGCCTGTGATGTTTATTCGAATAGGTAATCCACTGTTAGGTACTAAGAAAACTATCCTTTGTTTGTTTAATCGCAACTGTGTAGCTCGTTTCAAATACAACCGACTGAGCGTCACGTGAGAAATTCTCACGAGTTAAGTAAATGTTTTATAATTATTACAACAAAGTTTGACTTTAAGGGGGAGACAAACGCTAAATACTAAAAATATCCATTGTTTAATGAAGATGTTACAAGAAATAGACAAGACAATTGCTTTGAAAAATATATATATTATACTTAAACACGTGAAGAACCAATTGTATTAATTAGAATTTTCATTAAAGTAATAGAAACTCCACAAAAAAAGTTAGAACACAAGAAGAATTTAACCTTTATTGAAAATTCTCTCGAAAACGGCTTATTGCACGCATATGAATCCTGTACCTATTAATAAATTAATATCAGATAAAAAAATTGTATTAATAAAAAAATTTTTTGTGTAATGTTCTAATGGTAAAAACAAAAAAACACCATTTCTAGGCCCGTTGAATTGTCTCCGCCGCCAGCGAGTTCTATAGTAAATGTCATTTGCCTCAGTGAATCCCTTAAAATGTAAATTAAACATCAATGAATCAACCAAATCAACAATGAAACAAACACTGGAAATAATATTTCGTTGCGTTTACCACGTTTACCATATTTGAAGTTTCGCGCCAATAGGTTAACGGTCGATATTATCTATACTAATATTATAAAGCTGAAGAGTTTGTTTGTTTGTTTGAACACGCTAATCTCAGGAACTACTGGTTCGAATTGAAAAATTCTTTTTGTTTTGAATAGTCCATTTATCGAGGAAGGCTATAGGCTATATAACATTACGCTACGATAAATAGTATTATATATAAGCAGTGTCCAGCACCGCGCGAATTGTGGTTGAGTTATCCACCCAACGCTGGACTGGAGGAGCTGATCCACCATTGTAGCTGGAATATATACCTACAGCTCAACATCTTTACCTATCTAAGTGAGTACTAATACTTTCGTTGCTGGTGGCGATTTACATAGTTATTGATGTAAATCTGTAAATCTATAAATCAAGCGATCGACGTAAAAATGCGTTAAAAAATTAAAAAAATAATTTTATTTTATTAATTTAATTTTAATTGTTTCAGTTTTAACATTTTATCAAATAATTAGTTTCTCATCTTATCATTTTAATTTTGAATTAATTTTGAATTTAATTTTGAATTAAATAAAGCAAAATGGAAACTAATTTTAATAATGCCTCAATTCAAAGGAAAAAGGCAAATTAAATCTCTTACAATACCTAGTCAATTCTATCGTACCAGCAGTAACATTTTTTTTTTAAATTTAAATGGGTTTGCTCTTGACCAGCATCTATCCATGTAGGAAGGATGAGGCCGAAGATGGAGCGAGCTCACCCAGAATATGCCTATTCACTCGAACCTTGAAAAGATTTGGGTTATATGAGCTCGGAAATACAGACGCCGGCAGGGAGTTCCAATCCTTAGCAGTGCGCATCACAAAAGATGTTTTAAAGCGGTTGGTCCGAATTAGAGGGATATCGACAAGGTGAGGATGGTAACCAGCCGTACGTCTGCATGTCCGATAGAAGAAAGGGGAAGGCGGTATGATCTCATGCAGCTCTCGAGCACACTCTCCGAAGTACATCTTATAGAATACACAACGCTGCAATCTCTGCAGCGTTGTTTGTCTTAATAGGTTACGGTAGCCACCAATAACCAAGTGGATCGACAACTAGGTTGTCCATCTGCTTGCTCGACTGCTCGATCTGCTTGTTCGTCTTTAGTTGGTACTGACACATTTTTAAATAAGTAATGAAATTCAGAGCTATAAAAAGCTGAACTCAATGCCAAAATTGTTTGTTCAGGCGGTTCCCGTTACCTATGAGTTCAGAGAGATGCTGTCAACCATGATAGGATAGGTAGGAGAAAAGGTAAAATAGGAGTGGCATCCCTTTATCACGTAGCAAAACGAGATCAAAACACTGCTATTTCACGGCAGTCTTCTATAAAGAGATGGTTACTGCCGCCAGTCTGGCTGCCCAGATTATGACTGCGCATACAAAAATTTATAAGATTGAATTTAGTGTTGACTATTATTAACATTAATTTAATTAAATCATAACTATACAAGACATCGTAATCTAATAAAATCGTAAACGAGCCGTGTCTTTACCTACATTAAATATTTATTAAAAAAAAAAACACGCTGTACTCATGTTACCGAGGTAAAAAAATTGGTTTTAGAATTTTTGTCTGTTTGTACGTTTGTGCACGCATTTCTCAGAAAAGACTTAGACTTTAGTAGCAAACATCCCGTAACATTTAGTGTTTGTTTCATTCCAATCGGTTTACAAATAAAAAAGTTACGCGCTATACCGAATACCACGTGTACGAAGTTATTACGAGATAAAATAAAATAAACTACTACCGGATTGTCCTTTGGAAACGTAGTTCTGCTTGCTTACCTGAAAAAAAAAAGAAGAGTTTTCAGTAAACGTGCAGAAAGGAATAATTTCATGTCAAGTCAGCTTTTAAGGCAGCGTTCATATAGAAAATAGAATAATTGAATATTTTGATAACCTAATATTTATTTTACAAGGTTTTTTTTTTTTTTTTTTTTATGAAATCGAGGTAGCGCTTGACCACTATCTCACCTGATGTGAGGTGCAGATGTGGCCGAAGGTGGACCACGCTTACCTAGTAAATGCCCATTTACCCTAGTTTTGAAGACCCCGAGGTTGTAGTTCTGTGGGAACACAGACGCAGGCAATGAGTTCCACTCCTTAGCAGTTCGAACAAGGAAGGTGGAACTGAAACGCTTTGTTCGTGATCGAGGTACATCGACCACGAAGGGATGAAACCCCTGCCCACGTCTAGTGGTCCGCAAGTGGAACGGTTCCGGTTGGATTAAATCGTACAACATAGATGCACACTCTCCATAGTGTAGACGATAGAAAATCGATAGGCACGCTACTTTTCGGCGATGCTGCAGGCTTTGAAGTTGGGAATCCACAAGGGTGTCGTTGCCAATAAGGTTCTTTGCTCGCCTTTCAATCGAGTCCAGTGCGGCCAGTTGGTAACGGGCAGACCCATCCCAGAGGTGACAGCAGTACTCCATGCAAGACCGGACCTGTGTTTTGTATAAGTCCAGGAGCTACCTCGCAGTGAAATACCGTTTAACCTTGGAAAGGATGCCCAGCTTTTTGGCAGAATCATTTTTACCAGACTGTGCTGACTTCAAATTTAAATATAATTCAATTGATTCAGTATTCCGGCGGGCACTTTAGCCGCAGTCATAAACTGGGCAGCCATTCTGGCGGCAGTAACCACCCGCTTACATAAAACCACCGTGAAATAACATAAAAAGTGCTGTCGTGTCTCAGTGCGTTAGTGAGTCCAATTCTGTACCGCCCAGCTTGTTTTATTTAAAACCTCTATACCATCAATGCAACAAATTTGCATCCGCCTTGGTGTTGCCACTACTGAATAGAGTCATAAAAATAAGGCCTTGTCTGTGATCCTTTAAAATAAAAAAAAAAGGTAGCATCTAAAAAACAAAAAAAGCGGATCTGATAAAATAAGGGAATAACAGATAAGTTGGATTTATGTAGGAAAATAGCCTCTAGAAACCAAGCATCAAAATATTAGGCTTGTGAAAAGAATTTGAAAAACTGAATGATTCTTTCCTCTGCGCAAGAGCTTGGTGTTGTCTCCGAGTCAACGACAATTGACGACAATGACATTCCGATCCCTTATCAAGTAAGGTTTTGAGAATCACTTATCAAGTAAGGTTAAGATTAAGTTGTTACGATGAACTTGCAATAATTATTTAAAACAATAGGTTATTGATTATAAATCTGAAATATTACTAAGTATTGAGACTTATAATTTATATTTTATACTTAGTACTTAGTTTTCACTAGTTTTATATTTTATATCTGCCAAACATAACAAGCGTCAATTCGGGATAAATTACTGCTATTTGCTTTGCTAAATCCTGAATCCATGGCGCGTTATATTCGTCTTTCAAGGTATAGCTAACAATGACTCTAGCAAATTGACAAAAAATGGTTCAAAACGAAAAAAAAAAATTGAGTAAACAGTTCCGTTCTATGAAAATGTCAACAACAACAATGGTGTTTCACACGGCGTGACGAGTACTATCTGATTGATGTTTACTGTCATATGACTGAATGCCTAATTTGGAAGGATTTTTTTTTTAAATATTAATAATCAATAATTATTTTAATAAATTATGTTTTTTTTATCATATAGATAATTAGAATCCACCCGATTTTTTCACCCAGGGTACAAGCCTATTGGAATACCATACTAAGAAATATTATCTAAGGTAAAGCTTGTTACTTAAATCCTCACTTAAATATGAAAAGACCATATTCATAACACTCTATTCAACCATTTACTCTTCGCCTCAGCGCCTCACCAGATCCTTGTCTAGATTACGACCGCTTCGCACGCAAATTCTTCATAGTTCAGACCCATAAAAAGAGAAATGAATGGGACAAGAGAAAATTGTGACAATCATCGTTGTTTACACAGTACAACACAAACAATATTGAATAAAATAATAATTTGTTTGCAGGAATACGGCGCGCTTTTTATGACAAATTTAATGCAATCATTTTGGAACTGGAACAATAAAAACAGTGTTTATTTGACTCATTTTATATGTAACAAGATCAACGACAAAAGAAAATAAACAAAAATTTAAAAATCCTTGCTATTTGATGTGTATTTTAAGTAATAATTTAAAAGTAACAAATAAATGGTAAGTATTGGTAAGTAATTAAATTTTAGGTAATAATGCTATGACTGATTCACTAAAGTAGCATAAAAAAAAATATTTAGAATTATATATATATGTCGGCGCCAGGGATGGCTGAGCGACACCGACACCATTGCCAAAGTCAGTGTTTTCTGGCAAGGGGTTCATGGCGTAGGTCTCAGGCAAATCAAATTCAAGTGTTGTGAAGTAAAAGGAATGTATTCCACAGTTGATAAATTACAGAGCCCTCTATTTCAGAACCGAGCAAACCAACGGTCTCGTGTTGGACGTCTGAGCCGCGCAACCGTTCCGAAAAGACTGCCCCTTGCTCGACCGACACGATTCCGTTCACGATCAGTCACTCGTGACGTCACGGCGTCCACTCGTTTCCGTAACAAAAATCAATTGAACTAATTATCATAAAATTATCGAAATCGACGACATATATATATATATATATATATATTAGCTTTAAAACATAAAACAGTAAAACAGTTAAAATGTGCATTTAAACACGAACAAAAGCGGGTTTCTTTGGTTATAAAAAATAGACACTTTCATTTTAGCTTAGAAATTATTACTAGCTGATAATGTAGCTTTCTATAGGTGAAAGAGTTTTTAAAATCGATCCAGTAGCTTTGAGTTTATGACACACATACAAAAATACATGCATACATACAAATCTTTTCTCTTTATAATGTTAGTAAATATAGGAACAATTCTAATTCCGTCTTCACATTTTACGACTGAAGTATGAATTGAATATTAATAAGACACAGATAGATATATTAGGCGAGTTCTCGACGCCTTGCAGACCGCGCGGAGTATATCGCGGATTTCCAAAGGTGAAAATCGTGAGTTGGCAACTCAAATTCACAAGAGTTCTTGTTTCTCTGTAATCGTATACCATCTTAATAGCATTCTCGGAATACGTTTCGCGTTTCGCACACAGCACACAAATGTCAGCGTTGTCTGCTAGTTCGGGTTTTGTAAATGAAATTCCCGCGTCACACCGCCCGTGTTTACCTCTGCTTCGGCGCGCTCCGTCGCACCTCGGCAAACATCGTCAACCGCATCATGGCGCAGCGAGCATCTAACCCTCGAATTCAATTTTTTATCCCTTACTTATGTATCAAATTTTGTATAAATAAATGTATACAAAATAAATAATATCGATTTTCTATCGTCTACACTATGGAGAGTGTGCATCTATGTTGTACGATTTAATCCAACCGGAACCGTTCCACTTGCGGACCATTAGACGTGGGCAGGGGTTTCATCCCTTCGTGGTCGATGTACCTCGATCACGAACAAAGCGTTTCAGTTCCACCTTCCTTGTTCGAACTGCTAAGGAGTGGAACTCATTGCCTGCGTCTGTGTTCCCACAGAACTACAACCTCGGGGTCTTCAAAACTAGGGTAAATGGGCATTTACTAGGTAAGCGTGGTCCACCTTCGGCCACATCAGCACCTCACATCAGGTGAGATAGTGGTCAAGCCCTACCTCGATTTCATAAAATAAAAAAATAAAAAAAATAAAAACACGACTTCACAACTAAAGAGACACTTAAAGAGAAAAAAATATGAAATTTAGGCAAAAAAAAAATAGCTACCCGCCCCGGGCTTCACACGGATGCATTTTTTCTGTAATTCATATTAACAAAAAAATCCTCGTTTAACGCCCTTTCCGTTAGTGATAACCGTATCAAAATTCATTGGGTGATTTAGAAGAAGTTATAGCGGAGAAACGCACAGGAGGACAAGGACTTTTTTATGTTAAGGTCGGCAGACAGGCTGACGGTTCACTTGATGGTTGGTGGCTACCGTCGCTTATAACACAAGCAACGCCACAGCTGCTGCAAGTGCGCTGCTGACAACGGATGAAGATGAGGGATTAGGAAGGGATTGGGAAATGAGCTCTGGCATCCTTTACTCACTTACTGAAATATTCTGTATGGGGGTGGTTACAGCCGCCAGACGGGCTGTCCAAATGACTGCGAAACTCAGTGTCACTCCTTAAACATTACGGATTTTATTTTATTATATTAATATGTAGGTGTGTATGTATGTATAGAGATAATGTCAATATTTCCAAAGCTTTGGACATAAAATTGTAGTTTTTGTATGAATGCTACAAACTGGGTTATTACTAAAGTAACTAAACTTATTCAGGGCTATTCAAGTTTTGGACGATAATTAGACGTTAAGCGCATACGCACATGCACCCAAAACTTTTTATTTTTTATGGAAAAAATCCTCCAGCTGAACGCGTATGCAGCTGAATTAAGTGTGGGAGTATCTGTAGTGTATGCGGTTATTTACTCTCTTCCTCACACAACAGCTTTGGCGTTGCTTGTGTTATAGGCGACGGTAGCCACCTACCATCAAGTGGACCGTCAGCCTGTCTGCTGATCTGAACATAAAAAAAAAGTTACAATTAGTTAAAATAGTTTACAATTTGAACTTGTAAACTAGACTAATAATGATTGTTGTAACTTAGAATTAATGGCTGAGCATTTGTATATTGCTTATCTAGTGCTTGTAGCACAAATTTATAGTTAAAAACAGCATCTATAAGATTTATTGCTGAATTCTTACAAATCTGTATTCCGAACCGGCGACGGTAATTGTGACTGGACTTTTTTTACACAGTCATATCAAATTTTTCACAATCACTTTTAAAAAAATCGCAAATCTTTTAATATTATGTTCTTAATTATATATGTATATTATATAACTATACATACACACGTGTATATTATATAATAATAATTAAAGAGCTTAATATGAATATATTTAAGAAGAAAATAAAACTATTGCTGGTTGATAAGTGTTACTACAATTTGAACGATTATATGTCTGATAACTTAGTCGATAGTGCCTAGTCATTAATTTAGTATTGGTAGATTATAATATTCTTAAAATATTTGCACACCCCAAAGGGTAGAATGTAGCGAGCTTTATTCATAGTAAAACCATTGTAATTACCTATATTCAGCAAATAAATCATTATAATTATACAAACCAATGTCGAGTTCTCAGTAAATATTGAAGTGAAAACGAATTACCTCACAGAAACACACGGACGGCTATGCAAATATATTGCAGATGCGTTTGAATGTCTTCCGTCTATGTCTAATTCACTTTCGCTTCAGTAGTTTCTTTATTGTGCAAAGCGGTTTCTTGGCAGGTGATAGCGAGCGCTTCACAGCGCTTTATGCTAAAGGTCTCAGTGAGACGGCGAAGCGCAGCCCGCTGCATTTATACACATATTAAACTGAAAAACTTAAGAACAGTAGTAAAACTTCATGCAAACTTTAAGGGTCTAGTTTTTATTTTCATTCAACACGAAAGAGCTAACAAAAGATTACAATTATTATTGGCAACTTATTATTGGTAACGCCTATTATTACCCGAGAATTTCGTAAAAAAACAAAAGAATTTCTTTCTTTCACATTGTCTTCAAATAAGGGCCCTTTAGTAAATAATACAACGAAATGAAAATTTTGACTTATCATACCAAAAATTGACCACTATCCACAACCCAGGGTGGCTGGATGTTACAGTTAGCTTCTTATTGTCCACCCATATTTAGAAAATTGTGATAATCATAGGCGTGTGAAGAAAAATGGTAGATTCATCTTTCAATAAATATTTAAACATTTTAACATTAAAAATTATCAATTCAAAGATTGATAATTTTTTAGAAAAAACGAAGAAAATGTCAATAGAAATATAATTAAAACAATTACTGCTTTCACTAAAATAAAAGTATTTGATAAGGTCTAATATAGTTTGTGCTATGCACACCTAAATCGCTATGAACGCAATATATTGATATTTAAGGGTAAACGGGCATTTACTGGGTAAGCGTGGTCCACCTTCGGCCGCATCTGCACCTCACATCAGATGAGAGAGTGGTCAATCACTACCTTGATTTAATAAATAAAAAATTGTCTTGTACTCTCCACTATACGTATTGAATGTACTGTGTCACAGTCCGGCTACTCGCCCGATACACTGGCGTATTTCACAAAGTGAATTCCTGATTTCGCACCTCGCAATTCCACCTGGAATCTAAAATAAAAACCATTTCGAAATTTAAACTGGCGTTCTGAATTCGAATCGCAAATAAAATTCGAATTGTGGGTGCAAATAGGTAGTCTAGGAGTCCGATTTGGATGTGAGAGGACAAATCGAATGGAATTGGCGTCGAAGTAGATAATTTCCTTTGCCCTCCACCTGCCTTTTAGCTCCTTCGTTAGTTTCGTAATATGCAACATTATCTATTTTATCGAAGACTGAGAAATGGTTCAGAATATTCGTTTCATTCTTGTAATGTTTAAATGATTTATACTAGCGTATGCCCGTGACATACAAACTATATTACTGTTCGTCATATAAAGTTTTTGACGATGCCAACCATCCTCAAAAACTTACATTTATATTTATATGAGTAAGAAAGTGTAATAATATTTGCCAAAAGCATGTTTAATTCATAATTATGCAGTCATTTGCTTTTGAAATGACAAAGACAGGCTGACGGTCCACTTGATGGTAGGTGGCTACCGTCGCCTATAACACAAGCAAAGCCAAAGCCGCTGCAAGTGCGCTGACGACTACAGGAGGATTATGGATAGGGGATTAGGAGGGGGATATGGAAATGGGCCCTGGCATCCCTTACTCACTTCTGTAAGGGGGTGTTTACTGCCGCCAGACGGGCTGCCCAAATGACTGCAAAGCGCAGTGTCCCCTGCCACTATCTTACAGATCCAGACCAAAGTCAAATTTGAAAAGTTCATTTTTCAAAGTTGACTCTGTCGGGAATCGAACCCCGGAACCTTAGAACAGAGCGTTAAGGCAAGCACCCTAACCACTCATCCAACGAGCTCTTAAAATAACGTGACGGCATCGTTAATCCCAATGGGCAACGACTGACCTCTGACAGCACACTCCTAGACACATAAAACTCTTCACTCTAGAACAGATTAGTCTATCCTTCGTCAGTTCGCTGACATTGTCTTTCTGGTGGGCAATGCAGCATCAAATGAAATTCCATCCGTCTGTTTAATCCTCTGACATCTTGAATATGCCTCGTTCGCGACAAACAACTATTCCCTGCAATATTCCCTTGTTACGTAATAAACGTTTGCTCACTCCAGTATTCGGTTGATTGTAAAGCCAAACCGAATTGTTAGCGGTCAAATTTGGTTATCGAAATTATTTCAATTCATGTTGGTCTGACCTAGTCCGTTTCTCTACGAAAAGTGAATTTTATTTTACTCATAATGGAAACAGTACATTTTGCAGTATCGCTTGCTAAGTTTCAATGCATGAACTTTTTTTTTTTTTTATTATAGATGGGTTTGCTCTTGACCAGCATCTATCCATGTAGGAAGGATCAGGCCGAAGATGGAGCGAGCTCACCCAGAAGATGCCTATTCACTCGAACCTTGAAAAGATTTGGGTTATATGAGCTCGGAAATACAGACGCCGGCAGGGAGTTCCAATCCTTAGCAGTGCGCATCACAAAAGATGTTTTAAAGCGCTTGGTCCGAATTAGAGGGATTTCGACAAGGTGAGGATGGTAACCAGCCGTACGTCTGCATGTCCGATAGAAGAAAGGGGAAGGCGGTATGATCTCATGCAGCTCTCGAGCACACTCTCCGAAGTACATCTTATAGAATACACATAGACAGGCAACTTTGCGTCTATGTGCCAGGCTCTGCAGCTTAGTTCTTATTAGTGTATCATCGCCAATGAGCCTCCTAGCTCTGCGATCCACCGAGTCGAGTGCAGCAAGTTGGTATTTTGCTGAGCCATCCCAAAGGATGTTATGTTATGACTTTATGTTTACATAACAAATAAACATAATGAGAACTGTTCAAATCCTGTATCAATGTTTTTTTATGTATTTGTAGAAGTCAGACTCATTATATTCCAATAAGGCCTTTGTTTTTTCAAAGTTTATTTACATTTAAATACAGTATACATGTGCCATTTTGTTCTATGACTTTTTGCTATGTTATATATATACCCAGCTTTTTTCAAATGGGTCAAAACTGTTTTGTGGTCAATTCCCAGTTCTTCAGCTATGTCGTAACTACTGATAATGGGGCTCACTAGTACGGGAGAGTGTCGCTTCTGCCATGAGGCAGAAGAAACACCAATGCATATCTTTTGCGAGTGTGGCGCCTTGATGCACATGCGCAGTTACATCCTAGGAAGCCATACATGTGAAGATACTACAGTTCCTTAACGTGGTAGGTATAGGTAGAGAGCTTTAGTTCACGTGGCGATCACAATATTTCAGCAATGAACGAAGTGATACTGGTACTCTAGCAGACAGAAATAGCCACTAAGACAAGATGAGATAAAACTACTGATATGCCGATCTTGCTCCACTTTTTCAAAAATGACGTCCATTTTATCCGTAACAGGGCGACCCGAACGAGGTGCATCTTTGACATCAAAATTCCCGGATTGAAAACGCTTAAAATTAGCTCCATATAAGACACAAATTTTTTTTCGTTACTTGCGTTGCATTTTTTCCTTTTTTTGTAATAAAATTTTAAAATATATCGAATTTCTTCATTAGAATCACTCATTTTGACAGAAAGAAAAACAAATTAAAAATAGCTTGAAACAAAATTTTACTAATTTGTTTCTTTTTTTGAAATGTAACCTTTTTAATGTCATCAAAAACAGCAAGATAATAGACAAAGAAATTTGATTACAAGTTTATACATACCTACTATATGCGAAAAGAAGCCGACTTTTTCCCGACCTTATTATATACCTACTTATCGTAAGCTTAAACAAAGACATATTTTTATTTAAAAATGCCAAAAATATTTGATTAAATTACAAGAAGATACCATCGATTGTCTACAGAGTACCAAACGCGACGTTGTCACTTATAATGCCAGTTCATTGGAACAGATAACGTTTACAACGTCGTGTTCAACAGTTTTCATTGTTACGACCAACAATTGGATTCATAAACCTAGACTGACACAGATTAAATGAAATCACAGTACATGAACCACGTTTATACAGCTTGCATATTTGGTAAGCAAATTGTTATTTGGAGACAGCTGTCACCAGAATCCGCAGAAACAGAAAAAGTCTCAAAATGTATTTCATTTTTCTAGTTAATTTGTAATAATTAAATACCAAATATTTAATTATTTAGTCGTTAATTATTTTCGTTAATTTGTTTTTGATACAAATTTAGGAAGCGGCTGGATACGACGGGCAAGGATTATGTGGGTGGTGATCCTGAATCCATCAGTGGAGAGACAGGCTGATGATGATGTAGGTAGATAAGGATTAAATAAAAAAAAACTTTTGAAGAAAAGTTCAATAGTCACGTCTTATTTTTCATTAGCCCAAAATTGTAATTGGTGTGTGGCTTCTGTAAGGGGTAGTTAATACTGCCGCCAGACGGGCTGCCCAAATAACTACGAAACGCAGTGTGCCTGTGCCCTTCTACTACTTCCCTGGTCAACTTTGACAGTTAATTTGTCACAACTTTGACAAATTGACTTTGACCAGGGAATCGAACCAGGGAACCCAAGAACAGAGCGTTAAGGCAAGCACCCTAACCACTCATCTAACGGGCTCAACTTTGATTATGGAACTATTTATATCGCGATACGAATATTATTGTGACTTAACTATTAATAGATAGACATACTTTTTTTTTTTTTTCGAGCAGAAATCCATTTACGGATACCCTGCCTACCCAGTCCTAAGAGGACTGGCAATACTCACTAAAACTCCCCGGTGGCTCCTGGAGGCCCTTGTATGGGTTGGACCGGGCTCGGCGAACCAACTACTCCGATCCGGCCTAACTACTCATCCAACGGGCTCGTCAAACGGGATTGGCCACTGCGGCCAAATGGGCTAAAATCAATAACATTAAAATAAAAAAGTTGATAAATAATGTTAAAGTCTATATTGTCACCTTTAGCGTTTTAAAGTGTATATCTACAGTGTTATCAGAGCAGGTGCTTGCCCCGAATCGAGTGGAAAACGTATTTTCCCAGGCAACACTCCCGTGCGACCCATCCGCCTACATTTTTAAATGTAACCCGACCCTGTGACAGAATTTAGGAGGCAAAATGTAACTTCAGGGGATAATGTCATGAAAAGAAAACGCCATGCTAGAATATAAAGCCGCATAGAGGCAACAGTATCTTTTTAATAAATATCATGATTTCCTCTTTATGTTTATTTGAAGGAAATAATGGTAATGATTTAATCCATACTGTAATGCAGAGATAGGTAAAATGAAATTTTTAATTGAAATTTATATGTTTTTGGTATTTCTTTTTAAAATCGTTAACCAGAGCGTTGATTTCGGTCCAAGTTGAATACTCCCAGAATGTTTGCTCGAGCACATAACTTTAGACCATTTTATATAAGACGTAGTAAAAATAAATATGGTATACACCGGTTACTTGTGCTTTACGTTTTTATAATTAAACTAGCGACCCGCCCCCGGCTTCGCCCGTGGTGCAATTTTTATATATATGAAAATTCCCCGTTTATCCCTCTTTGCATTAGTGAAAACCGAATTAAAATCGGTCTACCCGTTCACGCGTGATGCCGTGACCAAGGGAAATGGGGATTCATTTTTATATATAGAGATGTTTCATAAGTGTGACATTGATATTTTTTTTCTGATAAAATTGCACCATTTAAAAGGGCTATACACAGTTGTACCGTAATAATATTAATATTTTTCTTTTTCTATTAGTCACTTATTTTCATTATCTTGTTCAAATTTTGTTATTATTTTGATTGAACCAATTGTATTATGATAATGCGTATATTTTTCTTATTTATAATTTTGAGTTCCATTATTGAATTGTTTCTTTCTTGTTTATTGACTTATAGTATTTATATATTTTTGATCTCATTGACATTTGTTGATTTATTCATTTAACTAATTTCTAATAATGCTGTGCTTTCCTATTAGTCCAAGCGCCAGAGGGTTTTTTTTTGAAATGTACGGGACCGGCTATTTTTTTTTTGGAATATGTACAGGGGTGTTCCCTGATTGTAAATCCAAGTTGGCGTCATCGGGGGGGGTGAGCGTCAGCCGCCATCTTGAAAAACACGTTTTATTGAATATCTCGCGAACCGCGCATCGTACGACAAAAATAGTACAAATCATTTTTGTAGATAATAATATTTGCCATCTTTTTTATTTAAAACTTTTTTCTGTAAAAAGCATAGTTTTTTATTTGTAGCGCTTCAAACTTTTTAAAATATGGTTTTTGCTAAATATATAGTTAACGGTTCATGATAAATGAAAAATGGTAATAACTAAATTTGTAGAGCATGAAATTTCCTATAAATTTTATTCGAAACTTTTTCCCGTAACATTTATAGTTTAGGAGCTAAAACGCTGTAAATGTCGAGTGAACGCAAAATATTCACGAGATTATAATGCTATATATTCAATCATGCGCCTATGAGTTGTAGTATATATTTTGGGTCGTTCGGACTTTCCCCCCTCAACATTCCTACAATATTGCGGAGCTGCTTGTGGATGGTGAAAAGCTGGTTTGAAATGTTCAATCATTTGCTCGAATTGCAGTGGCCAAACATGCGACAACGTGCCAGACGTAATAGATGCCATCGAAAACGAAATCGAAGAAGACCCAGCCTTCGATTCGTCTCCTTCGGATATGGCGGAGGCAGAAGAAATCGATTCAGAAGGAGATGAGTGTCTTCCGTCGACATCGAAAAGAATTAGATCCGCCCTGTAAAATAATGCGCCACGTTTTTACATAATAACTTTTATGATGATAAATTATTCGTTGTTCTCCACACTATTTATAATTTTAATTGATTCGTTACACAGCTGCATTGACATTTTTTTTCATTCATTTTTTTCATTTATTATTTACTAAAAAAAAATACATAAAGAGGAAACCAGGTATACGGTACATTATAAACTACACTAAGTTTGTCTATGTACCTACCGAACAATTAAAATATACGTGTTACTTCAAGTTATTTTAAGTGTTATTTTCGAAGTTTATATTTAATATTATTTTCATTTAATTCATTTTTAAGTTCTGTCGGCAAACTGTTAATTAATTTAGGTACTATATATTCTAAACGATTTCTGCCATACAAATTTACATACTTAGGAGTAAGGTTTTGGAACACTTTATGCCATTTTATGCGTTATGAAATGGCGTTGGAAATGGTTTTACCTAGTTGCAGCTCCTAAACTATAAATGCTACGGGAAAAGTTTCGAATGAAATTTATAGGAAATTTCATGCTCTACAAATTCAGTTATTACCATTTTTCATTTATCATGAACCGTTAACTATATATTTAGCAAAAACCATATTGTAAAAAGTTTGAAGCGCTACAAATAAAAAACTATGCATTTTACAGAAAAAAGTTTTAAATAAAAAAGATGGCAAATATTATTATCTACAAAAATGATCTGCACTATTTTTGTCGTACGATGCGCGGTTCGCGAGATATTCAATAAAACGTGTTTTTCAAGATGGCGGCTGACGCTCACCCCCCCCGATGACGCCAACTTGGATTTGCAATCAGGGGACACCCCTGAACATATTCCAAAAAAAAAATAGCCGGTCCGGAACATTTTTTTACGAACCTACTTTTTTTGCTCCGGCGCTTGGACTATATAATTAAAATTCATACTTGTAATGTTGTGTAATGTGAGGTTGCATATTATGTTTAAGTATGTCTTTAGTAGGGAAGCCTTTTTAAATAAATAAATAAATAAGTACACATATCTTCTTACAATTAAACACATCAAAACGTTAAAATAAAAACATTAGCAAACGATATATTATTATTACTATGGATATGCTTTCTTAATAAACACATAGACATACCTCTGACTCTTCTGTGTTTATGTGTGAACTAGCTGAGCTCGCAACTTCCTACACGTGGTATTCGGTAAGCGCGTAACTTTTTTGTTTTTAAACTGATTGGAATGAAGCAAACACTAAATGTTACGGAAAGTTTGCGACAATACATCAGTGAAAGCCGCATTCAAATCGGTTAAGCCGTTTCTGAGATTAGGTGCATAAAAATCTAAAAACTATTTTTTAAATCTGGGTATAATGTATAGATTACAAATATAGATCATTTGCTCTAACGCCGCCTCTGGGAAAATGTAGGGCTGGCTTGTTCGAAGTTCTGCAGGAAGCTAGGTGTGAACTATAACTATAGTTGCTAGCTCCTCATATAGAGACAAGATAATATACTTAGACGCAGTAAATGTATTATTTTAGTACCTGGGCGACCAAACACATATTTTAGTACCTGGGTTACTATCAGATGTAAGCCTGGTTACATTCCTATTCATATCTCACAAAATTTTGAAGAAATAGTTAATTATCCTTTGTTCTTTCTTATGGTACACATAAGAGTATCTTTAATATTTATTACTTATGTAGAAATTGAAGAACAAGTTTTGCAAAACGAAATGATATTTTTGAATTTAAATTTTGTAACAAACAGAGAGGAAGTAAGAATAAGGAAGAAAAATTTGCTATTGTCTTTTTTTTAAATAGTGTAAGGCATTATTGGGTGATTTTTCTACCTATTACTAGAAGACAAAATAATGAAAAATATTTATCCTAATACTAACTAGTACCTTTACACGGACAAGGCTTTATTTTAAAATGGCAATTATTTTGGTATAAAACCTCAACTCTGTTAAAAAATCCAAAGCCATTTTTTTTTGTTTTATTACAGAGATCTTATTATATTACTAGTAACTCACTTCCAGCTTCCTTCCTTGTTATCGCTATTTCCATTAATAAAAACCGTATCAAAATGTAGCGGTAAAATAAACAGAAGGGGACGTCTTGATTTTAAGATATGTGTATTATTAGTTATTGGATAATAATGTTAAAAGATAACAACTATATAGTAAATATCATATGAAAGTAAAAAATTCAGTTCTAGTCTAATTCTAGTGCTGTTTATAATTCAAATTTAGCTCTATGCATCAAATAATTCTAATATAATAAAATTGAAGAGTTTGTTTGTTTGTTTGTTTGAACGCGCTAATCTCTGGAACTACCAGTCGAATTTTAAAATTTCTTTTTCCATGCGATAGCAAATTTTACCGAAAATTACCAACTATCACCGAGAAGAGCCAACATTTATACCTTTGACAATTTAAATTAAACGACGAGTAAAACCTCGGATCCCAGCTTGTTGTTAATAAATTGAAAGGTGCTTTAAGTTAGCCATAAGGCTATAAATATCTTTAGTAAGTAAAAATACCTATGTAGTATAGGTACTTACTTATTGAAGATTGTTCACTACTGCACTGGAGTATGAAATCGTTCCACTAAGCTCTAGTACGATGCGAAAATGCATCCTTAAGTTTACACCTGCATCACAGCGCTGGTAAAGTTTACATGCTCACTATGAGGGATAGTCAAAAACTTTTAATATACGAGCTGTTTACAGACGATGAAAAACAAACTTTAAGATATATGCATTTAAGGATACTATACTGTGTGCCCATGTGTAAAGGCATCTGGTGATCACAGATTCAATGTGGAAATTTTTTAACTGTGACATTGTTATGTGTTTTTAAATATAATTTAAAATTCGCTTTAAGTAAAGATACAATGGGCGTTTCCAAATTTTTAAGGACTTGGAACTCTTTTCATTTTTTTTTTCGAAAATAAAACGAAATAATAAAGATAATATTTCCATAATCATTATATTAATACATAAAACTAGTTATCTTTTTAAATTTTTGTTTCATAACCGAACTTCTATTTTTTGTTTACTAACAATTGATCAGGTTTAGTGTTATTTTTTTTTTTAAAAAGTTACTTTTTTCCCACAATAGATACTCGAATTTCGTCCAGTAATAAATAGTTCTAATATTTTTTTTCAATGACGCCCATAAGTAAACGGTTTCAGACTATGACAACTTGGAGATAACTGAAAAACATGAAATTCTAAGCAAATACATTAAATCGATATTATGATGACGTCACTCAGGCCACATTACATTTCGTACGAATACTGAATTTAAAAAAATCAAACGCAAAAAACATAAGGAAACGTGTTAGTGACGTTTACATACATCGAATAAATCTAAATAGTTTTTAAAAGCTATTTTCACAATAAAATAACATAGCGTATTAATAGCTAAAGTGGAAATAGTGTTTAAAATAGTAAATAGTATTTACTGAAATTTAAGTGTACATAACCTTCAAATTGCTTATGTGCCTGACCGCCATTTTGTTGACGTAATCTCGTAACATATTCACTTACTTATGGCTTTTTTATTAGCTGTATTTTTTAGTTACAATAAGCCGATGGGAAATACCATAGATAAAATACTACTTAACCAGTATAGATGGTCAACTTCCATATAACGATCTGAAGCCAATTTCATATTGGGATTTCCACTCCCTAGATGTCACTAAGAGTCTCGAATTTAACATTAATGTGTATTTTGTTAAAAATTATAACCAACAAATTCAATCACGCAGTTATAGTACCTTATTATCGTGGTAATAACTAGAGGGCGACGTTGCTGAGATGTACTTTTATCATTAATCTGTGACTTTTATGTATGATATTATTGCCCTATTTTTTAGAACAGAACCTATACCGTTCATACGGCCCTTTTATCGTTGTTCGTGCCCACTTTTTTATATTTTAAATAAATTTTAGTAGTGCCATCTCTTGTACATGAGAATTGACTGAATGGTCGACTGCAGCGACTCTAGCGGATTTTTAATGACAACAAATAAGCGACAAACTACACAGGCGGCATCTAGATATAAGCGAAATTTGATAGGGTACGGATTCAATGTACGTGAGTGACCATCTATACTGGTTAAGTAGTATTTTATCTATGGAAATACACATACTTCGGGCGGCTCAATACACAAAAATCTCTTAAACACAGTGTTTTAAGTAGGTATACCTAATACTTAATTTGGACTAATTGAATTTTGATTCATACTTAACACGAATAAAATAAATATTTACTTAACTAAGTAAGTACTTAATTCGATTTAAAGTGTCTTCCAAAATATTACAATAGAACTCGATTTTTTTCCCTAGAAATGTGAATTAAGCGCGGCGCCTTTTATATCATTACTTCTTTAAATAATTACTTCTTTCTTTTTTGTTTTATTTTCCGCGTTGTTCATATATAGAAAGAAGATTATATAGAAAGATGAATAACATAGAAAAGTATAAAAATGTATATTCTATTATAGAATTAGAATTCCTTAGGTTCTTAGTTCTTCTAATTTTAATTAATATACTTTTAGTTAGTTAATACTCGTATGTGTTGTTGGTTTTAAAAAACAATTGGCTTTATTTATTCGGAAAACTCTTTTATTGAAAAACCTTCTTCAAAGAAAGAATAATCTTTCCACCGCCGTTAAACTAAGATAATCATTTTTTAATAAGTAAGGCATGATTAGGTAACCCATAAGATGATATGTGCCCACATAAACGCAGGAATCAAATAGGGTGACAACTTTTATTATACAGGGTAGCATTTTTTACTCCTATAAATACATAATTCTTCTGTATGCGTATGGTTCTGATACACTTTGTCAAGGGATGGCGGATGCAGGCGGATAGTGCGGTAAAAACTGAGACTTTGCGTCGACGATCCTCAGTAATGAAGGATCGATCGGATAGATGGGTATGGTTACCATCACTACTTCCAGATTCTGGACTGTCAAAACACTTAGCACTAGCAATCGATCAGAAATATCGATCAGTAACTGAGAAAATAGTTACATTATTTTAAAAATAAAACACACACACATTTAGCTCTTGAGCAGAGGGCGAATCCAGATTCATTTTACCATTTTCTCTGTTATGTTATAGAACAAGCTACCAAGAGACGTGATATAATACTTTTATATATTCAAAAACCAGTCAGATAGATACGTAAGAGCTTAAATAGCAGGCTGACGGTCCACTTGATGGTAGGTGGCTACCGTCGCCTATAACACAAGCAACGCCAAAGCTGCTGCAAGTGCGCTGCCGGAAACAATAGGATTAAGGATAAGGGATTGGGAAGGAATAGGGTAATGGGCTCTGGCATCCCTTACTTCACTCACCGAAACATAACAGCACACGTGCTGTTATTTCTTAAGGTTCTCTGTAAGGGGGTGGTTACTGCCGCCAGACGGACTGCCCAAATGACTGCGAAACGCAGTGTGCGCTGCCACTACTTTCCAGATCCAGACCAGAGACAAATTTGGAATGTTCATTTTTCAAAGTTGACCGTGCCGGGAATCGAACCCGGTAACCCTAGAACAGAGCGTTAAGGCAAGCACCCTAACCACTCATCCAATGGGCTCGTCATTAATTTATAATAAATAAATATACGTGAGAATGTGAAATCAAATGTAATTACGTTAATAACTACCCACCTCGGAAAAAAAGTTTGATTATCTCTGGTTCCGTCCGAGGGGCATATAGTACTGTTTTATTTAATAAAAAAAATGCGTTAAACAGGACGTGGGTATAATAATGTAGGGGGGTTAGAGTTGTTCAGAACGAGGAGGATTTAATCTTATTTACTTTACGTTTCACATTATCACAAACGTGGGCTTTCTACGTTTGTTTATGTGGAACAATAATATTTTAAGCTTTGAAGGTGCGAACGAGTTCCTGCGTCAAATAAACACGTTATTTATTATAAGTAAATCTACAATTACAAATAGAGATTACAATTCTATAATCACATTTCAATTGATCGACGATGACCTCGTCTTTGTTGAATCTTCACGGACTTGAGTTGCACATTTTGCACTTATCATTTTTAAAAGTTCGGCTACTAGGTAGGTATAGTTATCAAAGACAATTTAAGTTAAATTCCATGTTAAAATGCAACTTCCGTAAATTAAATAAAAAAAATTATAAATAAAGAAAAAGTCCTTGTAGGACCTAATTCCAGAAACAGCATAAAAAGTAAATACATTGGAGAAATCTAACATTAGCAATCTTAGAATCCGTGTGAAGTGCTGCTAATCTATATCTATATCTATGTCTGTGTCTGTGTCTGTGTCTATATCTATATCTATGTCTGTGTCTGTGTCTGTGTCTATATCTATATCTATGTCTGTGTCTGTGTCTGTGTCTATATCTATATCTATACATATACTAAAATCGTAAACGAACCGTATCTGTACACTAAATCTTCTTTCAAAAATCAATTTGTACACGTTGTACTTACCTATGTTACCGAGGTCAGAAAAATAGGTTTTAGAATTTTGTCTGTTTGTCTGTATGTCTGTGCGTTTGTGCACGCTAATCTCAGAAACGGCTTAACCGATTTGAATGCGGTTTTCACTGATGTATTGTAGCAAGCTTCCCGTAAAATATGGTGTTTGTTTCACTCCATTCGGTTTACAAACAAAAAAGTTACACGCTATACCGAATACTACGCGTACGAAGTAGCGTCCACTACTCCTCTGTGATAGTCGACAATATCACAGAGAAGTAGACAATATGTATACCTACCACTGGACTAGTTACTAGACACAGAATATAAGTAGAGTTTACTATATATTGCCTACTATACTCATTAAAATTATTCAAAAAAAAAAAATTAATTTCAAAGTAATGACAGTCATTTGTTTCAATTCTATCAAAAACGACATCACGCAGCACATTCACGAAAGCGATAACAATTCAAAGCGAACCTTCTCTTTGAAGACATTTAACACTCCAGACAATGTTTTGTTATTGGCCAAAGAACCATAACACAATATAGCGTTCCAAACAGTAAACCTTTTACGGCTTTAGGCATAATAGAGTTTAAACTTGTACTCGATCGACGACCCTTGCGAAGGTAGTAAAATTCGATCGCAGTATAAATTTCATCGGTATGAATTGTCTAGTAATCTTAAATACTTGGGACTTCATCTGTCTTAGCAAAATATTAGAAATTCACTAGGAATAATCGAAAATTATTTTGAAAAACTTGACGAGCCCGTTGGATGAGTAGGGTGCTTGCCTTAACGCTCTGTTCTAGGGTTCCCGGGTTCGATTCCCGGCAGGATCAACTTTGAAAAACCAACTTTTCAAATTTGGCTCTGGTCTGGATTTGGAAAGTAGTGGCAGGGCACACTGCGTTTCGCAGTCATTTGGGCAGCCCGTCTGGCGGCAGTAACCACCCCCTTACAGAAGACCACCGTGAAATAACAGCACGTGTGCTGTTGTGTTTCGGTGAATGAGTAAGGGATGCCAGAGCCCCTTTCCCTATCCCCCCTCCTAATCCCTTATCCTTAATCTTACTGCAGTTGGCGGCGCACTTGCTGCAGTTTAGGCGTTGCTTGTGTTATAGGCGACGGTAGCCACCTACCATCAAGTGGACCGTCAGCCTGTCTGCCGACCTTAACATAAAAAAAATAAATTAAAAAAAACTATTTCGTCCTCATCCCATAAGCGTTTACCATTAGGTCCTCACCTACACTCGGTCATCTGCCCTTCGCTTATATTCGTTGTCAGCTGCTTTCTTAAGGTCACCAGGGTTAGATAGTCGCCTAGGACCGTTTCGACTGTGGTCTCCATTCCATGACAAGTCTTCCTCAACGACTATCTGTTATACGACAGACATGTACTCCCTATTATCACATTAGCTGACTAAGTAGGGAAATGCCAAACATGGCTCTCTCTATTTGCAAAATACTAATAATCATAAGAAATAAAAAATATTCTTTTTTTAGTAAAAATGGGTTTGCTCTTGACCAGCATCTATCCATGTAGGAAGGATGAGGCCGACAACGGAGCGAGCTTACCCAGAAGATGCCTATTCACTCGAACTTTGAATAGATTTGGGTTGTATGAGCTCGAAAATACAGACGCCAATCCTTAGCAGAGCGCATTATAAAAGATGTTTTAAAGCGTTTGGTCCGAATTAGAGGGATTTTGACAAAATAATGATTGTAACCAGCCGTACGTCTGCATGTCCGATAGAAGAAATCGGAAGGCGGTATGATCTCATGCAGCTCCCGAGCACTTATAGCATACACACAGACAGGCAATTTTGCGTCTATGTGCCAGGTCTATGTGCCTGCAGCTTAGTTCTTATTAGTGTATGGGCGTCAATGAGCCTCCTAGCTCTACGATCCACCGAGTCGAGTGCGGCAAGTTGGTATTTTGCTGAGCCATCCCAAAAGTGACAGCATCATAATAAATATTAATATTAAAATTTGAAATGAAAAAAGAAAAACATATTTTGTATATAAATTATTTTGCATACATCTAAACTGTACTGTCATTTCACAGTTTTTTTTAATAATATGTACAATATTAATTAATAATAATAATAATAAGAGGCTCTCGCTAGATGGCTGGATCAAGGGACAGATACAGAAGGCGGTACTTCTTGACACGGCACGCATTGTCAGGAGGTTCCTCACTCTGCAGCCCTAACCACCGGTAGCTTGGGCCTTGCCCCGCTACTAGTGGACACCTAATTTTAAGTTTTTTATAATATTTATTGTTTTTATATACATATATATTGTAAAAAATTTAAAATTAAGAAAAGAAATAAATAAATGAATAATAATAATAATAATAATGAGACCAGTAAAGTTGAATAATAATAATAATAAGAAGAATTTATTTGCGATGACCATGGGTAACTGATACCAGAGATGACATTTAGTTTTCTTGTTCCTTCATGACCAACCAATATTCGGTGTGCAAATCTTGACATCTTGATGCTGTATATCTCGATTATTGTGTTATTACTGATAATACCATACAATACCATTCCTTATTGACATCGAATTTAGGTACATCATTTCATTATTATTATTTTGACTTTCATGTTTTGCTTCTCGCCCTTATAGGTATAGCTTTTGCTTTTTCGTGTCATGCTGGTATTAAATAAATATTCTAACAAAAGCCCGCCCATGGGTGACGAAAATGGAGGAAGAAGCCAGTAAGAGAATATATGAGCAATGATCCCATTTATGGTACCAAAATGTTAAAAAATACACTAGAATGGTAGAATGGTCAATTATCGTGCTTATTATCAGAGAAGGAAATCACCCATACATCCGTTTAATGCCTACATCGGCATGTTTCTTCTGTATTGACCCTTTTAATCTGTAATTGGAGTTGATGTTTTACTTGGAACTTTTTCGCGTAGGTAAAAACTGTAAAAAATCTTCTTATTTCTACCCATATAACAATTTGAAGTTTTTCAAAAGTGCTGTGAATAATTTTTGCAGGATTGGCAGTACAATTGCATATGTGATGGTAAACAATTACCATTAAGTAGTTCCAATGAACCACTTAATGGTCACCATGGATCATTTTTGATCATAATAATTGACGTTGATCCTATTTTTTTTTTATTAATAAATGAATTTATTAAACTACTCAAATGATCCATCTATCATCAAATGAACTGTCAGCTTGTCTGTCGACCTTTACATACAAAAATAAATAGTATGATAATTATAGATAAATCAATTTAAAAAGGATCCAACAGAACAGAATGAGAAAGATGAATTTTTCGTTTTTTTTATGTTAAGGTCGGCAGACAGGCTGACGGTTCACTTGATGGTAGGGGGTTACCGTCGCCTATAACACAAGCAACGCCAAAGCTGCTGCAAGTGCGCTGCCGACTACAGTAGGATTAAGGATAATAAATTAGGAGTGGATAGGGAAATGGGCTCTGGCATCCCTTACTCACTCAACACAACAGCACATGTGCTGTTATTTCTCGGTGGTCTTCTGTAAGGGGGTGGTTACTGCCGCCAGACGGGCTGTCCAAATGACTGCGAAAACGCAGTGTGCCCTGCCACTACTTTCCAAATCCAGATCAGAGCCAAATTTGAAAAGTTGACCCTGCCGGGAATCGAAACCGGGAACCCTAGAACAGAGCGTTAAGGCAAGCACCCTTATCACTCATCCAACGGGCTCAGCTAATTCTACAGATATTGACGCAAATATTCCTCTTTAGATAAACTAGACAAAATTTAGTTACTGCGGAAGCGTCTTATCTAGTTTCTACACCGCAATCTATTAATACTGTTTCTAATCACACCATCAATATACAAAGACTGGAAGAAAGAAGAGATATCTGTCTGCCTTAACAAAGGACAGTATTAGCCGACGAAGCAGCTGTCGGAGGTTCATTAAAGTGAAAAACGTCGATATTGCCTAGATAACATCAATTACTTGAGAATTGGAGGGTGTAGGGGGCGGGGAATATTCGCGAAGGGGGTGTGGAAATCCTTTTGTTCCAGTTCGTTCATTGTTCAATTGGGATTTTGTGTCTCCGTACTTCAAAAGTGCACGGCTAAGGTCCGGACCAATTGAACTTTTACAATTCCGCTCCGAATCGAATGTTTCGAAAGCGCAAAAGAGAAATTTTGTATTCTTCGCACCTTCCACTTACGAATTGTTTTCGATATTGTTGCATACAACAATTATACTTATTTATCCATATTAAACAATGAAACAGTTATTTATTCATTAAATAGGTTTCAAAGAAACACTTTTAAACGCCAATCTATTTTATTCCGAACCCTGGTAGGTTTCGGAAAAAATAAACAAGATGACGATCCTGAGAAGAAACCAAGAAGATACTCAATGGTTCTTTTTGTCATATAAAATATGTAACTATTACAATTAAATTGTTATAATTACTATACACAAATCTTGACTAACCCGTTGGATGAGTGATTAGGGTGCTTGCCTTAAAGTTCTGTTCCCGGGTTCGATTCCCGGCCGGGTCAACTTTGAAAATGAACTTTTCAAAGTTGGCTCTAGTCTGGATCTGGAAAGTAGTGGCAGGGCACACTGCGTTTCGCAGTCATTTGGGCAGCCCGTCTGGCGGCAGTAACCACCCCCTAACGGAAGATCACCGCGAAATAACAGCACGTGTGCTGTTGTGTTTCGGTGAGTGAGTAAGCGATGCCAGACCCATCTCCCTAACTCCTCCCAATCCCTTATCCTTTATTCCACTGTAGTCGGCAGCGCACTTGCAGCACCTGAGGCGTTGCTTGCGTTACAGGCGACGGTAGCCACCTACCATCCAGTGGATCATCAGCCTGTCTGCCAACCTTAACGTAAAAAATATAATACTAAACACAGCATGAGCTGATAATTGATTAAATCCAGGCTTCAATATCTCTTAAATAATCAGAGATTTTATTTCATGCCTTTCGAAGGGTTTGGTTTTGATTATATTTTTAAATTTATTTATAGGTACGGCTCCGATTATATCGGGAAGTTTTTTATAAAAATAGTTGCTTATCTATCTTATGAATACGCGTTTTATGTATATCAATGTAATTTTTAAATCTAGTATTGAGAATGTGAATTTTAATAAAAAATATACATTTTTTATTAAAATGACTTACATTTGTATGCGTATAATAGTTATTTGTTCAACTAGAGAGCAAAATTGTTTTTTCCTGTGAGTGCCGACTTTAAATCACGAACTAGCGAAGTAGTCTATAGAATTGAATCACGAGCGTAGCGAGTGATTCTAATATAGACTACTGAGCGAAGTGAGTGATTTAAAGGCACGAGACATAAAAAAATTTGCTCTCGTGTTAAACATACAACTTTTCACCTCAACAGCGAGTTAGGCCATCACCACTGGTATCTTCACAGCTGTAAAACTATCTTCACAGCTGGGCCAACTCTAGTTGGCTAAGGTCGGCCGAATCTAGTCGGCTATGGCCGGCCGACTCTAGTCGGCTATGGCTGGACACACTAATAAAATCCTAATAATGTTATTCCTGTGAGTTAAATCGCGTGTTCGAAATTTGAATCACTTTTCCTCACGCTCGCAGCAAAAATCGATTTTCCTGCGAGTTTTTAGGCACCAAAAGCATCCTTTTCGTGCTGGAGAGGTGAAAATTAAATTTCCCTAATTAAATAATTAAATATGCGTATAATTAAATAGGTAAAAGACACATAACAGTTAAAATCGTTATTTCCTTGAATTTTCCTCGGAGGGACGACAGCAGACCCAATTAGCAGATGGCTCTAATGGCCCTTTTTGTAAAATGAAGATGTATTTATGTTTGCAGCGTTGCCCCAAAGAAGAATCCCATAAGACATTATTTGAAAGTAACTGAAATAGACAATTCTAGTTGTATCTACATCTGTTAAAACCGCAGAACTAAATCTTTTAATTAGTTTTTCAATATTGGGACCTCATTGCAGTTTCGAATCTACGGTAATACCTAAAAAGATTCTTCGTGCACCAATTTTTCAATATCAAAAATCACATTCATTCTAATATGAGTTTTGAGTTTAACGATTAGTAAGTTTAAAGTGTTAAACTTTTGCAAAATACACTTTTGACTTTGTTTTATCGAACAATTACTAAAGAAAGGATTCATCGTTGTATTTTCCGCTCGAATACACAGGAGGGCTGAGAGGCCGGCGCCAGGGATGTCGCTTTCACTCACAACAGACGTCGAACAATGAAAACTTAAGCGAAGAGTTTTTCTTAAAGCGCTCGCAGAACGGCTATAGCTCAGGGAGCTATCAATAATACGGGTCGACGACGCACGGGCGCCGCCCGCCTGCCGCTCGTGGGAGGGAGGTAGGGTTGTCGCTTGGATACATTTTAAACTTAACGTATTTTCAGATCTTACATTACACTTCTAATATCTCAGCCGTTAATAGTAACCCAAATATTCAGATTTAAACACAGCTTAAGGCGAATTAAAAATTAGATTGGTTAAGTTAGTCTGGTTGTTTTTTAATTTTCAATTATTCTGTGCAATTTATTCTTGTCATAGAAACATATGCACAGGAAATGCTTCAAGGTGTTTGTGTACATTGGACTGCAAAACTTTAACATTATTAATTAGGTATATTTATCTAAATAATATGCACAATTAAACTTTTTAATTTAATTATTTTATTTTATTCTCAAAGAAAACCCTACAACAATACAGCAAAAAATAATATACAAAAGAGACACCATCACCAATCACATTGCCACTTACTGGGCTTCATTAGATACACAAATTATGTTGAAAATTAAGTTGAAAGGTAAAAATTGATTTTAGACGATGGGGAAGAGGATCTAGGTAAAGAGTTAGGATGTTTGTGTGTGTGTACGTACGTGTGCGCGTGTGTGACTATTTGTCCTTTAGCGTATTCACGACACTGCGCTTGAAGTACGCTCTCGGCAGGTGGAAAATGTCTAAATCTATAAACTTGTCATTGTAAGTTATGGGTAATCTGTGGTATACTGTGTTAAGGTCGTAATTAGTTGGAGATAGTGAAATTATTTGAAATTATTTTGCTACAAAATCTACATGCCCTTCGCTTCAGTATAATTACGTATGCTCCATTAAAGATTTTTTTTTGTTTTGACAACCCTTACTAACGCCTCGGTGTTAGCAGCGCACGCCGCTTGGTCAGATTTTTACGCCTCGCCACGCCCGCAGAACTCATCTAATGGACACGTACTGTTTAAAATGCACTAATATACTAATACATAATTCATTTGAATAGGACTGCATAGGCTGTCCGAAACTATATCTATACTAATATTATAAAGCTGAAGAGTTTGTTTGTTTGTTTGAACGCGCTAATCTCAGGAACTACTGGTTCGAATTGAAAAATTCTTTTTGTTTTGAATAGTCCATTTATCGAAGAAGGCTATAGGCTATATAACATCACGCTACGATAAATAGTATTTAAGCAGTGTCCAGTACCGCGCGCCCCATGCGCACGCCGCCGCCGCCGTATGGGCCGCAGCGAAGCGTGGCCGCGTTCAGCTAGTATAATATAATGTTCTAACTAATGTTAAAAATGCCAAAATGAATTTCTTTCTTGCGCTTTTCTTAACTACTCAACCGATAATGATGAAATTTTGCATGAACTTTGTTAGGGATACAGAAAAATACATAAAGTATCTTTCATCCAGAAAAAAAGTACTGTTTCCGAGGGTTTATCTAAAAAAACATCAATATCTGACAAAAAGCATTAAAAAATTATTAAAAAACACATAAGAAAAGGGCGCGGACGAATTAAAAATGTACATTTGCCCATTTTTAATTGGAAACTCAAATCAAATCGTTTATTTCTCGAAAATAGGATAACAAAATCACTTTTTGGAAGTCAAAATACTACTACTGTTTCGGAGACAAAATGGCGTTCTCGAAGAGGAGAAACTGCGAACAAAACTCATGTATTTTTATCTATTTATCTATTTTCGTTGGCCTTGTGTGGTTCAAAGCAAGATAACATTTTTTTTTCTAGTATTACAATAGGCACGATGACGGTATTAAAGAATCAAAGAATAAATGGTTTTGGGGAAAAATATATGTTGAAAGGAATCTAAAAAATTACTCATTTTTTGTATTAAAATTAAGATTAAGGGCTTCACTGAGGCAAATGACATTTACTATAGAACTCGCCGGCGGCGGATCCAATTCAACAGGCCTAGAAATGGTGTTTTTCTGTTTTTACCATTAGAACAATACACAAAATTAAAAATTTTATTAATACAATTTTTTAATCTGATATTAACTTATTAATAGGTACAGGATTCATATACGTGCAATAAGCCGTTTTCGAGAGAATTTTCAATAAAAGTCAAATTCTTCTTGTGTTCTAACTTTTTTGTGGAGTTTCTATTACTTTAACGAAAATTCTAATTAATACAATTGGTTCTTCACATGTTTAAGTATAATATATATTTTTTTCAAAGCCATTGTATTGTCCATTTCTTGTAACATTTTCATTAAACAATGGATATTTTTAGTATTTAGGGTTTGTCTCCCCCTTAATAAGATTTTCAATAAAATAGAAGTATAAATAATTGCAATCCGCCATGTTAACTGAAACACCAATCAGAGCGAATGACGTCAAGCCCAGGTATGTGCCATCGTGTTGCTTGACTTTGTTTTGACAGAATGGAAAATCTGATGAGATGTCGGTGACGTCACGGTTCATCAGAGGCGACGCCATGACACCTAAGAGCGTTTTCGCGCGTAATTCAAAATACATTTAAAAACATTCAATAATTCGCGTTGAAATTTAGTTTTTTGCTGAAATATTGTTTTTTTCGGATATGGTAGACGTGTATCTACATTATGGAAGGGAATTTCAAACTCTGTCATCATGCCTATTATAAATATCACTTTTCTTTTAAATCGATCAATATTTTTATGAACAAAAATAATATTATCAAATATGTATTGACACGGCACTGTTAATATATTGGTCTCCTTTTTATCTCTTAAATAATTTCTATTGGATAAATTATAAATTGCTCAAACAGCCATTTTCTGCAGCACAAAAACTGTTTGAACATCAGCGGCGTGTTCCCAAGTAAAATACCGTAATAATGAAAATATGAAATAAAACTACACCTGCTGGATCTTCGTCAGTGGGATGACGAATATTTTTTAATTCACAAGAGAAATTTGTGAAGTACGTTGCTGAACGTTGAACCGCTAAATACTATTTCACATGTGTATTAAATATTCATAATAATAATCTTTATATATAATAATAATAATAATAATAATGATTTATTTGCTGAATATAGGTAATTACAATGGTTTTACAACGAATAAGGCTCGCTACATTCTACCCTTTGGGGTGTGCAAATATTTTAAGAATATTATAATCTACCAACACTAAATTAATGAGTAGACACTAAGTTATCAGACATATAATCGTTCAAATTGTAGTAACATTTATCAACCAGCAATTGTTTTATTTTCTTCTTAAATATATTCATATTAAGCTCCTTAATGTTGTCCGGAATCTTGTTATATATCACCGGCGCCAAACAGAAAACACTTTTATGCATAAGGGCTGTGTGTGATTTGCGAATGCATAGTCTATTTGGATCTCTTTGCGCTCTTTTACTATTCTCTGAAACACGTCTAAACAAGGTAGGGTTCGCCTTTACGTGTAAAACAACCTCATATATAAAAAGTGAAGGAAGTGTTAATATTCTATGTTTTTTAAAATAGGGCATACAACTATCTGTTACTTTTAATTTGAACATTGCTCTAATACATCTCTTTTGTGCCTTGAAAACAAAATTATTGTCAGTCGAGTTTCCCCAGAACAGAAGTCCATACCTTAGCACAGATTCTACGAGGCCATAATATGCTAATAAGAGAAAAAATGAATCCCCATTTCCCTTGGTCACGGCATCACGCGTGAACGAGTAGACCGATTTTAATTAGGTTTTCACTAATGGAAAGAGGGATAAACGGGGAATGTTTTAGGGTATATAAAAAATTGCACCACGGGCGAAGCCAGGGGCGGAACGCTAGTAGTGTATAAAAAGGATTATTAAGAAAAGATAGTTTATATACGTAGATATTAACTGGAGAGGCGCTTTTATCCGGAGAGGGCTTGAATCAATAAATATATCGGTATTGAATACTAATACTGTGAACTTTTGACTTTGACCTTTTAAATTGCTTTTCTTATCTCCATTTCATAATATCGTTTACGTAGTGAAGATTGCAGTAACCATAAAGAACATAATTTAAACCAAGTGTTTACCTTTAATAGTGACAGTAAAATCGTTTTTAATGGGCGAATTCTTTATAGAGTGTTCTTTATAGATTCTTTATAGACAAAAAATAGAGTGTAAGTTACATCAATAGATAAGAATTATTCTTCACTGGCTTCCTGGCTTCGCACGAAGTAAGACATTGGACAATAAATATAACACAATTTAAATGTAAGCAGACAGTAACAATAGTTATTATTTATTTGTCTCAGTTTAGGTTTTATTCTTTATATTTGAATATAATATTTTTATATTATATTCAAAACGAATATAAAAACTTAATAAACTTACAATATCTTATAAAAAAAAAAACTCTTAAAAAAAGAGAAACAAACAAATCAAAAATAATAGTTGTATAGTGTCGTACGTATATGTTGAGTAATTTTTGCGTAAAAAAAAAACGTAGACAAGATATAAAGCGTAAGACAAAAATGTCCATAGTTAAAAACGTTTGTATTCAGGGGATGTAGTAATCAAATACAAAAAATATTAACTTTTCGATTATTTTTTAGAAACTTACGGTCAAATTTTTCTTTATTGGTTATTTAAGATATATTTAATGTTTTTATAGTACACAAGTAGGTTACTACTCGTACAGTGTCCCTCAGTGGTTACGCGCTCTTTGGCGACCTTGTTTCGTATTTTTCTTTCTTTTTGCAATATTTTTAATTGTCTCAAGGGCCAGATTAAAAACCGTGGAGGCTCAGGGGTTTCTCATAAGTATGTTATTCTTTATTCTTGTCTTTGTGGCTATTTCTGTCTGCTAGAGTACCAGTATCACTTCGTCCATTGCTGGAATATTGTGATCGCCACGTGAACTAAAGCTCTCTACCTATACGAGTACCAACCACGTTAAGGAACTGTAGTAATTTTTTGATAGAGGCATTCTTCACATCTTCACAAGCCATTGTGTGGATATGACTGCGCTTGTGCATCAGGGGGTCACACTCGCACAAGATATGCATTGGTGTTTCGTCTGCCTCATGGCAGAAGCGACACTCTCCCGTACTAGTGAACCCCATTACTTTTAGGTGCCCATTGAGGCGGCAGTGCCCCGTTAGTGCCCTAGATAGCATACACAAATTGCTCCTACTAAGCGACATAGCCTGATTTGTCATGTTTCGACTATAGGCTTTAATGAGCGCTTTGGAATGGTTCAACCCTGGCAGGTTAGTCCAGCGTTTGTAAGATTGTAGATAAGTAGTTTGTAAGATAAGTATGTTCCAATTTTCTCTACATATTTGAACATTAATTCAAAAGAAATTCCTCTTAAATCGATCAGTATGTTTAGATTTATATAGCAATAACGGACTACGTTCTCAAAGCGATTTGTTACTACGAGAGGCGATCCAATGAGACACACAACAATGACAAATTGCACTAGCATTTTGCAACACTACGAACGAAGCTTAGATTCCAAATATATCCTTGAATTACATTTTCTCTTTTCAGATGTATTTTTGTTGTCCGTTTTTTCAGTCATTCAGTTTGGTAACAAACATGGCATCCATTTTCACTACAAAAGCCATTCCGGTTTTTTTCAGAAATGCATGCTAAATCTTTTGAGTCAAAACGAAACTACGAGTCTATATGTTTTTTTATTAAAATAATTTAATTTATCATTGCAAGTGCTACCTCTTTGGGAATCACATTGTAAAATTTAGTAGCGGCTATGTGTTTATAAATTTATTTTATGTATTGTTTTATTTGCATAGAAATGGTGATAATTATGTTCCCTTAAGCCGAACGGCCCACTTAATTGTGGACGAGCTACCGATCCAGATACTGTAAAGGGTAAAGGAGCTGGGACAGGAGAATGGGCTAACTTATCCACGTATCGAAACACAACAGCACACATGCTGTTATTCGATGGTGTTCCTCTTTAAAGTGCTGGCTACTTCCGGCAGACGAGCTGTTCAGTTATAGTCTGCGAAAAGAAGGCACATTAATAAGTAGATCTTAATTAGACCTACTTCAAAAAGCAAATTTCAGTGATTGTTTTGGAAATTGAATTTATATTTAATTTAAACTTTAGCAATTAACAGCAGAAGTAGTTATTCTAAATTGATAAAGGAATTATGAAATGATGTTTCCAACATAGGCATTGGGAATTTCTATTCGACCATTATTGGAGACTGAAAAAAATATTTGCCAATCAAACCATTATTGGTTACGTATGTTTTTTTTTAAAAAAGAGATTTTTTTGTTAGGTATTTCAAACGTTTGAATATATTATTGAAGACAATATATTTTAAGACATAAGTTTAAAAAAAATGAGACTCGTAAAAGTTTATTGAAGTTATTGGTCTAGTTGTGAAGGCTATAATACTAACCTGTTGTATGGCTCCCATAACACAAGTCTTTAATCATAAATGTTCTATCTGGAATTTTATTCAGATAAAGACAATACGCGCATAAAAATAGTTTTCTTTAACAATTCATTTAAAAATAAAACACAGTTTTACGGTTTCTATGTTTTAGAACAAATTAAAGTGTTTTTTTTCTCTAAATGATAATAAATTTAAAAAAGTATGCATATATATGTAGCTTTGAAGAACTATAAACACGCGACTTTATATTATACTAAGATATACTTATTTATACTTAATTTTAAAGTATGTCTATTCTATATATCATTTAAACATCATAAAAATCAATAAAAATCATTATCTATTGACTCATTATTCAAAATGAATTAAGTGTGTATTGCTTCCAATTCTGTCACGTAGCTCTATCAAATTCTAAATTACATTAATTATTTTGATATGTCCAACTGATTGGGTGACGTGTTCGCGTGTGTTTGTACCTCCTCTGGGAAATAAGCGGATAAATTCCACGTGTACATAATTAAAACGACAGATGTCTACCCATTACCGTCGATTGGACATTGGTTGTTTGTGGCGAATGTTTGCCAATAGTCTTGGAGCTGTGAACTTTGGAAAAATATACATAATAATTATTTTTTTCTATTATTTTTGTCGATTTGGTGTTTAATATAATTACATAAGGAACTTTTTATTTCGACATACAAATAAATGGTTCAAAAAAGTAATAAGGTTACGTTTTACCTTACAGTTACTCACTAATTTACCTTTAGATCTTTGAACAAATATTCCCGGATATCAAATTCATCTTATTTGAATGACGTTTTATGGATTTTATTTTCTTTTAAAATTAATTAAAATCCCTACTTCTATACTAATATAAAAATGAATAGTTCGTTTGTTTGTTCGATTGAAAGCGCTAAACTGTGGACATACCAGTTGGATTAAAAAAAATTTTTGCGCTGACTTCTAGAAGCCGAGCAAAAAGAAAAAAAAATGGTAAGCAATAACGAGGTCAGTTATACCAAGTGCGCGCGATGACAGGTGACGCGTTGCGTTGTCACTCAGTTGCCCGAAGAGAGATGAGTATTACCGAGAAGCCGAAATGCAATTTCTGTATTTGACGTTTATTGTGTTCAAAGTTATGTAGAAAACACATTTAAACATAATATAAATCTATATTTATACACATAATAAAAATCGCTGTCGGCCTCTTTTTGTATGTTTCTCTGTTCTAAACCACCAAACGGATTTTGATATGGTTTTCACCAATGAAAAGAGCTATAAAAGGGATGGTTTGTGTACATAATTTGTAGAAAAAGTTACATATCCTACATAACAGTGGTCGGGTCGCTAGTAAATAAATAAACAACAAAAAATTTAAAAAAAAAGTGGTCCATTTATTGCATACGTATTTGGTATGAAAGACTTCAGTGGTTACGATAAAATATAGGTATTTTTATCAGTGGCTCCTAAACTACTATTTGCGGCTAATTTGGCAACATCGGTTAGCCGGGTTGTTCAATAATGGAGTAATTTAAGCAAACACATTTTGTCTACTCACTTTATTTCAAAAGTCAAACACTTAATGAATAATAAAGTTATTATATTAGTAAGTTGATTTAAGACTAGGTCCAGTCAGTCTCAATTTCAAACACGAAATAAGAAATGCAAATCCAAAAATGTCTCTTGTCTCACGCAAAATTAATCTACGCATTAAATGGCCTTTTTGTAGGTAGTTGAACAATAAAATAATAGAAACAATTTTCTTGCCCATCTAGTTACTATTATTATTAATAGTAGTGGTTGGCACACTGCAATGCACAGACATTTGGCAGCCTATCTGGCGGCAGTAACCATGCCCTTACAGAAGAGCACCGTGTAACAACATGTGTGCTGTTGTGTTTCAAGGTGAATAAGGGATGCCAGAGCCGATTTCTTTATTGTTTCCTAATCCCTTATCCTTAATCCTACTTTGATCGGCAGCGCACTTAAAGGCGTTGGCAATGGCGTTGGCGTTGGCAATACCTGTGGTATCCACCTACCATTTTGTTGACCTGTCTGACGACCTTAACATATAAAAAAAAGAAACAGATTATTAAAATAGTATGTATATGGAGTACACATGGTTGAATTTCGATCAGTGAGAAAACATCCATACTAATATTATAAATGTGAAAGCAATACTGTCTGTCTGTCTGTTACCTTTTCACGCCTAAACCGTTGAACCGATCGTCATGAACTTTTGCATACACGTTGTCAGGGATGCAAGAAAGGACATAGGGTACCTTTCATCCAGAAAAAAAGTACTGTTCCCGAGGGAAGCTGTAACTGCAATACATATGTTAGATGTTACATTGCTCATATATTTAGTCAGGCGTCATTTTCTTCAACGCGGGCGAAGCCGCGGACAACAGCTAGTGATAAATAATTTTAAAGACTTTTATATGACTTTATACATGATTTATACGTGACTTTTATTTAACAACTTTGATTTCTTATAGGGAATAGGCATGATGACAGATTTTGAAATTCCCTTCCATAATGTAGATACACACGTCTACCATATCCGAAAAAAATATATTTCAGCAAAAAACTAAATTTTAACGCGAATTATTGAATGTTTTTAAATCTATTTTGAATTACGCGCGAAAACGCTCTTAGGTGTCATGGCGTCGCGTCTGATGAACCGTGACGTCACCGACATCTCATCAGATTTTTCATAAGCAAAGTCAAGCAACACGATGGCACTTACCTGGGCGTGACGTCATTCGCTCTGATTGGTGTTTCAGTTAACATGGCCGATTGCAGTCATTTATACTTCTATTTTATTGAAAATCTTATTAATCTCAATTTTAATACAAAAAATGAGTAATTTTTTAGACTCCTTTCCACATATATTTTTCTCCAAAACCATTCTTATTCTTTGATTCTTTAATACCGTCATCATGCCTATTATAACACTGTCAACGTAGTACGCAGCAATGAGCATCCATAATTACTAGGTTTATCGTAGTTTGAGTTCATATATACACAGTTTGTATGCAATAAAAGCGCGTTGCATTCGTGAGCAAATAAGAGCAGATTGTTAGACACACATGCCCAACTTATATTAGATTTTGATGCCAAAATTTAATTGCGATTGTGCACTGTTATTCGACACACAAGAGGGCGATGTGCTGCCAAATCACACATAGTTCCTTATAAGTGACATCGTGACGCTGCAAATATACTGTATACAATCATTATTACTAACATGGCCTTACATATGTGTAATACGAAATTCAGGTTGAAAGGTTTATGAATTTTTTCACAATAATCTTTTCTTTTTAAATGTTAAGATCGGCAGACAGGCTGACGGTCCACTTGATGGTAGGTGGTTACCGTCGCCTATAACACAAGCAACGTCACAGTTGCTGCAAGTGCGCTGCCGACTACAGTAGGATTAACGTTAAGGGATTATGAGGGGGCGATAGGGAATTGGGCTCTGGCATCCCTTACTCACTCACCAAATCAAAACACCAAAACAGCACACGTGCTGTTATTTCATGGTGGTCTTCTGTAAGGGGGTGGTTACAGCCGCCAGACGGGCTGCCCAAATGACTGCGAAACGCAATGTGCCCTGCCACTACTTTCCAGATCCAGGCCAGAGCCAAATTTGAAAATTACATTTTGAAAGTTGACCCTGCCGGGAATCGAACCCGGGAACCCTAGAACAGAGCGTTAAGGCAAGCACCTTAACCACTTATCCACCGGGCTCCTCAAAATGAATACCGAAAAATGTGAAAAATCAACACTATAAATTATTCATCAACAAAAATGTCATTGTGAGTTGTGGGTTTCCGGGATGATGGCCCAGGTCTGTTGGAAATTCTTCCAAAAGTTTCGTCAACAACTGCGGTTGACATCCTCAGTGGTGTAGTCCGTGTTAGAAGAAAAAGTACATCACATCACTGCACTTCACTTCTGCACTTTTCGACTTCTCGAGCGACTACACCACTGAGGATGTCAACCGCAGTTGTTGACGAAACGTTTGGAAGAATTTCCAACAGACCTGGGCCATCATCCCGGAAACCCACAACTCATATGGATACCGGCCGAGAAAACCTACATTCTACTAAAAATGTAATTGCACTATTTTGGATCACTAACGATTAGACGAAACTTTAGTAAGTATAGTGGTAAGTGATAAAAATATGGGTATGTGTCAAAGCTGACTTATACTGATAAAGTTATTTAAAACTACGTTAAAGTTAGGCAGCGAGAAGATGTTTACTACTACTAAGAGAAAAAAAAACTTATAGATTGCTGTGGCACGCTGTGGGCTCCTGTATAACTGATATTATACACGTACCGCTGAGCTCATCGATCAAGCTATTCATGTAAAAATTAAAAAGCCTTGAGGAAGTAAACATCACACTCTAACACATCTATCTGAGAATGATCTACTTCATTTTACAACGTTTTTTTATTATTTCTATACCTACCAATATTTAAATAATACTGATACAATCAGTATCGTTTCTCAACTTATCCCTCAAAACACCAGATCAAATGCCTTGGACAGGTGCAAGAAGCATAAGAACATAATTGTTTTTTTGGTCACGTTACTGGACAGATGCTTGCGTCATAAATTTCTTTCTTTTGTGTTAATTGACGTCCATTATATAAAGATAATTTAGATTAGGTTTGTTACAGCTGAACGCACGTTGCTTGCTTTGTAATAACTGAATACCGCCATTGTAATTAAAACCTTGGAATATAATAGTCGTATACTTGGGTTTGTATTGCGACATGACAGAGACAGAATGCTGCATACAGTATTGATGGGGAGAGTAAAAGAAAAACGTAAGATTAGAAGAAGAAGGTCATCATCAGAGATTGGAGCTGTATTTAAGAAATTGACTGACGACCTTTGATAATGGAGAGGAACATTAAGAATAATAACAATAATAAATATACGTCTGTCGGTATATAAAAAAATAGGTAAAATACAATTACGTCAAGTCGCGTAGATCCGCGAATTTATTGCCCGCGAGTTGACGTGAGTTGAGTTGACGACCTTTCATAAATGAAAATTATGTTTTTATAGTCCTTCACATCAGTCGGCTGCGGATTAAAATTACTTCACAAGACTTCGAAGATTGCTAGGCTTCTTAGACGCGTAGTATTCCTCTTGTCTTTTGAGAGCAATTGAACATCTTCTCAAACAATACATCAAGGCCAGTAATCCTTATAGGTATATTAAAACTAGCTGACCCAGCAGACGTTGTCCTGCCCGAACCCGAAAATAATTCTCTAACCCGATTGTGGCGCCACCTATCGGGTTCAATTTTATTTTCAAACCATGTGTCAAAATGACGCGTCAATGAACGACGGTAATTTTTTTTATATTGTTCATACAAAAATACTAAAATCGCGATTAAAAAATGGGGGTTGGGGTAGGAGGGTGAAAAATACTTTACGACCTATTCTCATACCTACTTAATTATACACACAAAATTTCATAAGGATCGATCAAGCCGTTTCGGAGGAGTTTTGTTACAAACACTGTGACACGAGAATTTTATACACATATTAGATAAACTAGCAAACCGCCCCCGGGCTTCGCGTGGCAGCATTTTTTTCTAAAAATTATGTACACAGACCTTTCGTGTTTGACGCTCTTTTCATTAGAGAAAACCGCATTAAAATTGTTTGATGTTTTAGAAGAAATTAACCGTGAAACAGACAGAAGAGAACAGCGACTTTATATGTATATAAATTTTAAAGCTGTTTGAGTATAAATTAGTCTGCGTAAAATACTCGGAGATGATGGGGTTAAAGTTTAAGTATTATATCAAGTTATCAATGTGATAACCACTTAAGTAAACATAAAGTCAGCAAAATAATTTGGCAAGCGTCTCGTATTCTCCGGTGCAGCTTTCGTTGCAGGTCATAAATAACGAATAAATTACTCAGATTACATTTAATATTCTGGAAAAGTATTTTATGGATTGCACGAGGGTTAGTCTAGTATTTGGTATGAAGATCACTATAGTATTTTCACTGTATGATGATATGCGTGACAGTTCTCATTATTTCATGTCACGCATACTGTTTTCAACTTTAAAAAAACTGACACAAAAAAAATAACAATTAAACAAACAAATGCATAAAAAAAATATCTATTCGAAAAACACAAAAGGAATTACATATTACTTTTATAATCATTTTATTATTGTAACAGGTAAATGTAATAAAAAACATATCTCTTAAAAGTGTCAAACGCGTGGAACGGAACTTGTGTCAATAGTAATTGACACTAGGGATATTCACTTATATTCGATATATCGAAAGTACTCTATGTTTGCCATGGGATGTTCGGAGATTTAACAAATATTTATTCTATTATATATATTTATAAAAACATCGTATTTTGATAATAAAACTAATGCTGACTAATAATAACAATAAAACAAAAGTAAATTTTGTTCTGAGTCCGATACGAGTTGTCAAGTTTCGAGTTCTGACAGTAATTTAATAAATAAATTAATATTTTAAACAGACTGCATTGTATTCTATATTTTTTTTTAACATAACCTGTTTTTTAAGATTTAAGAATTTATTTCTAAATCTAAAAATCCAAAATCGGTATTCGATTCCATTTACTTTGCCAACTGATTCGATATTTTCAAACAATCGATTAAATGTCGTTAGGTTGCATCACTAAAATTGTCAGTTACGAATTGTCACGCATATCATCATACAGTGAAAATACTATAGTAAACATATTATTTCTCTTATCTAATGTGGTACCTGAAAAAATAAAAAAGTTTTTTTTTAAATTCCTGACGAGGGTGATCACTTGTTAAACTTTGTACATACTAATAGCACAGTCTAGCCATACTTACGTCATACAGTCGGGCAACGAATGTACTCGCGTAGAGCAACGTTCGGCGAACTCGAACATTGAGCGTTGCCCGACTGTATGACGTAAGTCTGGTTAGACTGCGCTAATAGTTAGATTACAAAGTGAATGCGATGAATAACACATTACTCACGTCTTTACCACAAGACAAACTATATTTTTTTATAGTTTCATAGGAATTGGAAATTAGGTAATCTGCAGATATGGCTTTGCCCGTAGAACTAATATAAGATTTTCACTTCTATCCCTATCGTTAATATCATTAATTTCTAGAAAAATTGTAGAAAGTGATTCAGGATTAACTGTAATCCCCATTAATATTGGGATTAATGAATCCCAATATTAATGGGAAAAATAAAAATTATTATTTAGTTATTAAATTAATATTGGGATTATATTAATTACTCTAATATTGCCCATGTAGTTAGATCTTTAAGAAGTACTTAGCTGTGTTTTTATGTATTTTTTCGTATACGTGTAGTCTGTGGCATTCGTGAAAAGTTTGAATTGACACGGAAATCGCCTCAAAATGCAACGGAAACTCTTTTTGAGACGTTGCACAGCTTTCACATTTTCGTATGAAACATCTTGCATAGTATGAGGTCGATTTTAAGCTGAATAGTTCCACAGCACCCATGCACGTTTTGATAGTAATTTTGAAGAAAATATTTGAAAATATTTGCAGAAGAAAATATTTGACGCCGCTAAATAATAAATAAAAATCCACCAAATAATTTATTTTACAATTAAAAGTTTTGAAACTTCAATTTCAACTTAAAAAATACAAACCATTAATAAGGCAACATTTGAGAGAAGAATATTCGAAAACTTGTAAATATTTTCGTTATAAATACGAAGCGGTTTAGTTTTTATTTACATAGTGTTATTGTTTCAGGTGTGCCGGGTTCGATATCCGGCAGAGCCAACTGGACTTTTCTTAGCTCTGGTCTAAATCTGGCAAGTAGTGGCAGGGCACAATGGGTTTCGCAATCCTAAATTGGCCAGCCTCTCTTGCGTCAGTAACAGCCCTCTTACAGAATCGTGAAATAACAGCATGTATGCTGTTTGTTTCGGTAAGTGAGCAAGTGCTGCCAGAACTCATTTTCCTAACTCTTCCTAATCTCTTATCTTTAATTCTACTATGATCGGCAGCGCAAATGCAGCACCTGTGACGTTGCTTGTGTTATGTGTGACGGTAGACACTTATCATCAAGTAGATTGTCAGACTTTTACATTAAAGAAAATAAGACAATTTTTTTTTTTAATTTTTTTAATCTCAATATCCTCCGGCAAAAGCCGCAGCCTGTCATTACTATGTTAGTCATTCCTTACATAACTACGTGGTCTTATTCCTTTTGTTTTGTTTTCTTTGGTTTTGTTAACTATTTTAATACAACATGCCAAAAATGTATTTTTCTTTTTGCTAATCATAATATCTTTGATAGTTCCAATTGTTAACTTTAAGTCGATCTTATACTCTACGTGCAACCTATCTAGGGCAAATGTCGGAGTCGGACATTCTAAAATAAGGTGGGGTACCGTTTCCTTTGTGTCAGGGCCCGTAAATAACTGTGTTAAGGTGCTGTTAATCTCAGTTTCTTTTAGGATCTTATATGCGTTTAGTGCACACGGGAAAAATATTTTCGTAACTGAGGCGGTTACTCCCAACTGGTACCTCTTGTTCCATTCCTCCAGCGTCCGCATACGTATTCTGCGCTTGGCATATGAAACCGGGAAGAGCTCGTAGTATGGTCTTCTGTTTTTGTTTTCTGCTGCCCCTTTCGCATAATTATTACTGGGTTGTTTTTTATTGGCAGAATTTTTTGACATTTGACATTGTTGTAGCTAATTCTGAATTTTTATTTTATGTTTCTATTATATTTACTGTCATTCTATTGACCTTAGAATTGGCCTATTATTTTTTGTAATTATTTTTGTTCAAAATAATCTATTTTTAGGTAAATAGATAAAACTATCTATTTACCTACCATAAGATTGATATATAAAGTTTGTAAATCAAATTTGAATGATGTGTTCAGCTTTAATTGGTTTGCACACTGGACCATAAATGTTGAGTGTTAATGTTAATAAACCTTAAGAGGGCACTTTCCAACTCGAACAGCTTACTTATTCCATACTACGTAATTCCATGATAACTCATTAATTATAGGTCGTAGCAATACATAAAAAACGTGACATTTCTGGGACATAATATGAAGGTTTGCATCTCAACAAAAAACTGAAATTAATTTTATATCTAGTATAATTAATTTCTAAAATGTGCAGAATTTGTGATATTTTCGAGGGTTGAAATCTTGTAATTACTGACTAAAATCCTATTTTTCCATGGAAACATCCTACCTATAAAGTAAATTTGAAATTGGGATGTCAATAGCTACCATCTATAAAGGTTTTTCTAAAATATTGGTTTTGCTGGTGTATGTTTTATTATTTTCGCGAATTGAATAAGTGGCGCGAATGTGTCGCATTCTGTCTTCGGTTATTCGCATTATAGTAAGTTGAGACAACAAACACTCCCAAATACCTATTACTGAGTTCCCACGCTCGTACAGCGCCACCTTAAGTGTGTTAAACTGTTGCTGAAGTAAATAAATAAATAAACATGGGGCATTCTCGAGAGACGTGAACAAATTCACGCAGCAAAAGCAGCGCACTAGGATCCCCATGGTATTGATTGTGGTCAAAGGCGACATTTCTACCATAAATTGTTCTGTTTGCCCGTTTCACTACAAAAAAATAATAATTAAAAAATCAAATCCACTACTGCAGGTTAACAGTTAAAAAGTTTCCAATTAAAAGCAATTATGTATGTTATATTCTTAGAAGAGTAAACAAGCGGAAACACGCATCTACGCGAGCATTTTTCTTTTCACCCAATCGTAATTTTGTTATAATAAGCCTTATCCTCCTGGAAAAACGTCGCAATTTACAATGATGTAGTAGTATGTCATGTGAAAAATCGGTCAAGTGCCAACTCGGTTTGTTTGCGAAGGGTTCACTGACGGGCGATGACTACTTCAAACTTGCGATGCGTGTATTTTTCTGAGAAATTAACCTTTTGTGAAAAAATGTTTCCAATTTCGAATTTCCATCAACAGTGTTTTCAATTGGGACTATCGTTTTTTTGCTCACCAGTTGGCGCCACTGATGGCTAAGGTCCAGATGTATAGCTGTCAAAGGCGACTTCATAAGATCGGCGCCGAAACAAAGTCTTGAATCTTGAATCTCATTAATTATAAATAATATCTGGTTTATTAATTATAAATAACAATTATCATATCGAGTAGCTATGCCGCAATGCTGTGCTAAAACAGTGGCTTGTGGCGATTCGTAGAAATAACTATACTCTGACAAAACATTCTCGTGTTTGTAAAAAAAACATTTTAACCTCGAGGATTATGTGTTACCCAAAGAATCAAATACAGAAAATCGTAAGTAATAAGCTTTTTTATTCATCATTATTTGAGTAACGTTTACGTTGCTTTCGTATGTTGTAATATTCTGTTCACTGTAACATAGCTGTTCCTTCGGCAAACAAGCATACTTTCGGCAATCGGCAAAAAATAAGCGGCCTCTTTGAGGCCGCTTATTTTTGCGCTTTTTTTTTCTTAATTCCGCTTTCAAAGCGTTCACATTCATCGCCAAATAATCCATATTTGCGATAATTTCACGAAGGAGATCACTTTTCAAGAGGTAAAGAAATTATAATTTATGTCACGAAGCCCGCTAAAACCAGTGAAAATTGAATTTTTTTGGACCTCACGCGACACAAGCGCCTCTAGTGGCAAATTCACACGCGCCATTGAATTCTTTTCAAGATGGTTGATCGGCAACTTCCAAATTCAGATTTCTTTTATAAATTGGGGATAAGTGACTGCTAGTCCTGACAGGATTAAGATTCATATTAAGCGCCCAATTTTCTACCAAATATAGATTTGTCTAAAGTATTCAAAGACGTCAGAATAGGTCAAAAAGAGGTGACGATAGGAACTGGCAAAGAAACACAACAATTGTGTTGTTGTTGTGTTTTTTGCAACCATAACCAATTGGCATTTCATTATGTCCTTCTGTAAGAAGATTCCTCTCTGACGGATGTCCATTTAAAAACTGTGCTTAAAAAGTAGTATCAGTATCATTTCAGTATCTTCAGTATCATCTCTTCACAAGAATAACTACTGATGAACTTAAGTCATCCACCGAAGGTTCGAGTTTCAATAAACCTAAATAATAACATTTAATAACTATAGCCCTGTCAGTTCACACCGTGTTACGTTTTAAATGTAACTTTGACGAGACCATTGGATGAATGGTAAGGGTGCTTGCCTTAACGCTCTGTTCTAGGGTTTCCGGGTTCGATTCCCGGCAGGGTCAACTTTGAAAAATGAACTTTTTAGTCTCTGGTCTGGATCTGGAAAGTAGTGGCAGGGCATACTGCCTTTCGCAGTCATTTGGGCAGCCACCGTGAAATAACAGCACGTGTGGTGTTGTGTTTCGGTGAGTGAAGTAAGGGATGCCAGAGCCCATTTCCCTATCCCTTCCCAATCCCTTATCCTTAATCCTATTGTAGTCGGCAGCGCATTCGCAGCAGCTGTGCGCAGCAGCAGCAGCGTTGCTTGTGTTATAGGCGACGGTAGCCACCTACCATCAAATCGACCGTCAGCCTGTCTTCCACTTCCACTTGCGGAACACTAGGCGTGGGCGGGGGTTTCATCCCTTCGTGGTCGATGTACCTCGATACGCACGAAGCGTTTCAGTTCCACCTTCCTTGTTCGGACTGCTAAGGAGTGGAACTCATTGCCTGCGTCTGTGTTCCCACAGAACTACAACCTCGGGGTCTTCAAAACCAGGGTAAATGGGCATTTACTGGGTAAGCGTGGTCCACCTTCAGCCACATCTACGCCTCATATCAGGTGAGATAGTGGTCAAGCGCTACCCTGATCTAATAAAAAAAAAAAAAAAAAAAAGATCTTAACATTAAAAAAACTTCTCTTCCGTCTCTGAATCTAATAGTCATGAAATCGCGCTACAATCTAGAATATTTTTGTTCCGGATTCATGTAGCTAGTTTCCTATTGCTAGTATATAGCGCTCAGCCGTAGAATCTCAAATTTTTAGACTACCTCATTGCAGTTTTTGAACGAGTACAAAGGGGAAACTTTGATATTTGATGTGCTCCGGAGTAAATTCATCAGCGATATAGGTTACAAGGCGGGTGCATGTATGCAGAGAATCGGGTCGCTACTGAGGCTGTGGCCTCATCGATCGCAGGCTCGCGCAGCCGCGGACCTCCTCGACATTAGTACAGAGAATAGTATACACGACTGCGTGACCTACAACTACCTGTAGAGACGTTAATACAAAGCAAGCAATGTACATTACCGCAGATACATTAATCCAAGGAACGCGAGTCACGAAAGATGAGTTCCACGTTCAAGTAAGTTTGTTCAAGCATCACAAGGGAACTTCTAGTGTGTGAGGGCAATGTAGCCCAGTGTTTAAATTCTTGTCGCTTTAAGAGCACGTCATCCGATTAGCGTTGATTTCGCGGTTCGAGGAGTATTTACGGAGTTTCGTGTTCGAGTGTCATTTCAGGTTTCTCTGTAGATGTTAGCGGAACTCATTAACTTGTTAGCCTTGACTTATCAATATTGTCTACTCATTTAAAAATATATAAGTAAAGAATTTTTTTCTAAATGGATATTTATTTGTTTTTACTTTACCTTTTCTATGTAAGGCTTGATGTAATTTTTTTTTTAATGTTAAATTCGGCAGACAGGCTGACGGTCCACTTGATGGTAGGTGGCTACCGTGCCTATAACACAAGCAACGCCAAAGCTGCTGCAAGTGCGCTGCCGACTGCAGTAGGATTAAGGATAAGGGATTAGGAGTGGATAGGGAAATGAGCTCTGGCATCCCTTACTCACTCACCGAACACGTGCTGTTATTTCACGGTGGTATTCTGTAAGGTACTATTATTTAATATTACAAGCAATGGGGATAAGAGATGATGTAAGGGATTTTAGAATCCCTCACACTTCGAAAAATAACTGCGTACGTTCTACTATATCACGTGGTCTTCTGTAAGGTGGTGTAAGGCAATAGTTACTGCCAGCAAACTAGCGTCCTGTTCCAGAATGCAATGTTCCCTGCTAATACAAGTTTAGACCTCTTAAACTTTGCATTTTGAGAGACAAAATATTATGTTTAGTTTTTTATTTGAAATTTAATCACAGGAATTTATTTATTTAAATAAGAACACCGATAAAATATCATATACAAAATCAAAATACATATTAACGGTGTTGTTAAGGCAATCCAAAAATGATTCATAGGCGCAGAAATGTTTAATGTGTAAAATAATTTTCAATCTTAGGTTTCCCTCAAAGGGCGTTCGTTTTCGGATACGGAAGTATCATAAAATTAATGGCAGTTGGCCAATAATAGGGAGGAAATGAGCGGAGGAAAATACGTTGTAAGGGCTATAATTTATCTGTGAGGAACGTATGTTTTAACTGTTAACTTAAACGGGAGGGTGAGGCTTAACAGCAATATCAGGCTTTGATTTTAATAATCACTAATAATCTCATTTAATATTTGACAAAATTGAAACAAATTAACTTCCTTCTCGTTGTGTTTGCGCCTACTTCTGTCGGAATAAATGCATATGTTTAACATTCGTAGAGCCCAAAATAAAAAAACATACAACTCTGCTACCAGATTTTTTAGGCCAAATCAACCATTAAATATGAATACTAAACTTAGCTACAATTCTAACTTTGAGGGTTCTCGTTGGTATCTGAAAGAGGTAGCTGCAAGAGAAGAAGTAATACGCGCCACTGCTCGTTGGCCTCTCAGACGATTCAAAAGGTATTTAGTGCTAATATTGTCTCAAAAAATCTCAAACGGTCGCCATTCGTGGTTCCATCGGCCGATCCACGGGCTGAGCCATAAATAATTCCTATTTGCATTAGCTCGCGACACAGATCCAAACTACATCCAGTAGACAGTTACAGAAGTCGCAAAAAATCGACAATTAAAATTTTTGCCGATAAATTCGCGTTCAAATCAATTTCGCCAATATGGTTTTTGTTTTCAACTGGCAATAGACAACTTCATAAGTCAACAATTGCGTTGATATCTATGTTCGCCATTCAGTGACATAAAATTTATCGACGGCTAAAAACCGAACACGTAGGTTTAAAATACTATATTTTTTCAACGTTTCTAGACAGAAATTATCTTTTTATGCATGTCATATAGCCTGCTTACAATATAGCCTTCTGTTAACAATCAGCAAAGAGGCACAGAAGCAATTTTTCATTGCTTCTGTATGTAGATTATAATAAGGAATTATACTCGTCCAAGCAATGTCCATTCATCCGAACAGAAGAAATCCACCCTATATACCAGCTAGTTTATTATATGGTTCAGTATATTATGAGGCGGCACCATATGGTTCAAATTGGCTTATATACGATTACACACTTCGTTCATATTAATCGGTTTCCTATTGGTTTTCGGGCACAAAAACGTAATCTGAGGCAACTTTCGATTATTGCGAGCTATCGAGATCGATTAACCCTTAAGCTTGAGTAGTAAGCAAGTCAATCTGCTGGAATGTTGATGGGATGTTAACGAGAAACCCTGACCTCTCACTTATTTGGAGTAATGACAACATATATTTAAACTGGAAAGCCTTATTTTGTATTTTTATGATTTATTTTATGCCACCGAGAAAGCTTAACAATACGCCCATATTTCTGCCATATCGCAAAATGTTTACCGACAAGGAAAACCAATGGCAAGTAACATTGGTTATGAAAAAAATACTAATAAATATTATTTATTAGTACCTATAATAATAATTCGACACAAAACATTCCAACAGAGCAACAAATATTAAAATTTAATATACGACTAGTAAAATTTAGTTTTTTATAATGTTACGATATGTCTTTTTTTATGTTAAGGTCGACAGATAGGCTGACGGTCCACTTGATGGTAGGTGGCTACCGTAGCCTATAACACAAGCAACGCTACAGCTGCTGCAAGTGCGCTGCCGACTGCAGTAGGATTAAGGATAAGGGATTAGGTGTTGATAAGGAAATGGGCTCTGGCATCCCTTACTCACTCACCGAAACACAACAGCACACGTGCTGTTATTTCACGGTGGTCTTCTGTAAGGGGGTGGTCACTGCCGCCAGACGGGCTGCCTAAAATGACTGCGAAAACGCAGTGTGCCGTGCCACTACTTTCCAATTCCAGACCAGAGCCAAATTTGAAAAGTTGATTTTTCAAAGTTGACCCTGCCGAGAATCGAACCCGGGAACCCTAGAACAGAGCGTTAAGGCAAGCACCCTAACCACTCATCCAACGTGCTCTATGTCTATGTGGCATATGCTATTCTGCGGCTTCGTCCACTTGAATTTCCGTTTGTGACAAACAAAGTTAGGGGTTCAAAGATTTAACATAAGTGTGACAAGGTATTTTCATATTTCCCGAATGCATAAGACTTAGGAAGGGGATTACCAGTGATCAACTTAAAATGAATGGCCAATTGCATAGGATATATATCAATGAACATTTAACTCTTAAAAATAAAAAATTATTTCGAGATGCACGAGAAGTGGCAAAAAGCAATGGGCATAGATTTGTTTGGGTCAAAAGTGGCACGATTTTGGTACGTAAAAATGAAACTTCTCCAGTTTTTGCAGTTAAGTGCACTAAAGACTTGGTTAAAATTAAAACAAATACAACTAAATCGTAAGAAACGGTATCTCCGTCAATATGCACTTAAAAATACTGTTTTCTTAGTGTTATATACTTTATGTCTATTCTTGTATTTTTATAGCTCTATGGATTTACACTTGTATTCTGTTGTTATTGTTAGTCACTTAAATGAAACAACTACCCTACAATCTATTAATAAGTTTATCATATTTAAATACACATGCATTTGTCTTTGTTTGATAAATACTCTCTTTTTCTATTTGCTTGTAAATATAAATTTCCTAATAAGATTATTTTATTGTATGGGCATCGCAACCACGAGCAATTTAATTATATGTAATATTTTTTGTCAACCTGAGGGCGTGGCTGTTTGTGATCTTGTGAGTAGTTATAAAGAATTTAACATCGTATATTGTACTAGTTTTCTTACTTTTCGTATATTGTCGTTGCACTTACATTATTATTATAATTCTCAAATTCTTATAGTAATATTTATTTACTTTCCGTGGTACAATGGAGGATAAAAAACTGTCAATATATTATCAAAATTGTCGGGGTATTCGAACTAAATTAAATACTATATATATGAATATTTTGTCGGAATGTTACGATATTATTCTATTAACTGAGACTTGGTTGGTACCTATTATTTCCAGTGATGAATTTATAGACTCGCGGTATGTAGTATTTCGATGCGACCGGGATCGTGTCGCCTGCGGCAAGCGTGATGGGGGCGGCACGCTGATAGCGGTGCGTCGTGAATTACAAGCTACTCGCATATCACTTATCTCATCATCAAATATATCATCACTGCCCAGTGTTATAGACTATGTCATGATACAGTTTCCGTCCGACATATTAAATAAATACCATAACATTATAGCTGTTTACATACCCCCAAATCAACATTCAAAGGTCTATGAGACCTTTTTCGATACTATTATTCATTCTCTTTTAAATAGTGATGTAGATAAGTTCTGTTTGGTGGGGGACTTTAATTTACCGAGCCTCGATTGGATTAGTGCTGCTACTACTGGTACGGGTACTGAACCAATTCTCACCAGCAACAGTACTTTTGTAGAAAATTACTTAATTAACATGTTATCTTTAGTTAATGGTGTTCAATATAATCTTATAGTTAATTGTCATAAACGCATACTTGATTTGTTTATATCCAATTCTGATTACTGCACTGTTAATAGTCCGTCATTCGGCTTGGTACAATCAGACAATAATCATCCGCCCATTTTAGCTTTGGTAAATTTTACTGTTTCTTGCAAAACTATGCAACGTAATAATATTCCAAGATATAGGTTCATTGAAGGCAACTATAAGGTCATTAACGAAGAGCTAGGCCATATCAACTGGCAAACACTCTTGAAGGATCTATCCGCAGTTCAGGGTGTTGATATCTTTTATGAAAATATTTATGAAATCATTAAGACATACATACCTGCTCGGTGTGCTAAAAGTTCTGATTATCCAGTCTGGTTTCCCCGTCCATTAATACACATACATAAAAATAAAAAACGTGCGTGGGATAAATGGAAAAAGTTTGGCAACTTAAGCAATTATGAAGAGTTTTCTCTTTACCGACGTAGGTTCAAAAGACTTAGTAAAATCTACTATAATCAGTACATTGATGGTATAGAGACCTCCTTGAAGAAAGATTTTAAAGTGTTTTGGTCTTATTTGAATAGTCGCAAAGACAAGGCTGGTATACCTAATTCTATGATTTATGGCCATCATAAGTCGGATAATGTTGAAGAGATCTGTAACATGTTCTCCGATTACTTTTGTTCTGTTTATGAACCTGCCAGTGTTTCCTGTGATGATAAGGATATTTATGAATTGGATAGTGTTGGCAGCGAAATTTTATCAGATATTGAGCTGGATGCTAATAGTGTACACTTAGCACTAAGGTCCTTAGATGTGGGGAAAGGGGCAGGGCCTGACGGTATTCCACCTCTTTTCCTCAAGAGTACTTCTGCTGTTATTTCCGAACCAATTGCAATTCTTTTTAATAAATGTTTAAAAGAAGGTGTTCTTCCACATATATGGAAGACTGCTAATATAACACCCGTTCATAAATGTGGTAGCAGGAACAATATTGAAAACTACAGGCCTATCTCTTTACTGTCTACTCTGTCGAAGGTTCTTGAAAGACTAGTCCACAATAAAGTTTATCCAATGCTGCATCGCCTTATTATACCAGAACAACATGGGTTTGTAAAAAAACGTTCAACGTTAAGTAATTTAGTAGTATTTACCAATTTTTTATTTGAAAATTTGGATAATAGAATACAAGTTGACGTGGTATATACAGATTTTTGTAAGGCCTTCGATAAAGTGGACCATAAGTTATTACTTAAGAAAATTGAATTTAATGGGATTAAGGGAAATTTGTTAAGATGGTTCTCGGCCTATGTTTTGAACAGAATGCAGAGAGTGGTGGTGCATGGTTACACGTCGGATACTATTACTGTTAGTTCTGGTGTGGCACAAGGCTCTATTTTAGGGCCTTTATTATTTATTATATATATCAATGATATTGCTAATTGTTTTAAGCATTGCCGTTTCTTGCTATATGCTGATGACTTAAAGGTCTATAAGGAGATAACAGCCATGGATGATTGTACTAAGTTACAAAATGATCTTGATCGTTTGAGTAGATACTGTACTGATAATAAATTGTTTTTAAGCTTACCCAAATGTAAATCAATAACTTTTACTAGGAAAATAAATACGATTGACTACTGGTATAATTTGTGTCATACTCAATTGGAAAAGGTGCCGGTTATAAGAGACCTGGGGGTTTTTCTCGATTCTAAACTAATCTTGAATCAACATATTCAGCATATCTGTAACAGGGCTTTTCAGTTCTATGGTCTAGTGATAAGAACTTGTTCAAATTTCAAATGTCCTGCAACTTACTTGTACCTGTATAAGACTCTGGTTCGATCACAACTTGAATATGCCTCGATAGTTTGGAATCCCTTCTATGATAAATACTGCCAACAGTTAGAATTAGTGCAGCGTAAATTCCTTAAAACACTTAATTATAAGTGCTTCCGCTCAAGGTTGCCGTATGTTGATGCATTAAATAAGTTTTCACTACCTAGTTTAGAACAGCGACGATTGCTTCTGGATGCTATGTTCTTATATAATGTTTGCCACAACCGCTATGACTGTAACTACTTAGTAAATAACATTGTATATCGCTTACCAAGCAGTTCGCAGCGTATACGAGATTGTTATACGCATAAACTATTTATGCCGAAACACTGCAAAACTATCGCTGGTGAACGTGCGCCTTTGTATCGTGTTATGAATGCATATAATAGTTTCTTTACACAAATTGACCTGTTTGCAACTGGTCCACAAAAATATAGAAAAGAGATAATCAAATCAATGCATTAGCTTAATGAGTTTTTATTGTTCTTTTATTGTTCTTTTTTTTATTGATTTTTCTCTCTTGGTTTTTTTTTTTTTTAATTTTTTTATTGGTGTGTCCTCTCTGTATAAAATTGATTTACTACTTTGTGGAAAATGTTGTTGATTGCACTATTATTTAAGTTTATGTTTTGTTTTTTTTTTTTTTTTCTTTCTTTAGTCTAATATACATGGTGTAATTGTTTGTTTTCCCTAATAAAATAAAATAAAATAAAAATAAGCTTACTAGTAAGTAACTACGTGTCATGGGTATATTCTTTTATGTAAAGCTCAGCAGCAGGCTGGTGACCCATTTTGAGGCAGGCGGGTACCGTCGCATATAAGCAATGCCATAAAGGTGCGCTGTCATTGAAATCGACAGGCGAGTGAGCTTTGGTACCCCTTACTCAATCACCGAAATACAATAGCATATTGCTGTTATTTTTAATGGCTGTAAGGAGTGGTCATTGCTACCAACCACTAAGATAATTAATTCTACTCTAACTACTCGAAAATATATTTTAGGTAGTTTATTACTGTTTCGTAGCGAATCAAAGTATACACACGAGTTAGTCGCTGTTCGTTCTTGTTTCTTCTATGTTTGTGTTTTCTACAATCCCCATTTCGGATTTCATTGAGAATGCTGTGTGTAACCTCGTTTCTGAATGCGACCACAATACCGAAACTTTAATTAAGTTGTCGGTACGACTTCGCGGGAATTATTTTAAATTATTTACCGGATCTAGTGCTTGAAAATCAATTAAAGAGTTGTAAAATAAAACTTGTGAGTGTAATAGGGTGCCCTATTTCTAAGATTTTTTTATTATTTTTGAACTAAGCAATTTATATGTAGCTATTTTTTTATCTTGAATTGAAATATTTTGAATATAATATATTGTTATGTAAGCGTATTGCAAATATGTATATTGTAAAACCCAATTCTGGACACATACAAATATTGTATGTGAACAGCAAGACTTCGCATATTTTCATATAAATAAACAACTTATAAAAATACATTAACTTAAATTAAAATGTGTAATCGATTATTTTTATCTTCTATGATATATATATAGGTCGTAAACTATTTTTCACCCTTCTCCTCCCCCTCCCTTTTTTTTCCCGCGATTTTATCATTTTTGTATGACCATTAGCTAAATTGACGTGAAGTGTCGCGTCGCTTTGATATAATTATATTTTGAAAATAAAATTGGACCGGACAACGTCTGCTGGGTTGGCTAGTAATTTACATGTCTTTGAAGGTGGAATCAACCATACAAGTTCACAAAATTTCATTGAAATCAGTTTGGGCGGTTCAGTGGATTAGCGTGAACGAACATCGTAAAATGTTATTTTTACGTATTATAAATCATATTATATTATTATATCATATTATAGATTATCATATTATAGATATAGCTTTGCATTTATGTCATATTATGTCTTGCAGTACGGGGCAACCAAAGTAAATGTGTTCTAGAATGATATCAAAGAAATTTAATAAGAGCTTATTTTGGTCAATTCCCCATGATTTGTAGCAGCGTTACTGCCAAAGCGTTCGCAGTATTTAGCAAAAGCGCAAAAGGATACATTTCCCTCGCAAACCGCCGTCTCACTGAATATCTTTCCACGCCATAAACTCTTGTAGCGCCACACAAATTAAATTACCTGCGCTTGTCTCACGTAATTGTGACGTCATACAAACACCATGGCCATAAACTCGGCGAATTGCGGACCACTTCGGGTTCCGAATGGTTACATTTGGGGAATTTGTGCAATTGTATGGAACAATGAAAGATAAATCATAATAATCTACTTTAGTTATCAAGCAACTAGCTTTTTCTGTTAGGTAAAAATACCAAAGAATCTCTTTATTTCCCAGATGTACATATGGGTTCGTTTTTTTATTACCATTCACATGTTTTTTTTTATTACAAGAGTTTTAATATTATAAAATAAATATTATAGGAATAATATTTTTTTTAAATTAGGTAGGTGTTGATTTTAGTCACATCCCTATTTCAGGGCGAGTGGTATCGTTTTATACACACCATACCACTAGTGGTACACGGCCGGTGGTACGGTGGGTACACGACATTTTTTATAGTTACTTAGCTGTCATTTGGTCAAAGATAAAGTGACTTTCCATAATCCATACTATATTTTATACAAGTATAAATCTTATCAACATTAAAAATTAACCAATTACTGTTCTACTTGTTGTATTTTCAAAATATTTTTATATAGAAGAAAATGTAGTACCAGGTCACACTGCGCCTCACAGCCGGATATTGGCCTGGCGGCGGTAACCAGTCCCTTACAGAAGAAGACCATGAAATAAGATCATGTGCTGTATCGACCTTTAAACATGAATGACTTATAAAAGTTAACAGAGTCTACTAATCGGAAAAGATATTAGGTCGGGGAAAAAGTCTTTTCGCATAACGTATGTATAAACTTGTAATAAAATCTCTTTGACTGTACTATTTGTATATGGTGCAAAAGAAGATGGTGGATGGTGACTATTCATCGGAATAGAACGAGGTAAATATGCTATTAGTTATCACATGACACTAAGAAGTCATATTGCGGTACTACGTTTCCATCAAAAGAAAACTATTTTAATATATAAAAATATATGATATCAACCTTTGGATAATAAAGGTAAAATATAACTATTTAAATAAAATAAAGGTTATATATAATAATATATTATATAGTAATATGTAATAGCGACTGGAACCATTCTGTTTTATTAATAAAGAAAGGCATAGTAATTCATCGGGCCGATACAAATCGCAATTTCGTCAGTAGCTGTAGAAGAACTCTGGAACTCGAAAACAACTTATTGGTTTTGCGCAAAGTTATGTTTTGTGCTGCATTCAGTAGCGTTTAGTTTCTTGAAAGCTATTTTTTTTTTGTATTTTAACTTTTCTGCTAGTTTACAGAGGCTACAAGACGTTTTGGGACTTAAATCACTTAATTATATTTTTTTTATAATGTTTTTTTGGAGAATTTTTGTGAATATTTATTATCGGATTTCAAATATAATTATTCATATAACCTTCAGCAACATAATGTATGACACATAAATTTTAATAATGTGGGAATGTTGTGGTGCTTTTTACATATTTTATGCTAAATAGACTAAATATAATATGAAAAATATTTATTTCATATACTTCAGGCTGTAATTAATAAAACCCAACAAAAAAAAAAATAAGAAGTTTCAGTCATTATCTCAATATTATCAATTATTAGGTAATACAGGAATTGAAGCACAGAAATTAATTGAATTCAATGAAACATAATATATATATATACACACACACAAACACACCCACACCTATGCAAAGGTTTTTGAAATGAAACTCGTACAGTAATGTACAGTAATGTAAGCAGTATGAATGAGTATGAAACAAGTCTGGACAGTACGTGTTGAGTGTTGCAGTTTTGGTTTTGAGTTTAGCATTCTATATTTGAAAATGCTATGAAAAGAAACAGAATCTATTTATCGGAAAGTAGTTACGCATACGCATATAAAGCTTTGCAACACAATAATGATTTAAAAGGTGTTCGGGACAGCCTACAGTTTGTGTAAACATTAGTGATTGTGCAGTGTTCATACGTACAGTGTTCGCATAGAAATGGGCCAACGTAGTGAAATGTTGGCCCATATATACGTATGAACAAACAAAGACAACAATAGAAAGTGATAGGGACAGAAAATACTGTAAATACTGTTATTGCACAACATTTAATATTATTTCATAATATTGCACAACTTGCGCAATCGTGTCAACACCCATTTGTTATTGGCGCATTTGTCTCGGCGCAGGGCACGATTGTCGCTAGTTGGATGTAAATAATTGTATTATAAATCGACCATTTTTCTGAATAAATTGTCTTCGCTTCACCGCATTGACCTATGTGACTAGTACGGACTTTGTCTTGGAACCTCACAAGCGCACACCTCACACCTCATAGCGCGGTACACAGCCGTACCGTAAACCCAATGTACGGGAGCTTACAGGCCCGTACAAAAGGTGTTATATGATCATTCAGGTAATGTAATGGTAATACCCATTCTTAAATGAACATTTTATGTGTTTTACGATGAACAATGAAATATGGTTTTCGTTCGTAAAGAGAAGGAAATCTGCTAGGAGAAAATATGTATACATTTATCTAGGGTATATATTTAAATTCAATTTGAATCATGCGTGTAAATTATTTTTTTCTGAGAACTTGCCATTTTTTTAATCCTTAACAATATTTTAAAGTCATACGAGGTAACTAAACTTCTATTTTCCTTTATATATTTTTAAAGTGATACTAATTTAATATTTAAAAAAAAGGTATACTCTTCTGGCTTTTTAAGTGAATAAGAAGATGTAAACGAGCCTTAGCTGCTGAGCAACTGAACAAAACTTGTTGAAATATTACGGGCTCGCGCTGGAATTCCTTGAAGAGGGCGAACACAAAATTAAATTTACAAATGGAGTTTCGAGTCTCAAAGCCGGCTGAAAAACAGTTGCTTGATCTTTGAAATAAAAACCCTTGAATTTTGATAATAACATGATCTAATAGCTATTTGATACTTTATTAGCTTTGTAATGAAACTTTTCTTAATTGATAATTTTAAGCGAACATTTGCTATTAAAGTCAGATTGATGTTAAGAATTACTTATCATTGATCAAAAGTAGTTATTTTTAGTGTAAACTGGATTATTGTGTTTGACGTGTTTCAATAACACAGACGAAGCAAATTTAGTCCAACGCATAAAATGGAAGAAGAAATCAAAGCGATTTAAAGTACGAGTGGGTGATTACCCAGTAAATAGGTGGTCACTTGGGAGTGTATTACTCTATTATTATTATCATATTGTTACGAATAATTATGGAACGTTCTGAAAAAAGCGTTCGCGCCGGCCGAAAGTCTCAAACGTCCCACCTTATCGATGGTAGCCACACCTCTTCCTGACTAGTATCAAAGGAAATTAGTCCTTATGTTTACAACATAGAGTTACATTTCAACAGAAATAGCATTCCCGAACTTTCAATGGCTTTTTACGATCTTGTTTAGATTGTCTGCAAAATTCGAAATACATCGAGGCGTTGACGCCAAGTATAAATAAGAGAGCAGGCGGGCGAGATAAGTGAGTGGTGCGACAACCAGCGATGCGAAAGCTACTCTTCTGAGCTTCTGCAAAGTTATCTGCGACAGTGAACCGGCGACACATTAAGGGAATCATTGACGATTTTTCGCAAGGTTGACGGTTTCATCTGATAAGTTTAGTGATTTTGGAAGTCATCTTTGTTTGTGAAAATAAATCGATCGTTTCGCCGTTACACGGCATTTTAACTCACCCCGCACGTAACAATATATTTGTATTATAAGCTTTGACAAAGAGGTTAACAGAAGAATCCGGCTGGGTTGGACTGTATTCAGGAAGCTACGTCATTTATTTTCGTCACCACAGCCGCGATGTCTCAAGAACAAGTTATATAAAATCGGTCCATCCTACTAGTGATGACGTATGATGCAGAAACTTGGCCTCTCACGACGGGACTGATCCACACGTTTAACATCGCTATGGAGCGAATTTTACTCAAAGTTTCTTTGGTGGCCAGGATCAGAAATTCTAAAATTCGTCAAAGAACCAAGGTTGTCGACATAGCCAAGAGAATTAGCATATTGAAGTAGCAATGGACCGGTCACATCTGTCGCAAAGTGGATAACCGATGGGGTATAAGAGTTCTCGAATGGAGGCCACGAATTGGAAAGAGCAGCGCTCCGCAGCCAGGTGGACCTGAAAGGCATCGCGGGAAGTGGCTGGATGCGAAGAACAGAAGACCTTGCGTGGTGGCGAGCCTTGGTAGAAAACTACATCCCAGCAGTGGAGAGATACAGGCTGATGACGATGTTTTTTTTTTATTTTTTATTTTAAGATCGGCAGATAGGCTAACGGTCCACTTGATAGTAGGTAGCTACCGTCGCCTATAACACAAGCAACGCCAAAGCTGCTGCAAGTGCGCTGCCGACTATAGTAGGATTAAGGATAAGGGACTAGGAGTGGATAGGCAAATAGGCTCTGGCATCACTTACTCACTCACCGAAACAGAACAGCACACGTGCTGTTATTTCACGGTGGTCTTCTGTGAGGGGGTGATTACTGCCGCTAGACGGGCTGCCCAAATGACTGCGAAAACGCAGTGTGCCCTGCCACTACTTTCCAAATCCAGACAAGAGTCAAATTTGAAAAAAATAATTTTCAAAGTTGACCCTGCGGGGAATTGAACCCGGATGCTAGTGTAGTATAGTAATGATAATACTCTATTAGTATTATCATTACTATACTACTACTACGATACTAGTAAAAGTAATTTAGATTAGAGCGTCAAATTTTGATGTAATTGCGTACATTTTGCATATTAATCATAAACTTGGCCTGGTTTCACCAAGCGTCCTGAATACCACCTTTCACATGAGTGCTTTCGGTTTTAGAGGTTCGATGCATTATAAATAACCTTCAGACCCTGGGTTCTGAATTCTTAATATATACTACTCAAAACAAAATAAGGGCCACTAGTTTATTTAAATTTAAGTGCACTTTAGTAAACTGAAAGTAACTGATAAGTAGCATTATATTGATATTACGAACTCTTTGGTGTTTGATCTCTTTTATGCTTCCTAATTTGAAAAATATTGGCCATCGTTTTAAGAAAAAAAATAATTGGAAATTATTCTTATTTTTTTCTTCGATTGTCTTCTTAACTTGTTTCGGTTATTTTAAGAAAAAAGTTTTACTTTTTCAATTTTAATTGATTCATTTATCATCTCGCGTTAATCATGCCACCAGTACGAAGGCACATGGATACAATTACAGCAACCAGAGCCATAACTATGATTCAAGAAGGACGTTCTCAGCGTTACGTGGGTTTGCAGTTGGGTTTTTCTCGAAGAGCTGTCAAAAATGTATGGAATCGCTTTCAAGAGACCGGCAGTGTTGCCAGGAGATCCGGTTCAGGTACAGTTCGTGTAACAACGGCGCACGAGGATCGGTACGTCCAACTAAGTGCTCGTCGTGATCGTACAGTAACGGCCCGTAAGTTACAACACCACCTACGGCTGACAACGGGTACCCGTGTCAGTGATCAAACTATACCTAATCGATTGCACGAAGACCAGCAAATGTCAAGAAGTCGAGTTGTTCGAATTCCTCTGACTAGGGTTCAACGTGCAAACCGTTTAAGATTCTGCCGTCAGTATTTGAACTGGGGGATTAATCAGTGGGGCAAGGTGCTTTTTACAGACGAGTGCAAAGTAATTTTTTTTAATGATGATCGGCGTGTTAGGGTGCGGAGACGACGCGGGGAGCGTTTTTCGGAGTCCTGCATCCACGAAGTTGACCGTTTCGGTGGTCCCAACGTAATGCTTTGGGGTGGGATTAGTTTACACGGTAAAACCGAGCTCACCATTTTAAATGCGGATACCGTAACTGCAGAACGTTACATCGAAGACGTCATCAGGCCTCAAGTGATCCCATTTGCACAGCGAGTGGGGCCTGGATTCATCCTGATGTAAGACAATGCCCGTGCACACACAACTCGATCGACCCAAACTGTCCTAGAAGGGTCTCATATTGAGGTATTACCATGGCCAGCTAACAGTCCGGATTTAAATCCAATCGAGCAATTGTGGGACCAATTGAAACGAAGGGTTAGAGAGAATGAGCAAGGGGTCTACAACCAACAGCAGCTGATTGACGCTTTAAAACGTGTCTGGGAGGAGATTCCAGATGAAAACGTGAGGAATTTGATCCAGAGTATGCATACGAGGCTTCAAGAGTGTATTGTTAAGAGAGGAGGACATACTCGTTACTAAAAAGACGAAACAAAAGTGACAAGAACAGTATTTTGTCTTTTTCCGGTGATTTCTTTTGTTCATGTTTTTCATTCAAAATGGCCAATTTCATTATGAACTTTAAAAAAACAGTTCATGATCATTATTTTAAACAATTGTTAGCCTATATTATAACCAATAACATTATTTTGTAGTTACATAAGCTAAACAATTTAATGTCTTTATTGTTTTCATGGTACAGCAAAAAATCTTAGTGGCCCTTATTTTGTTTTGAGTAGTATATATAAAAATGAATCCCTATTTCCCTTGGTCACGGCATCACGCGTGAACGGGTAAACCGATTTTAATTCGGTTTTCACTAATGGAAAGAGGGATAAACGGGGAATCTTCATATATATAAAAATTGCACGCCGGGCGAAGCCGGGGGCGGGTCGCTAGTTCTTAATAATATGTAGATACATACAATTTTATTTGTTGTTTAGTAAAAATTATCTATGTCCACACAATAACAATATAAATAATATGTTTTAGATGGATTATTATCATGCTGATAAAGACGCTGGCTGCATGGAGAGCGGCGTGAGCGAACAACACGCGTCACTAAGTAAAGTTGTAGCAAAATGCGTCATTCGCAACATCGTCAAACCGTGGGTGGTGAAACAACGCTTTCGACCTTAGAATATGTCAAAGGTTATATAAAAAATAAGGTTATCAACAGTCTCTATAGAGCTTAGATCACGTGATTATTCTATTTAGAATGTATTTTAGGTTCTATGTATTGACGTTTGGTGGAATAAAAAACCAATGAAATATGGAACGTTTATTTCGATTTATTAGACTGCATCGATGTTATGAAAAAGTGGACACAAACTGGCCCAGAGAAAAGAATATCTGGCAATTGATTGACAAGGATAGAACCTTTTATTCGGCGTATAACTTTTTGAAATTGAACAACTAAGGGTGTTAGGTGTGTGTGTGTTACGAAACGTTATGAAGAAGAGATTGCCCTTTGAGCACTTGTTATAAAGGAAAACCAAAGCCAATAGAACAGGGAAAAGTAACGTATCAACATTGTACTAACAAAATTGAACAATTAAAACAATTTGTAACACGAATGTACAATATTTAATTCATTAATTTATTTGTCGGTTAAAGTAAAACTACTAAAGTTATAAACAATGTTTTATGCTGTTGATGTCGACAATATCTAACGTATCCTTTATTAAATCACTGATTTAAAGCAGTAGCATCTTGGCAAGTTAAAAATTTAAAAAGGCATGTTTTTTTAACATTTTCTCCAGAAAATTAAGTACCTATTAATGAGTTTTACATAACAGATATTTACATTTTAATTACACATGGTTAAATATTAGTGCATTCAAAGAGTTAGGTAGGTACTAACCAATAAATATTTTATTTAAAACTAACTGTTGCAAGCGACTTCGTCCGCGTCTCTTTTTAAAATATTACTCGCTGATAACGTAGCTTTCTATGGGTGAAACAATTTTTAAAATCGGTCAAGACAGTAGTTTTTGAGTTTATTCATTATAAACATACAAAAATACGTACCTACATACAAATCTTTTCCCTTTATAATATTAAGTATATACATAGATTAGTATAAAAGTATAGAATAGATAATGTAGACAAGACAAGAATAACCATATGGCTGTTAGACCAATGTTTTTTATAATATTAGGAAATAATTCGACAAGTAATTATATTTGTTTTGATTAATAATTCGTTAATAAATTTTCATACTTATATTGTTTTCATTTATTATATAAATTAAGTATTGTATATTAAATTATGATTTGATAATGATGGTTACACAAACCAACAAAAATTCGTCAGAGCGATAAAAATGTCAAGCGTTATTTCATTTTTCAAAACAATTACTATCGTAAATGAATATTCACGCTTGAGTTCGGTTTGTATACTGCCAATGCAACTAAATTTAAATTTAAAATAATCAATCTAGTCTTAAATATTAGTTACTTACCAAAGATTACTACCAAACTTAATTACTGGAACAAAAATATACTGACAATGTTAATTATTAATTGACCGAACCAATTTTATCAGGTAATACCAATGCAATTTTCAAAGACATTTACGACGACACATTTTGTTCAGGATAATTTTTTATTGCATGAAATGAGGTTACGCTTAAATTCTGTTATTAATTATTTTTTTAATAAAAATTATTGCTATTCTCAGCAATAATTTTTTAAAATAATTAATTAGTCAATAACCCAATCAGTATATCGCCAAATACTATTTATGGAATTTATTCACACACTTCCTTCGCCTTTTTATTGTCGATTGTCAGCGAAAAAATTCTAGGTTCCAAATTCAAGGATATAGTTAGTCTATGACTAAGTTGCGCGATTGATAAATGTTTAAATAACAAAGTATGTACAAGTACATCAATATAAATAAGTATGTAGTGCTAGAAAAAAAAATTTTTTCTCTCTATATTTTACACTTTAAATATTATATATTTCATACATTATTTGAAATAATATATGAGTTAATTCAGAAAGATTAACTTAATACAGACTTATAAACTTTTTCACCGGTTATTGATTCGGCACTTTCGTCTCGAAACTCGCCACTGGCACCATTTCATTAGTGAATGCTTCAGAGACTCAATATTATGTGGGGTCTAGAGGTCATAAATCATAATCGAACGGATGAAGATCGCGACTAGATGATGGACGACCAACTTCAGTTGTGATGAAGTCAAAATTTGGTTTTTATGTAAGACTAGCCGAGCCCGCAACTTCTTACGTGGTATACGGTATAACTTTTTTGTTTGTAAACGATTGGAATGAAACAAACGGGAAGCTTGCTACAATACATCAGTGAAAACCGCATTCAAATCGGTTAAGTCAATATAGAGTTTAGCGTGCACAAACGCACGCTAATCTCTATATTGACTAGGAAATTTTAATGAAGATAGAGACTATTTGACGGACAATGTTTAATACGTTATTTGAAAATATGAAACAAATTGTTACTAGAGTAACTGTAAATATTTTTTTAAACCAAATTAACTAAGACAGTATTTAAAAATATGTATAATTTTCATAAGAAATCATTATTAAAATAATTAATTTTTTTTGTTTGACCACGTGATTAAAAACGCACGCGAGTTGCGTCATTTGCTTTATTTACAGTCGATGCGTGGTATTAGTACGTATTACGTATTACGATTTGACAGCTAAATATTTGTTTGCAAGCAAGTGACGTACGGTACGAGTATTGATATCACGTGACTTAGCGTTTTGGCGGTCTTATTTATAATTTAAACTTTGATTGTAATCTTCATAGAAAATAAAGCAATTCACAAAGAATAAATCAAATTTTATGTGTATTATGTTATAGTTAACAATTTGAGATATTTTCCTAAAATCTGTAAAATACCCTATTCTGATGAAGTCAGAATTGGTGTAAGGTAGGAGCATTCAGAGTGGGCAAAGAGCGTGTTAGTACGTGAGTCGCATGCTTTGCTCTCTATTATGTGATTGAGTTCTGGATACGGTGCTCTGTTTCATGGCCCGTTTGCCGATTCGAGAGCAGTTTTACTGCTGCACGAGGAATGACTGCGCAACTCTTCCACCTAATCTTTATGTGCTAATAAAAAGAAACAATAAACTTGTACACGGCTGCATGAATTGAGTGAGCAATCTTTTTGATATAATAAATTTAGTGATAGAAAAAAAAATTGCGTGCGCGGCGCCCCCAGACCCCGGCGCCCTGGAGCAACTGCTCCCACCCGCTCCCAGACGCTACGCCCCTGTTCTGGCCACGAATATTGACATGATTTTGTTGTGCTTCGCCGGCGTTGAAAAAATAAAATAATAATAACGCCTGACTAAATATATGAGCAATGTAACGTAGGCTAACATCTTCATTACAGTTATAACTTTGTCAGGCGTTGGATGATCCCTTAGGAACAGTACATTTTTTTCTGGGTGAAAGGTACCCTATGTCCTTTCTGCATCCCTAACAAGGTGTATGCAAAATTTCATGATGATCGGTTCAGCGGTTTAGGCATGAAAAGATAACAAACAGATAGACAAAGTTACTTTCACTTTATAATATTATAAGTACTAAATGGTGCTGCGGCTTCGCCCGCGTTGAAAAATAAAAAAATAACGCCTGATGAAAGATATATAGTATATAGTACATTTGTAATATAGTAGGTATATTAAAAAAAATTAATAATAGGATTATTAAAGTTTTTTTTTTCATTTTTTTTTTTCCTTTTTCATTTTACGTAGTATATACAGGGATGTAACAGAGTTATATATTATATGTAAATCTATTAATATATATACCTACATCTGAAAACACACTTGAAATTGAAATAATATTTTAATGTAAATGTACGTTTCTATTTTTTTTAATGTTACGATCAGCAGACAGGCTGACGGTCTGCTGATCGTTTGATGGTAGGTGGCTACCGTCGCCTATAACCCAACACCGAAACCGAACTTTCTATAAAGAATTTTTCAGTTTATGCATTACAAACAAAAGTACATACAAAAATACAAACATACAAAAATTAAATTTTTCTTATTTATAATATTAGCGCAGATAATCATAATTATTATGTAATTATGATAAATCACATAAATTTAACGTGGAAATCGACATAATGTGTTCATAAAGTAAGGTCAACAGTTAATTCCCGTTTCTAATGATAAGGAAGGTAGATGCAATACAGAGAGATACTGCTGAGATGTAATACACGTACTACAAACGTACACGCGTATGTCATGTCACTCGAAGTAATGATAATATGGCTGATGTGTCCGCATCGATCCAACTGTATGCACTCGTGCGGACAGAAGAGACGATTGTAAGCCCTCATGTACATCAGATCGATTTGAAGATAAATATTAAATCTTATTGAAATTTGGAAAATACGAGTAATCTAGAACGTGATAATTAAATGTGTTCAATGTTAAAATCAAAATTACCTTATTCAGTTACATTTATTTAAATGTTTAGAAGTTTGGTTAGGTTAATTTCCACGGAATATGTTTTATGTTGAAGAAAGGCAGGCATGCTGACGAGCCATTTGATGGTAAGTTGCCTATAAACAAGGCGGAAGTAAATGCGCAATGGACCCTGATAAGATAAATGATGAGGAACAACATGGGTATAAAGCGATCTAACAAATAGTTACTAATTCATCGAAATCGAGCAGTAAAGTGGTGTTATTTCACAACAGTCTTGTGTTTCTACTACTACAAACGAGCCGTATCTGTCATTAAATATTTTTTCAAAAAAACAATTTGTCCACGTTATATTTATATTACCGAGGTCAAAAAATAGTTTTTAGAATTTTTGTATGTTTGTCCGTGCGTTTGTGCATGCTAATCTCAGAAAAGATTTAACCGATTTAAATGTGGTTTTCATTGATGTATTGTATCGGGTTTCCCGTAACATTTGATGTTTGTTTCATTCCAATCGGTTTAAAAAAAAAAAAAAAAATAGTTATGCGCTACACCGAATGCCACGCGTACGAAGTTGCGGGCTCAGCTAGTACAAAATATGCCAAAAGTCACCGAAACAAGCGTAAGTTAAACGGAAAAGTTTTTTAATGTATTGTTATGACTTACCAGGGAAGGTTCTAGTTATGACTCACCATGGAACGTTCGAGAAAAGCGTCTTTTCCTGTTAACATAACTGGAAAGTTCCATAGTGGAATAGAAGTAACGCCACTCTCCGGTTATTGTCAAGGGAAATTAGTCCTTATGCACACAACATAGAGTTCACATTCAAGAGAAATAGTGTTCCCGAACCTTCAATGACCTTGTTTACAATACGTGTAAAATGTTTACTAACTTGTTTACCTACTCGTATTTGTTTGTTTTTTGTTTGTACTAAATTCGAGAAAGATCTAGACGACTGGCAGCGGATAAAAATAGGCGAAGTGGCGAGCTAGCGGGACAGTTTGATTCTGCGATTCGAAAGCGAAACTACGGAACAGTAAACAAGCGACTCATAAGGGAATCATTGACGACTCTTGGCAAGTTTAACGGTTGTATCGGACCTTTCGTTTACCCCTATTGGAAGTCATCTTGGTTTGTGGCAATAAATAGTTGATTTTTCGCCCTTACACGGCAAGTTGACTCACCCCACAAGTAACAGTATCAAGTATTTTGTATATTGTATTTTGTAACTTAAACGAAGAAAAATAACAGTTTCGTTACAATTTACATTATGGATATAACAATTACATGTAGCAAATATAAAAACAAAAATCCTTGAAATATATACATACAACATATTTTATAAGGCCTTTTATAATATAAGGCCAGATAAATATAGTTTTAATACTTTACTCATTCTATAGTTAACTTTACTATTATACTTTTTAAATATATTCACTATTATTTGACGAGCCCCTTGGATAAATGGTTAGGGGTGCTTGCCTTAATGCTCTGATCAAAGGTTGCCGGGTTCGATTCTCGGGAAAGTAGTGGCAGAGCACACTGCGTTTCGGAGTCATTTGGGCAGCCCGTCTGGCGGCAGTAACCACCCCCTTAAAGATGATCACCGTGAAATAACAGAACCTGTTGTGCTGCTGTGTTTCGGTGAGTAAGTGATGCCAGAACCCATTTTCCTATCCACTCCCAATCCCTTATCCTTAATCCTACTGTAGTCGGCAGCGCACTAGAAGAACCTATAGCGTTGCTTGTGTTGTAGGTGACGGAAGCGAGCTACCATCAAGTGGACCTAACATAAAAAAAGCCTGTCTGCCGATCATAACATAAAAAAAGAATTATAATATCAATGATTTCGTTTCGTAAAATAACAAATACACGAAAAACGCCATCTGGTTCAGTAAAGGAGAACTTGATGACTTAGGAGAATGGATAAAATAGGTCATCTTAATAGGACGCACTGACGCTCGTTAGAAGGATACAATATGTTTTAATTTTAATATCTCAAGAGGCGTAAATATTCTAATTTAGATAAAGAAAATATATTTATGCCGTTTGGAGTGGAGACACTTGGACCATGGGGACCGGACGCGTTAAAGATTTTCAAAGATCTGCCTGGAAAGCTAATTACGGGCACTCGTGACCAAAATGCCGGTTTCTACTTCGGACAAAAACTTAGTATCGCCATTCAACGAGGCAATGCCGCCAGCATTTTGGGCACGCTGCCTCTGATATCGGACCATTTACTTCTTACGTGATTAAATTAATTTCAAAATAATTTAATTTAATAATTAGTTAATATGGCAATTATATTTTAAATAATTTAAAAAAAATCAGATCATGATTTGTATATCTATTAAATTCCATCCAAATCCATTGATCGATGTGAGTTATAAAAATCTACAGAGGCATTTATAATAATAGTAAAGTAAGTACTCAATGCGAAAGCTTCCTAACCGGATCCACGTAGACGTACAGACGAACTGTTAGTCATGCTTCAAAGACGGTTCACTAATAATGTTAGCTCTGGTAACATTGTTACATCCCAGCGCATCTCAGAGACCGTTCTGGATAGCATGTTAAACACTTTGATTGCATATGGCTTGGGCATAGTTAAGAGTCAGTGTGTCTTTGTTACAAAGAGATTTCAATAATAACCTTTCTGCCTTGCTCAACTGAAGCTAATCTTAAGCTTTGTTAACCTTTGTCTTTGAAAAGTTCGTTTGGATTTTGTTAACTTTTATACGATTGAGGAAAAAATTTAAACACATTTTTTGGAACTTGGAGAACTTAATTTATTTTAAGACCTGATGATAATGACTTTTTTAATATCCTGCAGATTAATTAGAAGTTTGTGCTATTTTAAACAGAGTTTACAAACCAATTAGGGCATATTATTGTTGGATTGTCGTCGATGTCATTTGCAAAACTTAAAATCGTTTTACATTGATTGTCCCACATCCAACCATCTAATTAGGGAAGCGTTACTACGAGTTCGCCATCCCCGCGCTTCTAGATTACACGAGAGGTGGCCCATTAAACTTGCATAAATGTTACACAGTACACTGGCATGAACAGTGTCAATACCTTTTTGAATTAAGCTGTTCCTTTTTTTAAAAGCTCAAATAGCTTTTCAGTTAGAAAGTTCAGCTGCGGTTATGAAAAGCATCGTTTATAATTCCAGTAAAGCCTTCACCTCTGAATGTTTACGATATCGTGTGCAGATTAAAAATAACTAAGACTTGCTCTAACGGTGACAAGTCTATAGTGAGCGCGCTTCAAAGCTGTTAAAACGAGCTTTCAAATCATTGATTTGGGGTGTGCTTTTCAGTTGAACGCGCTTTTTCGATGCAGCAATACATTCAGAATTCATTTGGTAGTTTCAAATGTGACTATGCTTTCTTGTGACTATGCTTGTAGACCAGGAGAAATAATATAGTGTAGAACAGTATTTTCCATACCTGAATATTTCCATCTTCTGCAGTATCTCCCTAAAAAATCGTAAACAAGCCTTGTCTGTACATTAAAGATTTAAAAAAATAATTACATACATACATATGTTGTATTTGTATTACCGAGGTCAAAAATTTTTTTTGTCTATTTGTCGGTTTCCCTGTTTATCTGTGCCTTTATGCACGCTAATATCTGAAACAACTTAACCGATTTCAATGCGGTTTTCACTGATGTATTGTACCAAGCTTCCCTTAACATTTAGTATTTGTTTTATTTCAATCGGTTTACAAACAAACAGTTGCGCGCTATACCGAATACCATGAGTACGAACGAAGTTGCGGGCTCAGCTAGTACTAAATAATACTATAATAATACCAAATAATAATAATAATAATGCAAACCTGTTTCATTGTCTGTCTGAGGTGTGAAAAATGGACAGTGTATGACGAATTTATTTCTTTAATGGCTTATTATAAATTATAAAACCAGATTTTAGCACTCCTTTTAATTTATACTACTTGTACTATTATTTATTCTGTATTTATACACATATTTTAAAACAAAATCATCGAAGTTATTATTTTAATTTTTTATAATATTAAAGATGGGTTTGCTCTTGGCTAGCATCTATCAATGTAGGAAACATGAGGCCGACGATGGAGCGAGCTCACCCAGAAGGTGCCTATTCACTCGAACCTTGAAAATATTTTGGTTGTATGAGCTCGGAAATATAGATGGCGGCTGGAAGTTTCAATCCTTAGCAGTGCGCATTATAAAATATGTTTTTAAGCGCTTGGTCCGAATTAGAGGGATTTTGACGAGGTGAGGATGGTAACCAGCCGTAGGTCTGCATGCCCGATAGAAGAAACGGGAAGGCGGTATGATCTCATGCAGATCTCGAGCACTCTCTCCCAATACATCTTATAGAATACACACAGACAAATGATACAGGGTTTATTGTTGTTATTTATTACTTAAGTTTCATTGAAAATAATACTATTGTGCTTATTTGTATGTATATTGAGCGACTTATTTGACATCCACGGTCAAGTAATTATATAGTGTCGTGATAGAATATCTCTATTTTACAACTAGAATTTATGGAGCTATCTGCCAGAATTTGAGTCCAAAAAGATATCCGATGTCAGGACAAAAAAGCTTATAATGAAATAATTACGTTCTGTTATTATAAAAACCAATTAGTCACTTTACTCTAACTTAAGTGACTACTTGAAAATGTGGCCATTTGTTTCCTAAATAAGAGGTGGCTTCCGCAATACCGCTAACGTCACAATCTAAAAATGTCCTCAGTTCCTCTCTGTGAATTACATAACGTCTCCACCCACTTCTCCGAAAATACCTTCCCTAAAGATGGAATAAATTTCTTTAAAATCGTAATGATAGCTTATTCACTTAAGGGGGAGACAAACCCTAAATACTAAAAATATCCATTGTTTAATGAAAATGCTACAAGAAATGGACAAGACAATTGCTTTGAAAAAAAAATATTATACTTAAACATGTGAAGAACCAATTGTATTAATTAGAATTTTCGTTAAAGTAATAGAAACTCCACAAAAAAAGTTAGAACACAAGAAGAATTTGACTTTTATTGAAAATTCTCTTGAAAACGGCTTATTGCACGCATATGAATCCTGTACCTATTAATAAGTTAACATCAGATTAAAAAATTGTATTAATAAAAAATTTTATTTTCTGTATTGTTCTAATATTAAAAACAGAAAAACACCATTTCTAGGCCTGTTGAATTGTCTCCGCCGCCAGCGAGTTCTATAGTAAATGTCATTTGCCTCAGTGAAGCCCTTAACTATGCTTCTCTATTCTAAGCTAAGACAATCTTGAAACATCGTTTCATATCGTTTATGTAGGTATGTAGTTAAACAAGTAAATATCATAGGTATATGTATCTTTTTAGCAAAGATACGTAAGAGTTCTCGCTATGTTAATCTTGATTAAACTGGTCATTTTCTTTTGGCAATAATTGTGAATATAGTAATTAATTGTTATTTGCACTTAATAAGAAACTTAATACTTATTACTTAACTAGCTGAGCTCGCAACTTCGTGTGCGTGGTTATCAGTATAGCTTGTAACTTTTTTGTTTGTAATTACCCTTATTTCTATCAAAGTCAAATAATAATCTTTTATCACAAAAATTAGCTGACCAACAGACTACTAGCTGTTGCCCGCGGCTTCGCCCGAGTTGAAAAATAAAAAATAACGCCCGAGCAATGTAAGGCCTAACAACTTTATTGCAGTTATAGCTTCGCCAGGCGTTAGATAATCCCTCGGAAACAGATGTTTTTTTGGATGAAAAGTAGCCTATGTCCTTTCCTGCGTCCTTGACAACGTGTATGCAAAATTTCATGACGATCGGTTCAGCGGTTTAGGCGTGAAAAGGTAACAGACAGACAGACAGAGTTACTTTCACATTTATAATATTAGTATGCATTTGTATAGTATGGATTTGTATAGCAATGAGTTATAATGTTACAGAGGTAAAATGCGTAAACGCTTTTTTTAGTACGTCGTAAAAAATAAACAGAGCCATCTAGTGATTGCTCAGGTCTATACCTATTGTATCTCTGGAGGTGACACAGAGATACAATTATCCGTCATTGGGTTCTAGTAATCTACTTTTTTTTAATAATAAATTATAACAATTCCAACATATTGTTTCTTACATTACCTACAATGTGTAAGTTACTTACACTCAGAAAATCTTAAGCTTTCGATCATACCTACCAATAAAAAACCGTTGCTTCACAATTTTCTGAGCAGTTTCTGTTTTAGACGACGGACGAATATGAAATTATTATATTAGGTACGATGTGTCACTGCATCATTTAGTTATACCGTGTAACCTTTAAATACGACACGTTTAAGCAAGTTTCACCCAGTGCCCGGACGCACCGGGACATGTTAATTAATTCCGGACGTCCGGCGCCCGGACGAACGGATGAGCTCACTACTTACTACTACTCCATGTAAGTACCGGTATAACTGAGATTTCACGCTTAAATACAAACCTTATGTTAAAATAACTTAACTTTGCAAAGGTAATAAGCGAGAATAAAAATTGGCTTATACTTAGCAGTAATTCTTTCATAATAATATATTCATGTTACGAAGTGAATCATTATTTGCCATGATGATAAATGGTAAGGTAAATACCAGATTACCATACCATTTACCTTCAAAAATATTAAATTGAAATTTATCTTTGAAAGCGTCGTCAGTCCAGTTATTATAATATTGTTCGAAAAATGTTAATCTTTGTTAAAGTTCAAAAAAGGAAAGGCAAGCCATCTAACAAATTGTTAAAAAAATATAGTCATACAAGTGAGATTTTTTTTTCATATCTCGAGACTTAATGAAATTGGTGAATTTAAATGTGCCTGTAAATTAAATGTATTTTAAATGATAATAATAATTATCCAATTTATTTATTTATTTATTTATATACAAATGGTTACACTATAATAAACTAGTGGGTAATGTGTTAAACCCTTGATAGGGTTGTCTAGACAATGGGTTATTATACATACTAAATTATATAAACATAAATTGTAGACAATAAGTCATATAGAAACATAAATAATTAATAGACTGCATACAATTTGCTCCAATTTTTAATTGTATATCTTATTTTTTAATTTTAATAAAATGAGATTAATTAAATTAACTTTTTAAATATTATTATTAATTTAGAAATATTGTTTTAAATTTTAATTATTTACAAAATGTGTTTTTAGTAAATTTTTAATATTTTTTTATGCGATTTTATTTTTTACTAGCTGAACTCGGCCACGCTTCTCTGCGGCTCATACGGCGGGCGGCGGCGTTCGCATTGGGCGCGCGGTACTGGACACTGCTTATATATATAATACTATTTATCGTAGCGTGATGTTATATAGCCTATAGCCTTCCTCGATAAATGTAATATCTAAAACAAAAAGAATTTTTCAATTCGAACTAGTAGTTCCTGAGATTAGCGCGTTCAAACAAACAAACTCTTCAGCTTTATAATATTAGTATAGATTTCTGTATGCAGTTTATTAAATAAATTGGGAATTAAGTATTGTGATGCTCGGTTACCATATTCATTATTAAATTTAAGTACCTACTTTAAATTTTTTGGAAGTGATGCTTCTTACCAGAATTAGAAAAGCAATTATCTAATTAATAATTATATACGTAGGAGCCAGAAAGAGTTTAAAAATAAACTTTTGGATCAAACATTCATTTACATACGTCCAACAAAACAATTCTGAATTTCAACTACAAAGTTAAAAACAGTTTCCTTTGGGAGTAATTTACGAATTACGTGAATATACACACTCCAATGCTTTTTCGGAGAGCAACAAAGTTAATAGTCATTGCAAACATTTTATAATTAAAATTTATAAATAGTAACACTTATAATACGCAGTAGAAAGTTTTGCGAACTATTTTTCAAGTCATGATCCAATCCTTTGTTCAAACATATAATACTTATTTGTGTTCTTATTACTGAACTAGCGACCTGCCTCCGGCTTCCTCGTTTCTCGTTCTATTTATTAGTGAAAATCCTACCAAAGCAACGGATTTTGGTACGGTTTAGATTCAGAAAAGGTTGGCGAAGAAACAGACGGAGACTAACAGGGACTTTACTTTAAAAAATGTATAGATACATATAGATATAGATATGGATATGGGTATGGGTGTGGATATGGATGTGGATGGGGGTGTGGGTGTGGATGTGGGTGTGGGTGTTGGTGTTGGTGTTGGTGTAGGTGTAGGTGTTGATGTTGATGTTATGTTGATGTTGATTGTTGATGTTATGTTGATGTTGATGTTGATGTTGATGTTGATGTTGAAATTGATGTTGATGTTGATGTTGATGTTGATGTTGATGTTGATGTTGATGTTGATGTTGATGGTGATGTTGATAATGATATAGATATAGTAATAGATATAGAAATATATATAGATGTAGAAAATAAACTGGAAAAGAGCGAGCTTATTTCGCTTAACAAAATCTGGCTTATGTACAAGGCTAATTAAAATCATACAAGTCAGATACAGAGCATTAAAATATTGCATCTCATATATAAATATCTAAGTTTTTTGTCTGTAAGTAGCGTCGTCTCTCTTTCGATTAATATATCGACGTAGTAATGTCAATATTCGAGAAACAATAGTACCACAACAAATACACTGAGCCGAGCGCGTTATTAATTAAACGCATTGATTCATCTCAATTCGAGAATATTGCCGTTATTAAGCATAAACCTCTTTGTAATGTATGTACGCGTGTAAATATGAATTCCCTACTATTATTACGAATTATATTGTAACACGAATTCTATTGAAGATTCACGCATTATTATATGGAAAGTTTGTCCCTAATCGTATTAAATTTGTATATTAGGATATACTTGAGTGTAACATTAACTATAAAACCCGTCCCATTTTTAATATAAAATCAAATCAAGGATTGATATTATGCATGAGAAACAATTTCAAATTAAACCAATGGAAATACACAATAAGTAAAAACAGTCATTTTTGTAGTTTAAATATTTAAGGAAAATAATAAAGAAGATTAAAATTTAGATAGGTATTATGTACCTATCCCAAATTATGTAAAATTTGGGTGCTATTGCATATTTACAGTGAATTTTCCACATAGATCTACAGAGCTGGTGAAATCCTTCAGTAGTTTTTAAGAAAATTGCGATAATTTCAGCCATTGATTGTATTTATAATCGTGTTCTGAATTGTCCCGCGTAAATGTTTCTTTTTTTCTTTGAGTATGTGGTCCCTGGCAGAATATCAGTGTTGTGGTCTGCACCACAACTATATACTGAGCCAGGGTTCCTATTATTTGTTCATATATAGTTTGTATTAAAGGAATAAAAGATGCTTTCTTTCTTTTCTTTCCAAAAAATCTAGACTTATTTGATGCTGATGATTCACTAATTGATGGCAGGTAACTCCGTCGTCTATAAACACAAGAAACACAAAGTGAGGATGCAAATGATAATAAACAAGGGATTAGAAGGGATATGGATTGAATAGTAAGTAATACTCTGGCATCCCTCATTTACTCACCGAAAGACAATTGGACACATTTTGTTATTTCAATGTGGTCTTCTGAAAGAGAGTGATTACTACCGCCAGACGGGTTCTCTAATTTATGGCTGCGAGAGGCAGTTCTCAGCAACCCTTACCATTGAGGTTCTTCAGAAGTGAATACTCATAAACACTTTTAAAGTATGGCTACTTTAAAAGAGTATGATTTAGGATTAAATTGGATCTCTGTTAAACATTGCTATGAAGAAGTCGATGATTAAAAAAGATAAGAAAAATAAAAGTCTGTATAAAATATCTGTGAAAATGTCTTGACTTTGTGACAAAGGCAGTAAAGTCATCACAAATAAAGAAGTACTTTATAAACTTGTGAATAAATACAACAAAAAAATAGTCACAAATAAAGAAGTCCTTTATACCGAAGTGAATCCGAATTAAGTAAGTGACCAATGTCTTTAGAAAAAAGAAAGCGATAAACACTGAATAAGAAAAACAATATGCATTACAAAAAAGGTCAAAGCCAAGTAATGTGAGAGTCAAACGAAATACATTGGGATGACAAGCGAAATCAAATAGAGGAATATTAAAAACGCCATAAAAGTACTGTAACAAAAAACCAAATCGAATAGAGCCCCGAGGGTCTGACAAGCCGAAAACGAAATCCAAATTACAATAATAAAAACGTTAGTGAAATGTAGTAAAAAGTCGAGCGCCACACTATACCGCGAAAGCCTTGCTTTCAGTTCAAACGACTGTAGCCCTTGTGCCAATCGAATTAGGATTGAGGTGGAATGACTTCGCAAGGTTGGCAGGTTTGTGAATAGGCGGGGGCACGCTCACTCCGGCTCAGGCAATTCATTCCACATTAGCGGGGCAAAGGGCTTTTTATATTAATTGCAGACGCCATTACAAGGTCATCGCGCTGGGATCGGATCATCTGTATGCGAGCTTGCAAACGCCGAGATTACCTTATTCAGATAGCCCTTTTTGGGCATCGAACAGGAAACGGTTAGATAATGGTGTTAGTGTCCTCTATTTGAATTTTGAATATCTAAATGGGCAGATAGATGTGTTTGAATGTACTTTTAGGATTATCCGAGTAGATTAAATATTTTCTCAAGCGGTTACGAGAAAAGATTTTTTTTCTCAGTTTCGTATTTGATTGTAGAGAACACCATTGCTCAGTAACTATGCTATATTATGCTGGAATGGAAGATATTATAACACCAACTCTTTTATTATGTATAGGATCTTTATTCTTTTTTATGACATGTGGAAGGCAACCAGGCTGGTAGCTGGCTAATATCACCTATATGTCTACGTAAAGTCATGGGGATACAAGTGCGCTGATGACGTACGCTAATGATTTTAGGCAAAGGTTATCAGACAAGGTTTTATAAAGAGTCAATATAAAGCTTGTTCATCTCTAAAGCAGAAGCCCTCCTTACTTTTTATTTATCAGACTCAGAAGTTATGTATACTGGTACTATTAATTATTATTATTTTCTTAGTGGCTATTTCTGTCTACTAGAGTACCAGTATCACTTCGTCCATTGCTGAAATTTTGTGATCGCCACGTAAACTGATATTATTAATAGTAAGTATGACACTATGGTACGCAATGGTAACAAGGATAAACCTAAATTATAGATTGGACAAAGTATTGTGAAATATTATCTCATGAAATAAGTCAGCTCATGTTACGCGCACTATCAGTGAAAATCCACATATTTAATAATATCCATTGCTAGGTTTCATCTGTAATATTCTGTACTTGAACAATTCATCTGTAACTTGAAATATACATTCATACGTCTTGGTGGACGAAAAATCATTTCGCCTCTCTCTAGGAGTTTTCAATTTGCCCATAATTCATTCTGAAATCACCTCACTAAATGGAGGCCATAACATAGATTACCAACAAATTTAAAGGAAACGACTTACGGTTAGTGAAATATTAGACCGATTAGTCCGATATGAAGGGCAATTATGACGTATAAAATAAAGGCTTTTATAGATAAGAAGCGGAACAAGCGTTCACCGCTGCGTGCACGCAGCGTTAAAATAAATCACGAAACAGTTAAAACAATTGCGTTCCACTTTGGTCAAATCGAACGTTAATAACCTACTTCTAAAGTAGTAAAGTCTTAGCTTTATCAATTCTTCCTAGAATTTATGTAATTTTGTGTTAAATGTAGCGCCGAAGCACAGTGTTAGAAATACTGGCTGCGGAGAGGGTAGACGCTGGCTCTAATCCCGATCGCATTTGCATCTCTGTCTTTTCTGGTACTGGCTAGTTGATTGGTTAGAAATAACTACAACTTTTTTTTATGTTAAGATCGGCAGACAGGCTGACGGTCCACTTGAGTCGGCGCACAAGTGCGCTGCCGACTACAGTAGGATTAAGGATAAGGGTTTAGGAGGGGATAGGGAAATGGGCTCTGGCATCCCTTACTCACTCACCGAAACACAAAAGCACATGTGCTATTATTTCAAGGTGGTCTTTTGTAAGGGGGTGGTTACTGCCGCTAGACGGGCTGCCCAAATGACTGCGAAACGCAGTGTGCCCTGCCACTACTTTCCAGGCCCAGACCCGAGCCAAATTTGAAAAGTTCATTTTTCAAAGTTGACCCTGCCGGGAATCGAAACCGAGAACCCTAGAACAGAGCGTTAAGGCAAGCACCCTAACGTATTATGTCAAATGTAAATGTGCCCATTTCAGGAAAAGTTGGGAAATCAATCTCAAATTTATTGGATATCTAATAGTTTTTTTTTTAATGTTAAGGCAGACAGACAATGTAACGGCCCACTTGATGGTAGGTGGATACCGTTGCCTATATCATAAGCACGTCACATGTGCTGCAAGTGCGCTGCCGATCAACGTAGGATTTTTTTTTTTTTTTTTTTTTATAATGATAGATCAAGCATTTGACCGCAGTCTCACCTGATGGTAAGTGATGACGCGATCTAAGATGGAGCATGCTTGTCTATTAAGAACCGATTCACTCGCGACTTGAAGAGTCCAGGGTTGTAGTGTTGTCCCCCCCTAGGTGTGCTGGGACCTTGTCGCGGTGGGGGGGCTTAACCCTCGCCAATCCGGACGGTTGCAGGGGTCGGTGGAGTCACCGGCCTTCGCTTGGCTGACCGGATTGTCGCTGGGGAACTAAGAAAGCACACCCGTGAGAGCTCCGAGCGAACTCCGAACATCGGAGCTCGTGGCGGAGCGTTTGCTGGGAGGCTCCAACGGTCAGTTGGAGCTTCGCCGGTCACCGCTCGCTGGGCCGAGGATCCGTACTCGGCTCATGCGGGTGTGGGCCGGTGAGAGACGGCACCCCCGGTCCTTGTTCGTCGGACCGAGGTATGGGTCTCGGTTTTGCGCATGAGGACCGGCGCGGGTCGCAGCGGGCGGATTCTCTCGGATGGCTCTGTCGCTCAGTGGTAGTCGGGCAACGCACGCGAAGACGGAGCTTTACGGCAGGGAAGGACCGTCTGGCAGAGTACCGCAATCGTGGCCTTGTGGGGGGTGGTGAAGACCCGGTTAGGGCCACCGGCCTAGTAACCGCCCTTCGCAGTCGTCCGGAAGAGTGAACACCCGGCCTCGTCACCCGGCCTAGTAACTCTTCCGCGACGACAACACGAGGTGGAGTCCGTCTCTCGGGCTGCCGCGATTGCTGTGGAAATGTCAGATGGAAACCCCCTTTGGGCCGCCCACCCTTAATGCCGTAGAGATGAGCGGCCACATGAGCAGGGGTTATCCGAGAGTTTCAGGTGGAAGCGGCCTCCGACTCTGTGGTAGGTTGTGCCGCAGAGAAGAGGTAATGGGGTGCTTCAGAGGTGAAGCCCCTCGCTGACTGCCCGCTGCGAGAGGTGAGAATGGGCGGCTCGTGCCGCTTCGCCCGGGGGCGGTGGACATGGGGTTGTCCGCCGTCATCACAACACCGGGCAACGATGGAAGACGTGCTGTGTGTTTCCGGCACGTCTCTCTACGGCGCGGAGATCGAACTCCGCGCCTAATCGAGGTGGAGCCCGCAAGTGCGCGGGCCTCGTCTGGCGGGGGAGGCAGATGCATGTTTTCCACGATCCCTTACCCCCCCGCCCATAGACGGCGCGAGGAAGCACCGTGGGTTTTTAGTGGGTAGAAGTCCCACATACCCCACCGATGTCCCCATGGTCGGTGGGGATCTGGCTCGCAGATTTTCCCACGCACAAAAAAAAAAAAAAAAAAAAAAAAAAAAAAGGGTTGTAGTGTTGTGGAAACAAGGGTGCTGGAAGTTGGTTCCACACGCTAGCAGTTCGAATCAAAGAAGTTGACCCGAACCGCAACGTGCGGATTTTAGGTATATCAACCATATAAGGGTGACATTTAAATGTGCGCCTTGTTGTCCGATGGTAGAAGGATAAAGAAATGGGAAGGGATAGGGAAATGGGCTATGACTCCAATTAGGTCGAATGTAAATTCAGGAAGGAGTCCTTCAGATTCACTGTAAGGTTCAGGATTTGGGACATCTTCTGGTCCAAAAATCTTCTATGGATAGATGACGCCGATGGATTCGGAAACTTTTCGATTGAAGATTGTGGACAGACAAGTGAGGCGCCACAAGATGGATAGGTGACCTAATAAAAGCTGCTGACCGCTACCAACTGGTATTTTTGGAACATAAATGAGCATATCCGGCTGAGGAGATGAAAATGACGTTATGTATGAAGAAATATGGTTTTCCGAGAACATTATTTTAGAAAATATGTTAAGTCCTCTCATTGGGCTTTAGATGGAGAGGTTTGTACCCAAAAGTGAAATGGAATAAATGTATAAGCTGGATAAGCATAATATCTCAACAGCGATACATAATATGTAATACGAGTAATTGTCTTCCTAAGTAGTAAGCACGCCAAAGGGACTTATCAGTCTGCCGTTTTAATATGGCAGACTAACTGACACACATATAAAAAAACAAAACCGTATGACGTGGTTAAAATTTTGACATTGGATTTGTAATCTATGAACGGATGTGTCTTATATAATACATGGAAGTACAACTTAACCTAATTCGACGTGTAAACAATGGCAGATAGATTAACTTGTTGGTAAATGGCTACGGTCGCCCTAGAGACATAGGCATCAAGCACAGAGGATGTATGTATTTGTGATAGCGACTCTGTCGGATTAAGCGTCAAGGGAAAGGGTAAGAGAACATGGGAATAAGATCTGGCATCCTATTGAGAAACAACAACAAATCAACAAAACAACTAAACAACAATGTGGTCTTCTGTGAACGGTTGGTTACTGTAGCTTGAAGGGCTGCCCTGTTAATAACTAAGGATTTCAGTGACCCTGGCCACTGTTACAATACAAAAATGGAATTTACAAGTCAACTAAATTAGCTAATTAAATTAAATGTTTTAAATAACAAAACAAAACAGTTCCTAAAACTAAAACAAAAAATATTAAACATGTCAAGTTTGTCTTAAAAAAATGTAATTTACGTTTTACACGCGTGGCTGGCCGAGGCACGCAATGGCTCAAAGGATTGGATTAAATTGGAACAGGAGAATTTTGTTTATTTGAAAATACAATCTACCGACATTTCTTTCTATGTAGACGCACATATTACTAACTATCGGTTCTTTAGGTGATGACTATTGACTATACAATTATCAATACAAACGAAGTAACGCCTAAAATACCATCTAAACATATAATAAAATCGGAAACAGTGTCTGTGTATATTAAATACTTAAAAAAAAAGAAAAAACAATTTGTACTTATATGTTACCGAAATCATAAAAGTAGTTTTTAGAATTTTTGTCTGTTTGTCTGTGCGTTTGTGCACGCTATCTCAGAAACGGCTGAACCGATTCGAATGGGTTTTCAGTGATGTATTGTAGCAAGCTTCCTATAAAATTTAGTTTTTGTTTCATTCCAATGGATTTACAAAACAAAAAGTTACGCGCTATACCGAATACCACGCTTACGAAGTAGCGAGCTCAGCTAGTTAATACTAAAAAGAGCAATAGACAAGCTGACACACTAACTACAGTACAAACGTTATAACTGACTTTCTATAAGTAGTGGCAGGTCACATTGCACACATTCATTCGAGCAATCCGTCTGGTGGCAGTAATAAGAAGAACCACAAAAGACCACCGTGAAATAACAGCATGTGTAGCAAGGGATGCCAGAGCCCATTTCCTGATCCCTTCCAAATCCCTTATCCTTAATCCTATAGCTAAGGTCGGCAGCGCAACTTGCGAGACCCTATGGCGTCTACGATCAAGTGAACCGTCAGCCTGTTTGACGACCTTAATATAAAAAAAATGCAAAAAAAAAATGATAATAACTCACGGTATTATCATATATTTTTTAAACTTTTATCCATTTTGTTGTTTTAAAGTAAACTATTTTTATTTATTTTAGTACGTAACTCCTGTACTTTTTTTTATATATATTAAGGTTGGCAGACAGGCTTACGGTCCACTTGATGGTAGGTGGCTACCGTCGCCTATAACACAAGCGACGCTAACGCTGCTGTAAGTGCGCTGCCGACTGCAGTAGGATTAAGGATAAGGGATTAGGAGTGGATAGGGAAATGGGCTCTGGCCCTTACTCACTCACCGAAACACACTCACGGTGGTCTTCTGTAAGGGACGGGCTGCCCAAATTACTGCGAAAACGCAGTGTGCCCTGCCACTACTTTCTAATTCCAGACCAGAGCCAAATATGAAAAGTTGATTTTTCAAAGTTGACCCAGCCGGGAATCGAATCCGGAAACCCTAGGACAGAGCGTTAAGGCGAGCACCTTAACCACTCATCCAACGGCTTTTTAAAGTAAATAAAGGTTACGATGAACAGTTAAACACCTGCGCAATGCACATTAGCTGTTTGCATTCAATTCCCTTAAATAAACACGACCCGAAGTTAAGTAAAGTGGTACCGCCTCGTCGACTGACAAAGAACGGGTGAATTTTATAAACAAACTTAAACAAGAAAAGCTGGTAATAGCTTAAACAGAAATGATAAGCTGCCTTTGGGAGTTAAAGGATTTTTTATTTTTTCGATGAGATATTTTTATTCACTTTTATCCGGCTTCAAGAGAAAGAGCTAATTTCAATAAATCTGTACGAAGAGGATTTATGTTTAACAACAAAAATGTTTTAAATGGAAATGTTACGAAAGATTTTTCACAAGTAAGATTCTATTTAGCACTGTTAGAAAGTATAAATATTTTTAAGCTTTCTCAAAAACAAGTTTTTCTAAAGACATATTCGAACAAGATACAGACAAATATTTTGATACAATAAATTTTGCAAAATATATGACAAAATCCTAATTAATAATTGTAAATACGGAAGTGTGTTTGTTTGTTAATTTGTTTAATTTTTTCTTATAAAATTTGACCATTTAAAAGGGTCACACACACCACACACACACAAATCTCCTTTTCTTTTTAATGACTATTGCTTATTTTTTTAATTTTATATCTTGTTAAATTCTGGCCTATACAATTCTAAAGTTCAATTCTTCACCGAATAACTATATGTATGTGTGAACTATCTGTAAATTTTAAAATAAATAAATAAAAATATATAAATAAATAGTATATCGTAATAATTTTAATTATTTTTTTATTTATTTTTTTCTTTTGTCTGCTGCTGTATTTCCTATAATTTTCCTATAATATAACTGTGTTTTCATATAATTTAAATTCATACTTGTAGTGTTTCTTTCTGTGTCCCTGTATATTATGTTTAAGTATGTATTTAGTTGGTAAGCTTTGTCAAATAAATAAATAAATGTTTTAACTTCTAGGAACAAGTCTAGCGCGGACAATTTTCCGCGCGAAACTAGCACTGTGTTTTAGCGCGAACAAAGTCGCCATTAAAAGCTATTTAGGAAATATTTTAGAAAATGAACTCAACCGTTTAGTTGCAGTAACAGTAACTTACTTTAATTACAAAAAAAAAAACAATCATGAATTCATTACATTTTCAAAACTATCATTGAATACAAAATAGATCTATCATTTAGTTTGATAAATGACACACAGAATGGAACCTGAAGCTGCACATTTTGTAGCACTATACGTTTTTGCAGTGCGGTTTATTCAAATTAACCGCACACTGAACGTGTGCTTTTGACAAATGAATTTTAAGGTTAGATTATAAAATAAATTAGGTATTGTTACATCCATTTCATGTTGTTACGGGAGATGAACAATGATATCGTTACCATATTTAATTTTATCACTATAATTGCGAGAAAAAATATAGAGCATCACCAGACTTAGGTTATAACTGATGAGACTAATCAAGAATTTATTTGATTTTGTGATAAATATGAAGGACAATTATAAATAACAGTATTTTTTAAATCTGTTTTATGTTACATTAATAAAAATTAATAAGCTGTACTACTGCAAATATAAGTCAGTGGTGGCAGGGCACATTGCCCATCAACCCCTTCCAGAAAAACACCATAAAATAACAGCATGTGTTTCTTTTTTGTGTTTCGGTGAGTGAGTAAATGATGCCAGAGCCTATTTCCCTATTCTCTTATTTTTGAAACCTTTATTAAACCTTTATTTTTGAAGATACGGTTTTCATATAAGGCGCCCAGTATCGAAATTTTATGAGGAGTAAAATTAATGCAAGCGTTAACTAAAAAGCGTTATGTTCTTCTAAGCAATTCTACCAAATCCGATAGATGTCGCCGCTTCGCTTAATTCCATTGTAGTATAATAGAGGGCGCCCTTAATAGTGTTATAGTTTTAAAGTTCACCGAACAGTTCTACCCAAATCTGATAGATGTCGCAGCTTCACCTAATTCTATTGTAGTATAATAGATGGTGCGTTTATTTACTGTCGTTTCCTATTGCATAGTCAAAGACAATCATACTGCGGTGTGCGCATTATGTTTACTTGTATTCGCGCTCACACACTCCGAACCGATGTGACAATATAAATATGTGCGGCATAGGTATTTTGCCCTTTTGCACCGCCGACGCCTTGGAGACGATATCTCGTCGAGAAGCAGATCAATAGCGCCGGAATTCCGAAGCATTGGCTGTGACGGCTGCTGTTGGCTCCCATTCATCCTCCGTCGTGAATCCAGCGATAGTGGTCAAATTAATATTCAAAACGACGCTGATAAATAGCTCTTTTCAGAGCTATTCCAATTTATGGGTGTTTATTTATATATTTATTTCCACACTTTCACTTGGTGCGGAAGCTACAGAGTAAATTCCAGTCGTGCATCGGAGCTGACACACACATTTTTATCGGTTGCAAACTTGGAGCAACTATAGAGTTGCATGTGTTATTAGGCGACCAACATCAAATGGACCATCAGCCTTTACTTAAAAGAGAATGACTTATCAGGTTTGCCTCAAAAGAACAGATAGCAACTACCAATACCGAAATAGCAATCGCTTAAGGTATAGGATACAAACCGCCACTCTTAAGAGTTGTGGCTTCTATTAAATGAAGTCTGTGAAATTAGTAACCTTCGAGTACACAAAAAACTTGGCAAACCATAATGGGTGTTGGCGACGGTACTTGGGTGGGCAGGTCCATGGTGTTGCTCCGGATGACTTGCCGCCGTAGATGACCATATGTGTTGTGGACTGTATATTTTTTAGTTGTAGCCGGACGGAAGATTGAAGGAAACAGCAAATAGTTACACGTGTCGTTTAATTATCAATTAATTATCTACAGCAATTCTAACTAGTTAAGTATAACAAATCTTATTAGAAGGTACAGAGACTAACGATGGTTCTTTAGGCTTCGAGTGCTAGAGGTAGTGGTAATCGTAATGGTAATGGTCCCCAGTGAACACTTCTTTTATATTCTCTAACCGTGCCGGGGGGGGCTTCGATTTTCATCGTTTCTTTCCTGCCCTCACCGGATCGTTCTCACGGCTCTGTCCACGTGGAGTGCAGTCGGCAAATATTTACAAGGAACCGTAATAAACCTTTACAATATCCTTAAAAATAGTTCACAACAAAATAGACGAGCAAACCAATATAAATTCCTATTCCATTGTCATACACCCGCCGGACGCTCTGTTTCTTATTTTGGGTACGGATTTTATTATCGCACAAAAAAAGCGCATTTGCAAAATATCCTATTTTGTCATACAATGGAACACGTTGTTTGTGGCCCTATACTGTGGGAACATTGCTTCTTATATCTATTACAAAATTAACATTCCTAACTAACCAATATTATTAGCCTATATTTACCTACACTTACATATTTAGTACCTAACACCTTATATTTAAACTTATACTACTTTAAACCGCCGTCCGCAACAATGGGTATGAGTGGGACTCTATAACTAATACCTATCCACATCCGAATCCGAAATTAATTTCTATTAATATTGAAACGACTCAAAATAACATAAATTATAATATTAAATAAATATTAATTAATTTATGTCCGCGAATGTACCACGCTCGACCATTGTTGGTAGCAGGTTAAACTTTTAATTGGATGTACTGGAGCTTTGTTGTCCGCAAGCTTTGGCTTTTAACGAGAACGTAAGGTAAAGGAGCCCAAGTTTTCTTTAACATTGAATGGTGCTATGATTTCTTTCCTAGATCTTATCTATTAAAAAGTATTTTCCATTGAATTTTTATACCAAATTAAAAGAATACTTCTTTTATGTAAATACATAACAATTTCTTTTGATTACAAACACCTTTTAGAAGTTTGTAGAACAAGTTTTTTTTTTTTTTATTATTTGTAGAACAAATTTGAAGTAGCATCTTATAGTGGCATGTTTAAATGCTTCTTCAGTTTTCAAAGATGTAATGTTACTGTTTACTGAACTTGGATTATATTTGGCAAACAAATAGCTTATTACCTGATTTAATATATATAGGACACCTTTTATCCCAAAAAAAATGATAGGCACCCGAGGGGTCGTCTAAAAATATAAAAAATCGGGCGCCAACGTCGTCACAGCGATAAAGATGTAAGTTGTTATAATACTCATATATGTATTTTCTCAGAAAAACACTTACATTTTTTTATTTTTTAACGCCGACGAAGGAAACGAGCTAGCACAAAATAAAGAAGTTGGATATTTGTATAACATAAAGGTAGGCGTTAAGGCTCTGGTCTACGAGTATAAACGGCAGCAACACAAGAAACATACAAGTGTGCTACGACCCTGATAAAATATGAAGAACATGATGAGCCATCCAAATTTTAACGAGTATTTCTTTTATGTTAAGGTCGGCAGACAGGCAGACGGTCCACTTGATGGTAGGTTACCTTCGCCTATAATACTAGCAACGCCAAAGCTGCTACAAGTGCGCTGCCGACTGCAGTAGGATTAAGGATAAGGGATTAGGAGTGGATAGGGAAATGGGCTCTGGCATCCCTTACTCACCCACCGAAACACAACAGCACACGTGCTGATATTTCACTGTGGTCTTCTGTAAGGGGGTGGTTACTGCCGCCTGACGGGCTGCCCAAATGGCTGAGAGAACGCAGTGTGCCTTGCCACTACTTTCCAAATCCAGACCAGAGCCAAATATGAAAAGTATAGCGATTTTAATAAAATACAATGAAATATTCTTCTCATCTTGAGGTACCACTTATCTTCGATGGTTGGCGACCATAAGTGCAATCTTAACCTGGGTATCTTATGCATGAAAGAAGGAGCGAGTGTTCATGCTAAACCATTCTCCTCAATTTTTCAACCCGTATGTCTTTTTCATACGTGTTCCGTATTATTCCGTATTATTGTTATTTTTCGCCGCTCTTTATATGTCCGAAATATTGCAGCTTCCTCTCCTTTGTCGCTCCTAGAACATCAATTCTCTTTCTCAATCCATGCAATAATTAATTCATGAAAAATATTAGTTAAGTCAATTCTAACAATTAATTAATGAAATTTTAAGCCAAAAAATAAGTACAAGTAAGTTAACCAATACTTTTTAAATATGAGTAAGCTAAGGTCCAAAAACGTCTCCTGTCTAATCTAACTCAGAAATGTTTTCGTGAAATAATTTTCTGTATTAAAGAGAATTACCAACAAAGTTGACTAAACAAGCTGCGTGTCGTTAGTTTTTATGCGTCGACCTCGTGGACCTCTATTGGACGAAATGGCAGTAACGATGTGCTCATTGCGCGGTTTCCAGCAATGTACACAAATGGACTCTGTGTCTGCAACGGTACGCAGTTAAGTGAATTGGGACTTTAGCTTTTGGAATAAGTAAAGTTTAGTATAAAGTAAATGTCAACTTAACCAATAAGTAAAAACTTATATGTCATTTTCTTTATTCATCTAAGTGAATTGATAGAAAAACTAATAAATTTACCCGGGTACCTACCTGCTACAAAGTTTGTAACTACATTTTGCAGTTACAAACTTTGTAGCAGCCTTACAGCTCTTACAGAAAACTACCGTGAAACAATATCTCGTGTTTTCGTAGGTAGTAAATGATGCCAAAGCCTGCGTTCTATTTTAACTACTCTCTCTTATTTACCCTTTATATACTCTATACTCTTGTTTACCTTCTATATGTCACGATACCTTTATTTTAAGATGGGCAGACATGCCCAATAAACGTATCGTGACATATAGCCTCTCGGCTGACGGTCCAAAACACAAGCAACGCCAAAGCTGCTGCAAGTGGTCGGACAGACGGACACGCAAGTGATCCTAAAAGGGTTCTGTATTTTTATTCGGACGTAGGGAACCCTAATAACTAAATATTTACGCAAAACAATATAAACGGTTTAATTTTTATGATAGACGAGCTCAGCTCGCAACTTCGTACGCTTGGTATTCGACATAGCGGGTAAACCGCTTTTTTGTAAACCGATTGGAATCAAACAAACACTAAATGTTACGGCAAACTTGTTACAATATTTAAGTGAAAACCGCATTGAAATCGGTTAAGCCGTTTCTGAGATTAGCGTGCACAAACGCACAGACAAACAGATAAACAGACAAAAATTCTAAAAACTATTTTTTGACTTCGGTAACATAAGGACAACGAGCATATATACTACGATTTTATTATATACTAGCGACCCGCCCCCGGCTTCGTCCGTGGTGCAATTTTTATATACATGAACAATCCCCGTTTATCCCTCTTTCTATTAGTGAAAACCGATTTAAAATCGGTCTACCCGTTCACGCGTGATGACGTGAGCAAGGGAAATGGGTATTCATTTTTATATACATATAGAAGATAATATTCGGTCACTACCACCGCCAATAACAATAAGGAAGGACTGATATTAAGGTTGAACTAGTCGATACTTTTTCCATACAAATTACGGGGGGGTTTTACTCCACTGTTTGACATTGTACATCAAAAGTTAAACCTGATATCGTTTTGTCTCATTATTACTTTTGTCTGTACGGAAACAGAATAGTAAAATAAAAAGCCATTAAAAAGTTATTAGCGAACAAAGATTAATTTTTCTTGCTAATTTTAACGTAACTTTGGGCGTAAATAAGTAATAAAAGAAGTGTAAAATCTCCAAAACTAAATCGGCACCGACAAAGCTCAATTATCGACGATTTCAATAAATTTTAATTATAATTGACTTATGCAAAAGTTTTTTCATAAAACTCCATTTTTCAAAGGACTTTTCGCTTATTTTTACGCTCTCGGTTTACTTTGAATTATCGTGCATTTCACTCAATAATCTGTTGGACACGATGCTAGGTGAGACAGCGTGCTTTTTGGCCGCGCCCACGCGTGACTTCGAGCCCGCGGCTAGTTCATCCTTAAGGTTAGGCGATAGGTGATTTAAAATTCTAAATAGTTTCATCGAAAAAGGCTTAATGGAAATATATAAATTATAAGTACACAAATAATTTCAGCATTTACATATAAAACTGTGTAATTGTTAGTAAATATGTGTATTCCATTAATTTTATAGTTTGCTACTGTATTTCTAGTAAATAATTTGCGTAAAGCAATCAAACAACGAGACGGGTTCCCAGTCGTTAATATTCTGAATTCTCAAAGCACTGATCTACTTTGTATCTTGAAGAGGCCTTAGTGGCCTCCCAAGTCCTATATTAATGTTCTTATAACGACGTGTATTATGATGTAATAAATAAAAAAGAAGTAACTCCAGATAAAGAAATCGCATTACTCTTTTATTGATGGTGCCACAAATAACAACAAAAATAGCTTTTTTAATATCGACTGATGTGATATCCCCTTAAGGCGACTCCAGCCGCAAAACTAGTCCTGTCCTGAATTGACGCGACTTCTGAGGGGGAGTCGCTACTTGCAAATCTCGGAAATATCTATTTAAAAATTAAATAAAGTATAATTCAAATTTTTCTTTTGATGAGCCTTCAGATAGTGGATCTTAAAATTTATCTTAAGAATTAGCTATTTAAAATATTGATTAGTAGTGACCCGCCCCCGGCTTCGCCCGAGATGTAATTTTTATATATATGAACATTCCCCGTTTATCCCTCTTTCCGTTAGCGAAAACCGAATTAAAATCGGTCTACCCGTTCACGCGTGATGCCGTGACCAAGGGAAATGGGGATTCATTTTTTTATATATAGAGATTAAGCAAATCGCACGGTTACAACATCGATATTAGACCGCAAATTAGTAATTTTTTTATATATATAATTAAATATAATTTAAAAAATAATTATGATGATCCACTTTCATATATCCTGCAGATGACTTGAGTATTTTTTAAATTATAGTTATTATGATAATTTAAACGGAAAACGGTTACAAATAAGTGGATTTTTTTATCATTAGGGGCTGGCGTCCACTTAAAGGCTCACCGACTAATTCACGGTTTGAATAAGCATAAAAATTGTGATCCAGACAAATTTCATCTTTTAAATCTTCAATTTTTCTCGTCGCCTCGCTTCTAAATAGATTTCAGACTTCAGATTTGAAATTCTTTAAAATTTAATTACACGTCAAATGTCTTCGGGTGGATTGAAAACTTTATAAATCAATTTAGTTCTCAAACAAAAAAAGAAACCTTAATTAAAATTTAATCAATCAATCTGAAAGATAATATTAGAGAACCTTTTTTGTATGTGCACGACGACATTGAGACATCTAACCTTTTAAGAGACGAGATCAATAAGTCTCTTCGAATATACTATACTATTATTATAAAGAGGTATTTGTATGTTTGTTTGTTTGTACATTGAAGGTAATCTTCGAAACTACTCATGATGGTAGGTGGCTACCGTCGCATATAACACAAGCAACGCCAAAGCTGCTGCAAGTGCGCTGCCGACTCCAATAGGATTAAGGATAAGGGATTGGGAACGGATAGGGAAATGGGCTCTGGCACCCCTTACTTCTTCAGGCGTTATATTTCTTTACACATTTTGTCAGGCGATATATCTTTTGTATTTCTACGCGGTCAAAGTCACGGGTTCAAGCTGGTAATCCCATTAAAATGTTTTTGAGATATTTAGAACAATTTGAAAACAATTCGCTATTGGAAAGAAGACATTTTTTACACACCTAAAGCACACGACTATATAATATTGCTTAAATTCGCACTACATTTAACCCTTTGATATTTTAAATTTCGAACGTGTTAATTTATATTTAAAACATTGTGCAAGCCAGACTAAGGATAGGATCCTACGTTTTAATACCTACATCATAGCGGTGTAGGTACTTGTGAATACTTAAATTTACCCACATAAACTCTTAATACATGTATTTTATTACCTAATATCTGAATAAACATATATTACTATAGCTGACGCCCGCGACTTCGGTCGCGGGAACTTTATCTTAACATATATATGAACAATATTTAAATTTTAAGTAACTAATATTATCTTTACGACTAACTATGGAACGTTCTGGAAAAAGCGTTCGCGCCGGCAGAAACTCTCGAACGTTCCACCCTACCGATGGTAGCCTCGCCCCTTCTCGACTAGTGTCAAAGGACTATGGTCAATGGTCCTTACGTTTAAAACATAAAGTTTACTTTTCAACAGAAATAGCATTCCCGAACTTTCAATGGCTTGTTGACGGTCTTCCTTAGATTTTCTGAAAAATTCGAAATACATCGAGGCGTTTGGCGCCAAGTATAAATCAGGAGCAGGCAGGAGATATGAGTGAGTGGAGCGACAACCAGCGATACTTGACGACTTTTGGCGAGTTTTACGGTTTCATCGGACAAGTTTAATGATTTTGGAAGTCATCATGGTTTGTGAAAATAAATCGGTCGTTTTGTCCTAACACGGCATTTTAACTCACCCCGCACGTAACATTATAAATAAAGATTAATATCGTGATACGAATGTTATTTCGATTCTATCTTTTGAGTGTTTCGAGTGTTTTGTATGTCAAAATTGAACAAAAAACGGTTATTGTGACTGGACTATAATAGTTAGATATATAGCTTCGGGAACTTTTTTGGGGGCAATGATATATATATAATATGTAATAGATTATTTCACCTATCATCAATAGTTTCCGCAGCGCACGTGAAATATTGAATTTTGTAAGCAACTTTTTTATGCTTTTGGTTAGGTATAGCCTGAGTAGGTAACTCGCTGATAATGCAAATTTCTGTAAGGGGTCGACGCACTCGGCCAAAAGTGCACGCTTGCAATTATTGCACGGTAGCGGTAGCGGAGGCCGAGGCTCGCCAGTCGTTCCCTATACATGGTTTAGAATAGTGCGCGTCTCGTGCTAACAACCTAGTTGCACACCTCATTGTTTAATTCTCGTAATTATAAGAACCCTCATTTAATTGTGATAAAATATAGTTTCGTTATGTAAAATAGCTTTCCGTAATAAAGAAAGTTTAGCATATAAAAAGTTTTTCTACCGAACACTAAATAAACCTTCTGATAACCAAGTTCCAGTAATATAACTTACAAATTACAGACACAAGTTATATTTCCATAGATGAAAGAATTTTTTAAATCTGTGAAGTAGTCTTTAAGTTTATTCACTACGAACAAATATACAATCATGGAAAACGGGGCTCTGCGATCCCTTACCAAAACACGACATCACACATGCCGTATTTCACTGACTGTTGTCTTCTGAAAGAGCCCCCAGACGGGCTGCCCAATTTAGGAACATTACGAAATGCAGTGTGCCAGTTATGGATATCTTCATAATAGTTACCTTAATTTATTGATCCTAAAGTATGAATAGTCTCCAAAGAACGTTTTGTGCTCGTTATAATTTAGGCACGAGTATTTTGCCTTGATTGACTTAAATTACCACCCCGTATATGTATCAAGTGTTTAAATTGCTTAGTATAAAGAGTACTATATACTACACGACATTATAGAGCCACATTTGATCAAAATGTCTTAAGCCTGGCGCGCTAATCTGAGGCCGTTGACCGTCCCGTGCCCTACATCGGACGTATTGAAGCGGTTCTATTCAAATGGTAAATGCCACCCGCATCCTGACAGATTCACCCCTGAACGATACGCCAACATTTCGCAAAGCATTCAACCCCCAAATTTGCCGAAACGAAAAGATCCAGAAGATTAGCCCGTGTTTCATTAAACCATGTGATAATCAACATGTCAACGCTCGTTCACAATTTTTTGTTGGAGATAAAATGTTTTTGTTTCATTATCTTGTTCTGAGAAAAAATTTGTTCCTTTTCATATTAGAGTTTATTTTATATTCAAGCTTATCTCATTTCGCTCTTCCGGTGACAGATACAATAACCTTCATTGCAGGGACAGCAACTCTGATGCTAAAAATCAGAGTGACAAATGTATTGTTTGATGTTGAGCTTACATAATAAGGATTTTATTGTTGTAGGTGAATCATTTTAGAAAATAATGAAGAAAGCTGTACATTCTTAATTTTAATTACAAAATTTTCAAGAACTAAAATTTAAATTGCGACAATGACATAATTTTCACATTCATAACCATAATATATCATATATGGAAGTATGACGCTTTAACATTGAAAAAATAATTAAATAAAATTCTATTTAAATAATATTGTGACAAGTACAATGACGAAGAGAAATCTAAAAGTACCAAAACCATCAAAAGCTTTCAGTGATGTATTGTAGCAAGCTTCCCGTAACATTTTGTGTTTGTTTCATTCCAACCGGTTCACAAACAAAAAAGAATTCTATTTTAGAAACTAGTTTATACGAAGTTCACATTGAATTTCATGTGATTACTTATTCAAAGTAAGCAGCAAACATTCCTTTGAGAGCTACCGATTATTTTTATTATTTGTCTCTTTAGAAACGATATAGTCTGCTCTCGAGTCTCGCTAAAAATACCATTAAATATCTTATTCATCAAACCAAGACGCGAACCGCTTGAATGAATAACATGAATTAATTTTCTTTCCTATTTGAATTTTTATTGTTAATTATTCTTATGTACCTTTTTTTTAAATGTTAAGATCGGCAGACAGGCTGACGGCGCACTTGGTGGTAGGTGTCTACCGTCGCCTATAACACAAGCAACGCCACAGCTGCTGGAAGTGCGCTGCCGACTATAGTAGGATTAAGGATAAGGAATTGTATAGGAAAATGGGCTCTGGAATCCCTTACTCACTCACCGAAATACAACAGCACACGTGCTGTTATTTCACGGTGGTCTTTCTGTAAGGGGGTGGTTACCGCCGCCAGACGGGCTGCCCAAATAACTGCGAAACGCAGTGTGCCCTGCCATTACATATAATAAAGAACCATTGTCCGTATCACAGAACTTGTTAACGGTGTACCTTTGAATCGTGTTTTATAGTTTAAATATCTCTGTCACATTGTCACTGAAGATCTAAAAGATGAGCGAGATATCGAAAAATAACGCTGAGCATTGTAAATTAGAGGCAATATGCTAGCATATATATTTGCACTCTGTCTTGTCTTTGTCTTTGGTCTGAAAATAAAAATATTTATTATTAATATATATCTATTTTTTTTCTAATATTTTTTTTCTATTTTCAAGCGTAATAAATTGAACTGTTATTAATTCTGTAGGTATATGTTTGAGTTTTATAACTAGCGACCAGCCCCGGCCTCGCACTGATGCAATTTTAGAAGAAGTAAGCGGAGAAACAGATATTTTTTTATACTAAGATCGGCAGACAGGCTGACGGTCCACTTCCTGGTATGTGGCTACCGTCGCCTATAACACAAGCAACACCGCTACCGACTACTTTAGGCAGACATCGTCTTTATTTTATATTATAAAAGGTCTTAACAACTAATAAAAGCTTTTCGAAACGAATTTCCATTAACGAAAATGATAAATTAAACAAACGTTCTACCAATTTTTCTTAAAAGGTTTTATTTTAGAGATCCACTTGTTAATAATGGACGCTTATTTCAAGTCAAAATATATAACCTTTCGTGATTTTTTTTTTCAACTTATATTTTTTTTTAATAAAACGTATTTACAGATTTATAAATGTTGTTTTGCTTCGAAAACGAAACTGTTGTCCACACATTAAATTGTGTAATTATTCAATTAACCGTATTACCACGAACAGTTTAATAAATAATCATTTACAGGTTAGCGAGAACTACAAAATGAATAATGTTAACTGTATTTCTTTGCAATTTCTAATTAAATAACCAACATGCGTGATCCACGCTCAACTTTGTTTATAAATTTGAAAACGACGTACTCTTAAAAAGATCTAGTTTTTTAAATTAAAAGTCGGCGGAATTATTATGGTATTCTGTATCTGCCTCGAATTTAGAAAAAAAAATCAATTAAATGAATTAGTGGCATGGAAAACTGCGTTTCGCTGTCATTAATTGGCGGCAGTTACTACCTTCTTGTGTAAGACCACCGTAAAATAACAGCACGTATGCTATTGCGTTCGGTGAGCCAGTAAGGGATGCCAGAGCCCATTTTCCTCGCAGTCTTATCCTTCAGAGCCATCACTCACTGCGCCCGATCCGTGCCGCCGCCGCGCCGATACGTTTCAGAATGCGTCTTCAGATCGGATAGCAAGGGTTTTTATACTGAGTGCGATACCGGTAACGACCCGTTCTGCGATACATCAAATTAGCCATTCCACTAAAGATTAAGCCATTTTGAATGTCCGAATGTCTCTGCCGCCGGAGACAGATCGCGACTGACCGGCGTGCGATCAGTGGAACACGTGCGATATACCGCAGGCAGTGCGGAAGCATACACGGGCGACCATTGGTTACAAAGAACGCATGCGTTTAGATCGCATCTGTAGATCGGATCGGTGGATCGGATCGGGCGCAGTGGGTAAAGGCTCTTAATAAGATCCATACTAAGATTACTAACGCACTTGTCACCCCTATGGCTTTGCTTGTGCTATTTCATGTGAATGGACCGTCAGCGTTCCTGCCGACCTTTGAAAAAAAAATATTAATAATAAAATCTGTTATCCCTCCTAACTCATCACGATACAGATTACAATATCAAAAGATAATAAAGTGTAGGGTACATAATATACTGTGTATTACTTGGGAAGTTTGATTGGAAAAATAACAACACTATTTTCCTTTGAGGGGTTGTTATAAATGAGGCGTTAGGGGTTGTGCCAAATCCCAAGCATAGTGTAACTGGGGCGTTTATGAAATCAGAATAGCCTAAAATCTAATATCGTCGGACCCAGACATCACATAACCAATCTGCTTTTATATGCTACTGTTGTTTGTGTATAAGGGATATATTTCAGTTTTAGTAATTTCCACCACTTACAGTTCAGTTCAGATTACAAATAATAATCAAATTCATTTTTTTTTGTTTTTCATTGACACTACCTGGTGCCCCCGGTTCCGTCCGCGTTGAAAAAAAACTATTGATGGCGCCATCTATTGTACTAAAATAGAATTAGGTGAAGCGGCGACATCTATTGGATTTGGGTAGAACTGCTTGGTGACACCTGTGCACAGTATGCTCCAATTTGCAAACCCTCGAGAAACTAAAAGTGAAACCTTAACGAATTATACACCCCTATGGATTCCTCAGGAATCGCTCAGTTGAGTGGCTCCGTTCAGTAGTTTTTGAGATTATCGCGAACATTCATACAGACAGATGCGGCGGGGGACTTTGTTTTATAATATGTAAGGATTTCACATTTCTAAACTTAATTTTTTTAAATTTAGGATTTTTTTTTTGCTCTAAAAAGGAGCATAATTTAGGAATTTAGAATAGGTAATTTTTTTATATATCTCGAAGTTAGTATACATAATATACAGCCAATGTCCATCTGGAATAAAGTAGCTTTCAAATATTGAACGAATTTTTCAATTAGGCATAGTGGTTCCGGAGATATAAAAATATCTCCGGAATATATTTATATTTTAATTTTAAAATCCCACATATATAAATTAAAATCCCTATAACAATCCATTCGCTTTTTATAATAATATTGTTACATGTTTATCGAAACGGGATGCTATTGCGTAACGTTATGCTTTTTTAATTTATGAACAACATTTTTTAAATGTAGTAGTGAAATTTAATTTCTATAAATTTATATATTTATACATAAATGTAATATTATTCGACGAATATTTTATCAGAAATTGAGAATTATGAAACAAACTGAAATGATATTTTTAAACCAAAAATATATCAGAAAATAATGGTCATACAAAGCTCTTGTCTGTCACTATTATCAGAAATATTAACACGAAATCTAAATGACTCGTACAAAATAACAGCAAAGCAGTCCTCGAGGCGCAAGAATGAAAGCAATCACTTAATTGTGAAGCCCGAGGCAATGAAATGAATTCGGTACAACCCTTATAAATCTCAACTAAGACAAACTAAGTGTATTGTCTATTTAACACATAACAATATATTGTGCACATGTTTAGCAGACATTTACTTAACTTAGAAACCGGTAGAACTGGTGCTTTAATTGTCCGGATCGTAGACTCCGCAAAGTAAATTGTACTTACCTGTAACAATAAAAATGGGTAAGTATTAAGTATATTAAACACTTAAATTTTATTCTGTTCTGTTACCACAAAAGAAGATTACAACTTATTTTATTTTCTAATACTAATATTATAAAGGTTAAGAGTTTGTTTGTTTGAACGCGCTAATCTCAGGAACTACTGGTTCGAATAGAAAAATTCTTTTTGTTTTGAATAGTCCATTTATCGAGGAAGGATATAGGCTATATAACATCACGCTACGATAAATAGTATTATATATAAGCAGTGTCCAGTACCGCGCGCCCCGTGCGCACGCCGCCGCCGTATGGGCCGCAGCGAAGCGTAACCGAGTTCAGCTAGTAATAAATAATTATGTAAATTTTGTTGATGATATTGTAGCGGTTCACGCAAACGGCTAGTCCACATAGCGTGTCCGGGATGTCTTTGGTAAATATGTCACCGACTAGACTTTTAAGCAAGATTCATATTACACCGGGCCGTGCTCCGTCCGTGCCCAATACCCATAGTATGCTTTTGTATAAACCAATTCATACTCCACCGGGGTACACTAGTACTATTATTTATTCTGTGACCAGGGCACGCCGTAGCACAGCGTCGAAATGTCGGTGGGTACTCTTTTCCGGCTCCGAGTTTGTTTTCACCGAGCGCTCGGAGACTACTTGATGGCGGACTGTAGTGTGGTTTTCATTAAAAATGCAAGACGAAATATTATTAGAATGTGTGCGCCAATACCTTGTAGTTTATGACACGACTCACCTAAAGTATACAAAATAGTACAAAATTTACAAAATAGTATATTATATATTACTATAACTCCCTTGATTGGCTGCACTCTTATTTATACTTGGCGTCTGTTGGTGACGCGAACGTGGCCGCTGGTCGCGAAAGAAAGAAGAAGAACTTTTGTTGGTCGATGTTCCGAAATTACGAGCGGCTCGGTCTAGGTCACAGTGTGTGCCTTGCGCGGTATCATAGCAGAGACTACCCTAAAGTTAATCGATGGCCGCTCGTAATCTCGAACCACCCTCTTTTATTATTTTAGAAGGTATCAATCGTCCGTCGCAGCGGAAATGACGATAAACTTATATATACATACACACATATATATATATCCTATCTTAACAACAGAACTCGTTATTTATTTATTTAAAATATTCATAATCTACAGGTCTACAGGTGACTGTCATCAACATCCTCCCCACCAGTGTCGGCACGACATTACGTAGCAAAAGAGCGACCCGTGATGCGGGCCGTTTCATCACACCTGACTTAGTTCTTATATCTAGTACTCTTACCCGACCGTCCTTTCCAGGATAGACCGCCTGTACTACTCCTTTAGGCCAGCAATTCAGCGGGGATGATGGGTCAACAATAACAACTAGATCACCTGTTTTTAGCTGAACTCCTTCCTTGCACCACTTACTTCGCGGTATCAGGACAGGCAGGACCTCCTTCATCCACCTAGACCAAAAGAAATTAGCCAATTGTTGAGCGTTACGCCATTGTTTTCGTAGATACAAATCACTATCGTCGAAAACTCCGGGTATAGGTAAGTTGGACGAAGAACCTATCAGAAAATGGTTAGGTGTCAACGCTTCCTGACTATGGGGGTCTACCGAGAGGTGTGTTAAAGGCCTACTGTTTACCATATTTTCTACCTCGGCGAGCAGTGTAAGTAAAACCTCTTCTTTAGGCGCTCGTTCTTTGAGCACGACTTTCAAAGCAGTCTTCACACTTCTAATAAGACGCTCCCATGCTCCTCCCATGTGCGGACTGCCAGGTGGTATAAAATGCCAATTTACGCCTTTATTGAGAGCCTGCGATTGCACCAGCTGCTTATCTACTTCCTCATAAGCTTTATTTAATTCTTTTTCGGCACCTCTCAAATTTGTGCCATTGTCTGAAAAAATGGTATGTGGCCATCCTCTGCGCGCTGCCATTCGGCGCAATGCCATAATCATTGAATCGGCTGTGAGCGATGGAACAACTTCGATATGTACACAGCGCACTGTCATGCAGGTAAAGAGTACTCCGTACCTGCGGTCCCTACGTCTGCCGATTGACACATCTACTGGTCCAAACAAGTCCAATCCGCACACCGTGAATGGTCTCTGGTGGTGAGTCAGTCTACCTGCAGGCAGGTCACCAAGGCGCGGTGGTTTTGGAGTGGCTTTCCTAAAGCGACAAACGAGGCATCTCGAAGAGACAGTGCGTACTGTGGGCCTTAAATTAATCACCCAGTATTTCTGCCGTAATTCATTTACAACCGTCTCATTGCAGGAATGTGCAGCGCGTATGTGATAGTCCATCACAATAAGCCGTGATATAATATTTTTTCCGTCTAATATGATGGGGCACTTGGTTAGTGCGTCCACACCTTTAGCGGCACCTATACGCCCTTCTACTCGTAGCAGGTCATCATTATCCAGTACAGGTGTCAGGGCGCGCAACCGACTATCTGCTTTTATTTCCATATTTCGTTTCAAAGCTGATATTTCAGCTTGAAACGACTGCGACTGAGAGCGACGAAGCAATAACGTTTCGGCTTTGCTCATTAATTCACCATTAATCGAATTAATTTTTCTCTTTTTGCACTTCTCAATAAATAATAAAACTGTGGCAGCTGCGCGCAATAATCGCAACCAACTGGAGAAACGACCGGCATCGGGGACAGGTAAGTCGACATTATCATTTATAATTATAGTATTTATTTTTTCTAAAATTTCTTCATTAATATTTTCTTTCATTTCAGGTGGTTGCGGCCAGTTGCAGCGCGGCTTGCGAAGGAACGACGGACCGGTGAACCATTCTGAGTCGCTGAGCAATTCGTATTTATTCATTTTAGTCGCGACATCCGCTATATTTAAGTCAGTAGGGACATAATGCCATTGTGAAATATTACTTAACTCGTCGATTTCGCCTAGTCTATTCGCAATAAAAACTTTATAATTTCTACACTGATTTTTAATCCAATGTAAAACTGTTGTAGCATCTGTCCAATAATATATCGCGGTAGGGTTTAAACGATGTTCCTTTCTAATACTATTTGATAGGCGACATGCTAACAAGGCGCCCTGCAGTTCTAGTCTCGGCATAGAAACCGGTTTTAGCGGGGCGACCCTGCACTTACTCGCAATGAATGAAACAGTCACGCGTCCATCAAGACCATCAGTCCATTCCTTGCGCCAGTAAGCGACGGCAGCGTATGCGCTCGGCGATGCATCACAAAACAAGTGCAGCTCTAATGGTATCTCGCTTACACCCGCAGTTCTTATGCTATCTCCGTTCGTGCGAAAATACCAGCGTGGTATTTTTATATTTTTAATGTTTTGCAACTGTAACAACCATTGTTTAAATGAATCGTTTAATTTATTATTTATTTGTTCGTCCCATTTCAAATTTAACTTCCAAGTTTCTCGCATTATAATTTTTGCATTTATTATAAAAGGTGCTAGGAATCCATGTACATCCAATATGGACATGATAATACGTAACATTTCCCGCTTGGTAGGTTTTCTTTTACAATTTAAAATATCTTCGGGAATGCGTTTTAAAGACAAATCTAATGCTAATGTGTCGTCCGATGGAAACCAAAGAAGCCCGAGTGTACGCTCTGGCTGATTATCGATATTGAACTTTATTGCCTTGTCGTTTAAGAGCGTGCAGCGCGATCGAAAATCTTCGAGTTTAGGTATTAGCGACCCGAAAGGCGCAGACTTGGAGTAGCGGTGACAGAACGCGCACAAAAATAACATTACAGATTAGGCTCAACACAGAGTAAAACATATTTTTACTAATTTTTCTTTAGGATAAATTAATGTAATAAATGATAATAGAATGTAATATATGTAAATAATAATTAGTTATTATTATAATATAACGTAATATTCAGCTGATCACTATGTTTTGTTCATTTCTTATACATAATTTTACCTATGTATACTTACCTGCATATCTGGAAAAGAATAAATAAAGTATGAAAGAAGAAATGAAAAACTGCAAAAAAAAAAAAATTTTTTTTATTATTAATAGTAGAATGTAGGTTTTCTCGGCCGGTATCCATATGAGTTGTGGGTTTCCGGGATGATGGCCCAGGTCTGTTGGAAATTCTTCCAAACGTTTCGTCAACAACTGCGGTTGACATACTCAGTGGTGTAGTCCGTGTTAGAAGAAAAAGTACATCACATCACTGCACTTCACTTCTGCAATTTTCGACTTCTCGAGCGAGACTGAATCAGTCAGTCATCCCGGAAACCCACAACTCATATTTTTATTATTAAATTTGTGATTTTTGGTTGTCGTAGTATTATCGTTATTTGTTAATTTTCGTTTATTTTTGACATTATCTTTCGAGTGCTTTCAATATATCAGGCTTCAGTCAGGCTTTTCTATCCAGTCTTTTTTCGTATGAAATATTTACGTTTTGAATTTTTTCACTGTCTTGATTATCCGAGGATGTTTGAATTTCTGCTATTGGTAGCCTGAAATAAAATTAAACACTAAAAACGACAGAGAGCAAATTGTAAACACCGTTAGTTTATAATAAACATAACTGACGAATAATTATCAAAGGAACATTGAATTTAAAATAAAACGCTTAAAAGTTGATAGTTTATAACCTCTCCGTTCCGAAATTGTCTACGAACATGCACTGTTCAGTACTTGGACCTATCAATGAACAGTTTTACAAATTTACTGCGCGGTTTCAGTTTACAGTTTCGTTATAAACGGCTGTTATCAAAAGCAAAAAACCTAATCTAACCTAACCAATAAATGTTTGATTAGCTAAGAAACCTATTTGGTGACCAAGTACTAGACTAGGTCAACCAAAAAAAGTTGCTGACCAAATAAATATTTTGCTGAAAAAAATATATATTCCTATTACAAACTAACATATGCAATGTTACCGGATATTGCCTAGTTGACAAAATTTGGAAATTAGTTTAAAACTATGGCTTAGCTTCTATTTCACCCCAAAAATATATTATTTTAAGAAAAATAGGTCTTTTACATTAGTATTTCGTGTTTTTAGAAATGAACTTGATATTGACCGCGAAAAAGGCCAAGATTGTCATGGCGTCTTGAATGACGTCACACCTCGCGAAACAGCCGTGTTTGTTTATGACAGTCAATTGTGTTTTTAAATAAATAATGAATTCGTCGTATTATAAATACTGTATAGTGCCCCAATATTTTAAAAGTACAACGATAAAAACGCCAAACAAATTATTCATATACGTTCCAAACAATAAACAATAACAAATTAATTAAGTTAAGGTTATTACAGCTCTCAACAGCCACTATCAATACCTCGTTGTGAATCTTCAATGCCAGAGATCTAGATTCACAACAAAGAAATTCGAAGAGCACTACGGAGTCTTGACGTGAACAAAGCTAGTGGACCTGATGGCATACCTGCAAGGGTCCTAAAGGAATGTGGTCCTGAATTGTCTCCTGTACTTACACGCTTGTACCATTTCTCTCTCAGGACGAATACCGTGCCGGCATTTTGGAAGCTTGCCAATGTTCAACCAGTGCCTAAAAGGGTAACCGTGCCAACCCCTGTAATTATCGACCAATCGCCATCACTTCTGTACTCTGTAAGGTTATGGAGAGAGTACTGAATAGTAAGCTGCTGACTAGCTTGAAGCTAACGACCTGCTCAGTGATCGCCAATATGAATTTCGCCAGGGACGTTCAACCGGGGATCTTCTTGTATATGTCACGCAATACTGGGGTGAAGCCATCGAGAAACATGGCGAGGCTCTCGCTGTGTCACTCGACATATCGAAGGTCTTTGAGAGGGTTTGGCATGCACGTTTACTTGGCAAGCTTCCTACATACGGCATCCCCTCCGGTCTTTGTAGCTGGATTTCTGATTTCCTGAATGAACGGTCAATTCGAGTAGTCATTGATGGATGCTCCTCGGACCTCATGGCAATTGATGCCAGTATTCCTCAGGGATCTGTTCTCTCTGCAACCCTTTTCCTGCTTCATATTAATGACTTACTTCTTCCAGGACTAATTGCATACGCAGATGACAGTACGGTCATAGAGAGATATTTGTCCAGGATTTGTTCTGAGAGGGAGGCAATGGTTGAGCGAATTAACTCAACCTTAAATATTGTATGCCAATGGGGTAACAAGAATCTGGCTGATTTTAACGCCACCAAAACGCAAGCGTATTTGGTCTCTGCAAAAAGGAGCCCTTTCGACTTGGCTCCAACTTTTCGAGGTGCATCCGTACCTGTGGCCAATGATCTTGAGCTTCTTGGCATGAATTTGTGCTCAAATCTCAACTTCGGTACTTCTATCGAGTCGAAAGCCCAAACAGCGGCCAAAAAGTTGGGCATTCCAAATAGAGTGAAGCGATGCTTCACACTTGGACAGCTCCTCTCTTTATACAAGGCACAAGTCCGATCTGCATGGAGTATTGCTGTCACCTTTGGGATGGCTCAGCAAAATATCAACTTGCCGCACTCGACTCGGTGGATCGCAGAGCTAGGAGGCTCATTGGCGATGATACACTAATAAGAACTAAGCTGCAGAGCCTAGCACATAGATGCAAAGTTGCCTGTCTGTGTGTATTCTATAAGATGTACTTCGGAGTGTGCTCGAGAGCTGCATGAGATCATACTGCCTTCCCCTTTCTTCTATCGGACATACAGACGTACGGCTGGTTACCATCCTCACCTTGTCGAAATCCTTTTTCGGACCAAGTGCTTTAAAACATCTTTTGTGATGCGCACTGCTAAGGATTGGAACTCCCTACCGGCATCTGTATTTCCGAGCTCATATAACCCAAATCTTTTCAAGCTTCGAGTCAATGGGCATCTTTTGGGTGAGCTCGCTCCATCATCGGCCTCATCCTTCCTACATAGATAGATGCTGGTCAAGAGCAAACTCATCTTTAATAAAAAAATAAATAAATAAAACTTTGTATTCGCTTACCTCAAAATCAGCGGTTTTGACTCAATGTCAAATTAGAAAATAAATCGTAATCGCCATTTATTAATATTGTCAAGTTAAGTTTTTACTATCGTATTAATTGTATTTTTATATATTTATTGTCCAGATATCAGTGGCAAAAGAAATTCATCGTGTGATTTGGTAAAATAGCTTGAAATTTACCAACGCCCACCATTTAATTGTAATTTAACAGGTGAAGTTGAATATATACAGATATAAACAAACAATTTTTTTACATTTTCTTGGCTTCTCAGCTCAATATTACAACATATTTTATATTGAAAATACTTTTTTTTATTTAGAACAAACTTTAAAGTAAGAATACCTTCAAAAAGTAAATCTTTAAATGTTTTAAAAATTTTAGATTGTAAAAGCATTCTAGTCACAAAAGTTACAAGATTGTGTCGACAAGTGTCGACGTGTAAGCAGAAGATTTTACCGATTTAACAAAATGGTGGAAATCTCAAATTTTTATATAAAATACCATTTTCCATGGCGCTCACCAATGAGGGTTTGGCTCAGTTCATATCAGTTGTACCTAGTATATGGGTAAATGAAAATTCTGTCCAGTTTTGGTCAAGGGCAAGAAAAACCGGCGATCTTGAGACGGCTGATTCCACAGTAGGTAAATGCCACTCTCTGACTGGTAATTAATTAAGTAAGACTTTGTTTGTTCTTCACATAATACTTAGAAGTTTTAACATTGTGGAATTCCGATGAACAATAGTTTGTGTTCACTGCAAAAAATTGTCCAAGCATAACGGCGTCAATTTTGGGCAAATTACTGCTGTTTGCTTTGTTAAATCCTGATTCCATGGCGAATTATACCTGTCTTTCAAGATTAAACTAAAAACGAACTGTATTAATTTAACAATAATTGCTGAAAACTCGAAATACTTTATACGAAAATGACAGCTACAACGTGGTGTTTCGCGAGGTCTAACGTCACGCTTCCATGCGCTTCTCTGATTGGTGTTTAATGTCATATAATTAAACGCCTCATTTTGTCGATTTTATTTTCCAAAAATATTATTAATCTTTTATTATTTTAATAGAAAAGTTGTTTTTTGTTTACTAATTATCATGGTTAATCATTAGAAACTCTAAGCCATCCGATTTATTCTCAGTGGAAACAAGCCTATTGTATACACCTCCGTTTGAGACATTAAATAGGTATTTACCTGTATGCATTTGCATGTTCTGCGTTCGCACTACTCTGTACGGAATTCGACTCGACTGCAATATTTTATTTTGCATGTCCAGATTTTTTGTTTAGCCACTTAGATAATGATTCTTTTTCTGGTTACCCATCCTTCACTTCCAAAAAACACTTAAACATGTGTAAAATGTAAATACAAAATTTATATCACAGCTGACTTGACATTGACCTCATGACGTCATGTCATACGACAAATAAGTGCGCCTAGTGATTTTATTAGAGCAATGTTTTTTTGATTGGAAAACCATCAGGCGTTTGGGTTAAATATAGAAAAGTCTTAATATTTTCATATTTATAATTTTATAATGAATATTAAGAAGGGGGGTATCTGCGGAATATCAATACAAACATATTCATGTGAGAATTAGTGCTTCATGCGTAAAATTTAAGAAGTATTCGAAGAAATAAATTTTTAGAAGTCCTTCCGTTTATGTATTTTTTATTAATTTTAAATGTATTTGTTTCAAATTTCAACAAGGCGGTGACCTTGTGCAAGGATCAGGCTAACCTACAAAAGTTACTTTAATGTATTTAACTAATTCAGCGCATAGTACTAGTCACTTAAAAATGAGTAAATTTCCGGAATTTTGTGCAGTATCCTCTTAAGGTTTCTTTTGGTACACCAGCTAACACGGCCGATTCATTACTAACCCAATTACGCATTTCAAAACCGCCCTGTTGGTTAATGTAAGCTATCTCTTTTATAATTTTATTCGTTAAATTCGTATCATCGAAACTATCGATATAATCGTCCATATATTGATTGTTCCGAATAGCATTAACTGCCGTGGGCATCTCTCGCTCAAAACGAGATGCATTCTTACTTTGATTTATAAATTGTGCTATAAAGGGGGAGCAATTGGCGCCAAAAATCAACGAGGTCATTGCGTACTCCTTAATTGATTTCCTGCTAGGTTCCCTCCATAAAAAACGCAAAGCATGTTGATCTTTATCGCGAATTTTTATTCTCAAAAACATATCTTTTATATCACCCACTATACCTATGCGATTCTCACGAAATCTAAACATAATTCCAAAAAGAGATTTTAGTAAATCGGGCCCCTGAAGTAAATAGTCATTCAACGAGAAACCGTTACATTTGGCGGCAGCATCAAAAACCAAACGCAATTTTCCTTTATTAGGATTATCTATTCCAAAATGGGGTAAATACCATATATATGCCCGCTTTGTTTACTAATCTCGGAGACACTTAACTCCCGCGCATAATTATTTATAAAAAGGTGTTGCACCCGTTCACAGTAACGTGACTCATACTCCGCGTTAACAGACATCTTCCTTTCAACCGATTTTAATCTAGTCAACGCGTTCGGATAAGAATTAGGCATGCTAAAATTATCATACTTCCAAGGGAGACCTACGGTCCATTTACCGTCAATTAATTGTGAAGTATTATTCAAAATATTAATTGCTCGTAATTCATCTAAATTTTGACGTGGCTTTGAACAAATACCTATCGCATCAAGTAAAAATGAACGACGTATAAGTTCCTGCAATTGTAAATCATTATTATTATCATGATTACCTGTCATACTGTGGCTCTCGTAGTCATCAGAGGGCGTGGCGACGGTGCTTGGCAAGTTATATGACGCTGCGCCGGCGTCTGCGCGGCTACTGGCGGCGGCGTTTGTGTCCAGACGAAGCGACGCGGGCGCGGGTGAAGAGGGGTTGTTTGTACACTCCACCCGTGCTACCGTGCAATTAACCTGGTTCGACTGATAACACTGATATGGAACTAAGCGTGCATTGTTTACGTAACTTACCGGACATAATGCTCCGTGCACACACCAACCTAGCGGGGTCTCAGTGATGTACAGTCCACCTGTGTCTTTTATACATACAATAGGGGAAATCAAATTATAATTATCTTGGCCGATTAATATTTTAGGTACAGAATCACATTTACAAAATTCAAAGTTATTTAAATTACTATATCTACTGAAATCTACATTAGAACATGATTGCATAGGTAAATTCAGTTCTTTCATTTTACGAGCGCTTAAACTATATCGAACACCACTAGCATTACTTATATCGAAGTTAACGATTTCTGTTTTGCAAACTAACTCACCAGAGTCCCATGCGCTGCGGGCGCGCATCATAACGTTTTTACCGTATAGTCCGGCCTTATCGGCGATGTCGGCCGCGATAAGGGTGACCGTCGCACCGTCATCCAGCAGCGCGTGAGTATGAATGCTATCCTTAGGTCCGTGGATAGTAATCGGCACAATTTTTAACAACACTTTTGCACACTGTTGCGCGGTCAGGTGATTCACAGTCTCATCCGGTCGCTGCTCGGCGGTCACATACTGCTGACTGGTAGGCTTCGTCCAGTGTAAGAGACGGTGATGTGGAGCTCCACATCCCTCGACATCACATTCGTTTGCAGAACACATGGTGATATCTTTGTGACGTTCTTGTAGGCACTTGTAACACAATTTATTTACCCGCGCGAATCTCCATCTGTCCTTCCGCAGAGCGCGTTTAAATTTCGTGCAGTTTATAATGTCGTGTTTCTCTTTACGACAGAACTTACATTTTGAGGGGGCGCTGTTTACACTTTCACACAATAACACTGACTGACTCTGTTGATTACTTTTGTAGTGATCGTATTTTTTTCTAAGTTCGCCAGTGTTTTGCACGTAGCTCACTCCCGAGTTGGCAATTTTGGTAGCTTCCTCATATAGGAAATTAGACAATAGCTCAAATCTAGGTGTGACGTCATCGCTGCGCTTCTCGTGCATGTAATCTGCCCACTTGGTAATCAATGCCGTCGGTAACTTAGTCACCGTTGTACTCACAAGTTCGGGGCTTCTTAAATAATCATTTTGATTTATAGCACGGACAGCGGCGACGCAGTTTTTTATTTTAATCGAAAAATTAACTATTTCGCTGTGATACGCTTGCGGCAGCGGCTGCAGCTTCCTCAGTTGCAACGTTATTTTTCGCATAATATTTTCAGGTCTTCCGAATCTTAGTTCCAGGGTACTCATGACATCACCAGGTGAAGCAGCACTGATAAGTAAAGAAGATGTCGCTTCTCTTGCTTCACCTCGTAAGCACTTGCGTAATCGCCACATGTTCTCTGTGTCGCTGTAATTACAAAGGCGTGTTGATTCGCTGAATGCTTCCTTAAATTGCAACCATTCCATAGGATCGCCAAAAAATAATGGAAGGTCCTTAGATGTGGCTAATCTTGTTAACAATTCTTGATTATGTGTTTTTGACGTCGATAATTGGACTACGACGTCACGAAGGGTACTTGCTAACAATTGAATATCGCTGCGAGGCTCGGGTGTGGATTGCTTATGCTCTTGGTCGAGTTCATGGCTGCTGGGGCTGTTTCGAGTGCTGTTGCCGTTATCAGTGCGGTGGTGATGAGGGTCACCTCCGCCGTCGACACTCACTAATTTATTATCACAATCGTTCAGTGACGGGCCGGGTGCGGCAACTGACTTTTCCAACCAGTTAACAACTTTACTTGTGCAGGATACAGATGACCTTCTAGATTTAGAACTAAGCGAACCGAGTTTAGCCACTTCAGCAGCTAGCTTCATATCCAGTAGCTCCGTTTCTACGTGCGCTTTCATTTCTGCCATTTGCAAATCGATTTTTGCTTTGGCTTGAGCAGCTTCATACTCCAGCTGCAACTGGCGTGCGGCAATGGAAGACGTGTGCGTGCTGGGTTTTTCACTACCCGCATTTTCTTTTATTCCTCTCGTTTGTTGCACTTTTTCTTCTGCTGGAGTATCTGATTTCACATCGTGCATGATCTCATCATGCGCCAGCTGTTCCCGTCTATGCTGACTGCGTGTCGTAACCGAGCGGGGGGTACGGAACAAAGACATCCCTGCGACACAGGTATTGTTTCTTCTTTCGCAGATTCGGCTCGAAGAACCACTTTTGTTGGTGACGCGAACGTGGCCGCTGGTCGCGAAAGAAAGAAGAAGAACTTTTGTTGGTCGATGTTCCGAAATTACGAGCGGCTCGGTCTAGGTCACAGTGTGTGCCTTGCGCGGTATCATAGCAGAGACTACCCTAAAGTTAATCGATGGCCGCTCGTAATCTCGAACCACCCTCTTTTATTATTTTAGAAGGTATCAATCGTCCGTCGCAGCGGAAATGACGATAAACTTATATATACATACACACACATATATATATATATATATATCCTATCCTAACAACAGAACTCGTTATTTATTTATTTAAAATATTCATAATCTACAGGTCTACAGGTGACTGTCATCAACAGCGTCCAAACGCCTCGATGTATTTCGAATCTGCCAGAAAATGTAAACAAGCCTATGAAAGTTGGGGTATGCTATTTCTGTTGAAATGTAAAGTCTATGTTGTAAACGTAAGGACCAATTTCCTTTGACATTAATCGGAAAGGGGTGTGGCTATCATCGATAGGCTTTCGGCCGGCGCGAACTCTTTTTTCAGAACGTTCCATAGTTAGTCGTAACAATACTTTTCAATAAGATTTTATTTTTGCATACAGCGAGCTGGTTCAATTAATGTAGGATATGTTAATAAATCCTTTCACAAAATATGACCAATGTAACAATGAAAATATAAATATTTTATCATCACTGTTCCCCGAAATTCCCCTATTAAATACAATCCCCACGGGCTCCCCCCCCAGCAACCTCTCATTTCCCGCTATTCGGGGAATTTCCCCGCCAGGCTCCACTGCGTATTGTCACTACACTAGACAAACTCACAAGGTTTGCTTGCAGCGCCTCTTTCTTGAGTCGCCGACCAATTACCTATATGTATGAAAATTTGAGTGGTATGTTCGCGAGATTTACCAATAAGGTATTTTGTATTACAAAACACAATTACAAATAGAAAATACGTCTCGGAAAGTATTTCAAATAAAATACAAAATGCATTTTTAAATTAAATGAGATAAAATATCGCATTTTAAATACATGTACTTCAAACAAGTCGCATCTCTATATGTACATATATACTTGCGGCCCACCCGTTTTCTTATAAAAACCTTAGGTTAGGTTTTAATACGCAAATTCCGTTGCGTGCCTTAGGAGGAGTTAGAGAACATACAGACAGACAGGTGCGAGTAGAGGCTTCAATTTATACTATGAAAAGATAATAAAGCTGAAGATTTTTTTTATTTGATCGTGCTAGTCTCTGAAAGAAGTAACAGGAATAATTGTTTTTGCCTTTGACATTGCCTTGAATTAGTAATAACGCGACTGATTTGATGACCAAAGTTCGGCCTCTCGATGAAAAATGAGCATAATCGACAGAGATAGAGAGAGAGAGAGAGAGAGAGAGAGAGAGAATCTGAATGCTTTAACATTAAAAAGCGAGTTTTTAGTACAATCTAATATACAAAATTATCATGTCACAGTGTTTGTAACAAAACTCCTCCGAAACGGCTGGACCGATTCTATGTTTTTTTTTTGTATATTTGGTAGGTATGAGAATAGGTCGTAAAGTATTTTTCACCCTCCTACCCCCAACCCCATTTTTTAATCGCGATTTTAGTATTTTTGTATGAAGAACAATAAAAAAAAATAAGGGTCGTTCATTGACGTGAAAATGATGCGTCACTAACATATGGTTTGAAAATAAAATTGGACCCGATGGGCGCCACAATCGGGTTACGGTTCTCGCAGGACAACGTCTGTTGTTCCAGCTAGTCTTATTATATAAATATCTCCACTTAGCTCTGTATATTGCATAATATTGTATACTGACTTATTAATTATACTATATCATAGATGATAAAAATATTTTAGAAGCAACGAAAGTATTTGTACTCCCCTGGTACTCCCATTTCTATTCTATCTGACGGGGTATGCGCACGATGCTTTTTTTACAAATCTTATAAAAAGATAGATTAGTGTGCAGTTCTTAAACAAATAATAAATTATTTAGAAACCGCATGCCATTCGTAAGCACAGTATTGCCATAAGAATAAATAAGAACACAAGTAGAAGTGAATTTTCTTTATCCGAGTCCCAAACGCCGCCATTTATATAACTACTTCCCCCTTCACGTCGTTACGCCCCTCTGTCGCCCAGGCTTGTCGCTAGGGTTGCTTGCTTACTGTTTACTGTTAAATATTGCTTACGAATAAAGAAAATATCGCTAAAATATAAGTTTTTCTTTACTTTAAAATCATTATTTTATTCTAGTTTTATAAAATATGACATTAATAAATACGTACCCACATTAAATATACTTATAAATAATAAGTTATTGTAAGTACCATACCAAATGAAGCCAGGTAAAAAAATGCTGTAGGTACCTACTTTAACTAAATTTTACCTTTGGGTGAAACAGTTGGCTACACAAAAAGAACTGTTCATGCCCTTTTGATTAATTAGGTACGAAAACAAAATAATATTTACAAAATATTACTTACCTCTCATCATCTTTGGGCAAACTAAAAAAACTTAATTGTGGCATAGTTTTTGAATTGTTTGCATAACCCAACACATCACAATAACTTGGCGCCATCATAAGAATAAATAAGATGTGTTCTTATTTATTCTTATGGTATTGCTTATCGTGTCTTCTTTATACGAATACAAATTCTTTTATGATTTTTTATTATATTATAATGGGTTTTGAAAAGGTTGCCGGTACGAAATAAGCAAAATGAAGATGGCTATCGGCACTTTATAATTTTGAGTTTCACTAGTTTGTAGGCGTAGGTATTCTGTGTTCTGTTACCGAAAAATAACAAATTTAACATTTATTAATATGTTTCGGTGCTGTAGTAGGGGATGCCAAACTCTCCTCTATAGATATCTCTTATAGATAGATGACTATATAACTCAAATGTTACGTCAGCCTGTCTGCTGCCGTGTATAATTAAAAAAAGTACAAAACGTAAAATATATAATATGTGTTCTATTAGACGTATTGAATTCATCTAATATATAAAATTCTCGTGTCACAGTGTTTGTAACAAAACTCCTCCGAAACGGCTGGACCGACTTTTATCATTTCTTTTTTTTGTATATTTGTAGGTTTGAGAATAGGTCGTAAAGTATTTTTCATCCTCCTACCCGCACCCCCCATTTTTTAATCGAGATTTTAGTATTTTTGTATGAAGAATATTCAACTAATTCCGTCGTTGATTGACGTGTGTCACGTCACTTTGACATATGGTTTGAAGATAAAATTGGATAAGATAGGTGGCGCCACAATCGGGTTAGAAAATTATTTTCGGGTTCGGGCAGGACAACGTCTGCTGTGTCAGCTAGTTGAAATATAATATTGTAGTTAATAAAATATACATGTACATACATATACACAATAAAATATACAATAAAATACCCAAAATTCGAAAAATAAATCGTATTCAAATTTACAAAAGATTTAATAATTTCCGACCGTCTCTAGCTAGAGTAGTTAGAAACGTCAGTTTTCAACTGTTTTAAAACAAATATCTGAAAGTTTCTCAAAGTGCCATTTGGTCTGAGCGGAGGCGCGAGCTGAAAAGGGGTATTTCTTTGAAAATTCTCGGACTGGTAGCCGCGTTTTGGTGGAGTTCAACGAAGCAGACATTCAAAGTAAATAATTATTTTGAGTCAACAAGAAACTTTCCTATTGTTTAATAGCGAGATCATCTGGACCTTTCCTTTCGTGTTTCCTTTTGAAATTGTTGAAATGTTCGAAGTCTTCGTTCTTTTCTTTAAGTTATTTATGGCGGGCTCTAATCGAAATTGCTAATTCTTTAATTGAGGAATTGAATCCTCATCAATTACAAATATTTTATGAGTTATGAAATTCGTTTTATAGTTAAGATTTATCTGTCTAGGTACCTATCTATCTTCCTGGAATCTACACACCTCAATCTTTAACAATTGAATCGGTCATTTCAAAAACCTCTTAAGTCACATTTTTTTCCAACATGCATTTTTTGCTGAAAATGGTTTCTTAAAGAGAGATGCGTATCAAGATAGCATTCTGAAAGAGCATATGCCATTTTATAACAACATTTTTAGATGGCCAACTGCAAATGTTGAAGATAATCCAGATGAGAATGATGTAGAATATGACTACCATAAACATGACAAATTAATAAGATTATTTTTAAGTGTAATTCTCAATTAAAAGCAATAAAAAATATCATTACTACTATTGTTTTGGTTAAATTATATACCACTAACCCTATTTCTCGCTAAAACAACATAAGTCAAGAACTGTTTTTCAGGTTTTTTTCATTATTTCTATTAATAAGCTGTAAAGGTTATTCGCTATTTTAATTTTTTACCACTCAAATACTAAATTGAACATAAAAAAGTCCTTTAAAACTCATTTTTTGTGTATGAAACAGTTTTTATTGATTTCTGAAAAATTCTGATTAAGTGACTTATGAGGTTTTTGAAATGACCGATTCAATTATTTTATTCGTTTTTGCACCAAAAACGTTCACATTTACGAAGACTATATTGTAATCTGTATAAAAATGCAAGTTTTATTACATCTACTAGCGACCCGTATTAGATTGCGGACGATTTTTCCAAATAACTAGCCGCGACTTCGTGCGCGATTCGGTATTATTTACATTAACTTTTTGTTTGTAAACCGATTAAAATGAAACAAACTAAATGTTACGGGAAACTTACTACCATACAGCAGTGAAAACCGCATACAAATAGGTTAAGCCGTTTCTGAGATTAACTTGCGAAAAAGCACAGACAAAAATTCTAAAAACTATTTTCTTCACTTTGGAAACATAGTACACGTTGTTATCGTTTATGATTTTATTATTAATGATTTTCATCTACATTGATAAGTAATAATAATCATACAGAACATTGTTATTCATACATTGTGGTTGTAATTGTAATTACTCTTTCATGCTATAAGTGGAAATTTTTTATTTGGTGTATATGCTTCTATTAGAATTATTACTATGTAATATTAGTACCTGTAAATTTCCCTAAAATAAAATAAATAAATATTATTTATCAATGGTAGAGGGACGAACGGTTGCCGACAAAACAGACGCAGGTTTGAATCCCAGTAGAAGACTAACAATTTTCGAAGACACGTGATATTCTGTAAATCAACAACTCATACCTTAATAAAAACTTTCAAATTTGACGAAACCCGTTGGATGAGTGGTTAGAGTGCTTGGCTTAACGCTCTGTTCTATAATTTCCGGGTTCGATTCCCGGCAGAGTCAACTTTGGGAATTGACTTTTCAAAAGTTGGCGCTTATCTGGATCTGCAAAGTAGTGGCAGGACTCACTGCGTTTCGCAGTTATTTTGGCAGTCCATTTGGCGGCAGAAACCACCACCTTACAGAATGACCGTGAAATAACAGCACGTGTGCCGTTGGTTTTCGGTGAGTGAGTTAGAGATGCCAGAGCCCATTTCCCTATCCCCACTTAGTCCCTTATCCTTAATCCTACTGTAGTCGGCAGCGCACTTGCAGCAGTTTTGGCGTTGCTTGTGTTGTAGGCGACGGTAGCCACCTACCATCAAGTGGACAGCCTGTCTGCCGACCTTAACATTAAAAAACTCTTTTCAGCTATTTGGTTACGAAAAAAAAACAAAGGCGATAATTCAAACGGTACGAAAGATATTGCAAATTATTTCTTTATACTTGTTATTTTTTATATAAAATCAACCTTAATTCTCCGCTTGATTGTCACACGTGGGTAGCATCGACTATTTACATATTAAGCTTTTGATCACGACTGCCGCGATAAAATATTTAGGAGGGGCTAGCAAAGAGGACAGCAGGAGGGGACACGGGCTCGGGTACATTTTAATTAAAAGCTTTCTTATTCACAAGCTTAATTTTACGGTTTTTGCAAATTTTCAGCATTTACAAGTCAAAGTATTTCGTCCTTGAAAAGTATTGTAAGAAAAACAAATAAGGAGCTGATTTTAATTAAAACTTGCTAATTTGCGCCCGAAGTCTCCTTGGGATTGACACATCGTTAATTGCGTGCCGCAAAAAGTATTACATTTTAAGCCGGAATGCACGCCCCCACAAAGTAATAGATGGTTTTCTTAATTAGCCTAATTGCACAAAAGTTATGGGACATCATCTTCTTCTCTGCACCGGCTATTTCGTTTGGCGCGTGAACGAAACGGTAAAAAAAGTCCCGGAATCTGACCCTATTAGAGTTTGGAATAAGGTTTTTCGCGAGCCTTTTACTCTAAATAGGTTTTTTAACAGCTTTTATTCCGCAAGGATTACGAAGCGCCACCGCCGAGGAAATTTAATAACGAAAAAACCCGTAAAGGTGACGATCGTGTTGTCTTTGCACCATTCGTTTACTTTACGACTTTCAAACACAATTTCTTGGCAGACGGTATTCTACTAGCGTAAGCTAGGAAGGAGAGTGGGGGTTAATTATGTTTGTTTTTTGCAAAAAGTCTCACTACTCAACACCAATAAAAGTCTGAGGAAGTAATTTGAATTACATAGAGGCTTCGTAGTGAAGAGGCCTTTGCGTCCATTGCTCTAAAAACTCTATATAAAAAAGTTGATTAACGCCACTACCGTATGCTGTCGCTTCCAACGCCTTTTTCTAGCAATATCGTGCTACAGCAGAAAGCTGAAAGGAACAGTGAATAGTGAATGCGAATGAATTTTCCTTCATGGTAAGCTCGTTCGAGTAGTTCGTCGCTCCCAGTTCTGTCTGAATATTTGATTGGCTCGCTCGATTGATATTTAATAGCTTCAGTATAGATGAATAATCTGCGGTTAATTTTGTGTCACGTCTTCGCTTGATGACAAACCGTAAGGCGTGTTATGTGCCTGAAATTGCGAGGTTAAAAAAAAATCCGGAATACCTTCTTATAAAAATCCAAAAATCAATTAGCCCAAACGTTAATATTCATATATTTGATAATTTCCGTGATAGGTTACTTCAAAAATTTGAAAGCCAGGAAGTATATGTAAAATAGTATATTTCATTACAAGTGCGGAAAGGCTGTCATTGCAAAGAGTTCCGACAAATGTCTACCCGAGCCGAGGCGCAGCCGAAGGCGAGGGTTGACAGTCGGAACGAGTTGCAATGACGGTTCCGCACGTGTACTGAACGACTATTTTTAATACAGTTGCGAAAAAATGAAGCAATTTAATAAAACAAACAACTAAACTCGCAAAGAAAATTTCTGGAAAATGGCGCCAACCGTAGAATATAAGCAGAGATATTTTTTTTCTTCACCCATTGTGGTAGGCAAAGGAAACTATGCCCATACAGCCAAGTCTTCAGTAGAATTTTTTTATTGATATGAAATGAAAATGAAATTTAATGAGATGAAATGAAATGAAACCTAACCTAACTCATTCAATCAAATCATTAAATCTGATATACGTATTTGCATGAATCATAAAAACTTCTATGATTTTTTTTAGTAAAAACTTCATGGTTGGTTTTTCTTTTTAATAGACATTATTTTGACAGTTGGGAAAGTGAACGCACGAGTGCGGGAAAGGTAAAAAAAAGCACAAGTGTGTAATAGCCCACATCCCGAACGCTATACGTCCCTGCAATACGCCACTTTTTGAGCAACTGTATTAAAAAGGATCTTTTTATATTTAAATGTAATTCATGACCTCAGGAGGAGGTCCATTGTAGGATATAGGCCGTAGGACGACCCTTATAAGTCCACCTAGTGGGTCGATGTCCAACGCTGCGCTTGCAGTTTCGTGGGTTCCACTCCTGAATCTTTTTGACCGACTATCATGAAATATAGAGCATCTAAATATATTTTCATGAAAAACAGGAAAAAAATGCGAGGCATAGCTTTATAGATCTATACATATAATAAAATTGTAAACGAACCGTATCTGAACATTAAAGATTTAAAAAAAAAACACAATTTGTACATTTACTTATGTTCACGCTAATCTCTGAAACGGCTTAACCGATTTGAATACAGTTTTCACTGATCGTAGCAAGCTTCCCGTAACATTTAGTGTTTGTTTCATTCCAATCGGTTTATAAACAAAAAAGTTAAGTGCTATATATACCGTATACCACGCATATGAAGTCACGGGCAACAGCTAGTTTATAATAAAAACGTTGAAATTACATTTGTACCTTAACCTGCTAAGAAAATAACACTACAATTGCGTTTAAACTTTCATTTTTTTGTACACCAAAGTCTGGCTAAAGCAGTCATTTTAATTTTTTCAATTTTTCCGAGGTTTATCGTTTAAAGACGTTTAAAGACGCTGCGTATACAGTGTGAAAATTGAGTAGAACTCAAAGCAAACAGATGTGTTTCCAACGCGGCAAGTTAGCAGTCCTGCATCTGCATATTGTATGATGTTTGCTACAATCCAGACCGCGTTTGTTGAACCTACTTCACAATTGGTTTGTTGACTCTTTACTGCCATTGCATCTGTAGCTTCCTTTCAACGCTAGATCGTGATTCTACAACATACGACCGTCTGATGTCGGAATGGAATGACTCTGCTGCACTTTAGTTTGAATTTTGCATTTTAAGGTTGTATATACATACATATGTTCGGTTGAAATATACGGATTAGCCATATTAAGAGAGTCCCTGCGTTTCTCTGTATTTTTGTATTTTTTTTCCAAAGTTTATTTAATTACAATATACAGGTTGGTAATTTGAGACGGGTCAGTAAGGGGTCAGTAAAAACAATATTTGAACTTATTTTTCAATCTCATTCTGTAAGAAATGTATGGAAGTAGTTTTTTGAGATTTTTGACGTTTCTAGTACTCTAACCTCAGGTGGTCCCATAGGGTCAATTGAACCTTATAAGTAACAGAATCTATTGGCGTTATAAAAACAAAACGTGAAAATTGACCTTTTTCTCGCTGACTGCACCATTTTTCCAAAATCTTTGAATTCTGGTGGGAATAACTATTAAAATTATGGATAGTCTCCTAAGGGTGTTTTGTTCTAGCTACAATACAATACAATAGCTACAATAGTTTAGGTAGCTGTCCTTACTGACCCATCTCAAATTACCACCCTGTACATATATGTGCCATTTTGTTCGATGACTTTTTGCCATCTTGACATTATCCCGTTGCTGTAGAAATTTTGGGAATTCTGATCAAAAACGCGACAAGTAGTTTTGGCAGTCCTCTCTTGATGTTAACCTGATACTGCCTAAAGAATTCTGAAGAGACAGAACCAGGTTAAAAAAACGACTTATTTCGATAACCTTCGAACGTCCATGAAGCTGATTGCCGATTTGCAGTGTAACCCCGAGCATAAACGTGCGACACCACGTTTCAGCGCCATGTGTCATCACTGGCAACACTGGCCGAAAACTTTTGTTTTAAGACACTGAGGAATTTTGGACGAGAAGATGTTTCGGAGTTTCCCGAATACTGCCCATCCGAGATGTATTTGACGCGAGAGAGGGTGGAGAGAGAGAATTCGATTTCTTTGAAATTAAACGGGGGGTGAAACGCGGAGCATAATTAGTCTTCATATACACAGAGATCGTAATGTATGAAACATAGGCTGATACAGAACATCTAACGTGCCACCTTGAAAGTGACGTACACGAATAATTGTATTCTCGCTTTTAGTGTGACATTGACAAGAGACGTTTTAATGAAAATATGTCAGAACAGGAGATGAGAGAATGTTTTTTTTATATTATCTCCAGAGCGAGGCAATAAGGATGGGCCACTCTGCATATCAAGTGATCATTGTGTAAGGGCTTGCTTGAAAAGCGGCTTGAAGGATAGATAGGAATTAAATGTGAGAAAGTTACGGACGGGCACTTGTTGACGTGCTGAATATTTAATGAAATTACGACAACGAGTAACTAAAAATAACCAAGTTGTCAACAGTATCCAAAAATTCACATTGCCTTTTTTCCTTAGGTTGAATTACAAAAATTTACAAAAGTACAAATTTACAAAAGGTTGAATTACAAAAGTATAGAAAATGATATCAGATGAAAATTTTGCCTTTTGTGTCCGTTTATCTTGATCTTCGTTGGTGGCAGCCAAATATCATGACCGAATTTTTCCACCTTTTCTTCACCACACTTGGCACCTGTAGTGTATGCGATTATTTACTCTCTTCCTCACACGGACAAACACTGACTCGTTACGCAGCACGTTAGTTGACGCCGAGACATGGCTGAGATTAGACGTGTCGGCAGCCCGTCCAAGAGTGCGTATTTCGAGCCTGTGATCCATCCCACGACTGGGGGCTGCTACAGCACCGAATTTAACTACGAATGAGACACTATTTTTAGATACTACTTTTATAGACACTTTTGAACGTTACACCAATTGCTTCCATTCCAAATACAATACAATATATAATTAAGTAAATTGTGCAGTCTGTAGGTGTGCAACTACGAGTTGCAAAGATAGGTAGTATTATATTAAACATGTGGCTTACTTGTATAATATTGTTACGATTTAACCATGGAACAATCTGGAAAAAGCACTCGCGCCGGTCGAAAATCTCGAAGGTTCCCCACTATCGATAGTAGTCACGCCACTTCTCGGTTAGTGTCAAAGGAAATTAGTCCTTATGTTCACAACATAGAGTTCAAATTCAACAGGAAGTGCATTCCCGAACTTTCTGGACTTGTTTACAATCACGGAATAAAAAAACAATTCCGTGTTTACAATACTTGTTTATTTCTAGTAAATTCGAAATAGATCGAGACGTTTGGCGCCAAACATAAATAGGAGAGTGGCGGGTGGGAGACACAGTTGAGCTATAGCCTGCGATTCGAAAGCGAAAGTGAACCGGCAACTCATTAAGGGTTTTATCGGACAAGTTTAGTCCTTTTGGAAGCCATCTTGGTTTGTGGAAATAAATAGTTCCTTTTCGCCCTTACACGGCAGTTTGACTCACCCCGCACGTAACAATATATTCAACGATTTTATCATACAATACATCTAAACAATGCTTTTTCTTCCTGTTTATCTAGCTAATTATCCATAACTAGTAGGGGCCCGTGACTTCGTCCGTTGAAAAACAAAAGATATAACACCTTACGAAATATGTAAAGCAATATAACGCCTGACATTATATTTTTAATTTTAGATAGCTCATGCCCGCGTGGCAAATTTAGCTTATGTCCATCCTGAAGTTCTATCCCAACTATTGGTGAAAGTTTTTTTTAATTGGATAAGTAGTTTCGAAGATTACCTCCCACATACAAACATACAAACTTTACATGTAGATAAATAGTTTAGATGTTTTTTTCTCTGATAGAGTAGTTATTTATTAGTAAAGAGAATTTTCAAAATTGTTTATGTTCAGCGGTAACCATATAAATATAAAGTAACTCTTTTTACGAGTATATCTACACAAAATTGTGTTATGTATTACGTCAAAGACTCTAGGTATGTAGAACAAAGCTTACGTAACGCATCTGGTATCAATTCCATAAAATAAACAAACAACCTTATGGAACGTTTATGGTGATGGAAATACCCGCTCACTGCCTTATCCTTGGCCATAGACTAAACAGCGATAGGTCCTTCGGAGGCCTTAACACGCACATTTACATAAAGGGCTTGGGTCTCGCTCGTATCCCAAGATAGGGACTTATTGTGTACCGAAGAGGGATTAGATTCGACATAAAGGACTACATTTTGTACTGTACTAGATTTCTTCGGTATTAGAATTTGGAATTTAGTAATATATAAATACTTGTGTTTCACATATAAAAAATGCTCTCTAATTTCCAGATTAAATTTACTTTGGTACCTAATAGATAAAATTTATTTACAATGTTATTTATGATTGCTTGAAATGCCAGTATTTAGTGACGTTATCAATCGCACATATTTCGAATTTATAACATTATTAGGATAATGATTTGTCCAATAGTGAATTATTATTTATTATGTAAAATTCTTCAAGCAATCTGATGATTCACATGAAATAATCAGTGTTATAAACAACAAAGTAACTTTTAAAGTCTACAAAAAAAAAAAGAAAGGGACAATTATGATAAGAGGCTTTATTATGAATAATTTTGAAAGTCCCCTTTATATTAAAAGATTATAAGGATCCTTATTTTAAGGGTTATAAGGATTATGATAAAATAAAAATAAAATCTCTATGTAATGCGAATAAAAAGACATTTAGTAACTTATACTGTTAATTGAGTGATTAGATTATTAAGTAATCTGAATGAAGAGTGCAAATATGGAATCGAACAGCTGGTTATATGTAATTCCAGAGAAAATCTAGAACTAGGTCTGGAGCAATATTCGACTTGTATATTTATTCGCTATTAATTCATACGTGTAATTTTGTCAAATGCATATTAAATTGGAAATTTCAAATGTTCGTTGATGCTTTTATAGATATGTGTAAAATATTTATGTACTTAACAATTTCATCTCTCAAATAAGCATTTTGGGAATTTAAATTCCCATAGGTATATTTATTGTAAAATTAGCAAATAATTGCATAAATGAACACACATAACAGTTGTAAAAAAGCATTATCGAATGGTAGACCTTGAGTTATGAAATATTAGCCTCCTATTTCCCATTTTTTTGTCAAATTTTATAACAAAATCTTTTGTTATATAATTTGTGGACATTAGTGTGAATTAAAATAGTAACAGTTATTTAAAAAAAATTAAAATATTAAATTCGTTGGGAAAATACAACAAAATATAATAGTCAACTATTCCGTTTTAGAATTACATATTAGAAAGCTAATAAAATTAAAGGCAGTTTTATTGGCATTTTTGTAGCTTAACCTTTATACCCACAACCTCAAATCCATTTGTGATAGGTTTGACTTGAAAATCGCTATGACAAATATCATGCTATTAAATTAAATTCAATTATATTAATTAAAAATATAATAAAACTGTATTTTGTTCTCGACTTCGTCCGCTTCTTCTTTGAAAAATAAAAAATAAACTGCCGACAAAAATATATGGACAACAGTGTAGGTATTCAATCTCTATTGCACACAAATTTTCATGATTTTTTTTTTATATTCTTAAATTATCGTTCGTGAACTGTACTTTTTTTTTGAAGATACCTCATATCCTCTTCTGTATTCCTGACAATGTGTATACAAAGTTTCATGATAATCGGTCAAGCTGTTAAGGCGTGAAAGCATAAGAAAACAAACAAATTCACTTTCCCATTTGTAATATTATTAAGGCTTTAAATTGAACTAAAACATAATTTTAAATGTCTAATAAGACTGTCTTCTGATTTAATTGGCACATTTATTAAAATCATCACTTAAACGGGAAATTCATCGGGCAATTTAACTGTATTAATTTTGTAATTGTAATTTGTATCAGACTATGAATGAGGAGATTTGAAATTAATAACGGTTATTAAGAGCGCGCATAAAAAGAAATAGCTAATCCTAGATATGAATTTTATCTAAGCATATAAAGTCCAAATAAGAAAATATTTATATATAGATTAACACATTATAAATAAAAGTGAAATGTGTACAGAAAATAAACCCACAATGAAATTTTGTCGATAGAACATAATTACCAATTTAGCTCTTATTTTTATCTTTTTTGGTTTATTTTCAAAATGACACATATTACAAACATATTACTACACTAAAATTATATTTTTTTAATATAAAAACAGAGAATTTGTTTGCAGAACTAGGAATTTCCTCTATTTTTGATTAGATAATAATTAAATTTGTAACATCCGAATGTTTAAAGATTTCTTAAAGTTGAACTTTTCAAAAACACAAAACCGTAGAGTACATATTTGCTGTAGGTATATCTACTACTATAGTACGGTCATTCTATGAATGCGTTTTTGACATTTCTTTATGTCCATTGCATAAAGTTCATTTCCGAATAAACGATACAGAAAATGTATGGAATTGACACCTGTCAGAACAGCACTCTTATAATGGCCGGAGTATACGTACATTCTTATTGACGCTTCTAAGTACGTTCAGACAGAGAACGTTTGGCCTGGCGACAATGTTAAGCACAAACACCTCTTAATTCGTCTGTGTTCGTCTCAATTCACCAACTATGTCAAAGCGTCCCGCATGCACAAAGCAAATGAAACCGAGGTAGATACGATACAACTTTTATTGCTTGAGTGCTACACTGTGTCACAGTGTTTGTCTTTCGAAACATGTCAAAACCTAGGAAACTGGTGGAATTGTGAACAAAACATTTCCCATATCGATTTCGGACAGCAGACCCTGTTAGTAACTCAGCTAGTTGATTGATTAATTCAGGCCATTAATTCAAGTAAACTGTATAGTGAGCGTACTCTATACATAACTAAGTTATACCTATCTATTTTTGTACTATAATTGATCAAACCGAAGGACATTTTATGGAGGGAATGTTGATCTTGTTTCAAAACTCATATTTTGAATTAAAAGAGAACAAAAATATTTTAACCATAGATGATCCAAGACAATAAAGTTTTTTTAAAGAATTGTGAAATTCTAATATTTTTTTTATACAAAAAACACAAATTTTTTGCCATATAATTAGTTGATCCCGTTAAAAAGTTCTATATATATTTTTTACCAAGGAGTTTATTATTAAGATTTTCTCTTTCATTCATTTTAACTGACAACTACGTTAGTTTAAACAAATTAGAATAATATTATATTATATTATATCATCAATTTATACTAAAATTGTAAGCAAGCCGTGTCTAGTCAAAATAATAGTTTTTTAGAATTTTGTCTGTTTATCGGTACGTATGTGCACGCTGATCTCTGAAACTGCTTAACCGATTTGAATGCGGTTTTCACTTATGTATTGTAGCAGCTTCCCGTAACATTTAGTATTTGTTTCATTCCAATCGGTTTACAAACAAAAAAGTTACGCGCTGTACCGTATACCACGCGTACGAAGTTGCGGGCTCAGCTAGTATTATAATATAAACCTATGTACCAAATTACAGCTTTCTAGACTTACTAGTGTCTGTGCGTTGATAGTCAGTCAGGACAAACGATTTTATAATTAAATAAAATAATGCGCCTAAAATGTCTATCAAATCAATATCAACATTATTAACAGCTGACCAGCACCTACTGCTGGACATAGGACTCCTCGTTAGACCTCCAAAGAGCGCTATTTCCCGCTTATTAGACAACCCGTAAAGTCAAGTCAATAAAATAATTGCTTGCTTAAAATATAGTTTTAGTACTGACATGTGGAATTTATATTATTACATGGACTTTTTTTTATTTTAAGGTCGGCAGACAGGCTGACGATCCATTGATCGTCTATAACTTTGCTGCAAGTGCACTGACGACTACAGTATAAGGGATTGTGACTTCGGAAGGATTAGGGAAATGATCTCTGGCATCCCTTACTCACTCACCGAAACACAACAGCCGTGCTGTTATTTCACGGTGGTCTTACGTAAGGGGCGATTACTGCCGCCAGACGGGCTGCCCGAATGACTGCGAAACACAGTGTGCCCTGCCACTACTTTCCAGATACAGACCAGAGCCAACTTTGAAATGTTCATTTTTCAAAGTTGACCCTGCCGGGAATCGAACCCGGGAATCCTAGAATAGAGCGTTAAGGCAAGCACCCCATCCATCATCCAACGGGCTCGTCAAAATGCTTTATTATCCTTACTTTTCATTTGTAATTGTTGACTATTCGCAGTATTTACATTGGTTACATGAAACAGAGCTAGGTAATTAAACTTCTTTAAAAATTATATTTATTAATTTAATAGAATAGGATTAAATACTAAAAACTAAAATTATCTAATCTAAAAATAAATTAATATTAAATTGATTAAAAACGAATAATATAAAAATGGACCCTGCGGCATTGTACCAAGTACGCTGGCAGCATTTCCTCGTTGAAAGGTCAAACTAATACGTTGGCCGAGGAAAGTGCCAGCTCTTCGGTCTCCCGTCGCATCAATAAGCCTCTTCGAGATGTCTTTGAATAGGCTCATTGCTGCAGAGCCTCACGGACCGAGTGTCTCGACTCCGAATGGTACAAAACCATATTCGGCGCCGAAGCCACTATATTTGGAGATTTTATTTTTTTCGCCGCCTCTGCTGCGGCTTCTGCCTTAGTGGATGTTCCATGGAGATGCGAAGGGGCTAGTGTGTCTACATAAGTAGCATCCCACACCAGCACTCTTCCCAATCTCCAGGGAATCAGGGACATCCCATCCGGTCTCTTGCCATCGTTTCTTGAGATGCCTGCAGGCTCTAATATAGCTGGTACATTGGCTGACGCAAGAGACATTGTTGACTTATAATTACTTGCAATAAGCAAGTAATTGATGTCGATTTATGAGTTTTTTTTTAATACTCATATTAAGAGAGATAAAATGCATTCACTGTAGAAACTAGCAACTGGCGTGCAATTTTGAATTTTTGTATTGCTGTTTATATTTCTATTGAATAAGTAAGTAATTAACAACTTTGAATCGCAGACTAATAAAAGGTTTTTTTTTACAAACAGACAATTTTGAAATTGAGATATTCTGAAAACGTTCCAGAACTCAGTGAACAAGCAATTAAATCTCGTCTTGTTGGCAGTATGTTTACATTGCCTTACATGCTAATCGTTAATTCATAATTACTTCAAATCCTTGACATGGTTGGAAAATGCGTTACAATTTTTTTTTTCAAAGCAAATACCTTTTCTTACTTGAAACCTTAAGTAAAACTTCTGAAAAACACACACAGCGATGCTGAAAAATATTGCATCGCCTGGGTAGCTCTTTCAGAGTTGTTTTTCAAGATACGCTGCTGTAACAGAGAAAATGTTTAAAACCAGGAAAAGGCGGAAAGTCGAGAGAGCAGACTCATATCGTATGTATTGGAGTGAAAGGGGAGCGGTGTGTACAAAGAGGGGGGGAGTCGGGGGAAGTTTTATCTTAATTCGACTTTTGCCGAAATATGAACGAACCAAGCGAAGCGGACTTACTCAGTTTTATAACTTTTCATGCACGACTTTGGTAAGCGTCGACAGGAAAAGGAGTAATTGGAATGTTAAGATTTCTGCTGCTGTTAGATTAATGTTGCTTTTTATATGACAGAGCTGCAAGCAAACAAAATGTATAGTGGTTGCCATCGCATACGAACCCTGACGTCGAAGAGTAAGAGACAGGATTAGGACAGAAGAATAGTCCTTTAAGTGAAACATAAAAGCACAAGTGTCTCCTGGTTGTTTATAAGCTTTTGTTCTCTATTATTTTAATTTTTTTTTTATGTTAAGGCCGGCAGACAGGCTGACAGTCCACTTGATGGTAGGTGGCTACCGTCGCCTATAACACAAGCAACGCCAAAGCTGCTGCAAGTGCGCTGCCGACTACAGTAGGATTAAGGATAAGGGATAAGGAGTGGATAGGGAAATGGGCTTCGTTACAAACATTGTCACATTAATAAAAATATACCTATTATACCGCTAGAACATAGGTCCTTAATTAGTAACACAATTACATGTGGTCAAAAAATAAATATTTATTACTATTATTACGTATATTAAGTTAAAACCAAGACTCACCGAAACACAACAAGCACACGGTGGATTTCTATAAAGCGGTGGTTACTGTCGCCAGATGGGATACCCAAATGACTGCGTAACGTTGTGTGTCTTGCCAGTGTTTTTGAGATCCGTAACCAGAGCCAATTTTGAAAATCTCTGCCGGGAATCAAACCTGGGATTCCTGAGTCAGAGAGGCAAGCATTTTTAATCACTCGACCAACTGGCTCATCAAAATCTATCATAAAAAAATCTATCAGTAAATCCCAACAAATAGGTATTTTTAATTTATTTTTATTTTGCAAAGCTCCATGAACTTGTATTTTAAACATTACCACGTCTTGATAGGTTAGTATTTTAATTTTAATTTTTTATCCAGACATAACGATATAATAGATCGCCTGAATGTACCTATATAAAAATGTGTAAACAAGTACGTTGAAAGATCATGTATGAAATAATCTATACTAACATTATAAAGCTGAAGAGTTTGTTTGTTTGTATGGTTGAACGCGCTAATTTCAGGAACTAATGGTTCGAATTGAAAATATATTTCTGTGTTGGATAGTCCATTTATCGAGGATAGTTATAGGCTATATAACAACACGTTACAACCAATAGGAGCGGAGCTTCATTGAAAAATGTTACAAAAACGGAAAAAATAGAGCTTCCGTTGCGTGCGCTGTGTAAACGGTTAAAGTTACGCAAAAATCATGTATGACGGAATTTTGCCCCTTTAAAAGTTCTAAAAAAAAGTCCGCGGCAGCGTATGTCTTATCTTTTAAGGTTGACTCACTATAACCTTTTTTATGGTAATCAAATTTGTTCTAAAATAATGCATTATTTACGAAGATATTTTTATAAACATTGTTATTAATTCTTACCCAAATAAATAGGTTATTAATCACAAGTATTCAATTTTGAACAATATTGCCCTTGACATCATTTAATTTCAATGAATACCTTAGGAGATACGCGGGGCACAACAAGTGTATCAATTACTTAGTTAATTTCTCATAGTTTGTAGGGTTCATCATCATTCGCTTCTCATTCATTAAAAACCTTTTTGTTTCTGTTTCTAATGTAACCTTTTTTTTATTTACTTATAATTTCATGTACACTGGCCGGCGGATTTTGAACAGAATGGAACGAAAAAGGGAGCAGGAAAAAAAGATTGAGAAATGAGATTGACAGGTTTTTCTCACGGAGAAAAGGCATTCTGGAGAAATTTTGCAAAGGAGAAGGTTTACTGGTTACAACTGAGTTTCAGATATTCTTCAAAGAAATCGGAATAAACCAATCCGAAACTTATTTCGTTAAGACGACGAGTTCAGCATTAACCTCGTATTTTTGCCGAAGATCCGGTTCCAACGCTGTGCACAGCATCATCCTCATAAACTGTTAGCTCTGAAGACGTGCTCATCGGAGGACAATTATTTATAAATATTTATGAAGATTAATAAGGACTGCGGTGACTACCAGTGTACATATAGGGACCTTAGTGAAATTAAAGTGTGGTGTTTCCTCCAGTCTCTATCTTTCCTTCCATCCCGCCACCCCTTACAGTGATCTAGAGTTGTTTCACTACAAGTTTAAGTGAACTTAGTTCAGTGTGAATTTTGTATAGGACTGAAACAGATTGATTTTGATATTCTTGCGTACCGACATATCATTTTATACATAACTTATGCAAATGTCATATTTTATACATTTTTGTGTTCCAATGGAATAAATGTATCAACACCTAAGAAAAATAGCACGGACAAAGCCGCCGGCAAAAGCTTAAAGTATTATAAAAATTAAATGTGTCGAAAACCTTCGGCCACAACAGCTATTCGCCCAGAAAGAATTGTCAAACGAAAGTGGGTCACGCTTCAAACGCATTTCACGTTTCGCGGTAACAAACAAGTCACGACACATATAGGAAGATCACAACAAGGAAATAGGCAGTATGTGCTCTTAATGGCTAAATACTAAAGTTTCGGAAATTAGCCTGAAAAAACAGACAAAAACGCGTTTCAGTTCCACCTTCCTTGTTCGGACTGCTAAGGAGTGGAACTCATTGACTGCGCCTGTGTTCCCACAGACTTCACCCTGGTCTTCAAAACCAGGGTAAATGGGCATTTACTGGGTAAGCGTGGTCAACCTTCGGCCGCATCTGGATCTCACATCAGGTGAGATAGTGGTCAAGCGCTCCTTGATTTAATTTAAAAAAAATGACTATTGAAAGGGACAATTTATGGAGGTGTCAAAAATGGGGGATGTTATACTGTTTGTACAACTTATTATTTTAGTCGGTTCATCGTAAACGCGACTCATGTCTCCTACACGCCACAGAACATGTGCGTAGAGCTAATATAATATTTGAACTCGTTGCTTGTATTTTATTGACAATAACGATATATTCCCAACCTCGTCTTTCTGATTTATATATCATTTTGCAAGTTATAGGTCTACCCTAACAATTATAAGGACTATTGAGTTCTAATCAGGCTAGATATAACTTAAGTTTTTTAAAAGGCGAATGTAGGAATTAAATATTTTATAATGTCCTTATCTGATAAAGAAATTATTAAACTTGGGGCTGCTTAAATATATCGATTTGAATTTAATAATTTTGACCCCCGGTTTTGTTCCCCTGAAATTTGAACGGTGATATATCTGTTTTGCTTTGGTAATGCCTTTTACCGTTTATATATTAAAGAATATTGCAATTTTTGTATTTCCTTTAAGTTAAATATGCAGATTACAATTTAGGCGAGGACTTGGCAGAAAATGATATTTTCGTCGTCTAATTTGACTTGTTAGAGTAAAATTAAAACTTAAGTAAAGATACAGAGCATAATAGACTGTTTTTAAAAAAGTTTGATTCAGCCAGATTTATACAAAAAAAAATCTGAGAAAAAAATAGTAAATTACTGCCTAAAAAAAGGTTTCATGTCACAGTACTAAAAAATTTCAGAGACAACTACATAATTTTTTAAGATTATTAATTAACTTAAGTTCTGTACTAAAGTTTTAATCGCCTATTTTTATTTCTTTTTTCGTATTTTACACAATATTTAGGAAAGACTTTCCAATTTTAAATCTGTTTCGTTATCTACGAGAAGCAAAAAAAAAAAAATTGTTGTGCAATATTGCACCTTAATTCATAAGTTATAAGGTTGCGCTCATTTTGGTAAAAAATGTGTTCAGTCTGATGTTAGTCCTTCTCTTAACAATGATTATTAAATCAACAAGTATTTAAAAGGCATTTTTCATTTGTATCACCATAATGTGATTTAACTTATTTCTACTAAGTAGGTATGTAATGAAATATACTGCATATAATTCCCCTGCATATAGTACATAATTTCCCTAATATTAGTTATTACTTCTATTTTTTTATTTAAACACCAACAATCCGCTAATTTGTACAAATGCACTTTTTTTAAATTATAATACATATACTTATATATACTAGCAACCGGCTTCGCCCGGGGTGCAATTTTTATATACATATCCCTCTTTCCATTAGTGAAAACCGAATTAAAATCGGTCTACCCGTTCACGCGTGATGCCGTGACCAAGGGAAATGGGGATTCATTTTTATATTAGAGAAGATATAACTTTCTCGTTTATCGCTCTTATTAGTTAAAACCCTATTGAAATTTTTAGGGTGGTTTAGAAGAAGCAAGCGGAAAAACAGACAGAAGTGGAGAGCGATTTTATTTTATAATACCTATATGTAAAGATATAAAAATTTAAAATAGTGCTTAGACACTACAATAAGTAATACAACAATTAAATAAAATAAGGTTAAATAATTCTAAAAATTCCAATTGATAAATGCTACATAATGTTTGTTTTATGTCAAATAGTAAAACGCTTTGTATTTGATGGTAATTATAAAAATACTTGAACAAATATTGCAGCAAAGTAAATCATAATATCAACCCTAGACGTCCACTGCTGGGCATGGGCCTTCCCCGTAATTTTCCAATAGGACCGCTGAGAACCTGGATCCAGCACTGACCCCCGACCCTTATTAGGTCGTCTGTCCAACTTTTGGCTGGTCCTACGCTGCGCTTGCCGGTCCATGGTATACACTCTCCACTCGTGAACCTTCCGGCCCAAACGGCAGTCGGAACTTCGTACATTAATAGGATATAACAAATAATATTATATTTTTTCTGTAATAAAAACTAAACCGTAAATTAGTTTTTAACTGTAAGATAAAACGTTTTGATACTGAAACTAATAAAATTATACAATAATAACGAAGTTAGACGACTAGTCGTTAAACCGGGTTTCATACATTTGATTAGCATAATAACGTAACGACTAGGGCGAAACCGTGAAAGCATAAACTTTTCGTTAATTAACCGTGCACGTTGCTCCCTCGTAAACCAGAAATCGTGAATATTAATTATTTTCTATATTATTAATATATGTATGATTTTATATAGCGATGCATGATCGTCATTAATACATAAATATTACAAAATAATGTCGCTCTCTCTAAACCACCCAAAGACCAACCAAGACTAAGTTTGTGTATACATATAATTCGCAGAAAAATTCGTGCTAAGGCGGGAGCGGGATAGAGCATAATATGAATACATTCCTAATGCATATTAATACAAAAATATTAGTTTTTTCCAGTCCTTCAAGTGTACCAAAGGAGATCAGATTCAGTTCAGTTTTGCATGGAGATCGGACCATCAGTGTATGGTACGTATATTTTCGTTTTAACGGTTGAAACTTGTACCATTGGGTAAGAAGAAACTATAGATTTTACTGAGAAAATATCTTTTCTCAGTAAAATTCTAATTTTTTTTTTTTTTTTTTTTTTACTATAGATGGCTTTGCTCTTGACCAGCATCTATCCATGTAGGAAGGATGAGGCCGAAGATGGAGCGAGCTCACCCAGAAGATGCCTATTCACTCGAACCTTGAAAGATAGATATTTAAGTTGAAAGTATTAAAAAATCCAATTGTTGTGGGAGGGCACACTGCGCTTTGCAGTCATTTGGGCAGCCCGTCTGGCGTTAGTAACCACCCTCTTACAGAAGACCACTGTGAAATAACAGCACGTGTGCTGTTGTGTTTCGGTGAGTGAGTAAGGGATGCCAGAGCCCATTTTCCTATCCAATCCCTTATCCTGAATCCTAGTGTAGTCGGCAGCGCACTTGCAGCAGCTGTGGCGTAGCGTGCTACCATCAAGTGGACCGTCAGCCTTTTCAAAAAGTTCGAATGAGTAGGAAACTTTATCCCGCGGACGTGTGAACTTTGGAACAATCTCTTTCTGAGGTGTTTTTCCACCTAGCTACAATATGGCATTCTTCAAGCGAGCTGTATGAAAATTCCTGCAGGGTCGGCAGCGCACCTGTTGCTCTCCTGGTGTTGCCTGTGTCGTTAGGCGACGGTCTCCACCTACTATCATGTGAACCGTCAGCCTGCCTGCCATTGTTTATAATATAAAAAAAATGGAGAGTGACTAATAAACTGACTCCTTCCCTAGTAAATAAATCAACTAAATCTGAATCAATTTGGAACCGACCACAACACGAAACACCAATTAGTTATACGATAAGGATATTAAAAAAAGCAATAAATCTGTCCTTCCAGACAAAGTTTAATTTAAAAACAAAGGAAGTTCACGACACAGCTTTATGTCACGGCAGGTTGCATGCTCGCACACATTGAATGCATACGATACTGTCTCATAAAGAGATTTTACATTCACATTGCACGGACCCGACCCAGTAGCAATGTATATTGTTTTACGATAATTGAAACACTATTAGGTTATTGAAAACTTAATTCATTTCCCGGAAGCTTAACGATGCTTGCATTTGCAAGTTGAAATCCTGACAATATATTTATTTATTTATATTAGGTACACAAAACAGGATACTGTCTGGATCAGGTGTGTTGTAAATAACAGAAATGGCAACACCAGAGACATAGACTGAAGGTGTCGAACTGTCAGGTGTCAGCCGGCTCGATTGTCATTGGGTCACATTCCTCAATCCATATCGTTGTAATGTCTTACTTACTATTAAATAACTTTATACAATCATTGTTTAGTGTTTCACAATTTCACATTATTATATCTACTATATGGGTATACTACATGGTGTCAGAAGTGAAAGATGTCTGCAGATCGAAAAGACAACAATCCGGTGTCCGAAAAGCCGACGCCACGAGTCGGCAGACATTGAGATGAACTAAACATCAACCCAAAACATGTGCACATAGCATGTCCAAATAAAACAATGTTAGAGTGAAAATAAGAGAATAGAGACGCTCTTTCATCCAAAGACAAGTTTAGCTGTATTTTATAAAAAGTTACTTTGAGATTAAAGAACGTCTCTACAAGGCTACAATAATATAGATATGTATGTATGTATGTATGTATTTGTATATGTATATGTATATTTATAAAAGTAGAATGAAATATTGTATTATTGTATTATTGACAATTTTGATGACCACAATACCTTAATTATGGCTCATTTTGTTTACCTAATGACACGCTGTTGCGGTGCAATGACACGCGCAGTTATGATGTTGTTTTTGAATTTACTTAAAATTATTTACGAATATATCCACCTTACTGCTGTGCTTAGGGATCGTTGCACTGTCGACACACCCTGACGAGGGGGTTATAAAATGAGGTATTATTAATGTGTACTTGTAAAGGAAAAGTATTGATAACAGGATTATATGCTCTTATATATATCCTCAGGGGTCTATCAACGTATAATAAGTATTATCGTCATAAGCATCATATCAACAGCCTATTATATGTCCCCATTGCATGTTCATAAGCCTACCCTCTCAACGAGGGCGTATGAGCTATATGGTTCACCACGCTGGCCTAGTGCGGGTTGGTGAACTTCACATGTGTTTTAGCATTTCTTCTTTGGCGGATACAGGTTTCCTCACGATGTTTTCCTTCAACTTTTCAGAGAAGTCAGTAAATGCATTTAAGTTTTTTTAAATGCATTATTGCCTTCAGAAAAGGCGTGTTCAGCTACTGCCGATTTTTCGGTCTCTCCTCTGCGACAGTTACCCTTGTGTTCATAAAATCATAAAATCCTTTTCAAAAACACATTAGTTCTGTCATCCGAGGTACACTATCACTCACGCCTTAATCGGGAAGCCATTGAAATTTTCAAGCATCCAAATAATTTCAACAGGAAGGAAGAAAATCTAAGGCTACACAACATTTGGTATCCGGCACTACGCAGGAATAATAATAATAATGAAAGAAAGAGAGGGCATTATAACCCCTCTCCTAGTGACCACACCCCACCAATTCAACCACGGGGTGGGGATATAAATTTAAATTTAAATATAGACACATTCCAGTCGACAAATTAGTCTCGCTCGAGAAGTCGAAAAGTGCAGAAGTGAAGTGCAGTGATGTGATGTACTTTTTCTTCTAACTCGGACTACACCACTGAGGATGTCAACCGCAGTTGTTGACGAAACGTTTGGAAGAATTTCCAACAGACCTGGGCCATCATCCCGGAAACCCACAACTCATATGGATACCGGCCGAGAAAACCTACATTCTACTAACAGTAAACATAGTTATTTCGCTGTGTTTACGTATAATGGAACAAATTCTATCAAATCCAGTCTTTCAAAACAAAAATAAAACCAAATACCGTAAACCAAGTTGTTTCGCTGCGTACGTTTCAACTAATTGTTTAATTATGTATGTACTTGTTACTTGTACTTGTATTTGTTTACATAAAACCTTCTCGAATGGATAAGAATCCATTTAATAATATCCAACACAAGTAAGTTCGAATAGCCATGAAGTAATAAAAATTGAAAAACGCCTACTGCGTAAAACGTTGGCTGAGCAGTAAAGCGACGATAAAACTGTTCCTAAACCAACATAATATAACATTTGAAATAGCCATTTTAGTGAATAAACAAACGTATTAAAATAATTAATTTGCTCAATGCAATGAACTATGTTCTCTATTTAAAATACAAGTAATACGCAGTTTTTATCATTAAAAGTATACTTTTATTTAAAACTTTCACAGATCTGTGTTTCCTGCGTAAGTGGAAATAGAATAAAATAAAAGCTTTGCAAGTGTATAATAAAACTAGCTTTTAACGGCGACTTCGTCCACGCCTCTTTTTCTTAGATATTAATAAAACAATTATTCAACCTTTATTGTTTATATATTTTTGTTAGGCTTTGAATTTATTATTTTTGTGACAGTTGATACTTTTTTCAGCATGATTACTTTGTTTATTTGTTAGTAGTGGCAGGGCACACTGCGTTTCGCAGTCATTTGGGCAGCCCGTCTGGCGGCAGTAACCACCCCCTTACAGAAGATCACCGTGAAATAACAGCACGTGTGCTGTTGTGTTTCGGTGAGTGAGTAAGGGATGCCAGAGCCCATTTCCCTATCCCCTCCTAATCCCTTATCCTTAATCCTACTGTAGTCGGCAGCGCACTTGCAGCAGCTTTGGCGTTGCTTGTGTTATAGGCGACGGTAGCCACCTACCATCAAGTGGACTGTCAGCCTGTCTGCCGATCTTAACATAAAAAAAAAAATAAAAAAATATTTTATAAAATATAAGATATCGTGTAGTTATTTTAAAACTATGATATCTCCTAAGATATTCAAATGTAATTTTGTTCAAAATTAAATACTTGTGATGAATAAGGTATTTTATTAACATTAATATCTTGTTTATAAAGCGTTACCAATACTTGCCAGACCCAGACCAGAACCAACTTTGAAAGTTCATTTCAAAAAATTGGCACTGCCGAAAATCGAAAAATGAGATCATTTATAAATAGGTACCTGCTAAAGTAGGAATACTGTTAAATCAAAATGGGAATTCCTGACATTGATTTCCATTGCGTTAACGTCTTCATCTTTTAAGCGATATTATCTGTGATTTTTCCACGTTTCTAGAACACAGTGTATTGGAAAAAAGGAACAGTGGAGTATCTGATTATTTTCACAAAAGGCTACAAAGCCTTAGAATAAAGTTAGCGCTCAATAAAGTCCTTCAATAAAGTTGCAATGTTTATTATTAACTACCTGTATCCCGCGGTTTTATAAGCCGTTGAATTTAAATTGACAAAGCCAAGCCAGGTACATTTCGGTTCTTCACAGCAGTACTATTATTGTATTCTGTGGTAGTGCTCGTTTTTCTTCGGGCAGCCGACCTCGGCTTCAGACCCAACTCGTTGCATATCGTCGCCCGCATATGATGCTTAGCGCTCCTTCTGATGATAAATATGGATCATGGATGATAAAAAATCTTTCAAAAGAATTGGTCTATCAAATGCAAAAATATTTTTTATTCCGACTTTTAGTTCCAGAATTTAAAGCGTTAACGAAACAAATTATTCAGCTTCATTACGAGTATATTAGTATAGACTAGTTGGTATAGACAATGCGACATATACTCGTAGCTTCCTTCAGTATGTCTTATTTCCCATAAACGTAGTGGTAGAATGAGTAGGCAGGGCACACTGCGTTCCTTAGTCATAAATAATACAAACCGAATGGTGGCAGTAACCACCCCTTTCGAAAAATTACAGCTTGTTCACTATTGTTTTCGGAGTGAGTGAGGGTTGATTCTTCTTAACCACTCGTATGTCCCAGCTGTTTTACGTAAAAAAGAGTGAAATAAAAAAGAAACAAAGTGTTTCTACAGGTCGGTCAAATCGTTCGATAAGTTGTTGTATAAATTTCAACTTTATTCAGAGAGTATTAAACTTAAATATACCATTATACCATCATTATACCTCATTATACCAGCTCCCAGCATCGCAAAGATAGAAGTTCGCAAAGATTCCTCTTGGTTTTGCTTGTGATATTAAGATGCATTAAGATAACCGTCAGTCTGTCTTCCGAATTTATCATGGTTTTAGTAGATCAAAATTCATGTCCCGAAATTTGAACTACATTAACTGACCACTATTTCTACTGTGCGATAGCGGGTGGTGGGAGGGAGGCGATACAATGGGCTCGTTAGCTGTCACCTCGAAGTCGCCATATTGTCTCTGACGTCTTACCGAAAAACTTTGCGTCCTTCCGGGACCAACTTCCTTTTCGTTATTTTTTATTTATATGAATTATATATAAACTGTCCAAATAAGTATTTTTATAGGACACATTATGAAAAGTTTACATACTTTATAATGTTTATAATGTTTTTGTTTTCGTTATGGATCTAATTAAAAAGTAAAATAAATATAAGTATAAATCTCTGTTAGCATTAATGTGAGAGTAACTTTGAATGTAACGATCATGCTGAAACTTGGTAGAAGATAGTTTATACCTTGGGAAAGGATATAGGTATTTAATTGAAAGTCCTAAATGGCTAAATAAAAAAAAATGCATATGAAAGTAATTTATAGGTATTTTTTCTTTGTGAAGACAGAAATGAAAAAATTCGAAAATTTACGTAGGAAATACGGACCCCATGCAAATACTATGCCGAATGCGATTATGTCATGTTATTTCTGAGCTTTTATTGTAACAGACATACTAAATACATTTTTAATATAAGTTTAAGTACACCAATAAACAAAACCTGAGAGATCCAAGTGCGCTGACGAACAAGATAATATAGCCTGATAGAGAAACCTAAGTGAACACAGACGGATTTGCTCTGACATCTCTATTCTCTCTCTCGTGGAAACACAACACACAGGTGCTGTTATTTCAAGGATTCTGTTGCTATTAGGTTAGGTAGTGTTATTTCTGTAAAATCACTTTAAGACTCCGGAACGCAGGTGTTTTGGTACTATAAATTATGCAATATTTCATGCATGTTACGCAAGATTTCTTCGTTATTTTTATGTGCAGGAAAAGTCCAGAATCTGAATATATTCCAGATGGATACAGGATATACAATATTATGTATACTAGTAGAATGTAGATTTTTTCTCGGCCGGTATCCATATGAGTTGTGGGTTTCCGGGATGATGGCCCAGGTCTGTTGGAAATTCTTCCAAACGTTTCGTCAACAACTGCGTCAACAACACGGGGTGGGGATATAAAATTAAATTTAAATATAGACACATTCCAGTCGACAAATCAGTCTCGCTCGAGAAGTCGAAAAGTGCAGAAGTGAAGTGCAGTGATGTGATGTACTTTTTCTTCTAACACGGACTACACCACTGAGGATGTCAACCGCAGTTGTTGACGAAACGTTTGGAAGAATTTCCAACAGACCTGGGCCATCATCCCGGAAACCCACAACTCATATTATGTATACTAACTCGGACTAGGGCGGGTCGGACTAGTTTCATATAAAACTGGAATGGATTTTAAATTGCATTGCCGTTTTTTATAATGTTTTTATTAATACTATACGTTGTACATTCTGCATCCAGTAACCATTCAATGACCAATTTTAAAAGAACCTCTAACAGAAGATTAACCTGTAATTATTAAAGCACGTGCGACAGTGAGTTGACGTAACATTCACAGATTTGCTAGCAATATAACTTTTATGTTTTTTTTATTAAAAAAAATTCTGAATATAGTTAATTGTTATGTTAGCTTCATTAATAGTTCTTCCCTCCTATTTATTTATTAATTTTGTTTTGCAGACACCAACACACACATAATGTATAAACTATAGTATGTAGTATATAATAAATTATAATATCTGTTAAATGGGCAAATTCATCCACAAATTTCACAATAAACAACTATACCTCTAATCGGGTCATAAGTTCCGGCATTGTTAGGGATATGAGAAGGCATTTGACGCAGCGTACTAAGATGAAGCTAGCGTTCAAGTGGTTGATGGTTCGTATCCCAGGAGTGAATGAATAAATGTCGGACTTTTTGGTGGATCGGAGTTGTTGCCTCGGCAGAACCCGGCCCACCCCGCTCAAAGGGCAAGGAGACACCGGGGAGTTTTAGTGGGTAGGACCAGTCCCTTGACTGGGTGAGTCCCACATATCCCTACTGTCTAGCCAGCGGTAGGGAATCCGTAAATGGATTTCTCCTCGTAAAAAAAAGGGATATAAAAATGGCCATAGGGTGCCTTTCAATCAGAAAAAAGGACCGTTCCAGAGGGATAAAAAATAAAATAAAAAAGCCTAGAAAAACTATAACAACAATAAAGATTGAATAAATTATTGCTCATGTATTTTGTCAGGAGTCTAGTTAGTCAGTCACTAGCCTAGTTACAAGTATTTTTTTCATTCGCTTGAGACTTTTTCTCATTACTATCTTCTCTTAGATAAACTTGAAAAGTGTCAAAAATGTCCAAGCAATCAATAACCCTCTTAACAATGTAACAGAATAAAATTTTCATATAAACTAAAACATTCTGAACTAACTCTCATCGAAACAGATACTTCCGATTTAAAAGCAATCGTTTAAATTGACGAATATCGATTTTGTATTAGTTGAGGACCAAAGAGGGATAATTTAATGGTGTTGTTAATTTAAATAACAACAAAGTTTGTAGGTAATTCCTCTCGATTCGGCGTTGTAATAACAAATAGATTAGAGCTAGCTTGGGAAGGTAGAATAATTATTATACATTTGTTTAGGACCGCGTCCGCGTCGAGGGCGATTTTAAATAAGTGATGTTGTTTGCCCACGGAAACGTAATGTGAAATTCATATTTTTACTTCGAGGCCGTATAATTTACATTTAAACTGTAGTTTATCAAGTGCTATTTCCACGAAATTACGTCAAATTTCATTTGAAAAAAAGTTGACGTGTTTTTTTTTTAATTTGGATTTCCTTAATAACTGTCAAGATTTTATCGTTACTGTCAAGATTTTATCATCTCAAAGTAATCACAGTTTTAAAAAAAACTGTGATAAAGGTCCTTCATTAGATACTATTCACATTTTTGACAAAGAGGAAAGTCAATCATATAACAATATTGTTACGACTAATTATGGAACGTTCTGGAAAAAGCGTTCACGCAGGCCGAAAGTCTCGAACGTCCCACCCTATCAATGGTAGCTACGCTCCTTCCCGACTAGCGTCAAAGGAAATTGGTCCTTATGTTTACAACATAGAGTTTACGTTTTAACAGAAATAGCATTCCCGAACTTTCAATGGCTTGTTTACGATCTTGTCTAGATTTTCTGGAAAATTCGAAATAGATGAAGGCATTTGGCGACAAGTATAAATAAGAGAGCAGGGATGAGTGAGTGGTGCGACAACCAGCGATACGAAAGCGACTCTTCGGAGTTTTTGCGAAGTTATCTGCGACTGTGAACCGGCTACACATTAAGGGAATCATTGAACGACTTTTGGCAAGTTTAGCAGTTTCATCGGACAAGTTAGGCGACTTTGGAAGTCATCTTGGTTTGTGAAAATAAATCGTTCGTTTCGTCCTTACACGGCATTTTAACTCACCCCGCACGTAACAATATGATCAACTATAATAGTAAAAAATAATCATAAAACGAAAAATTCATGCTGATAGCACAAGTTAAGAACCCTCAATTCCTAAACAAATCAATTGTAAATTTATGTATCACCCTTGTCACATGTCGAAAATTACTGGCCTTTACAATAAGCTTAAAGATTAAAAACACACGAAAATGTGTGACTATGTATCCAGCACGTTCTTTTTGACTTTTTTATTACAAGATCGGCAGGCAGGCTGACGACACAAGCAACGCCACAGCTGCTGCGAGTGCGCTGCCGACTACAGTAGAATTAAGGATAAGGGATTAGGAGGGGATAGGGGAAATGGGCTCTGACATCCCTACTCACTCACCGATACAAAACAGCACACATGCTGTTATTTCATGGCGGTCTTAAGTAAGGGGTGGTTACTGCCGCCAGATGGGCTGCCCAAATGACTGCGAAACGCAGTGTGCCCTGTCACTACTTTCCAGATCCAGACTAGAGCCAAAAATGAAATGTTCATTTTTCAAAGTTGACCCTGCCGGGAATCGAACCCGGGAAACCTAGAACAGAGCGTTAAGACAAGCACCCTAACCACTTTTTACTCGGTTTCTAAGTATCAATGATTGAGCCATGAAATGCAAAAAGAATTAGTTTTAGCTAAGCTATTTGCATAGCCTAACACGAATGTATGGTTATAACACTCAAAAATTCCTTTCTCATCCCTCTGGGCTATCATAAATATTAGTTATTTTCGATTTAAAAAAAAGACATGGACTTCAGTTTAAAGCGATAAAAACTATTAAAAAACTTTTTTTGTGTTAAGGTCTACAGACAGGCTGACGGCCCATTTGCCGGTAGAAGGAAAAATCTGGTAATGAGCTCTAGCATCCCTTACTCACTCGCCGAAACACAACAGAACATATGCTGTTTTTTCCGGTTGGTCTTCTGTAAGGAGATGGTTACTGTAGCCAAACTTAATGAAACTATTACTACGAGTATAATAATATTTTATTGTAGGAGACAAAGAAACTCGAAATAAAACAGCATTTGCATAAAGCAGTAAACGGTACCTGCACACTATCAATCTCGGAAGCGCGCCATGAAGAGTTGTGACGCGGTGTGACAAGCATGACAACTGTGACAATTCAGTAATGAGGACCCGACAGCTCGCGCAACATAAATCGCTGTTTATGCAAAGAAATCAATATCATATTTAGCCGTCAACTGCTGAACATAGGCAAGAATTATTACAAGAATATTCTATTTTTTAATAATTTAGTTTTGCTCTACTCTGCTTCCTGCAGCAGCGTCCCTATTTACACTGTTACTAGTGACACGCCCCCAGCATCAGAGGAATGAAATTTTTTCAGTGAATTATATACGAACACTTTCCCTTTTATAGCTCTTTCCATTAGTGAAAACCATATCAAAATTCGCTGGGTGGTTTAGAAGTAGGTAAGCGGAGAAACAGACACAGGCGAACAGCGACCTTCTTTTATTATATGTAGATTTCTTTGCTAGATTTATTTGCTAAATTTTTTTTTTTCGATGTTAACGGCTGGTATGAGTTTCTTTCCAAACTTAACCCACCAACGCGGTTCGAAGAAGGGATTCATCTATACTAATATTAAAAAAAAAAAACTACTGGACAAATTTTAAAAATATTTCACCTATAGAAACCTACATTGTCAGCGAATAACATAGGCTACTCCCGCTCCCCCCCACCTACCCCCTTACCCCCCTCTCCATACAAATGTATATTTGTAATTAATAAACTCAAAGACTACTGGGCCGATTTTAAAAATCAGCTACATTATTAGCGAGTAATGTTTTATAAAGAAAGCGGACAAAATCGCGTGCAAATGTTAGTTTAAATATAAAGGAAGAGAAATAACTAGGGTTTAATTTCAAAACAGAAAGAAACATTTCGAAAGTGGTCTAAAAAATACGAAAAATACGCACAATCAAATTGGTTTAGAAGAATGGTATAATTGGGCACAAAACAGATTCAATTTTTTAGAAAAATTCGCATATCTGCTTAACTTTAGATCGAGATTTGAAACATGGTCACCAAATTCAGAAGTTAAATATTCAATTGAATTATAAGGAAAATTGCACAAACTATCAGGAGATACATACGTATATGCTAAACTAAACATTATAAATTAAATTCGCTTCTCTCTGTTTCTCCGCTAACTTCTTCTAAATCACTTTCCTTATTTTGATACGGTTTTCTCTAATGAAAGAACGAAAAACTTGCGGAGCCCGAGGTGCATCGGTAGTATTTATATATGTTTTTTATTATTGCTATTTTTATTGGATTTTTTAATTAAAATTTCCGTTGTTGGTTTATTTTATTAGTCGTGAATTCTTTTTTTGTTCTTTTATTGTAAAAAGCAGTAGAAGAAAAACTGAAATGCACGTTGGGCAAGTAAAGCTGTCTACACAAGCACCGACCGTGAATTTTATTACAATGAACCACGGAAGCTTTCTTTTTCGCTCCCCTTTTAAATTGCCACTTTCTGGTTACACGCGATTTTCTACAAGGGTTAATTATTTTCAACTGTTTAATTTCAGATTACCACCATAATTATTACTATTTAGTGTGTACTTGTTCGTTTAAAATTCAATGGGATACAATATAAGCTCTACTCAATACAAGCAATATTTAAAGCAGCGGACATTTCAAATTCCACTACCACATATTAATACTTCTTTTGGTCGGCGTTCTGTTAACTTCTCACATATTTATATTTACAACAAAACAAACCGGCATTGTGATATAAAAGACAAAAATACCAAGAGCATCAAACCCATTGTTCGGAAAGTTACAACACTAACTTACTATCTGAAACAGGATTTTGCTGGCGCACACCCCCCCCCCCACACACACACACACATACAAATAAATAAATACATACATACAGACACATAGACAGACACCCAAATCCTTTTCTTTTAATGACTATTTTTAATTCTAAAATTTTATATCTTATTAAATTCTGGCCTTTACAACAAGCTATGCTTAGTGTAAAGGTCACCGAAAAACTATTCATATGTGTAAACTATCTGTAAATTTTAAAATAAATAAATAAAATAAATATATTTTGTTGTGATATTCTATATAATTGTTTTTATTACTTATATGTTTACAAATTGCCACAATTGTCTAGTATTATCTAGAGATATTTCAGTAACAAGTAGTTTAATTAAAATGTTCAATGCAGACCTTTATCAAACTGGGCGCATATTGGATTTAGTACTCTCCAACCGCAATCTTAGAGTGAGTGCCTGTGAGGCGCCTTTGCTTCCAGAGGACGGTCACCACAAGTCTCTTACTATTTACGCTGACTTTTTTACAAATATGCAGATGTGGGACCTACCACGCAAAAAATATTTAAATGAGCGCAGCGACTTTTCTGGCATCAACTCTAGAGTTATCTGAAACGTCATGGAGTACATTATTAAGATCAGGATCGTTAGATCGTTAGGGTCTATAATAAATTAGCGACCCACCCCCGGCTTCGCCCGTGGTGCAATTTTTATATATATATGAACATTTCCCGTTTATCCTTCTTTCCATTAGTCAAAACCGAATTAAAATCGGTCTACCCGTTCACGCATGATACCGTGACCAAGGGAAATAGGGATTCATTTTTATATACAGAGATTACGCGCCCTTATAACTAAATAACACGCCTTATAACGGCCCGTTGGATGAGTGGCAAGGATGCTTGCCTAACGTCTCAGGGGCCCCGGGTTCGATTCCCGGCGGGGTCAAGTTTGGAAATTTTAATGTAATTTTCAAAATTGACTCTGGTCTGGATTTGAAAAGTAGTGGTAGGGCACACTGCGTTTCGCAGTCATTTGGGCAGCCCGCCTGGCGGCAGTGAACACCCCCTTACAGAAGACCACCGTGAAATAACAGTATATACGTGCTGTTGTGTTTCGGTGAATGAGTAAGGGATGCCAGAGCCCATTTCCTTATCCCCTCCTAATCCCTTATCCTTAATCCTACTGTAGTCGGCAGCGCACTTGCAGCACCTGTAGCGTTGCTTGTGTTATTGGCGACGGTAGCCACCTACCATCAAGTGGACCGTCAGCCTGTCTGTCGACATAACATAAAAAAAGAAAAATGTTCCTCGAAAAAGTATGTATCAACCAAATATTATCCTCCTTGCTATAAAAATTATTAAAGAAAAGTATAAGTGCCACCATAGATACAGTTGTTAATGAACTCTCCAAAGCTTCACTTTAATGAATGTTCCAAGTTAATGAAACTTCACGGGGACTTATATCTTGGTTTACATCATACATTCAAAATCGTACACAATGCAAGGATATACTTTTAGATGGATAACTATCCCGTCGAGAGTGCCTCAAGGATCTCTTCTTGGTCCACTCTTATTCTCGATTATCATAAATGACATAGGCTTATGTTTTTTAAGCCTATGTCATTTTCCTGTAACATTTAGTGTTTGGTTCATTGCAATCGGTTTACATACAAAAAAAGTCACGCATTATACCGAATACCACGCATATCAAGTTGCGGGCTCAGCAGAATAGTATATAACTTCACATATCCTATAAAAAACCTAGGCGTGTATAGTATCCCCCCCTAGGTGTGCTGGGACCTTGTCGCGGTGGGGGGGCTTAACCCTCGCCAATCCGGACGGTTGCAGGGGTCGGTGGGGTCACCGGCCTTCGCTTGGCTGACCGGATTGTCGCTGGGGAACTAAGAAAGCACACCCGTGAGGGCTCCGAGCGAGCTCCGAACATCGGAGCTCGTGGCGGAGCGTTTGCTGGGAGGCTCCAACGGTCAGTTGGAGCTTCGCCGGTCACCGCTCTCTGGGCCGAGGATCCGTACTCGGCTCTTGCGGGTGTGGGCCGGTGAGAGACGGCACCCCCGGTCCTTGTTCGTCGGACCGAGGTATGGGTCTCGGTTTTGCGCATGAGGACCGGCGCGGGTCGCAGCGGGCGGATTCTCTCGTATGGCTCTGTCGCTCAGTGGTAGTCGGGCAACGAACGCGAAGACGGAGCTTTACAGCAGGGAAGGACCGTCTGGCAGAGTACCGCAATCGTGGCCTTGTGGGGGGTGGTGAAGACCCGGTTAGGGCCACCGGCCTAGTAACCGCCCTTCGCAGTCGTCCGGAAGAGTGAACACCCGGCCTCGTCACCCGGCCTAGTAACTCTTCCGCGACGACAACACGAGGTGGAGTCCGTCTCTCGGGCTGCCGCGATTGCTGTGGTAATGTCAGATGGAAACCCCCTTTGGGCCGCCCACCCTTAATGCCGTAGAGATGAGCGGCCACATGAGCAGGGGTTATCCGAGAGTTTCAGGTGGAAGCGGCCTCCGACTCTGTGGTAGGTTGTGCCGCAGAGAAGAGGTAATGGGGTGCTTCAGAGGTGAAGCCCCTCGCTGACTGCCCGCTGCGAGAGGTGAGAATGGGCGGCTCGTGCCGCTTCGCCCGGGGGCGGTGGACATGGGGTTGTCCGCCGTCATCACAACACCGGGCAACGATGGAAGACGTGCTGTGTGTTTCCGGCACGTCTCTCCACGGCGCGGAGATCAAACTCCGCGCCTAATCGAGGTGGAGCCCGCAAGTGCGCGGGCCTCGTCTGGCGGGGGAGGCAGATGCATGTTTTCCACGATCCCTTACCCCCCCCCGCCCATAGACGGCGCGAGGAAGCACCGTGGGTTTTTAGTGGGTAGAAGTCCCACATACCCCACCGATGTCCCCATGGTCGGTGGGGATCTGGCTCGCAGATTTTCCCACGCAAAAAAAAAAAAAGGCGTGTATAGTATATATCTTATCTTGTCTTAGTGGCTATTTCTGTCTGCTAGAGTATCAGTATCACTTCGTCCATTGCTGAAATATTGTGATCGCCACGTGAACTAAAGCTCTCTACCTATATGTATAGTATATAACTGCAGGTGTATATTTCACAATTGACACGTTATTATAATTTTATTGAAGATTCTTAAGTTGTAAGACTGCTGTAATCCTTACTTTTATTTTTTCTTTTATCACACTTTAATATTTAATGAAACAAGCGTCAAAGATACCCTATTTGACTGTGATAACATTTAAATGGTACATAACATAGGTTGTAAATTTTGTTGCTCTATAGAATTGATGGTGTATAGTGTTGATTTCTAAAATAATTCAAAAATAACACAAAATTAGTAGGTAATATTAAAATAAAGGCACCTACATATTTAGTACTTCAATGTAAAATTTTGAAAGGAGTGGAACTATTCCCAAGGATTCTGTACGTCTCTTTATACTTCGTCCACGTCTCAAGGGACAATACTTTTTTAAATGAAAGATTATATGTCCTTTCTGTACACCTGACACTGTGTGTGCTAAACTTTGTGATGATTCGTTGAGTACTTAAGGAGTGAAAGCGTAGCAAACAAATTCGCTTAAAAAATGATATTACTACTTGATGTTAAAATAAAGGAGTTTAGTAGTTACGTAAGTGTAAAGGTTTGAAGGGAGTGGAACTATTGCGAATGGGTCTGTACGTCTCTTTATTGAAGCACTCAAGTGTTGGCGGTATGCGTGCTGAATGGCAAGCAGGCTCACACGTCGTAAATCCCGTGAATTTGGCACTCTCGCGCCCGCGGCTGATCCCCGCAATCCAACTCCACATCTCTCAACCGAATAATTTGCAATGACGCCCATTTGTATGATGCTAGATCTACGCATTTGTTGGCTACATTGTAGAAAAGAAAAGGGTTCAGAACTATGAATTCACTGTAATATGACTGACCTCTACACATTATTATAGTAAGTAATACATTTTTTTTTCTGATTTCGACTAAATTCTATTCTATGACAATAATATGAGAGAGCTATATGATTCCATAGCCATAAAAGACATACTTTTGAATGTGGTCCGGCTCGAAGTGACCAAACATGATCACGTCGCGCAATTATAAAAGTGGACTGTATTTTTCGTTGGTGGTACATGTGATCAAAGGACGAGGAAATCTGTCACCTACCTCGTGAAGTCCTTGGTTCTCCGGCGGCGAAGATAGCAACGGGCCCGTCATACACAGAGTCCAGAAGTTTCAGCACTTCACCACTTCAATACACTTGTGACCAAATAAACTACAAGGAAGTGCCTTTAGCGGATGAAATAAATTCAAATCTCGCGGGTCGAGTTCGGCGGATGAGTCTACGCGTGTTATTGTTGCGATGTTTTTCTTAGACTGACTGCGATTTTACAAAATGGTCGCTTGCGCGGCTTGCGGTGATGACATACATGTGGTGGGAGTGAGACAGCACGTAACACAGCGAACTAAATTGACAATTTACGTCAGCAGAATGCTTTAGAATTAATACAACACTGGAAAAATAATAAACAAAATTGAAATGAAAGGACTAATTGTATTACAGCATTTTATTTTCTATTTAAAATCGTAAAATGTTCTGTACTGTTTAACTGTTTTTATCCATTTTTCACCATCTCAATGGATGCCGTAGGACGTCCACTGCTGGACAAAGACCTAATTCTCCATAAGGACCGATCAGAAGCAGCTTGGATCCGTTTTTAATTTACATATATACTGGGGCGTTATTTCTATAGCATTTTCCAAAGTTTCCTAGGATCGTATGTAAGACCGCCTCAATCTGTATTCAAATGTTTTACATTGACATGTATTTTTTCATAAGTGGAATGAAACTTGTTAGTTCTAAATTAAAGCACTACCCCAGCTCTCCTGTTCTTTATTATCTTCTGTCCTTATTCCGCTGTAAGCAAATGGTCATTGCTAAAATCTAACCTCATGCTGAAGTTAAATTTGACTTCATATAGAGAAAATTTATTAAAAAATTAAATTTATATTTAAAAGACGAACATTGAATGAGGGTAGCTGAAATTTGTAATTCGAAGCCTTTTGGTGAGCCAAAAAGTCCCTACGGTATTAAAGTATTATAAACATATAAAATTTCATTTCAGCTTAATTAAAATATCAAACTTTAATTAATTAGTGATTGCCATGTTGATTAACTTTTAGGTAGTTATAGCTCAGGGTCAGGTAAAGTTCCCAAGTATTATTTGACAGGTCTTCGTTATCAAACTTGTATATTCATTTAAAGTGTTTTATAAAGATCGAAACGAGTCAAAACCTGTAAGGGTAAAAACATGCCGATGATGCGGTCGCGGTCGCACTTCGATACATCGATGGCCGTGCGAACATTTCGCGTCAGTCGCATCATAGAACTTCACTGAGGCAAATGACATTTACTATAGAACTCGCTGGCGACGGATCCAATTCAACAGGCCTAGAAATGGTGTTTTTCTGTTTTTACCATTAGAACAATACACAAAATAAAAAAAATATTAATACAATTTTTAAATCTGTTATTAACTTATTAATAGGTACAGGATTCATATGCGTGCAATAAGCCGTTTTCGAGAGAATTTTCAATAAAAGTCAAATTCTTCTCGTGTTCTAACTTTTTTTGTGGAGTTTCTATTACTTTAACGGAAATTCTAATTAATACAATTGGTTCTTCACATATTTAAGTATAATATATATTTTTTTCAAAGCATTTGTCTTGTCTATTTCTTGTAACATTTTCATTAAACAATGGACATTTTTAGTATTTAGGGTTTGTCTCCCCCTTAACCAGTAACTTACTGGTTAAGTAGTATCTGAAGGTGCTGTACCTACACACCTTCAGATTTATATGTTGTCTAATAATTATAGTGATAATTCCGATTCTGTAACTAAGTGTTGTGACGGTTTTTGCCCCGCTTATCCCACGGAGCAGAAGCATTAAAAATTAATTCAATCAATAACACCTTTTCCATAATATATAAAACAAACAAACAAGCGAGCGAGCAAACGAGTGACACTCGCGATTGCTGAGCTGACTGAGAGGCAAATCAATTTGCCTCACGTCGATGCTTACCGCCAGCCGCTATGTATAAACAAGGCATCGTGGTAAACCTCCGTGTAGACAGCGAGGTATGTCAGTGAGGTATCTTGCGGCACGTGCGTGCGTGTCTGTTTGCCTGCATTTCTATTACATGGAGGTGACATCGAGGTAGCGAGCTAAACCGCAAGCGCGAGCTAAGTAGTGGCAGGGCACATTGCGCTTTGCAGTCATTTGGGCAACCCGTCTGGCGGCAGGAACCACCACCTTACGGAAGACCACTGTGAAATAACAGCACGTGTGCTGTTGTGTTTCGGTGAGAGAGTAAAGGATGAAAGAGCCCATTTCCCTATCCCCCTCCTAATCCCTTATCCTTAATCCTGCTGTAGTCGGCAGCGCACTTGCAGCAGCTTTGGCGTTGCTTGTGTTATAAGCGAACGGTAGCTTATAACACAAGCAAGTGGACCGTCAGCCTGTCCACTGTATAGTTTTTTATAACTGTAATAGTTTTTTACGACTTTGTGAAGACCTAATTAAAATTAATGAATGATTCTTAAGACGTGTGTAATTTTATAATATAATGAAATGCGGTACTAACCTTCAAAATACAGAGAATCCTAACTTGGAGGTAAGGGGTCACTCAACAATGCCTTTCAAAGCCTATAATTATAAAGTGTATTTTTGTTATGTAATTCTAAGCTCTTATTCATGTAAATAGACTTAAGAATGCCTATTAATGTCAGAATGTCAGACTTTCAGTTATGTCAAAACGTCGAAGTATCAAAAAGTCAGACTTAGGCATATTTCTGATAGACTTACTACAAACTTTGTAATTCGCTAGTTGTGAGAATAACTGGTTTTATCCAAGATAAATTGCGCATTATTTTTTGACCAATTTCTTGAGAATTGAATTAATTTTGGCTTTTCAATAATAAATCGTATATGGAAATATCAGTCAGTTTAGACACAAAAATCTGTGTAACAGAAACTTCTTCATGTAAAATATGGTTTGGTACCATAACGTCAGACTTTCAAAACGTCAGAATGTCAGACTTTCAGTTATGTCAAATCGTCGGAGTTTCAAAAAGTCAGATTTAGGTATATTTCTGATAGGCTTATTATTTTAATAACTCTCATATATGACAAGAAAACAACGCGTTCTTCTTCGATATTTATTTCGGATTTTATTTGTTCACAATTTGATTAATTTCTTTTCAAAATTGACAGAGTCGTCCAAAAGGATGTAAATATTAAACTAAAAAATTTAAATTACATAATTTAGTAAAGCATTTTTAAAATAAACTCTCTAGATACCTGTTTTATTTCAATTCACTGTATTAACCTCATTTACATCAGATATATCTTTCTGTCTGTAAGTCTGCGCCGTGTTTACTTTTCTCTGTATTTGAATAATATGAATCAAAAATGAATATGATATCGACCTGTAGATCTTCCAGGAATGTCTGTTCGACATTGGCTTCTCTTCTGTCCATTCTATAGCCTAAGAAGGATCCATACTAAGGATTGGCTGGATCACTCGAGTCTTCGGAAATTGCTAATCTTCGCAGGTTTAGTTAACTATTATTTATAATATTTTTAATTTACGAAGAAATTAACCTATCTATAAAATAATATAGTTTATACAACCGTTAGGATTTATAAAAAAACAGGACAAGTGTGAGCTGAACTAGCATGAAGAGGGTTCTTACCTATTCGCACAATATTGAGTGATTTAACATGTTATTTTAATATCATGGACTTCTTATAGGTTTTCCTATAATCTATAAGTAGAAAACTAATGTCTGTATTTTTTTCAAAATTTTAGGTTCAATAGTGTTTCGGAGATAGGGGGGGGGGATGGTCAATTTTCGTCTGTTTTCTTGAATAACTTGGAAACTATTTATTTTAAAATTACAAAAAAAAAATACATTTAAGATCTTCACAACAAGACCTTCCATTTGATATGTCAAACGATGCAGTTTTCAAAATTTTTTTTGTTTAATTTTCCACCTTCCCCCAAAAATGACCTCCCATATACAGATTTCATCTATTCACGTCACACCTCTGCGTTTGGGTCACAGAATTTCAACTAAATCGGTCTAGTAGATTCCGAGATAATTGACTGTGAGCGACGGACAGACGGACACACGAGTGATCTTATAAGGGTTCCGTTTTTTTATTCGGACGTATGGAACCCCAAAAAACACACAAAAGCAGTCACGGAAATGTTAAACATATAATAAAAATCTATTCAAATAGAAAAGAACAGCTAGAAGTTCAAATATCAAATTTAGGACAAAATTTGACGAAAACGAATGACAGCAATAAGAAGTTACTTCCTTCAAAAATAATGATCAGAATATAGGAGCAGCGTAGAGCTACGATAATTACTCCACATTTCTTACCGCGATAATGGTTATGTGTCAACATTGCGTCATTTGTTTCCAGGGGCAAAAACTCCATATAGCTCCCTCTTCTCTCTCCAGTATTATTTTTAGGGCACAGTTGTATAGATGCACTACATATATGAACATATTTGTTTCGTAGTCTATGTCCACTACCATACTACATTCCATTTATCTTCTCTATATAAAAATAAATCCCCATTTCCCTTGGTTACGGCATCACGCGTGAACGGGTAGACCGATTTCAATACGGTTTTCACTAATGGAAAGAGTGATAAACGAGGAATGTTTATATATATAAAAATTGCATTCCGGGTGAAGCCGGGGGCAGGTCGCTAGTAATACTGGGCGCCGACCTCTCGCTGCCGGCCGTCGTGAAAGTGATGATCGGCAGCGACCTTGCGTGGCAGGCGATGCTCACGTTTTGTGAGCACGTTATGTCGCGCAAGGAAGCGGCGGAGAGGCAACGGGAAGAGGATCCCCTCTCCCAGCCGATCCGCCGGAGAAGGCTCGGGCGCAGGCGGATAGCCTATATCCGCCGCCATCCCCCTTGACCAGGACCTGGGCGGTAGTCTAAGGGGAGACTACCGCCCGTTGTGAGGTCTCCGAGATGGCCGGCGTACCTCCGCTTTCGGGTACGCCGAGGTTCCGACAGGGAGCGTAGTCCTCCTCGCGCTGAACAGCCGTGGCGGGTCGCCGTAGTTGTGCAACAACGTTCCTGCGACCCCGCCCATCTACGGCCGCGCTAGAAAGTCGTTGGGTTTTAGCCGGTAGGAGTCCGGCATAACCCACAGCGTCCCCTTTCGTTGCTGGGTATCCATGATGGATTAAAAAAAAGGTCGCTAGTAATACATATTTTTCTAACCAGTGATCTTGTGATTTATTTTTAAATTTAACTTGTAATCAATAAATAATTACAGAATATTTTTATCTTTAATTTTTTTTAAGTCTTTCTAATTGTTGAACTATCTGCCAGTTTGGAAAAAAGTCCTATTTGTCTTGCTAATATTATATAATAGTTACCACTAGCTAACCGTCGTTAGAATCTAGAATAGCTCTTTCTATTTGTGAAAACAGTATCAAAATCAGATGTTTAGAATATGTAAACCGAGAAAAAGATAGATTCGGACCGCGACTTTATTTTATTATATTGTTACGACTAATTATGGAACGTTCTGGAAAAAGCGTTCGCGCCGGCCGAAAGTCTCGAAAGTCCCACCCTATCAATTGTAGTCACGCCACTTCCCGATTAGTGTCAAAGGAAATTGGTCCTTATGTTTACAACACAGAGTTTAAATTCAACAGAAATAGCATTCCCGAACTTTAATTGGCTTGTTTTACAATCTTGTTTATATTTCTAGTAAATTCGAAATAGATCGAGGCGTTCGGCGCCAAATATAAATAAGAGAGCAAGCGGGCGAGATGAGTCAGTTTGAGCGTCAGTTTAGCGAGATGAGTCAGCGATTCGAAAGTGAATCTTCAAACCTTTTGCGAAGTTACCTGCTACAGTGAACCGGCGACTCATTAAGGGAATCATTGACGACTTTTGCCACGTTTAACGGTTTCATTGGACATTTTTAGTGATTTTGGAAGTCATCTTGGTTTGTGAAAATAAATAGTTCGTTTAGCCCTTACACGGCAGTTTTACTCACCCCGCACGTAACGATATAAATATTTACATACAGATAGTCTCTTCAAATTCTGTTTCGTCGCTTCGGAGATTAGCTTGGACTAATAGACGCACAGAAAATTATAAACGCATTTTTATAATGTACAAAATCAACATGAGCTTTAGGAAGCGTATTTATTTTCAAATAGCTTTGTGGCAAAATTATTATACAATTTATTCTATACACTGTAAAAATAGTTAATAATAAAAATAGTTAGTTAGCTTCATGTCAAAATTTCTAAAGGAAAATTGTTTCTAAATAAGCACGAAAAGCGCTATTTTAAAAAATAATTCAGAACGTAACATTCAAAGCAATTCATACTAAATTAAATTTGTTTTAAGGTTTCTTTTGAATTTTAACCCTTGCTTAGTTTAAGGCTGTACATTTGCTGGCATTCGACGTTTTTTTATGTAAATGTTAGCAGACAGGCCCAAACTGCGTTACAATTGCGCTGCTAAACGAATAAGTCTGAACTAATAGGATAAGGGATAATGAGGGGACAGTAGCATGAGTTTTCACATCCCTCACTCACTTACTTACGGAAACACAACAGCAAACGTGCTATTAATTCACGGTGCTCTTCTGCAGGGAGAAGGTTACTGCCGCCAAATGTGTGACTCAATTCATGTTTAAGGAACTCAGTGTGCCCTTCACTACTAAATACTAGTGTTTTAAATACATAAAAAAAACCTTTATATCCAAAATTAATCACGCTATAAATTGCTTCTGATTTTCTCTTCTTTTTTATGTAACGGTTATCAGACAGGCTGACGGTCCACTTGATGGTAGGCTAGGAACAAGCAACGATACAGTTGTTGTAAGTGCGCTGTCGACATTAGGTCGACAGGTAAGGGAGGTAACGATAGGAAAATGGACTCTACCATCCTTTACTAACTCACCGAGATACAACTACACATAAATACGTATACATAAAACATAAATAATTATTTGATAAATAAATAAATTTCCCTTGGTCACGGCATCACGCGTGAACGGATAGACCGATTTTAATTCGGTTTTCACTAATGGAAAGAGGGATAAACGCGGAATGTTCATATATATAAAAATTGCAAGGGCGAAGCCGGGGGCGGGTCGCTAGTATTTTATACATAAAGAGAAGTGGATCAAGTCACGTGCAACAGCTGGTTTACCAATAAACACTAATACTCTTTTGTAAGGACGTGGTTATTATCGACAACCGGGCTGGCCCTACTATGGACTGCACTAATAAGGATTTTTAAGGCAAAAAATTGGGCTTTTTCTTGTGAGTGCCCTTATAAAATAAATACATACAACAAGTCTATTATGACGCCGTCAAGACGTAATAACAACATGACGACGGGCAGTAACGGAAGATGATCGAGCGAGAGATGAGACGTGCTACAAACGGCTCGGTTTTGTCACTCTCTCCTCTCACGTGCCATTTCAGTAAGTGCGCGGATAATGTGTAGTCACAAACACATCCTTTTAAAAGATATATGCGTAAGAAGGGTACATACTGGAGAGGTTTTAGGGTTTTGGAGGCAAAATTTTATCGCACCATTTCAATTGTGAACAATATTTTCACAAATATCCAAAGTGGCCAATATGGATCTTGAAACTTTTTAAAAATCATTGTAAAAATATATATTGTACTTGTTGTTGCACGTAACTTCGTCTGTCTGTCTCGTTCTCTTTATAAAATATTATTACTGGAGAACGGAAATTTTGTATGGAGAGGGGGTAAAGGGGGGAGATGAGGGAGGATGAGTAGCCTATGTTACTCGCTGATAATGTAGCTTTCTATAGGTGAAATATGTTTTAAAATCGGTCCACTGGTTTTTGAGTTTATTCGTGGAAAACGGTAAGGGGTAGAGGGCGGAAATGGGGGAGGGTGAGTAGCCCATGTTATTCGCTGATCTTGTAGCTAGGTGAAAGAATTTTTAAAATCGGTCCAGTAGTCTTTGAGTTAATTTTTTGTTTTTCAGCGCTGTTTTTTTACGGTTACATAAAAATATAACCTATGGTATAAAAATATTTTAAAAAAATGTGCATATTCCCTATTATAAACTGCTTATCATATTAATTACATTCAGGTGAATACACCTGAAAAAAAAATCTTGTATTTAAATCCTAATCTATACATATAATAAAATCGTAAACGAGCTGTTTCTGTACATTAAATATTTTTTCAAAAAAACAATTTGTATACATTTTACTTATAAAAAATAGTTTT